>JAVHKY010000015.1:2781000-4171500 GCA_035079385.1 Aspidiotus rigidus | reverse complement strand
GGCAACCCACATCGCTTGTAATATCATTTAGTAGTGGACTCTATTATTGTAGGCTGTAGAAACCCATAATATCTTATTGTGGTAAGTAAACTATAAGATGGCGGGGTATGTTTGAACATCATACCAGGGTGATGTGTTGATGGTAGCTCCACCTACTTTTATAATAGTACAAAATTAGACAGTATTTTGAATAGACATAAACTTGAACATGTTTATGCTGGTGTTAGTAAGTACAAAATGTGGGAAAGTAAACGTGCAGTCACCCCGTGGGGTGAACTAGAGAATAGGTATCTTCCATAAATATGGCAAAGCCCTAATTCTCCTGATTGTATCATCGGAACTCACATTTGTTCATATCATTGATCAGCCAAACATCAGCTGAATTTTTCCAAAGGCCAAAAGCAAAGTTTTTCAAGTTTGTAAGTATAAGGCAAACCTGAAATTTTCAGCGGCAATACTCTAATTATTAATGTTGTCTGTAAAAGTTATTTCAATTGTGTCACAGTATTTTTAGAACTGTGCCAAGCTAGGGTCTTCAAATTTTGACTGCTTGTAAAACAATGCAGACGATTGATCTAGAAGCAACTCAGGCGATGTGCGCCTTTGCGTTTGCGCCATTCTATGATGTACCAAAGACATTTGATATATTTAGGGCCCAAAATATTTCGACATAGGTGACACCAATGTAATTTGTAATTTGCTAAGTAGAAGCTTGATAGTTGATCAAATATTTACATACAATTATGGAAAGCGCGCGCAAAGAAGGAGGCGAGCTGTATCCACCCCTTGCTCAGTGGCGTAGTTGGAGTTGAGACTTTTTTTTTTCTTGTAGATCAGAAATTTTACAAAGATTTCAAAAAACGACGGCTTCCTTAACGAGATTTGGTATTGAGAATTCAAGGAAGCCTAGACCTAGATAAAGGTAGTACATTTGAGAGTCTAAATTTTTCTCGAATCTCGAGCTATATATGATAGGAGAGGGGCTTGGAAAAATTTTGATTCTCGAGCTATATACGATAGAAGGGAGACTTGGACAAATTCCTATCATACATGGCTCGAGGGTCGAAATTTTTCTAAGTCCCCTCCTATCATACATAGCTTGAGAGTCGAAATTTTTCCAAGTCCCCCTCCTATAATATATGGCTCGAGAGTCGAAATTTTTCTAAGTTTTTTGCCGGACGGCGGACGGCGCACGGCAAATTTCTCAAAAAGCCCCCCATAAAAACGGCGCACGGCGCACGGCAGATTTCTCAAATAGCCCCCCATAAAACAGGTTCCCTGTTAAAATTTAGGAGGATGACCTAAAACCCTTCCATAACTACGCCACTAGCGCTACTTACCAGAAATATGCTGGAACCAGTACGCCGCTGTGTTAGGAGGTATATCGCGAACGAACAATGCCATTCTTTGGCGATACAAGAACTTTCAATGTTGATAGATCGCCGATATCCTGGAGTTTATGCTTCTCTGACCGGGCTCCAAAGGGAACAAGCCTATACCGAAAATTTCTTGGGGCAACTCGCTCTCGGTCAGGCAGTGAAAAACAAGCCTGAGCAACGTGGAGGAGTCGTTTCTCACGTACTTATTTAGCCCATTAGCAAAATGGTTTTAATTCCATATTTGGCCAGATCTTCGACAAAATGACTACTTTGAATGTGGGATAACGATAAGGTACAGGACAGTGTTCTCATACTTCAGAAAAAAAAAATCTACATCCTAATTTTTGTCGGACTTTCAACAAACTGTTCCAAGATGGTGTTGAAATTTTCCGAGTCCGAAGATAAGAAAAAGTTTCTTTAACGTTCTACTTCCCAAACATCTCATTTGCTTGTGACCGAATTTTTCTGAGTCTTAAAAGCAACCAAACCCTGGATGCATAGCGAAAGATTGCCAATTCTTCATTCTATGGTTCCATTATTCATAAATTGACGAGGAAAACGAATTTTCAGAGTGAGATTAGACTCAAACTTCTCAAATCAAAGCAAAACAAATCTGATTCCCGGAAAAATAATTTTTTTAATATAAAATCGTTTTCTCATATTTTTTTATATACAAAGAACATCGATAAACTAATAGTCAAAGCTTAAAAAATAAGGTAAGAATTATTATTAAATAATTATAAGTCTGACTAGCAAGTTCTTTTTCACTTCGCTAAGTTTGCCGGTAAATAAATTTATCTACAAAAGAGGGAAACAAAATGATAAAACGATAATTTGTTCGGATTTTGATATTTGTACGGGCAAATAGGAGAAAAGAAAAAAAATTGAAGAAAGAGCGAAGAGAGAAAACGAATAGCGTCACAAAATCCGAAGTCTTTCAACTACCGTAACAATCCACTTATTGAGAACACGAGTTTGATTCTATCGAACTCAATCGAAAGTTGAAAACGCAAAAGGTCACAGTCTATTATATGATAAGGTTGTATATTTTTACTCCCGACGGCACTTCACACTTTACGTCGAAGTTTGGTCGAATGGTTTAAGATAAAAGAAAAAAAAAACTAAAACTTCTGTATACTTTGTGACGAAAGATAACAATATTAATATTATTTTCCTTCACTCGTCATTGAAATCGACAAATTAACTACCTACAAATTGTTACCGGATTACTTAATTCTTTCGTAAACTTAAAACTAACGAAGAAGAAAAAAAAAAGAAAAGTATTTATACTTGCAAAAAAAGGTAACTCAATTTCATTCCATAATTTCGAACATTATTACGGATTGAAAACATTACTGGCGTTAGAAGAGGTTATAAAAAAGCATACGACCATTGGCGATATCGTGATTTTGTCTCCAAACCCTCACCCTATCTTCCGTTTAACGGTAGTGCGAGCATTATTTCAAAAAGTTTCGCTCCGACCACCCCAATCGTATACACATCGTGTATCTTTCTCCTGGGAATGCAAACAAAACCTCAACCCCGAGAACGAATTTGGCCAATTTTACGGTACATTATAACACGCCCTCGGTGATGAAAAGTAGTCGTACAAACTTCTTTCAACGCCAGTTGGACAAAAAAAAACAAACCTACCCACTAATTGAACGAACATTCTACATATATTACGCACAAGAAAAAAGAGAGAAAAAAAAACAATAACAAGGAGAACATTACGCAGTATTACCACCAAGGTCTAGGGGGTGCTTGTGGATGAATAAGAGGATGCGTATATGACGGCATGATAAGTTGCTGTTGTTCATTTTTTCCGCCGCCAGTAGTGCACGGTTTTCCATCGCGAACCAGAACAGGTACAGCAACTCGCCGGGGCGATGGCATATTATTACCGATATGGTGGTCGATGTGCAAACCTTTCTCTTGCTGGGCGCGCTTCGTCTTGTATCGGTGATTTTGAAACCAAATTTTTACTTGCGTCGGGGTTAGCCTGATGATCGAGGCCAGATGTTCCCGTTCAGGGGCCGATAGATATCGTTGCTGCCTAAACCGTCTCTCTAGTTCGTATGTTTGCGCTTTGCTGAACAGAACTCGTCGTTTTCGCTTCTTGTGAGCACCGCTAGGAGTGCTGCCGTCATTACCATTAGCTGATAGGTCGGTGACTGATTTGTGCGAATCCTGGTTATCGATATCTTCTTCAATGTCGTCATCCATGTCGTCATCTAAATCTACGCTCTCCGACTTCATCGTACCGGACGAATCAGCATTCAACAGACTGGGGGTACTGGCGGTGTCCGTGATATCGGTGACACCGGGTGATGTACTGTCCGGACTGGCTTGTTGCTGTTGGTGGTTATTCAAACCGTAACCTGGAGAACAAAAATGAAATAACGATTGTTTAAAATTCAGCGAAGTTATGACTTAACATCGAGTGGACGTGGGAGCTCAAAATATTTGTGACCTATCGCAGGAAAATCCCCCTAAGCGTTCCAAAGTTTGTTCAGGAGAACGGCTATTTTTCAATTTTTCAAATTCTTCTCAAAACTCAGAAAACGACTTGAAATTTTGTAGAGAAGAGGTTTTCTTGTGATCACAACGATCTGTCGCAAGAAAACCCCACAGGAGCCCTAGGAAGATAATTTTGGTCGTTCTGAATTGAAATGTTTTCTTTCTCGTTGAACTCTTTAGGGTGGGTTTTCTTGTGACAGGTCACATTTATTTCTCATTTAGAACGTATGAAATGACAGAAAATTCCCACCCGAAAAACGCTGTTGGAATGATTTTCATAAGGAGAGTGAAGGAAGTTGCTCATGACTAAGAATTAGAATTGACTTAAATTTTACTTTTAAGACGTCTAAGAAAAGCTTTCTTTTCATACTCTTCTAAGTTTTTGAATCAGAAACGATCAATAGACTCCTAGAAATTCTTTTGAATCCATGTTTCAGGAGCCTCCGAGCGGTTCATGTACCTACAAGATCTTTAAATATCAGAGCAACAATGAACGGGTGTAGACAACCTTGGACTGCTCATATTCTAGGAATCTGAGAAAGCTTTCTTTCCATATTTTTTCAAGACCTTGAATTAGAAACGATTCATGGAGTCCAGGAAATTCTTTTGAATCCTTGTTTCAGGAGCCCCCAAGTGGATCATGAAACTCCAACGTCTCTGAATTTTAGAGCAGAAATGACCAAATATAGATGGCCTTGGGCTTGTCACATTCTTCTAGAGATTTCAGCAAAAATCTCTATTCTTCCAAGTCCTTGAATTGGAAACGACCAATATTCTTTTGAATCTATATTTCAAGAGCCTCCAAGCCGTTCACAGCGGCATACTTACCGATAGTCTTAGGAAGCTGAAGCTTCAGGCGGTAAATTTTTCAAACAAGAAAAAAAATGAAAAATGAAAAACGTGCAGACGAAGATAGGGGCGCGGATATGAGGATTTGAGGTTAGCTTCAAGGTGGCAAAGTGCTAAGTGCGCCACTAGCCGTTCATGTACCTACAAGGTCTCTAAAATTTAGAGCAACAATAACTTGATGTAGGTAGCCTTTGGCTACTCACATTCTAGGACCACAGAAAGCTCTCTTTCTCTATTCTTTCAAGTACCCATGGACTCTTTTAAATCTGTGAATCCCAGTTTTAGAAGTCTTCCAGAGACTCATGTATCTACAAAGTCTCTGAATTTTAGAGCAACAATGACCAAATGTAGGTAGCCTTAAATTACTAACATTTTAAAGATCTCACGAACCGATCGAGCATTGAATTCCGAAGTTTCAGAGTCCGTAGTTAAGCTGACGGGGAAGCGAATGAAACCTGCGCGGTCAAAGGTATTAAAAAGGACATCTACATAATCGAGAAAACTTTACTTGACTTGATTTGATGAGAAAGTGGTGCGCCTACCTTATATTGGAACTTGCGAAAGATTCAATAATTGGAAAAATACAAAAGAGGCAATCTCTCCAATTTCTTCAAAGTTTCCACTAAAATAGGTCTCTACCAGTGTGGATTAAAGGTTGATATTTCTTTCATCTTCGTATCCAGAACGGCGTCGAGAATTGTCTCCCTCTTCTCTCTTGTGGTCGAATGCATCAACTTCCCTCTTATCCAAAGACCCTTCGCCGATGCTTACAGTTGAAACTCACAAAAATCTATAAGATCCCGGCGGGAAATTCTCGACAAAGTATGGGAACGATCATGATGATATTCCGAAACAGATTTTCCCGCTTAACCCCATTTCCCCTCTGCTCCCTCAAATTTTCTCGGCATTACCTTGTATCGCTGAACTTCTTGGACCTCTCCATCAGGAGGCTAAGCAATTCTATTAACATCCTTTGTTCTGACAGTAATTCTCCTTCAACCATACAACAGTCAAACCCTCTTACAACTAGATTATGGCGCCCTGATAGGCAGTCAGTCGAGTAAATCTTCCCTAAAATATCATTAGCATTGAGGTCGGCCTCTAGTGCTCTACGCTCCTAGCCAACCTCCCACCCTAAGACCTCATCGTCAACTTCCAATAAGTAATTCTCTCAGGTTTCAATATACAACCACGCATTATGCATCCTCAAAATTCTTTCCTTTTCTCTCTCTAATCTCGACTGTGTAAATATTGGAAACTAGAACCTCTACCCCTACCCTACCATCCACCATTCCAGATATTCGACTTGATCTTGCCAGTAGTACTCAAAAATGACGATATTATATTCAAACACAATTCATCAGAATTATTATTTTGTCAGAATTTTAGGATCACCTACTCTGCTTTATTGATCAGAGACGCAGTGGAGGGGGCGGCTAGAAAGCAGTCTCTCTCCTCAACACTCAAAGAGTCATTAGACGAGTATTATGTCAATTAGAAGTACCTATGTGTAACGCAAAGGACAAGAGAGATCCTTCTGGCGACTTCTTTGAAAGCTCTCCTCCACTCCTGGTGCAGATGGATCTAAGTCAGTGTCCAAAACTTAAATTCGATCGTACGCACCTTCACTCATCACAGTTTGAAAAATTTCGCTGCCATTTTCACCACTGAGCTGGAGGCTACCTACTCTCGTTCTTCTCGTCTCAAATTTCTGCCGTCAACTGCTTTCCTCCTGTTTTTCAATGGAACCACTTTCTGCGGCTCGTTTCATCATCTGCCACGACATTGGTTTCCTTCCATTGGATTCCGGATCGTAGGTCATTGCAAGTGACTTTGCGGGCGAGGGTTTCTAGTCTCTGACCTCAAAAAAGTCCTCGCCTCCTGGTATGAGTTCAGGAAGACCAAATTAGGAACAAAGCAGTCCCTCGGACTTCCTCCTCGGTCACACTCACTTCACACCTTCCTATCTTTTTGTCAGCCTCGTCAAAGGACTCGCGAATGCATTTAGAAAAATTAAATCAACTTTTTTTCTAAGGGTGTGCTTTACTTGTGAAAATTCGCTCGTAAAACATGGCACTGAAAATCACATTTCACTGCTCGAATTTTCAACGGATCTTTCTGAATAATTGAAATGTTTTCCAGAAAGGTCCAACCAGGAGCGTTAGCGAATCAGCATTTCCAATATTTTTCGTATACTTTCTCAATTAAACGTTGGAATTGGTAAAAATTTGTCTATTTTCTGACGAGAATGAAATTCCTCTGAAGCCAAAATTCAGGATTCTGTTCCGATAGCGCCTTCTATTGAACCTTCCTGTACAACATTTCCAAAAATCGAAAAAATTCATCGGAAAATGGAGCTCTGAAAAGTATCCTTACAAAATCATTCCTTGTCATTTGTTACAAGGACTACCCACGCACCTCGACAAGCGTCGCGCAGAAACCGCTGGCTTACCAAACCTTGTACGGTTTTTGGGGATCTTTATGCAACTTATCGTACACGGTTTCGGAGTTTCCAAACAAGTAAAGCACACCCTTGAATGAGAACGGATACGTTTACAGCAATACTAAGTGGAGGAAGAAATGAAGTTCTACAATAAGGAAAAATGTTTGAACTTCTTGAGTGGCGGAATAGGTTTTTGCAAAAGGTCCTCAGCTAGTCCAACTTTCTCTCTTTCTTTAAATTCATGAAACAAAAATGTACCTCCGTCTTTAATTGGCTTATAGTTTTATATTTTCCGGCGTATGTAATTTGCACACACTTTTGAAAATTGTATGAAATATTTTGAGTAATCTGAACACAGTGTATTTTGCACACACAAAAATGAAGTGAATAAACTGCACACAAGGTATTTTGCACACATTGAAATAAAACAAATTATTTCATTACTGAGTTAAAAGATGTATGAGTGTGTTACAAGTCATGATGAATTTGAAAAAATTAGGATGCACCACAGAGTAGACAAAGTACGTCCAAGAGAGCTCCTGATAAGGGCATCAATTAAATTTGCAGTTTAGGGTTCGCCTGACGCAGTTAACCGAGCGGTGAATCTGCAACACTCAACAATTTGCGTTGTGTACAGCTGTATGCAGAGCTTGACGCGCACTCAACGCGTTAGGCGAACCTAAACTACGAATTTGGATGATGCCCGTATTTGTTAACGTTATAGGTGTAGCAAAGATGACCTCGGTTTACTCTGTGGGGTGCACATAGACACATAACAAATACGTGTGTATGTGCATCCTAATTTCTTCAATTTTGAACATGCGCTTCTTGATTGTTACACTCTCACACATGGTAGTTTATTTACTTCCAATGGTTCGTCACAGTGAGTGTTACAAGGATTAAGGGTATGCTCTACCTAGTCACTCACACACAGAAAATACACGTGTATTACACAAAATGGTGTGTTGCGGGTAGTGATTTTTGCCCACATATAACATATCGAATAATGTACAAAATGATTCGGAACGTGGTGTAATTTATTCTTGAAGTTGAGGAAAATACGGCTAATTAGTTGACAGATCGCGAAATATTTTGAATGATCTCCAGGAAACGTTTAAACATACGTCTGAAGGGGCCATCTTCGAATCGTTGAATTCCAATTAATGAACAAAATTAGTTCGTGTGAACCAATTAGCCGTATTTTCCTAAGTTTTGTCTACGTAAATACGAAGTTTCAAGATATTTCATGCTTTATTTAATCAGTTATCTCGGGGCAAAAATCGCAACATGTGATACATATTTTGTGTGTGTCTACGTGTGAGTGACTAGGTAGAGCATACCCTTGAGTGTAGCACAACTTGAAATAACATTGAATTTTGTTCCAAGTAGTTGTGGAGACAAAATGCTGCTTGTAGTCAGTAATCATACTTACTACAAGTTTCACACATTAGTACATTTTGTTACTTGATGGTGCACTGTCAGTGGGTGCACAGCGACCGTCCTCATCGCTTCTGGCGACCCACCTAAAGAACGGGGTGTAAAAAAACATGAGACCAATACGGAGAAGTTGGGTGGCAAAAAAGTGAACAAGGCTTGCAAGAGAGTTCACTCGCTTCATTTTTGTGTTTGCAAATTGTAGTGTGTGCAGTTTACTCAATGAGTCTGTGCAGATTACCAACTCCCATATTTTGTATTCCGTGAAATAATTTCAAGAAAATATTCGACTTGTAATAGTTAATTTTTGAAGTATTTGACTCAAACGATCCTGCGAACATCCCGCGTGAATTTCGGAGATAATTTATTTGCGGAGAAATGGACGGAGAAAGACCACGAGAATAGAAGACGCTGTTCCGCTAGGGAAGACGTGGGCGCGGCCATTTAAACAACAGGTACTCATTTTCGATGATAATGAAACCATTTTGATGCGGTTTTCGTTCATGTTTTCTCCATGTAGAGTCATCTCGCTGCACTATTATTTTTCGGGCAATATCCTTTCGGTTGGGTGCGTGCTCGTTTCTCGGTGTCTACGAGTATATTCCAAAGATACTTTCGTGTTTCATATGATTCTCCTCTCTAAATATGATTTGGAGAGTAGACCTCCTTCGTTTATCTTGCGCCAATTAACGACAGTCGAGATTTCTCCCTATATCTTCGATTCGTGGTCAGAAAATCTCGGTGGATTCAATTGTAATTACTTAATTAGGTTTGAATCGTATCGAGCGTCTAGTAAGTATAAATATCTCGCAGAGTCTCTTTGAATGTAAATCGTATACTTTTTCTTTTCTCCCCCCGAAAAAACCGTTCCAACTTTTTTCATCGAGCGCGTTAAACTCTTCTTATCCTGCAACCATTTACCAACAATCCTCACTCGAAAACGAAGCGAGAAAAAAAAACCTTTCCGTAAACTCCGAATTAACCAATTAATAATCGAAAATTCGACGAGAAAAAAAAACTATTGAAAGTGTCGACTCATTTTTACATCGTACGTAGAAAAAAAAAAAAAATGCTACACTCTACTTCACCATCATCCAAATATATAAAGAGCTCCATTCTTCGCGATTCTATGAACTTGTGTAACATCTGTCCTCGAAGGAATTACAGCTGTAATATTCTCGCGTTCAAGGGTACCCGAAAACCTGGATGCGACCAATCAAAACCACCCTTACTCATTTAACGAGGGATGAAAATTGGGCGTGATACAGAGTACTGTCCTATCCCCCGAAAGAAAAGAACGCAAGAGCTTGCGAAAAAAAAAGGGGGATAAGGCAGATACATTTCCTTTTGTGACAAGTATTCTAATCCGCATGCCGCAGATTTTTATTGATAGCTATTTTCATTGTTAAATACCATTTTGAATTACCAACGTGCGTATCTAGAGCCTTCCCTACGTACAAATATTACTCTATTTTTGGTATGGGTGCAGTACTATACGAGTACATATATTGCTTCCCAGAGTACATGTACAAGCGGCTCTTTTGAAAATATGAAAATGTTCTTCAAAGTAAGTTTGTACAAGATGGGGGATGAAGATAGAGGGGCTGCGTGGAGAAAGAGTTATCTGTCATACTCGAGAAAATTGAAACTAGATTCTCGTATAATTATGAAGTCTCTCATTCTCTTGTGCAAAATATATTTTGAGTGTACGTACATCCTTTTACACGTAGGGAACTTTTGTTCGAGAGAAATTTTGCAGGCTCTTGAAAAGATAATGTGCACGTCAAGTAGACTCTATGACAAGAAGTCTTGTCTTCGAGGGAGAAATACTCTGTAAATGAATACGCGTGCTCTTTCGGTTCAACAATCATCATCTAGCACGACATAAGAGGCAACTGACCCAACAACGAACATCCAAATAAATGAGAACTTCAGCTTGGAAACTAACTCAATCATCCCGCACAGTGATATCGTCGCTATTCCGATGGCGAATAATTTAAATATGCCCGCTAGTGATGCGTCTGAAGAGCGAACTTTGGCAGTGGTGGAGGATTTTCGACCCCTTACTGAAACTGGGGGTACTGATGATTAAATAGTCGGCTCCTACATTTTTCTTGTGAGGTCATCATCATCCATTGGATCTGCTTGTAACCTCATCAAGCTTGTGATTTCATCACCCTCCGTACCGTCATTAGTTTGTGACGTCTGCAGCTTGAACTTGCCTATAAGGTCATGAAGCTTGTGACGTACAGGCTGAGATCCGAAACGGGACCTGGATCCGATCCTATATTTTCGAGGTCTCAGATCCGCAACCGAAAAGATTCCGTATTTTTTTGTTCTATGAGATCCGGATCCGAAAAGATCCTGTATTTTTTTTTCTGCGAGATTCCTATCCAAAAAATTCCGTATTTTTTTCTTCTGTTAGACCTGGATCCGGAAAGATCCTGTATTTCAAGATCCAACTGAGATAGAGGATATCCTTTGAAACACCCAAAAATAGAGGATCTGTCAAAAAAATAACGGATGTTCCATGGAAAAAAATAAATAAATAACGGATAATCCTCTATTTTTTTAAGGGATATCCATTATTTTTCCATTCAGTTCCTAGAAAATGGCGTATTTTATTTTCTAACGAGAACCGGATCCAAAAGTATCCCGTACTTTTTTTTTTTTTTTTGCGTGATCCGGATGCGAAAAGATACTGTATTTTTTTTTCTGCGAGATCCGGATCCGAAAAGATCCCGTATTTTTTTGTTCTGTGAGATCTGGATCCGGAAAGATCCCGTATCATTTTATTTGGGATCTCAGCCCTGATGACGTATCAACACCTGTGACGTTATCAACACTTCTTCTCTTTCGGATTAGTAGATTTCTAAATTAGGTTGTATTATACGGCTAGACGGAACACTGCCTTAGAAACAGGAGCCTGACCCAGCGCTTCCTACTATAACAGCTCAATTCACGAGAGAAGGAGGTGGACAAATCGAGACATTTTCTCGCGATTCTTTTGTGAACCATAAGATCGAGGTCCATTCACTCTGGCCAAATATTTTATAAGTTGGATGGAATCCTCAAAACTACGTTCTATCATAATCAGTTTTGAAAGGGAAAACAGAAGGATTTGATAAATTTTTCTTTTGAACCTTTTTGAGAATTTTTAGACTTCGGAATAAAAGAAAAATTTGTTACGTTCTTGTGTTTTCCCTTTCAAAGCTGAAATGTTCTAAGATCATCAATCTCTCGTGGAAGGCAGACTGATATGGGTTATGCGCGGTTCCTTACAGACTCTTGTATTACAAGGGGAAAGGAAAGTTGTATGCATTTGATACAAATTCCCTTCTCCCATGTAATACAAGCGAAGTATAGTTCTTGACGTGAACCGAGTATAGTTGGTGGATCAAGCCATTAGACGTAACAATCTCGCGGGCAACAGGACGTCGATTTCGACTCGATTTAGTTCCGCCTGTATCGACTCGAGATCGACCGTACTTTTCCACTATCAACTCATCTTCGACGTTAAAATTGAGTCGACTCCCGGTATTATTGAAGAAGGATGTCGACCCGAAATCGACGTCGATTTCAGGTTAATTTCGAGTCAACTTCTCAAAATTGTTTGTCGACCTAAAACAGGCTGCTCTGCTTGCGTCAATTTCAATTCGACTTGTAGTTTTCGGGTAATGTACCCCAGTCGACTTCAAATTAGGTTGATTCAAAGTCAATCAGTTTGTTTTTCAGGAACGCTGAATATCGTAATTTTATTAACGTAAGAATTCAGATTATGTGTAAAGCGTGGCTTACAATCGACTACAGATCAACGTTTCGAATCAGTTGAAAAATGTTGACTCAATATTGACTCCAGTTCGACGTCGATTTGAGGTTGATTTGAAGTCGACTAGCGTGCATTACCAGAAAATTGGCTTGAAATTGACGCAACCGAGCAATTGATTTTAGATTGATAGAAAATTTGGAAAAATCGACTCCGACTTCGACGTCAAATCGATTCCAAATTGATAGTGATAGGCGATAGTCGATAGTTTCACGCTATCGATAGTCCCGACAGTTTTTCATAAGAGAAATGTTGATCAAGAGAAAAGTACCTTTGCCACATGTACGATAGCTACCTTTCTCCTGATCGCTGTTTTCTCAAAAACTCTTCAAGAAATGCATCTCAGTGTTACCAATGATGGAAGCGACTTGAAAAAATCATAAAAACGTGGTTCCATGCTTCCATCAGCTTTTCAGTCACGCCCAATGCTGAGATTCGACTTTCTGTCTCTTTCTTCCTGTTATCACGATCAACTTGTACCACCAATTTCGTGATTTTGATAAGAAAAAGAAAAAATTCCAACTATCGCCGTTTTTTTTGTAGCAAAACTATCGTTAGTCCCGATAGTTTTTTCCATAAACTATCGATACTATCGATAGTTCCCATCACTACAAATTGACTCGTTATGTTGACGAAAAGTCGACTCGAGATCGACCTGAAATCGACGTCAATTTTGGGTCGATTTCAATCTTACCATACCAAGAATCAACTCAATTTCGACGACGACAATGAATCGATAGTAAAAAAGAGCGGTCGACATGGGCGGAAATAATCGACTGCTCTGCTCAGTCGATTTCAAGTCGACTTGTAGTTTTCTGGTAGTGTACGGTAGTCGACTTCAAATCGACGTCGATTTCAGGTCGATTCAAAGTCAGTATTTTACGAGCATTGAATATCACCGACGTAAGAATTCAGATTATATTGAAAATTTGAAGAGGCATGACTCAAAATCGATTACAGATCGACGTTTTGAATCAGTCGAAAAATGTTGACTCAATATTGACTCCAGTTCAAAGTCGATTTTAGGTCGATTTTAAGTGGATTAGCACACTTTACCAGAAAATTTTTATTCAACTCCAAGCAGTCAATTTTAGGACGACAAAAACTTGTAAAAATTGACTTCGATTTTTGATCGATATTAATCCAATATCGGAAGTCGACTCAATATCGACAACGATAATGAGTCGACTTCCAGTCCATTTGCGATCGACATTAGGGCGGAACCAAATTGACTCGAGAGTCGATTTACGTTGTCGATAAAAAATCGACGCCAAATCGACCGTAGACAGGGCTGGACTACGATATCGGTCAATGTATCTAGGTATCTTTTCTATGGACCCCAAACTCATGATTGTGTTGTCAGCAAGAGTGAATTCATTATTAAAATTTCATCGGTGAAAAGTGGTCTCCTTGAACCTAACCCCATCCTCCCTCTCCTACACGAGTTGTTGGAACACTCCCATACATCCCGTCGTATCCTTTGTATCTTCTCCCTGCACCTATTCCCTTATCAAATTTTTGAATCGGTGGTTTAAATTCTGTGTCGAGTTTGAGTCTTCCTACTCCGTGAAGAATTTGGCCTCCTGGGCTGGTAACCTCAAAGATGTTGATCTTCCTCCGGGTTCGACCCGTTGTTCACTCGATGTTGTTGGTTTGTTCCTGAGTATCACCAAGGCTTCAGCTATTCAACGTACGGGTGATCTGCTCGTTGAATTTAATATTCTAGAGTGAGAATGATTTGATCTGCTCAATAGTTGCTGGTCCCTGAATCTTTGAAAATTTAATGGGAGGTAGGTATCCCTATCGGTTCCCCTCTGGATTCCCTCATTTCAGAGGTATTCATGTCCAAATTCGAACTTGATCGTTTCCCTTCGAGTCAAGTGTTATTGAGTCATGTTTATTATTGGTACACGTGGGTAGACGACCTTCTGGACTGATCCTCAAGATTTCCTTGGAAATCTGAGTATCCTCTATAAATTACTTGGACTTGACGATCTCTGAGAGAGGTGATGTCTTTGGGTTAGTCGCTTTCATATCTAGATAGTGGTTGTTGAACCGAAGTCGCAAGCGTATTGTTCTAGGGCCAGTTTCACCAAAGGCGCCTGATTGGCTAAATCAGAGCTTAATCTGTCACATGACTTTTAGCGTCGTTGGTAAAATGGCCCCTATACTGTATGTAATATTTATGAACTCGAGGTTACTCTTTGGAGCACCCCTCGTTTGATATTCTAGGTACCCATTTATGTTCGACTATAATTTAGAGAATAGTATTAAGGGTGTGCTTCACTCGTGAAAATATGCTCGTAAAACACGGTACCGAAAATCACATTTTACTGCTCGAATTTTTAACGGATCTTTCTGAATAATTGAAATATTTTCCACAAAGGTCCCACCAGGAGCGCTATCGAAGCGGAATTAATAATTTTTTCGATACATTTTCAATTAGACGTTGAAATTGGTAAAAATTCGTCTACGAGTATTTTCTGAGGAGAGTGAAATTCTTCTAGAGCCAAAATTTAGGATTCTGTTCCGATAGCGCCTTTTGTTGAACCCTTCAGTACAACATTTCCAAAGATCGAAAAAATTTGTCGGAAAATGGAGCCCTGAGATGTGTGACCTTGCAAAATCATTCCTCGTCATTTGTTACGAGGACAACCCACGCACGATCGACAAGCGTCGCGTAGTGACCACTGGCTTCCCGAACCTTGCAGGGTTTTTGGGGATGTTTATGCAACTTATCGTACATTGTTTCGGAGTTCCTGAACAAGTAAAGCACACTCTTAATTCGAAGGCTTGTATTTTTTTTTCCATTAGTCATTTACGTCCTCGGGATGCTGCTAATTTCCAACATAAAACCTGATTCATGGCTGTAGGTACTTTTTCAATTCAAAATTTCTGTTCATCGGAAAAGAGACTCCAAAAATACTCAACTTTTTTTAGAAATCTTTTCGAGATGATTTTTTCGCAGTGCTTTTAGAAATTTAGCTTGAAAGCACAGAAGAATTTTTCGATTCTATATCGATGCCAGCTCGAGAAGGACTTCCTTGGAGAGTTGTTGAAGAATTTCCAATATTATGACTATACAAAGACAAATTTTCTAACAATTGTTATTCTCATATACCTATTGTATCTGTCATATTGTGAAAATTTGGAAGGCCACAGACAAATCGAGAAAGACTTTGAAAAATGTTCAAATTGTAAGCGAGGCGGAGTCTGGGTGGTAAATCCGCATACCGCACGAGTCAAGTAATAAAAAGGAAAAAAATAAGATTTGATATTTAGGTGCCTGTAATATTCAGCTAGGTTCATGGGAGTTTGACTACACACTTTGGTAATTATTCACGACTAATACAGATTTCGCAACAACACACTTCTCACCCCAGCACTCGCATTTGACAAGCGCTCGCTCGCAACCGAGTCGGTTATACTAAATTAGATTTTTCTAATATAACACCAACCTCCGTTTACGTTACTAATGACTAGATGGTACGAACGTCGCTTTCATTATTTAATCCTAAACAATGTGTTGATTTTTCAAACAATTCGCTGTCTTTATTAAAGGTTGAGCGGAAAATACAAAGTATAAAGATGGCAAGAAATCGCACGGTCGACTTTAAAAGTCTTTTATTAAATCTCGCGAGAGCGAGCGAGAAAGAAAAAGAAGTATTCCAGCTACATCGCCTCGTCTCACGAGCCTTATCTCGGACAAAATAATAACGAGAAAAAGACTAAGTGGATTATCACCGGGGGGTAAGAGGGCACGCAGTAAATGCCTCTCGTTCTGAACTTTGGGGGACTGAAGTGAAGCGTCGCGTCGGTGTTCTACCCTCCTACTGAAGCTCGTTTACAGATATTAACTTTTTGCTACGTCGAACTGTTGTGAATGCGAGTAGCCTAAAGAGGGCGCGTTTTCTCGTTATTTAATAAAAATGCTACCTTCTTTTCGTTGGGTACTCCCCCGACGACTATATGTACCATAACAAATTTGCTGCTCGTAATATCCTCGCCTAATTCGAAGTCGTGGAAACTGATATATACCAACAAGTAAAAAGGGCTTTTAGTTAATCTACCGACAACGTCTTCATCGCGTTCAACAGTTATTATTTAGGGCACGTTTGCGTACTTTGCACCGCACGTCATCTCGAGCTTTCGTTTTTTTTTACTTATGGACTATATACTGAATTAGGTACAGTTGGGAATATCACTTACCTCGAAGTTCCGTTAAAGATGTTGGCCAATTCTGTAGAGTTGAATCATTGGTAGAGAGAACGTTTTGTAACGAACTGGGGAAGAGGAAACTCGGCGGCGGCGTCGTATTACCATGGATTTCGGACGAACCTTGAAATGAAATTTGAGAATTCGTACATTAGTGGACGTATGGATCAAGATTTTAAAGTTACGATTGTGTCGATGAGTAAATATTGCAAGTTAAAGGACGATGAACCATGTCGACTGTCGATTTCGTGGTGACCAAAAATCGACTCAAATTGATTAAAGTCGACTTTTTTTCATATCTTGGTTTGATACATTGCGTCAAAATTAACTGCATGCAGGCAGGAGTCAGGTCAATATGGAGTTAAATTACATCAATTCTCCATTTCAACTCATTTGTCGCGTTGATTTCAAGTCAATTTTGAGTCAACGCCTACAAATTTTTTATCGACTTGAAGTCAGCTAATTTATTGTGCCAATTGAGCAGGGATCTTCAGTATGATTTTGGGCTTAAGCTATGAATACGACAATCAAGTTGTTTTTTCCTTAATTGGCTCATTTTTTTTTCTTTTTGGAAAACGTAGAACATGAGAAAATTTTCGTTGGAAAAAACTACAAAACTTTTTGTCGATTTGAGCTGAATCCCGATTCTTGACAAATTTTCTTAACCTTTTTTCCCCTTTTTGTTTGAACATGGAGAAACAATGCGGAAGTTTTTAGGCGATTGGTGGCGTTTTGTTCTAACCAAAGGATATTAATGACTGCGGACGCTCGCATAGAATCATGCACATAAGTTCAGAACAGAGGAAATATGACGAAAAAATCTCCTGACCCGAGCAAGAAACGAACCTGTGATCTCTCGTTTTCATCAAATTTTTTTGTCATATTTCCTTTCAATCGACTACAGGTCAACGTTTCGAATCAGTTGAAAAATGTTGACTCAATATTGACTCCAGTTCGACGTCGATTTGAGGTTGATTTGAAGTCGACTAGCGTGCATTACCAGAGAATTGACTTGAAATTGACGCAACCGAGCAATTGATTTTAGATTGATAGAAAATTTGGAAAAATCGACTCCGACTTGGACGTCAAATCGACTCCAAATTGATAGTGATAAACGATAGTCGATAGTTTCACGATATCGATAGTCCCGATAGTTTTCCCATGATACTATCGCCACTGTCGATAGTCCCGACAGTTTTTCATAAAACTATCGATAGTTTTGATAAGAAATGTTGATCAAGAGAAAGGTACCTTTGCCACATGTACGATAGCTACCTTTCTCCTGATCGTTGTGTTCTCAAAAACTCGTCAAGAAATGCATCTCAGTGTTACCAATGATGGAAGCGACTTGAAAAAATTATAAAAACGTGGTTCCATGCTTCCATCAGCTTTTCAGCCATGCCCAATGCTGAGATTTGACTTTCTTTCTCTTTCTTCCTGTTATCACGATCAATTTGTACCACCAATTTGGTGATTTTGATAAGAAAAAGAAAAAATTCCAACTATCGCCGTTTTGTTTTTTAGCAAAACTATCGTTAGTCTCGATAGTTTTTTCCATAAACTATCGATACTATCGATAGTTCCCATCACTACAAATTGACTCGTTACGTTGACGAAAAGTGGACTCGAGATCGACCTGAAATCGACGTCAATTTTGGGTCGATTTCATTATCATACCAAGAATCGACTCAATTTCGACGTCGACAATGAACGATAGTAAAAAAGAGCGATCGACATGGGTGGAAATGAATCGACTGCTCTGCTCAGTCGATTTCAAGTCGACTTGTAGTTTTTTGGTAGTGTACGTTAGTGTTCTAACCAATATTTCGAAAATTCCATCTATCTAACAACACTCTTCGAGGGTCAAGGTGTTTTTGCCTGGAAAACAGCGGTTGCCTATTGTTTGCCGTGATTTCTTTACCAAATTGGTAAAATTTACACACAGCGTTGAAAAGAAACAACTGGTCATCCAAAAGGAAATTGCATGAGGTTCACTTTCTTTTCAAAACCCGATATCGTTTGTAGAAAGTAGCTTCTATTGTGTTTTCTCAAAGAGAGCCAATGTTAAATTGCCTACCAAGATGAGAACTCTGGTGGACTACCAAGCATTCGCCTTTCAGGGAAAAGCCTTATTATATAGCTGATCGGCGCTGGTAGTGCACTACTCTCAAGTTCCAATTTTTGCGAAATCGTGTAACTAATAATCATCAATAGCAAAAAATCGGCTCCTACAATTTTTATTATCGAGAAATTGAAATTTTTTCAAGTTCCTAATTAGGTCAAAGTTGTTGATGACGTCATGGATGATTTTTTTTAAATTGATGACGTCATATCAGCAAAACTGTCACCATTTTTCCGAGAGTAGTCTCAATCTTACATGCATATGAAATGCTAAAATTGTACTTAAGGCGGCAGGCGCTCCCAAGTCTCTTGATTACGTCAAAGTTGTTGATGACGTTATTGACTACGTGTTCTTCTGACTGATGACGTCATAGTAAGAAGACTGTGACAGCTTTTCCTACAGTAGTCCCAATCCTAAAATCTTATAGAATGCTAAAATTGTGTTTCAGGTTGTAGGGTTTCCCAAATCTCTTGATTAGGTCAAAGTTGTTGATGACGTGATTGATGACGATTTTTTTTAAATTGATAACGTCAAGTGTTGGCATTGGAAATTCCCGATTCCCGTTCCCGGGAAAATTCCTGGGAATCTGATTTTTGTTCCCGGTTCATTTTGGCCGGGAACTCCCAGTTTTTGGGAATTTTGGTAATTTCAATTTTTTTCAATGACTTGATCCCTGGTACTTCACATTTTTCATACTATAACTCGTATTGATAAAAAACTGATAAAATAGAAGGAAAAAAAAGAACTGAAAAATCAATTTGACGTCTGAGAGTCGGTAAACAATGAAAAAGAAACCTGGTAATGGTGCCCCGCCCCCATATATGACGTATTTGGACATGAAACATTTAGCTATAGTAGGTGAACAAAAACAACTTTTCTGCAAATGTATACTTTTTTCTCTTCTTCCCAAGAATCATAATCCATTTATCATCAGAAAAGTTCAGCTATGGTCCAAAAATGATGTATTTAACTCGTAGAATCCAAAGTGCAGGTGATTTCCAGTCGGGATTCCCGGGAATTCGCCAACACTGATGACGTCATATCAGCAAAACTCTCACGACTTTTCCGACAGTAGTCCCAATCTTGGACGCATATGAAATGCTAAAATTGTATTTAAGGTGGTAGGCCTTCCCAAGTCTCTTAATTAGGTCAAAGTTGTTGATGACGTCAATGACTACATGTTTTTCTAACCAATGACGTTACAGTAAGAAAACTGTGACAGCTTTTCCTAGAGTAGTACCTAAAATCATATAAAATGCTGAAATTTTTCCGAGAGTAGTCCCAATTTCGGATGCGTATAAAATAATAAAACTGTATTTCAGGTGTTAGGGCTTCCCAAGTCTCTTAATTAGGTCGAAGTTCTTGATGACGTGTTTTTCTGATTGATAACATCATATTAGGGAAACTGTGACGGTTTTTCCAAGAATAGCTCAATCTTAAAAGCATAATATGTATAAAATGCTAAAATTGTATTTAAAGTTGTAGGGCTTCGCAAGTTTCTTATTTAAGTCAAAGTCGTTGATGAAGTCAATGATTACATGTTTTTCTAATTGATGACGTCAGCGTCTTAGAAACAAAACTTTGAAGGTGTTTCCAAAAGAGGAATCCCAATCTCAATCACGTCATCAACTTTGACCAAATCAAGAGATTTGGGAAACCCTACAACCTGAAATACAATTTTAGCATTCTATAAGATTTTAGGATTGGGACTACTGTAGGAAAAGCTGTCACAGTCTTCTTACTATGACGTCATCAGTCAGAAGAACACGTAGTCAATAAAGTCATCAACAACTTTGACGTAATCGAGAGACTTGGGAACGCCTGCCGCCTTAAATACAATTTTAGCATTTTATATGCATGTGAGATCGGAACTACTCTCGGAAAAATTGTGACAGTTTTGCTGATATGACGTCATCAACCACTTTGACCTAATTAGGAACTTGAAGAAATTTCAATTTTCCGATAATCGAAATTGTAGGAGCCGTTTTTTTTTGCTATTAATGATTATTAGTCACAAAATTTTGCAAAAATTGGAAATTGAGAGTAGTGCACTACCAGCGCCAATCAGCTATATAATACGGCTATTCCCTGAAAGGCGAATGCTTGCTAGTCCACCAGAATTCTCGTTATCTTGGTAGGCAGTTTAATATTGGCTCTCTTCGAGAAATCATAGGTTTTTGGCTGACTGGCTCAAAGATGTACCAAAAAGTTGCAGTTTATAGTTTAATTTCAAGTGCAGAGTTTTTCCAAAAAGATTGCAGATCCTTGCGGTTAAGAGCCAATTTATAGGGCTTTAGTAGCGCTCTGCAAATATACATAGGTCGACTTCAAATTGAACTGAAATTGATTTTGAGTACATCAATAGTCAAGTCCATATTTGTTGATCTTATTTTGACTAAGTAGCCATGTATCAATCAGTAGTAGTTGACTTTGAGTCAACCTCCATAAGTGCTTGTTGGACTTGGAGTCAATTGCTGATCAACATCAAGTTAACGTTGATATCTCATGCTCTACAAATGTAAACTGATTGACCTAGAATCCATATAACGCACTCATCTACCTGTAGTTGATGTTTTTAGTTGATCCCTTACCCCCGCGCTGGATAGAATAGTAATTTTCTGTTTATTCGGTGACGTTGCTTCTCGCAGATAGAATGCGTAATAAACCTATTGGAAATTACAATCGAGTTCGGCCAAAGTCGCAATAGTTGAAGGGCAGTGACCCAATTTTCGAGAATTCCATAAACGATGTGATTAATTTTACATACGAAATTTAACACATTTTCAATCACAATTCCGAATTCTTTTCAGATTGTTTATCCAGAATCTACAGAGTTGTGACGCTTCCTTATGAACGACCAAAATTAATGCGTCAATGTAGTCCAAGTTGCTATTTAATCAAATACTAGAAATCGACTGATGCTCGACGTTTAGATGAATGGTTCTCAAACCCTTCGAGATTGTGAACTTGCAATTTACGTAATTCCGACGTTTACTGCAAGTCTTCTACCATTTTATGATACCTAAACCCGAAATCGATATCTATTTTCAGTTGACTTTGAAATCAAGTCAATACGAGCTCAAGAATGAGTTGACAAAACGAAGTCGAATTCGCACCAACTTTTGGCCAGTTTGCGGTCGAAATTTGGTGACGACGATGAATGGAGTCGACATGGTTCATTGGGTATCTTTATTACAATTGAGGCTGCCTAAATAAACTCTCCGAGCTCCTGCACGTTTAGCATAGTAAGCCATTTTAAAGGAAATTTTACGAGTAATATTCTCTGTTTTAACAATTTTATTCTTGAAAGCTTCTGAACTTTCAAGATGAAGTAATCATCGAGATATTATGCAGGAAATTTAGAAATTCATGGACATTTTTTACGTCGCTGGCAATGAGGTTCAAACCAGGCACCTGTGATTCAAAATTTCGGCCATCAAAGGACTTCTAATAAAGGGGTGCCCTATTTGAGCCTCTTCGCTGGCTGGGTCGAAGAAATGAATGAATATATTTTCAACTCAATTTCTTGCGAAGATATTTACTAACTGTTTTCTTCCTAGATGAGGCATCCATAAAAAAATCCTCCATCCGGACGGATATCGTTTTCTGGCCGCTGAGATAATTTTTCAAGTTGCTATTCATCTATGGGCGGTGTGTATTGGTGTGAGCCTCTTTCATACGTTTCAAAATAAATAATATTCACCTGATATCGTACCGGAAACACCATTCGGATCGCCAGCGTGTACTTTGGCGTCGTTCAAATCCAATATATCGCAAATGTGGAAACTGGACGAACGGGCCTGATTCGGCATCTTCATACCATCGAGTAACCTACGACATAATGGAAAGAAAACATTGCAATTAATGCATATACATGAAATATTCTTTTGATAGACAGGGGCTGCGAGCCTGTTGAGGGTCGAATAACAAATATTCCTTTACATATCCCCCAAGATGTAATTGACCTAATAACAATGGTAACTCATCTCGAGGAGTCTCCTAATACTTCGAATGTTGCTTTAGGGTGTCGATGCGACAGATTGTGCGGTATCAATAGCCTCTAGATATTCCGCAGAGCGTGTCCGTCTTTGAATTGCGTTGCTTTATCTGGGAGCACGTAAACGAGTGATTTATTTTCCACAGTACCGAGAAAATAAACTATAAAGAAGCGCCCAAGTTGCCAGAAATCATACCACTCGAGAGGGTTAAATCTTACGCGATGACCAATTTCTCTTTTAGAAAGAAATATTCATGATCGAAACCTTTGAATTGAATGTTCTACGAAGGGTGCGAAAAATAGAACAAAGACCGCCTCGGACAAGCGCTCTCGGAGTATCAATCGAATCTCGTATATGTAATAGGCTCAGTTACACCAAGTTATATTAACAAGAATTAGATGAAGTCGTCAATTATGCAAAATTAATTCTTTCAAAGCGTATTGACAGAAAGAGGGTCTGCGCGCGATTTCCGGCATTTTGGGCGGTGAACTTTTTTTCCTCGCACTCTTATTCCTTTTTAAGTTCGTTATAATGCTAATGCGTGTAGAGGGGCCATTACAGGCAGTCCGGATTGTTAAAAATATTGTTCAGTCGATGTCGAAGTTATTGTTCGCTTCTAATAAATCATTTTCGTGTATATGCGCGATCGCTTTCCCACCTTGAAACGAAGGAAAGAAAAAACTCGTCTAGCGCCTGTTCCAACTAGTGTTTGTCGATTTTACATAAAAATTCTTACCTATAGAGCAGCGTAAAAACAAAATTAAATTTTATTCCCGTCGTAATGATAAAGTTTTACGATACCGTGCGGTACCATAAATGTTTTGTTCTATATTTCTACGATCGCGGTAGTCTTGTCTTCTTTTTTTCTTTCATAAAATATAAGGTTAATCTCCTAATTGTTATCGATACTTATTGCAATTTATATTTGTAATATTTCCGATTTTCGAACGGAAAATCACGGTAATTTAGCTGCATAATACTGCTGCACTGTAAACCCTAGACTTGAACGTTTTAAGGAAAAATTATTGGTGCATTAGTGGAAGTCGCAGCGAGCCAATGTGCACCAGAATTTACTTTTCGCTCCCAAAAGAGATATATATTAAATGGAATTTCATAGATCTTCATACTATTAGACTACGTTTTGAGCATATTTGTCTAAGTCTTCTTCCTCTAGATAGATGTTAGTCCCAAGATTCAGAAATTATTTATACGGGGTGTCTATCAGATCTGAAATTTGAAAATATGGGCACTTGGCTGAAAGCCACGGATTATTAACTATAGTAAAGTTCAGTTTAATAGTGATGAGTTATACCTGTTGGAGAAAGGGTTGAAATTTGGTCTCCCTCCCCTTAAGAACCAAGAGACACTGGCTAACGTAGTAGCTGACCTGACAGTCAAAATTGGACCGGGAGTGAATATCCAAAAAAAGTGCGCCGAAATGGTTTGCAACACTCCCCTCCCCCGCATAAGTAATGCCTGTAGTGAGGTGATTAAAGGATTAAAGAGGAAGGTGAGGGAGGAGGGCTTAATCCTTACTAAGGCGGACAAAAGCAACGCCGTAGTGATTATGGATAAGTCCTCGTATGTATCTGGGGTTCATGAAGTGCTGGAACAATGTGGCGCTAAGGAGAATAGCCTCTTCTGTTTCCCCAGTTTTGTCAAAGAGGTGAGGAACACTATTAATAATTGTAGTGTGATTATTAAGAGTTCTCGGACAAAGAAAGCTCTCTTGGAGCCTAACCCGGTTCCTCCCCTCCTATATGGATTACCCAAAGTACATAAAAAAGATGTACCAATGCGGCCGGTCGTGTCATTTGTCTCGTCGCCAACTTATTTGTTAGTTAAATTTATTGATAGATGGTTCAAATCGCGAGTAGATTATACCTCCCCTCACTCAGTATTAAACTCAGGTTCGTTAACGGAGAGGTTGAAGGACATAAGGCTCCCTGAGGAAACGATTTTATGTTCCTTTGATGTGGTGGGATTATTGCTTCATAACCCGAAGGCGGTCGCAATCCAACATATGGGCGAATTGCTCGTAAAAACTGGTGTCCCCCATGAGGAATTGGTAGAATTCTTCGACCTTCTGAGAGTTTGTTGGACTCCCAATTTTTGTAAATTTGAGGGAAAATTTTTCGAATTCCCGGAAGAAGTGGGGATTCCTATTGGGTCCCCTTTGGGCTCATTAATATCGGAGGGTTTCATGTCCAGATTTGAAGTCGAATTGTTTTCTTCGGGCCAGGTACTTCTAAATAATGTCTTTTACAGGCATAGGTATGTAGACGATATATTGTGCGCGTGGACTGGCCCAGTGGAACTCCTTAGTGAGTTCCTTTCTCACTTAAATGGCCGATATTCTTCCATAAAATTCACTCTGGAAGTTGGCGGATTATTAATAAATTTCTTGGATTTGTCCATATTTATTAGAGATGGCGTCCATGAATTTGGTATTTATAGAAAAGAAACTTCGACTGATATAACAATCCATGGGTATCTTTCTGTCCCGCTGCACACAAGATCGCTACCTTTAATAGTTTGATACATCGACTGACTAGTATTCCTTTGAGTCAGGATGCTTTCCAGAAGGAACTAGGGACGATTAAGTACTTGGCCAGAGTGAACCAAGTTCGAGTGGACATTGATTTAATGGTCCGAAGGAGGCTTACGAGAAAATGCCTCGATTCTACCACCTCCCTCCCTAGGGATTTGCATAACAGTAGAAAACGTTGGATTAGACTCCCTTACTTGGGCAGGTTTTCGTTGAAGTTGGGCAGGGTACTCGGTCCTTTTGGGTTCCGGCCGGCGTTTTATAATGTCAATACTGTAAAAAGTTTATTTGTGAAATTGAAGGACCCGATTCCTCCAGTCGAGCGAAGTGGGGTATACAGTATAGCCTGCAACGATTGCCCAGGTATTTATATAGGGATGACTGGGCGTCAGCTCCAAATAAGAATTGAGGAGCATAAAAAAGCGTGGGAGAAGGGTAATTTGGGTGATTCGGCTTTTGCTGATCATCTACTCGAGAATGGCCATAAATTCAAGGAAGGCTCTGGTATCCTCCTCCATAGGGAGAACTCATATTTTAAACGGTTGGCTTTAGAAAATATAGAAATCATACGACACCGGAATAACGAAGACTTCACGGTTTTAAACAGGTTCATTCCTGAAGAGGGTCTGATTGAGCTAGTATATGAGAATGATCCAAACTTCGATGACTCGCTGGTTAAAGCATGATCTTCTGGTTAACTCCCTCTGTCTTTGTTGATGTTGGATTCAGTCGCTTTCGTTTACGCTCCGATGATGGTTGTTTAACCGATAACGTTTAGCGACTGATTTTCTTGTGGTTCAATATAATTTGCTACACCTTTGGGTGTACACTCCTCTTGTGTAATATGAATAACCATAAATTAGAACAACGTATCGATTCGAAGATTAGCAAATGATGGAGTGAATGGAAGAGCTACATTTTCTTTCTGCCTATACATAACTGCGTCGCCATTTTTGTAACCTTAAAATGAAATATATACTTGTTCTTGATATTTTTATTAAATTTTGAGAGTAAAAAGCCCACAGAAAAAAATTGTTCAGAAAAATTATAATCGTCGTAGCAACGTCAGTATATTTGGAATGTTTTCCTTGCTTTTTTTCCGTCAACCAAAAATGGACATTCGACTTCTCTTAAAACCATAGTCAAAATTGCGTCGATATACCTATCGTTAAAATTAATTGTGAGATTGAATTATGCCCACTTCATTTTAAACTCATATTTCGCGTTAATTTGAAGTCGATTTTGAGTCAACCGTTCTAAATTTTTGATCGACCTCAAATATCAATAAAGTCTGTTTCCTGGTCTCCGAGAATGTAGGCAGGTTGGCTTTGAATCGATCTTAAAATGATCTCGAAATCCAGATTTCGACATCAAGTTACCATGAGGTCGCATTCGTCGATCTGATTTTCATTGGTTCGTCAATCTGCAGTCGATTATCAATTGTTGAGGCTCAGGACAGACGGGACCCGATGCGAGGTACGAGAGATTGTATTTAATTTAATTTACTCCAATTAGCATTGCATCTCGCACTCACTCACTGGCTGTGTGTATTTGACTCGAACCTCGTACTCAACTCTTTTCTGGGCCTGAATAACGACGTCCATTATCTGGCGCTGTCAAAATGTGAGCTGGCCGACTTAAAATCTTCAATTTTTTCTTTTTATTTTTTTTACAAGCTATTTAACTACTCAACGGGTCGAACGAATCCATTCCTGCAAGTTACGGCTATCCATAATAAACGCGAAAGCACAACTACTCCGAAGGGAGAGTGAACTCTGCAAACCGCAGAAAAATTGAAACGACGAGCGCTTTCGGTTAATAAACCATCTTCAGGACTGAAATGAAAGCAACTGACGAACAGAAGAGAAGAACAAGGCATTAAGACTGGCCAAACGAGAAATCGTGATGTGAATCATAAATCAGTTCGATCAGGCCATCTTCCGGAATGTACGAGTCAAATCCCCCCGGGAACGACCATCTGCTCGTTTGATGTTGTTGGTTTGTTCCCGAATATTCCTAAGACTGCTACTATCCAGCGTAGCCAAAATTCCCCACAATCAGCTTCATAATTTTTCAATCTCCTGAATATTTGCTGGTCCCTCAACTATTGTAAATTTGAAAGGAAATTTTTCAAGTTCCTTGATGAAGTAGGGATCCCAATTGGATCACCTTTAGGCTCTCTCATCTCCGAAATCTTCATGTCTACGTTTGAACTTGTACCTCTTTTCTTCGAACCAGGTGTTACTTAATCATATCTACTACTGGTACAGGTACGTTGATGACGTTCTATGCACCCGGACTGATCCCCCAGATCTCCTTGGTGAGTTTCTGGGGTATCTCAATTCCTGGTACGCATCCATAAAGTTTACTTTGGAAATAGGGGTATTTTCCATTAACTTTTTGGATTTATCGATCTCCATAATAGACGGTATCCATAAGTTTGGAATTTACAGGAAAGATACTACGACCGACATTTTAGTCCACGGTGGTTCGTTTGGTCCTGTTGCTCACAAGATGGCTGCCTTTCATAGCCTAGTTCACAGACTGACTCGTATTCTTTTGAGTCAGTCTGCCTTCAAGAAAGAGTTATTCACAATAAAACACCTGGCCAGAGTGAATGGGGTCAATGTCGACGTTGACGTGATGGTTCGGTGGAAATTTACGAGGAGTCTCCTTAATTCCACCATCTCCCTTCCCCGAGACACGATCCGCGATCTTCGTTTGCGATGGATCAGTCTCCCTTTCCTGGAGAAGTTCTCTCTCCAATTGGGTCGGGCCCTTCGCCCGTTTGGCTTCAGACCCGTGTTTTACAACCCTACCACAGTTTGTAAGGCTGAAGGACCACATACCCGTTGATGAGAGGAGTGGTGTTTATAAGTTGGAATGTAGGGATTGTGGAGACTTTTATATTTGAGGCCCCCCGCCAAATGAAAGTTAAGAGTAGCTGAGCACCTGAAGTCTTGGAGGAAGGGACACTTAGGGGAGTCATCTTTTGCTGATCATTTAATAAACAGTGGCCACAGCTTCCGCGATGGATCCGAAAAGCTCCTCCATAAGGAGAATTTCTACCGTAAGCGCATCGCCCTCGACCATATAGAGACAATGCGTCATCTGAACACCGATGGCATGACTGTACTTAACTCGTACATTCCGGAAGATGGCCTGATCGAACTGGTTTATGATTCACAACGCGATTTCTCGTTTGGCCAGTTTTAACACGCTTGCTCTTCTCTTCTGTTCGTCAGTTGCTTTCATTTCAGTCCTGAAGATGGTTTATTAACCGAAAGCGCTCGTCGTTTCAATTGTTTCTGCGGTTTGCATAGTTTACTCTCCCTTCGGAGTATTCGTCCTTTCGCGTTTATTACTCAACGGGTCGTTGGCTCAAGAGAAATAATAGATTTGTAGTACTAGGTGAATTGGAGGAAGTTTAGAGCGCTCGTGATGGTTTCTGAGTGGTTGGAAAGAGCAGAAGGAGCTTCAGAGGAGACGGAAAATGAATGTCTGATATTTACGAGGGAAGAGACGGATAAATTTTCTATTTGGCAGTGTTGGCATCAGTACGACCAGGGTGACCCTCGTGAATTTCCCATCATGAATGACTCTCATAAAAATGAATAGAACGCGGGGAATCAAAGGAAAATATTATATGTTCTAAAGGAAAGTATGAGTAATATTTCTGAACACTTCTTTCTATATCTTGGGGTTTGTAACGATACCATACAGTATTTCAAAAGTGTCAGTTTCAAGTAATTTTCAAGTATTGAAACGCGAGATAGCGAAAAACGTCGAACGGCATCGTGCTCAGCGTGAAAAATACTTCTAGAAACACTTTTCCTAGTTTATGTTCATTCCAAAAGTTTAAAATTTGTTCATGTGTGTCATTGATCACGGCCAACTTTCTCGTGTTTACTGCCCAGTTTCCCCATCACCATACCTTCCACCTCTTTCTCCTCCCCAAAAATTCTCTACTCCTCTCAATGCAGTCTTATCTAGACCACCATCTCATATTTCAGCCCCTTCTCCTCGTATTCTCAACCACCCCTCCATGGACATCACCAGATTAGCCTTGACCTGGCCTAGACTGCCGAAATCACCTAACATAACCCACATAAGACGCACCGAAGACATATTTTGCTGATGACTTCCCCTCCCACAACCTGGGCCTTTGGATGGATGCAAAACGGGGTCAAAAACTGGCTACGTCTTCTCCATCAATGGTGAAGTCTCACTCTTTTGCTGAACTATACTCACCTCACTCTTCTCCCTCATCCCTATAGATTCCTCCTCTTGTCAACCCATGCAAAACCCCAACTCTGACAATCCTATCGTTTAGCGTATTCTCATCCTTCTGCATACCTTAACACCTTCTTCAAGTGTTTTCCTCTGGATCCCTGGTCATATCGGGTCTACCGGAACACAACGCCGTGGATCTAGCTGACAAGCAAGCTTTGCTCTCCTCCTCAAACCCTCTTCGGCCCACGATCCAAATCATCTAATCGGGGCATAGGCTTTGGTCCTCTCAACCATGCAACAAATTTCGTTCAGTTAAAAAGATCCCCGATATCCTGGTCTTCTTCAATCCGTTCCTCACGCTGCAAAGAAATAATCGCCTTCCGCCTAACCCACTTCTTCCTGCTCCTTGGACTCTCTGCTCCTCCCTCATGCTAATCAGTGTTCCCACTTCAGAAAACGTGTGAAGGAATAGAGGGAATTCCAGATGCATTTCATTTACAAAATAATAGGTTTATGACAAGGAAACAGGAATATTATATTGTATAAAATTATATATTTTTATTTCGTATCGTGTGTTTTTTAGGTTGAACTTTGAAGTAGAAAAAGTTGGTACAAAAAAAGCGAGAATAATCCTCCAATTCTCATTTAATTTGCTTGATAATTGTGTGGCATGCTGAGGAAGACCTAAATAAAATGTTGACGCGGAGCAAAGAGCTAATTTCATCACCAAAGTGCTTTAGCTTATTATTTGCTTTAAAGTGGTCAAGTTTTAGCCTTCTCCAAATATTGAAACAAAATTCCGAAAAACTGAGAGGAGATCCCGAAAAGCGACCAACGCAACGCCATCGTGTTTAGCGCAAAAAGTACTTTTAGAAACACCTTTGCCTGTTCATGTTCATTAAAGCCTGTTCACGTGTGTGATGAGTGGAATTGTAGAGGGGGAATGCCATCCTCAGCGCATAGGCTAAGCACAGGGTTGGAGCGCAAGGGACTAAGAACTAAAAGTAGGGGCTGCAGGTTGTATTGTATGTAAGGATTTTAGAGAGGATTTGTTAGCCTGTCTGTACGTAGGGGATCCCTAGTCCTGTTGAGATCGGATTAGAGAGTCGTGTAGTTGAAAGAGAAGCTTGCGATTGCAACCAGTGCGAGTGTTGGATAGATATTTAAGAACATTTAGTGGGTTGAGATATTTGCCATTTAGAAGTTTGATGTGGAGAGTACAAGAGTGTTTGGAATCGAACGGAAGACCGAAGAATTTAGTGGACGATTAGAGGCTCATCTAAAAGTCCTGTAGCAGGAGTTGAAGGGGGAGAGGGGAGACGTGAGTGCCTCTCACGGATTTTAAGTAGAACGGGTTTTTCGCAAGAAAAGTGAAATCCATGATCCGAGGCATGAGGTGAGTTGGAGAAGACGTGCTGCTCTTTAGGGATTTGTAGAAGCGAGAGAGAAGTCGTTCGGAGAGGGGAAAGGGAACACAGTTTATTAGATCATTTATGGCTATTAGGAAGAGAGAAACACTCCAAACCTCTCCCGGGGGGACGCCAGTTTGAAAGTAGAGTAGGGAAGAGTAGGGGTTATGAATTCGAAGTGTTATAGATCAGTCATGGAGGAAGGACTTGAGAAGGGAGGGTAAATTGCCCCGAAGACCTATTTTAAATATTCTAGAGAAAATGTCAAGTCGCCAAACACGGAGGAACGCTTCTTGACGATCAAAGAGTATGAGGTAAGGGGGAGAGTTATTACGGAATGATTCTTCAATTTGTAGGTTGAGGTCGGAGAAGAGTTGGAAAGTGTTTCTACCTTTACGGAAGCTGATTGACACCTTTTTCGATTGATGAAGTTATGGTTGATCCTTTCTCGCAAAATGGAAATCAAAAAATGCTATTGCCTAGTTTAGACTCTGGTACATCGGGTTCTAAGAACCCTTACCAACCCCAACCATGATAAGAGTACCTAATGATTTTTTTTTTCGCTCAACTTTCCATATGGATAATTAATTACCTATTTATTCTCTTTTCTCCCCCTCCCCTCGTGTCTATTGGATCTAATTGCGATTCTGATTCATCCTAGTGCGGTGTAACACTTTTACGAAAAGAGATAGAAAAAAAAATCAATGAAACAATTTGAAACGCCTGCATTAAATATTCAAAACCAAGAAGATTCAGTAGAAACGTTTTCAATTTTTTCTCCAGTTACTGAAATTGACAAATTTTGCGGTAATCATCTCCGTTTTCAATCACTACGATTTCCAAGCTCATGCAACTTTTTATGCAGGTAGATACGTCCGCTTTTTGGCACATGATTCTGTGCGGAAAATTCGAAATATTTTAGGATAGTTCCTCTCGGTACGTTGGTTGCCGATTTCTTTTATCGGTGTTTCGTCGTCATTGCGTTCGAACCGCTATGAATTGCCTGTAGATATCGATATTGCGATTACAGTAAACCAATTTTCATAAACTTTCTCAGCCCCAACGATCACAAGCAATAGGAAATGGAATAATGCATTCAACCGGCCTAGACAAGGGTCCTCTTAAATTTACTTTGAGCATTCGACTCTTATTTCAACACTCGAACCCACAACGTCTAAATCAGCCGTACTCAAATTTTATAGAAGTTACCCCTCAGAACTTTGGCGGCACCCACAGGTCTGTGAAAGCTAGTCTTAGGATGGTTAGTCTAGGGGGCTCTCCCGTAGAACTTTCTAAAGGCAAGCCATTTGTTGGAAAGAAGATACAATTTTGAAGATAAGATTGGAGAGCCAAGTGTAATTATTCGGATACGGCTAACTCGATGCACAAACCTGGACAATTGTTTTGCAGACAGAAAGGGATTTTCCAGCAAAATTTGGCGGATTTTTCATGATTCTAGAATAATGTCCTTCGTGACTCTCGATATTTGTACCCCTCTATAGGAATAAATTCCCGAAAATCTGCGACTAACTTTAGGTTAAAACGTTTTTAACACGAAATTGTCCATTCTTTTCGGTGAACGCACGATACTCTTTCTATAATATGCACAATAGAACAAGAAGAATGTAGCTAGATACTCGTAAATGTAAACCCACCTTAGAGTGGTGGCGCAGGTGAAAATGCACTCGTTAAAGCACTCATCAAGTGGTCACTAATCCTATTTTCGTATCAACGCTCACGATTACTCTTCAACTAGAGTGTTTTTATTAGACTCCCGTAAGCGAGTGTGACACTTTGATTTCCAACATAAAAACGCTAAAAACGCTGTTCTTGTCGACTCCAACTGAGATCGGTATTTTTGAGGAACGAAAAGTCAATTCTTTCCCCGTTTAAAGGTAAAGGAGAACTCGATACGTTCTACAAATAACAAAAAATACCGATGTGCAGTATGGTATAGAAACCTGTTAATGAACGAGACAGGTACACCAATTCCTAAGGTACATCTTCTGAAAAACCACCTAATTCTATATATTAATTCCACAGCACGCTTTCGTGAAGTACAGTATTATGAAAAAAAAAAAAGGTTAGGGAAAGAAAAGAAAGAGAAGAGAAGGTACGAAAAGAGTAGAGAAGGCTTTTCTCAACATGAAGTGATATTATACCCTAAAAACATAGTAACCGTTGAAGTGACTTATACGACACAGATATTGCGCGCGTTTTTAGAAAAAAAAATTATGAAGAAAAGAAAAACTAAAACATCGATAAAAGGCTTTTGTAACCCTCCGTAAGAGTTTTTATAAGGTAGACTAGAAAGTCTTTGAGATCTTCCGACGATAAGAGGTACAAGAAGAGAGTCGTGTTTTTCTTCATTGTTTTGCTGGACCCTCGTACAAACATCGATTAAGAACCTGTAAGAGGACATCTTGATATATTTGTTCCACACTCTAACCAAGCTGGGCTGAAATATTTCCGCAATGTGGAAGAAACATTTTTTGTTCTGTCCATTATCGTGTTGCCAATATCTAAAGAGGAAAACAACAGGGAAGGTAGAGTTCCTTTCTTTCTTGACCGAATTCTATTACAATGAAGATCGACACAAAAGGTAAATGTTCTTTTAAAGCTCTGATACCTGAACCTTCAATTCTATTGATAGTAGAACCAGAAAGGAAATAATTAACACAATTATATCCTAATAGCAGCAGGTAGTATCCAGATCGGATTTTAAGGAAGTATAGCAAACTGATTCGAATATATTTTCTGACTTTGACGACACTTGGGACGAAAAAAATAAATAGAAGACTGCGAGTCATTCAGTCTCGGAGTTATACTCGTGATCAACCAGTAGAAGGCTTGGATAGACAGCATGAGAGTGAATGTGCGCAATTCGATGCATAAGAAGGCTTAACAATTAGGTACCGACTTTTTGATGTCCATACCTACCCTATGAGTCTTTTCGCGATAAGATTGAAGTTATAATCGACAATACATTTTCACATCACTACCTGTTTTCATAGGCCCACACTTATTTAAATCATTTCACACCGTAAATCTCTAAATCTTGACACTTCGTCGGCCTACAGTCAAAAGTTTGAGTTGATGGTTTCTAGTTCTCGTGATAATAATTCATCGTTCTACAATAATAAAATGATGTATAATTCATTTATTATGCGAAAAATAACAAATTATTTTCCATTTATTGTAACTCCATTCGGTACCACAGAAAGTTGTTTTTTGACTCTCCTGTGAAATTAACGACATCTTGACTCAAGGCGGACGACTTGCAAAAATGTTTTCCGCAAATAGAAAAAAGTGACTCCTCTACAAATTCTGTAAAACCCATGAATGAACTAAAGAAGTAATCGGTAAAGGAGCAATTATTGCTTTAGTTGATCATAAATTTAAAGGGAATTATGATCTTTTTATTAAAAAACATAATATAAATAGGTAATGAAAGTTGTTTTTGGGGGAAGAAAAATTATTATTAAAATTAAAATATCTCCTAATCGATTAAATAATATAACTGAAATTCTCATTTTTACAATAATAATTATTATTATCAAATACATAATTAATAAAAAGATATCAAATCTAATAAATCTCATCAAGAAATTATTATTATTAAATTTAAGCTAGAATTTAATATAATTATTGTAAAAATAAATAATTATTATCTGTACATAACTTTCCGGCACTCCCTGGTTCCTAAGTGATGTTAGTAAAAAATTGTGATTTATTGAGTCAAAAGCTTTGTTATAGTCTATTAATGCAATATTTAAATCTACCTTATATTCCTCGCACTTTTCTATTAATTGGTTTATTACATGTAGATGGTCGACAGTTGAGGTTTTTCTGAAGCCCGCTTGTTCTCTCGGTTGCTGGCTAAATAAATAAAATGAAGATTTTCGGTCATTTCAAAAGTTATTTTATTTATTTATTCATTTTGTGTAGTGATGCCCAGACAGCAAGTTAAAAAAAAAAAGAAATAAGGAGCAATCCTTAGGAAACAATTGAAGCAAAACAGTTGAAATTTTACCTCTAGAGAAAGGTACCTAAATATCTGTTGCAATAGGGTATCGAACTTTTAGCAAGAAATACGCTTGATCCTTTCAATTTATCAAAATGATTCATGTGAATAATCAAAGATTCTATCATGTGAAATCTTCAGAGAATCACGGTAGGGGGAACAAACTCAAAATAATTTGTGGGTTTCAACTCGCATGACGTGAACAAGGAACTCATCAACGTTCATGTTTTTGGAGAGGAAAATCACTTACTTCGAACAGATTTTTCTCCAAAATTTTGGCGTCGAATAAGATTCTTCTATCACAGGTGACGCGAAGCCAAGTTTCAGAAAGTCTGAATTTAATATTTCAGATGCTTCTGTTTACATTAAAAAAAATATTTTCCAAGTCTAAGGATTGGGCTAGCACCTTCTTCCTCTTGTCTCAGGGTACATTTTTTCCGTACGAAGTTGAATTAATGTATCTCCACAATCACAATTAGAAAAATAAGGCTTTTTTATATTGCCTACTTAAGATTAAAAGAAGTCTCATTCTACTCATTGTTGATTTACAGATACGTCAATTCAACTTTGTGTAGCAGATTTGGTCACCATCGAAAAGTTTGCCGATTCCTCACCCCTCTTCAAATACTCATGGTCGTTGGTCAACATAGTCCCTGAAATGAGTCGGAGGACTCGACCACTTCTCCCGACATGCCTATGGTCACGTTTGCGAGTTCAATACCGCAGTGAACTTTTTTTATGGGACAAATCGGCTAAATTCCTTTCCCTCCTGTCATATATTGTATAGCTCGAAGTTTTAACAGGGAAGTCAGTCCACGGGGATGGGGTCTTTTTGAATATTTGTTTATCCCACCATCTGACAAAAATAGACCTACCCTAATAAAAGAGTCAGACTTCGAAAATTTCGATGATAGGAAGGATACTGGGAAAAATCGTTTGACCTATATATGATAGGAAGAGACTCAGAAGAATTTACTCTTCGGGACGACGCCAATTTTGAATTCAATCCTCAATTATTAGAACCACAGAACCTTGTCCAACTTCGTGAAGGAATTCATCGTTCTTTTCAAGTACGTAACTCGATATTCAAAGTTTTATCAAGTCTAACTCCTTTAATGGTTACAATTTCTCCAAGTTCAACGCTTCTATTAAGATAGGTCAGTCCTTGCCGGACGACGCAACGCCAACAATTTCAAAAAGAGCCCCCCAAAGAACAGGTTTCTTCTCCTATTCGGATTCTGTCGCCATACTTGTGTTTAGCATCAAAAATTTGGGGAATTTCCTCTCTTCTTTGAATCCCTGTGATGAACCTTGAGAAATTGTCCGAGTCTCTGAACGAAGCCGCAGCCTTTTCCCTTCTCTTCCGGGATATCGGTAGTCGACTTCGAAAATTTTTTTGAGCGCCCATTCTCACCTGGAACGAAAATTACAGGTGGTGGAAACTCTCTCCTCTCCTTACAAAAAAAAAAAAACATACAAATTTTTTATTCATAGGGAATACTCTTAAAAAATGACTGAATTTTACATTTCAGAAATATTTGGACCATTCTTAAGCATATTCATTATTTTCGTAACTTCCTGGAATTTTGCAAATATTTTTCTCGTGGAATGCCCCAAATTTCACCTCGAAAAAATCAACATCAGTCTCGAACTTGTTTAATTTCTTCTGCGTTGAGTAATGGTTGTCTTTAAAAAATAAGTCGCATTACTTAAACTCAACATCATATTTTCAATTGTTCTTCTCCCACATAATTCTATTGGAAAAATTTTGAAAGTCAAGAAGTACAACCTCTCCTTGCCAACAACACATCAAGATTTGAAATCAACCTACATATTTTCGATAATGATTCTTCTCCAACGTGATTCCGTTGGAGAAATTTTTTAAATTTGGATTACGGTCCCTCTCTATCTTTGTCAGAACTTTCAGGTGATGCCGTGACATAAAAAAGTGTACCTCCAATCTAAAAACTTTCCATAATACTTCCTAGCAGCTACTATTTTTAGGATTCCGGCCTGCGGACGGAACGTGAGCAGCTTCATATCGAAATTTCTCCTAATCTCACTATCGATCTCATGAATCATATACGAAATATATTCTCAATCGTCTTATTTAACTGCAAATAAATAGTGATGGTACAATACTTCGCAAACTTAGCGCTCGTCACCCATTTTTAAGCTCTATTTGCAAAATTTATTTTTATGAATGACGACGTGCACAACTTATCCTAATTTATGAGAGGGCGAAAATTAGAGGAACAACGGAGACCATACAAAGTTTTCACATTTAGTAAGGCTTAAACCATCAGTAATCACCAAAAAGAGGTCTGACACCCCACTGTTCTTAATTATGAAAATTGAATTTTTATACCAATATTACGCTTTGCCATAAATCACCTAAATCGTTTGCAAACAAACCAATCACGTACTTATATTGAAAAAATTTGGACTACAACTGTTTGCATGAGTTTCATAAGCGAAATTGAGTCGTAAGCATGGGGGTTATCAAAAGAGTGGTTACAGTGGCTGAATCCCACGCCTCTCTCCAATCATCGAAGGAAAAAGGTTGAGATGAATGCTCAAGAAAATCCCTGTAAGTTTGTAAGATATTTCATGGTCTTTGGCTAGTGATTTCCACTTTCTTGCCCAATCAGATTCGAGTTCAAAAATCATAGATTTTCATATACTGTAGTTTGCACTATTTTGAATATTATTTAATTTATAGTAGTGAGGGGAAAGGACGGAGTGAATTAATAACACGACAATATAATATCAAGTACCTAAGATCAACTTTCTGATCACCCTGTAGTCTTTTGCATTACTGTAGATTGTTGAGTTTGGATTCTTCGACACTTTTCTGATTATTTCGTGATGGGGTAGACGATTGGTATTCTGATAGGAGTGCGTTTCATAAGCACCTCAGGGACCCAAAGAAAAAACGTTTCCAAAAAATTCCAAAAATACTTAGAACTGGAGAAATTTACGTGGGAGAACTCCGAGACATTCCTCAACCTAGAAAATGAGGGGGGAACGATTGTAAATTTAGAAGAGAAAATGTTTTGGTTGTTTATTAGCAAAATTATGCAAGAATTACGCTATAAAGTGAACACATTTTTCTATTAATTAAATTTTAAAAATACCATATTTTTTTCTTTCATTGCGTCAATTTTTATGATGTCGAATTTTTCAATTTCAATGCTAAAAATGATGATTTAAAATATTGAAAAATGCAAACTGCAAACCTTAGTTCTGTTTCTTACATCCAATCTTGCACTAATCGAAAAGAAAACTTTTTGAAAGCCTCGCATCCGAGCAAAACAAGCCCTGTTGTCTCCTAACGAGCAGATGAGGAAGTCTCCAAAATGTCAAAAGTCCCATGAAAATGAAAGACAAGAAATATTGTTTTAGGATTGCAGGCTCAAATCTCATTCGGAGTCGGACAAATTTGTGCAATCACATTTTTTGTCATATTCCTAATTCAATCTTTTGGCTTAAAATCTCATCCTTCAGTCCAAGAATTTTTACGCATAAAAATAATTGAGAACGTACATGCAAAAAGGGCCTCCGTTCAATGTATCTTATGGAACTGAGGCCTTTTTTACATATATCTCCTAAATTTTACCTAATCACCACCAATCGAACTTAAATACAGCAACAATTCGAATTCTTTTACGATTTTTTTCTACGATCGTCTTTTAGTGAAGAGTACGGTCTTCTTCACAAGCAGCCGCTCTAAATTTGTTAAAGTACTTATCCAGAAAAAAAATCACTAGGAGGTCTGCTTGCATAAATCAGAAAATAAAGCTCTACGTTTCGACTAGCCGATAATCTTCATCGCGGTTCCACGAGTTAAAAATAAGTAACCCAGGCAAGAAGAAAACAGAACTAGACCAAAGTAGAGTTTTCAAGATGATTAATTTTGCCCATATAAGTTTAACCAATATTCCGGCAAGACAAATTGAAAGAGACAAACTTCACTTCACCGGATATTCAAAATTATCACAAATATTGTGACGCGTTTTGACATGCGGCCATTATCAGACATGTATTCAATAAATGTTGTCTTCTCATCTAGCCAATCGTCTTCATAATTACTTTTCTTTTGAATTATCCACGACTCAATTACACTCATTGACTTTGAGACACTATATACTCCTCAGCTATCGTATAAAATTCTACACCCACTCGTATTATAGACTACATAGACCATAGAGGCTTTCCTACCGTTTCCAAAGCAAATGTACGCACGAGTGGTGAGATTAAGTCAAAATGATTTACAGAAGTTCAAAGCGAATAGATTTCTTATATAATACTATCCATACTCGATATTTACACGGGTACTATAGATTTCCATTGAATAAAATACTCGACAATTTTCGAATTCGAGTAGTTCGCTATACGTTTCAAGTTTTCTCGTTTCTAATCTCGAGTGGTCTCGAAGCGAGCTACACTTTTTTAAGCGATAGCATAATGTTCAAAATATTCGACGAATTTGTAACTATATGACATAATACTAACCCGGGGAACGCGTTTCTCAGTGCCGTTGGTGAACACCAAGCAGCTAGAGACAATGCCGGACACCAGGGTGGTAACAAAGGGTACCATAAAGGTAGCGGAATCATCGGTGAACTTTCCGTCGTTGGCGGTTTCTTATCCGACATTTTCAACTCTGAAAAATTGTCCTCAATGCACACGATACATCCACGCGAATTATATTATAATATTTTTTAGAAAAGTCACTCGAATAAAGAGAACTATACGAATTCACGAAAAAAGTTAATAATTTCTCACGCGTTTAGAAACGAGTTCGCGATTAGGTACAAAAAGTCATCCACTTGTCGCTGCCGCAAAAGCCACTTAACGATCTCGAACTGATGAGAGCACCCTACTTGGCGAGCCTTCTCGAGTTTCCACTTCTTCCGGCCAATAGATGAGTAGGAGTGGTTGTTCGTAGCACGGATGCCGGGACGAACTCAGCGAATCAAGCGTTAGATGGAGCGACCCGTTCGCTGGATTGGTGCTTATCCGCCTCGTAACAACAAGGAGGGATGCTTTTGTGTGTGGTGCGAGTACGTAAACGATACTACTCGTCGTCTCGAGTTGACGATTTTCAATGCGAATACATATTGTTGTATTATTGTAGGTAGGTATTAGGCGAAGAACCCTTCGTGTTTTTCATTTTTCTCTTTCTACACACATACTCGCTTTTAAGCGCACGTTCTTGATCTTTCTTCTTTTTCACCCCATGTAACAACGTTCAAGCGAAACTTTTAACAAAGCAAACGTGTTCCTAATTAAGTAGTAAAGGCGGCTTTCATCGCCTTGTTGCGTCGTTCAACCATCTAGACCTTTTTGTACACGAGTTTTCGGTTTCCATCAACAGCCCGCGAGATTTTAAAAATATTCCATCGCATCCGCGCTCTCCTCCGTCCGCATATCTGGGATTAATATTGTGTTTTATTTTCACTTTAACGCGTTCATGTATATTTTTCTACACGTGTACTTCAACAGTGTGGTATGGATGCTATTGAAGAACTTCGCGAGTGAGGAGTGTACATACTGTATATGTTAGGGTAAATAAAAGCATCACTTTGATGGACAGGTGTTATTCAGTACATTATCGGAGCTGATTATAATACACAATGCTTGTTCAATCATACCATCTTGAAAGAGAATGAAATAATTAGACATTTTGGATTATACATTTTGACAGTTCGTTGTACCAACGATAACTTTTCGTACAAGATGTTGTCTTATCTTTTCTAGTATGCATCCGATAGTAGTAGATATCGCAACATCAATTGAGCAGAAAATCCCTGCCTCACTTCAGACTCATTATACACTTGAGTGTAATAATATTGAAGATAATTCTTTAATTTTTTTCTTCTTGTATCTCTATATGCGTCTGAAAATTTGTGCTTTTTTCCTGAATCAATCGGTTGTAAAAATGAGATCTCTTTCTTTAAATGTTGAGCTCAATCGTGGTCAATTTATACTGAACTAGCGGTTGGCGGCGCGCCTGACCGCCAGCTATGTGTTGAGTAGATATCTGTGTTTTTTAAATATTTGGATTTTAACAGTAAGAGCTAACTTGACGGGTAAAGGCTGTATTTCAGCAAAAAACGGACTAATTCATCAATATTTTACCAGTCACAATGATTAAAGAAGTGGATGAAAAGTAGGTAAGAAGACTGCCATACCCCTGAAGCATCACATAAGTCTGTATAGAGTCATGAGACGCACTCAGTCGTTTCCCATATATGAGAAACCGGATGTATTTTCACAATTCTACCTCGAACCCAGTACTTGTTGTTAGGTAATTTCTAACTCTCTTGACGATAACAGATAACTCGCAGCTTATTTTGTCAACTGTTCGGGATATTGCCTTCAATAATTGTTTAATTGAGGCCAGCAGCGAACCTGTTTTATGGGGATTTCTTTGTTTATACTTTTTCTAAATAAAGATTAAACTTTGTTTCTCACTACCTTGGGAGTTTGTACTCGAAATTCCATATTTCTCCAAGTCTATCCACCCCCTTCTATCAGATACAGCTCAATATTCGAAATCTTTCCAATTCCAATTCCCACTCCTATCTCCTATAGCTCCGCAGGGTTAAACTCAATATTTGAAATTTTTACGTCTCACTTTAATCACATATAGCTCGGAGGTCGAAATTCTTCCAAATCCCCCGTTTTGCCGGGGCGGCCAGCACCCGTCATTTTTCTTCAATATACCCCTCCCCTGTATTATATAGGTTCCCTGTTGAAAACAAGCCATACTATTAACGCATTGCATCAGTCTGCATGGACGCATGAGACGTACTCAATCATTTTGTTGTTTAAGAAACAGATGTACTTTTCACATTTCTCTCTCAAACCCGGTACCTTTTTTTAGGTGGTTTCAAAGTCTGACGATAAGTTACTTGTTTCACAAAAGAGGAGGAAATTTTCAAGAAATTATTCTACACAAATGTCTCCTTTTTAAAATCCCTTTATTCATGTGTGTTATGTATCCAACGATTTTGAGAAAAAGAAGTAAGAATATAACAGTAGCGGCCCCAGGAATTTCTAAGTAAGCCAACCTGATGAGGCCTCTGCATTGTCACAAACGCCGAACATTAGGAAGAAGTGGCTGGTTGAGGGGTGGTGGCACGAATTTATATAAAGATTAGAACTTCGAAAAAAAATTAGGTGCCACTGCAGGAATGGCAGCGGGGAACCCGCTGTCCCGAGTCATATATGGCTAGAGGGTCGAAATTTTTTCGAGTCCCCCTCCTATCATATATAGCTCGGAGGTCGATTTTTTTCGTAGTCCCTTCCCCTTCTCCTCGTTACGTCATCAACCTCGGGAGTCCCACCAACAAAAGGGATAGCGGGTTCCCCGCTAAAAAAAAGTTTAATTAAATTTCTCCACTGCACGGAAAAACATTGAATTATGTAAATGACTTTAGGCGTTTGCAAAGAAATACAATGTAAAGATCGATTATATCGATATATCGAACTCGATTATATCAATATATTTACCTTGATTGCATCGAAATATCGATTCTATACTCGGCTGCTATAGTGAGTTTAACCTTCATTATAAGCCTATATTATAAGCTGTAGAAGAATAAGTCTAGTATACAAAATTTTAAGCTAATAAGCTTCCGGGGTCTCACTCCCTTCGCTCGTTCTTCCCCCTTTTTGGTCTAGTATAAAACATTCAATACTTTAAGGGTGTGCTTTACTTGTTCGGAAACTCCGAAACTGTGTACGATAAGTTGCATAAAGTTTCCCAAAAACCCTGCAAGGTTCAGTAAGCCACCAGTCACTGCGCGACGCTTGTCGGACGTTCGTGGGTGGTCCTTGTAACAAATGACAAGGAATGATTTTGTAAGGGCACTTCTCAGGGCTCCATTTTCCGACGAATTTTTTCGATCTTTGGAAATGTTGTACGGAAGAGTTCAATGGAAGGCGCTATGGCTTCAGAAGAATTTCACTATCGTCAGAAAATAGACGAATTTTTACCAATTTCAACGTTTAATTGAGAAAGTATAAAAAAAAAAACAACGGCTTCCTTAACGAAGTTAAACGAGAAACGCAGGGAACCTGTTTTATGAGTTAAATGGGATATGGTATTGAAAATTCAAGGAAGCCTAGACCTAGATAAATCTAGTATAAAGAAGGCCTAGACCTACTACAAGCCTAGTATAATATAGTTTGAGAGTCTAAATTTTTCTCGAATCTCCAGGTATATATGATAGCTCGAGAGTTGAAATTTTTCCAAGTCCCTCTCCTATCATATATGGCTCGAGAGTCGAAATTTTTCCAAGTCCCCCTCCTATCATATCGAGGGTTAAGAAGCCAAATGGAGTATGTCCATTTGACCTTGACAAGAGAATCAGCTGTTTGTTGTTTGTATACAAACAGCTGATTCTCCTGTCAAGGTTAAATGGACATACTACGTTTGGCTTCTTAACCCTCGAATATATAGCTCGAGAGCCGAAATTTTTCCAAGTCCCCCTCCTATCATATATAGCTCGAGAGTCGAAATTTTTCTAAGTTTTTTGCTGGACGGCGGACGGCGCACAGCGCACGGCAAATTTCTCAAAAAGTCCCCCATAAAACAGGTTCCCTGTTAGCTGCTTCGATAGCGCTCCTGGTTGGACCTTTCTGGAAAACATTTCAATTATTCAGAAGGATCTTTTAAAAATTCGAGCACTGAAATGTGATTTTCGGTACCATATTTTACTAGCATATTTTCACAAGAAGCTTTTGAAGGCTTACTCGCGGATCGTGGTCTAGTGTAATACTAATATACAATATTTCAACAGTGAATCGGAGGGTTTTTCGGAAAAAATTGTAGCCGACCGGCCGGCCGGCAACCTTAAGGTCGTATGGAGGTCGACAATTTTTCTGAGTCCCCTCCTGTCATGAAATTATAGCTTGGAGCCCGAAAATTTTCCAAGCCCATGGAACAGGTTCCCGCGGTCACACCTCGTTCAACTCTGTTATAGAGAACCCGTAAGTTTTTAAGCTGACTAGATTTCGAGAGCTCACTCGCTCCGCTCGTTCGCTGCTTTTCTGAGTCTAGTGTAAGGCTAATATAATGTATATTAGGCCTATATAATGAGGACTAAAGGTCGATATTTTTCGAAGTCAAGCCTAGTATGCTGTATATTAGGCCTAGTATAATGAAGGCAAGAGAAAGTCCTTAAAGTAGGTCAGAGTTTACACAGATTTCTAACCCAACCTTCGAGCTATATTATGATAGAAGGGGGACTTAAAGACCTATATATGAAACGATCTCCAAGTTATACATGATAGGGATAGGAGGCGGACTCAGAACAAAACTTCAGGGTTCTTTAATAGAGTTAAACGAGGGATGGCAGGGAACTTCTTTTATGGGGCATTACAAGTCTGATCTATGACGTCATCAAATTGTGACGTCACAGGCCCGGACTTGAGAGCTATACATAATAGGATGTAATAGGAGGGGACTTGAAAAACGGAAACCTGTTCTATGGGTTGAAAAATAATACATCATATGACTCGCACCAGAATAGCCCCTTCAAGTAATTAGACTTGCAAAGCTTTGTACACCAATTGCCTTAATCCCTTCAATGAGTCAGATATGCAACACTTCAAACACCATAAGTCCCCTTCTATCATACATTTTTACCGAAAAAACACTCAGTAAAACAGGTTCCCTGTTAAAATGGTCCAAGTCCAACATCATTGGTAAAAATGGTGCAAGTCCCCCTCCTATCATATATAGTTCGGATCGAATTTAGAAAAATATCGACTCTCGAGCCATAATCGATGATAGGAAAGGGACTGAAAATTTTGACTTTCGAGCCACAATATATAATAGGAAGGAAAGGTACTTGGAAACATTTTTACTTTTAGGGACTCCGGAAAACTTGAGAATCTTTACGATCTCAATTTGAAAAAGTAATTCAACCCATAGAACAGGTCCTGTCCCTGCGTTCTTCGTTCAACTTCGTCAAGGAAGCCGTCGTTTTTTCAAGCCTCTAAAGTAGGTCGAGGTCATTGATGGCATCATAGAGCGTCAGATTTCTAACTGACCTCCGGCCCGAAGACATATTATATAAGACTCAGAGATTCGTACGGACCATAAGGTCAATGTCCACCTTGACCTGATTCACTCTAGCCAAGTGCTTTATCGTCACGAGTTTTTTTGGAAAGCAACCCTCACTCAGAGAGAGTTGAGTGAGGCGAAAGATTAAGCTATTGAATGTAGCTAGTTTGTGGGCAAAAAGTACAAAAGACGACCCGTGGATGGCACTGTCGGTCGACGTACTTTTTCGGTAAATACCGAATTCGAGAACGCCGTCCATGACAGAGATGGTCAAGTTCAGAAAATTTATCGAGGAGTCACAAACTTCCAGAGTAAATTTTATGGAAGGGTATAGACTATTTAAATAAGCGAGAGACTCACTAAGGAGCTTCGCAGGACCGATCCACGCGCACAAAAGGTCATCCACGTACCTATGCGAATAGAAAACGTGATTCAAAAACTCTCGGCCCGAAGAGAATAGGTCAAGCTCAAATTTGTACATAAACACCTCCGGGATGGGAGAACCCAAAGGGGAACCAATAGGGATCCCCACCTCCTCGGAGAACTCAAAGAATTTACCACCAAACTTGCAGAAATTAGGCGAATAACAGGCATTCAAGAGATCAAAAATTCGCCAAATTCTTCCCCATCTATTGCATTGTGGTAGCCTTAGAAATATTGGGAAAAAACCCAACGACATCAAACGAGCATAAAATTGAACCTGGGGCAGACATGTGTCCTTCTAATTCTTAACTGAATACGGAGACTCCAACTCCACACGAGCTTTGAACCATCTATCCAGGAACTTAGCGAGGGAGTAGGTTGGGGAGGAAACGAACGAGGCGACCGGCCGCATCGACACATTTTCTCTTCGGCAATCCGTGAAGGAGGGGAGAAATGGCTTTCTCTAATAAAGGGCCTTAATGATAACCTCACTACTATTAATAAGTTTTCTAGCCTTTTTAACAAATTTTGGAAAATTAAAAGGGGGATTCTCCTTAGCCCCACATTGGCCAAGCACATCGTAGACCTTACAGACGTAGGAATCCTTGTCCATAACTACAACGGCATTCCCTTTGTCAGCTTTAGTGACAACTAACCTCTCCTCCCTAATCTTCCTCCTCAGACCTATGATCAATTCATTCCCTGCATCGCTTATGCAAGGGAGGGGAGTATTATAGACTATTTCGGCACTTTTTTTTTTGGTATTTACACCAGGGCCGATTTTCACTGCTAAATCAGCCATAATATTTGCTAAAGTCTCCTGATTTTTTAGAGGGGGGAGCCCGAATTTCAATCCTTTCTCCAGAAGAGTCAACACAGTCCAAAATCTGAAATTAATTTGGGCAGGTACTACAGTGTCCGAAGTACAAAATTCATTGAGATTGGTACTACAAAGCAGTGTCCCAAACCTAAATTCTCTAAATACTTTTTGTATCTCTAAAACTGAAAACAGCAGGATATTAATTATTCCTTTCCTCGTTCTTTTGACCTTGATACTTTGGAAAATTTCCACTGTAGTGCGTTTCTCACGATGAGAACTAGAAAAAAAGGCGAACATGAAAATTTTGGATTTCCAACTACTTATATAGAATAGGATGTTTGACTATCGAACTACTGTAGTAAGTGGTGAGCTTGGATAAATTTTCACTTTGGAGCTACAACAACCAGAATCAATTATTTGTCTGGACGGACATATTCGACTCTCTATACAACAACCAGTTTCGACTATCGACCTGCATGTATATAGGATTTCAACATGAACATGAATGAGTTGATCGAATACAAAGAGGTCGATCTCCAATATATATTTTTGATCAAAGTAATGAGTCGACTTTCGGGCGATCAAATCGACGACGACCCAGAGTCAAAATAGTTCATAGAGAGACCAATAACGGTTCTACAGTTTTTAATTTTCACTTACAAGCCACATTTCAACCTCGACAGTATAACGAAGAAAAGAAAACAAGAAAAACTGACTGTGTAGAAAAGTCCGATGAACAAATATTTGCCCATACGAATGACGTACTAAATAGAAAATATCGGTTTCATAGCTATCAAAATTATAGCGTAAAATATCCTCTTGTAAGCCCATCATTCTTCGAATTACCCGTAAAAGGACTTGAATGTACATAATTATCTTTTGGATTGCGCTTAAACAATTTAGTCAGGTGCACGCAAAATACGAGGAAGCGAATGAAAAATCGGCTAAATTAAGGGGAGTGAAACGTGGGAAGTTACAGGTGATGATACCGTTCTGTACCTGGCGCTTTTAATCTTTTTCGCCGAAGCCTAAATATTCTCCGCGCTTTAATAATTCTCATTATTATTCGTAATTTTATACTTTTTTCCCCCTCTATTTGTACGAGTAGTATGATACTTGACGAGTTCATTTTCATCATGCGGAACTTCAATGGTAAATTGGAAGGACTGAGAGATTGTCGTTTGCTTCGGAAAAATTAATTCTTTCTTTCCCGACTTTTTACGTATGAGCTACAATTTCAAGGGTAAAACAAAGAAAAAAGTTATGTGGAAAAAGTAGCAAAACAAATACTTCATCTAGGACACCATCAAGTGCCATGTAGGGAGGTAGACCCGTACTCCGAATGTAAATGTTTGACCACACTCTCCTGAATATCACATACTGCTTAGACTTCCACAAATCGCGTTTTTGAATAATTTACGAAAGTTCACGTTGCGCTGTCTAGCTTATGGAGTCGTTCACTGTGATCAAACTTTTTCAAAAGCCCTTTTGCAAATGATCACAATTATATATTGGTATCGAGCTTTTTGAAAATCTCTACAGGTGACGTCGACCTCAGATAATAATACGATGACTCTCATTCCAACATGTGCTCATCCGTAAACCAGTTTCCGTCCTCTCTCGCTCTTTCTCTCGTCCTTCTTGCTTCCTTTGATCTTGACTTCCACGAGCACGCGTAGGGTAGTTCGTAATAATTTCTGAGTCTTAGTTCTTATGTACGTTTGGCACACAATTTGTGTTCTCTTTCCTTATTTGCGGGTTCGTAAATGTTCGCACGGTGTTCCAAATTTTGTCAATTTTTCAACTCTTAAATTGGTTTGCACAATTCGTTCGCTTACGAAACCGTGTTTCTATGGCCACGTTTGGTGAGAGGAGTTTTTTAAACAAAACTCACTCGAATATTTTAGCGAACGGAGAGCGGGCTTTTTTAGGAAGATATCCACGGAAAATTGTGGTTCTCAAGGGAGTGAAAGGCTGTAATCTACTTTCAAGTTATTTATAAGAAGAGGTTTGAAGAAAGTTCAACTATAGAAAAGGAGGGAGGCTTATAGAAACCCACGATTTCCTTAACGAAATTGGAAGATGGTTGGCGCTAGAAGGCGGTACGAGTTTGCTTCTTTGGTGTTAAATTTTTATGTCAACTGAAAATTGATATCAATTCCAAATCTATCGACGTTCAAAATTTGTCGATTTTGAATGAATAATTTGACAGGTACTCAATATTATGGAGATTGAGAATGAGTTGAATTTTGGCCGTGGCAATTAATTATGCTACAGCTTCCAAAGCGTTATTTTTAGTAGATTCATTATAATTATGACTAACATTTTGTTTGCGAGTATCAAGGTCACCAAACAGACAGAATTCTACAAGTCCATCAAGCACCTTGAAGAGAAGGGGGTAGCTGTACATCGAATACAGACCGACGAGACAAAATGAGGCGAGTAAAATTGAGAAGACAAGTGTCAGCTCAATCATCATTTCGAAGTTTAAAATGAGGATTTCAATCAGTAATACATTTGCAGTCCATCAAGCACTTGAAGTGGTTGACTTCAAATCGAGTACAGATTGACGTGACTGTCAACGAATCGGACTCCATATCGACTCGATATCGACATTGACGTAGTGTTCCTTTTGAGTATTAATTGTGGATTTCGACGTCAATTTCAGGTCGCTCGACTGCTGTCTGACTTAGGTCAATCGAAAACTCGGAGAGAAGGATACTTGAAATCAACTAGGAAAACGAGGGGAAAGAGAGTCGACAACTTTCGACCCCCTGTCGACCTGACATCGATATCAATGCAAGCAATTTTGACCAAGACTTCGGAAGAAGATAATTTCCAGTCAACTCTGTTCCTATATCTTAGAATCTTCAGATCGAAAATCGACAGTCGAGATGGGCTCGAAAGTTTAATTATGACTATAGATATTCTGTTGGCAGCCGTAACAAAGTCATGAACAGGCAGATTACTACAACTTCACTAAGCACGAGGGGGGGGGAGAGCTTGACTGTACATCGACTACACATTAATGGGACTCATGCGTCAAAATAGAGAAGACATGTATCGATCTATACGCAGCGCCAGTGTATGTTGATTCATAATAAAGCCTGATTCAGTAGTAAAATTGAGGATTTTAACAGGGAAACTTTTCTATGGTTTTTTTTTTTTTAAATTCAGCCGAACGCCGTCCGGTCAACACAAAAATGGTGCAAGTCTAACATCAATGGCAAAAAACGACGGTTTCCTTAACGATGTTAAACGAGGAACGCAGGGAACCTGCTCTATGTATGTGTTAAATTATAATACATGATATGCCCACATTTGAATAGCCCCTTCAAGTAACTAGACATGCAACGCTTCATATACCAATTGGTTTAACCCCTTTAATGAACCAGATATGCAATGATTCAAACACCACGAGTCCCTCTACAATCTATATTACGGCTCTCGAGTCGAAATTTTTTCAAGTCGCCCTCCTATCATATATTATAACTCGAGATGAGTGAAAATTTTTCCAAGTTCCCCTTCTATCATAATTATATAGCTCGGTGGTTGGTGTATATAGTCTAAAGGGTAGCCCCTTCGAGTAACTACATATGCAATTCTTCGTACACCAATTGATTTAGCCCTTTTAATGAGCCAGATACATAACGTTTCAAGCCTCATAAGACTCAGAACGTCCTCCTAAGGTATTCTAAGTCCTCCTCCTATAATATATAGCTTGGAGGTCGAATCAAATGTAGCTTGGAGGTCGGAAGTTTTTCATATCCTTCTCCTATTATATATAGCTCCAAAGTTCAGCCCTGTGATGTCACTATTAGATGACGTCATATATCTGGTATCGCAACATTTTTCAGATCCCACATGCTCCCCGAAATTGGTTCCCTGCCATCCCTCTGTGAGTTTTTCCAAGTTTTGGGTGAACGGTGCACGGAAAATTTTTCAAAAAACCTCCCATAGAACAATTTACCTGTCAAAATGGTGTAAGTCCTCCTCCTGTCATATATAAGTTGGATTGGACTTGGAAAAATTTCGACTTTCGAGCTATACATGATAGGCGAGACACTTGGAAATAGACGAGGAACGTAGGGAACCTGTTCTATGGGTCGAACTGGTTTTGTCATTGAGAATTAAACTTGAAATCTTGTAAAGTCTAAGTATTCTTGAGTTCCGTCTATCATAGTTTATATAGCCTGAAAGTAACAATTTTTTTAGGTCCCTTCCCTATCATTTAGTTTCTCTTCTATCACATATTATTATCAAAGCTGTTTATTTGTTTTGGGTGGTGCCGATAACAGCCTTAAGACCAATTACCGCCGACACCACCCCCACAAATGTGGGAAAACCAAACAAAACGAAAAGTAAAAAATAATATCAAAACAAAACGAAACAAAATAAAATAGAACAAAAGTAAACAAAACAGAAACAAAATAAAATAAATAAAAAATAAATAAAGAAAGAAATAAAATAATAAAACAAAACAATGACCTCCAAAAAAAAACAAGAAGTTAAAATTTTCTTCCAAGTCCAGATTCTTTCAAGTTCCTTTGGGATAGCTTGAGAGCCGAAATTCTTCCAAGTTCTCCTCTTATGACATATCATGGCTCGAGAGACAAATTTTTCCAAGTCCCCCCAAAATGTCTTTAAAAAAAACATAGTACAGGTTCCCAGTTGAAATTTCGACTCTCGAGCCATAAAATAAGGTAGGGGAGGGACTTGGAAATAGAAAAATTTCGACCTTCGAGCTATATACGTTACGAGAGGGGTTTGGAAGAATGTCGACTCTCGAGCCATTATATGATCGGAGAGAAAAATTTGACTCTTGAACCATGATGTATGACGAGAGGGAAGGGACTTGGAAGAATTTTTACTTTCAGGCTACATATACCATGACACAAGGGACTCGAGAAAACTTGAGAATCTTCGAGATTTTAATTTCAATTCTCGATCCCAAAACCAATTCAGCCCATAGAACAGGTTCCCTGCGTTCCTCGTTCAACTCTGTTAAGGAAGCCGTCGTTTTGACGTAAATTTGAGGTGATTTGGAGTCGATCAGTTCATATTTCTAGATCATTGGATATGTCCGTTTTAACGTCTATCGGCCATTCAAAGAGGGTTGCCTGTCCTCAGACCAATGTAAAGTTTTTCTAGAGTCCCCTTCTATCATCTATATCTCGGAGAGTTCGAAGGCGAGGCCTGTGACGTCACAATTTAATGACGTCATGGATCCCTGTTTTATCGGATGTTTTTCGGAAAAAAACGTCCGCCGTCCGACCTGCCGGCAAAGCTTAGAGTTTGGCCCCTTATATTAAAAAAGTCCGGGCCTGTGACGTGATAATTTGATAACGTCATAGGTCAGCCTCGTGATGTCACAATCTACATTTTTCGGATCCAACGTGTTCCATAGAACAGGTTCCCTGCCATCCCTCGTTCAACTCCGTTAAAAAATTCGCGAGTTTTTCGCAGCCCCTCCTCTGTAGAGGTATCGAGCTCGAAATCTTTTCGAGTCCTTCTTCAAGAGTTCAGAGCTTTAAATTACTCCTCCTTGAAGTATGTCAAGGTGATCAGGGTAGACACGGAATTTCTTGAGGATATACTTGAAACGGATTCCTAATTGAAAAAGAAGAAGAAAAAAATTTTGTGCCCTATTGTCTCTCGTTCCTGCATGTTCCTCGCGTCCAAAATAATGGTTCGGAAATAATTCACCACGGGTAATCGGCCACGTCCAACCCTTTGCGCCAGTTGTCCGACTCCCGACTTCGGATCAATGACCTTAATAGTCTCTATATTTTTATTTTTTATATACCGATTTTATACGACTTTAAATTACTTCCGTTCATCAAGTTTTCGTTTACAGCGTAGGTGAATAATAAATTGCGTTATTACTGACTGATAATTCTTGTATCTATATAATAACTGAGAATGATGCAATTGGTCCAAATAGGTCAATTTTTTTCCTTTCTTCTTCGTTACTTCCTCCAATCGTTACGCATATCTATTTCTTTTAATACATGGTTCACGATGGTTCAAGAAAGTTCTGAATCTACCGTTATTCAACCAATGCTATTATTGTCACATACTACTCGTAGGTACCAGCTGGCTCTAGGACACCCAAGGCTAGGGGATAACATTTGGCGCCCCTCACAAAAAACATGCAGTATTTAGCGTCCGCTTTCGTCATACCTTCAAAGCCAATCCGTCGTAACCACAGTTGACTGAGAAATCACTTTTTTTCTTTTAGAATACTGAATTTTAATTTTCCTTTTCGAAATGAAAATAATCATGTTGTACAGAGGAGAAGATGGCGCAAAATTTCGAATTCCGCATAACACCGCATGGAGAAGTGCGGCTCCATAAATTTCCTGCGCCAGCTTTGAGACGGAGGGAACCTCCCTTTTTAATTTTTAATTTGGTGAGCAGTGTTCGAAAGTGATTTTTGGCTTTGGACCAAATACAGATTGGGTATAGACTGGGTGTACTTGAAATTTTACGATATCTAAATTTGGCGCCCGAACGAGTTTTCGCCTGACAGGCTATTTTTCTCTCTACTTTAATCGAATTTTCAAGAAGGGGCTGGATTCAACCGCTAGTATCGCCTAGACGAACTCTCTTTACCATGAGGTTTTGGATGGTAAAGAATTGTACAAAATTTTGATGTCAAAAAAGTACCTCACCCCTGAGATCAACGAACGAGCTGAATCGAGAATAATAAGCAATCAAATTTGTATACTCTAGTTTTAAAGTAATGGCAGAAATGAAGATAATTTTGAGTAAAACTTGATATTTGGTACGAGTATGAGAAAAGTCCTCACTGTTCGAAAAATTCTCTCAACTACTTATACGTGATTTTAGATGTTTTTCCAAAAATTAACATTTACCTGAAATCATCCTCCGGACAATAAGGGTAATCGGGTGGCATAAAATGCCAACACGAACCATCGTAATTATTCACGCCGCTCGAAGAAGCAGACGAGATCTGCTCGTTGCTCAGCATTTGATGGTGTTGGGATTGGTGATCAGCGCCCATCATATGCGCTTGTTCGTGCTGAGGGGGCAGCTGCTGTTGCTGCTGCTGATGATGCTGGTGATGATGGTACTGAGCGTCGATTTCATTCGTTTCGTATACGGGAATAGTAGTCTCATTATAAATAATACCACTATCCATCACACAACACATAAAATAATAATAACTAATTTGTAAAAGGAAATTTAACGAAGAACTACGCGTTCAATTAACACGGTGACGATCAACCGAATGTTTCTTCTGTCTGTATCTATTTTTTTTTCTTTCTTTCTTTTACGACTACTACCTTCGGTAGATATATATTAATTACAAATCTGCTAAGGTAGATAAGATTTTTTTTTTTTGGTTGACATATTGATAACAATGACTATATCGATTTTCAATTGGTTCGCAATATTGAATATTCGTCAATTTGTCGTGAAGCTATTAGCGTAGCTTTGTATGTGTCTCGACAGTCTTCGGTGTAATTGCAGCGTTTTGATTTTAATGCGAGCAAACGGGCACATTATTTGAACTAATACCCGCGAAATTGATAACTGAAGAGGATTACATCATGAGCATATTTTGACAGTTTTTTGTATAAATTAGTGCTTTTCTTTTCTTTTCGATTGTCGTATTAATATTATTTGCAGATAACGTTGAGCGTTATTAGACTGGTACAGGATATTGTGCTATCGCGGTATCATAATCCAGCCGAATAATTTTCATTTGTTTATTTTTTTACCACCTTTCATTACGTAAAAAGCTTATTAGCTCGATCGAGGAAAAATTTACGGCGAATTATTATTGCGCAAGATAAATTCTTATTGAGTTTGAATTAGAAACGTCGTACGAATGTGAAGAGAAACACCATGAGATAGGATGAGCATTTGCTAAAATAACAACACTGTCCGGAGAGGATTTTTAAAAAAATCTTCTGGCGGAGTCAAATAGAAGAAGATCACGTTTCATGTCTGTTGTACTACATGTGAGGTTTTCACTTCACTTTTGTATTCGGTTGAGTGGCTCACAGCTTAGGTACAGTGTTCGAAGCCAAAGCTTAGCATAAGAGAAGCCTTGACCTAGTATAGAGCTAATAAAAACTGCATGTAAGAAGCGGTGTTTGAGGGGGACGCGGTTCGTTCACCCCCTTCTTGATCTAGTATGAGAAGCCTCGTATAAAAGTACTACACATACCTTCCGGGGCTTACTCACTCCGTTCATTCACCCCTCTCTTTGTTTGCCGCCTTCTTAGTCTAGTATACTGTAGATGGGATCGGCGATCAATAAAGACGTGAAATATGGGGAAAAGGGTAAACCGAGAGCTAACATTAAGTAAGCCTCGACTTTGTATAGGGAGGCGAGAGCTAGTATAAGCCTAGTATAACGTTAGTATGGTGCACTCTTAGAATACAGCTAGTATAAACTGCATAGAACAAACAGTGTTCAAGGGGGAAGAAATAGGTAGCCTAGACCTAGTTAACTCGTTCCTCAATTTTATGGTTGAACATATTATTAGAAAGGTTTGTACTCAAGAGAGTAACGTATTACAAATGATACCACACAAAAATAAGCAGCCGCGAGCGCTTTCGGTTAATGAACCATCATCTAAGCGTAAGTGAACGGAAGCGACTGAACCCAACATCAAAGAAGACAGAGGAACACGAGATGAAATTCATGATTGAACTAGCGAGTCATCAAATTGTGAATCATTCTCATACACTAATTCAATCAATCCCTCATCAGGAATGTACCTGTTTAGAACAGTGATGTCTTCATTATTTCGGTGTCTAATAATTTCTATATTTTCCAAAGCCAACCGCTTGAAGTACGAATTCTCCCTATGGAGGAGGGCCTCAGAACCTTCCTTAAACTTATGGCCACTCTCAATTAAATGATCGGAGAATGCCGATTCACCCAATTTACCCTTCTCCCAAGCCTTTTCATGCTCAGCTACCCGAATCTGGAGCTGGTGGCCTGTCATGCCTACATAGATACCCGAGCAATCGTTGCACGCTACACTATAAACTCCACTCCTCTCGGCCACAGGAACGGGGTCTTTTAATCTTACAAGTAAACTTTTAACCGTGTTAGGATTATAAAATGCTGGCCGGAATCCAAAGGGGCGGAGGACACGTCCCAATTTCAAAGAGAACTTGCCCAGGAAAGGAATTCTAATCCACCTCTTTCTACTGTCTACGTGGTCCCTAGGGAGGGAGGTTGTGGAATCGAGGCATTTTCTAGTGAGCTTCCTCCAGACCATTAGGTCAACATCCACTCTAACTTGATTAACCCTGGCCAGGTGCTTAATAGTCACAAGTTCCTTTTGAAAAGCTGTCTGACTCAAAGGTATTGAACCTAAGAGGGTGTTTTTTTCGAATACGAAGGCACGTAACAATGATATTATAACTCCGCGGGTCGAGACGAAAGATGTAATGTTTTTTGAACAAGGACCAAATGGTCAAGTATACAATTTTTGAGTGTAAAATAATAAAGTAACATAAATGAACGTCAAATGTAACCGAGAGGTTTTTTTTTAGTTCAAAAATAAGCCGAAAAATCGAATAAAAGGAAGGAAAAGAATTAGTCGAAAAATTAGTCAATAAATCGAATCACTGTAGAAACACGAAAACTGTTATCAATATGAGTAAGAACCGCGGAGAAAGCTGCGACCGGTTTCGAACGAGCTAGTCGTTCATCATCGGGCAATACAATGAAAGCGAAGAAAGGGCTAAGTGAAGTACGTGGAGTACAAGGAGAAATTCACATGACCAAACAGGTACACGAATATTATGACGGAGGTGTAAAATCGTAAAAATAACATATGAACGGTGTGATAAATGTAGCACTGAGATCATTTACGAGTTTTGTACCGATAGATTTTGAGGTGGAGATCGTTTCAACTTCTTCTAGACGGTTCAGAAGTTTCCCTTTAGGGCATGCTCGTAGAAGTTTTGCCGAGACGTAGGAAAAATCGTGTCCCTCCTCAAGGCAATGTTTTGCCATCGCAGAATCTGTGGCTTTCTTAGTATTGTAGGCAGTACGATTGTCTGAAATCCTGGTGGATAGAGAGCGACCAGTTTGCCCTATGTACTGGGAATCGCAAGCGCCGCAGGTGAGCCGGTAAACACCAGCGTTCTTTTCTGGTGATATTTTATCTTTGAGCTTGATAAGGTTATTTATCGTGAGGACGGGATAAAACCCCACTTTGTAATTGTAGTGTTTTAGAAACCTTTCGAGTTTATACGACTTGTTGCCCAAGTACGGTAGCCGGATCCATTGCGTGCGGCCTGAGGTGACTGGAGTGTTTTGGTCGTCGTTTTGGGTTGGTGAAGAAAGGAGGAGGCGTAAGCTTTTTCGCCTGATCAAAGCCGGAATGTCGAGGTTTAGGCCGTTTCTGAGAGCTGTCTGTTCGATGCAGTGGATTTCCTTGCTTTTAGCTGCTGCAGAGAGAGGCAGGTGGAGAAGCCGATGGATGGCGTGGTTTATAATGGCAACCTTGTGTATCCTAGGATGGAGTGAACTGTTATTTATGGAGACGCCGGAGTATGTAGATTTTCTATAAACATTTGAGGACACCATCAGTCTCATCGATAATGCCAGTACTGCATATCTCCTCTCCTTTTATACAAAGACGGCGAAGAAAACAGTGCGCATCAGGTACCACATATATTCTTCATCACAACTTGTCTGAAATTCAATCTAAAACCTAACTTAATCTCATACAAACTATTCACCTCCTCCTCTTCGCTACGAAAACGTCTAGATCGATGGCTACTCCGAAAATGGCTGGATTCGGAGAAACGCTTGTGGTATGGAAAGAAAGCGATGACATCTAATCTTCTGTCTCGCACTCTGGCTCGTCTCAAAACTCTCCTCCCTCCTCTGGTAGTATAAAACTTCTTGAGTGAAGTTGAGAGTAAACAAAACGTACTCGCGAAGATTTTACATCAACACAAGCTCTCAAAACTCGAGAAACTGGCCTCCAAGGTTGAAAACGCACCCACCACGGACTCTATTAACTTCGCCCCCCCTCTAGTGAATCTATCTAACACAAAGTTTCCAGACGACGAACTTGAACTTCTCAAAAAGGGCAGAAAATTCGCTCTTCCTCCACTGGAGAAAGCAAACATCATCAAAAAAACTCTCGTAGCTGACCTCGCATTGGGAATCCGCACGGACGCTCGACTCAATGCGGATAATATGAAGCTGCTTCTCAACAAAATAAGCTCGGATTTAACCACCCCCTCTCCTGTTACTCGTACCTTCCTCAAACTCCGCCAACGTCTAAAGCAAGAAAATCTCGTGTTAGTGAAAGCTGATAAAGGTGAAACCTTAATCATCATGGATCGCAGTGGTTACGAAAAGGAAATGTTAGAGTTCCTTCAGCAAGCCGGCGCAAAACCTATACGTTATGCTTTTACTGAATACAACAAATCGATAAGAGCACTTCTCGACAAAAAATCTGATATCTTCGGCTCAGACGGTGAATCACTGAAAGTCATGTGCGTTTCCAAGCCTCGCCTATACGGACAACTAAAACTACACAAGGTTGGCCACCCCATCCGTCCTGTGGTGGCTTATTACACCCACCCTTCTTTCAAAGTCGCAAAATACCTCGCCAACTGGTTCAAAATCGTCACCGACTTCACCCCAAAAAAAGCAATCAAGAACTCCATCGAACTTGCTAACGATTTGAAAACGAAAGTTTTTCCTCCTAATGCAAGACTGTTCTCCATCGACGCGGTCAGTATGTTTACCCGTATACCAGTCATGTATACCATTCCCCTAATGATCTCCCTCCTCCGGGAGAAACAATTGCCAGAGGACACCATCAACGAGTTTGAGGCACTCATTACCCTCTGCCTAAAAGACAATATTTGTCTTTTCCGGGAAAAAACATATCGGTTTCCAGATGGCCTTCCTATGGGTGGACCACTCTCCACCCTGGTCGCCGAAATATTCATGGACCACATGGAAGGGGAACTTCTATCAACTCACTGTAATGCTCTCTTCTACTACGCGAGGTACATTGATGACGTCATGGCTCAGATGATGAACTGCACCAGTTCCTCGATAGTATGAACAACTTCCACGCATCCATGGAGTTTACTTTGGAAATCGGCGGCAGTTCACTCAACTATCTCGATCTCAATCTTCGCCTCGTCCCTACCCCTCTTGGCCTCAAGATTGAATTTGAGATTTATAGAAAATCTACATACTCCGGCGTCTCCATAAATAACAGTTCACTCCATCCTAGGATACACAAGGTTGCCATTATAAACCACGCCATCCATCGGCTTCTCCACCTGCCTCTGTCTGCAGCAGCTAAAAGCAAGGAAATCCACTGCATCGAACAGACAGCTCTCAGAAACGGCCTAAACCTCGACATTCCGGCTTTGATCAGGCGAAAAAGCTTACGCCTCCTCCTTTCTTCACCAACCCAAAACGACGACCAAAACACTCCAGTCACCTCAGGCCGCACGCAATGGATCCGGCTACCGTACTTGGGCAACAAGTCGTATAAACTCGAAAGGTTTCTAAAACACTACAATTACAAAGTGGGGTTTTATCCCGTCCTCACGATAAATAACCTTATCAAGCTCAAAGATAAAATACCACCAGAAAAGAACGCTGGTGTTTACCGGCTCACCTGCGGCGCTTGCGATTCCCAGTACATAGGGCAAACTGGTCGCTCTCTATCCACCAGGATTTCAGACCATCGTACTGCCTACAATACTAAGAAAGCCACACATTCTGCGATGGCAAAACATTGCCTTGAGGAGGGACACGATTTTTCCTACGTCTCGGCAAAACTTCTACGAGCATGCCCTAAAGGGAAACTTCTGAACCGTCTAGAAGAAGTTGAAACGATCTCCACCTCAAAATCTATCGGTACAAAACTCGTAAATGATCTCAGTGCTACATTTATCACACCGTTCATACGTTATTTTTACGATTTTACACCTCCGTCATAATATTCGTGTACCTGTTTGTTCATGTGAATTTCTCCTTGTACTCCACGTACTTCACTTAGCCCTTTCTTCGCTTTCATTGTATTGCCCGATGATGAACGACTAGCTCGTTCGAAACCGGTCGCAGCTTTCTCCGCGGTTCTTACTCATATTGATAACAGTTTTCGTGTTTCTACAGTGATTCGATTTATTGACTAATTTTTCGACTAATTCTTTTCCTTCCTTTTATTCGATTTTTCGGCTTATTTTTGAACTAAAAAAAAACCTCTCGGTTACATTTGACGTTCATTTATGTTACTTTATTATTTTACACTCAAAAATTGTATACTTGACCATTTGGTCCTTGTTCAAAAAACATTACATCTTTCGTCTCGACCCGCGGAGTTATAATATCATTGTTACGTGCCTTCGTATTCGGAAAAAAACACCCTCTTAGATATTATGGCTCGTACATTTGAGGACACCATCAGTCTCATCAAAGGTATTGAGGCTATTGAAAGCCGAAATCTTATAGGCAGTAGGACAAAAGGACGAACCGTGGATAACGATATCGGTCGACGTTTGCTTTCTATAAATACCAAATTCATGGATGCCATCATTAATAGAGATGGACGAATCCAAAAAGTCTATTGATAAGCCACCGACTTCCAATGTGAATTTTATGGAAGGGTATTGGCTATTTAAATAATTGAGGAACTCACTCAGGAGTTCCACAGGACCGGTCCACGCACATAATACGTCGTCCACGTACCGATGCCAGCAGTAGACGTGACTCAAGAACACCTGGCCGGAGGAAAATAAATCATATTCGAATTTCGACATAAATACCTCCGAAATGAGCGAACCCAAGGGGGAGCCAATGGGAATCCCCACTTCTTCGGGAAACTCAAAAAATTTCCCATCAAATTTACAAAAATTAGGGGACCAACAGATATTTAGAAGGCTAAAGAATTCCGCAAATTCTTCGTGAGGAACGTTAGCTTGAACTAGTAACTCACCCATGTGTTGCATGGCTACGGCCTTTGGAATGTGAGGAAATAAACCTACAACATCAAAGGAACATAACGTCGTTCCAGGAGGAAGACTGATGTCCTTCAACTTATCTGCAAGGAAACCGGAGTTCTTTACTGAGTATGTCGAGTTTACCTCAACTCGAGACTTGAACCAACGATCGATATATTTAGCTAAGGTATAAGTAGGTGACGAAATGAATGATACAACTGGCCGCATTGGGATATCTTTTTTGTGAACTTTTGGCAACCCACAAAGGAGGGGAGGAACTGGATTGGGTTCCAAGATGGCCTTTTTAGTCAAGGGGCTTTTGATAATAAATTGACTACTATTCACGAGATTCCTCACTTCTTTGATAAAATTTGGAAAATTGAAAACTGCATTTTCTTGGGCACCACACTGCCTGAGCACGTCGTAAACTCCAGGTACGTAGGAGGACTTATTCATAATTACGACAGCATTACTTTTATCTGCCTTCGTAAGGATTAACCCCTCCTCCCTGACCTTCCTCTTTAGGCCTAGAATCAAGTCATGGCAAGCATTACTCATGAGAGGGAGGGGGGTACTGCAGATCATTTCGACACACTTCTTCTGGATATTTACCCCGGGTCCAATTTTCACTGTGAGATCCGCCACGACGTTCGCGAGGGTCTCTTGATTTTTGAGGGGAGGTAGCCCAAACTTTAGTCCCTTCTCCAAGAGGGTCAATTCGTCTTCATTAAACTTAACTCTACTGTAGTTGATGATACGCGGCTGAAACTGTTGGACAATTCCATCCTCAGCACAATCTTTTTTCTCAGCCGAGGCTTTTGCACTGAGGAGGGAGTCAATTTTGCCATTTTTCTTTTCTTTTAATTCCCGTTCAAAATCACGACAACCTTCATTAACAGATTTTATAAACGAATCAAACTCACCACGATGAAGGAGGGAAGCCAACCTCGAATGGACCAAAAGGTTGAGCCTTATAGTGACATTGAGCTGTCCATACCACCTCCTCAATTCCGTTCTGATCCATTTGATCGTTATGAAGTTCTCCAACTTTTTGGTCCTGGAGTCGCAATCAGAATAGAACCGAAATTTAACAAAGTTTGGTCTCAGATGGAGTTGGAGACATTTTCTTAAAAACCAAATATGGGAGGCGTAAGACACACGCTGGGTACGGAACTTCCGAAATAGGAACATTAAATACGACGCACTAGCGTTATTAATCGAGTTAACTCGTTCCTCAATTTTATGGTTGAACATATTATTAGAAAGGTTTGTACTCAAGAGAGTAACGTATTACAAAATGATACCACACAAAAATAAGCAGCCGCGAGCGCTTTCGGTTAATGAACCATCATCTAAGCGTAAGTGAACGGAAGCGACTGAACTCAACATCAAAGAAGACAGAGGAACACGAGATGAAATTCATGATTGAACTAGCGAGTCATCAAATTGTGAATCATTCTCATACACTAATTCAATTAATCCCTCATCAGGAATGTACCTGTTTAGAACAGTGATTTCGTTGATGTTGGGTTCAGTCGCTTCCGTTCACTTACGCTTAGATGATGGTTCATTAACCGAAAGCGCTCGCTGCTGCTTATTTTTGTGTGGTATCATTTGTAATACGTTACTCAATTGAGTACAAACCTTTCTAATAGCCTAGACCTAATTTAAAGCTAGGTTTTTGGAGCCTTTCATTCTAGTATAGTGTATAAAATTGTATAGATCTAGTATAAGCCTAGCATACATCTATACTAGGAAAACCTGATAAACAGTATGCGGGGTCCTGCAGCCTGGCGACATGGTAGAGCAGCTTTCATCCCAAAACCTGTAAAAAATCCGGAACTGACTGATTCGTTTCGCCCACTCACTCTACTGTCGAGCAAAGAATTATGATTTATGAACAACCAGATTGTAGGACACTTCGAAGAACACCATCCGCTCCACCATAAGCAATACGGCTTTCGACGCAACACTAGGGCGGAACAGGCTGTCAACGATGCTGTTAGCATGTATAAAGACGCCTGTGTAGACCATCTACTAGGGGACCATGTGGAATGGGAAGGTATCCTCCACAAGTTACATGCAGCAGGACTCCTCACTATCTCTACAGATGTGTGGCCTCCTACTTCCAAGGAAGAGTTGTTTCTTGTGACGGCGAAAGCACCATATTTGAACGAGGATGTCCACAGGGATCCGTCCTGGGTCCCTCACTGTGGAACATCCTGTACGATGACATTATCACCAAACTGTACGCCAAGAACCGTAGAGTATGTGTATATGCCGACGATACTCTAATCATCGTAGGTGCTGACACAGTCCCCAAATTACAGAAAGAGGTGCGGTACTATGTCGATGATATTCAAAAACACTTCTCTTGGAAGTTAGTCTACTACTCAATGTGGGAAAAACTGAAATCCTCCTCCGCAATCGACTCCCTATGTTCAACCTAGGCGGACATAGGATAAAACCACTGGAGGCCATTAAATATTTGGGAGTCATGTTGGACCCAAAACTTAGCTACAGGGTGCACTTGGACTACATCAAGGAGAAGTGCGCCAAAAGGATCCCATTGCTGCAGAACTTGTGTCGGAACACCTATGGCTATGAGTTTGCAGCTGGGAAAGTAATGTTCTGCGGTTACATCTACTCACTGATGATGTACTGCGGCTCAATTTTTTACCACAGACTGGTCCTGAAAACTTACCTTAAGAAGACTGAAAGCATCCAGAGACGCTGCGACATCATCAGCTGCCGCGCATATCAAGATCTTAATGCAGGTGTAGCCGGAATCCTAGCTGCAAACCCTCCTCTCCGCCTGAGGATAGTCACGCGCTCAATCCGATGGCTGCTTCAACATGGATATGAAGTCCAGCAGTGGGGCCACTTACCCATACTCCAACTAGATGAAGAAGGTGACCTCGTGTACATGGGACAACCAATTTCCTGGCCAGAAGCCAGGAAACTGTGGAAAGAAACAAACCTTGCACGCTGGAACCTGGAGTGGCAACAAAATGAAAAGGGCAAATGGACCCACTATCTTTTCCCTGATGTCAACTTCGGACTAGCCCTAAAAGAACCCCCTACTTTTTGAAGCAGCCAAGCAATGAGCGCTCACGGTGTGTTCCGGGAATATCTGAGGAGTAGGAACCGAAGAGACGACGGATGGTGTCCCTGCAACACTTCCCCTCTGTCACTGGAAACAGCGGAGTATGTTTTCACCGAATGTCCACTGTACACCATAGGAAGACCAATCGACTGGAATCACATCACCATCCACCATGTGATGTGGACTACATGGAGAAAACAGTTCGAGACCTACGGAAAGCAGAGAACCCATACTTTGTAGACCTGAGTTACCTTAGATCTAAGTTGTAAGGACTTGCCCAACATCTGTTGTACTAAGGTCCCCACACTGAAACCAACTGTATCCCCCCCCCCCCCCCCCCGCAGGGATAGTACATCACGATGTTGAACCCGCTGGGCATCTGTTCAGGAAAATATCAAAACTTCTGCAGGCCCACCCAACGGATGACAACACCACTAAAACCTCCCCCTAATGATAAGCTTGTCAACACCCCAGTTCCGGGTTGATACCCGGTGCAAAAAAAAAAAGGGTTGATACTAGCTAAGCTGTAGCCTAGTAGAGGCCTAGACTTGATTAGCCCTAGTAATAAAAGAGGCCAGACCTAGTGTAAACCTAGTATACTTGAGTATAATGCACCAGTATAAACGGGGGGGGGGAGGTGAACTCTCGGATTTCTGAATCACTCGCGGGGTAACGAGGGTGAAGGGGGCAGAATTTCAAATTAGGGATTGGAACGCAGTAAAGACATGAAAAGTTTCAATAGGTAATGGCATTATCGAGTTCCTTTCCGCCTCTGTTCTTTTGTCATATTTAATTTCTTCTAGTTTCCTTTTTTCATATAGATTGTGTCTGAGATGACCCCATTCATTTTTCTGGAGTCGAAATTTCTAACAGAGAACTGGTTGCATGGGAGTTACAGTAGAAATTGGATAAAACGATATCCAAGGGGTTCAAAATTTCGATCGTTGTATCCAAATTACCGTCAAAAGCGATAGGAATCGTGCTTCTTTATAGCAACCGGGATTCGCTAATTTAAGTCGTTTTAAACGGTAAATCGTTAAAAGCGGTATCATTATTTGCACTGTATTTCGCGAAAAATTTCTGAGGTTCGCCGACCGAAAACTTAATCTAATTTAACTTGAGACTAGGGGAAAACTTTGGACTTTTGAGCTTTAAGGAATATTTTGAAAAATTTCAATACTTAATCAAAAGTTGAAATTTTTTCAGATCCCCCGCTCTCTTATCATATATATTTCTCTAAAATCAATTTTTTGGCGGGAAAACCGTTATCCATTTTGTTGGGGGTGCTTTCATAAAATTTCCGTCCGCGAGCGCAAGCGTGGGCGCAGGTTGATGACGTCACGAAGAGGGGGGGGGGGGCTTGAAAAAATTTCGACTCTCGAGCTGTATAATATGATAGGAAGGTACTTTGAAAAATTTTGACTCTCGAGCTGTATATGATAGGAGAGGGATTTGGAAAAATGTTATGAGGGGGATTTCTAAACATTTCGACCTCCGAGCTACTTATGATAGGAGGGGACTTGGAAAAATGTTGACTCTCGAGTTATATACGGTGGACATAGAGAAATTTCGATCTCGAGCTAAGGACTTGGAGAAATTTCCACTGTTCAGCTATATGACAGGATTTGGAAAAACAACGGCTTCCCTGGAATTGCAGCGCGTTCGACCATCATTTTCGGGACGTAGTTAAAATTCAGCCTCTAAGCTTTATGTGATAGGAGGGGGGCTAGAAGAAATTCTCGGGACAGCGGGTTCAGCGGGTTCTGTGCTGTCAGTGCAGTCCTGTAATGGCATCTAATTTTTTTCAAGTCTCCTCCTCTTTATCGTATGTACTTCAAGAAGAGGGGGAGTGGTCTTGAAGAAAGTTTGAACTTGGCTCAAAAAAACGGAACTTCCAATTAACCTGGGAATGTTTCCTATAAAATAGGATCCCTCCACTCCTCGAACAACTATGTTAAGGAACCACCGAATTTTAGAATAATATTTTCCTCCATGAAGCGTGAGAAATTTTCTCGAAGTCCCTCTCTTCTTACAAAATTGTTGACTCTCGAGCCATAATAAATGATAGGAAAGGACCTTAGAAGAATTTGAACTTACAAGAAAATTTCAACTCTCGAGTTATGGTGTATGATAGGACTTAGAATGATTTTGACTTTCGAGTATATGATAGAAGAGGGATCGAATGATAGGAAAGGGACTTGGAAAAATTCTTCTATAAATACCATGATACAAGTGACTCAGAAAAACTTAAGACTCTTCAAGATTTCAATTTGAATTCTCAATACCAAAACCAATTCGATCATAGGATAGGTGGGGGTGGGGCCTGTGACGTCACAGTTTGACGACGTGATAGGTAAACTTCGTCTCTTATTATACACTACAGCTCAAGAGTCGAAATTTCTCCGTCCAAGTCTCCCTTCTATCATATAGATATAGCTCGAGAGTCGAAATTTTTCCAAGTTTTTGGTTTGACAAAGCACGGCGTACGGCAAATTTTTCGAGTCCCCCACCCCATAGAGCAGTTTTTCCATTAAAATTTCGACTCTAGAGCTATACGATAGGAGGGGAAGTTGGAAAAACTCACCGGTTCTTTAACAGAGGTAAACGAGGGGTGGAAGGGTACCTGTTTTATGGGGCACGTTGGATCTGAAAAATGTTGACGTACGAGATCTATGACGTCATGAAATCGTGACGTCACAGGCCCTGACTTTGGAGCAAAATTTAATAGGAGGAGATAGACTTGGAAAAATTCCGACCTCCAAGCTATATATGATTCGACCCCCGAGCTATATGTGATAGGAGGAGGACTTAAAATACTTCAGAAGGACTTCCTGAGTCTTATGGTGTTTGAAGTGTTGCATATCTGGCTTTTTGGACGGGCCAAGTAAATTGGTGTACAAAGTATTGCATATCTAGTTACTCAAAGGGGCTATCTTTCAGGCTTTATACACCGACCTCCAAGCTATACATTTTAGGAGGTGGACTTGGAAAAATTTTGAGCTTCGAACTTTTTCGGCCGACCAAACGGCGCATGTTTTTTCCGACCTTCCAATAAAACAGATTTCTAGTTAAAATTGCCGTAGTATATGATTGGAGAGGGGCGTAGAAAAAAATGTCAAGTTTCAAGCCAAGATATGTGATAGGAAGGAAAGGGACGTAGAAAAATTCTTACTTTCAGGCTATACACCATGATACGAGGGACCAAGGGACTCAGGAAAACTTAAGATCTTCAAGATTTCAATTTGAATTCTCAGTACCAAAATCAATTCAACGCATAGAGCTGGTTGTCTGCGTTCCACCTTTAACTTGATTAAGGAAGCCGTCGTTTTTCAAGTCTTTAAAGGAGGTCAAGATCTCTGATGACGTCATCAGGCGTGACGATTTTCCCTGGAGTAGTCCCAAGCTTATAATGCTGAAACTCGGCCTCTATTTTTATCGCCGATAGTCAGAAGCTACTATTACAACGTTTTGTTGAAATCTGTTCACTCACTGACCCGCTTATACCTCACTTTAGCTCATTTTGTCTCCTTCCTTCAATCTGTCAATAACTACACACGAGGAGTGTACACCCGAAGGTGTAGCAAATTATATTGAACCACAAGAAAATCAGCCGCTAAACGTTTTCGGTTAAACAACCATCGTCGGAGCGTAAACGAAAGCGACTGAATCCAACATCAACAAAGACCGAGGGAGTTAACCAGAAGATCATGATTTAACCAGCGAGTCCTCAAAGTTTGAATCATTCTCATATACTAGCTCAATCAGACCCTCTTCAGGAATGAACCTGTTTAAAACCGTGAAGTCTTCGTTATTCCGGTGTCGTATGATTTCTATATTTTATAAAGCCAACCGTTTAAAATATGAGTTCTCCCTATGGAGGAGGATACCAGAGCCTTCCTTGAATTTATGGCCATTCTCGAGTAGATGATCAGCAGAAGCCGAATCACCCAAATTACCCTTCTCCCACGCTTTTTTATGCTCTTCAATTCTTATTTGGAGCTGACGCCCAGTCATCCCTATATAAATACCTGGGCAATCGTTGCAGGCTATACTGTATACCCCACTTCGCTCGACTGGAGGAATCGGGTCCTTCAATTTCACAAATAAACTTTTTACAGTATTGACATTATAAAACGCCGGCCGGAACCCAAAAGGACCGAGTACCCTGCCCAACTTCAACGAAAACCTGCCCAAGTAAGGGAGTCTAATCCAACGTTTTCTACTGTTATGCAAATCCCTAGGGAGGGAGGGGGTAGAATCGAGGCATTTTCTCGTAAGCCTCCTTCGGACCATTAAATCAATGTCCACTCGAACTTGGTTCACTCTGGCCAGGTACTTAATCGTCCCTAGTTCCTTCTGGAAAGCATCCTGACTCAAGGGAATACTAGTCAGTCGATGTATCAAACTATTAAAGGTAGCGATCTTGTGTGCAGCGGGACAAAAAGATGACCCATGGATTGTTATATCAGTCGAAGTTTCTTTTCTATAAATACCAAATTCATGGACGCCATCTCTAATAAATATGGACAAATCCAAGAAATTTATTAATAATCCGCCAACTTCCAGAGTGAATTTTATGGAAGGATATCGGCCATTTAAGTGAGAAAGGAACTCACTAAGGAGTTCCACTGGGCCAGTCCACGCGCACAATATATCGTCTACATACCTATGCCAGTAAAAAACATAATTTAGAAGTACCTGGCCCGAAGAAAACAATTCGACTTCAAATCTGGACATGAAAACCTCCGATATTAATGAGCCCAAAGGGGACCCAATAGGGATCCCCATTTCTTCCGGGAATTCGAAAAATTTTCCCTCAAATTTACAAAAATTGGGAGTCCAACAAACTCTCAGAAGGTCGAAGAATTCTACCAATTCCTCATGGGGGACACCAGTTTTTACAAGCAATTCGTCCATATGTTGGATTGCGACCGCCCTCGGGATATGAGGAAATAATCCCACCACATCAAAGGAACATAAAATCGTTCCCTCAGGGAGCCTTATGTCCTTCAACCTCTCCGTTAACGAACCTGAGTTTAATACTGAGTGAGGGGAGGTATAATCTACTCGCGATTTGAACCATCTATCAATAAATTTAGCTAACAAATAAGTTGGCGACGAGACAAATGACACGACCGGCCGCATTGGTACATCTTTTGACATGTTCCATGTCTTTTCTCTCGCCAGACCCCGATTTTTAAACTCGCGAGTACACCTCCCCTCCCCCCCCCCCCGTCAAGAGAAATCTCTACCCCGTGGGTGATTCAGAAATTCGCGAGTACACCCCGCGTAATAATAATAAATAATTAATTAATTAATTAATAATTAAATAATTAAATAATTGAATAATTGAATAATTATTTAATTAAATAATTAAATAAATAAATAATTAAATAATTAAATAAATAAATGATTAAATAATTAATATAATTAATAATTAGAAAATCTCTACCCCTTGGGTGATTCAGAAATTCGCGAGTACACCCCGCGTAATAATAATAAATAATTAATTAATTAATTATTAATTAAATAATTAAATAAATAAATAAATAAATGAATAAATAAATAATTAAATAAATAAATAAATAAATAATTAAATAATTAATATAATTAATAATTAGAAAATCTCTACCCCGTGGGTGATTCAGAAATTCGCGAGTACACTCCGCGTAATAATAATAAATAATTAATTAATTAATTAATTAATAATTAAATAATTAAATAAATAAATAAATAAATAATTAAATAATTAAATAATCAAATAAATAAATAAATAATTAAATAATTAAATAATTAAATTAATATAATTGATAATTAGAAAATTTTTTAAGTCCCTCTTCCTATCATATATGGCTGGATAGTTGAAATTTTTCCAAGTCCCCTAGACTTGAATTGTCTCATACCATTCCAATACAACAGCGAGACAGGGGGCGAACGAGCGGAGCGAGTTCGCGCTACCTCATATTTCTCATAGAAGACTTGAATTTTCTCATACCATTCCAATACAACAGCGAGATCGCTCGTTCGCCCCACCTCATATTTCTCAAAAAAGACTTGAATTTTCTCATACCATTCCAATACAACATCGAGATCGCTCGTTCGCCCCACCGAAAGTTGATACCTCAAAATATAGAACACCCACAATTACCTCAAAATATTTCTCATACAAGACTTATACGACGCCAAGATAGATAAAGGGGTAAACGAATAATATCTCACGAACACTTGACCTAGTACAAGAATTAATAATAAATAAATAAATAAAAAATAAATAAATAATATTAAATAATTAAATAATTAAATATTTAAATAATTGAATAATTAAACAATTAAATAAATAAAGGCTGGGTAGTCGAAATTTTTCCAAGTCCCCTAGACTTGAATTGTCACATACCATTCCAATACAACAGCGAGACAGGGGGCGAACGAGCGGAGCGAGTTCGCGCTACCTCATATTTCTCATAGAAGACTTATACGACGCCAAGATAGGTAAAGTTTTTCAAGTCCCTCTTCCTATCATATATGGCTGGATAGTCGAAATTTTTCCAAGTCCCCTAGACTTGAATTGTCTCATACCATTCCAATACAAAAGCGAGACAGGAGGCGAACGAGCGGAGCGAGTTCGCGCTACCTCATATTTCTCAAAAAAGACTTGAATTTTCTCATACCATTCCAATACAACATCGAGATCGCTCGTTCGCCCCACCGAAAGTTGATACCTCAAAATATAGAAGACCCACAATTACCTCAAAATATTTCTCATACAAGACTTATACGACGCCAAGATAGGTAAAGAGGTAAACGAATAATATCTCACGAACACTTGACCTAGTAGAAGCCTAGACTGAAATATTTTATGATGACTGATAAAATATAAAAGACATGGAACATGATTTTCATTTATTTGGCTATGCCAGAAAATTTTATGAAAAACTAAGGAGAATGAAGATTGAAGCTTCTGTAAACTTCCTTTCAAAAAAATTGAATGAAGATTCAATTTTTATTTCCACTCGCCTGGTTATAGTTATCAGTCACTTTCAAATTGACCGTCGTACTTTCATTATTTTATGTACTTTGGGTAATCCATATAGGAGGGGAGGAACCGGGTTAGGCTCCAAGAGAGCTTTCTTTGTCCGAGGACTCTTAATAATCACACTACAATTATTAATAGTGTTCCTCACCTCTTTGACAAAACTGGGGAAACAGAAGAGGCTATTCTCCTTAGCGCCACATTGTTCCAGCACTTCATGAACCCCAGATACATAAGAGGACTTATCCATAATCACTACGGCGTTGCTTTTATCCGCCTTAGTAAGGATTAAGTCCTCCTCCCTCACCTTCCTCTTTAATCCTTTAATCACCTCACTACAGGCATTACTTATGCGGGGGAGGGGAGTGTTGCAAGCGCACTTTTTTTGGATATTCACTCCTGGTCCAATTTTGACTGTCAGGTCAGCTACTACGTTAGCCAGTGTCTCTTGGTTCTTAAGGGGAGGGTGACCAAATTTCAACCCTTTCTCCAACAGGTATAACTCATCACTATCAAACTGAACTTTACTATAGTTAATAATGCGTGGCTGGAATTTCTGGGTTAAATTATCTCCAGGACGGTCTTTTCTCTCAGCCGTAGCTTTTAAATTCTGGAGGGAGGCAAGTTTACGAGTTTTCTTTTCTCTTAAATTTCGTTCAAAATCGCGACTGTCACCATTAACGGATACTATAAATGAATCTAACTCACCAGGGTGAAGGAGGCATGAAAGCCTTGAGTGAACCAGCAGATTAAGTCGTGTTGTGACGTTAAGCTGCCCATACCTCCTCCTCAGTTCCGTTCTGATCCATTTGACCGTAACGTAATCTTCCAACTTTTTTGTAGTGGAATCGCAATCCGAATAAAAACGAAATTTCACAAAATTTGGTCTAAGGTGGTATTGAAGACACTTGCGCAAGAACGAAATATGAGAAGAATACGACACGCGTTGGATCCGAAACTTTCGGAACAAGAACATTAGATACGCCACACCAGCGTTATTTATCGAATCGATACGTTGTTCTAATTTATGGTTATTCATATTACACAAGAGGAACACTCCTCTTGTGTAATATGAATAACCATGAATTAGAACAACGTATCGATTCTGTCAATAACTCATTGATAAATTTCCTCCTGATTCCAAGCAAACTTGTGATATTTGAAGCGTTGCATATCTGGCTAATTGAAGGGGCGAAGCCGATTGGTGTACGTAGCATTGCATGTCTAGTTATTTGAAGGGGCTACCCTAATGCTTCAACCTATAGAACAGGTTCCCTGCGTGCCTCGTTTATTTCTAAATCCCACGTTCTGCTGGACGTTATTTTTTTTCAGAGAACTCCCCCCCCCCCCCCCACCTTATGAAATAGGTTGTCTGTTATAAAATACGAGTTGACGAACAGCTCGACCTTATCAATATACCTATGTGGCTCGAGGGAGGTAGAGAAGGGATTAAAAAAAAAAATTAGCATCAGAGCGTAACATAATCAGGGTCAGACATGACCTAAAATTCTTAAAGACGAGAAAAATAGAAACAGAAGAGTGTGACGTCATCACGGGATGATTTTTGGTCTAAAACTCTAGGATTTCCAAAAATTAGACCGAGGAGTCACATAAAATTACGATAGGGAGGGAGACTTTCAAAGCTTTCAAAAATTTAAATTGTGTAAAAAGAAAAGTAATTCATGACAGATGCGACTGAAAACAGCGATGGTTTTGCAGAAGGTGCAATGGCCGCTAATGTTTCTTCATTTCTTTAAATTTGCATCGAAGATGAACCCATTATACCAAGAAGACATAATGTTTTCTTTGTCTGTACAGAAGTTCACGAACACGTGTACACAGTATGAGACAAAGAAAAAACAGCACTAGAACGGAGGTTATTGATTTGAGTTTTGAAATTATTGTATTGAAAGTCAAGCAGTAAATCACATATAAAATAGTTATTAATTACTCCTTAAACTTTACGTCGACCTCGAGCAAAATTAATATGAGCTACTACATTGAAATTTTCTGTGGCTGGCCAACTCGGAGTGTGGACAAAAAAAGACATATCAGCGCAAACTCCTCTCGACAGGTAGACCGTCCCTTCAACGCAAATATTTTCACTCCCTACTAGGTCGCTCAGCAGGCTACACTTGCATTCTAAAGTTGGCCTCTGTACAGGTTTTCTGCTCACGTACAAGAATTCATTTGTACGAACTCGCATTCTACCGGGTTCTATCGGTATTTCGATACCTAGCGATTGAAAATATTTGTGATCACTGATCGATGTGCTCGCGAGCGCAGTCCTCTTCGGATACACATATCCAGCATTTGGGAGCGCCGAACACAGTGGACTAAGAAGATCCTTTCCCCAACCATTGTAACGTTTCCATCGGTAATTTTTTATGGGATAATAGTTCGAGGCTATAGATATCGGTAAAAGTATTCATTCAGTAGAGTATTACAAAAAAAAAAAAAAAAAAAAAAAAACAGTCGAAAATGGAAATTTTACTTACTAAAATCCAATAATTCTTCAGCTTCCTTAGTCTTGTAAACTGATTTACAAAAAGCTCCCATCATTGTAAGAGCCTTATTTTTTCTTGTCGTAAGCGTATTATTCCCGAATACCGTACCGAACGGAAGTGGCGGTCCGTGATTAGGGGTAGCATATTTTACGAAGAAAAATAAGCAAGAAAAATACAAACATTTCATTCTTTACCAATAGGTTCAAATCAAACGCGCGAGACTTTCTAGTTGTGTCGAACTTCAGATTTAATAGTTCGAGGTTTAAACTAGCGAGTGCCTAGATGGATTCCTGCGACCTCTGCAGGCCTTATTCTTCAATAAAAATAAACCGTGAAGTAATTAACGATTGATATTATGTAACGGAAAGAAAGAAAAAAAAAGTGGTTTAAAGTATAGCAGTTGTACTGTAATAATGGGACAATTAACGAATTCGCGTGGGGAATATCAGTGAACAACTGTGTAGACTTTTACCGAACGACAATTGGAAGTCTGATTACAACGCATATTCACTACATATTACACAAAAACCAAAAATCGCTCAAAAACGGTGCAGAAATGCCACGTGCGGTTATGCACGTTGTCATTTTGGATATAAGAATCTTCCATTATTAATAGATTTCTCGAAAATTTCCATAATATTATTATTAAAATAATAATAATATATTTTTTACGATCTACATAATTATTTCAAAAAGTAGACGAGTACCGCAAACCCTAATTTTATTTTCAAAAATTACGCAATAGAACACTACAGGGCAAATTGAAGGAAATCGCTATTTGAAGAAGTGCGTATTTCAGTAATTTTATTGCGGTATTAATGTTTCTTACAGGCACTGTGTTCGTGCTTCTCAGGTGCGCTCAATTCGTTGCTAAATATGTTTCCAAAAAATTGAATGAAAAATACCTAAATCGTCGCCAAAAGTCAGCTATTCTTTTTATATGAAATTTTCGTTAGGAGTAGAAAGGGGGAAAATTACAAACCTCTGCGCTGTACGTAGGAGCAGCAGTGAAACTCAGTTCAACAATTCCTAGTATTTTTAACAGGGAACCTGTCAAAAATGTTAAAAATACTAGGGGATATTTGAGAAATTTGCCGTGCGCTGTGCGCCATCCGCCGTCCAACAAAAAACTTAGAAAAATTTCAACTGTCGAGCTATATATGATAGGAGGGGGACTTGGAGAAATTTTGACTCTCATAGGAGAGGGACTTGGAAAAACGACGGTTTCCTTAACGAAGTTGAACGAGGAACGCAGGGAACCTGTTTTCCCTTGGTATTGAAAATTCAAGGAAGCCAGACCTAGATAAAGCTAGTATAAAGAATGCCTAGACCTACTATTAGCCTAGTATAATATAGTTTGAGAGTCTAAATTTTTCTCGAATCTCCAGCTATATATGATAGCTGGAGAGTTAAAATTGTTCCAAGTCCCTTTCATATCATATATAGCTCGAGAGTCGAAATTTTTTCCAAGTCCCCCTCCTATCATACATAGCTCGAGAGTCGAAATTTTTCCAAATCCCCCTCCTATCATACATAGCTCGAGACTCGAAATTTTTCCAAATCCCCCTCCTATCATACATAGCTCGAGAGTCGAAATTTTTCCAAATCCCCCTCCTATCATACATAGCTCGAGAGTCGAAATTTTTCCAAATCCCCCTCCTATCATACATAGCTCGAGAGTCGAAATTTTTCCAAATCCCCCTCCTATCATACATAGCTCGAGACTCGAAATTTTTCCAAATCCCCCTCCTATCATACATAGCTCGAGACTCGAAATTTTCCCAAGTCCCCCTCCTATCATATACAGCTCGAGAGTCAAAATTTTTTTCAAGTCCCCCTCATATCATATGTAGCTCGAGAGTCGAAATTTTTCCAAGTCCTCCTCCTATCATACATAGCTCGAGAGTCGAAATTTTTCAGAGTCCCCCTCCTATTATACATAGCTCGAGAGTCAAAATTTTTTCCAAGTCCCCCTCCTATCATATATAGTTCGAGCTAATAAAATCAACGGTCTTTCGTATAGCTCGAGAGTCGAAATTTTTCAGAGTCCCCCTCCTATCATACATAGCTCGAGAGTAGAAATTGTTCTAAGTTTTTTGTTGGACGGCGCAAGGCGCACGGCGCACGGCGGACGCCAAATTTCTCGAAAAGCCCCCCATAAAACAGGTTCCCTGTTAAAATTTCGACTATCGAGCTATATATGATAGGAGGGGGACTCGGATAAATTTGGACTATCGAGCTGTATATGATAAGAGGTGGACTTGGGAAAATTTCGACTCTCAAGCTATACGTGTAGGGAGGGGGACTCGGGAGGGGGACTCGGAAAAATTTCGATTCTCGAGCTACATATGATAGGAGGGGGAATTAGAAAAATTCCTATCATATATGTATAGCTCGAGAGTTGAAATTTTAAATTTGTCCAAGTCCCTCTCCTATCATATATGGCTCGCTAGTCGACATTTTTCCATGTGCCTCTCCTATCATATATATTGTTCGAGAGTCGAAATTGTTCTAAGTTTTTTGTTTGAGGGCGCACGGCGGACGCCAAATTTCTCAAAAAGCCCCCCATAAAACGACGGCTTCCTTAACAAAGTTAAAGGAGGAACGCAGGGAACCTGTTTTATGAGTCATATGGGATTTGGTATTGAGAATTCCAGGAAGCCTAGACCTAGATAAGCTAGTATAAAGAAGGTACTATAAGCCCAGTATAATATAGTTTGGGAGTCTAAATTTTCCTCGAGTCTCGAACTGTGTATGATAGGAGGGGGACTTGGAAAAATTCGTATCATATATAGCTCGAGAGTCGAAATTTTGTCCAAGTCCCCCTCCTATCAAATATAGCTCCAGAGTCGAAATTTTTCCAAGTCCCCCAGCTATCATATAGAGTTTTTTCAAAACTAAAAAGGGCTTTACCCGCACAATTTTTTATTTATTATTTATACAATTACAATTACCGACGTTCGGCCGCATAACGACCATCTTCAAGGTACATAAAAAATCAACTGAATGCAAATCAACCGAACCGAGATAAAGGTAATAATAAATACAAACATATAACCACCAGCCTCTCTTTTAACCTATCTCTTTTCCCTTCTAATACTCATCTCTTTCATCAAGGCTTCATAACTCGTCGCCAAATCTCTCGAATCGCTCTTAAAATTGATATTATTCTCACTTTTTAAGATTTCCACCACCTCCCTAATCTTCCTCTTACTTATATTCTCCTCATAAGCAACCACCTTCACCTTCCCGAAATCAAAATTATGTCCCTTTTCCCCAGCATGTGTAGCCAGAGCGGTGTTACCATTCCAGTTTTTTGTATCATACTTGTGCTGACCTAACCATGGTTTTACCCACGTAAGTCTTCGTGTGCGCGCCCTGCTTTTGCCAAGAGGAATCTCTGTAAACACATCCTCGGCATGAGCATTTGCCAAAAAGCGGTAACCGCGCCGGAGAAAGCCAAGGGGATTCCTCATGGTCAAAAAAGGAAGAGGGGACGTCCGGCGAGAGCAAAACGGGCTCTCCTTACTCGATAATGCCTTTTTTTCGACTTTTTTTTTTCATTTTCTATTAAAATTCTTGTGAAATCATTCTCTTTTCGATCTTTTTTTTTTTCGTTTTCCGTTAATATTTTTTGTAAAATCATTCATTTTTTCGACTTTTCTTTTTTTTTTGCAATATTACTTTTCAAGTTCATCCAGCTTTTTTTATCGCTGACACTAACTATATCGTTTACCTTAAATTTTTGATTGCGAGGTACAGTTATTTATCGGGTATTTATTTTACTATCGTTCATTACGTTTTCTTACTGTTTGAATAGGTTTCTTAATGTGTAACATCTTAATTTACTGTGCTCCTTATATAATATTGCTGAATATGATTAACTACTGTGCATACCATCGTTTTTAATTTTCATTTCCGCTTTTTTATCGGGCCGATAAATCCATACCAAAATATTTTGGCTTCTCATTGTTTCCCCTTTCCCTTCCTCCCTCACCACCATCCCTCCCCTCCTTCCTTCTTCTTCTTCTCAGTAACATTCCCGAGTACCCATTATCTCGCAATAACTTATCGATCTCCAACTTTATCTCCTTGTGAAATGTACCACTAGATAACACATACTACCTGTCCTTCAAATTATTAATGGTATTATATTTATAATGGAACAGCTGATTGGACAAAGCGTGAATAATTCTGCCTGTGTGAGTTGGCTTCTTATAATGCTTAAAAATTATATGATTATTGTCGTCACGAATTATAGATACGTCTAAAAGTTCATTTTCTCATAGCTGGTTTCGTATGTGAATTTAAGTCTGCTATTAAAATGTTTTCATATAATAAAATGTCATTAAAACTACTGTCCTTTATAATGAAAAAACTATCGTCAACATATTTCTTAACGAATACTATCTCCTCCTTGAACCGATCCCTTACATTTTTAAACAGTTCGTCTAGCACTATTTCCGCTAAGATTGATGACAGCGGTCCACCTATGGGTAGGCCATTCCTTTGAGCAAAAAATTGTCCATCATACTGGCAGTGTAGATTGATCTCCTCATTTTTGATGCCATTTAGCATGCTTGTTATAAATTCCGATAGCTTGTACGATGGTGATTTTATGCATGACGTGACTGGACGTAGTGGAAAATTCTATTTGTGAATTGTTGGCAACCCCTACATCTTTGGGGGCATACTATTATGGCAAGTAAGTGCTGCTTTCAACTTGTGGTCCATGCTTCCCTTTCCACACATCTGTGCCACCAGATCGTTGCTGTTATTTTCAATCTTCAAGGTCGGATCTTTCTTCAAATTTCTGTAATTCTCAGTGTCCCGCAGTAATTCTACCATCTTTTCTGAGTAGCCCCTCTGCTCCATGATGACAGTTGCATCCCCCTTATCTGCCTTCACAATCAAAAGGTCCGTGTTGCTCCTCAGAAACTCTTTGGTTTACCTTCATCTCGGTTCGGTTGGTTTGTATTCAGTTGATTTTTTATGTACCTTGAAGATGGTCGTTATGCAGCCGAAACGTCGGTAATTGTAATTGTATAAGTAATAAATAAAAAATTGTGCGGGAAAAGCCCTTTTTATTTTTGAAAAAACTACGGTATATCCTTGCACGAAAAAATTTTGTATATTCATTTTATCTATCATATATAGCTCGAGAGTCGAAATTTTTCCAAGTCCCCCTCCTATCATATATAGCTCGAAAGTCGAAATTTTTCTAAATCCCCACCCCTCTCCATGACGTCATCAACCTCGCTCGCACTCGCGGACGAAAATTTCCTGGAAGTACCCCCAACAAAAGGGATAGCGGGGTGTATGACGTTCGAGGAAATTTTTTTCGGAGGTATTGTCATTTGGGGAAATGACGTTCGGGAAAATGTCGTGTTTAAGTTCATCTCCCATTATATATAGCTTTACAGTCCGGGCCTGTGACGTCATAATTTAATGAGGTCGTATATCCACCATTAAACAGGTTCCCTGCCACCTCTCGTTCAACTCCGTGAAAGAACCCGAGTTTGGCTAAAAGGTTAGTTTAGGCTAAGATATGCTAGAGGAGGTGAAGCAAGCTGGATCGAACTTGGCCGATAGGATACAAATGTATAGAAGGTTGGGGCTACGTGCCATCTCCAGGGTTCGAGTTGGGTTACAATGACCTTCACCGGGTTTATTGGCCTACAAAATCCACAAACGCCCTTGAGGTATGGTAGGCCAACGAGGAGAAAGGGGTAAAGCTAGACTAGACTGATGAGCCTTTGTCTTCTTCTCTTACCTCAATAAGAGATCCTTAGAACTGAGCTGAATTGGGCACCCTTCGCCTTTACCCGAGTGGTGGGGGATTGTCCTCACATTACGTAAGACAAGTAATTGGTATGAATAGGTACTAAGGAACAATCGGTAGATATGACTCCATTGTCACAGACTTGGACCATCTGAGCACAAACAAGACAGTAGTGGGTGCTGAAAGGCGTTGTCTCTTTTTAACAATGACTGGAATGGCTGCACTTGTTCGTGTCGTTCTGCTTCCTTTCCCTCTCTGTCCGCAGTACTTTTGTCGAACCAAAAAAATTTGCACTGAGGGGCGCCCTGGTGCCCTCAGCTTCGGTTGAAATCGAAGTGCTTGAAATTTACCGGCGTTTTTGGAAAGAATAGAGGTGGAAGTATGTGGCTTCTCATTTGCTGTATTGGCTTCTCGCTCTTTCTGGTCATTTCGTTGTCTTGATGCTTTGAATTGAGGTCACAATCTTTCCCATCTCTAACCTTGTCCAGTTGCTCAATCGGATGGTGATTGAATGTTACAAGATAGCAAAGATCGTAGCCACATTCCTGAGAGAAAACTACCAGTTTGCACCCAGACGAAGTATCAGAAACAACGGAGAGCTGATTGAGCAACTGGACAAGTTGGAAATCAGGAGTAACGACAAGCTGATATCCTTTGATGTGACTAATATGTTTGGTACATACCGAAGGAGGAACTTCTCACCCTGCTCAAAAACAACAGATACCATGGGAACCCTGATGGGTCGAAGCACGCCAACATAGTGGAGGAGATCTTGAGCCAGAATTACTGCCGCTTCAATAACAGGTTCTACAGTCAGGAAAGGGGACTTGCGATGGGATCACCACTGTCACCAATACTGGCGGAGATATTCATGAATGATATGGAAAACAAGATATTGAAGAGCAGCAAGTTCGGAAACTCGATCAAACACTGGGCCAGATATGTAGATGATATCCTAATTGTGTGGTCAGGCACTGATAGACAGGTGGATCTATTCCTTTCAGAAATGAACGCGATGAATGAGAGCGTCAAATTCACAGTGAACAAAGGCAATGAGACCATCAACTATTTGGACCTTACACTCACAATGGAGAACAATAGGATAGAATACAAAATCTACAGGAAGCCGACGCAGACTGACACCATCATTCCAAATTACTCCTACCACCATCCCAGGCACAAGTTAGCGGCAATCCAGACCTACTGCTATCGCGCAATTTCTATCCTCAAGAACAACGAAGAGAAGAGGAAAGAGATCGAGATAGTGAAGCAGATCGCAGAAGCGAATGGCTACCGTAGAAGTGTGGTGGAGGGAGTCTTTGGGAAAATGGAAACAAAGAAAGGAACCCATGATAGCATAGTGAGAAAGTACTCCGGAACGATACCATATATAGGAAAGTACACAAACAAGGTGATAAAGGCGTTCAATGGCTACGATGTGAATGTGGGTATCCAGAATAACCAACCCATGGTGAAGAGAATCAGCAATGACCAGACGGAACAAAAGGACAAGGAAAGCTTAAGCGGGGTGTACAAGCTCAGTTGTGAACAGTGCGAGGGTATCTACATCGGTGAGACTGGGAGAAAGTTTGAGATCCGGAGAAAGGAGCACAAAACGTCGAGGGAGAAAGAAGATGGCAAGTCACTGTTTGGGAAACACTGTAACGAGGAAAACCACGGTGGAGAGGGAATATTTGAAGTCATACATGTAGAGAATCGCACAAAGAGAAGAAAACTCTGGGAACAAATGGAGATTGCAAAAGCCAAGAGGAAGAAAACCTGCCTCTTGAACAATGTAATCACATTTGACAGCGAAAAATTATTCGGCCTGGTGATTGGACGAGAGAAGAAGAACGGAACCAACCAATGAGACGGCAGGAATCCAGGTAGCCAATAGAAACGCAGCATTTAGAACAATAGATTGAACCAATCACAAAGCAGTATGTTTTAGCCAATAAGAACACAATGTCATACTATTGTAAGGATAAGTTTCTAAGAAGTGAACCAATCACAACACAGCATTTTTATAGCCAATAAGATCACAGTGTTATACTATAAAAACTCATAGTTAAGACCTTGTTCTCCAGGTGCGACACAACTGATGATGGGATAACACCCGAAAGTACTCTTGAATAAGAAACTAATAAAGTAGATTTGTACAATTGAAAAACCCTTTTTCAAGTGGCTATGTTAAGCATCACCGGGAGAACTTTTTTGTACTTATCGCATTTACTCTCCTGCCTCACATTGCTCTTTGGAATAATCGCCTTGTATAACCTCGTTGTCTTCAGACTCGTCGTTTGTGAAAGCATCATTAGTGATTGAGCTGCTGGAAGTTGTGCCATTTCGATGCTATCGTACATGGAACAAGGACAAATTGAAACCAGTGAGGAGGAAGCCATTAGTCTGTTCTATTTTTAGGAGACTTCATAGACCTATGAGCTTTGTAGCTACTTAGTACTCTTTATACCATGGCACATTGCAGCATTTATGATTCAAATATACGTGCCTATATCGGTAGGAAGTTATTAGAATTCATTCGTACTAAATACAGTGCCATCGAATAACGTTTTATGCGTCGGTACGGTACTTTCGAATAATCACTTCAATATTTATATAATGCGGGGGAACTTGAGAACTGGACATGGGGATGACGTCATCAACTTGTGACGTGATCAACTTTAATTAGAAGAATTCGTGTAGGAGGCTAGATCAAGGTCAGAGAGCCTTCAGGGGAACTTTTACTGTTCTGCGTCGTACAACATGATGAATATTTCATCGTAAGTACTAAGATATAGTACAGAAAATACAGATTGCTAAGCATATCATCGTTCACTCTCACCCTTGCAGCATCTTTCTTTTTCAATGTATAAACTTGCCTTCTTTAAGCCTCAAGTTCTCCTTCAACTAACCACGACTCTACAATTTCGATCGGTTTTGTATATCTCTTAGATCTAATATATCCAAGAAAAATGAGACAAACTGTTTTCCCCGGTCGCTGCAAGGCTTCTGGGTTCCCCGTTGCCTTTGTAAAGTTTTCAATGGCCTCTACATTTTTTTTTTCATTGACTGTAAGCTAGCAGAAATTGATTCTTCTATTCTTTTCGAGAGATCTGGAGGTGCTTTTTTTTCCGAGGTCTGGAGCTCCGTATTAACATTATTGAGATATCGAGAGGAAGAGAAGAAGAAACTTTTTCGAAGACTGAACAAAAATTTGAAAAATACTATGCAAAAATAAAATCTTTAGTAATAGAGTAGGCAAATCCTCAGATTGACGTAACAAACAAATTTTTGGGTAGGAAACTTTTTTCTTCGCGAATGCATAAGGGCTATTGGCTTGCTGAGGCAAGAGCCCCAAAAATAGGAGTGGAGAATATATAAATATTATTCTCAAAGAATAAACATCTCGTACAAAATCATCCGGGATTTTTAAAAACTAATACGAACGTAAGCTCTTACATTATCCGGTAGGACTGTTTCCAAATTTAGACCGCTAAGGGCCAAACCTAACCCGAAGGAAAATTACACTTGAATAATCGTACGCATTTTCATGGTGGTGATCATATCAAAAATTTTTGAACTCTTATCATGAATCTGGGCAGAAAAAGAGTATATCTTCATTTTCTCTAGGCTCCTCTACTTTTATACACCAAATATGATGTCAAGTCACAAATGATCTCATTTTTAAAGTACATCTTTGAAAGTGTATGAATATGAATGACTCAATTGACGTAATATGAACTATTTTAAGATTATTTTCGATTGCTATTTCTGCAATACCTACAATTTTTGCCAACTTTTAACCCATCATAAATCCGAAAAGGTAAGAAATATTCAAAGGAGGGATCAAGTTTTTTGGTCGTCCATATTCTCTCATGTGTGTTTCCAGTGCCACCAACACTTTCCTACCTAAGTTCCGAAACAGTGACTTTTCAATTCGTATTGTAAAGGTAGCAACCTAATCGTTTTACAAATGGAGATAGTCAATGGAATAGATTGAGATAATTACCGCGGATGCTGTCTTACCGCGACTAAAAATTTATGAATTTCTCAATAAGTCCTTATTTTTAACGGCAAGTTCACAAACGAATACATACCGACGGTAGGAGTAGATAATTTTATCCATTCTTCTAGGTATCGTCCAGGGTTTCAAATTCGATCACCGCAGTCGCTTCAGTCGTAGAACCTTTTCGATAAATCAACTTCTATCAACTTCTTCGCAGAAAATATGACGTCCTCATATTTTACGCCATCGTACCATCATCTCGAGTTGGGTATTACACTACGATGTGAAAATGAAGACTGTGGCGTGGTATTCGAAGAAAGTAAATGTTTCGAAATAATTTGTATTATATATCGCGCGCATAAGTTGTCCTAAAATAAATTATTACACCAGTCATTGTCGACTTATCGCGAGCTCTATTGCATATAAAGACGGTGGCAGTTACTTGACTTGTGTATTAGGCTCTATTTTTCGAGTTTCGCAGATGGTTTCACTTTTTTCACTTGTTTCCTCTCTCTACATCAGAAATGAAAGATTGTAAAACGTTTGTTCGCATTGAACTTTACTTCACATAAGAATGAGACACGAGCAATTTAGAAAATGCGAAAACAAATCGATCCGCCCGAGCCAGACATTGTTTAGAGCTCCAGGGAAGACATTTTTATTGTTGAATTTCATTTGTTTTAAAGATTATGAATCGGAATTCTTTTTTTGAGCGGAAATTCCACTATTATACTTTTGTTAGGGGTATTGCAGGGAGGGAAATTGGCAGGACCGTCGTGACCGGGGACTTTAACGAGAGAGTGACGCTGAAGAAAAAAAAAGGTCACCGTTCGGCAAATTTGATCACTACTAGTCTCGCTCTTCCCCACCCTCTCCTCAGGCCTTCGTGACCGCCCCAAGATGTCATCTTGACGAAACAACAGTTACGATAATAAAAGAACATAATTACCTATTGAATGAAATTAAAATTGGCCATAACTCTAGGACGAGGATTAAAGCAACCTAGAAGACAAAGTCCATGAGAGGAGGAGTTACCAATTTTAGGATGAAATTTTTTAATGAGAAGCTGATAAAGAAAATTTTTTACCCATCTTTCGACATAGCCTTTTAAAAACTAATACTAATCTTATGACGTATCTGGAGGAAGGACGCACGTTTTATGACATTTGCGCCTTCTGCAGATACGCTCTCAGTTTCTATTGCTGAATGCTTTAATAATGTGTGAAGACTCGACATATGGTAGAAAAATAGACTCCACCTACAAAAATTCACTTGTGCATCATGAATTGAACACATTAGGAACACATTAGCATTCACGTGCTGTGTTTCAAAAACAACTGAAAAAATTTTTGCATTCTTCCCCCTCCCCTTTTGAATCTTCCGAGACAATACATATTCATTTTCTAGAAAGAATAGAAAACTTATGCGCTTACAATTCTTTACCAAGCTTCTGTAGACAGCCTCACCCAAGTAGTTTTAGTGTTTTGGTTGTAGCGATGTAAATGTTATTAGGTTTAAAGCTCCGTAATCCACCTTTCCTCGAGTTCTAGCCGTACGAAGCCTCCAACCCTTTTAGGTCAAGGTCTTTAGTCCAGTTATTATCGCGACCACAATTGGGCAGGGGGATGGCAATCATATACATATCACGCGCACGGACAAAATACAGATTAAAGGAGCGAGGTCTCAGTCGGTATAAACGTTGAAGCTCAAAATTTGTTCACATTCCAAGGTCAAGCGTACGAACGTACAGCTCTCAATTCATTGACAAGAAAGGGAATGGCAATAGAGATATGAGATATTTAAGGATCAAACGAATTCATTATGATCGGCACTACTGTACTATAAGAATAAAATTAATAAATAAAATTGAACCGCTAAAGCCTCCCTTACAGCATCTTTCTTTCTCGGCGGATAAATTTGCTTTCATTGAGCTCCACGTTCTACTTCAGCCAAGACTTAACATTACAATTTCAATCGGTTTTGTGCATCTCATAGACCTAATGTGTCTACTCACTAAAAAGATGAGAAAAAGAAAAATGAGACAAGCTGTTTTCCCCAGAGCCGCGAGGCTTGCGGGTCCCCCATCGCCTTCGCAAATTTTCCAATTTTTCTTCTCATTGACTGTAAGGTATCGGAAATTATTTTTCTATTCTTTTCCAGAGATCTAGACGTGTTTTTTTTTTCTACCGAGGTCTAGAGCTCCGTATTAGCATTATTGAGGTATCGAGAGGAGGAGTAGAAAAAACTTTTTCGAAAACTGAACGAAAATTTGAAAAATATCATGCAAAAATGAAATCTTGAGTAACAAAATCGGCAAATCTTCTGATTCACATAACAAACAAACCTTTGGGTAGGAAACTTTTTTTTCGCAAATGCATAAGGGCAAGAGCCCCAAAATTAGGAGTGGAGAATTATTCAAATATTATTCTCAAAGAATAAACTTCTCGTACAAAAGAATCAATGCGTTTTTTAATTTTACGGTCATCCATCATAGAGAAATATACTCAAAGAGAGTAACGAACAAATACAAGAACCGCACAATATTATAAACAGACCGAGCGCTTTCGACTAAACAGTCATTCTCACGGTATAGAAAGCGACTGAACCCAACACCAACGAGAACAAGAAACAACGAACGAGGAGGTCATGACTGAACCAGCGAGTCATCGAAATGTGAATCATTCTCATAGACTAATTCAATCAATCCCTCCTCAGGAACGTACCTGTTCACCACGGTAATGTCTTTAATATTTCGGTGACGATGAATTTCAATTTCTTCCAAAGCCAAGCGCCTAAAATAAGATTTTTCCCTGTGGAGGAGAACTTCGGATCCCTCTTTGAGGCTATGACCGCATTCGATTAAGTGGTCAGCAAACGCCGACTCCCCTACTTTTCTTTTTTCCCAAGCTTTTCTATGCTCATCAACTCTAATTTTGAATTGACGGCTAGTCATCCCTATGTACACACTCGGGCAATCACCACAGGCCACCCTATAAACACCCTCCCTCTCGGCCATCGGAATCGGATCCTTTAACTTGACCAAGAGGCTCTTCACCGTATTGGTACTATAAAACGCCGGTCGGAAACCAAAGGGACGGAGGACACGGCTCACCTCCGAAGAAAACTTCCCCAAAAACGGCATCCTAATCCACCGTTTACGCCTATCAAGATGCAACTGGCGGGGGAGGGAGGTAGTTGAGTCCAGACTTTTTCTTGTAAGTCGCCTACGGACCATGAGGTCAATGTCCACTTTCACCTGATTCACTCTAGCCAAGTGCTTTATCGTCACGAGTTCCTTATTAAACGCTACCTCACTCAAGGGGATCTGCGTGAGGCGATGTCTCCGAGTTCCTCCGGGTTCAATTCTGTGCTCGTTTGATGTCGTTGGGCTTTTTCCTAACATTCCCAAGGCTACCACTATGCAACAAATAGGCAAACTGCTCGTAGACTGTGGTACTCCTCATAATGAATTTGGTGAATTCTTTGACCTTTTAAACGCCTGTTGGTCACCTAATTTTTGTAGGTTCGATGATAAATATTTCGAGTTCCCTGAGGAGGTAGGGATCCCTATTGGTTCCCCTTTAGGCTCTCTTATTTCGGAGGTTTTTATGTCTAAATTTGAGGTCGACCTGTTTTCCTCGGGCCAGGTGTTTTTGAATCACGTTTTATATTGGCGTAGGTACGTGGATGACATATTGTGTGCGTGGACTGGTCCCGCGGAGCTCCTTAGTGAGTTTCTCGCATATTTAAATAGTTTATATCCGTCCATCAAGTTCACTCTTGAAGTTGGCGGCTCATCTATAAATTTTTTGGACATAACCATATCCGTCATTGACGGTGTCCATGATTTCGGTATTTACCGGAAAAGTACTTCGACCGATATTACTATCCACGGGTCGTCTTTCGTACCTTTTGCCCATAAAGTTGCCACATTTAATAGTTTAATACATCGCCTCACGCAGATCCCCTTGAGTGAGGTAGCGTTTAATAAGGAACTCGTGACGATAAAGCACTTGGCTAGAGTGAATCAGGTGAAAGTGGACATTGACCTCATGGTCCGTAGGCGACTTACAAGAAAAAGTCTGGACTCAACTACCTCCCTCCCCCGCCAGTTGCATCTTGATAGGCGTAAACGGTGGATTAGGATGCCGTTTTTGGGGAAGTTTTCTTCGGAGGTGAGCCGTGTCCTCCGTCCCTTTGGTTTCCGACCGGCGTTTTATAGTACCAATACGGTGAAGAGCCTCTTGGTCAAGTTAAAGGATCCGATTCCGATGGCCGAGAGGGAGGGTGTTTATAGGGTGGCCTGTGGTGATTGCCCGAGTGTGTACATAGGGATGACTAGCCGTCAATTCAAAATTAGAGTTGATGAGCATAGAAAAGCTTGGGAAAAAAGAAAAGTAGGGGAGTCGGCGTTTGCTGACCACTTAATCGAATGCGGTCATAGCCTCAAAGAGGGATCCGAAGTTCTCCTCCACAGGGAAAAATCTTATTTTAGGCGCTTGGCTTTGGAAGAAATTGAAATTCATCGTCACCGAAATATTAAAGACATTACCGTGGTGAACAGGTACGTTCCTGAGGAGGGATTGATTGAATTAGTCTATGAGAATGATTCACATTTCGATGACTCGCTGGTTCAGTCATGACCTCCTCGTTCGTTGTTTCTTGTTCTCGTTGGTGTTGGGTTCAGTCGCTTTCTATACCGTGAGAATGACTGTTTAGTCGAAAGCGCTCGGTCTGTTTATAATATTGTGCGGTTCTTGTATTTGTTCGTTACTCTCTTTGAGTATATTTCTCTATGATGGATGACCGTAAAATTAAAAAACGCATTGATTCTAGACAAACCTGACCCAAAAGGTGGAGGCGATAGGCGACAGAACCCTGCACTTCTTGATAAAAGCATAAAATTTGGTATACTTCTTCCTCAATAATCAAATTCGATCGGGAGACACGCTCGCAGACCCCCAGGAACCCCTCGAAGGGCACTTTTCCAAAAAAATTTCAATTTTTTCGAAATATTGGACCAAATGACACAGATACGGTAAAAATACTTCAGTTCAAAATTATCCTACGAGAAATTTTCCATATAATTCAATACCACATATTTCATGTTGACTGATGAAAAGCCCCCCTCCCCCGCCAAGGGGTTTCCAAATTTGACTTTTTTGATTTTAAACACATTTCGTCGAAATCATCAGAATTTTCTGGCATTTATTGAATTATTCCGCGACAAAATCGTCTCATAACGGGCTGTCTGCAAAATAATAGTCATTGAAGCGAAATTTCAGCATGATTGGCGACGAAGGGGGGAGGTGCTAAATTTCGTATGCCGCTAATCATAGGTTTCAACACAATTACAAGAAAATTTGGTATAATTCTTAATTTAACGCCTTCTACTATCGAATTTGATTAAGAGACAGGCTTGCGGACCCCCAGAGCCTCCTCACGAGGCAATTTCCCCACAAAATTTCAATTTTTTCGTAAAATTGGTCTAAATAACAGAGATACGGTAAAAATACCTGAGTTCAAAATTATTCTACGTGAAATTCCCCATAAAATTGAGTACTACATATTTGATGTTGACGAATAAAAAGCCCCCAACAAAGGGTTTCGAAATTTGACTTTTTCGGTTTTCAACACTTTTTGATGAAATTATCATAATTTTAAAGCTTTTATCGAATTATTTCGCGACGAATCCTCTCAAAAAGGGCTCTCCGCAAAATATTGTCATTGAGGTGAAATTTCAGCATGATTGGCGCTGAAGGAAGAGTGCTAAATTGGGGATGCCGCTCATTGTGCGTGTAATCGTAGGTTTCAACACAAATAAATAATTCTTCCTCAAACTCTTACTACTATCGAGTTCGATCAAGAAACACGCGTGCGGACTCTCAGAACTTCCTCAGAGAGGCAATTTTCCCAACATATTGGACTAAATAACACAGTTACGGTAAAAATACGTCAATTCATAACTATTGTACTTACAGATTTGATGAAATTAGAGCAACCACTCTAAAGTCAATGTTGGTACTTGAATATTAAATTTGGCAGTTTCTCTTAAGCAGAAGTGACGTTTGGACGGTAATCATAATTGATTGGAGTGAACTTGAAAATTATAATTAAATAGTTAGCTATTTTACTCCCATCCACATTAATGTACTCGAAGTTCAAATGCAATAAAACTAACTTCTAATTTCCTTGGCCACACATCGCATCACATCCACATAGTTGAGTGCATGTCAATGCCAGCTGGAGCAATTCGACATGCATCCACATTCGATCAATTCGATGCTTTCCGATTCATCCCCACTGGAACCCATTGCGTACCCGCCCCCTTCTCCCAACCTTACTTAGTTGGGTCAAGATGAAGGGAACTTGCACGTGTTGCATTTCCCCACAGAATTGTGAAATTATGAATGCACTTACGGATACAATTTCTTCTCACGTACACAATATGATTGTTAACAATGGCCAAACGAGAAATCGCGGTGTGAATCATAGACCAGTTCAATCAGGCCATCTTCCGGAATGTACGAGTTGAGTACAGTAATGCCATCGGAGTTGAGATGACGCATTATCTCTATATGCTTGAGGGCGATGCGCTTACGGTAGGAGTTCTCCTTATGGAGGAGCTTTTTCGGTCCCTCACGGAAACTTTGGCCGCTGTTTATTAAATGATCAGCAAAAGCTGACTCCCCTAAGTGTCCCTTATTCCAAGACTTCAGGTGCTCAGCTATTCTAACCTTTATTTGACGGCTGATCTCACCAATACAAAAGCCTCCACAATCTCTACTTCCAACTTATATCTCATCAACGGGTATGGGGTCCTTCAGCCTCACAAACAACCCTTTGACGGTGGTAGGGTTATAAAACCCGGGTCTGAAGCCGAACGGGCGGAGGGCCCGACCCAATTGGAGGGAGAACTTACCCAGGAAAGGGAGACTGATCCAACGCAAACGACGATCACGGATCGTATCGCGGGGGAGGGAGGTAGTGGTATCAAGAAGGCCCCTCGTAACTCTCCTCTGAACCATCACGTCAACGTCGACATTGACCCCATTCACTCTGGCCAGGTGTTTTATAGTGAGTAATTCTTTCTTGAAGGCAGACTGACTCAAAGGAATACGAGTCAGTCTGTGAACTAGGCTATTAAAGGCAGCCATCTTATGAGCAGCAGGACAGAACAAACCTCCGGGGACTAAAACATCGGTCGTAGTATCTTTCCTATAAATTCCAAACTCATGGGTACCGTCTATTATAGAGATCAATAAATCCAAAAAGTTAATGGAAAATATCCCTATCTCCAGAGTAAACTTTATGGAAGGGTACCAGGAATTGAAATACCTCAAATACTCACCAAGGAGATCTGGGGGACCAGTCCAGGTGCATCGAACGTCATCAACGTACCGATGGCAGTAGTAGATATGATTAAGTAACACCTGGTTCGAGGAAAAGAGGTCAAGTTCAAACTTAGACATGAAAACTTCGGAGGTGAGAGGGCCTAAAGGTGATCCAATGGAGATTTCTACTTCGTCAGGGAACTCGAGAAATTTCCCTTCGAATTCACAATAGTTGGGAGACCAGCAAAGATTCAAGAGATCGAAAAATTCTTGGAACTTATTATGAGGAATGTTGGCTTCGACAAGTAGCTCACCCATACGCTGGATAATAGCAACCTTAGGAATGTTCGGGAACAAACCAACAACATGCAACGAGCAGATGGTCGTTCCCGGGGGAAGACTTACATCCTTCAGGACGTCTGTTAAAGAGACCGAATTCAAGACCGAGTGGGAAGATTCAAAATCATTGCGATGTTTGAACCACCGGTCCAGGAATTTGGTAAAGAGGTAGGTGGGAGAGGAGATGAGATGAATGAAACAACAGGTCACATCGGTGTATTGTCCTTATGCACGAGGGGGAGGGTGAAGGGTTAGGAACGAGAAGGTTTTTTTTCATGGCTGGAGTCTTGATAAAAGCCTCACACTTGTTGATGACACACCTAACTTCTTTAACATGCTTAGAGAAGCTGAAATTCTCACTCTCTTTTGCACCACCCTGTTAGAGCACTTCGTGGACCTTAGAAGAATAAGCGTATTTCTCCATCACCACAACAGCATTACCCTTGTCAGCCTTAGTGACGATTAAATCTCCCTCCTTAATCTTCCTCTTTTAAACTTTGGATCACTCCTCCCAATTTGTTACTCATGCGAGGGAGGGGGTTATTGCGGATTGTTCCAGCGCAGACATTCCGGGTATTAAAACCAGGGCCAATTTTAACAGGAAGATCCGCAACAACACTCGCGAAAGTTTTATCCTTCTTGAGGGGAGGTAGACTGAATTTCAAACCTTTCTCAAGGAGGGCGGTTCCGTCTCTAATAAAAACCACCAGGGGGGATGGAATTTCTGAACGATAACACCGTCACTCACTCCTTCCTCAACCACATCAACATTATCATTCATTAGGGAAGACAACTTCCTATTTTTATTCTCCTTCAGGTTCACCTCAAACTTCCGACACTCTTCATTGACGTCACGCAAAAAGTATTCAAACTCGAGGGAGAGGGAGCATACAGGAGAGCCTCGAATGGACCAAAAGGTTTAATCTAGTCGTAGCACTCCCCCCTTCGTCGCCAATCATGCTGAAATTTCGCTTCAATAACAATATTTTGCAGACAGCCCGTTATGAGAGGACCACGACGAAATTTGTTGAAAATCAAAAATGTCAGTTTTGGAAACCCCTTACTGGTAGCTTTTTATTCACCATCAAATACGTGGTATTCAATTTTATGAGAAATTTCAGGGAGAATAATTTTGAACTGAGGTATTTTTATCGTATTAGTCTTATTCTGTCTAATATTTCAAAAAAATTGGATTTTTTGGGGGAAAGTGCTCCCTGAGGGGTTCCTGGAGGTCTGCGAGCGTGTCTCCCAATTAAATCGAATTCGATTATTGACAATGAGATACAGAAGTATACTAAATTTCATATTTTTATCAAAAAGTGCCGGCCTGGCCTTATTTTTGATGCTTATCGCCTCCACTAAAAGGAAAATTACACTTCAATAATTGTATGCATATTCATGGTGGTGATCATATTGAAATTTCTGAACTCTGTTATGAATCTGGGCAGAAAAAGGGTATTTCTTCATTTTCTCTAGACCCTCTAGTTTTATACACCAAATATGATGTCAAGTCACAAAATTAGAGGGTCGTGAGTCCATTTTCATGAAGATGATACTTCGTATTCGTTTTTTTTTTTTTTTTTGGGGGGGGGGCTTATAATTCAATTTTTTTTTAGCTACGGTGGGTTTCTTCATTGGACCAGGGGGATCACGGAACCCCTGCAAATTATCTCATTTTCAAACCTATGTCTTTGAAAGTGCATAAATATGAATGACTCAATTGACGTACGCAACATTTTGAAATAAATTTTTTGCCATTTTGTAACCCATTATAAATCCGAAAAGGTAAGAAATATTCAGAGGAGGGATCAATTTTTTTGGTCGTCCATATTCTCTCATGTGTGTTTCCAGTGCCACCGACAAATTTCCTAGCCAAACTCCGAAGTGCCGATGAATGCAATTAGTTTGACTTTTCAATTCGTATTCTATAGCAATCTAATTGTTTTACAATGAAGGTAGTCAATGGAATAGTTTGAGATAATTACCGCGGATGCTGTCTTACCGCGACTGAAAATTTAGGAAATTTCGCAATAAGTCGTTATTCTTATGGCAAGTTCACAAATAAATACATACCGGCGGTAGGGGTAGATAATTTTATCCATTCTTCTAGGTATCGTCCAGGGTTTCAAATTTGATCACCTCAGTCGCTTCAGTCGTACGTAGAACCTTTATTGGAGTATCGGTAAATCAAATTCTATCGACTTCTTCGCAGAAAATATTATGACGACCTTATATTTTACGCCAGTTGTGCACCACAATGTGAGACTGTGGCGTTGTATTCGAAGAAAGTAAATGTTTTGAAATAATTTGTAGGTCGTGTGCAAAAGCTGTCTCAAAATTAATTATTACACCAGTCATTGTCGACTAATCGCTAGCTATAAAGACGGTAACAATAACTTGACTTCCAATTTCGCAGATGGTTTCTCTTTTTTCATTTTTATTGTTTTCTGTCTCGACATGAGAAATGAAGGGTTGTAACTCGTGAACTTGAACTTCTTGTTCACATTGAACCCTACTTCACATAAGAATGAGACACAAGAATTTAGAAAATGCGAAAGCAGATCGATACTTATCGACTCCCGAGCCAGAAGTTTTTATCGTTGAATTTCATTTGTTTTACGAATCGGAATTCTTTTTTTGAGCGGAAATTCCACTGTTATACTTCTGTTAGGGATATTGCTGGAAGGATTATTGGCAGGACCGTCGTGACCGGGGAGTCTAACGAGAGAGTGAAGCTGAAGAAAAAAAAAAGTCACTAGTCGGCAAAGTTGATCACTAATAAGTTTTTTGAACATTAGTCTATCGATTGGCCAAATCTTGCTCTTCCCCACCCTCCCTTCAGGCCTTCGTGACGGCCCTAATATCTCATATTGATGGAACAACAGTTACGATATTCGGCACTATTCGGATTTAAACATAGAGTTTCAAAGGATGGCACCCTGCGTGTTATCGATTACTGAGTGAGTGATCATGATGATTTCACCATTAGACTACGGCAAAATTTAAACCTTTCTTAATTAACAAGAACTTCATTTTAAAAGAAACTTATCCTACATTTTGTTGCACTGTCGTTGAAATTCGAATTTTAATCAATTTAACTACGCAGAACAAAACTATCCACGATCACTCACTCAATTTCACCCGCGCAGGTAATTTTGCAGCGTCATCTAGCGCAGGTTTCAACCCCAATAACCGTCAAGAGAATATAATGACCTATCAAATGAAATTAAGATTGGCCACAACTCTTGTTTCTATCATTAAGACGAGGATTAAAGCTACCAAGAAGACAGGTTTCAGATCAGAAAGGACGTAAGAGGAGGAGTTGCTATTGACATGTTTCTAGTCTTTTTAACAGGGAACCTATTTTATGGGGGCCTTTTTGAGAAATTTGCCGTGCGCCGTCCGCCGTCCAGCAAAAAACTTGGAAAAATGTTGACTCTCGAGCTATTACGATAGGAGGGGGACTTACAAAAAAACGTCGGCTTCCTTAACGAAGTTAAACGAGGAACGCAGGGAACCTGTTTTATAAGTCAAATAGGATTTGATATTGAAAATTCAGGGAAGCCTAGACCTACATAAAGCAAGTATAAAGAAGGCCTACTCCTACTATAAGCCTAGTATGATATAGTTTGAGAGTCTACATTTTTCTCGAATGTTCAGCTATATATGATAGCTCGAGAGTCGAAATTTTTTCAAGTTTTTCGCTGGACGGAGCACAGCACATTTCTCAAATAGCCCCCAATAAAACAGGTTCCTTATTAAAATTTCGACTCTCAAGCTATATGTGATGGGAGGGGGAGTTGGAAAAATTTCAACTATTGAGCTATGTATGATAGGAGGGGGACTTGGAAAAAATTTCGACTCTCGAGCTATCATATATAACTGGAAATTCGAAAGAAATTTAGAGTCTCAAACTATATTATACTAGGCTTATAGTAGGTCTAGGCCATCTTTATACTAGCTTGATCTAGGTCTGGGCTTTCTTGAATTATCGATACCAAATCTTATATGACTCATAAAACAGGTTCCTTGCGTTCCTCGTTCAACTTCGTTAAGGAAGCCGTCGTTTTTCCAAGTCCCTCTCCTGTCATAAATTACTCTAGAGACAAAATTTTAACAGGGAACCTGTTTTATGGGGGGCTATTTGAGAAATCTGGCGTCCGCCGTGCGCCGTCCAGCGAAAAACTTAGAAAAATTTCGACCCTCGAGCCATATATGATAGGAGAGGGACTTAGAAAAATTTCGACTCTCAAGCTATATATGATAGGAGGGGGACTTAGAAAAAATTTCGACTCTCGAGCTATAGATGATAGGAGGGGAACTTAGAAAAATTTCGACTCTCGAGCCATATATGATAGGAGAGGGACTTGGAAAAATTTCGACTCTCGAGCTATATATGATAGGAGGGGGACTTAGAAAAAATTTCGACTCTCGAGCTATAGATGATAGGAGGGGAACTTAGAAAAATTTCGACTCTCGAGCTATATATGATAGAAGAGGGACTTAGAAAAATTTCGACTCTCGAGCCATATATGATAGAAGGGGGACTTAGAAAAATTTCGACTCTCGAGCTATATATGATAGAAGGGGGACTTAGAAAAATTTCGACTCTCGAGCTATATATGATAGAAGGGGGACTTGGAAAAATTTCGACTCTCGAGCTATATATGATAGAAGGGGGACTTAGAAAAATTTCGACTCTCGAGCCATATATGATAGGAGAGGGACTTAGAAAAATTTCGACTCTCGAGCTATATATGATAGAAGGGGGACTTGGAAAAATTTCGACTCTCGAGCTATATATGATCTAGGCTTCCTTGAATTTTCAATACCAAATCTCATTCGAATCATAAAACAGGTTCCCTGCGTTCCTCGTTTAACTTCGTTAAGGAAGCCGTAATTTTTGAAATGTTTCTAAGTCCCCCTCTTATCATAGATGGCTCGAGTGGAAATGTTTTTAAGTCCCTCACCTGTTATATATAGCTCAGGAGTGGAAATTTTAACAGGGAACCTCTTCTGTGGGGCGTTTTTGAGAAATTTGTCGTGTGCCATATTTTTAAGTCTCCCTTCTATCATAATATAGCTCGAGAGTGGAAATATTTTCAAGTCTCCCTTTGAGCGCAACAGTCAAAATTTTTCGAAGCCCCCTTCCTATCATATACATTTCGAGAGTCCAATTTGACTCATTAAACAGGTTCCCTGCGTTCGAAGTTCCTCGTTTAATTTCGTTAAGGAAGCCGTCGTTTTTCCAAGTCGCCATCCTGTCATATATAGCACCAGAATCGAAGTTTTTCCAAGTCCCCCTTATATATAGCTCGAAAGTCATAATTTTTTTATGTCCACCTCCCATCATATATAGCTTGGAGATCGAAATTTTTTAAGTCCTCCGGCCATCCTATATGGCCCGAGAGTCGAAATTTTTCGAAGTTTTTTGCTAGACGGCGGACGGCGCACGGCAAATTTCTCAAAAAGCCCCCAATAAAACAGGTTCCCTGTTAACATTTCGACTCTCAAGCCATACATGATAGGAGGGGGACTTGGAAAAATTTCGACTCTCGAGCTATATATGATATGAAAGGGACTTGAAATATATAGCTGGAGATTCGAGAAAAATTTAGACTCTCAAACTATATTATACTAGGCTTATAGTAGGTCTAGGCCTTCTTTATACTAGCTTTATCTAGGTCTAGGCTTCCTTAAATTTTCAATACCAAATCCCATTTGACACATAAAACAGGTTCCCTGCGTTCCGCGATTAACTCCGTTAAGGGAGCCGTCGTTTTTAGCGGGGAACCCGCTATCTATTTTGTTAGGAGATTACATCCTCAGAAAACGTCCGCGTACGCGTCCGCGTCCGCAGGTTAGGTTAGGTTACGGGACTTGGAAGAATTTCGAGTCTCGAGCTATATATGATAGGAGGGGGACTTAGAAGAATTTCGAGTCTCGAGCTATATATGAAAGGAGGGGGACTTAGAAGAATTTCAAGTCTTGAGATATATATGATAGGAGGGGGACTTAGAAGAATTTCGAGCCTCGAGCTATATATGAAAGGAGGGGGACTTGGAAGAATTTCGAGTCTCGAGCTATATATGAAAGGAGGGGGAATTCGAAGAATTTCGAGTCTCGAGCTATATATGATAGGAGGGGGACTTGGAAGAATTTCGAGTCTCGAGCTATATATGATAGGAGGGGGACTTAGAAGAATTTCGAGTCTCGAGCTATATATGAAAGGAGGGGGACTTAGAAGAATTTCGAGTCTCGAGCTATATATGAAAGGAGGGGAACTTAGAAGAATTTCAAGTCTTGAGATATATATGAAAGGAGGGGGACTTAGAAGAATTTCGAGCCTCGAACTATATATGATAGGAGGGGGACTTGGAAGAATTTCGAGTCTCGAGCTATATATGATAGGAGGGGGACTTAGAAGAATTTCGAGTCTCGAGCTATATATGAAAGGAGGGGGACTTGGAAGAATTTCGAGTCTCGAGCTATATATGATAGGAGGGGGACTTAGAAGAATTTCGAGTCTCGAGCTATATATGAAAGGAGGGGGACTTAGAAGAATTTCGAGTCTCGAGCTATATATGATAGGAGGGGGACTTAGAAGAATTTCGAGTCTCGAGCTATATATGAAAGGAGGGGGACTTAGAAGAATTTCGAGTCTCGAGCTATATATGAAAGGAGGGGAACTTAGAAGAATTTCAAGTCTTGAGATATATATGAAAGGAGGGGGACTTAGAAGAATTTCGAGCCTCGAACTATATATGATAGGAGGGGGACTTGGAAGAATTTCGAGTCTCGAGCTATATATGAAAGGAGGGGGACTTGGAAGAATTTCGAGTCTCGAGCTATATATGAAAGGAGGGGGACTTGGAAGAATTTCGAGTCTCGAGCTATATATGATAGGAGGGGGACTTAGAAGAATTTCGAGTCTCGAGCTATATATGAAAGGAGGGGGACTTAGAAGAATTTCGAGTCTCGAGCTATATATGATAGGAGGGGGACTTAGAAGAATTTCGAGTCTCGAGCTATATATGAAAGGAGGGGAACTTAGAAGAATTTCAAGTCTTGAGATATATATGATAGGAGGGGGACTTAGAAGAATTTCGTGCCTCGAACTATATATATGATAGGAGGGGGACTTGGAAGAATTGTGACTTCCGAGCTATACATATATGATAGAAGGGGGACTTGAAAGAATTTCGTTTCTCGAGCTATATAATATGATAGGAGGGAATGTAGAATGATAATTTCGATTTGAATAATATGACAAGATTATCAACTCAGTTCCACACCACCTGAGAGGTCGAGTTAAGGAATTGCGGGTTCCCCGCTGCCATTGCAACGTCTGCAATGGCTTCTAATTTTTTTTCTATTCTTTTCGAGAGATAAGGAGATGTTTTTTTGCTCCCGAGGTCTCGAGCTCGGTAGTATCATTATTGCGATGTCGAGAGGAAGAAAAGGCAAAAGTTTTTCGAATACTGAACAACAATTTGAAACAGAGTAGGCAAATCTTCAGATTGACGTAACAAACAAGCCTTGGGTAAGAAACTTTTTTTTTCGCGAATGCATAAGGGCTATATTGACTTGCTGAGGCAAGAGCCCCAAAAATACGAGTGGAGAATATACAAATATTATTCTCAAAGAATTAACTTCTGGTATTTTTAAAGTACCGTCTTTAAAAGTGCATGAATATGAATGACTCGATTGACGTATGAAAAATTTGGAAATTATGGTCGATTGCTATTACTGCAATGCCTATAATTTTCGCCAATGTTTTTCCAGAGCCACCAACACTTTCGAAATGCTGATGAATGCAATTATGTAGTTTGACTTTTCAACTCGTATTCTATAGCAATCCAATTGTTTTACAATGGAGGTAGTCAATGGAATGGTTTGAGACCGCGACTGAAAATTTCTGAATTTCTCAATAAGTCGTTATTCTTATGGCAACTTCGTAAATAAATCGATACCGACGGTAGGAGTAAATAATTTTATCCATTCTTCTAGGTAACGTCGGGGTTTCTAATTTGATCAGCGCAGTCGCTTTAATCGTAGAATCTTTGTTGGAGTTTGGATAATTCAAATTCTATCGACTTCTTCGCAGAAAATATTATGACGACCTTATATTTTACGCCAGTTATGCACCGCAATGTGAGACTGTGGCGTTGTATTCGAAAAAAGTAAATGTTTTGAAATAATTTGTAGGTCGTGTGCAAAAGCTGTCTCAAAATTAATTATTACACCACTCATTGTCGACTCATCGCAAGCTATAAAGACGGTAACAGTAACTTAACTTCTGTATCAGACTGCAATTTGTTAATTTCGCAGATGGTTTCACTTTTTTCATTTATTGTTTCCTGTCTCGACATCAGAAATGAAAGGTTGTAACATGTGAACTTGAACTTCTTGTTCACATTGAACTCTACTTCACATAAGAATGAGACACGAGAATTTAGAAAATGCGAAAGCAAATCGATACTTATCGGATCCCGAGCCAGACATTTTTATCGTTGAATTTCTTTTGTTTTACGAATCGGAATTCTTTTTTTGAGCGGAAATTCTACCGGGGAGGGTAATTGGCAGGACCGTCGTGATCGGGGACTCTAACAAGAGAGTGAAGCTGAAGAGAAAAAAAAGGTCACTGGTCGGCAAAGTCGATCACTACCAAGTTTTTTGAACATTAGTCTATCGATTGGCCAAATCTTGCTCTTCCCCACCCTCTCTTCAGGCCTTCGTAACGGCCCTAAGATGTCATATTGACGGAACAATAGTGTTACGATAATCGGCACTATTGGGATTTAAACTTATGAGTTTCAAAGGTTGGCACCCTGCGTGTTATCGATTACTGAGTGAGTGATCATGATGATTTCACCAGTAGACTACGGCAAAATTTAAACCTTTCTTAATCAACGAGAACTTCATTTTAAAAGAAACTTATCCGACATTTTATTGCACTGTCGTTAAAATTCAAATTTGAATCAATATTTAAGGGTGTGTTTTACTTGTTCGGAAACTCCGAAATGGTGTATGATAAGTTGCATAAACATCCCAAAAACCCTGCAAGGTTCGGGAAGCCAGCGGTCACTACGCGACGCTTGTTGTAGGTAGTCCTCGTAACAAATGACGAGGGATGATTTTGCAAGGTCACATCTCAGGGCTCCATTTTCCGACGAATTTTTTCGATCTTTGGAAATGTTGTACAGAAGGGTTGAACAAAAGGCGCTATCGGAACAGAATCCTAGATTTTGGCTCCTGAAGAATTTCACTCTCGTCAGAAAATAGACGAATTTTTACCAATTTCAACGTTTGATTGAGAAAGTATAAGAAAAAATTTTGAAATTCTGCTTCGATAGCGCTCCTAGTTGAACCTTTCTAGAAAACATTTCAATTATCAGAAAGATCCGTTAAAAATTCGAGCAGTAAAATGTGATTTTCGGTACCATGTTTTGCGAGCATATTTTCACAAGTAAAGCACACCCTAAATTACGCAGAACAATTTTCTATCATTTTTTGCCCTCCTGAATTTTACAGTATTTCCGCTTAAAACTATCCACGATCACTCACTCAATTTCACCCCCGCAGGTAACTTTGCAGCGCCATCTAATGGAGGTTTCAACCCCAATAACCGTCAAGAGAATATAATGACCTATCAAATTAAATTAAAATTGGCCATAACTCTTGTTTCTATTATTAAGACGATGATTAAAGCAACCAAGAAGGCAGATTTCAGATCAGAAAGGACGTAAGAGGAGGAGTTGCTATTGACATGTTTCTTGTCTTTTGTCTCACTGTATCCCTAATTTAAAAATCCGCGAGTTCACCCCTTTCCCACCAAATATAATACAGAGAAATTGAAAAATAATAATTAAAAAGAGTAGGTATTGTCTTTTTATTTGCCTTCATTTTTTCATACTTTTTTAAAATTTTTTTTTTTTTTTTTATTTTATTCAATCCAACCATTTATCAAATATCAAATAATAATGATAATGAAAATAATATAAGAAAACATAAGAATAGAATACATAATAGTACGTACAAAAAATGACAGTAAAAACTGAAAAAATAACAAATTATAAAAAAATAATAATGGTAATAGAAAAAAAAAAAAAAAAAAAAAATTTAAATAATAATTATAATAAGAACAAAACTTGAAAGAAAATTTCTTAAGAATTAAGGGGGGGGGAAGAAAAAAAAAGAGAGTTCGGCGTAGAGGGTGGCTACTGGACCTTGCCTCGTCTTACACCGTATTACAAAAAAGTGAGTATAGAGTTACTGCGAATAGTTTAAAATGGTTAATGCTGGAGGGCGGTGAGAAATAAATTGTGCAAGGTGAGGGAATATTGCGGAATTTTCAACAGATAAAAGATTTGTAGCCGTGACAGGTGTGGGAAGGTTAAGAGTCAAAATTTGTGAATATAAAATTTGTCTGATGGTTTTAAATTTCCGTCACGTAACAGTCAATTAGAAAAAAAAAAACCAAGAGATCCGGGTGCTGAGGCGCATAGCAACTCAGTCTTGTTTCACTTCACTACTGAGATTTTGGTAAAACCATCTGTGGCCGTCCCGCCTTACCTTGTAAGCTAGGCAAAATGTTCAGCCTACCTATATTGTTTGATAAAATTGAAGCAAAAACAATATGTATCATGTATCGTATTACCAGCGCCTGAGAAGTAATGCCTAACAAGAAACTAGTGCACTATATTTTTGTACACCAGGTGGTCCAAAAAGATGTTAACAGTCGCACTGAATTTTTTGTAGCGCAAAAATGCGAAACGTTAGATGTAAACTTCGAATCTACAAAATTTGTATCTCAATCTTATCTTCAATATGTGCTTCTACCCAACTTGCTGCGCCTTTTCTGAAGTGAATTATGGACCAAAATATGGCCAAAATTGACCAATTTGCCAATGATTTTCAAAATAAGAAACTGAAAATTCCCCCAATTTCGAGCTTCATAATCTTATGGTTATTTAGGTATTATTTTCGGAGTCAGCGTTGAATTTCACTTTCAAATCAAGGGAAATATGGAAGTTTGATTAATTTTTGAGAAATTTGGCAAATTGGTCTTGAAATTAGAAATATTTTCAACTGTTGGAATTCGAAATATTTTCAACTAATGGACTTGGAATTATTTTCAAATGGTTGGACTTTGAAATATATTTATACTTCTTGGACTTGTAAGATTTTTCATTTTCAATTCTTGGACTTATAAATATTTTCAACTGTTGAACTTTAAAATATTTTCATACTTCTTGGACTAGTAAAATTTTTCATTTTTGATTGTCTCCCACAGTTGAAAATATTACAAAGTCCGACAATCGAAAATGAAAAATTTTACAAGTCCAAGAAGTATGAAAATATTTCCAAGTCCAACAATTGGAAAATAATTCTAAGCCCAACAGTTGAAAATATTTCAAAGTCCCACAATTTGAAAATAATTATAAGTCCAACTGTTGAAAATATTTCAAAGTCCAAGAATTGAAAATGAAAAATTTTACTAGTTTAAGTACAAAAATATTTCGAAGTCCCGCGGGCTTACTCGCCTCTTACTCCGAGTATGGCAGTAAACCGACGCGTTACCTTATCCCATCCCGGTTACATAAAACTTAATAAACTCGCAAGTCGGTCGTTCGGTCGTTTGCGGGAGTCCCCGATGACATTTGGAAGAACACGGGAAACGGGTTATCGCCGCACGTTTCAGAGAAATAGGGGCCTACTATGTTTATTTTGCCTAAAATTGACGAAAATGAAATAAATTCCGAAAATAGGGTTTGAAGCCGAATAGAGCCGAAAATAACCAATCCGCTAAAAAAAAGTCACTTTCCTCTCATAAAATGAAAATATTTTCCATTTCTGCTCGTATACTTTTCCGAGACTTTGCTTGAATCATACATGGAGCACAAATTTTCATGTCGCATTAAGGCGAAACTCACGCTGCGACCGGCTCTTGAATTCAAAGATAAAAACGCGCTCTCGTCTAATTCTTCAGTCGGTCATTGTATTTTTGTAATATTTTCATTAATTTTTGAAACATTTCCTGAATTTTAGTTCACTAATTGTAAATTTTGCCGATTACTTGTTAATGACAAGTTTTGTGAAAATGACAGTTTTGAAAGCCAAATTTCTAGCTTTTTAGTGCTGAAGAATCCGATCTCTACATGTTGAATCATTCCTTTTTTTTTTTTCAACTTTCAACAGCTTCTTATCCGAAAATCTTGTCATTGAAATTTAAAAGGAAAGAACTGATACTCTATATGGTATAACGTTTGTTTGGAGTAAGAGTAACTACTTGAGAAATTTCATAGAATCAAACTATACTCATTATCTGGATAAAGATAACAGGGAATTGATTATTATGTACTCACCTGATGCGGCTTTTTGTTTCATGGATGTCTAATGAACAGAATGGTCATCCACCGATTGGGTTTGAAATACAAAACATAAATTGCTTTCGAAAATAGTGAACACTAATCTTCAATTATTGAGCAAAGAATCCCCGAAATGGATGGGAAAACAGAATTAAAAAAAAGAAGTGAAAAGTGTTTTCCACCACGCTAGTCGAGGATTTACAATAACTTAGTCCGAGGACCATGACATCAAATTGTGAGTCATATTTATAGATAATCTTATCATATTTCACTTCATTCAAATCAAATATTTTGTTTTTTTTTTGCTATCATAGAATAGACTTTGACGTTCTCGAATAACGTTTTTGTACTACTTACTTACTCGCATTATTTTTCCGTCATCTAGTTTTATTTATTTTAAATTGAAACTTTCCTAACTAACTTTTTGTAATGTCTGCACATTTCAGGTTGAAACAAAGCAATATTAATAAACGGAAATTTCTTCACAAATAGATCACTTACCTATACTTAACGTAAACATTATTTTGTTTTTTTAAGATTTAAAAAAAGAATTACTCTATTTTCGCATTATTATAGCGATACTTTTGCTTGTTTTTGTTCTTATATACGTAAATTTCCGATTCATTTTGATTCATTAATCAATCAAACTAAAAAAGAATCTTTTATTTCGATTCTTTTTTTCGAACTTTCGATTGTTTGATTCACTAATCCTTTAACGTTCAAGATTTAATCGTAAAGGTTGGGTAAAGTAACTCTACTCAGCCTACAAAAAAAAATATTTTTACTCTCAATTCTTTGTTTCATCAGCCAAACAAAATGAATTCGAACAATAGATTTATTCAAAATGAATAATATTATATTAGGTATACAATTACTTATTCGTAATTAAAATTAAAAAGAACGATAAGTAACCGTATAATTATTCATTTTGAATAAATATTTTATTCCAATATTTTCATTCGCTGTCGTTTATAAATTCTGGGAAAACCGATCGTGAATTCTAAAATATTTCAAATTTTCTACTCCCGTCCTAAAATTTAGATAATCGTAATTCAAAACACTTTTCTTTCAACTTCGCTTCCTTCTCCGCATTCTTTCGGTAGATTTATTTAAAATTTTGGCAATTAGGGTTGAAAAAATCAACCGAGAAGCTAAAATTTACGTCGTCGGCGATATCATCTTTTAATATTTCTCTGCGACAGTGGTTTCTCACCAAAAGCGAGAATGTTATTCCCACATTCCTTAAGTCAACAGCTACAAACAGCTACGTTTCTTGATCAGACTTTATCCGAACAAGTTGACATTTAAAAAAAAATGCGTATTTTCAGCCTCGAAGAAGTATGCAAGATTAATTTCAAACGTTCTCAACCTAAATATAGTAAGTTGTTTTTACTAAGAGGCACGAAGAAATGAATGCTAATTAATGAATTGATCGCAAATCACAAGCTAGATATCATCTAAATTTTTTCAAAAAAATCGAGATGATATGACATCGATAACCGATATCGTCGCTCCTCCTTCAAATCCTGCGGAGAATAAAGAAACAACCAACGGTAATTTGAAAAGAAAACAATTTTTATTGATAACAAATATTTCTTCGAATACCTACAATTAATAAAGTTTTTTTTTTTTTTTTTTTTTTCTTTTTAATAATACCGCTGTAGTAATAATAATAATAAGAAGAGAGAAAAAAAAAAGAATATTAAGAATAATGATAAGTATTCTTCATCGCTAATTTACATTTTACACTAGTTTACTATTTAATATAGGCACTTCGATGGTTCCGTAAGATACTTGAATAATAACGAAAATTTAGACACGCCATGCAATAGAGAAATAAAAATGCATAGTACGAAATTATTTACATCATTACGAAATAATACAGAATAATTTAATACAATCGTATTCGTACGACGAACAAGAAATAGAAAAAAAAAAAAAAAAAAAAAAGACACAACTACACAGTAAAACGCAATAATACTAAATGATAGCACCGTGAATTTCATCACTGGTGGCATTTCGGAACAAAAGTAGAACGTGTAAATATTAACAATCACTCTTCCATAGGAAAAAAAAAAGAAAGAAAGATATGTAGAATGAATTAAAGTATTTAGATATGAATGAGAGCAGAGTCGTTTCAACGAGATTATCGTAATACACTACATAAAGACAGGCACGTATAAAATCTCTCGCGGTGTTAATCCATATTAATCGATATCGTTTCAAGAACTAAATCGAGAATATACTGTAGAGCGGCCACCAGCGCGCTATAAGCTATCCAAGATCATTAATATACAAACAATTAAAATTTTTCAAACTAATTTACACGGAAAAGAATTTAATATTCAAGTACGCAATGAATACGAATATGAAGATTCAATCGATAACGTTGAATAATAATACAACAATGGTAACTTCTACGAATAACATGCAAGGAATTGGACGAATATTTAGCAAAAGAAAAGAAAATTGATCACTGTTCTTATAAGACAGTATCAAACAAACTTCAAAAATGTAGCCATAAAAATAACGTAAAGAAAAGGAAAAGAAGAAGAAGAGACAAAAAAAAGGGAAAAACATCCATAATCTATTTTATTACGGATTTTAAAAAGATAATATTATCTTAAATACAACGAAACAGAATCACAGTACCACTTGAAAGAGGTAATATTAGAAAAAAAAAAATAGATATGTATAGAAAATAATATATTTTATCTTTCCATTTAAATAACCAATATTGCTAAAAGATAGAGAAAGGGGAAAAGAAAGTGAACAAGGAACAAATTTAAGGCGAGTATTTTACTTTATCCGGAAAACTATAATATTAAAATTGCCACAATCACAAGAATTTAGATGCTAATAAAATTCAGGACGTGTAAAAAATATTGAAAATTATTCCCCCTGTTAGACGTAATTCGCGCAATGTTCGGCAGTTTTTTTTGCCGAATTTGTAAACACGAAACTTTGCTAATCCAATTCCGGAGACATAAAAATAAGTTAATTTCACGAATTTGGCCATTGCACGAATTAGGCTCAACATCCCTTTTTATTATTTTGTATTTAATCAATCAATGATTTGATGAAGTCGATGAAAAAATAAGTCTTGTAAGCTCGTGAAATACTGCGTAAAATGAATTCTTACAGGTAATGTACGATAAAACTCTAGGTATCTTCGACCGATCTTTCAGAATGTCGCACAGGTGTATGTTTATCGTTTTTTTCAATCTTAATGTCGTAGACGTCTGTTTACTATCTCTTCAATCTTGAATTCGATTCGTGTTTGGGTGAGTGCGAGGATACAACTGCAAAAAAACAAAGGTAAACAATGGAAATTGAGTATTCATAGTAAAGGGCACCACAAGAACATCTAATGAAGTCTTAATTATAGTAACATCACTGCGTGGCTCGCTGACACCTCAACACCTTTCTTTGGCAAAGTCGATTCTTCCAGACATAACAGGTGAAATAAAGAACAAGCTATTTTTACGTACACACACTTGAAAGCGACCTTGTCCAATGTCTGGTGCGAAATGACGTCAAAATTACACTAATAGTCAAATTTAGATCGCTGAGAATGCTTCGTTGTCACTTCTAACTGCACTTGCTAATTTTCTGAGAACCACACAAGTACGAATTCGAGATAACTACAATTTTATGTAGCCTATCATTTCCTCTTCTGTCCCCATCCCCACTCCTACCTCAATATTTTCCCCTAGTCAAAGCAACTTTGGCGTAGTCTCGCTGAGTCTCTTCACACTTGAAAATTTGAGTGCTGTTTTATTTTCATATTATTGAAAGACCCTACTCGGCTAAAAAAAGAGCAAAGGTTTTCAGCAGTCGTTCCATTCGTTGCAGTAAGTTGCAATTCTGTGGTTATGTACTTATGCATTTTGTAATTTCTCGAGTTGTCTTTCTCTTCCTTCACATGTGCAGGCGATGAATTAACAGCGTAAACATATTGGGGTACAGAATCGCACATGGTTGAAATTGGCCAAATAATATTATCCACTCTTCCATCATCCGTTCCTTGTGCTAAATTTTTGGTAGCACGTTCTCGCAGACCAAAATCAATTTTCTGCGAATAGCTCGGAAAGTCGGGCTCCAATCAAAAAATGTTCCTTGTGAAATTTTCTATGAAATAGTCCATATGAACTTCACTATACGTCCAATTATCAGCCTAAATAGCTCGTCCAAAGTAGAGAGCATTTTGAGAAAAAAACAGTTTTTTGCTAAAATTTCGGAAAATCAACTCCAATCAAAAAAAAAAAAATTGAAACAAAAAATATTCCTCGTAAAATTTCCCGTGAGATGGTTCATTTGAACTTTCCCCTCGAGTTCATTGAAAAATCTGTACTTTCAGAAATAATTGATTTTTCGCAAAATATTTCGAAAAATTGACCTCGCACAAGAAAAAGTTACGAACAAGAAATGTTTCTTGTAAAATTTACTACAAAATAAACTGCCTGAGTGAAGTTTGTTGTAATCGTCACAGGCTACGAATATTCAACAGTCACGGAAAGCGCAGAATGTTTGGTGATTCAGCCAAAGTTGTATTTTTTCTGAATCTTTAAAACAACCCTCGATGATAGTGAAATAGTGGACTTATGCGAGTAGTGTGGAAAAATTTCGAGATACAGAACCGAGATGGTTAAAATCCGTGTCCTGAATAACATATCAAAGTTCCCGCCCCTCACGTCTTCTACAAAACTCTTTGAGCTCCAATCACGAAAAGTTTCAGACACAAAATGTTCATCAAGAAATCTGTAATGAAAAAGCCCATTCTAACTTTAAATCAATATTACCTTAATTTCATTATGTTAGTACAATATCATAGCCTATAATATCATTTATATCAACGTACTTGTCAGACTTGTATAATTCTGTCAAGTTCTCTGTACAGGGAATGAAATTTCTCGGAAAAAATATTTACTCTGAAATGCATTACCTGAGTTCAAATCAATTTCTTTCCGAAAGCTCAGAACTTTGGAGAAAGTTCAAATGAACCATCCAAAAGAAAATTCCACAGGAAAAATATTTTGATCGGAACTCGATTTTTCGAGAATTTTGCAAAGAGATTGATTTTTTCTCAAAAGCTTTCGAAGAACTTTTTAGACTGGACTTATAATAAAGTTCAAATAATAATTTATCTTTTAGGAAAATTGACGAGGAAAATTTCTTGTATGGAACTTTTTTCAACTGGAGCCCAATTTTCCGAGATATTTGCAAAATATTAATCTTCTTCAAAAATCTGACACCTCTTAATGAACTTTGGGAAAAAGTTGAAATAGTCCACACTAGATGAGAAATTTTACCATAAACATTTTTTGCTTGAAACTTTTCTAGATGGAAGCTCGATTTCCCACGATATGTGCAATACATATAATATTATTAATTTCTTCACAAAAGTTCTCAATTTTTGACAAACATTTTAGGGTGATAATCAAACTTATAGTAAAGTACAAGTACATCATCTTGAAGGAAATTTTACAAGGAACATTTTTTTTTAAATTTTCCTTGTTCAAAGTTAATTTAAAAAAAAATATTTTGGAAAAAATCAATTTCTTTCTGAAAGGTCAGCTTTCTATGTACTTAAGAGAAAAAGTTGAAATGAACCATTTTATGAAAAATTTTAGGAGTCACATTTTTTCCCGAACTTTTATTGATTAGAGCTAGACTTTCCAAGATCTTTGCAAAAAAATGATTTTCTCTCAAAAGTCCCCGAACTTTTGACAAACTTTGTAGGCTGATAATTGGACTTGGAGTAAGGTTCAAGACTATCTTAGGGAAATATCCTCGGAAACATTTTTTGCTTGAAACTTTTCTAGATGGAAGCTCGATTTCCCGCGATATGTGCAATATATTAATTTCTTCACGAAAGCTTTTAACTTTCGATAAACATTTTAGCCTCATAATTAAGCTTATAGGAAAGTACAAGTACATCACCTTGAAAGAAATTTTACAAGAAAAAATGTTTCTTGTTCAAAGTTAATTTTTAAAAATATATTTTGGAAAAAATCTATTTCTTTCTGAAAGGTCAGAGCTTTCCATGTACTTAAAGAGAAAAAATTGAAATGAACCATTTCACGAAAAATTTTAGGAGTAACATTTTTTCCCGAACTTTTATTGATTAGAGCTAGACTTTCCAAGATCTTTGCAAAAAAATGATTTTCTCTCAAAAGTCCCCGAACTTTTGACAAACTTTGTAGGCTGATAATTGGACTTGGAGTAAGGTTCAAGACTATCTTAGGGAAATATCCTCGGAAACATTTTTTGCTTGAAACTTTTCTAGATGGAAGCTCGATTTCCCGCGATATGTGCAATATATTAATTTCTTCACGAAAGCTCTTAACTTTCCACAAACATTTTAGCCTCATAATTAAGCTTATAGGAAAGTACAAGTGCATCACCTTGAAAGAAATTTTACAAGAAAAAATGTTTCTTGTTCAAAGTTAATTTTTAAAAATATATTTTGGAAAAAATCTATTTCTTTCTGAAAGGTCAGAGCTTTCCATGTACTTAAAGAGAAAAAATTGAAATGAACCATTTCACGAAAAATTTTAGGAGTAACATTTTTTCCCGAACTTTTATTGATTAGAGCTAGACTTTCCGAGATCTTTGCAAAAAAAATGATTTATACTCAAAAGTCCCCGAACTTTTGACAAACTTTGTAGGCTGATAATTGGACTTGGAGTAAGGTTCAAATACACTATCTTATGGAAATATCCTCGAAAACATTTTTTCCTTGAAACTTTTCTTGAGCTTGATTTTCCGCGATAATTGCAATAAATTAATTTCTTTTCAAAAGCTCTTAACTTTCAACAACAATTTTAGCCTGATAATTGAGCTTATAATGAAGTACAAGTACTTAAGAGAAATTTTAAAAGGAACATTTTCAAAAAAAAATTTTCTTATTCAAAGTTCATTTAAAAAAAAATATTCTACAAAAAATCAATTTCTTTCTGAAAGGTCAGAGCATTCAATGTACTTGAAGAGAAAGTTAAAATGAACCATTTTATGCAAAATTTGACGAGTAACTTTTTTTTTCCGAAATTTCTTTGATCAGGGCTCAACTTTCAGAGATCTTTGCAAAAAATTGATTTTTTCTCAAAAGACCCTCAACTTTTGACAAACTTTTTAGGCTCATAATTGGACTTACAGTAAAGTTCAAATACATCTCACGGAAAATTTCACCAGAAATATTTTGTGCTTGAAACTTTTCTTGATCGAAGCTCGATTTTCCACGATATTTGCAATAAATTAATTTCTTCTTAAAAACTCTAAACTTTCGACAGACATTTTTGAAAGTACGTCATCTTGGAGGAAATCTTACGTAGAACATTTTTTGTTTGAAACTTTTTCTTCTTTAAAGTTAATATTTTCAAATATTTTGCAGCTTTTAGTTAAATGAATCATCTCATGAACAATTTCACAAGGAATATTTTTTCCCCAAAACTTTTTTTGATTAGAGCTCGACTTTCCGAGATTCTTGCAACAAAAAATTGATTTTTCTCAAAAACTTTGTAGGATAATAATTGGACTAATAGTAAAGTTCAAATAGACTATTTTTTAGGGAATTTTACGAGAAACATTCATTGCTTGAAACTTTTTTGGATTGGAGCCCAATTTCTCGAGATGTTTGCATAATATTGATTCCTTCGAAAAGCTCACAGCTTTTAATGAACTTTCGGAGAAAGTTGAAGTGATCTATGTAGTGGGAAATTTTACGGAGAAAACTTTTTGTTCAAAATTATTTTTGATTAGAGTTTCATTTTCCGAGATTTTTGTAAAAAATTGATTTTTTCTTGAAAGCTCCCAACTTTGGACAAACCTTGAAGGCTGATGAGTGAACGTATAGCAAAGTTCGAATACACCATCTTATGAGATATTTCACGAGGAATACTTTTTGTTCGAAAGTTTTTCTTGTTGCAGGTCAATTTTTTAAAATATACAATTAAAACAAATTTTTCCTGAAAGCTCAGAACTTTCAATGAAATGAAAGAGAAGGTTCAATATGAATCATTTCAAGGGAAATTTCACGACGAACATTTTTATTTGAAACTTTTTTCGATTAGAGCTCCATTTTCCGAGATTTTTTTCAAAAGCTCTTGAACATTCGACGAACTTTCCAGAATGATAATCGAATTTATAGTGAAGTTCAAATATACCACCTCGAAGGAAATTTGACAAGGAAGATTTTTTGTTTGAAATTTTTCTTGATTGGAGCCCAATTTTCCAAGATATTCGCAAAAAATTAATTTGTTGGGTAAAAACGAGCCATAAAAACCTTAACACGAGGTGTGAGGGACCGGAAAATGTTGTTGGGGGTACCAAACTTAACCAGTTTCAATCATTTCCGGTTCTGTACCGAAAAATGTTTAGGAAACCACTTTTTGTGATTTTATCGCCTGTACTTTTGAGAAAGAAAAAAATATTTATTGCATTCAGGGTTATAAACGCCCGTTTATTGCCCGGGTGGCGGCGTTTACAACCCTTTATACAATAAAATATCGTACGCAAAAGTTACTTCTCGCGCCATTTGCACTCGAAGGTCACTCTTCACTTTTTTTCCCCTAGCTGCGTAATATACTATTATTTACAAGGAGATGAAAATCAGAATTTAAACTCATTCTCTTTTTTTTTCCAGCTCTACGAGTCCTTAAAGAATAGCGATTTCAGAATTTGACAGCTAAAATATCCAACTGAATTCTCCAACTGATCAAGAGTTAACTGGTTCACAAAAATCATTTCAAGCAAAAATACAATTGCACTTCGGCTAGTAAGAGCGTGTTGTGAGGTCCTCCTGCAGAAGAAGCCAACGTAAGTCAAGAATGTAAGCAAAATGATGAAGCAACATTATGGCTTCGTTCATCATTTTCAGTCGTTCCTCAGTTATTCTTACGAGCGAGAGCGAACTTCTGTTGTCGAAGAGCTTTGACCTCTCTTGTCTGAGACGCTATATTAAATGAAGATAGTCACACCTAATACCATCAGCTAAAAAAAAATGAACAATAATAATTACTCCTAATAAATTTCGCGGAATATATCCTTCTTTGTCGTTGTGACGCGACCACCACCATTCACGTTCCCTTTCGTCTCCTTTTCGCAGCACCGTCAATCGATCTCCTTCTTTGAAACTGAGCTCATCCGGATTATGGGCTTCATAATCGAACACCGCGTAAACAGCGCCGGTATTCAGTATTCCGAGTTTCTCTTGAACACCTGAGAAAAATTCGAAAGGATTTAGTGACAGATTGTACGACGGTGAGAGAAAAAAAAAATACAAATATAAAAATATAAATACAAATTCAAACAACACAAGGACAAATATAAATCTTGCCAGGAATGCCATATAAAGGCTAAGTGACAGGTATGAATTGATGTGGAAAATACTTAGTTTCGCACAAATCATGTACAAATACGATGAAGACACTGTGCATTGCCACGACTCACACAAATGAGCATGAAAATATCAACATTATATAGAGAATTTAAGATTTTTTCGATGAAAAATAGAATAGGAAAAATAAAAATGTTATTCACAAACGACATTGAACAGAACTACAAAATTTCCATTTATTTGTCTCAATCTTAGGTTTGCAGTGGAGTGTGTATTTTTCAGCCCGAACATTGACTATTGCTTTCACGCGGTCTATCGCGGTGGCAGTGATTGCTTTTCCCGCTATTCACAGAAATTTACCAAAAATATTGATTTTTTGGGAATGTGTCACGTTGCACTGGAGGGTATGGCGAATAAAATGAATAAATATCCCCCCCCCCGATTTTTTTAAAATGAGTTTGAAGTTTTGTTATTGCTAGAAACTAGGGGAAATATGGATGATTCTTCTTGGAAAAAAAATACCATGGACGCTCGTCTATATCTTCTAATATGTTTCCAAGTTCCATCACCTTGCGACTATTATCGCAGCCAATAGTGGGGGCGGGTGGGTCCAGTTTTCTCATTAAGGAAAATATTTTGATATACATTTGGAATATTTTGCGACCTAGGCCGTTTCCCTCCCCCCGTCCAACCGGGTAGAGCCTTTGAAGACAGTTGTCAAAAAAATAATTTTATCCTCTTGGTAGAAAGAGACAAATTGATACAAAACTAGAAAGAAAAAGCGTTTGAAGTACTTCGCAAAAAAAAAAAAAAATTGAGAAAATTGTCTGAGAATTTGCGTTTGAAAACCGAAGTTAAAATAAAATCGTTCATCCAGGTTCTTTCATCAATTTCGACAACACTCGATCATATCCATCATCAACTACATTCTCATCCATCGTGAAACTAGACATGCTTCCACTCTTGAATTCCCAGCTTCTGTCATCCGCAACACATACGAAAACATTCAGGCAACAGTATCGCGATATTATTCAGCGAGAAGGCGCGTTGAAGCGTTAAGTATCCATAAGATGAAATAATTTTTTTCAGATAACGCCGCTCGAAGATGATGATCTTTCTAAATTGTTTGCTAAAAGAGCACTTTTTTTTTTTTTTTTAGGGAAACAAAAACAGAAATTAAAAGCTCGAAATAGAAAATGCTACTTTTTATTTCAGCTAGAAGTATAAGGAAATTACGTACATCACGAACGTCGGTTCGTTCATTCTACAAGATATTGAAAAACTTTGAACTCGCGAGCGCATCGAAATTTTGTTTATATAATCCGAAACTTCCTTTACGAGTGTTTGCTTTACAATTTCGAAAATATATAACCGTTCATAACGGCCAATATAGTAACGGTGAAATCGTTATCTTCGTGTTTACGACTAAGATGTCTACAGTAGACGAGATCTAAAAATTCACGATTTTCTTTTCTCGACGCTCCGCCTCTCGGTATCCCTAAATTCGAAATCATTCCGTTTAATTCCAATCCCTCGTACTCGTAATTACAACGACTCTCTCGAATTAATTTAATTACGTACTTCGATATTAATCGTGAGCTTTTGAGAGGTTTCCCAAATCAAGTTAATTGAGAGTTAAGAGATCTTCTTTACGGATGAAATTCCGCAGCATAAAACTATACGTAACGGCTACACATTCCGAGTTCGTTTCTAACGTTATCAAGAATCTCAATTTAGGTCTTTTACAACAACACTGGAATCAAGTAAAAGCTCGGGGTCGTTGTGATCACGCCTCGAAATTTTGCTGGTTCCATGAATTACTTTCGTATTTTCTGCGATGCGATGTTCAGCTCTCATACGATGAAAATTTTAGTGGAAATTAAAATGTTATACGCAGACAGAATTATGGGGCAAAACTCAACAGAGCTTCAAAAGACTCTAGGAAATTTGAGTCTGAAAATCCCACAAGGTTTAACCGTCAATCTTAAAATCGTTTCAAGTTTTATACCTCACATCTAAAATTTCAAATTCGATCCTCAAAAAGTGGTCTAGAGTTTGAGCCGAAATTCTTCTTTCTTCAAATACTTCTAGGTGCCCTTTTGCTTGGGACACTTCATTTTTATCTTGGTTTCCGACAAGCGACAGTCTCACCTTTTTATTGGATTTGGGGGTCGTAGTTTTATTGAGTTCCCCTTATCGTACAAATCTCGACATTCCTCCAACTTATAAAAATTCCGACTAAATTTCAACAGGCGCCCTCTACCAAGGCGAGTTACTCAAGAGAAATGTACCTTGTCCTTTCATTAAATTGAGGTTCTGAGGGAGACGAAAACTCTGACGTACTTTCTGAACTGTAAACATCCTCAACTCTAGAGCTTATATTAGATATTAGAAGAAAGCCCCACCAGAGAAAATTAATTTTATGAGAATATGGACAGAGTTTTCCCGGAGAAAAATTCATGACTTTTCCAGGTTTTTCCAGACTATAATCTCCGCCCCTTTCCTCTCACTAAGAAAAATCAGACCGCACCGTCAGATATTTTCTTTTTTTTTTTAATTTCTTATTCATGAATGTGGCGAGTCTTGAAAAATTCCTTGACCTTGGCAAAATTTCCTGTCTTTTCCCGAAACTGATCAACTTAATGAGAGAGGAGGGCGCCTTCGACTAGGAAGAAATCCCGATAAGTTATGAATCCGGGCTCCGGAGAGGAAGTTGAAAGAATTTCAATCTTCGAGATATATATGAGAGGGAGGGGGAGGCATGACTTAGAAAAATCTGGTCACCTAACAATGTCAAAATCAGAAGATGAAGTCGGAAGAATTTTGAACTTCGCGCTAATCATGTGAAAGGGAAGGAAACTCGGAAAATTCCTCGCCTTTTCTCACATCAGGTATAACCCAAAGTCGAAATTTTTCCCAGTACAACACTTTTGATGGTGGGAAGTTTCTCAAGTCCCCTCGGTGTTGTACATGGATTGATAGTTAAAACTTTTTCCAACTCCAACATCTTTATGATGAAGTTCTCCTTTTATAAATACATGGCTCCAAATCCAAATTTTATGTCTTAAGGCTGGGGGTTATTCTGAAATTTGCGTCAAGAAATCGCGAGACGAATACGACGTCACGCGCTGATAATGTCAGAGGGACATGGAAAAATTTTTATTTTTCTTACTTTTGAGTCCTATATTCTTGGCCTTCACTATGCGAGTACTAGGCCTAACAATGGCCACTATTAAACTGGGCCTAACATAAGAGTATACTAAGATAGGCTCCATCATACTAAGCCGCTTTTAGTGTCTCAAGAAAAGACATCCATGATCTAATGTCTTTCTAGAAAGGGAGGATCACCAAAATTTTCAAAATTCAACATCTTTCAGGGTTGGAATTTTTCCAAGGCCAACGCTTGTCATGGTTGATATCTTCCCTAATCAATCTTCAGAAATTAAGGTAGAGTAGTTTTTGCTGGACAACGGACGGCGGAGGGCGAGGAGTTAAAATTCTCTAGAAAATCGTCCCAAAGAACAAAGGGTATAGCCGGGTAAGATGGTGAAAAGTGCCCCCAAACGAAATCGAATTCTGAGCTTGGTGTATGGTGGGACTATGCTTAAAACTCGCCAATTCCAATTTTCAGCCCCGTAGCTCACTCCAGTGGCTCTGGGCAACAAAATATGTGATTTTTCTTTAAAAAATTGTAAACAATTTGGTAATGTAAAAATGAAAAAAAGGTATGAAGTATATTGTGGTGTGTTGTGAGACGTTTTTAAAGAAAAAAAAATTTGGTTTTTTGCATCAATTTTGGACCTCTGCGATCGATTTTAAGATTTAAAAATGGGATAAAATCCTATTTAAGGGGCCGCACCAAGCCAATTTTTTAATATGTGATAATCTGCATCTATTCACATAACATATAAAAATTTCAGCTCGATACGTGGGGGGGACGGTATTTAAAAGTTGAATTTAGTTTAATAATATTGGAATTAGATATTATTATGGACATTCCCCGAGGGAAATTTGACTGTAAATATGAAGTATGATGGCCCGGCTGCTAGTTCTTGCATAAATCAACTTCAAGCCCCCTCCCCCTCCCTTATCTCCCTCACTCACCAGTTCTTACATCATAAAAAAATAGTAAAAATAGATTAGAATAAGTTTAAATTGTAAAATATACATGCATGAAAACCCTAGAATATATAACTTATACAGATTTAGATTGAGACAAATATCCTAAGCATAGGTACCTCAACTTGGTATCTCAATCTTCATCGCTACCCTCATTTATCACTGCGACCGTATTCTCAATTTGAAACAATTTACTCAATATTTCCGCTAGCCTTACAATTTTTGACAAATATCGTGCGTGGCTGAGGTAATATATAATAGATGCAACATGTGAGCAGCAACCAACAGTTCTGAGACCATTGGCGCATTCGCAGCAATACCGCTTTATGCTGGCAGAACCTATTGAATTTGGCTCATAATCGATAAAACATTTATACTTCTTAGAATTAATATGCCGCGATTGGACGGAAAACTGTATAATATTTTTATTTTCTTTTAGAAACTCTGCATTTATACTATTATCGTCGTCCATCATCTCTGCGAGATAGGAAACGGCTTGCTTCAATTGGTAGGTGCCTGTAAAAAGGCACTTTTAGATCACTTTCTGTCATCTCTGGAAAATCCAATATATCTGCTTATGTTATTTTTTCAAATAACGATCTTCTCGTCCAACGGTTCCCTTCCACCTCTACAGCCAGCGAATTTTCTTTCTGTTGACTTTTTTTCTCCATCTCTATAAAAATTTTCTCCGCAAGCTCTTGATCAGAAGCTTGAAGCCGCTTACTGAACATATTATGGAGTAAGCATGCCTTGTCCCGAGACTCGGCAGAAGTTATTTATCAACCTGATTATGAAGTAACTTGAACTTCTGGCCAATGTCGCCGTGGGCGACCCAACGAACTCTAGTTACTTTACGAGATTCATTTGCCTCCTGAGTTGTCAATTGCTTACGTTTCCTCTTTAGAGCTGGCATACAAACTAAATAACCGAGCTCCCTCAGGGATGCTTCAACATCTCTAAAGCCGCGATCAACAACACAATGATCGTTTTTCCGCATCAGGCTCTTCAGGCCATTACCATCTTGCAAGGCTTCCTTCATAATTTGAGCGTCATTTGGTTTTAATTTTCGATGGTACGTATGTCACTCATCAAAAGAGTTCCAACAACGATGTTCAGTAAGCGGTTTCAAGCTTCTGATCAAGAGCTTGCGGAGGAAATTTTTATAGAGATGGAGAAAAAAAGTCAACAGAAAGAAAATTCGCTGGCTGCAGAGGTGGAAGGGAACCGTTGGACGAGAAGAAAATCGTTATTTGAAAAAATAACATAAGCAGATATATTGGATTTTCTAGAGATGACAGAAAGTGATCTAAAAATTTTCTGGCGTAGCCAAATAAATGAAGATCATGTTTCATGTCTTTATATTTCATTAGTCAACTTGTATACTGTATATTAGGAATGAGGCCTAGTATACTAAGCTAGTAATCGCTCGTTCGCCCCCTTCTTCGTCTAGTATAAGTCTATTCAGAATAAGCTAGTATACTGTATATTAGGTCTGGGTTTCATAGCCCTTCTCGATGGGTCCGCTCGTTCGCCTCCTTCTTTGTCCAGTATAAGTCTAGTTTAGAGCTAGTATATAAAGCTAGTCTAGTATGAAGCAAGCCCAGTATACAATGTCAAATAGTATAGCTCAACTACTGGCTAGTATAATGTACATTAGGGCTCGTATAATGAAGCCTAGTCTAGTATACCAAGCTAGTACTAAGCTAGTATTGCACGCAGCACGCACACGCACGCAAATTTCGAAATTAGTGTAGGGCTCAGAGAAAAAATCCCAAGTCCCAAGGTCAACTGCACGCACGCACGCAAATTTCGAAATTCAGGCCAGAGCAAAGACATGAAACATGTCAAAAGTGCTTTTTACAGGCACCTACCAATTGAAGCAAGCCGTTTCCTATCTCGCAGAGATGATGGACGACGATAATAGTATAAATGCAGAGTTTCTAAAAGAAAATAAAAATATTATACAGTTTTCCGTCCAATCGCGGCATATTAATTCTAAGAAGTATAAATGTTTTATCGATTATGAGCCAAATTCAATAGGTTCTGCCAGCATAAAGCGGTATTGCTGCGAATGCGCCAATGGTCTCAGAACTGTTGGTTGCTGCTCACATGTTGCATCTATTATATATTACCTCAGCCACGCACGATATTTGTCAAAAATTGTAAGGCTAGCGGAAATATTGAGTAAATTGTTTCAAATTGAGAATACGGTCGCAGTGATAAATGAGGGTAGCGATGAAGATTGAGATACCAAGTTGAGGTACCTATGCTTAGGATATTTGTCTCAATCTAAATCTGTATAAGTTATATATTCTAGGGTTTTCATGCATGTATATTTTACAATTTAAACTTATTCTAATCTATTTTTACTATTTTTTTATGATGTAAGAACTGGTGAGTGAGGGAGATAAGGGAGGGGGAGGGGGCTTGAAGTTGATTTATGCAAGAACTAGCAGCCGGGCCATCATACTTCATATTTACAGTCAAATTTCCCTCGGGGAATGTCCATAATAATATCTAATTCCAATATTATTAAACTAAATTCAACTTTTAAATACCGTCCCCCCCACGTATCGAGCTGAAATTTTTATATGTTATGTGAATAGATGCAGATTATCACATATTAAAAAATTGGCTTGGTGCGGCCCCTTAAATAGGATTTTATCCCATTTTTAAATCTTAAAATCGATCGCAGAGGTCCAAAATTGATGCAAAAAACCAAATTTTTTTTTCTTTAAAAACGTCTCACAACACACCACAATATACTTCATACCTTTTTTTCATTTTTACATTACCAAATTGTTTACAATTTTTTAAAGAAAAATCACATATTTTGTTGCCCAGAGCCACTGGAGTGAGCTACGGGGCTGAAAATTGGAATTGGCGAGTTTTAAGCATAGTCCCACCATACACCAAGCTCAGAATTCGATTTCGTTTGGGGGCACTTTTCACCATCTTACCCGGCTATACCCTTTCCTTTGAAAAATTTTCGGGAATGGGCTGGTAAATCAAAACAAAGATAAATTAATTTATTTTGTTAATTTTCAAGTATAAAAAGTATCGTAAAACTATGGACATCAACGAACGCGTTCGTGCGAGTAAAGAAGATGAATCTGTCATTATGAGAGGTTGGTACCGAGGAGGCGTGTAAGAAAGATCACCCAATTTTGGTATTTGTCCATTCCCTCCCCATTACCTTGACGACCTTGACGAAAATTTGTAAATAACTCAGAAAGGAGGACGCAAGGCCGTCACGAACAAAGGAAGGGGAGTTTCTCTCCTACTTGATACTAGAACGCGTAAATTTGATCATCATTGGAGGCAAAGTAGACTATAGAACTGATTATTTAGACTTTAGGTCTCTTACTGAATCAACGAGGGCTTTTAAGTCCTTCCTTTTTGGAAGTCAAAACTTTTTTCGAAGTCTTGTTCTTGATATGAAGCTTGGTGGTAGACACTTCTCTAAGACCTCCTCCCCATGTTGCTCGATGGTCGGAATGTCATTCATTACTTTAGGTTGAGGTGATTCTCTCTTTCAAGAAAAACATTGAATCTTAGATACGTCTTTTCCTTCGATTTCATAGGTCCCAACTCAAAGAACAAGTTTTCTGCGTTCCTCGTTCAATTTCATTGAGGAAGCTGTCGTTTTTTGCAAGTCCTTATGACATTATCAGCTCGTGACGCTATTTTCGTCTTGCGATTTCATGACGGCAGAATGACCCCAGCCTTAACACATACACATGTCAAAAAAAAACACTAAGAGACAAATTCCATCATTGTTACAAGCAATAGGAGAAAAATGTTATAGCAGAACCAAAGATTCATGTCTTCTCTTATGTGCTCTATATACTTCGAATGACTTGATTTTTGTCCCTCAAGTAAGTCAAGGCCACGTCTACCTTATGGCGTCATCAGCTCGTGACATCATTTTCATCTCGGGATTTTGTCTAGCATAGCCTAGTATACTGTAGATTAATCCTAGTTTAGCCTAGTATACTTTGTGTTGGGCCTGGTATACTGAAGGTGAAGGTGTAGGTCCCAAAGGAACGGAGAAATACGAACTTTTCTTCACTCTCTATGACGCCATCGGTAACATATCCTAGTGTACTATAAGTTGGACCCAGTTTGGCGTAGTATAACTTTATATTGGGCCTAATATGATAAAGGTCAAGGATATCGGTCCCAAAGAAGACGAAGGTCAAAATTTTAAATATGGAGAGTTTTTCGAAAAATTTTATGTACGCCAAGCGCCATCCGACCAAAATGATGTCATTAGATCATGACGTCACAGGGTCGAAGGTCGAAATTTGTTCTAGTCTCCCTCCTATAATACATAACTTGGAAGTCGAAATTTTTCCAAGTCCCTCTCCCATCATATATAGTTTAGAAGGTCGAAATTTCAACAAGGAACCTGCTCTAAAATAGGTTATGGTCACAGATGACGTCATCGAGCTTTCCTACCCCTGTTCTACCGCTCCGTACAGTATACTAATTTTAGGCTTCTGGAATTCTCAATCAAAACCAATTCAACTCATAGAACAAGTTTTCTGCGTTCCTCGTTCAACTTCATTGAGGAAGCTGTCGTTTTTTGCAAGTCCTTATGACATTATCAGCTCGTGACGCTATTTTCGTCTTGCGATTTCATGACGGCAGAATGACCCTAGCCTTAACACATATACATGTCAAAAAAAAACCACTAAGAGACAAATTCCATCATTGTTACAAGCAATAGGAGAAAAATGTTATAGCAGAACCAAAGATTCATGTCTTCTCTTATGTGCTCTATATACTTCGAATGACTTGATTTTTGTCCCTCAAGTAAGTCAAGGCCACGTCTACCTTATGGCGTCATCAGCGAAACAAAATCTTAGACTAACTTGTGGACTTGTAGGGGATTCCATGTACTAGGAAGAGATAGTAGGCTCAGGGGTTGGAAATTTTCCAGGTTAAAGCCTAGTTACATATGTTAGGCTAGCTTCAAGCAACACTCGCTCCGCTCCTTCGCCTCCCAATTTCTTAGCTTAGTATGCTGTGTATATTAGGCTAGCTTAAGGCATTATTATCATCATTATTATTTTAATTAAAGGAAATTATAATTGAAATATTATAAAATTTATTTATAATTATAAAACTGTTTTAATAAATTATTTTATCAATAAAATATTATCAATTTTATTTATTAATCTAAATTATTATTATTATTTTTTTTTATACATATAATTCTAATAAATATTTTAATTCATTTTTCATCAAAGAATTTTACCTAATTATATTTAAATTAGACTTTTTCATAATATCATTAATAAATTTAATTATTTTATTATTTATTTTTAATAATTTATATTATTTTTTTATATTGATTTATTAATTAAATGTGACGCGATCTGAGAAACCTCGCCACTTGTCGGAAAACCAAATTTTACAGTATAGCAAAAAAAAAAAAAAAAAAAAAAGTTATCATTTCCTAATTATGTGATGAACTCATATGAACTCATAGTAGATACGTTTGGTAACTAATTACGAATGGTAATGTATTAAATTTACGAAATTTTTACGAAATTTCAACGAAGTTCAACTGCTCCAACGCGGTCTAGTGGCAGTGAACGCAGCGTGCTCGAAAATATTTTATTTTCATTTTCCGACAAGAGGCGGAGTTTCTCAGATCGAGTCACAAATTTATTTTTTTTAAATATTATTTTCAAATTTTTTTTTAAATTGATATTCCTAATCATTTTTAAAATTCAAGTCAATTATTTTTTATTAATAAAATTAGAAATATTGATAATAAGTTTTTATTAAGTATCATTAAATATTATTGATTTAAATTTCTTAATTTATTATAATTTTAAATTTTGATTTGAATATTTAAATTTAATGTTTAGTTTCATTAATAAACAATAACTATATTAATTTTAGTTTCATAAATTTTTATTTCATATTATTATTAATATTTTAAATTAAATTTTAGAAGTTATATAAATATTATTATGAAAAAATGAAGATCTTATCTAAATTTTATATCGAAAGTATTTTTTTTTTCTCAACTAAAAGATTTATTTTGTAATAAATTAGAAATTAATTTTTTATTTCAATAATTATTGTTATAATAAATATGAATATAAAAAATAAAATGATGAATAATATTCTGTGATTATTTATTTTAAATATAATTATTAAAGGAATAATAATATTATTAATTCAATATCAAATAAAATGAAAATAATGGGTTCACTCGCCCTGCTCGTTCGTATCCATTCTTGGGCAAGTCCAAGTTTAAAACATTATATCAAGCTCACTTCTCCTCTCCCGCTCTCTTTTCGACGTCTAGAGAGGTACAATTTGACGGAGAGGGGAAAAGCTTTTCAGAAAATTAAATTAAATTAAAGAGTTCGAAGTCTCCAATTATTAACGTGAAGGGAGGGCAGAAGGCGGTACTTCATCAAATTTCAATTCAGGTAAGGGTTCAGAATATGCAAAATTGTCAGTAGACAAGATCTTCTCACCCCGCCACCCCCCGCGGGTCGAGAGTCCTAGGCCATGCCTATCAAGAGTTCAAGACAAAGAGTGCGATGCAGCACGGTCCCCTCCTCCCTGAAATCCGTCCCAAATACGGATTTATTCTCACAGGATCGAAGAGTGTAAAATTATTTATCATACACAAACAACGTACTGTATAAAAATTCCGAACATCCGTCGAAACCTTCTTCGTCTTCTTCGCATTTTTCAGCCGCTGTCTCTTGGTCAGAGAGAGTGGTAGCGAAAATACACGCGCCATGCTCGACCAGGAATCGCACCATCGGCAAGTTGTTACAACTAGCGGCGCAATGTAACGGCGTCCTGCGCAAGACAACACAACACTCATATAAGCAAGATATGTAAGAAGAAGGAGACAAGATTTAGAGTCTTGTACTCACCATCCGTCCGAGTCTTGAGCATTAACATCACAGCCAAACTGGACCAAAAATCTGACGATTTCGAAATGCCCGGCGCAAATAGCGTTATGCAGCGCCGTAATACCCTCGTCGTTAGCCGCGCTCGGGTTCTTCACCTGGCCAGCCGTCCTTATGACCAACTCTAATTCACCCTCCAGAGATGCGTCTAGCAGCAACGCCAACGGATCGAACGACACTCTCCTTTTATTATTGACACTGTTGTTGTTGTTCTTCAAATTACCCTTCTTCGATTTCTTAATATCGTCTGAAAATAATTTTTTTTTTGGAAAAAAACGCGTTAAAAATAATGCATTCTTCATTGGCACTTTCCCTACATTCGCATCCGCCCTATCGCGCCTTTTCGACAATTGCAAATGAAGTCAAACTATTTATTACTCGCGTCCGCTTTCTCATACCGATTTTTGCTCACGACATTCTTATTATTTATTGCGCGAAATACAAGTCTGACTGAAGGAATTCTGGCACAGAAATTCTTCTTAAACCATCAAGATACCTCCCGAGATTGGAAAAATATTATCATTTCAACGTTGATAATCTCTTTTTTATTTTTTCTTTCTCGCGTTTCTTTAAAGTGGGGTAAAGAGTGACTACTTTACAATAGTCAGTAGTGCACGTCGAACATTTGTACTTGTTTCTCGACTTTCAGCAGCGTCGTTTTAGATTTTGCGTCCTAATTAGACTTTGGTGTCTTGATTGAGTGCGACGCTATTTTCTTTTTCCCTTCTTTTACCGCGCTGACCGGGATAAATAACGGGCGTAATAAAAAAAAAGAGGGACACGTAAAAATCTTTTCGACATTACTCACCGTTTAATTGCGTTTCCTCGTTCATTTTTTCGCTGTTTTCTGAGTCCGGCGACAAACTGGTAGGACTGCTCTTCTCGTTTTCCGAAGACGTATCAACGTTTATCTGCTCGATGGTATTTTTCAAATTCATTATAATATTCACGTCTTTCTCGTTATTTTGACCGCCTTCTGGAAATAGGTAGGACGGCGGCAATTCGATTCTTCGACTCGTATTTACGAAATAATTATTCTCCGCGCTACTCGTATCGCTGGAACTGGAATCTTGACTCATATCCGATATGAGCGTCGACACATGATGCGTTCGATCTTTCGTATTTTCGTGGTTGTTATTATTATTACTAACATTATTATTATTATTGTTATTAATATTATTGGTACTGTTATCATCGGAATCGTTATTCTTTTGAACGTAAATGGTTTTCGCTTTCATCGACTTTTCTATCTCGTCATCCGAAGGAGGATCAACGCTAGGCAACGGTGGCGGCGATTCTGCCACCATTTTAGGAAGTAAATCCTTGTTGAACACTAGCCCGTTTCTAGAATACGAAAACAGAGAGAGAACAAAAATTGACGTGTAAGCTTTACCATTTTTTATACCTTCGAGTCTAAGAGTAGAATGAGTTGATTTATGTCGTAATCGTTTAATTCGAGCTTCACACTTCGGCCGTATATACTTTCACAATAAATAAATTAACGGCTTAAATCCCCTACTATAAATCAGATTTAATGTTATCGGTATTTCGTAATCAACTCGGCTACCGGTAACAGAGAAAAATAAAAGCCAGAGAAAATATTCAGAAAATTTTCATACTTGACCGTGACAAGAGTGCTGCATTTTGTGTGACGCTAATCCACAAACGCACGTACCCGTATAATACAATATAAACGTACAAGAGGGGGGAAGGAGGGAAGAAGAAAAAAACAACAAACCTTATATTCATATTAATCATTCCTCGCATTGTACTCGACTTCGTATCCGTCATATCCGCGTCAGTAGTATCCTTCCCGTAGAATTTCTTCTCGTTCTTATTATCTTTTAAATCTAAACCGGTCAACCGAGACTCGACTTCGTGGTTCAGATTTTCATCGACGTTTTCGCGCTCGTAATCGCACGATACGGGTCTCGTCTCCGAAGGGCATTTGTTTTCACTTTGCGCGGCAAACTGTATGTGGAACGCACTCTGGCGCGGTGGAGGCGGAGGAGTGATTTTGACGGGCGCTGCCGGTTTGGGTGGAAGTGCCGGCTTCGAAATATGATTACTGTTCGCGATGCTTCCGTTGCATTTCATCGTTTGGTATGCGTTGTTGTTGTTGTTGGTAGATGGATCGGAATTCACTTGGTACGTTCGACGCGAATCATGGTACTGATGCTGCTGATTCTGGAGATTTTGGCCCTGTTTGGAGAACGAAACGTTTAACTGCGGAGCACGGATTGACGTACAGAACTTTTTAGCACCATAGCTTACGCGGTTACTTACCACCGAGATAGAGCCAATAATCTGCGGTTGCACGGGTTGAATCCTCGTCGAGGACGTTTGGTAGATGGGAGAGACGCTGCTAACAGGTTTCTAAGAGGAATACAAAACGAAAATATATTCGAGGTTCTATTTAAAGTAATAAAAGAATTGCCACTTTCTTTTAGAACGATCTTAAATTGAAGATATGATTTTTTTCTTCTGAACGATTGGTTTTATTTGAAGCACAAGCTCAAGTTTCGATCCAGTACTTTCCACAAACAAAAAAGACAGAATTTGCCAAGGTCCGAGAGGTGCATCAGGACGCACTAGAGACGGTTTCGTCTAACTAGGGCCTCTTTCTAGCACATGCACAAAAATTTCTTCATCATTGGGAACATTCTAAACACCAATGCTTCGCCTCATTCACAGTCTTACTTTCTGCAAACTAAATCAAAGGCATCCATTGAAATTTGGAGTTGAGCGATAAGAAAACAGAAAATGACTCTCTGAGGAGGATCCTATCCACGCTGGATGAAAGATATGTGCATTGGAAAACTATCCAAGGCCAAAATTTACTTTTGGTCTATCCTTCCTGGCAAAAAGGCTTTGCTGGGTGTCTATTTTACTGTTTTTTCTTGTATATTTCCTTCTTTTAGAATATGACTTCATTACTTCTCTTCGATATTTGTTTTTCATCACCCTCCACCTTCCCTGGAAAAGATATCGTTCCAGCGAGGAATCCTCGATCTGTCTTGTTTGGGAAGAGCACGTCCTCAGAAAATGTCCGTGTCTAACTTGATGACGTCATGAACCCAAGCTGAGTTAGGTTATGCTGCATAAAAGGAGGCATTCACAGAGAACGTCCGTTTCCAACTTTTATGACGTCATAAATCTAAGTTAGGGAAGGTTAGGTTTCATAGAAAACGCCCGCGATTGACTTTGATGACGTCTTCAAGTTGGCTGACTCAGGTTCGGAAAGGGGGGATACTCTAACGAGTAAAGCTACGTCGCTGAAAAGAATTTGTCTCTAGGGTAGATCATAGGAATTTTTCTGGGTTAGATGATATAAATTTTTCTAGGCTAGATTAATATAAGCAAATTTGGGACATCTAGCATGCCTTTCCAAAGAGGGAAACAAGAGAAAGATGAAAGTAGATCAAAGGCTTGAAAACAAAGTGTTTCCTGTATCCAAAAGAAGGTGTTACAATGTGTCTCTTCATATAGTGTAGCGTATTTCGAAATTTGAAAAATGTATATCATTTCTGACTAGCTGCTCTTCAAAGGACAGCGAAGCTTGCGGGTTCCCTTTTTTTCCCTCCAGTTCGAGTCTACACCAACCCCTCCCTACATAAGGCAATAGATCACACAGTCGTATCTTTTGAAATATCTTTTCCACACTTCCCCAATTTACCACCAGTCTACACACTTCTTGCCCTTTCCCTCCCAAACAATGAGTCATACAGTCTCATTTCCAAAAAAAATCTCCCACATATTCTTCGCCAAGCTCCTAATATAGTTCAGATTCTACCTCTAGTCCAGTGGTTTTCAAACTTTTGGAGACTGTGGTGGCTTCTTCTTTTTCTACGGGCCCCATAGGAAAAAATTATTGTTAACTACATCTACGTAAATTAATTAAAAATCACTTCAACCTTTCGCGAACCCCAGTTTGAAAACCATTGCTCTAGTCGTTACAATTTCTCTCTCCCTCATCTAATGGATCACACGTCCTGACCTTCTAGAATACCTTTCTCCAAATTTTACTTGTCACGACTAAAATAAAGTCTGGACTTCACTTCTAGTTTACAGCTTTCCCCCTTGCCCAAGCTAATCGATCACACAGCCGTGTCTTCAGTAATATTTTTTTCTCGCCACCAGAGCTGAAATCAAATCTAGAATCCATCCTTAGTTTACACCCTCCACCCTTCTCCCTAGCCAATGGATGGATTACAGAACCTTATATACTTCCGTACTTTCCTCGCCAGGGCTAAAATAAAGTTCAGCCTCCCCTTCAATCTACACACTCTCCTCCTCCCAGTCAATAGATTAACCACAGGCTCATCTAGTAAGGTAGTTTTTCACATCATCTTCGTCAGAGTTGAAATTTAGTCAACACAATTTCTCTAACCTCCAGCTAATAGATCACAAATCCTAATCTTCTGAAATATTTTTCCCTGATTTTCTTCGCCACCAAGGCAGAAATAAAGTCTAGACTCCACCTCTAGTCTACACACCTTCCTTCTCCAAGCTAATAAGTCACACAGTTGTGTCTTCTAAAATACTTTTCTCCACATTTTCCTCGCCATGTCTAAAACAAAGTGTAAACTTCACTTCTAGTCTACATTCTTCCCCCTCTCCCATGCCAACGAATGTTTTTTCCATAGTTTTGTTATCACCGTTGAAATAAATCCCTACTTTATCGAGGAAGATGGATCACGCAGAAATATTTCTCTACTTCCACATTCTCCTCGCCACCAGGGCTGAAATCAAGTCTAGAATCTATCTCTAGTTTACACACCTCTCCCCCTTTTCCCAAGCGAATATATCACACAGCCTTATCTACTTTAGTATATTTCCGAATTTTCCTCACCAGAGTTAATCTACACACTCTCTTTCTCCAAGTCAATAGATCAATCACAGGCTCATCTTCTAAAATGGTTTTCCACATATTCCTCGCCAGGGTTGGAATGGGGTCCAGGTTCTACCTTTAGTCGACACTCTTTCCCCCATCTTCAGCCAAAAGAACACACTTTTCCCATATTTTCCTCGTCAGGATGGAAAAAATTCTAGGTTCCACCTTTAATCCACACCCTTTTCCTCTCCCAAGCCAATAGATCAAACAGTCGTGTCTTCTAGAATATTTCTTCAACATTTTCCTCGCCATCAGAGTAGAAATGAAGTCTAGACTCCATACCTCTAGTCTACACACTTCCCCTCCCCCACCTCCCCCAAGTCAAACAATAGATCACACAGCCCCGTGTCCTTTGAAATATTTTCACATGAGTACGTCTTAAGGAGGCTGGCTGGGGATTATTTTCAAATTTGTGTCACGAAAATGACGTCGTAAGGCCTGAAGGAAATTTTGATCTCGGCCACAGCCCGTGAGCAATTAATTGGCGATTGGCGCACAGGGTCCACATATATTATTAGCAACAACAACGCAGGTTCGTAAATGGGCATCGCGAACGGGATCCAACCAGTTCACCAAAAGATTTTTCACCGAGTAAGTCTTTTTGAAAAAATGTACACATCACCGACAGGAAAGTTCACCTGTCAGTTTTTTCTTTCTTGGTCAGGAAAGTTCATCTTCCTTTTTTGAGTTCACCGACACCGACGACAAAATTCACCTTTTTCAAGTTTATTTGATGCTTTGATTATACCAAATTTTATTTATAATAAATTTAAATAAATAATAGGTAATTTAATCAAGAAAATTTATTCAATTAAATAATTATTAATATTTATAAATGAAATCAATTAAATTAAATTAATAAATTATACTTTATTATTTATGATTATAATTTTCGATTTAATAAATCAATTCATTTATTTACTTAAAATATTGTTCAAAAATTTTAATAAATAATTTCTATTTCAATTATTTCAAAATTATATCAATTTAAATTATTTCATTCTATTTTTTTTTCAGTATTGAATTTAATTAAAATATAAAAATAAATAATACTTGAAAGTATAAGAAATTGATATAAAATTTAATTTTAATAAATAAAGTATTATTAAATTAATTTTTATTATTATTAAACTTGACTTAAACTGATTAATCAACTTCTTTAATAAAAATATAATTGAATTTTGTCGGTGAACTTACCATGTGAACCACTACTTCTATCACGTGAATTATCTGTAGGTGAAAAATCTTTTGGTGAAACACCCTAATCCCTCGCGAACGGAAACACATTCCCAACAGCCGCCAACTAATGGCTCACAGACAGTATTTTGGAACCTGTAATCCTTAGCCTTCATTACACTAGGCCTAACGTGCAGTGTACCAGGCTATACTAGGTCTGACATTAAGCTAACATACGGTATACCAGAATGACCTCCATTATCCTTGATATCTTCTCACGACTAGCTTATAGTACATCCATGATTTAATGTTTTACCCGAAAGGGAGCGACACTTTTTCCACATTCTCCCCCCCCCCCGAGGGTTGAAATAAAGTTTATACTTAACCGCTAGTCTACATATTTCTCCCTCCGCCACCATACCAATAGATCACGCGTTCCTTCTTCTGAAATATTTTTGACCTGTATACGTCTTTGGACTGGGGGATCAGCCAAACGTCTACGTAAAGTGACGTCACGGTCAAGATTGACAACATAACTAAAAGAAATCGGTAAGCATTTGAACATCAATCTGGTTATAAGAGTCTCTCCACAAACGCAGGAAGACCCATACCTCCAGATTGATATTTGGACGCTTACCTGTTTCTTTCTGAAACCAAGTCACGTTTGTAATTTGTTGCAAACGCCCAAGAGTGTTACTCCTTTTCATTTTTCACAGTTTCCTCGACAGGGCGGAAATAGAGTCTACATTCTACCGCTAGTCTACGCACTCCTCCCTTTCCCTCAAATCAACGGATAAATTTTCTAAGCTACGGCAGAAATTGAGTCTACACTCTACCTCTAGTCTACCTCCTAGTCGAAGATCAAATGAACCGAGTTCTGTAGAAGCCAGCCAAGCGACATGACAACAATCTATAAAATAAGGTACAAATACGAGAAATATCTTCCTCCGAAATATTGTCATGTCGCTTGGCCGGCTTTTACAGAACTTGGTTCAAATAGTCTTGTTTTCTAAAATCGTTCACAATTTCCTCGTTATAGCTAAAATAAAGCCTATCCACCTCTAGCCAACATACTTTCAGCCTACCATCGCAAGAATTCTTCCAAAACTCATCTAATTCTTCACTGTCAACCTTTTTCCCAAGCGCTCACACTTTGAAGTCGATGCTAGTCCTCCTATTACTCGTACACATGTTTGGTTATTATTCCACCCAGTTTTACGAGCAAACCCATTCTAAATCCTTTAATTGAGACATCTCAAGTAGAGAGTTTAAAACAACCAGCAGGCCTTTAGGGCTCTGCCCCCGGCAAACCGGAGGTGACTGGCACAAACAGTCAGTAGTACCGACAGTACCAGTAGTTTTCAAATCTTGTAAATTCTGACACGGAATTCAAAAAACTATCGATAGCACCGTTTGTACTTCCGGAGGTGACTTTTTGATTACAGGACCTTGATACAGAGTATCACAAGTACATATCTTCTTTCCAGATTCTTTCAGAACTAAGAGAGTATCGATTTTTTTCCCCTTGGTCATCAACAATACCGGTATTCCCTCCGACAGTAAAACTATCGGTAGTTCGACTACCGGGAGTACCGATTCTACCTCCGGTCAATATCTCTACCAAGATGGGCTTAACTACGACAAAATTTCCGAAACAGCTCACAAAATCGACGAGAGGACTATTTACAAGTTTTTGATTCATTCAGAAAATGGCAACTCCGTCGTAATCGTATTGACAAATAATTCAATTTACCTGATATGTATTGCTGAACGTCACATTTGTGGAAGAAGTCGTAATAAGTGGTATCGGTATACTGGACTGGTTTTCCACGTGATTATGACTACTAAATGGAGGGACGTCGTAATGTCTGCAATAAATTAAAAATCTATCAGTACCATACAATATACAGAAAGAGGTATCTCGAGTCTAGTAAGAAACATCTTGGGGAAATTGGATACCATCGTACAGGGGAGAAGGGACCCATTCCTAGTCAACTAATTGTAGTTTGAACACCACCTTATCCTCTTTCTTATTTCTTTGTCTATCCACATCTAACTTCGCTCCACTAATTTGCTCCTTTTTTAGTTTGAAGTCTGACCAACAGCTGGAGTCAGGAAAATGAAGAAATTTTCGAAGTTTCGTTGGAGAAAAAATTTTTCTTCAACATACTGCTTCCTAATGTCGCTAGCTCTCGCAAGTGTCTTCGAACTGCCTTTTCCCACTTTTCGTCTCACATTTTCAAATCATTCCTCCTCAATCTTATGGCATATAATCATCCTATCATTAATTATTCATCTTTTACTCATCCCACTCTAATTCTAACATTCCTTTCTACCAAACGTCAACCCGTCAAAATTACCTCTCCTTTGCAGTCATTCGTCATACCAGCCCCTGTCTACAAGGCAAATGAAGTCCGATCGATACAACCGGCCGGAAATACAAACGCACTAATATAATTTCCTTGAATAAATCAACGAAAACAAATCAATACCGGTAACCAAACCCCAAACACGAATTCCCATTTCTTACCTGCCAGCGGTATCGGCGTTTTTCGATGACTGATTAGAATTAGACAATGCAGTAGCTAAGCCCTTATTCGAATTATTCGGTATCGGCATACTTCTAACGATATTCAGCTGCTGCATAAACGTTTGCTGCTGTTGATTTGTACTCCCCCCGTTCGGACTCCTCACATTTTCCGCATTCGAACTACTACTGCACGTACTATTGTTGGCGCTACCGTTATTCGTATCGACGCCGTCGAAATTATTACTATTATTACTATTACTACCACTACTGTCGTCCGCTAGTCGTTTATCACTGGTATTCAACTTTGGCTGACCACCGACGGTATCGTGGTTACCGGAGAACTTAGTCTCCAATCCTTCGCCCGGTCTACGACAATCGTATCGACTAACATTGTTGGAGACCGGACTGAATTTGGTACCGCTGGGCAGCGTCTGGTACTTGGGATCGAATTTATTTGGCCAGAATTCGTGCAACCGGTCCTCTGGTTTAGAATCGCTGGACGCACTTTCGTTATTCGTCTTCTTATCATCTTCGTTCGAAGGTGATCCGAAGACCGGTATTCGATGATCTTCCATCGCGAACGTGCGCGGATCTTTTTGATTTTGTTGCATTAACGGATACGGGTAGTGATTACGTTGACTATAGGACAGATCTACACGCTGCTGTTGCTGCTGCACCATATTATTGCTACCAATCACAGAAGCGCTCATCACCCCCCCGTTCAAGGGGCCAACCATTCGGTGTGGTGGTTTCAATTCCTGCTGAATTTGTTGCCCAGCGTACGGATTGTGACAGCTCTTCGCTAATGGCACATGATGGTAAGGCTCGACGGCAGCGATATTTGTGCCGGTCGTCATTTTGTTCAGTGACTTTGGTTTCGGTATTAGACTAATTCCCTGAGACACGGAGGAATTTTTCATCTGCATATTTTTGTTCGCAACGTTCCTGTAAAAAACAATTAGATAGAATGAATTTTCGAATGTCATCACAATGGAAACAAAACAAAATACAAATTTAGACTACGCACTCGTGATGTTGCGGATTTTGAATTTGGTGCTGCATTTGATGTTGTAGTTGGTGGTGATGCTGTTGCTGCTGCTGTTGTTGTTGAAGTTGCTGTTGCTGGTATTGTTGGTGTCTCTGTAACTGCAACATTTGTTGTAATTTCTGTTGATGTTGTTTTTGCTGTAACTGGGATGCAGGTTGAGAAGGCTTCGGTTGAGGCATCATCTGACATTGTTGGTTAACTGTCTGCGGGTAATGTTGTTGTTGCATTTGAACTTTCGGATTGTTATTATCTTGCGACTGTTGTTTATTAATTTGGTGAGCTAGTTGTTGGTTGAGTAAGCGTTTACGATGTAATCGCTCTTGTAGTTCGGCGATACGTCTGTCTATCGCGGCCATCTCTTCCTGTTTCTGGGCGAGCAGTTCACGTTGGTGGGTCAGACGAGCGGAATGCTGTTCGTTTAGTTTATTACGATACTGAAATGAAAATGAGAAAAAAAAAATAAGGCTTCATTATAAATACTTCTTTTTTTTTTCTTCGAAAGATTTGCAAGGTTTTATGAAAGAAGTAAACGAGCACAAATTCTCAAATAGAAAAAGTATTCTCGAAAAGAGGTCGGTGTGAGAAAAATACTAAGCGGATCAAATTTAAAGGGTCAGCGGGATGAGTAAGTTCTATTTTATGAATTTAACATTTCTTGAAAATTGACAGATTCTTGTAACATAGCATTTCCACCAAAAAATTCATCAGGGATATGAGGAAGGGGGGACATGAATATTAATTTCTCATCATTTTATTTAAAACAAACTCGAATAAAAAGTACACGATAATAGGTCATCAAAAGTTGATTCATACTGCTCAGAACTTGGATTCCAATTTTCTTCATACTATACAATAAGGCAATTAAGCTCCTTGCTGAGAGAGCGGTGCTACCGAAGCAAAGAAGAGGACAATGACTGATGAAGAGGCTTTACAGGTCAAGCTTATTTGCGAAATAGGAAACGAAAATTGTTCAGAGTGAGTTAGGAAAATGAACAACCCGTGAGATAGTACGCAACCTTGAGGAATGGATGAATCGAGACCAAAGTCAACAGAACTTCTATATGTTTTACGCGGCCATGGGAATATCTTCATGAGAAGTTGAGGAAGACTGAGCAGAAAAGTGTTAACATAGCGATCGAAGGCGTGATGATGGACCAAAGTACAACTTATTTGAATGTGAGGCGTATAGGCGTGACCGGGGAAAGCTCGGTCGGTCCCTGCAAGAGACTGGGGAAGGTTTTGCATTTGTAGCCACAGTGATCATTTTCGAGTGCTTGAGAGATGGAGAGAGCTTGAAACGAGTAATGAAGAGAAAGGGGCAGTTCGGCAACGTGGAGTTGTCAAGGTGAAAGTGTGTAATTGATTCCAAGTTTGGAAAGGATGATGACCCAGAAATGCGAGTGCTCTTGGTAAGGAGGAGTTCGCTGAAGGATCGATCTTTTTAAGGACGGATACCACTGTTGAAGGATTTCAGAACAGCAATAACTTGTAGCAAAGATTTGTCAGTGATTTTTTTAAGGCGGTAACTCCTTAAGCTGCTTGGTCAACGACGTCATGTTTTGGTAAATCAAAATAATCAGGTATCCATAAACTGCACTGTTGATAGAGTTGAGTGTAGACCGTAATAGTAGGATTCTTTGAATGAAGGAATCGGAGCTGTGAGTGTCTAATGGTAAGTGAAATGAGAATGACGATCGGAAATTGAGCGAGGTGAGAAAGAAAGACGAGGATGGCATAAATTCAGTGGTAATGACAGAAACTGGGTCATTAGAAAGCGGTCTACGGAATAAGCAAAGGCAACTCTACGGGCAGATCCAGAACCATCCGAGAGCCAGAGATGGAGTGGTCGGATATTCTGATGTTGGATGTAGGCGGTTTTGACGGATTGTTTGAATTGGAAATGCGATTGGTTTGTAGGTAGCACTGGGAAAGGGTTATTTTTTGAGGGAAAAATTGTGAAATAGACCAACAAGAGTGGGAATTGAAAAACTAAAGGTTAGGATGCGTAGAGAGGCAATTCAGTTGCTTCTGCGCTTAGGCTGAGTTTAGGACTAGTGTGGAAGACTACCAGTACTAATCTGAGGGAATGGGTTTTAATCAAATTTAGGAGTTTCCACTCGACTAGACGCCCATGGTGCCTAACCGAGCTTAATCCTAAAGAATTCTCGGTGTAAAAGGAAAAAAAAAGGCTGATCAAACTAGCCCATCTCCGCTCCCTTCTCCTCACAAGCCTGGCCCATCCTGAGAGTATGATATGGATTTTCCAAGCCATAAAGTAGGTCAAGGTTATTGCAACCTCAAACAGAGCTCTCCCTCCTCCAATGAGCGATGTCAATTCCGAAATTCCACCCAATGTCGACCTAGGATGATTGAAAGTCGACTCAGAATCAACCGCTCAACTTCCTCAATGACCATTGTTGACACCGATATTGAGTAGACGGCTGGATATTAGGATAGTTTTGACTGAAAATTGAGACTTATGCGGAAGGCTTCCAAAGCTAATCTGAAGGAATGAGTTTGAGCGTAATTTAGAAATTTGAACTCGAGAAGACGCCGATAGCGCCCAACCTGGCTTAATCTCAAAGAATTTTTGGAATAGTGAAAGGCAAACTAGTCTATCTCCACCTTCTTCTAGCCTAGCACACTTTAAAAGCGTTGTATGAATTTTCCACGCCATAAAGTAGGTCAAGGTTATAGCAACCCCAACCGCAGCCCTCCTTCTCCCAATGAGCGATGTCAATTGCAAAGTTCTGCCCTATGTCGACCTAGGATGACTGGAAGTCGACTCCAAATCAACCACTCAATTTTCTCATCGACCATTGTCGACGCCCATATTGATTGGACGGCTCCTGCCTGGTAAGAGGAAAATTTCAACAGAAGATCGAGACTTCTGCAGGAGGCTTCCAGCGCAAATCTGAAGGAATCTGTTTTAATGAAATCTATAAATGTCAACTCGAGAAGACGCTGATAGCGCCCAATCCGGCCTAATCTCAAAGAATTTTTGGAATAGAAAAAGGAAAAGGGTGATCAACTTAGTCTATCTCCACCTCCTTTTAGCCTAGCATACTTCAAGAGCGTTTGTATGAATTTTCCACGCCATAAAGTAGGTCAAGGTTATTGCAACCCCACCGGAGCCCTCCTTCTCCCGATGAGCGATGTCAATTCCGAAGTTCTGCCCAATATCGATCTAGGATGATTGAAAGTCGACTCGAAATCAATCGCTCAATTTTCCCAATGACCATTGTCTACGCCGATATTGAGTGGACGGCTCTTGCCTGATAAGAGGAGAATTTCAACTGAAAATCGAGACTCCTGCAGAATATTTTCAGCACAAATCTGAAGGAATGTGTTTTAGTGGGATTTAAAAATTTCAACTTGACAAGACGCTGATAGCGCTCAACCTGGCTTAATCTCAAAGAATTTTTGGAATAGAAAAAGGAAAAGGGTGATCAACTTAGTCTATCTCCACCTCCTTTTAGCCTAGCATACTTCAAGAGTGTTTGTATGAATTTTCCACGCCATAAAGTAGGTCAAGGTTATTGCAACCCCACCGGAGCCCTCCTTCTCCCAATGAGCGATGTCAATTGCAAAGTTCTGCCCTATGTCGACCTAGGATGACTGGAAGTCGACTCCAACCACTCAATTTTCTCATCGACCATTGTCGACGCCCATATTGATTGGACGGCTCCTGCCTGGTAAGAGGAAAATTTCAACTGAAGGTCGAGACTTCTGCAGGAGGCTTCCAGCGCAAATCTGAAGGAATCTGTTTTAATGAAATCTATAAATGTCAACTCGAGAAGACGCTGATAGCGCCCAATCCGGCCTAATCTCAAAGAATTTTTGGAATAGAAAAAGGAAAAGGGTGATCAACTTAGTCTATCTCCACCTCCTTTTAGCCTAGCATACTTCAAGAGCGTTTGTATGAATTTTCCACGCCATAAAGTAGGTCAAGGTTATTGCAACCCCACCGGAGCCCTCCTTCTCCCGATGAGCGATGTCAATTCCGAAGTTCTGCCCAATATCGATCTAGGATGATTGAAAGTCGACTCGAAATCAATCGCTCAATTTTCCCAATGACCATTGTCTACGCCGATATTGAGTGGACGGCTCTTGCCTGATAAGAGGAGAATTTCAACTGAAAATCGAGACTCCTGCAGAATATTTTCAGCACAAATCTGAAGGAATGTGTTTTAGTGGGATTTAAAAATTTCAACTTGACAAGACGCTGATAGCGCTCAACCTGGCTTAATCTCAAAGAATTTTTGGAATAGAAAAAGGAAAAGGGTGATCAACTTAGTCTATCTCCACCTCCTTTTAGCCTAGCATACTTCAAGAGTGTTTGTATGAATTTTCCACGCCATAAAGTAGGTCAAGGTTATTGCAACCCCACCGGAGCCCTCCTTCTCCCAATGAGCGATGTCAATTGCAAAGTTCTGCCCTATGTCGACCTAGGATGACTGGAAGTCGACTCCAAATCAACCACTCAATTTTCTCATCGACCATTGTCGACGCCCATATTGATTGGACGGCTCCTGCCTGGTAAGAGGAAAATTTCAACTGAAGATCGAGACTTCTGCAGGAGGCTTCCAGCGCAAATCTGAAGGAATCTGTTTTAATGAAATCTATAAATGTCAACTCGAGAAGACGCTGATAGCGCCCAATCCGGCCTAATCTCAAAGAATTTTTGGAATAGAAAAAGGAAAAGGGTGATCAACTTAGTCTATCTCCACCTCCTTTTAGCCTAGCATACTTCAAGAGCGTTTGTATGAATTTTCCACGCCATAAAGTAGGTCAAGGTTATTGCAACCCCACCGGAGCCCTCCTTCTCCCGATGAGCGATGTCAATTCCGAAGTTCTGCCCAATATCGATCTAGGATGATTGAAAGTCGACTCGAAATCAATCGCTCAATTTTCCCAATGACCATTGTCTACGCCGATATTGAGTGGACGGCTCTTGCCTGATAAGAGGAGAATTTCAACTGAAAATCGAGACTCCTGCAGAATATTTTCAGCACAAATCTGAAGGAATGTGTTTTAGTGGGATTTAAAAATTTCAACTTGACAAGACGCTGATAGCGCTCAACCTGGCTTAATCTCAAAGAATTTTTGGAATAGAAAAAGGAAAAGGGTGATCAACTTAGTCTATCTCCACCTCCTTTTAGCCTAGCATACTTCAAGAGTGTTTGTATGAATTTTCCACGCCATAAAGTAGGTCAAGGTTATTGCAACCCCACCGGAGCCCTCCTTCTCCCAATGAGCGATGTCAATTGCAAAGTTCTGCCCTATGTCGACCTAGGATGACTGGAAGTCGACTCCAAATCAACCACTCAATTTTCTCATCGACCATTGTCGACGCCCATATTGATTGGACGGCTCCTGCCTGGTAAGAGGAAAATTTCAACTGAAGATCGAGACTTCTGCAGGAGGCTTCCAGCGCAAATCTGAAGGAATCTGTTTTAATGAAATCTATAAATGTCAACTCGAGAAGACGCTGATAGCGCCCAATCCGGCCTAATCTCAAAGAATTTTTGGAATAGAAAAAGGAAAAGGGTGATCAACTTAGTCTATCTCCACCTCCTTTTAGCCTAGCATACTTCAAGAGCGTTTGTATGAATTTTCCACGCCATAAAGTAGGTCAAGGTTATTGCAACCCCACCGGAGCCCTCCTTCTCCCGATGAGCGATGTCAATTCCGAAGTTCTGCCCAATATCGATCTAGGATGATTGAAAGTCGACTCGAAATCAATCGCTCAATTTTCCCAATGACCATTGTCTACGCCGATATTGAGTGGACGGCTCTTGCCTGATAAGAGGAGAATTTCAACTGAAAATCGAGACTCCTGCAGAATATTTTCAGCACAAATCTGAAGGAATGTGTTTTAGTGGGATTTAAAAATTTCAACTTGAGAAGACGCTGATAGCGCCCAACCTGGCTTAATCTCAAAGAATTTTTGGAATAGAAAAAGGAAAAGGGTGATCAACTTAGTCTATCTCCACCTCCTTTTAGCCTAGCATACTTCAAGAGCGTTTGTATGAATTTTCCACGCCATAAAGCAGGTCAAGGTTATTGCAACCCCACCGGAGCTCTCCTTCTCCCGATGAGCGATGTCAATTCCGAAGTTCTGCCCAATATCGATCTAGGATGATTGAAAGTCGACCCGAAATCAATCGCTCAATTTTCCCAATGACCATTGTCCACACCGATATTGAGTGGACGGCTCCTGCCTGGTGAGAGGAAAATTTCAACTGAAAATCGAGACTTCTGCAGGAGGCTTCCAGCGGAAATCTAAAGTTATGTGGTCTAGTGGAATTTAAAAATTTTAACTCGAGAAGACGCTAATAGCGCTCAATCCGGCTCAATCTCAAAGAATTTTTGGAATAGAAAAAGGAAAAGGGTGATCAAACTAGTCTATCTCCCCCTCCTTCTAGCCTAGCATACTTTAAGAGCGTTGTATGAATTATACAGGCCATAAAGTTAGTAGGTCAAGGTTATTGCAACCATCAACCACTGTCGCCGCCGACAAGGATTGGGGTAATGTCGACTAAAAATCGACGTCGATTTCAGGCCGACAAAAAAATTTGAAGAAATCGACTCGCAATCTACTTGAAATCGGTGTGACAAATGATTGAAGTTAACTCCCTTATCAACCGGTTATCGTCATCGACGTCAAGTCGGTTTCAACAATATATCGACACAACTTCGATTTTGAAAAAGTAGATGTGACGTCAATGTTTGGTTCACACCTGCAACGTCAACCGAAAATCGATGTCACATCGTTGGGTCCCCAGCTATAAACGAAGTGGAACAGGGCCCCAAACACGGCTGTGCTTCAACCTACTCCTTCTAGAATCAGTTTGTATGGACTAGTATACGATGGTATCCTCCCCAAAGGTGCGCCGGTTCTGACATCATGCATTTTCCAATCATTGTCCTTCGTTCGACTTCAAATAGTTTTGTAAGCACTCGGAATTATTTCTATTATATATTTCTGAAGATAAGAAGTCCAATCTCACCAAAGAATAAAATTGATCTTGCAAAATTTCGAGCCTCGAGAGCTTCATTTTTTTATTCATACATGATGCAGGAGACTGAAATTTCTTCAAACCACCTAATGTGTACAAAGTTGAAGTCGCCTCCCCCCCCCCCCCACTCCCACCTTTATGCACATTTATATGAAAGGTAAAAATTTATCTAAGCTGTTCTCTTCTAATAAGTAGCTAGAAAACCTCTACCCAAAGGTAAGTCCAGAAACTGAAACAGGGATAACCAGCCATTTTCCCCGAAAAAATCTCTGACTTTCCAGGTTTTTCTAGATTAAAATCTGCCCCCTTCTTTCTTTCAAAAAAAAATATTAGTTCGCACCACCAGATTTTTTTCCGAAATTTTCCTTCATGAATGTGGCGAGTCTCAGAAAATTCCCCGACTTTCCCGATGTTCCAGAATAGGATCGCCAGTAGGACGACGAATAGACGACATTATTTTTCCAAATAAACGCCCAATAAAACCGGTTCCCTGTTAAGACAGAAATTACTGACAAAGGGAATTGAATATTATTACAAATTTTCGCTCTCTGGTTTCAGAAAACAGCGTTGGGAGATAATTTCAAAACCGATTCTGTAAATTTCATCAATGCTCGAAGTTTTCTTTTTTCATAAGTTTCTCTACCAGCTCATTGTTACGCCCTTCCTCTTTTAAAAGATCGGGATGGAATTTCTCAAAATCCTATGCCTTCCCTGACACGGCGCGCAGCCGAAGACCTCCGTAGTGCTCAAAGCTAACATTTTCAGCCTTCAAATAACTGATGATGATAATGATCATGATCGACTTTCTTAGAAGAATTATAATTTCTTCACAGCTCTCTCAACATTTTCGGTTTTTTCAAATTTTTGAAAAATATACCGAAGCTCATTTCCACACCATTGTATCTCTAATTAAAGCTCAATCACGATAATAACTGCTTGAAGTCACGTTAATTTATCACCCACGAGGATCTCGAATTCGCCAACTCCAACTAGAACCCACATTTCCGCTATTTTTCAAACGGATTGTCCTTTTCCCAACGAAACGCCACGACAATTAACAGCAAAAGTGGCAACTTTGAGAGAATACGTATATATATTATCGCTGCAGGACGAAAAAATATCTACGAGCACTCGGCGCCAGACTAGGACAACATCATTTTCCTACTCATGAGCTGAAGAGAAATTGCGGTTCGCAAGTTTTGCACACCCGAGTTCCGTCAGTCCTCGGTCGAGAAGCCGGAAATTCGAAGACGGCACATGGATTGAAACGTTCTCGCTACGAAACATTACATTTTAAGGCGAAAACTGCTTACCATCAACTCCGCTCGTAATTTTTCCAGTTCGACGGCGGCAGCCGAAGGTGCTTTCTGACTCGAGTTTATATCTCGACCTCGTTGCAATTCTTCCAACTGACGCGTCAACTCTTCCACTTTAGCGACGGCAATCGATAGCTCTTTCTCCTTCTCATTGAATAGAGATCGTATAGACTCCAAATCCGAAGCTGCAACATTATAATACGGTACACTCATTTATAATGAACTTATATATCGCTAAAATTAATTAGATTTTATTAGACCTTTTTCTCTCTCTCTCTTCGTCTTCATTCATTCACGGTACACACGTAAAAATTAGCCCAGAGGACCCGTGAAAGGTCATTCGTTCCTGCTTAATAACTTGTACGAAAAAAAAAAACTCTTGAGAGAGTATTAATAATTCTGTGTAATGACATTCGAAAGAAATACGGCAATTGTGATTTTGTAATACATTCACCGCACATGTACAAGTATACGTGAATAAATGATTTATTTTTGAACAACGCTAACGGAGATTACGAATGACATAACGAAGGTTGTTTCAAACAATACATTTTTTTTTTTTTCTCTCTTCTTCGAAACTTTGTATTTTTCAATCGTCGACGAGTGTCAACATTAATACAGCTTTGTTCTTTTGAATACCTCAGTTCACATGCGAGAACTCGCGTACAACAGTAATTAATCTAATTACACCCGTCCGGATGTTTCTCCCTCCTCGCCCACAAATACGGCGCTGGAAAATAAATTTTTTCTAATTTTCGACCAAAAGTACAAAGGTTAATCATAGCACGTTTACTGCTCGGAAATAGTGGAAAAGTAACGTAAAAAAGTATACTAAAAAGTGACCAATAAACCACAGAACAGTGACCGGAATCCTCTGACGAGGTACTTATATTGCGATTGAATAGCTGATTTTCAGCGAAGTTGTACTTTTTCCGTTGGAATCACGAAATCTTACAAATGAAACTTGAAACTCACGAAATTGTCTACAAAAAAAAATATATCTCTTGTCAAGCACTGGCCAGGAGTGACGAGGAACGAAAAAAAAAAGAATTGAAGACTGAAGATTTGATCAATCAAAAATCATTGAATAATCCATCAAGCTTTTCTCTTCCTTAAGCAGCTTCGGAAGATGGTTCGAAAAACTTCAGAAAACAGAATTTTCGTGGTTAAAATGTTCAATTTTTTTGACTTAAAAAATGCAACAGCCTGGATGGATGCTCAGAGGACATGGAGCAGATTCCAACTTTCGAGCTCAACATACAGGAGACGTATCACAATATATAAGAGGAGGGGAACTTTTTTGAACTATAAAGTAAACTGATGAGGTACCACTTTCCAGCTATACAGTATAACTGGAGCGAGATGTAGGAAGTACGATTTTTGAGCGATACAAATGAAGAAAGCTGGAGGGAGGGACGATCTTGATACGAAACCTACAAGACTGTCTCGAGCGTGTTCTTGTATAACATGAAGTTTACCAAAGGCAATATCTCACAACAGAGAGAACCAATTTCCATAAAATTTAGTAGCATTGTTCATGACTCTGCTCCCCACTGGTACGTGATTTTAGATTTGGAGGAGGGGGAAGATCCTCAGACAACAAATTTTGTGACGGCATCATTTTCGGGGAAATTTCCAGGGACTTGGAATATTTTTAACCACCGAGCTATACCTTGGAAACGGAACTTGAAGGTGACGCCATCAACCTAAGTTAGGTTAGACTGCATAGAAGAATTTTTCCAGACCAGATATCATAAGAATATTTGTCAAGGTTAGACGATAGAAATTTCTCTAGGCAAGTTCAGAGAGAAGCTTTGGGCGATTTTACTAAATATTTTATCGTATGTGCTGAGGCATAGCAGCGATAATACAGATTGTTAAGCATATTATCAATATTCACTAACGACTAAAACCTCCCCTGAAGTAACATTCTTTTTCGAAGGGTACACTCGCTTACTCTAAGCTTCGCGTTTCCTTCCACCAAGGTTTTGTACATCCAATTTTTCCTATTCAGAGACCTCATAAGTCCACTCATTTATAAATATAAAGGAAATAAGGATAAGAATAACGGTTTTCCACAAAACCGCGAAAAGCTTGGCCTCTAAATTTTGTTTCTATCGTTTCAATGACCTTTGAAAATTGAAACAACGTGAATTCATTTTCAGACAGTTTGGTGAGTTTTGTCGCGTTCGTCCATATGTGAGTTCAATTATCAATCGTACAAGCGCTTTGAAGCAGAAGGGGGAAGGAAGGACGAGAAGGAAGGACTTAGGAGAAAGATGACTTTCGCTGACTGATCGAAAAAAAAAATTAGAGAGGGTCATTGCAAACTTTGCAAGAAAATATTCCAAGAGGTCGTTCGACACATCCAAATTTTCTTATAATCTAGCCCACAGAAATTCCCATAACCTAGCCTGGACAAATTTCTATAATCTAGCTTTAGACAAATTCTTTTCAGCAACGTACCGTACCTTCTATCAGTTGTAGCAGCAAGGAACACTTTTGTAAAATTCTTGTGAGATTATCAAAGTAGGAGGAGATGAAGAAGAGAAAAAGGAAGAAGAAAATGCGAGGCTGGTATACTGAGCGACAAATGTGCAGAAAAGAGGAAACTTGATCGAACTAGCCCGAGAGGCAGGGCAATGGCGCACACTCCTCATCCCCAACAGGACTTCTCAAGGTCATGAATCAATATACTATCAAAGGATATACGAGGTTATATATTGCCAAAAAAATACAAGGAAGACGATTGGTCAAAGCAGCCTAGCTTCACCTAGACAGCCGAACAGACGTAGACCGCAGGATTAGGTCTAGGCCAATAAAAGGCATGAGACATATCAAAAACTCGCAAGTCATCACTTCATTCGTTGCTCGCATGGGCTTTTCTTCATCAATTGAGTCAATGGGAGCGAGTATACAAACTCTTCTGAGATGGATCTTTCAATTCCAACCTCGATAATCGATAATAATAAGAATAATAATGAAAGCCTTTACTCTAGTAGAACATATTACACAAATTTAAAAATTTAATATTCTTAGTAACGCCTGGCGGACGCCTTTTCCTGTGCATAGGCCTCCCTAACCTTTTTCCATATCTCCCTATCCCTCATGGTTCTTACCCATGATTTTCTCAATAATAGGATCGATTATTTGATCGTAATTTCGCCAAATCTTCTCCTGATGTGTAGCTCGAAATTTGAAATTTCTTCAAGTCTCTTCCATACAGTTGAATCTAAATCCCCTCCTCGAATACAGCTGAATGGTTGAAATAGTTAGGAAGTGCCCTCCCACCAATATACACAGCTTCAAAGTAAGTCGAAGCTCCCATCTTCCTGAAGACTACAATTCACCCTCTCTTTCTCATAATATATGGGTTAGTGATCGAAATTCTTCTACCTCCATCCCTCCCTTTCTCCCTCCCTCCAATGTTCCTAGATGATAGGCTTAAAATTCCGTACGACCCGCTAAAAATATCCCTGCCGATGTCAGAAATCTAGATAATCAGAAAACCGGCTTCGGTGACGTTTTATTCTAAAAAAAAACGCCTTCAGTAGGAAAAAAAAAACGTTGCAAGTATGATTTTGCACACCCAAACATGTCTTCATGAACTAATGGGAGAACCGCATCCTCAATCCTTCACCGTATTCCAACGAAATTTAATTTTGGCGACGTCACTGGGACGTTCTGTGTATCTGGAAGGGCTCAGATACCAAACTCATCCATTTCCTCAGTCACCTAAACGCATGTCATCCCTCGATCTCTGTAACAATCGATATGAGGGAGGTACCATAAAGGTCTGAAAATGACTTTTGGCGAGTGTCTGGCTGCCTATGTTGGGCAGGCTGGAAGAGTTCTCGGCATACGCCTTTGGGAGCAAAAATCCGCTGCATTCTCTAGAAACACGAACAAGTCCACTATCCGTCTCCACTACGTCGCCTCCGTTCATAATCTTGAAAAACTCTGTAAAACTCCTCTACTCTCGCGACAAAAGACAAAAACTCAACCATTTAGAGAAAGTTGAAACTACAAAATCTCACAATTCAAATAAATATCTTTCCTTAAATGACGTACTTCAATCTTCTAATCAGAAATATGTTCATTTCACCGACAGAAAATACTGACCAATCTCGACCACTCTTTTTTAACAGGGAACCTGTTTTATGGTGGTTGGGGAGGACGAATTGAAGAAAGATGACGGGCGACGGGCGCCGCTCAGCAAAATTTGGAACTTGAAAAAAATTCGACCTCCGAGCTATAAGCGATAGAAGGTGCGTTTAGAAAAATTTTGACTTTGAAGCTGTTATATGATACAAGAACAATTTGAAGGAACTGCCGTTATTTCTATTGCGTTCTGTTATATGATGGGAAAAGGATTTAGTTAACAGAGAACCTATGGGAAAAAGACTTGGAAAAATCTCGACTTCCGAGCTGTAGGTGATAGGAGAACTTGGAAAAAGTTCGAATTTCAAGATATATATGATAAGAAAGGGACTTGGATAAGTTCCGACCACCGAGCTTGACACTTGCACTGCACGCGAGTGACTCCCATAAAACACGTGGCCTGTTTACTACAATTACCAACCCGATAAACCACATCGACCGTCACTACATGGTTGATGTTGGTCAATTTTCGGTCATATGACTGAAAATGACCCAAATATTATGGTACTATCAGAAAATGGTTGACTTCAAGTAAATTTCTGAGATAAATCGACCATATTTCGACTATTTATGTCAGTTGATTGTTGGACAGATACTATTCCCAAATTTTGGCCATAATTTTTGGTTGATTTTTGATCATTATGCGGAATACAAATTTCGGTCCATTTATGGTCGTTATATTGTCAATACAGGATGGTCTTCGTTTGTTAGTCTAAAATTGATATTGTATTTATTACTCAATTGTGACTAAGATTTCTAGTCAATTTCTGGGCAGATATTCTGGGAGTTGCCTTGATCCATTTTGAGTAGACTTTTTCCTCAACATCTACCAATATTTTTACTCTTTTTCTTTTGGTCTATTCTCTTGCAAACCACAGTCACTCATTTTTGCCCAAAATTTCCAGTCGATTTCTTTGGAATGAATCAACTGTCATATTGCTCGCAAACTCGCAGATATTCAAAATAAAATTCAAAATTTAAAAATTAATATTCTGAATAATGAAATTGTTCAATAAATGAACATATCCTACTAATCATAAAAATATTAGATTTATATATTCGATTTAAGGAATTCCAACAGGAATAATTGATGAATATATATATTTTTTTTTTCAATTTTTATTTTATATCAATTTTAATTTTTTGAAATTGAATTTCAACTCTATTCAAGAAGTAATTATAATAATATAATATTATTTTGAAAAAATAAAGATCTTATTTAAATTTTCTTGATATAGTTGATTTAATTAAAATTATTAATTTTGTTTTTCAGAATTATTTATTTAATAAAAATATTTATATTAATTTTCAATAATTATAAAAATTATTATAAAACAACTAAAAAAAATGAAACTAAATAACTTTTTATATCTCATTCAATTTATTTATGTATTTGATCCTTTAAATGAGAAATGATTATTTAATAATTTCAATGATTTTAAATAAAATTTAAAACTTGTAATCATATTGAACCAGAATGAATTTTTCATTTTTTTGTTCGATTTTACAATTATTGGTTTATTTATGACAAATAAAAAAATTATTAAAAATAATTTGAATAATAAATTATAAATTAAATTGATAAAAATTAATTTTATAAATAATAAATTGATAAAGAATAATAATTATTATTATATCAATTACATTATAATAATTAAATTTAAAATTAAATAATAATGTACGACTTTCATGAATTAAATTTAAATAAAGATACATATAATATTTAGATTCATTAAAAAATTATTTAAATTAAATGATCAGGGTGTCTACCAGAATTGAAAAATGGAAATAGTTGACATTAAAATTGGTTGACCTTTTTTCGATATTTTATTTGACCCTAAAAAATATCAACCCCCCTCCCCTCTCTCCATACTAATATCGTAATTTCGGTATTTTTTTATTCGTTTGCAAGAATTAATATTTAATTAAGAAAATTGTCATTTTAAAAGTCAGAAGTTTATTGATTATACCTTGATATTGTGCATAATAACACATGTGAAAAACATTCTTTACACAAAATTATGCATTTTTGGACTTTTTAGTTGATCTACGGATAGAAAAGTTGACTTTACTTGACTCAGTTGACCATGTTTTAAAAAAGTTGACTTTAATTGACTTAGTTGATATATTCGACCTGGTAGACACCCTGATGATTTAATTTTAATTGGTATAAATCCATAAAATTTCTGAACATTGTCCATAAATAATTGAAGATAATTATACTAATTGTAATTTTAGACCAAAATCGCATTCCTCTCAATATGATCCTGACAACGAGATTGCTATCTTCATTCTTTTCTCCTCTCACTTGAAGGAGCATTTGATATAGACGGGGTTTTCCTGTCGAAAATGGTGGTCTATTAATATCATCTAACTATAGACCGTTTTATGGCGTCTCTATTGCCCAAAACTTGATCGTTCTGTTTTGTCAAAAGTGATCTATTTGTAGTAGTCCGTTGATATCGCTTGAATAAACTTGGGCTACAACAGACTATTTTATAATCGTCTACATTGCCCAGAAATCTACCAATCTTTTTCGTCAAAAGAATTCTAATTATGGTGGTTTGTTGACAATGATTAAATATTGACTATGAGAAAATATTTTATATCGTCAAGGTTCCCTAGAAATCGACTCTTCTTTTCGTAAATATGGTCAAAATAATGGTCAATTGCAGAGGAAGTATGGCCAATGACTGAGAATAGACCATTTTATGGTACCTACATCAAAATTTTATCTAGGTTGCTTTAAATGTGGTCTAAATATGTTAGGTAAAAGCGGAAGTAAATCGACCGAAAAAGTTGGTCTATCATTAGTCACTTATCAGAGCGCCCGCTCAGTCTATTTTTGGTCAACATTTACTCAAAATCGACTGAGATATTTGGTTGATCTGGTTTATCGGGCAGTCTATTTTTGTTCGATTTACTTACTGAGATATTTGGTCGATCCGATTTGTCGGAGAATTAATGAAGGCCACCCCGAGCAGCTCACCAGTTTTTTTTTTTTATATGCTTGCCTAATCGAAACTAGTCGCGTTAAACACAGACCCCTTCTGAATTTGAAACAATTTTCTTTCGTTTCCTTTCCCCCTTCTAAATTTTATTTTTGATCTAGTAAATTTCTGAAATATATTTCGTGTGCCTTTGTGCTTGGATTTTTCGTTTTAGTAACTTCATCATGGCTCGTGCCTTCGAGGGAAATTTCCAATACATCAACAATCCCTTCCTGCGAGTCAGTAACTACTTACAAGGAACGAACGTCAATTTTGAAAATCGCACGCATCCTCACGACCGCATACTATTTTTGGCGATATCGCGATACAACGAAAAAATCACGATTGTTCGTACTTACTTAACGAGACATTATTGAGTTTCGTTTGATCTACTTGACCTCGAAGTGCCCGTAGTTTACGCAGCTTCTGCTCTTGTGTTTCGACTTTGTCTCGCAGCCGCCTGAGACGTTCGTGCTCGCTCGCCACCATCTGATGTTTCGCCTCGTGCTGTTTGAGGAACCGCAACCTCTGTTCCTTGGTCATCAGTAGCTGTCGCTGCGACTCGATCTGCTGTTGCTGCCTACATGCCATCTCTTCTAATTCGCTGACCGTCAATTCTGCGGGCACTCCTTCCGGTAACTGTATATACAAAAGAAGAAAAAAAAAATGCTGTTAAGAAAAGAATTATACTCGAATGATATACAATACACGTTGTGGAAATACGAGTAACAATAAAGACGTGTACGCGCCGGCATCCTAACGCTTTTGCCATACGAATCTATGGAAAAGCAATACGCATTCGGGATATATACGAATAATATGGTACTTTTTGTCGGTGCGTGGAATGTGTATAGCCATTCTGACAATTTGTGAGTATATAACCATCGCGATCGTAAAACTTTATTGGGTTACGCGCGAGATAACCGTCTCGTTTAATGTTTTTAAACGAAATAACAGTTTCTTAGGGATAATAGTGTGTATTATGTTGATACCGGTATATTCGTTTTTTTTTTCTCTCCTTTTCTCATTTCTCGGCAAATTAAAAATGCTGAAATTACGCTTCCTCGACGATAAGAACTCGAATAGTAATTAAAGGGCATTATGTGTGACGTTACATCATATCATTTTTAAATATCGCCGTCGCATAATCAAAATTAGCGCCGCTACGCCAGAATGTGTGCGAAAAAGTGAATTATGGCCGTCCTTTTTTTCCTCTCTCTCACTCTTTCTCGCCACTCCACGTAAACAATAGCATATTGAAGAGTGTCTTGAGACACGCGTTCGTTTAAGCGCACGTTGCGCCGCTACCGAAAGGAAAAAAAAATGAAGAAAAAGGACGAAAAAAGGAAGTCAGTCGAGGCGAAGGAGAAGAAAAAAGAAGACGGTCACGTCTTCGCGCAGACGAGGAAACGCTCAAGTCTCCAGAACTTTTCATTTTTCAGTAGAAGGGTTTCGTACACGTCAAATGAAAACAACTAACGCATTAATCTCGAAGAAAATTTGCAATTTGCGGTAACTTTGAGAATTGCATTAAAAAATTAAGGTACAGTTCTTTTCTCGCAGGGGTTGAAACGACCAGAATTTAATAATTCATCTTTCGTTCACAGCCGGATGGATGTTCGTTCTCATTTTTGAACTTTTTCTCTTTTTTTTTTTATTCATTTTTCAATGTGCTGCGAACATTCATCATATTTTTACGAAAAGCCAATACAAAAAATATTGGATAGCGTAGACTGTCAAGAAGGTAGATGGATGAATGAGCTGTTAAATTGGCCGAGAAATGAAGAGGGAGTTGAAGAAAACTTTCAACAAGAATGCAACAGAAGTTGAAGCTAGAGTACGACGCGTTGAATTGTATAGGCGAGTGATGAAAGAATAAGTATAAGCTGAGCAAAGTTTGATTCAATTGAAACACACTTTTTTTTTCGCGTCAACTTAATTGAATATTCAACGACGAATTCCAGGACCGATGAGTGGCTATAAAGTTGGACGTTGGGTTTACTTGACATTTTATTACTCGTTAGAGAAGTTGTACTTTTTTAGAATCGACATTAAGGCTGAGTAATGTACATCCTTGTAAGTACTGTCGATGAGAGTTTTATGCACATGACGCAATAAAAGAACTCTTGAGACGGAGATATTCTTCCATTGAAAAATACCTGTTATTGGTCGGTTGCATTTGTCCGAGTGCTAAGCAATCGATCACGTTGCAAGAGAACTGCACTCCTTTGGGCATTGAGCGTGATGTCATGGGTCGGATTGCTCATCTTTTGTATTAAAACCAAACAATGACTATCAATTTGTAAGATACGGGAAGCAACATTACGGCTCATCATGTAATCTAAATTCGAAAATTCGAGAGTTTCTATTTTACAAACCGTACGAATAAATATAATTTATCACGATATTATCGAAATTCGAAAGACCAACGAGATTTAAATTGCAGGGTGTCTACTAAGAGGAAATTCTGAAAATACTCGAACTTTATTGACTTCTTTTTGAAAATAAACGAGTCAACGAGCAAGGAAAAAAAAACCTCACGGGTTCTTTAGAAGGGTGAAACGAGGGGTGGCAGGGAACCTGTTTTATAGGGCGCGCGGGATCTGAAAAATGTAGATTGTTACATTACAAGGCTGACCTATGGAGTCATCAAATTGTGACGCAACAGTCCCGGACTTTCGAGCTACATGTAATAGGAGAAGAACTTGAAAAATTAGGATGCCGTTGCAAGTTTTGCACCGACGAGCGGGGAACCCGCAAGACCCGTATTCCACTGCAGAAGGTCTTTCAAAAGGTAGAACATAATAGAAAATCATATCATATATGGCTCGAGAGTGGAAATTTTCCCAAGTCCCCCCCCCCCCATCATATATAGCTTAAAGATCGAAATTATTTTAAATACCCCACCTATCGTCTATAGCACAAGAGTTGAAATTTTTCCAACTCCCCTCCTTTCTTCGACGTCATCAACCTCGTGACGACATCAACCTTGGGCCCTACCCTCAACAAAAGGGATAGCGGGTTCCCCGCTAAAAAAACTAATCTATAACGTCATCAGATTGTGACGTCACAAGGCTGATCTATGAAGTCATCAAATTGTGACTTCACAGCCCTGGACTTTAGAGCTGTACATAATAGGAGAGGAACTTGAAAAAATCTGATCTATGACGTCATCAGATTGTGAGGTCACAAGGTTGACCTATGAAGTCATCAAATTGTGACGTCACGGCCTGGACTTTGGAACTATTATATGTATAATAGGAAAGGAACTTTAAAAAACTGATCTATGACGTCATCAGAATGGTCACAAGGCTGACATATGACGTTATCAAACAGTGACGTCACAGGCCCCGCCCGCAAGCTGTATATGATAGGGGAGGGACGTAGAGGGGCGCTTAGAACATTTTCCAGCCCCGAACTTTGCCGGCTGGCCGGACGGCGGACATTTTTCCGAAAAACCCCCGATAAAACAGGTTCCCCTTTGAAAAAAAAAAAGTCAAATTGGCTAAAAATACTGTTTCAACAGGTAAGTTGTTTTATCGGGGGGGGGGGGTGTCAGAAAAACATCCGCCGTCCGGCAAATCTCGGAGCTCGGCAATTTTCCAGTCCACCTCTAAGTCCCCTCCTATCATATATAGCTTGGGGGCGGGGTCTATGTCACAACTTGATGACGTCATAAGTCAGTTTTTTCTGTTCCCTTCCTATTATATATAGTTCCAAAGTCCGGTCTTTTTGCATCTCTTCTTGTGTTACTCTTTCAAGTATCCTCGTCATTATGAATGACCGTAGCTTTAAACAGAAACGTATCGATTCTAAGATTAGAATTATTCAGAGTCGTTATGAAAATGAGAATTAAGACTGTAGAACTTCTCATGAAGGAAACGATTTAAAAGTATGACGTCATTACAACTCGAATGGCGAACAATCTCGATGTGCTCAATGGTCAACCGTCGACGGAAGGAATTCTCAAAATGGAACAAGACGCTTTGGTGAAGATCAAATTCGGGGTCAGAAGCCGAGAGGTGCTCTGCAAAGGCCGAGCGTTTTCGGAAGGAGGCAGAAGTAACTTCATCGAGATGTTTTTGAGTTCTATAGTTTACAAAGCTACCGGCTTGTCTCCCCTATATCAACAGCCGGACAGTTGGAACATTCGAGCCTATGAACCCCACTTCTCTCCATAATGAGGATATGATCTTTCAGCCCAGAAAATAAGTTGCGGATAGTGTTGCATTGCGAAAGCCAAAGGTTTTAAAGAGATGAGTGATCTCAGAGGACAGCGTCCCACAGTAGAGTAAACGAACCTATTTCACTTTCTTTTTAGAGGGAGTCGTCGAGGAATAGAAGTGGTCGGATGTAGCTTTCGAGGTGAGTTTTTTCCAAACCAACATTCGAGCCATCGACTTCCTCCGAAAAAGAAACAAGACGGTGTATGAGGCTATTGAAAGCAGCGAGCTTATGGGAAGAAGCACGGATATTTATATCAGCGCAAAGATCCCAGAATTATGCACGCCACCAACAATGTAAATAGAGAGGTCAAGAAAATCAATAGAAGTTCCGCCTACTTCAATAGTGAACTCAATGGTGAGATACCGACTGTTGAGGAAGGTGAGGAGAGAGTGAAGGTCGGTAACAGAGCCACTCCAGAGGCATAAAACATCATCCATTTAACGGTGCCACTAAACAATGTGGGCGGGCAAGGAGATGAAATCCAGAGTGAAAGGCTTCATTCTCAAAAAGTTTGAAGAGAATTTCGAGCACCAAAGATCCAAGGGGCGAACCGATAGGAATACCAATATCTTTCGGAAATTCATAGACAAGGTGTTGAAATCGACAGAAATTGGGAGAAAGGCACATTTTGAGGAGTCTCATGAAATCATCGAAAATAGGAATCGGGAGATGAGTGTCCTCAAGGAGAACCTTAAAATAATCGAGAGCTAGAAAGAAGGGATAGAAGAAAATATACCAAAATTTTTCCAAGTCCAGCCTTTGAGCTATGCATGATAGGGGGGAGAGTTGTAATAATTTCGACCACCGAGCTATGTATGATAGGAGGGGGACTTGAGGAATGTTGATAACACCACAAACTGATGATGTCACAAGCTTGACTAATGACGTGGTGATGATGTCACAAGTAGATTCAACGGATGAAGATGACGTCACAATGAGATTTAATCTGGTTGATGTTTTCATTGCGCCTTTATCCTCTGTCAAAAATTCGCAAGTTTGGAACTGGGTTTCCATGTTTTAATGTCTTTAGGAAATCTGCGAGTTCAAGTTCGAGTTGGTCTCTCCCGCCCCCTCACCACAAAAAATTTGCGAGAAATCTTTGACTCCACCCAGAGGTCTGCAAGTTCGAATTCGAGTTCCCCAGGCCAAAGTTGGCTGAAAATATGTGCGCTAGACTTATATTAGACTCTTTTTAGTTTTAAACTAGGCTCAATTACGCTATACTAGCTTTTAACTAGGCCTAGGCTACCATAGGTCTATGTTGCGCTATACAAAAACTAGTCTATACTCGGCTTAAACTAGGCCTAACATACAGTGTATTAGATTGTATCAGACTTCTGCTTCCTCCCCGTCGATGGACTTAAAATTCTCAACCTAATACAAAAATCCGCGAATCTGAGAGAGAAAGAAGAAGTAATAAGTTATGAATTTGATGACGTCACAATCTTTATTAGGCCTCTAACCGCTATCGAAAATTGTTTTGCCTTAACCAGAAGCCAGATCGAGCACGCTGTAGAAAGACATTAAGAATGAACTTCATTTATTTGGTAGTTCATTATAGCCTGTCTTGAAGCTTAATTGGTGGTGTAAAATGAAAATAAAGCAGTTCTACAAAGTGAAGTATAAAAAATGCGCGCCGACCCTAAAAAGAATTTTGACAAACCAGCGAATCACGTCATAATTTAGTTAAAAAAATACCAGAATAAGGTAAATTATTTTACAATACCACGGAAATTGAGTTTTTTATGTTGAAAGATTCTGATCTACTCAGAAAATTTGACTCGCGATTCGGCTACACAATCGACTGCAAATATTCATATTCTAGGGATCATCACTGGTCGACTTTTGTTAAAGATGGTGAGTCGGTTTCCAAAAAAATCATTGGAACAGCTTTGTTCTGATTTTTTTGTAGCTGGGAAACAAAAATTAGTTACAGTCTCCAGGGTCTATTTCTAGAGCTAAAATCAAGCCTCAAGGTTTAGCTTCTGGCTTTTTCGGGAACCGGCTTCCCACCATTTTCTTCAAAGACTATTGATATGAATCCTAAAACAGTACACTTGAGTCTTCTTCTTGACACTTTCTCCTTTCAGAGGTTAGTCGTCCAAAAGACAATCCAGATAAGAGCTATCGACGTGGATCTTTACACGACACCATACATCTTTTACTGACAAATCTTCCCTCGATGATGACCTGCAATCGTTGCTACTGCTCGCCTCTCGTAAAGTGACCTCTATACTGTAGTATTCTGAGTTCGACGTTCGATAAGATCTCAGGGAATGATTTTTGTGCACCCAGCAGAATTTTTCAGGTTCTATTCTTTCTCCAATTTTTAGCGTCCAAACTTCACACTCATAAAAATCAGTTCGGACACCTCCTAGTATCGCAGCATTCTAAACCGAGATTGAGGCTCCTATTTCAGATATCTTTGTTACTTGAACTCTGGAAAATGCTATTATTATGCCCAGATGAGAAGAATATCTTAAGGAAACGATTTATCAAGTCATAATGGCGCGTTCTATTTTTGGAAACTGTAAAAAGTATACTTCTTCATACACGATCTTTTAATTTTGTAATTTTGAATTACAGGCGACGAAGGAAGGAGCATTGATCATGCCCCGAAGGTTACCAATTATCAACCTCTATTAGGTCGATACGCGGGCGGAATTTAGGTAAAAAATAATTGACCTCTTGTTGCCATCATTCTATCAATTCGCATAGTTTTTCCCGTCTTTTTTTTTCCTTTCCTCGCTATTACATACATCGTTCCAACTTACTTCTATGGCATATAGGTAGAAAGAATTTTTTATGGTCAGTGGCCTCAAATAATTTCCACTTCATAATGTTACCATCATGATTATTGCGAATATCATACCGTACAAGCGCGAGTACGTGTTCCGTACTAGCGTTCTCGCGTTCGCTCATCAATAAATGCTGTAATTTACGAAATACAACACACTTTACCTACTGTAAAGTTATGTGTATAGGTATATATTCGGTCCTACTCGCGCGAGTATTTCAATATTGAGCTTAACAGCGAGGTACAAATCTATCTTCCAACTCTCCGCCGTGATAATGTAGGTGAGCCGCGGCTTAGATGGAGGACTGCGGGTGTTTAAATTTACATTAATTTACATACGTACGTAGGCGTGAAATGTGTGCGATACGATGAAACGGTTAATTACGACTGTTTAAAAAAAATGTTCCGATCGAATCAGAGTTTGGTTAGTCGTGTTTGTTCATCACCCGACTACATTTCGCCGCTGCGTCTTCTGCAGCACATTCTTGTCGAAAGTTTCGCTCGGCTTCCTCTCGCGCGCCAATTCAACTATTATTTATTCATCTATCTACCTATACTTGACAGGGCCGCGTTATACAATATTTTTCGTATTGACTTTTCGACGCGTGATGAATGTTTGTAGCAGATTGAGAAACGAGTGGGGGAGAAGAAAAGATTAACAATGAGGACGAACACCTATTCGACTGTGAACGAAAGATAACTCATTAAATTCTAATAATCAGTCTCTTCAACCCTGTGAGCGAAGCAAAAACTATTATTTTTCTGGCATTTCTTTTCAGTCCTATGGCCTTGACGACGTACACGTAATCAGGTCAACGTACTCCCGAGCTTAAGCCTCCTCAATATTGTCTCTGGGTCTTCTATTTCGAGCTGTCCTTGTCTCAAAATTCTTAAATTATGATGGAATTATTTGAGGCCATTGGTCTACCTACGACTATATGTCATAGATGTAATTACGAGCAGGAAAAAACTATGCAAACTGATGGGATGATAGCAACAAGAGATCAATTATTTCTACCTAAATTCCGCCCGCGTATCGAACCAGTAGAGGTTGAAAATAGGTCACCTTCGAAACAAGATCCAATTTCGACGTTGATTTTCAAATTCAATATCAGTAATCGACTAAATTTTGACCTGCCTATATGGTTGTGCACTCAAAATCTGCCCCATTTTGACGTCGATCGCAAGTCTTTTGCCGATGAATGAAATACAATCGAGTCAGAATAGATGTTACTTTTCAGTCGACAATAATCCAATACCAAAAGTCGGACTCCATTTCAAACTTTGACAATGCGTCAGTGGAACAAACAAGTGGTCAATTTTGAGTTGACTTTCAGTCAAAGAACGAGTTTAGAACTTCTGGGGAAGTCGCTTTTCGCCTCGCCCTCTGTTTGAAAAAAAAAAGTTATTGTCTTCCAACCATAAGTGGTAAACATTTTTCTCTCTGGATTGCAGTTGACACCCATAAATAAACGACATTTTTCCCATTAGCAAAACCATATAAATGAGTCCCGGTTTCATTCTGTCTCGCTTTCTCTTATTATTCCGCATTTCATGTTGATATAATCACTATTTTTCAATTACCATCATCTGTATATGTCACGTCAATTTCTGTGTGATATTCATGCTAAAATTTCACTCATTTATGACCTACAGATTTTTGTGACGTGACCAACCCATGACGTCATCAACTCGTGATATCATCGTGATCACCCTCAGTGACGTCATCACCACTAGCAAAATTTACACTTTTGTGACGTCATCAACCCGTGATATCATTGTTATCACCCTGTGACGTCATCACTACTACAGTCATTCTAGGACTTCACACCTTTGTGACGTCGTCACCACCAAATTTCATATTGAGGAGGGTTCTGGCAGAAGGGCCTCCGTCCCATAAGAAATACATTGTGTGGACGCCCTTTTGCCAGATACGTCCTCATATATTCACCATTTTGTAACAACATCAATTCTTGGTATCATTGTGATCATTCTTAGTGACGTCATCACTACTAATTTTAGAACAATTACTCTCTTGTGACGTTATCAACTAAAGACGGCATCACCACAAACTTCCAGATCAACTCAAGATATCATTGTAATCACCCTCAGTGACGTCATCACCACTAGCAAAATCTACACTTTTGTGACGTCATCAACCAGTGACGCATCATCGTCACCACTAACCTGTAGACATTCACATTATTGTGACGTCATCACTAACAACTTCTAGATATTGAAAAATTTATTACGTCATCAACCCGTGACATCATTGTCGTCACCCTGTGACGTCCTCACTACTACAGTAATTCTAGGATATTCACACCTTTGTGACGTCTTCACCACCAAATTTCATTTATTTACCATTTTGTAACAACATCAACTCTTGGTGTCATTGTGATCATTTCCAGTGACGTCATCACCACTAGCAAAATTTACTCTTTTGTGATGTCATCAATCAGGGACACATCATCAGTCACCACTAACCTGAAGACATTCACATTATTGTGACATCATCACTAACAACTTTTATGTATTTCCAAATTTATGACGTCATCAACCCGTGATATCATTGTTATCACCCTGTGACGTCATCACTACTACAGTCATTCTAGGACATTCACACCTTTGTGACGTCGTCACCACCAAATTTCATATACTTACCATTCTGTAACAACATCAACTCTTGGTATCATTGTGATCACTCCCAGTGCCGTCATCACTACTAATTCTAGAACAATTACGCTCTGGTGATGTTATCAACTAGTGACGGCATCACCACAAACTTCCAGATATTTATACTTTTATGCCGTCATCAACTCGTGATATCATCGTGATCACTCTCAGTGACGTCATCACCACTAGCAAAATTTACACTTTGTGACGTCATCACCAACAACTTCTAGATATTTACAAATTGATGACGTCATCAAATCGTGACATCATTGTTATCACCCTGTGACTTCATCACTACTATAGTAATTCTAGGACATTCACACCTTTGTGACGTCTTCACCACCAAATTTCATATATTCACCATTTTATAACAACATCAACTCTTGGTGTCATTGTGATCATTTCCAGTGACGTCATCACTACTAATTCTAGAACAATTACGCTCTGGTGATGTTATCAACTAGTGACGGCATCACCACAAACTTCCAGATATTTATACTTTTATGCCGTCATCAACTCGTGATATCATCGTGATCACTCTCAGTGACGTCATCACCACTAGCAAAATTTACACTTTTGTGACGTCATCAACCAGGGACACATCATCAGTCACCACCAACCTGAAGACATTCACATTATTGTGACGTCATCACCACCAACTTCTAGATATTTACAATTTTACGATGTCATCAACCCGTGACATCATTGTGATGGCACCAATGACGTCATCAACACTAATTCTAGAACATTTACTCTTTTGTGACCTAATCACCACCACTTTTAAATATTTACAATTTTATGATGTCATCAACCCGTGATATCATTGCAATCCGTCTTAGTGACGTCATCACCACCAAGTTTCAGACATTTACACTTTTTGTGACATTATCAACCAGTGTTGTTGTCACCAGGATTCCCGGACATTTTCACAAAGCGATTTTCACGAATGGACATTTTCACTGACGTCCAATTTCACGAAAGAAAAAATCATGAATCAAATTTCACGAATTTTTTTTTTTAAGTAGGTACCCGTCATTTTCAAAAAAAAGTAAATTTTATTCATTCACAAAGCAATATTGTGGCCTAACGTTCGCAAATAATCTACTATATATTCACCTCTTTATGATGTCATCAACCCATGACATCATTGTGATCGAACCTGGTGACGCGACGTCAACACTACTAATTCTAGGATTTTACATTTCTGTGACGTCATCAACCCGTGACATCATCGCATTAAGCCTCCAGTGACATCATCACCGATGATTTTAGGATATTTACACTTTTGAGACGTCAACCACTCGTGACATCAATGTGGTCACCCCGAGTGACGTCATCACCACTAACTTCAAGACATTTACTCTTTTATGACATACAGTAACGTTCTCAGCTTCAGCCTTGATGACGTTACATGTGTTTTGTGAAAAACATATCCTTCTAAAAAAAATCATATCCATGTCAAAGAATCGTCTTCAAAATTCCGGAAATTGCCCAATATAAGATTGAATCTACGCACTACCACTTATCTCGCTGCACTTCCTCTTCCAATGCTCGTTCTACTTTGTACGTCAAAATACCCTACAAACCAAGAACAAGGAGTAATTGCTGCTATTGCGCATTTCACTCCACTCATCGTCGACTTTCTTTGAAAAATTTCGCGCTCGTCAGCAAAATTCAAATTTTACATCCCTCGGTAAGTAACACGTTGTTATTTCTATTTAATATTTTCACAAGAATAAAAATTCGCTTCAGGTGAATTGCGCGTCTTACTCGAAGAACAGAAGAGAATCTTTTTTCAAGGCTGAAAATATGGAAATGAGTCGTGAGAGCGAAGTATGATGAGATGTATAACTGGCGCCGTATCCACGCAAAAGATCATAAGTGCGAACTCGAAATTTTTAATATACAACCGCTAACCACGTGACAGAAGAACGCGCTGACTTGAGAGGCACTTTTTGTCGTTCAAGAAGAGAGTTCAAGTACTATACAACCCCACTCAGTCACAAGAAGACGCATCTAGAAAATCAAAACGTTTTACTACAGCGTATCGTATATAATATAGTCTCTCATTATACCATAAATTTACTGACTTTCCGTTTACAGTTTCAACCCACAGGCTGACGATATCAGATATCGGACTCGAAATTTAGTCCTTCGAAAAATTGAGAAATGAAAATATCAATCGAAATGCAGAAGACAAAGACCTATTTATTGGTGAAAACCATAGAAGGGAGAGAAAATGAAGACGTCGACAAATGATACGAGCGAAATTGTTCCTCTTGTCTTTGAAAAAGATATTTATTTTCAATCTCTTAAAGGCCCGGCCTTTTCGAAGCTATGTTCTTAATACTCAGAATTATTGCGAGTACATAGCGAAAGAAAAAAAGACAACATACGAAAACTTTACAATCAGAACTTGCACCACTGAACGGCACTACTACGTACACATAGAAAAAAAAAGTTGGATATGAAGAATAAAAGTACAATATAAATAGTGAGACTTCACCATTGACGAAAAAGGCGCCAGTTGTGGAGCCCGATTTCTATCCATCTGTAAAGCTCAGGTTGTGGGAGGGAAAGTCTTCTATGTGGATTATGTTGGGCGATTTCGGTAAGTTGGCCAAGTCGAGGCAAATGAGAGATGGTGAGGATGTCCATGGAGTGGTGAAAGAGAGGATGGGGAGAAGAGTCTGAAATTTGAGATGGTGGTCTACATGGGATTGTAATGAGAGGAGTACAGAATTTTGGGGAAGGAGAGAGAGGAAAGCAGTGAGATGGTGAAACTAGGCAGTAGACGTGAGAAAGTTGGCTGTAATTAATAATGAGCGAAATTGTAGAGGGGGAATGCCAGCTCAGCGCGTAGGCTAAGGGGCTGGTGTGCAAAGCACTGGGCTGTAGATTGTATTGCATCTAGGGATTTTAAGGAGGATTTGCTAGCCTGTCTGTAGATGGGGGATTCGAAATCCAGTTGTGATCGGATTAGAGCGTTGTCTAATTGATGGAGAAGCTTGCGACTGCCAGTGCGAGAGGGGGATGGATATTTAAGGATTTTCGTGGGGAGTCCAGGAGCGATTGAGATCGAAGGTAAGGCCGAGGAATTCAGCGGAGGATCGGAGGCTAATCTGAAAGTTCTGTAGGTGGAGTCGTATTTGAAATTAGACGTTGACCAAATGGTCTACAAGAAAATAATTTCTAGAGCTCCCGAAGCCACCACAAATCGAAGAGAGTACTGCCGTCGGTATCGTTCATTTCTGCCCACAAAAAACCTGATTAATAACAGAGCTGACGAGCCCTTTTGAAAATTCATAGTATCTGCAGATTACTTGAAATGACTGCAGTATGACTATCCCTTTTTATGATCATGGCCCACAATTATACAACTTTTGATTCACACGTAGGAGACGGGATTCGACAATTTTCAACAGGCTTTTACGTTGACCAAATATACTTTCGTAACGCTCAGTTTCTGTCGCTCATCTTCGTGCAAATAAGCCAGAATCAAACACCAACCACGAGGAGCTGATTATTGAATTTAGCAGAAAACGTGTTCGTAATCGAATTATGATTTATCCAGTTTACGTACCATCTTTAATAATCTCATTAATTTTGCTTACGATGTAAACAATGAACAATTTTTCCAGCACGTTCTTAGGTTCGTTGATGAGAAACTACGGCTTTTCAAAACTAGTTGCCGCCCGAGAAATATTATTGAATCTTTTTCCCTTCGTAGAAAATATCTCTCGTCAACGAAAAACGTAGGGAAACGAAAATGACTTTACACGAAAATAATTCGACAATCTCCGTAATAAAGGCGTCCCTCCTGCTCTAGTCTTACCTTCGGGAAGCTGAAAAATAATGTCACCCCTAATGGGGAAAATGAATTGATTTTTTGACTTAACGAGTTCCGCGATTATTCCGTAGGTAGTCTAAAAGAATTAATTCGCTCAAAACTCGCGAGGGCGACGAAAGGCGTATTTAAAAATTCGAGAAAAATTGAGCTGTAATAAAAACTTTTTCCAGAAATAATAAGCTAGCGTCGGGGGACGCCTATTTATCCCACCTATTGAAAATAAGAAAATGGCAGGTCTATTAAAATTGTTGAGAAATGACTGGAAGTATAAAAAGAGTTATATATAATTTCTACCCTACGTAATACGGCAATCTCAGTTCGCTACAATATTTAGCAAAAGGTTGCGCCGCAAAAGTGCCACTTATTACAAGTATAGCGAGAAGAAATAAACCAAAAAGTTGGGATTCTCTTGAGACGTTTTCATCGTCCCTGGTCGAACTTTTCAACTTTTTGGTATACGGCGGTGCTGCGAGCTTCTGTTAAATACAGCAGAGGGAGAAAATTAGAAGCCACCTGTTTTACTATATTTTCATGGCCAACAGTAATGAAATAGCACTAATCGAACTTTTTCGAAAGCACTTCAAGATTTTTCGAGAACGAAGTTTGAAAACACTTTCAATAAAAGATTCTACGAATGAATGGAGGTAAAAGATAACTACTTGACATTACATTCACAACGAATCTCATTTTACGACTGCCGCGCTAATTGAGAACCACTGAAGAAACAGAATCATTAAGAGGATCCAATCTTGGAAACTTTCTCATTCAATATTTTTTCCTTCCTCGGTTTTTTTTTCTTCTATTTCTTCTTTTTCTCTATGTAACAAATTAGGTTTATATCTCTCTGTTGTACGACTGTTTTTCAACACTCGGTATTCTGGCTGTCAGCGGCTTAATGAAAATTTTTATAATCGGTCGTACAAGGTCGAAGTATGGTCGCCCATGAAAATGGTACATAACTTAGAACTTCAACGAAAACTTCTGAGAGCCATGACTGTAGAATGTGCCTCGAGTGGAAAATAAATACGAGTTTGCACAATGTACCCGAATCGGAATTGTATACGTAATATTAATTCGATTCATGCGAACCAAAAAATTGCTGCTATGTACATAAAACTGTGCAGCGAGTCTTTCTCAGTCAGTCTTACGCAGCGGTGATATGTACATTCATTCTGGAATTGTGGTATTGAAAAATGAGAAAGTACGTCGACAAGAGTAAATGAAGCAAAAGAATGTATTTACCTTTAATTTTGAGTTCTTGCGAGAAAATGTGGATAGAAATCTTTAATACCCCACACGCATATGTGTGCTCGTGAACGTTGATCTTTTGGTCCTGTTTCTTTTTCTTTTTTTCTTTCTCTCTCTCCTCTTCTTTATTTTGTATCGGGAATCGAGAGAACAGATGGATTACATGGAAACAACAAATAGAAGAAACACGTGACCAAACACTTCCGGCTCACTGCGTAATCGCAATCACTAGCGCACCATCCACCGCCACGACCGATGCACCGTTGTTGTATGTGTAGTAGAAATCACGTGGAAACACGGAAAAAAAAACCACCGGCCAGATAATTAGTCGAATACGTGGGAAGAATGCTTCTCTTTTGAAAGAAAAGAATCAATTTCTTGACATCGTTCGCGAAATTGAGAGCGAACGTACGGAAAATTAGATGAAACAAGCAGCAGCTGCAAAAGCACTGTGGTGACCTCGGGTTTTTGGCTAGTTTTCTTCGGATTCAATTTCAGGTTACGGGAATATAGATGAATAGCTTCAAATGGGATTGCGGGCTGGGTGTATCTCCTCTGCCCCTGAGATATTGTCAGGAAGTTGAATTTTCGTATTTTTCTGGGCGTACTGTCGTAAATTTGACCTCGTCACGCTCCCCTCGTCAGATCCAGACTCGGTTTCGATGCATTGATGAGGAAACTTGAGAAATTCAGTGTTAATTTCTTCAGAGCTGTGATTCTATCATTAATCTATATGGAGGGCAGGCAAATTAAAAATGTTGGAACGAAAGATCGGGGAACTATTGTTTTTCAGTAAGCTTTGAGCAAAATATGTGAGCCAAAGACATTTCAAAGACAATTCTTTTAGGTATTGCCTTCTTTTCTTCCTCAACTCGACATCATTATGCCTGGAAAGTGCGCTTTCGTCGATTGTTTTGGTATTTCAGTCGATAAAGACATCGGTCTACGTATTTTAGGAAGGAGGGAAAGCTAGATTTGATGGAAATGTCTCAGATTTGGTGTGTAAAACAACATAGATAATATGAGTCGAGACCTTCAACTGCACGGCTTATGCAGCTGTGGTACGTTCTTGTCCTGTAAAATCAATTTTTCGACAATATCTGGAGTTCTGTAGAGCCTAGAGAAAAACTTTCTACGTGAAGAATATTCCTCGTGAAATTTCCTACACTGCACTGCAGTCTATTCCCCTGTTATCGTAAGTCTAACCACTAGCCTGAAGAGTTCATTTACGAGTAAATAGTGGAATATATTTTTCGCGAATTTTTCCTAATACATAGAAAATACGTTTATTATTGATTTTATTTGCAGAGTAGCTGATATAAACATATTTTCTTTTTTGAGGGTTTCTCAGTTCACACATACATGATAGGGGTAAAATACTTCCTATTGGTCCCAGCAGGTCTACTATTAATATTTGCTGTTTACAACTTGGATGATAGAAAGGATACAAGCACGTCACTCGATCGCACGATCGACGGAATTTCTCTAGTGCGCCACTTTTTCTGAGGATGGGGGGTAGAATCTTTAAGAGTGCATACAAACACACCTAAAGTACAAATTCTGTACAAAGCGAGTATTAAATTATATGAGATCTAACTTGGCAAGACCTGTGGAATCGAGAAAGATGGCTACGAGAGATCGTTTCCGATATTTTACGGGACATCTTAAGTCGAGATGTAAGCGTTTGCGTAGCCCGTATAAAACACTCCTAAATTCAAAACCAAGAAAACACGAGAACGAATTTTAATAGGAAAAACGAGGAGCGGATATAACATGAGACGTCTTTCGACAAAATTGTCATCATCAGAATGAAGAGAAAAGAAAAAGAAAACTACAACTAAAACTGAGTACAAATATATGTAAGACTGTACTGTGGTACAGCTCACGAAATACAACAATACTTCTGAGATTGCAGTGATAAACACTGAATCAACAAAAACTTCACAGTTCCGATTGTGTGCTAACGACATGTCGTAGCTCGGAAGATGATAACATCAACCGTCATAGAGTATACTCCTTAATATAACTACGCCTGCCAAACCTGTCTGCGAGTAGCGCAGTTACCGAGATTGCGGCGTGACGGAAGCTTACATATAAAAGTACAACAAAAAACAAGAATTAAATTTCTGTACATTCATACTCCGGAGCAGTGCAGTAAAGCTCGTTGATGAGGTCATCCTCGTATGCAGGACGATTCACAAGGCTGTAGATGTGGTCTTCATGATTTCGATTTCTTCAAGGGTCTTCCGCCGACGAAAATCTTCCTCCACGTGCAAAATGACCTTATCACCACTAAGATGTCCATTGTCCAGAAGGTGCTTCGCGAAGGCAGATTTGGTAGAGTTACCGTTGTCGTATGCCGATGCGTGCTCATTGATCCTAGTGCGAAAAGGTCGGCCGGTTTCTCCAACATAACACGCAGGACAATCGCGACAACAGAGTAAGTATACACCGCTCCTAGATAAGGGAGGGGTCGAATCCTTCCCCTTAGAGTGTAACTTCCGGAGCTTTAGATAAGGGCAGAATATAGGGGTGATATTACGGTCAGAGATGTGAGTTTAGGGAGGTAAGGAAGTAGGACAGGTGATTTCCTCCGAACTGTCCTAAGGGGCTGGGTGAAAGTGGTGGTCCGTTGGAGAGCTATCTTAGTACCTTTCCTCCGGACAAGGCCGTCAATATCAATATTGACCATATTAGCACTAGCTAATTGCTTGAGAATAAAAATTACCTTAGCAAAAGCAGGAGGGGAAAGGGGGAGGGAGACAAGGCGGTGAACAAATGAGTTGAAAGCAGCTATCTTATGAGAGAATGGGCAGAAAGACGAACCATGAATGAGAATGTCAGTGGTAGTAGATTTCCTGTAGACTTGAAAGTCGAACCTATTAGGGAGGAGGGAGATAGTGAGGTTGAAAAACTTTATCTCACAGGATAAAGGTTGTTCATGAAACTCAGGAACTCATGAAGGGAGTAAGCAGGCCCCGTCCAGACGCATAATATGTCATCAACTTATCTGCACCAAGTAAACACGTGGTTGAGGAGAGGGTGCCCAGAATTGAAAATCTCAGCCTCGAGTCCGGACATGAATACTTCAGCTACGAGAGACCCCAGTGGTGATCCGATAGGGACACCTATGTCAGGAGGAAGTTTGTAGATGGAGTCGTTGAACTGACATATATTGGGGCAGAGACATTTTTGAAGGAGGGTGTTAAACTCAGAAACCAATGAAGTCGGGACTAATGCCTCTTTAAGTAACTCATCCGTGCGTTACGGGTAGGGAGGAGAGGGACGTGGGGGAACAAACCCACCACATCGAAAGATACAAGAGTACTTCCAGGAGGAGGGGGGGAGGAATTATGAGTGAGTAGCTCAGATAACTCAATTGAGTTCTTTATTGAATAAGGTGGGTGCAAGTTCGTTATTTGTTTAAACCAAATATCAAGATACTTGGCTAACTTATGAGTGGGAGCGGAAATGAAAGATACCACAGGGCGCATGATGGACCCATTCTTGTGGATTTTCGGAAGACCATAAAGGCGGGGAGCTTTAGGATTAGGTATCAAGATAGCTTTTTTGAGGGGTTCCTTATCTAGGATATACTTACTCTTGTTGATTTCGCTGCGGACATCGCTGTTCTAGGTCTCAAAGTTGAAGGTAGGATCAATAGTGGCGCCAATAGAATCGAGACACTGGTACATCTTCCGGTCGTAGTCTGGCCTATCTATGAGGACAACGGAGTTGCTCTTGTCCGCTTTAGTGACGATGGCATGGCCTTCCCTCAGTTTCTCGGTCAACGAATGATGAGGTCATTTTGCACGTGGAGGAAGATTTTCGTCGGCGGAAGGCCCGTGAAGAAGAGAACTCACCACGCCTACAACCTTGTGAACCGTACTGCATACGACGATGACCTCATCAACAAGCTTTACTGCACTGCTCCGGAGTATGAACGTACAGAAGTTTAATCCTTGTTTTTTCTCGTACTTTTATACTTTTGTACTCAGTTTTAGTTGTGTAGTTTTCTTTTTCTTTTCTCTTCATTCTGATGATGACAATTTTGTCGAAAGACGTCTCATGTTATATCCACTCCTCGTTCTTCCAATTAAAATTCGTTCTCGTGTTTTCTTGGTTTTGAATGAAGGAGTGTTTTATACGGGCTACGCAAACGCTTACATCTCGACTCGAGAAAGATGGTTCAGCAATTAGTTTTCTTGATCTACTTCAATACTTCGAGACACATGCACAGTATAAACAGGAAACCTACCTTCCTATTCCTTGAACTCCCTGCTTCCCTGTCATGGGCGAAAACCAAAAGGGGGGGAAGGCGAGACCCAACTGTGAGGAAAATTTCCTCCAAAACGGGAGCCTGATCCAGCGCTTCTCACTATCTCGATTGTATCGCGAGAGAGGGAGGGAAGTGGTAGAATCGAGGCATTTCTTTGTAATCTTCCTTCAAACCATGAGGTCGATATCAGAATTGACCTCATTCACTCCGGCCGAGTGCTTTATGATCAACAACTCCTAGTGGAAGGCGGACTGACTCGGCGGGATGTGGGTCAGCCGCGATGGATTAAGGCATTAAGCTATTAAATGTAGCGAACTAGTGAGCAACAGGGTAAAAAGACTCGCCGTGAACTGCATTATCGGTAAAGTCTCTTTCCTATAGATAGGAAATTCAGGGACGCCATTTCTTTCAGAGATAGTCAAATCCAAGTAATTGATAGACGAGCCACCAACCTTCAGAGTAAATATTATGGAAGGGTTTTGCTCGTTTAGATAATTGAGAAACTCCCGAACTCGGGGACCAGTCCATGTATACGTACCTGTACCAACACTATAGATGACTCGAAAACACCTGACCAGTGCCGGATTTACCATTGAGCCGACCTGAGCCGATGCACAGGGCGGCAATTTTTCAGCTGAAATACTTACTTACACTACAAGAAATGGAGAAGAAAAGTCAAAATACAAAAACAAGATGGAAACGAAATAAAAAAGGAATGAAAGAAAACGAAACAAAGAAGCTGAACCAGATTTTGATTTTGGCCATACTGAAGAAGATAAAATTACTGTCCATCAACATTTTCATGACCATGAAAAAACTTCGGTAACCCACCAGTCGTAAAAAAAATATAATTTTGCCTAAAAATATTTCATTCACGCGCTGGTCATCCAAGCATGTTTCTTGTAGAGCTCTTGTCAATTAGTATAAAAAGTTTAAAGAGGTTCTTAAAAGCATTTCGGAGGCAGCTTCTAAGAAAACAGATAGCAGACATAAGCTGATTTGTCTCGAAGCAAATTCCCTGCTGGAAAAAGTATCTCGTTTTGATATGGCATTCATGATAGTGCTATGGGACGTTATATTAGAACGAGTGGACTCGGTGAACAAATATGTTCAGGGTGTAAATGTTGATCAGGGGTCGGCTGTTAGATTGTTTCAATCTTTAGTGCAATATTTTCAAGAAATGCGCATGACTTGCTTTGAAGAATTCTTCACAAAAGCTGCTAAATTGACTAGCCAAACGATTGATGAAGTAGCGCAAACTGAGAGCACTGGCAGGAAGAAAAAGCGGAAGTTTCAATTTGGAGAAAATGTGGAGGAAACAACTTTTGGATTTAAGGAAAAACTGCACTATGATTGTTTCAATGTGACCTGACCTGACCTGAAGAGAAGAGGTAGAGCTCGAATTCGGACATAAAGACCTCCGAGATGAGTGAACCCCATAGGGAGCCGATGGGGATACAAAACTCTTCAGGAAACTCGAAAAATCTTCCATTAAATTTACAACAATTTGGAGACCAACAGATATGAAGTAAATTGAAAAATTCTTCCAATTCTTCATGAGTTAAAGATTCTATTTAAGCGGGAGGTGAAGCGACAGATTGCTTATGGTTGGAGTTTTTGTAAAAACGCTAACGATTTGATGATAGCCGGTTGCTGTGGATTTGGAGTATTGTTTTTTCATGGTAATTAGGACTTCGTTTTCTGTGATGGGAAAGTCGTAAAATAATGGAGTGAAGTCCATAAGTATGCTTCATCTGTTAGTTTGTGGTAAAGGAAATCAAGATTGTAATTGTTACCTCCGGCCTGCTCCTCAACATTGGGAAGACGGAAATCCTTCGAAAGTACCAACTCCCACTGTACAGTAGAGGAAATGGTCAAGATATCACCTTCACAGTGCTTGGTCACACTATCAAAGTGTCCAAGGTCATCAAGTACCTTGGTGTGATGATAGATAATAAGCTGAAATTCAAGGCACACCTCGAGTACATGGAGGAGAAGATGATGAAACGCATCCCCCTCCTCCAGAAACTTGCCCGCAACCTGTACGGATACAGTTTCAAAGCGCGGAAAGTAATGTTCCAGGGACTGATCTTTTCGCTCGCCAAGTACTGCTCCTCTGTCTGGTACCACAGGCTCCAGCTGAAGACTTATCACAGCTCAATCGATAAGGTCCAACGCCGGTGCGATGTGATCAGCAGCAGGAGCTACAAGGACATTAGCAAAGAAGTCGCTAAGGTACTTGCGGCGAGCCCTCCATTGCACCTACAAATCGCAGAAAGATCAGTCAAGTGGCTGCTCTCGAAAGATATGCCGGTCAGACACTGGGGACACCTTCCCCAGGTGGAGACCGACGACGAAGGCGACCTAGTGCTCCAAGGCGAACCAGTCTCTCCTGCTGAGGTAGCCAAGGCCTTCAGAGCAGCCACCTTGAACGTGTGGAACAATGAATGGGTAAACATAACGCCAAAGAAGTGGCCCCAGAAAATGTTCCCCACTGTTCACGACCAACTGCGGATCAAAACTCCACCAAACTTCTGGACTTCACAGGCTCTTTCAGATCATGGCTGCCTTAAGTCATATCTGAAGCGTGTGAAGCCCAACGCGCCAGACGGATATGAACACCGTCCAGCATGTGGACTCGGCTACCCTGAGTCGGCCAAGCACGTGCTGACAGAGTGCATGCGCTTCACAGTCAGTCGACCAATGGACTGGGACAGATCGAGGAGTACCACATACCCTACCTCTAGGAAGTGATGCTGAAGTTGTGGAAGACGGAGAACCCACACTTCCGCATCATCAACCCTGAGTCAGATGTAAGACCACAGTAAGTCGGCGGGCTAACTGTTCTCGGACAACCGCTCCTAGTTGGTGAATAATCCAATCATCTACACAACTAGGCATGGCTTTCACCAAAACTTCAAGATGCCATCGGGCCGCAGCTGACATCCACCCAACCCAAGGACCACGGACCTTAGATAAGTACCTAGCAATTGGCTTGTACTCACAACACCACACCCTGCTGAAGCGCCTAATTACTGGGATTGTAGCTATTTCCTGTAACCATGGGCGATAAGTGGAGTATTAGTCACGCGACAGCAGGATCACCTTTTCTCATCTATTTCAGCATAAGAATAAGTTGTTAAACAATTCATACCATAAATGTATACATGTTCTCATGACCACCCTCACACTGCATCCGGATGCCCAACTACTGGGGAAGGCGGTTATCTCCCTGTAACCATCGACCAAAAGTGGAGTACTGGGCAATCCGCTGCGGATCAACATTTGCTTCTACTATTTCAGCTTAGAGTAAGATATTAATTAATCCACCTATGCAAATGTACATGTCTCACAACCACCATCACACCGCAATCGGCGGTTCTGCCACTGGGGAAGGCGGTTATCTCCCTGTAACCATCGACCAAAAGTGGAGTACTGGACACGCCCTGCGGATCTTTACTTACTACTATTACAGGTATAGAAGTAAGATTGTAACCAACACATAATTTTTACAATTGTATTATTTATATAACACTTAATATCTTGTAATTATTATCAGGTCCCCTCTACCCCACTTATTTAGGGATATGTAGAGGAGCCCCCCCCCCAGTATTGTACCTCCCAATCTACTTTTCTCCTCCCAGCTGCCCTGAGATCACTGTTAGATCAATTGGGGCAACTGAGTGGATGATTAATAGCCGAAGTGCAAAAGGGAAACCCGTCCAGTGCATAAGTCAACTCGTCAAGTCTCTGCGGGCAACCCTTGAGTATGGAAGCACTAAATATAAACTACATTTAAGATGACAAAAACCCTTGCAGAGAGCGATCTCTCTACAAGGGTTAGTCTATAATATTGTCTTAACGCGGAATAAACTGGCCCCATGGAGCAAGTTCCAACTGGGGAACCCAAAAAAAAAAAAAAAAAAAAGATCGTAATTGTTATTGGAGGATATGGACACATTGTTCTGAAAAATAGGATTCCAAAAAGTGATGTTGATGGTTTTCTCAAGCTTGAACATAAAATTGAAGAAAATCTTGGAGTTGGGCCTCGCTGTCCCTAGGTCGTTTACATACTTATTCCCGTATAAGCACGCACGAATATTTCTTCCATGTATATGATTGAACCAAATCAAGCTAAGGGCGAGCCCACAGGAGGCCATCACCGAACTCGTATACGTTATCTTGATTTATTGCTGTTGATAATGGGTCGTAAACTCGAGAGCAGAATTAACGATTGATGGGGAAGTTTATGGGACGGATCAATTTCTAAAAAACATAATATCCGAAATTTGTTCGTTGTTCTGTTTCATCACAAGAAAGTATTGCTCTGGTTTTTTACGACTCGTGGATGTCCGCTAGAAAATTATAACTTTTACAACTTTATAAAGGTTCGACTGACACCTCGCTTCACACAACAAAGCAGCAACCATTGAAACCTATTACGAGTGAGAAAAATTCTCGGCCATAACATTCGAAAAAAAATACGTACTCGTACGTGATCAATGGTCAGGACTCTTCACATGTACACCTTAGCGCGTAAAGTAGCATCTTCGAAATCAAGAGCGTTGTTAATAGAGCATAAAATCAATTCACTCGCTCGAAATCGCACATTTTTTTTTCGCAATACTTCTAAATTCGATTTGCTATAACTGTGCTACATTTGAGATCCTCGAGTTTCCTCCCCCCGCCCCCGTTTCATCATCTTGATGTGTTTTTTTTTTCGACTTACGGTTCACACGCGACAGTATAAAACGTAAAAGTTACCTCGAACCGAGTGCACTTTAAAACGACGTTTTCGCCTCCCTATTACGTTAATGGATCGGGGAAATATCGAAAAGCGTTTTCCGCTCTCTTCATAATAAATACTACAAATACATACTAAACAGAATACGATACAATCGAGTAAACTGGCCATCACTTTTATCGCCCGAGCGGTAAACAGAAAACCACTCTATCAATAATAATCCAATAACGACGTAAATTGACCACAACGTCTAAAATTAAATTATTTCGCTATACACGAAACAATGGAGCGAAAAGGGTGGCATGTCGTCGTGCATGCGAGAAAGTACACGGTTGCATTGTCTACTCGTCTTGACGAGATCAGCGTGCTGGAAAACTATACATATAATATACGAGGTACAGTACTTTTGTAATCAGATTGCGGAAAGCTGTGTGACGGAAAATGGTCTACCAAGAAGGAGCGTTGACGTCGATAAGCCAGCAGCGACGGGAAGGAATCGGAAAATTTTGATTGCAGAAGCCGTCGCCAAGATTTATTTGTGTGTACTTGAAAGTTGTGTCGGCGAGTACCGAGTGCGACTCGTATATGTAAATTCGAAAATTTCGCTCGCGAGCTTCGTACACGAGCTTAATGAGACGTCTCCATTTCACGTGGTAGCCTTTAGGGTAATATTTTCAGCCACTGAACAGCTACTCGACACGCGATACCCAACCGCCGAGATATAATATACCGAAGCCATATGTGAACCCGTGCCCGCGTACCGCCCAACTTTGACTTCATATTCGTCAAAACTATTTTGTCATTCGAATTGAAACTGAAATGATAGCGTAATGCTCATCTGCAGCACGCGCGGCGAAGCAACGACGCGTGAAACAATACTCGTCCTAAAAATTACAATTTTTTACACTCTTCTTTTATATGTATAGATATTTTGGCACATATAATTAACCTAATTACGAGAGTATGTACATATATACAGACGATAGCTACTGGGTTATTTATTTTGTCGAGAGAAAAATTTCTAGATCGAGACGACGACGTACGGTCCAGTGAACCTTATTTTTGATTGGACTAATAATACGAAGAATGTCGGGAGAAGAAAGAGGAGAGAGAATTTTCTTAATTATAACGATTGTAAAAATAAGTACGCTGAATAATAACAATTAACTTATTTACCATCGCGGTATGCACGTAACTAAAACGCGTAGAATTCGATGCTACACCAGAAGAATTGATGTCGTGATCGGTAATTACGTCGTATTCTTCTCCTCTCCTTATCGCAGACTCGTCTTTGAAGAGGAAAAAAGAAAAAAATGTACATAAACAAAATTTTTATTATCTAAAAGCCAGAAAAGATCGTCACGAGTGATAGGATTCTATGTTTGAACGTTCGACCGGAATTTCGTCTTGAAAACCAATTATTCTTAGTAACGCGATTTTTTAAAGATTACGTTCCTTATATTTTATCGATTTAATTACGTAATTACATTTATTGTTCGCCCATGAGCATTGATGAGCTACCGGCTGTGTTTGTCCACTTTGACCGGCCTCAAAAAGCGAAATTTATACGCTTGTTGACAGAAGGCGGAGTTAGAACAACTTCAAAATAGATTCGGTTGCGTGATCTTCCTCCAGTTTGAAACGAGTCACCCTAAATTATAACGCGAGCCCTACGCGTCGAGAGGTCAAAAGTTTTTCTACCTAATCATGAATGACAATCTCTGGTGAGTCACGGCGATGCTAAATCGTCATTTCCTGTATCGGAGAGAATGTTTGTATCAGATCAACTTTCAAAGCTAAAATCCCTCCTCTTCGATCCAGGTTTGATACTTGAGTTTGCTCACGTTTCAATGCCAAAATTCTTGTTGTCGATGCAAATCATGATTCGTGTAATACCCTCAAAGTACTGAAACAATTCCGATGAACCATATCAACTCCAAACCGACTTGCTGCTATCTTACCAAAAGTCGACGTCTAATTTCGACTGCAAATCGACCCAAACTGACTGGAAGACGACTCAGTATCGGCCGCTTCTTTTTATCATCGACATCTGAATTGATCGACTCCTGGTATCAGAGGTTGATGAAAACTGAAGATCAACGCCAGTTTTGGGTTGATTATTCAGAAAATCGCACAAAGAGAAGAAAAAACTGGGAATAAATGGAGATTACATAGACAAAGAGGAAGAAAGCCAGCCTCTTAAACAATGTAATCACATTTGACGGCGGAAAATCAGGGTGTCTACCAAATTTGAAAATTATAAATATTGGACTTTTATTGGACCTTTTGTCGCAAATCTCCTGATTTAACAAGCAAAAAAGCAAAAAAAAAAAAAATTAATTTTTGATTATTGACTTTTATATTCCATCAAAATTAATGGACTTTTATTGACGTATCGGACCATTGTTGAAATAGTGAACTTTTATTAGACTTATTGGACTTATTGACCTGGTAGACACCCTGAAAATTATTCAGTCTGGTAATTGGACGATAGAAAAAGAACAGAACCAACCAATACGATAGCAGTAAGCCTGGAAGCCAGTAGATACGCAGGACTTGGCCAACAGAGTGAACCAATTAAAAAGCAGCATATCATAGCCAATAAAAACACAGTGTTAAACTGTCAGAATTAATATGTTCTGAGAGTCAACCAATCACAACACAGCATTGTTTATATATAATAACCAATAGGATCACAGAGTTCTATTATAAAAACTCATGTTCAAGGCCTTGTTTTCAGTAGCGACACAACTGATGATGGGGTGGTATCCAAAAGTACTCTTGTAAGCTAACTAATAAGTAGAATTGTACACTTGAGAATTCTTCAATATCTACTTAGACCTCACCATACTCAATATGAGTCTCAATGATAAGGCAAATGAAAAACTGCGGTACAATTCAGGCCGGTCATTCGCCAGCTTACCGCTAGAAGCGTTACGACCGCTAAAATTGAAAACGGGAGCAGGACGATTCTCCCTTTTAGGAACAAAGCAATTCAGGAGGACAATGGAAAGAACAAAATTTGTAGAGCGTAAAATATTCTACCAATCCAGGGTGTCTACCAAATTTGAAAATATTGGACTTTCATTGGACCTTTTGTCGCAAATCTCCTGATTTAACTAACAAAAAAAAAAAAAAAAAAAAAAACTTTTTTCAATTCTTGATTATTGATTTTTATATTAAAATTAGAACTTTTATTCTCGATTATTGAGTTAAATTGGACTTGCATCAAAATTAATGGACTTTTATTGACTTATTGGACCACTTTTGAAATAGTGAATTTTTATTGGACTTATTGACCTAGTAGACACCCTGCAATCACCTTCTTTCATAAAAATTGATTCAGAAACCTTTTGCCCTTCACCCGTACCACCCATCAATTTTCCCGTTTTCGTAATACGCGATACTAACACTTTTCAACCCGAATACTCATAAAAATTTCGTAGATTTTAAATGCCGAATAATGTGACAGGCCGCAGGGTGTCCACTTTTTCTCTGAAATGAAATTCCCTGACTTTTCCATAACTTTTCCCTGACTTTTTCAGATTTTTCCAGACCGTAATCTCCACTAAAAAGCAAAAAAAAAAAAGAGGAAGAACTTCTTAGCTCGAACTTTTTTTGACATATCTCAAAAAATTCCCTGACTTTGGGTAAAATTCCCAACATTCCCTAACTTTTCCCTGACTTTTCCAGGTCTCGCAAAATTCCCTGACTTTTCCCTGACTTCCAGATTTTCCAGACAAGTGGACAACCTGCAGGGTTTCAGAATCGACATAAAAACTCTGTGTAAAACATGTTCCCTGTAAAAAAAATTTAGTAAACGTAATACTTCCAATTTTCAACGGACGGACCGGACTGCAGGGTTGACGAACCACATTGAAACCAAATGTAGCGTAAAAGGAATCTAGAATCAGGGTGTACAAAACATTGTCAGTGCCGCAGACGACGTTCGAATGTGAAAAGCATAGTCGCCAAGAAAAGCAGATATAAAACGAATTGAAACAACAGAAATAAGATACCGAAGAATCCTGAGTCAGAAACGAAGACGGTCAATCGAATCGCCGAAGTAAATGAAGAGAGTACGTACAACAAATGTGTACAGCAGAGGTCATCCAATGGAAAGGTGGTCAGACGGACATTTTTGAAGCGGGATGAATCAAACGGTTCATTACCGTGGTGGTAGAAGAAAAACGTCCATTTTCACTAGATTTCTTCAAGTACTTTTCCCTCTCTCCTTTCAAATGAAGAATCATTCATCTAGGAGTCGACAAGTCATACCCTCCCTTCAAAAGTTCTGGAACATTTCGCCCCTATGGACGTTTACAGTGATACTATCTAAGAGGATTATCTTTTCAAAGATCCAAAGTACTTCCGTAACAGCCTATTGTGGTCTTTGCACTAATAAACCCTATAAAAGTTTCAGGGTGTCTACAAGTCATAAAAGTCATGAATTTTAGCCAGTGGTCATGAAAGTCATAAAAGTCATGAAAAAGTCATAAATTTTTGTTTACGGTGGTCGTGAGATTCTTACAAAATTATTTATCATTCATTAAATTTGCAAAAAAATTACAGCGAATAAAAGTTGTAAGGAAAAAGATCATGGAAATTGCCATGAAAACGTCATCAGAAAGTCATGAATTTTTGAATTGTAGATTTAGTAGACACCCCGGTTCATCAATTTCATTTCTGACCCAATAAACTAATTGAAATCCGAGTTCCTAGGTTGAGTGGGATTTTTTTCTGTAAATTTGATGGTGCGAATTTTAGAGTTCAGCGGAGGCTCAAACCCGCTGACACCATCCCCCTGTGCTACACCACTGAAATCATGGTTTTGTGGAACACCGTTTAAGAGCCCTATAAAAGTCCAATAATTTTTGAATTTAGTAGACACCCTAAATTGGCAAATAGACTTGTAGACGGTTGTAAAGATTTCATGACGTCTCTCTCGTTGAAATTTTAAAGATGCCTTTTGAGTTGCTATGACACTCTCGGAAAAAGTTTCGCTGTATGGCTCTTATTAATATTTGCGTCAGAGAGACTAACATTGTGTCTTTGGTGACTGTTAGCTTCTTTTTTTTTTTATTCTTCCATAGTCATCACGCAAGAAGATTCTGGATGAGTGGCCTCGAGCATAGAGACTAAACATTGGGAGAGATGAACTCCGATCTTACTATTATTTTTTTCTTCACTTTTATTGTTTTAATTTTTAATTGAGTACTTTTTAATTGAAATAATAATGACTCGATTTCTTTTTATCAAAGTTCAAGCAGCAAAAAAGTGGGTGCTCACTTTGAAAATCGAGCTTTATTTTTCTGAAGATGTTTTCATCTTTTTCAATGAATGGCCACGGAAAATGAGGTTTTTCCGGGTAAAAATCCCAAGATATTTCAAATTGTCTTAAGTATTTCCTTGTCTAATATATAAAGCAGAAAGTTTGTCCGTCCGTCCGTCCGTCCTCCTGTCCGTTTATAACTCGAGAACTACTGGGCCGATCGCTTTCAAACTTTCAGGATACATTGTCCTCATCCCAGAGCAGCACATAGACTCATAAAAATAAAAATTTGACGGGGAGGTGCTGAGTAATTTCAAAAAAGGGCGAAAACAATGACTTTTTTCAATATAAAGGAAAAACGGGCATTATCGAGTACTGAAACTGCTTTGCGCTGTACGTTAGACCTACGCACGTTGAGTGGCGCCGTTTCGAAAATTGAATTATTGTGATAACTCAAGTATAACTCATTTTTATGAAAAATTGAAGAGAACAAAAATTGTAGCCCCTGTAATTTCCTTTCGAATGAGCCCGGTTCCAGATTTTTAGGAGGAAATTTTGTGACTACAGTATTCGCTGTACTTCCATACCAAGTAAGTTATTTTATTCACAGTTTTAAAAACACCTACATAAAGGATTTTACATCCGGTATCTCATACAAGAACCAATGTCTAGACACGGTGCGCACTGCGTATGGGCTAGCGGAAATGACCCTTTTTTTTACCTGTTGTCCGTGTGTTTTCTTAGGGACTGGCAAAATGTCAATGGATTTGTCTGTATTCTGCTGCGATACAGGCTTCACGCGTTAAGTCAGCTCTCAAGTGAATTAGTGTGTAAAAAATTTAATTTGGTGATTTTATTTTTGTGCGACTCGGAACTTTGATATTTTATAAGTACAGTCGCAGTTTTTGGTGTCTATTTTCTTATTTTTGAACTGAATAGTTGTGAATTTTGCAAAACTCTTTCCACTGTTTCTTTTTTAAAAATTCATCTGAATTCCAAGATACCTACAAAACACACATACCTATAAGATACAGATACCTATAAAACACAGATATCTACTCAACACACAGCTAGCGGTCAGGCGCGCCGGAGGCGCGTCGCCAACCGCTAGTAATTTCATAAAGTAAGTTAGCCTAACCCCGAAAGAACCCACAGACTCCTCCAGAAAATCATCAACCCAATCGCTGCATGGGCGCCAGTTTACCTATGAAATATGAAACGTAGTGATCCTGAGTTCCTCATTTCAGACTATCCTGGAGTTTGACTGAAGGAGATTGTGCTTACGCGGATATGAGGACTGGGAAGTCGTTGGGACCAGCAAGAATTCCAATAATTAATTCCGATTCAATGTCGCATACGTTGACACGAAATATTCGTATTATTTTATTATCGAGCAAGGTGCTTTCTTACATTCTTTGTACCCTGGTCATTGGTAATTTGATGACGAACTTGAAGGTTACTAAATACTATTACTTATTTGACGTGCGCGTCGATAAGGTTATTGATACACATCACGTCTCTTTCATTATTTTTCGGCCATTACATTTCTTACATTTCGTACTCCCTCTTGTACATCTGGTGAAAATTTAAGAAAGCCGAGCTTCAACTAATGATTGAGGACTAAGTTATGCGAGATATGCCCCACTGATAGGTATTGGGAGTTCACCGTCGAAACGATCAGTCCAAGATTTTATGATCATTCTTAAATATCGATCGTGATCTGTCAGTATTACTGATCTTCACAGCTCGTCGCTCCTTCTTTTTTCTGAATGTATGATTGGAAAACCGTTGTTGTCACTGCATTTCACTCGCTCTTATCATCTTACGTAGTTAAGAAAGGAAAGTTTGATGAAGTCATACGTGATAGGTTAATTTTTAAAAATTCAGCGGTATGACTTATGAAAAAATCGATTATTTCGTGTCAAGAAGTACGTTTTTTCCCATTTCCTAATCAAATTAGTCGTGCTCGTGAGTTTTTGATAAGTCGTATCGGCGTGGTACGAGATTTGGCCTTATTTGTTCATTCTATACTCTAGAGGGAATGGTTATGTACGAATTGGTGGGTTTTTAGTTGAGTAGTCCTCATCTCCTCTTGAAATACCGATGTCTAATCCACGGCTACGAACAAGTAAATTCTAAGCCTCAGGGGCATATTCGATAAGAGTTTCCAGAACCTCTTCTGCGAGCCAAGATACACAGTAAATAGTTGAGTTCCATCAGCTAGAAATCCTCGAAAGAGAAGCCTAGCTCTTGGTGATAGAAAAAATAGGATGTGAATTTCTCATCGGACGTCAAAAATATTTCAAAGTTGGGTAAGATTTGAGGGCCAATTCGCTTTCTTTTGTGTTTTTTCTTTCCGCTCTGTGGAAAGTCACGAACTCATTTCTACGAATGGTTGAGAAATTGGTCAACCGGTATGAGATGAACAAAATTTCATTTCATTTTAATATCTACTCTCAATTTTAAGCACGGGTAAATCCTTAACGGGGAAAACTCTCGGTGATATTCGATTCGAGAAGGAAATAAAATGAGATCAGGTATTGTAAAATTTTCCAGCAGAATGAGAGCGCTTTCCATTCTAGTGGTGTAGGTAAAAGATAATAATATATACTTGTGGATACAATTTTTGTGACGCTTTTAGTTCAGTAAACGACGCGGTAAAGACGAGGATGGTATAAAGATTCCTATTAAAATTCGAATCTCATCAATGATTCGCTTAAGGCAAAATAAAAAAAAAAAAAAAAAGAATTTTATAAAATTTCGCGGAGGTGGATATTGGATTATATTTTAGAAAATATTACATGATAAACTTGGTTCGCGTAAAACTCGTAACAATATTAAAGTCGCTCTCATTTGTTGTCAATTTTTAGAAGCCTAACTTTTTTTTTTCTGTAAATTCCATCAGTTCCAATTTTCCGTTTCGCGTATCTGCCTTTAATATCGAGAATCATCGATGTACGATGGTACTACGATTTAGGATGCGATGTAATATATTTGAAACGAACGCTGCTCCGAAATTTCAAATTTTGCGAAGCTCTGTTTTCGATCTTTTGTATCTCTGTACGAAATATTTTTCGCTGTCGTGTTTGTTTTTGAATTGGTTGTGTTTTATTTGGTCACCTTCGATACAATACCATCGTAATTTGTGATCCTGATCACGTTGTATGACATAATGCTGTCTGTGACTGGCAATAATATCGAAAATTGTACACGATGAAATAGTATGGAGCAATAAAAGATTTGAAAAGATTAAATTTCGAAGGGAAAGCTATTCTTGAAAGGCTATTCCAAAGTTTCTAATAATTTGGTGGGTGTAGTTCGAGGGAGAGAGAGAGAGAGAGAGAGAGAGAGAGAGAGAGAGAGAGAGAGAGAGAGAGAGAGAGAGAGAGAGAGAGAGAGAGAGAGAGAGAGAGAGAGAGAGAGAGAGAGAGAGAGAGAGAGAGAGAGAGAGAGAGAGAGAGAGAGAGAGAGAGAGAGAGAGAGCTTGCCGGAGGTTTCGGGAACAAGGTCTTGAAGAATGATTAGTTCTAAGTCTACGGATAAGTTGACAATAATTTAGTAAGAGCGGGAACAGATTGGAAACGTCTCTTTGGAATTTTACAATAGAGAAAGAATCGGAAGAAATTTTGCGTCTAATCTGTCAGCTGCTGGGATGAAGCTTGAAAATTAAACAATTTTGAATTCGAATTTGAAGTTGGAAAGAGAAAGGAGGGGGTGTCAATGTCGAGGTTTGGATTACAGCAAATGAACAAAATTACAAGTGTGAATCTTATGAAGGAAACAAATCCAGAAAATACTCTCTCGATTCCTCTGAGTGGAGGGGAATGAATGCCTAGAAGTATTTCAAAGTCTAAAATATAAATGGATGAAGCGTTAACTAGAATCTCACTGCAAGTATTTTGAAGATTAAATTCGATAGGGATTGAAAGAATAGAAAGACTCGAATGTATTTCAATTCTCTCGTAAAAAATTTGAATCGTCGACGTACATGTGCCAATAATGAACATGACTGAAAAAAAAAAATGGGCAAAATTGAGTGTTGGGACACTCGACAGTCGGTCTGGATGCTGTTAAAACCGAATAATGGAGCATTCGACAGTTGGTCCGGATGCTATTGAAACCGACTGTTGGAGTACTCGACAGTCGGTCCGGTTGCTGTTGAAACCGAGTGTTGGGGCATTCAACTGTCGGTTCTGTATGTTGTTGGAACTGAGTGTTGCGGCACTCGACAATCGGTCCGTATGCTATGGGAACCGAGTGTTGGGGCACTCGACAGTCGGTCCGGATGTTGTTGAAACCGAGTGTTGGCGCACTCGACAGTTGGTTCTGCATACTATGTGAACCGAATGTTGGGGCACTCGACAATCGGTCCGTATGCTGTTGAAACCGAGTGTTGGCGCACTCGACAGTCGGTCCGTATGCTGTTGAAACCGAGTGTTGGGGCACTCGACAGTCGGTTCCGTGTGTTGTTGAAACCGAGTGTTGGGGCACTCGACAGTCGGTCCGGATTCTATGGTAACCGAGTGTTTGGGCGCTAGACCATCGGTTCCTTGTACCCACACCTTGCGCATAGCTCCAGTCAAAAACCATCGGAAACCGTAAAAAAAACCGCAACGAATTTTCTTGACGGTTTTTTCAACAGTAGTCACAACCTGTATAAGTCGAGTATACTGTATTATAATGAAGAGTAAACCTACTGTAGCAGCCTAGTTGGTATAAGCCTAGTATACTTATATTAGGAATGAAGGCTAGAGGTCAACATTTTTCCAAGTCCCTAAAGTAGGTCAAGGTCGCTGATGACGTCAGTAAGCGTGAAAAAAACCGTGGCCATTTTTTGTGACAATTTCTGCAGGAGTACCTTCGGAAAACAGTCATAAAGCGCGACCGTTTTTCATTACGGTTTTTCAAGGAAACTCCAATCTTAAAAGCTCATAACATGCTAGAATACCTGACTCGAAGAGCAAAGAACTAGCTCGAATTTCAGCATAAAGACCTCCGAGATAAGAGAACCCAAAGAAGAACCGATGGGAGTACCAACCTCGTCCGGAAACTCGAAAAAGTTTTCATTAGATTTATAGAAATTTGATTAAGCAAATTAAAAAATTCCTCCAATTCTTCATGACGAATACTTGATTCAAAGAGCAGACCACCCACACGCTGGACAGCAGTAGCTTGAGGAATGTTGGAGAATAAATCGACCGCATCAAAGGAAGATAGGATCGACCCCGGAGGAAGAATATCATCTTTAGGTCTATCAGACAAGGAAGCAGAATTTTTGACCGAGGAAGGTGGCTCAAAATCAACTTTGGGTTTGAATCAACGGAGCATTAAAAACATGGTACCTACCGGAAAAAGTTTCTCACTGCTCGAGTTTTCGATGGATCCCTCTAATTTTTTGGTATGTTCTTCAGGAAGGTTCGATTAGAGGCGGTATTGGAAGCGGAATCGAAAAATTCTCTTCGGTTCGCTTCTTATGTCATTTTGAAATCATCGAGAATTCGTCTACTTTCTGACGTTGTGAAATTTTTTTGGAACAAAAGTTCGGATTTCTGTTTGAAATCTGCCTTCTGTTGGACTATTCTGTTCGACATTGGCGGAGATCGAAAAAATTCTTCGGAAAATGGAGTTTTGAGCAACTTTTTTAAGAAGTCTTGTGATATAATTCCTTTACAAGGATTACACTGCACGCACACCCGACAAGCGTCGCGTAGTGACCGCCGATATTCTGAACCTTGCAGGGTATTTCGGGGGGTTGTTTATGCAACCTAGGTTATCGTATACCGTTTCGGCGTTTCCAAGCGGGCGAAGCACACCCTTTTTGCCGTTTGAAATAATGTTTCGTGTTTCTGCTCATCCCATTCCAATAGTAGCAAAAAATTTCAAGATGAAAAAGTTATTCGATCTACTAATTAAATGTCGAGAAGAGAAAAATTGTTAGCAGTTGAAACTGATGTTTCGTAATATTTTATTCGAACGGCCCGAAATTACTAGAAAAGTTGTAGAATTTTATTTTTTGAGAGAAGAGAGAGAGAGAGGAAAAGAAACCTGATTGGACCAATAAATAACGAGAACATAAAATACACAATAAAATTGAGGATCATTCTTCGGTATTATTGCTATATTTTTTTTCAAATTTGACCTTCAGTTCTATAAAGACGAACGTATATAATGTACGAAAGTTGAAAACGTCATGATCGTTTCATAATTCAGAGGTGTTCTTGCGTACTATAATGAGATTTGAAATTTATGGTAAAAAATTACCATCGATCTTGCGTGAACACTCCATTAATTTGCGAAACGATTTCGATATTTATGTATACGTGCTCTGAAGACTCAAAATTGGTTCTTCATTATTTTTCACCATTATTAACACGCATCGCCGCTATTGTTTCTTGTCGTAAATATACGCGATAAAAGCCGAGAAAATATAAAATGTTTTCCGAGTAACTAACAATTTCCTCTCCCGCATTTAATGCGCGCATATTCATTATTCAATACCAACTTTATTCTTCTTTTATTTAACTCCATATTATAATATAGGATTGCGCATTGTTCATTCGTATTGTATGAATTTACGAAGGAAATTTTACGAGAATATGCGAAGAACAATACTAGGAGTGCTACATATTACGTGGAATTTTATATTTTTCCTCCCTTTCGTTTTTCCCGAGTCTTACTCACGAAGGTGGAAGAGAATGATTTATGAAAAGTTGAACAGCTCTTCAAATGTGAAGTTTAAAAACAAAAAAACACAAAATTCAAGTACGTAGTGCTTGTTCTAATTTCGAATTTCAGAATAATCTCAGAAGAATGTACTTTGTTTTATTATAAAGCGAGTTTATTACTATTTTTTTTTTTTTTTTTTCTCCTGAAACTCGACTGGAACGTTTCGTTCGTTCGCCGTTTAAATTACAGTTTTAATTATATTTTTTTCCTTCATTCTTTCGTCGTCCTGCTACGTAAATAAATAGGCTTGCCATAAAATGGAACGAGTTTTTAACGAATCAATTGTGGTCGTACGCTAGGAAAATAAAAATATAGAAATTACGACGGTGAGGTTTTTTTTTTTCGAAATTGATTTCTCGTGTTTGCGTTTGTTTGGTAAGCGTATATATACACAATACCGTACTTTTTACGAAATAATAATATACAGAGAAGTTTACCGGATTGCATTTAAATTTTTCTAGAAGAGTCGGCATATCATTGTTTCAATTCCCAACTCCGTCGACGCTACTTCGGTATATATTGGCTGTGGGACATATGTGTGGGTGTATTTATACGGGGCGGTCTCGAGTATACGCTGCAGGAAAAACTTTTCCTTATAGTCCGATCATGGAAAATTGATTGCATTGTCAGTGAGGAGTTTTCGCGTTCGTCGCGTGTGCATTCGTACTCGCTGCGATGCCTCTCTCGACTCGTTATTGCGGAAAAGCGTGTGCCGGCACCGCTTTTCCCAATCCTCAACACCATTTACCCACATTGGAGCGTATCGATATTCATAAAACGGCGAATGTGACAAAAAATCCAACTGGGACGATTTAACACCTATTTCACATCTCGCTTTCTCTTTGCCTTCTTCTTGCTGCCCGCCAGCCTTCGTCCGATTCTCCTGATTTTTCTTCGAACTCCACACTATCGTATTATGATAATGGTGCACGGAAAATTAACTCGCTCAGGCTAATTCTTTCGCGGTTCCAGCGAGGTCTTCCTATTGTTTGTAGTGACGCTCGAACTTTGTGCGTACATTATATTGCACGCGTCGAAAGACATGTTGCAAGAGGTAACGGATTGGTAACGGTATGATACGGAATTCGTGGACATTCTTCATCTCTTCAATAGGATGAAAAATATTCTGGTCAGCGCGCACGTGCTTTTCACGATTTTACGGGGAGGGAGACGAAAACGTGTGGAGGAAGAAGAAATGAACAATGTGTGTACATGTGATTCTCGACAACGCACCAGTAAATCGCAAAATGTGATACTGTAGTATACTTTATATTATATTGTGGGCCGAGAAAGTTGAAATAGCTCAGATTTTGCTGTACAACTTACGTTTAGTACAAAGAAGCGGGTGTATGTCATTTCAACTTTCACGCGTAGAATGTTGTCTTTGTACAGTGTGATGTTGTTGTGTTCTACACGTAGAACATCTCGAGAAGTTGCTCCGTATTTTTCTTGTTTTTGATATAGCATTATTTAGGAAGTATAACTAAGCGTAGTAAGATCTTATTTTCCTTCCGCTAAGAGAACAGGAAAATATACGGCGAAGATGAGATTATGAAAGAAAGTGCGGACGTAGGCGCGTATATATGAGATGGGTCTAAAGTAATTTACTCCCGAGTTGAAAGATTTGATCTCGAGTATTAAATTGAGGTGTCTACAGGGTCATATGTATCTTGTGTGTTCGAAGTAGGTCATATATAGTCGTATAAAACCTTATCAAAAACAAATATGAATGTCATTCAGCTGAAAATCCTTTCCTAACTCGAGAGACCGCGCGATAAAGTCTTCGTCCTGCCTCTTAACTCGTTCCGAAGTGACGAAAAAATTTCGTAGTCTCGTATCAGCAAAAGTGCGATGGTTACTACGCTTCCAGAGTACGAAAGATTAGACTTTTCATTTCTCTATCAATCTGTGAATCATTTGAATTGGAAATCAATCCTAATGGCGGTATTTTTCCTCACCACTGACGACTGACTAACTCGACTTTTGGACGGATAATCTTTTGGAGAGGAGGAGTGTGAATGAACTACGACGTATATGAAGAATAAAAATATTACATTATTTACTTGAGTCTTGATTCTCAGGGAGTCAAAAATTCTGACCTGGTTTAAGAACTATTTTGAATTCAGAACTTGTTCCGGAAGGAGGAAGGGTGTTGACTTACTTCTTGAAGTACTTTCGGGAAAATTTTGAACAACTATCATTTTCAGTAGACTTCAAACCTGAGATTCCTCGTTTACGACTCGGTCGCCAAAATCATTCCACCACCGAGGCATTGCAAAAATTTGAAAGCGTTTTCTGCAGGAATTTCTATCGCTATAATTAATCAGAAATCATTTTTCAAAGCAAAAACAAGCATACATTTTGTAATCCATACCATCAAATTTGGACACAAAAAAAATCATAGCGATACATGGGATATTGAAAAAATAACGGCTGTTTGAAAATCAATATACAAACATACATAAGTTCCCTTGTTCACCCTTTCAGTACCGCCTTCTAGTGAAGGTTTACACTGCAATAGCGTTGAACTTCTCTGCGAGTGTCGCAGTAACTTGACGGGTATTTCAAGGTTGCAACGAGAGAAACCGTCACATAACGGATTGATTCTTACATAAGCATTTAGAAGAATAGTCATATGGAGAGGAACGAAAGACAAAACAGGGTTGCCACTTTTTTCTGAAGATAAAATTCCCTGACTTTTTCAGATTTTTCCAGATCACAATATCCACTGAAAAGAAAAAAAAAAGAAAAAAAAAAAAGCTCACCAAGAAAAAGAAAGTACGAGTAGAAAAAAATTTTCAGCTTCAACTTTTTTTGATATATGGAAAAATTCCCTGACTTTTCCCGGATTTCCAGAAAGTGGCAACCCTGCAAAAGTAAAAATGATGACTTTTTTTTTTTTTATTATTTTTACGAGCACTAGAGCTGCATGAGGGCTATTGGCTCGGCGTTACAAAAGTTATGGAAATAATACTATAAATAACACATAAGAAAGGGAGGTTTTAAGGAAGTTGGTAGAGTAAGGAAAAGTGAAGAAGGATAAGAGGATGGAATATAATGTCGAGTGTAACTGCTTCAGGTAATGGTGTGTAAAAGTTTACAATGTGTGTATGTAGAAGGTTGTAGAGGTATAGTCGATGTATGTGTTCAGATGTGAGCGTAAAAGTCAGTTTGTCTTAGGTAATGTAGGGTATTCGAGATGATGTCCTGGTTGTTTTTGAGTGCTTGGGTGAGTGAAGAGGGGGTCCGAAGAAGAGCGAAGGGGTAAAAGTCTGGGGCATGAAAAAAAAAGTTCCACTGTTAATTTGTCTTTTTGACAGTGGGGACATGAGGGAGGGGTTAGGATGTAGGGACTGATGAGGTGGGTGTGAGTAATTTTTGTGTGACCAATTCTGAGACGAGAGAGAATTACTTCTTCTCTTCTTGTGTTTTGAATGGAGGATACCCAAGGAACCGGGGTTTTTTTGATACTGAGAAGTTTATTATTTGTTTGATTTTCCCAAAGAGTGTTCCATGATTGTGTGATGAGAGAACGATAGTAATTTTTGTAATCTAGGGTTGGTAGGGGTGAATTATCAGTTATTTGACTGAGGGAGGTAGCTTGTTTAGCGGCTTGATCAACTGCGTCGTGGTTGGGGAAATTGGTGTGTCCAGGGATCCATATGAAGATAATTTGAGTGTTGATTGTTTCCAAAGTGTGTAGTGTGAGAAAGATGCGTTGGATTATAGGGTTAGAGTTGTATGCGTCTGTAAGGGAGTGGAGTGAAGAAAGTGAGTCAGTGAGAATAATGAATTTACCGTTTGGGGGTAGTTGAGAGAGGTAGGAAAGGCAGGAAAAAATGGCCATCAGTTCGGCTGTAAAAATAGAGGCTATATTTCGGATGCGATGAGAAGATATTTCGCCGTCGATGGAGTATGCGTAAGCTGCTTTAGTAGATGTTTTCGACCCATCGGTGAGGCAAAGTGAATGGATAGGGTATTCTTGAAGTAGTTTGTTGATATGTTGGGTAAAACCAGGTTTGTCAGATTTTGGAATTTCTGTGAGATCTAGGCGTATTTTAGGTTGAGGGAAGGTCCAAGGGGGGAAGGTTGTGTATACGGGTTCTAGGGGATGTGCTATGAACGGTTTGTTGATCACGTGATTGAATTGAAGGCGAATATGTTTGGTGGAGGATTGGTTGTGATTGTGGTGAAAGATTCGGTTAAAGATTGGAAGTTGTGGGAATTGTGCTACAGAGGATAAAAAGTTGGAGGTTAGGATGAGCCTTCGAAAGTGAAGGGGAGGATCTGGGGCTTCTGCACATAGGCTAAGTTTGGGGCTGGTGCGATAAGCTCCCAGGGTAATCCTGAGAGAAGATGTCTGGATGGGGTCGAGTAAGGCAAGGACGATTTTTTTCGCTGTGTTGTAGATCGGGGAACCATAATCTAATTTTGAGCGAATAAGACTTTTGTATAGAAGAAGGAGTGACTTTCTGTTGCAGCCTTTAGATGGATGAGATATGTATTTTATTATGTTTAGAGCGCGTGTGCATTTGGCTTTGAGGGTTTTAATGTGGAGGGCCCAGGTAAGTTTTTGGTCAAAATGTAAGCCGAGAAGTTTGCCGTAGTTACGAGATGGGATTTGGAAGTTTTGTAGAATTAGAGGAGGTAAGGAGGGGATAGGATTTCTTCTTTGAAAATAACTGAGTAGGTTTTCGAGGAAGAAAATCTGAATCCTCTTTTTGATGTCCATGTAGTGATTGAGTTAAGGGTATCCTGTAGGAGTCTGTGGGCTCTTTGCGGATTGGCTGAACGGATAGTGATGTTATAGTCATCAGCGAAAAGACGCTGGGTGAGGGGGGGGGGGGGGTTACAAATTTGGTGATATCATTTATTGCTATTAGAAAAAGTAAGATACTGAAGACTTCTCCTTGAAGGACTCCATTTTGGACCGAAAGGGGAAGCGAGGTTATGTTATTGATTCTTACTAGAAGGGTACTGTCGTCGAGAAAAGTTTGTAGGATGTTAGGGAGGTGGCCTCGGAGACCAATTTCGTAAAGTTCGATAGAGATGAGGTGTCTCCATACCCGGGGAAAGGCCTCTTGGAGATCAAAGAAGATAGAGTATAGGGAGGATTTGTTATTGGTGACATCGTTGATTTGAGATTGGAGATCATAAAGGGGTTGTATAGTGTTCCGTCCTTTTCTGAAGCCATATTGGAAGGGAGAGAGGATGTTATTGGATTCTGGATACCACAAGAGTCTTTTGTTCAGAATTTTTTGAAATAATTTGCCAAGAACGCTAGAAAGGGCTATGGGGCGATATGAGGCAGGGAGGAGAGGGTCCGAGCCAGGTTTCAATATGGGGAGAATGATGACTGTTTTCCAGAAGATAGGATAGGTGTTTTGTGAAAAAATAGAGTTGAATAAAGAAAGAAGATAAGTGAGCGAGTTTGGATGGAGATTCTTTATCATGGCCGCGTGAATGTTGTCAAGTCCGGGGGAGGCGTTTCTCAGATTTCTATTTATAGTATTCGATAATTCGTTTTCGGAGATGGGGAGGTTGTATGGAAGAGGTTCATTTGAAGGAGGATCAAAAGATATATCAAATTTTTCTTGTTGGAGTTTGCATTCTAAAAAGTCGGGGTCGTAGTTAGCGTTGGAAGATGCTGAGGTATAATGTTTAGCTAGGATTTCGGAGATGAGTAGGGGATACTGAAATGACCGAATTGAAAAAATGACTAAAAGAGACCGAACATGACTCAAGATTCAGAAGATGAATTATCAAAATTAAAAGCAAGATTGGAAGAGATCAATCACGATTCAAGATTTTTGAAATTCTTTCAGAGTTTCAGAGGTCACCTCTCGAGTTTCATAAGTTTTCATGTGACCTCCAGCACCAAAATGCACTGTACAGGTTTTTCAAGAAGTTTCTCTTATAAATCAAGAATACAGAAATATTTCTGTGGCTTGAACTTCTTGAAAATCTCACTCGACTAAAAAAAAATTCTCATCGCGCTTCTTAAACACAACAAAGCCAGAAAAGCATTAGGTGAAAATCTGCGACTTGAGCATAGGCGTGGGAAGAAAATACCATGCACCAAAAACAGTAAAATGTCATAGGCAGGTTTTCTCTCGAATTGCACACATTCCTCGGGGCAGTACATTGTCAAGACCAAAAACTCGCGATTGAACTTTAAAACTTAACCGCAAACCATCTTCATCGACGAGAATTGATGTAGAACACTTCATTTTAGAGCGAAATTATCTTCTAAGCGTTCAGTTGCATCGCGAAAGTGATTCATTCGCATTTTTTGATAACGTTGAATAAATTTGTACGTAGATTTCCATCGGGAGGAGATTTCAACCTATTCCTCCATCCCAACGAATTGTATACGATATTGTTATGTGGGAATGAGGACAGATTAGAAGCGTAAACATAGTAAGGTAGGTAATAATTAAAAAATATTGCAGGTATACCTTCTGTTTCTTTACGTGTATATGTGCGAAAGAGAATCATGGTTGAGTTTGGTAATATTACTTTATACACGTTGATGCAATCGAACGGGAGGAAGATACCGTCTTGTTGAAACACGCGAAGCGCTGACGGTACCCAGAGAATATCATTAAAGCTGGACGGACGCGTCTAGCAAGACGACGAGAAGAAAATTGCAAATCATGGGAATTGAAAGATGAGGAAAATGTAAATACGTTTATACGACAGCGGATTAATGAAACTGGACTGAATCTGTGAGAAATTTCACTTCAATAATTTCACAATAACAAGTTCTTTATATAAAAGTATATAGAGTTCGGTTGATCACAATGTACGAGTAAATTCACGTAGCTGTATGCGATTTTAATGCGATGACCAATGTCAGATTGCGCTGTTTACACGAATTCCATACAGAATTGTCAACTCTTCTGTCATTTGATTCGAAAATTACGAACATACACGTCAAAAAAAAATAAATAATCGTAATTTCAGGTTAATCACGTATAATTCAGGCGCGAGAGAATAAAAACCTCGATAGATCATGCGAGCGTGATCATCACGGTCAACGTTCACGGATAAGAGCATCTGATGGCGAGACCTGGATATGAAATTAGGTGAAAATACTTCTCTTATATCGTGCTAAAAAATGATATTCCCGAATGAGATAGAAAAAAAAAAAAACTCCTTCACCGATCCACTGAACTTCGAGCCTTTTATAGGGACCAGAAAAACACCGATAGAGCGCGAGCAGTTTTCCTAAGGTGTTTTCTAACCGGCACTTTGACAAACCATTTTCAAGATCTACCGAGAGAATAAGTTCGAAAATAACCGTCAATAGCCTCAAGAAATAATGAAACACGAGTTCTCAACATTCAATATTACGATACACAGAAACTTTCTTACGGTCAAGAAAACGGTATTCATTTATAGATACAATAAATTGAGATTAGAAGTTCGGGCCAATATGAATGAAAAGTAATCAACACTTTGTTGCTACATAATTTTAAAAAGAAAAAGTAAGCGAAGAGACTTTTTAAAATTCGAAACAAAACCTCATTTTTCGAAAAGTAAGACAAAAAACTCATGAATCTGGAAATTTATTCTTCTGCTAGCTGTGCTACGTACGTATCACTTTTCTTTGAAATAAGTTCATTTTCATTCGGAAAGATAACACGGTAAAAAGTTATACGATTTTAAATTTTCTAATTTCAGAAAGAAAAGAGTGGGAAACGCTGAAAAACTACACACAAAACTTTTCATCATTTTACCACGTCTTCAACTAACCTACAGTACGTGTAAATTCAGTTTGGAAAGTATACGATACACCAAAAGATATATATTTTTAACACGAAATTTGCATAAGGCCGCCGCCACCTGGGCCATAAACTACAACAGATTGATCATCATCACGTGATAAGGAAATACGTACACCGAGCCTTCTTGTTTCAATTGATCCTTCAATTGCTCATGAATGTTGGCAGAATAAACTTCTGAATTCAGTTCTTGATCGAATGAGACTGGGATTTCAGTCGGAATTCGATGAAGTTTTCATGGTGATCACCCAAACCTTATTTTCTTATTCAACAGAGTCCACATAAACATAAACTTGGGTCTACCGTCGAAGAATGTAGATAGTGACTTGGAAAAAAACAAAAAAGTGACCAAATGGTAGATCCACTCAAACTCAAAAAAAGCCACTTATATATGCCTCTCAAATCAACCAAATCAACTTCCCTAACTGTTCACTCAATACAGTCTCCAGAATATCCACAATACGGATGAAGTAGTATCACTTTATCAAATTACACATCATGGATCATTAGCTTATGCCCACCAAACAGTGGTAGGTTCAAAAAGCTATGGATTGCAGCACAGTACTGTGCTACTAGAACTGATGAACGTCCTCTTTCTGTTTATTGGAGAATTCCTGCAGCACCGCCTGAACGTTAAAAGCTGACATGTTGTGTATTGTGCATTCTAAGTCTGGAATTCTGAACTGCAGAAAAATGGAAGAAAAATCCAACTTCCTATTTTGACTGTTACCGATTTTAGAAACATGGCAGTAGAATTCCTTCCAGTAAATACTACCTTCCTCATTCAAACCTTAGGTAATGGGATCATAAAAAATTTGAAAGTCTATAAATGTTCAGAGCTTGCACAATAATAGTTATTTCTTGGTTGACTGTTATAACCAAAATGAAAACATAGATCTTAACCAATTCACTATAACTGTTATACTAGACAAATAATCTTAACAAAATAAAGCGGTTGTCTGTAATTTTTCCGGTGGTAACTGTTACTTGACCAAAAATTCTAGACCAACCAAAAATTTTAAGCCTTCTAACCAAAACATTTTTGAACATTCAACAGTTATTGATCAAAACACAGTTTGACCAATAACCCAAAAACTGTGATGATCTTTTTGACCAATAACATGAAAAATTTGGGAGGTAAATGTAAGCCCTGTGAATGTTAGTGTGATGCATTTTACAACTGATAGAGGAGGATCCTAATTTTAAATTTTTAAATCATCAACAGCTAAGCAAATAAATTTGAAAGCGAATGTTTTGCAGACTCATTTGCAAGCAAATACTTGAACCCCTGTGATGTACACTTCTTCTCTATTATGATCATTGTAAATGATCATGATAGGAAAAGAGTGTACCTTACAAAGAATCAAGTAATGTGCCAATAAAAGCAGAGTATACACTGTTATGCGGAATCTCTCCAAAGTGTGCACTCAAAGGTGATGAACTGATGATGAGTGATGATGACTATACAAGATATCTTCTTTGTGCCCTTTTTTCTTGTAAAATTTAAATGGAAAGCCACCTAGAGTAGACTTGGCTCCAACTTTTGTATATCTCATTTAAAAAAATTAATTGATCAATTAAGTAGTGAAGAACTTTTAAAAATCATTCCTCTCTTATTTGTATAGGACTATTACACATCATCTTCTTTGAGTGTAGCAGGGAAAGTGGTGCTCCCAGCAGAGCCCTTACAGGCAAATTGCTTGCACACTGTATTGTCTTTAAGAGATTAGTTGGTGGTTAGCAAGGGGTGTATGCATATGTAAGCTGCACAAAAAATATGGGTTTGTATGTTCCACTGGGTAAAATGTGATGCAGAAACAAGTTTTACATTGCAGTCTTCACCCTAACAATAAGCTTGGGGAGCCGGCTCCCAAAAGAGCCAAAGGAGCAGCTCCGCACCCAATTTTTGATGAAAAAAGAGCCGGGAGCCAAGCCAAAATTTGGCTCTTTTTGGCCAAAAGAGTCAAGAAAGCGGCTCCGCTCCCTATTTTTTGGGAAAAAGGTGTCTGGAGCTGGTTCAGCTCTTTGTTTTTGGTAGCTGAGAGCCGAAATTTTTCCGGCTCCCCAACCCTACCTAACAATACTTTGAGTAGAAAATTGTTGGTTGCCAGGCCAACGCAAAGGTACCTGCATTTCTAACAATCCCACTCCTAAAGGCTGATTATTAATACTTGCCTGTGGTAAGGGGCAATTTATTTGCTGCAAATTAACTATCAGAGTTGAACCTGTGTCTACTTTTTACTTTTGCAAGCGCTTAACGCTACTTGATAGCTGATAGGCTCTTCTGGTTCCAAGTCAAACAAATACTGTAGCTTGCCAGTGCCAATATTAAAAAGGCTGAAGATCCGCAAACCAATTGCTCACAGCCAGTACAATACTTTGCAGGGGTGCTTTGAGGAATAGTTAAACCAGTTACAAGTTATTATCACAAGCCAACTACGTAGAGCTTGGTCAAGTGTAATTCAATCCAGTTGCCAATTAACCAGTATCTGATTGGTTTGCAAGTATCTACAGTTATAGAAGGTAATTGGAGTAAGCTTTCCTAAATGCACTCCAAAAACTTGGAGAGCAAGTTATATCAGAAACAATTCAGAACTATTGCTTGCATCGGCCTACATTTACTCACATAGACTGAAAATATTCAAACTGAAGAAAAAGTAACCATTGTTTGAGGAGTGAAAAATTCTAGGAAGTTCCTTACTGTTGATGAGTTACCATAATATTATGATATGAAGGATAATCATGAGGATAAAATCATTGACCAAATTAAGAAGAAAGTGATAATAATAACATCCCTACACTGCAAGGATCCACAGAAAAAGTAGAAAAATGTACTGAGAACGAGGAAAGTCCAATTAAAAATTTGAATTTATATTCTGACCTTGTTCATTAGCAGAGTACGAGGGAATTATAACAAAACAAACACAGTTTTTTCCTTCTTGCAGAAAGTGGTTTACGTAACAAATAAAAGAAGTTCATTTTGGTGATTCAATTTTATGAGACAGCTAGCGCTTCATTGGAACAAACTGGCCTGGCACGATGCGTACCGCAGAATTGACAAATGAACTTCTCACAGACAGTACAGTGCGCAAGTAATTACTTGATCTCTTGTAAGGTACATTTTTTCTCTATCATCATTCACAACAATCATGATAGAGAAAAAGTGCACTGAAGAGAAGAACATGAAAAATAATATTGAAGATTTTGCTGATGGGTCGAAGGGGACTAATGAGGAAGAAAAGGGAGAACCTCACATAAGCAATACATGAAGTGAGTCTTGAAAAGATTTTGCCCATAGATTAAATGGAAATTATGAGCGAATGTGGAGAAATTTTGCTGGTGCACAGAAAAGGAACTTGAAAAATTTTTATTCACTGGCTGAGTAACTATAAAGAGAGGTGGAGAAGTTGTAAGGGATTAAAATTTCCAAGAAACAGGTTCTCCACACTCTGTTACAGATCGTGTAATTTTACAATTTAAGAAAAGGAAATGTATCAATATTGAAGCTAAGCACAACAACAGCTACTAATCTAACGGCAATTTGTGTACGTTGGCAATGTGCCTAAGAGTGATAAACTTCTCACGTATCAAGTGTTTTTTTTTCTTTTTCTCCTTCTTTCTTCCAATTTCATGACATTAGTGACCAATGTTGACTTTTTAGAACTGGTCGTATACATATAGATACGTAACAGAAAAATAGTGTCCAAGTCACTACAATAGTGACCAGTCGGTATTCCTGGTGCTTACAAGTCACAAAAGGGGTCAGTAATACACCAATGGGATGAGCCTTCTCACCCGTAGTACACTCAGGACAACCTTTTGAACGTAATCCAAAACAAAAATCTTTCCTCGAAATCACATTCGGATTTAAAGCTAAATTGCCCTCAATATAATAAGAACGTGTCGCACACTCCATCCGAAAATAGCGCGAAAGATTTCGTCGTACACATCGGCGACTTGGTTAAGCGTTTAAAACTTGTCTCGCAAATCTATTCCATCAAAACCCCATCGTTTTCTGTTGATCTCTTTTGATGGAGTTAAAGTCCTCGTTACTCTTCAAAATTTATACGCTATAAACACACTTTAAGAGGTATTACCTGAAAAGAATTTCTCTTTTTTAACCGCTTTTCTGGACGCTTTTCACATTTTCTCTCTCGCAAAGACTGTTACATCCGGGACGAACAGCACTAGTGGAGCATTGTATAAAAACTCAACCCTCGCGTCAGCATTACGCGCTTATCCGCCAGCTTCGTTTGTATCGTCGATGTAGCTTCTTAAAACCTATACATATAAATACAAACCGAAAATACCGATCCCGCTCCTTCTGCACTAAAAAACCCTTTCCGATATACATCGAACGAGAACAAAAATATGTATTACGCAACTGTGAAGAATTTACGAACAAAAAATTGTCTATCTACATTTTCCCACATCGTCGGTAGCTTTCCCTTCGGTGGGAAATAATTCCAACAGCTGACTATTGCCGCGTCAAATTTTATATTTTAGGATTTTCCCGCAAATGCGAACTCGCTAACTTGTTTATGGTTAAACGAAAATGAGTGAGGGAGAGAAGAAAAAAAGGCTAAAAGGGCGTTAAATTACGGTGGAAAAATTAAAAACAAGAATGAGGAAAAAGATTCGACATTTCGTTACTCTACTCGCCTCCTTTCCTCGTCTATACGATATTAGGTACTATAACGTAATTGGAAAACAGTATACACAATACTGAATTTTTCGCTCGTTCGTAGTTCAGTTTCCTTTCCCACTTTCACCTATATACATATATATTGACTCGTTCAATTCCTTAATTTTCAGCGAGAAAATGAGAACGAACGTCGTTTATTTCTTGAAGGAAATCTCTCTCTCATCGTCTCTAATTAAACGTTCTTCTCCTATAAGCTTCGAACACTTTTCTGAAAGTAAAAGGAAAATTCTCATTTTCGTTAGGTATTATTTAGTGCATATATTCAGCAGTTGAGAGTAGCTCGAAAACGTGTGCACACACCTTCCTATACGTGTGTGCGCTTTCAAGTCGTCAGCTGAATTACGAAGCAAACACAAAGTGTGCGGTTTAATTATGTGCGGGGGGTAAATTAATATCGTGCTGAAAATAAACATCCAATGTGCGAGAGATTATCAAATGATAATATTAGCTATGGTAGACTCTCGTCTCTTCTTCGTCGGATAAACGTTTACGTGCCTGAGATGAGATCGTCTCGACGAATGCGAACACACGATAAGAATAAAAAGAAGGACATCTGAGAGACTAAACAGGAGGTGAGAAAATATAAATTACAGGACTATACAAGAAAGAGATATGAAATAAAAAAAAGGGCAACGAAAGAGACTCCCAGAAGAAAATTGATCATGAAATAAGAAACAGTTCCGGAAAAAGGTCGAGAAATCTCGTTTTCCATACCCCTTAGAAATTTCCGACGCCCTTGCATTCCTCTAGTTGTCTCTTTCATAACCTCACATTTAGGGCTCTCGCTGCTTCCAGAAGAAGTATGGGGAATCATCAACAAGTGGTTGGAAAAAGCAATTACAAAAAGATCACGAGCTGGTCACTATAGTAATATTATGACACTCAAAATAGAATTTAGCGGAAATGGAGTCACGCAGTACAAGTAAGCACCAATTTCAGACTTCTCAATGTGATTTTAGTGGGTTTGACCAATACAACACTGAAAAAAGAGCAGCTCTGGCAGCATTTTGCTGGAGTTGATTGCCTAATACAATTAGAATTCCTAGACTCTTCCACTCAGACCAGGCTGGCCAAGGAATCAAGACCACACAGGGGCAGACCTTCAATCATCTTCAACGTAAATGTTTCTTGTAACAGAATCCAGATTATTTAGGAACCTTCCTGAATATGTGATAATGTATGCGGAAGATGTATGTAATTTTTTGCTCAGACACAACCAAGAGCTTTTATTCAAATATTCAATGTGGGTAGGATAATTTTTTTTTTTTTTAAGAAGTCAAATATAAATTTTCCAAACATTCAATCAAGTTCCTGGCGTTCATAATAATAATAATAATAATAATAATAGCCTATCTTACGCCAATTTGGCCAAAGGCCTCGCAACCAACGTTATTACGTTATTATGGTGCGGTTTTACAGGTCTACACTTCCCACGGTGACCAAGTCCGGCTTGGGAAAGTGACGAAATCAAGCGCTATTATTACTACAAAATTCGTTTCACTTTTATTTTCCGTGCGCGTGTATGCTTGAGATAGGGGATGCCGGTTTAGCCGGTTAACCGCGTCTTCACGACGCTGAACCAGTTCCACAACTTTCCCGTCTCGCGCATAAGCCCGTTCGAACGTTTAGATACTGCCGGTAATCTTCACTCCCAGATTAACCGACTCCTTGTTGATACGGGTTGATCAGCTCAGTGACGTTAACAGATAACACGATGGTAGAAGTGAATGTTCGTGAATTAACCTGTTACTGTTAACGTTTACTCGTAGCTGGGGTCGAACCGCGGACCTTCGGAATACAAGGCCGTGATCTTACCACTACGCCACTGAGCCGCATGTTCCTGGCGTTCAGAAACGCATAATCAACTGTGACTGGTTATTTGTTTCTCACTCCAGTCTAAACTACATTGATAAAGAGCAACCAGGATAGAAGATCATATTGGCTTTTTAACGCTTTCTGAACGCACTCATAGTAGAGCACTATAAATACGAGTGAGGACACGGTTCACCATATTTAGTCGTTACGTCATCAATAGAGACCGGATTTCTCGGCACTAAAAAATCAAAATTCGGCACTAAATAAGGCATGTTTGGCTTTATTCGGCAAAAACGTTTGAAAATCAGAAAATTAAGTCACGAAAATTGAAAAAATAAAATTAGGTCGCGAAAATTTGAAAAATACAGACATATTTGTCCTTTTCTACAGAAACTTCTTATTATGTAACACAAGAAGGTGCTTTTCGGCATTTATTTCGATTTCGGTATTTTTCGGCAAAATAAAATTTTTTCCTGGGCCCCTACTATCACAAAACGTACTTCTATTTCATTTTTACTCATCTGCCTTCACAGGAACTCATTCGGCAAATGCCGAGGAATCCGGTCTCTAGTCATCAATTATCTCCATTGCTCCCTATTCAGATGAGGAATTTGTGTGATTAGTGAAGCTATTTTGCATTTCTCAATAGTGTTGAGTCTTGTATTTTGCTTTGGCACTTAGCCTAGTATGTTCTCTTATTATTTTCAGATCATGATAAACTGTTATCAGTCATTAGAATAGGGGACTGTGAAAATAATGATGACGTAACGACTAAATATGGCGGTCCATGTCCTCACTCGTATTTATAGGGCTCTACTCATAGTATTAAACACTTGAATACAACCAGATCTATGAGAACAAATTCTGTTTACTCGGTAAATAAATTCAAAATTTTCTAAATTTTGTTCATCGGGTAAAGAAATTCTGTTTACCGCGCAGACAAATTTTACTGAACATATTCTATATTTTGTTCACCATGTTGTCATTTTCTAAATTTTCTTTACTATATGAACGAAATCTGAACACATACCTATTATTTACCATGTTTAAACAAATTTTGTATACCGCGTATGTTTACTGTGTAGACAAATTTTACTTATATATTTTGGTTTATCATATTAATAGATCATAAATTTTGTTTACCATATCGACAAAATTTAAATTCTGTCTACTGTGCAAAGCAATACCAAATTTGGTAAATAAACTGCATAGGCAAATATTCTAAATTTCGTTTACTGGGTCAAGAAATTCTGATGCTGCGTACACAAATTTTATTAAAGAAATTCAATATTTTACCGCATCAATTCTGTTTACCATGCAAAGTAATGCCAAATTTTGTCAACTGCACTAGCAAATTCTGAAATTCGTTTATTGGGTCAAACAATTCTGTTTATTGTGTAGACAAATTTTATTTCACAAATTCTAAATTCTGTTCACCATATTAACAGATTTTGAATTTTGTTTACCATATAAATAAAATTTGAATATTATTTATAATGTAAACAAATTTTGTATTCATTGCGAAACAAATTTTAAATCCAGCTTACCAGGTAAACAAATTCTGAATTTTGTTCATTGTTAGAGCAAATTTTAAATCCTGTTTACCAGACAAACCAATTCTAAAATTTTTGTCAACAGCGTCAACAAATTCTGAATTTGGTTAACCGGGTCAACAAATCCTGTTTATTGTATAAACAAATTCTAAATTCTGTTACCAAGTGAACAAATTTTGAATTCTGTTCACTATGTAAACAAATACTGAATTTTGTTCACTGTTCAACATTTTAACATATTCTATTTACCTAGTAAACAAATTCTGTTTACTGTGAAAACAAAATACTACTGAATTTTGTTTACTGTGTGAAAAAATTCTAGATTCTACTCACTGGGTCTACAAATTGAAGGGCTGCGTGGAAAAGGGGCCTCCGTCTAATGTATTTCTTATGGAACGGAGGCCCCTTTTCCACGCAGCGCTTCAATTCTGTTTACAGTATAAACAAATCCTACATTGTCTACATGGGGTGAATCAATTCTAAATTCTGTTTACCAGATAAACTAATTTTAAAGTGTATGCAGATTACATACGCCCGTGCTGACTATAGACAAATTCCAAATTTTGTCAAGTATGAAAACAAATTGGGAGAAAATGCCATGGTAAGAAACAAGTAGGTAACAACTCAAAATTTGTCAATCCAGATAAGAATAGTCAGGATGAACTGACTTGACTAATTGAGCAGTTTTTCAATATTTGTGCTTAAGAAGTGACTAAAGAAACCAGAAAGTTTCGATAAAAAAGTATTTTTAATGAATGAATTGTAGCGTGTGTATACTTTATTAGGTTCAATACAAGACTGACACAATGATCATCAGTGTTACCTTTCTTCTCACTTTATCTCCCCACATTATCTCCCCCCCTTAAAAGCGGAGCTTTATACTGACGTGCTTATTGCATGGTACAAATAAAATATTTACAAAATAACATTCGATATTTTACAATAAAACCTGGTTGGTAATAATATCTTGCGTATGCATCTCGCTAATCTCTAATGAAAAAAGGGAGGAGGAGAAAATATTCGCTGAATCGTATTTACAAAGTGTGATCACATTAAAAAAAATTTTTTATACACGAGGTTAGGTTATAGGTACACACGCTAAAAAAAATCTACATTTTACAACTTATGAATGACATCTCTTGATCGATGTTAATAAATGTCGTTATAATTATTACAAAGTTAATCTGACAGGTTCCCTAATCTGTCTACCACTACGAGAGGTTTTTTGTGGTTGAATTGTTTTATTACTTGAGGGATAAGGAATTTTGGATTGAGGATGAGACACGGGTTTATTTTGAGCAAATATACGACAAGCGGGTTCTTTTGCAAAGGTTACTTTTCTTTCACTATTCTTCGACGAAGTATCATTTTTTAAGATCGACTTTGGTAACTCGTTAAGTGCCTCGGTGACGTCCGATTTGGACAAGCGTTGCTCCTCTGTGATCAGCTCGTAAGCTGGTTTTAAGCGATTAAGAGAAATTGGCTTCTTTTCTCCTTTTATATCTAACAGATACCAGTTTGGTTTTCGCTTTAATACCTTGAACGGTCCTTCATATGGAGGTTCTAATGGTTCTTTGACTTTGTCGACGCGAACGTACACTGATGACGCTGTAGGCAAATCTTTATGAATGAAAACTTTACGATTTGCGGCGTTTCGCGTTCTTTCCACCGGACGGATTTCCGCAAATGCTTCTCGTAATTCTCTAACATATGCATGTAGATTGTCATTCTGTTTGCTACTTTCTTCAAAAAATTCGCCTGGCAGGTGTAAGGCCACTCCGAACGTTGCTTCAGCTCTGGAAACACCAGAATCATTTGCTTCCGTTGCTCTGATGCCCAAAAGAACGACGTATAAATTCTTGACCCAATTTTTTCCAAAACACGTTAAAGCTGCTTTTAGGTGACGATGGAACCTTTCAACTTTCCCATCAGATTGTGGGTGGTATGCGGTGGTCTTTATATGATCTGCACCCAAGAACGTTTTCAATTCGCTATACAATCCAGAAGTAAATTGAGCACCTCTATCGGTTGTTATCTTGTAGGGAATACCATATCTAGAAATCCATTCGTTGAAAAATTTTCTTGCTAAGGTGGTGGCTGTAATATTTCTCAATGGTATAATCTCGATCCACGCTGAGGTTCTGTCAATTATCGAAAGTGCGTACTTATACCCATTGGATTCGCAAAGCTCAATGATGTCCATATGGATGTGATGGAATTTCTCTGAAGGAGGAAATTTTCCCAGTGGTGGTTGCGTATGACGGTGTACTTTCGATCTCTGACATTCGTGGCACGCACGTGTCCAAGTACGAATTTCTTCGGCCATCTTTGGCCAAAAATATCGCTTTCTAAGTAGTGAGGTTGACCCTTTTACACCGGGGTGGGATAAATTGTGCAATTGATTGAACAGCTGAAATCTCAATTTTTCTGGAACGATTGGTCTGCTGACATTCTTGTAAACGCTGCAAAGGATGGTTGAACCATTCTCTAAATAGGCTTCACGTAGTTCGTGATTTCTATAACCATTCTTTCTAATTTCAGTGATTTGCAAATCTTTAGCTTGGTGAGCTGCTATGATTTCTGGCGTAATTGTAGCTTGAAGCTCGACTAATTGATTCGTGTCACGATTTTCTTCTAAGGATTGAGGTGGGTCAGGTCTGCTTAATGCGTCCGCAACAATATTCGATGACCCAGCAATATGAATTACTTCGTTTGTATATTGCGAAATGTACTCCACCTGACGAGCTCGGCGCTGTATTTTACAAGGTTTAGTATTTGCAAACATATAAATGAGAGGTTTGTGGTCCGTTTGCACTGTAAATGTTCGTCCCTGTAACATACATTCAAAATACTGAATCCCTGCGTAAATCGCAAATAACTCCCTATCGTAAGTTGCCCAAGCTTGCTGAGCTGGAGTCAGTTTTGCTGAAAAGAATCCCAATGGTTCTCTATCATTATTTGTTTTACCTTCTTGTCCAAGCACTGCTCCTACCGCGCTCTGTGATGCATCTGTTATAAGATACAATTTGGCTTCATTTCGCGGGTAGTGGAGTATTGTGTAATTCACCAGCGCGCTTCTAGCTGACTCAAAAACTGCTCGTAACTCTGTTGTCCACTTTATTTTCGTACGATCGTTTCTCCTTGGATAACCTTGAAGAACTTGATTCAACGGGGCTAGATGCTGCGCCATTCTTGGTACAAATCTACGGTAAAAATTAAAGATACCTAGGGCTTTGCGAAGTCCTGTCATATTAATTGGAATTGGCATTTCTTTAATTGCTTTAATACGCTCTTCCGTTGGTGTGAAACCAGCCTGAGTTATTCGGTGTCCTAAAAATATTATTTCCGGGACGAAAAATTCGCATTTATTTATATTTATAGTAAGGTTGTAATTTTCTAATCTTTCTAAGACTTGTCGCACATGCTCGTAATGCTCGGATCTCGAGGACTAATAGATTAGGATATCATCAATATAGGCAAAAACAAATGGGAGATCCCCTAAAATACTATTTATAAAACGTTGAAATGAGGCCCCAGCATTTTTTAAACCAAAAGGCATTCTACAATATTCGAACAGGCCACATGGAGAAATTACAGCGGTTTTATATACATCAGCGGGGTTAACAAAAATATTATAAAAAGCTTTGATTAAGTCAATTTTTGAAAATATACACATACCATTAAGATTTTGAGTAGAATCGCGCATATCCTGCAGTGGGTATCGGTCAGCAACGGTCCTTGAATTCAGAACTGTGTAATCTCCAGCCACTCGTATTTGGTTATTTGGTTTTTTTATAACCACAATCGGCGACGCCCAATTTGACGATGAGGGACGACAAACACCATCTTCGACGTTTTGTTGGAAATCTCTCCGCACCTGTTTTTCGATGTCGGGCCGTAAACGTCTCGATTTTGCATAATGCGGTGGCCCAGTTGTATTTATGTAATGATACACGCTGCCTTCAGTTTGTTTCCGCATTTGGCTCGGCTTTAATATCGCGGGGTATTTTTTTAACAACTCCTTGGCTTCGTCGCAGTGTTGCTCATTATTCGAAATTATACTAATACTTTGCTGGCGCGAGTGTTGAACTTCTCCTTGCACGCTACATAAGGTCTTTCCGTCTATTAATTTCCGATTCGTCAAATCAGGTAATAAATGATGTTGTTTTAAAAAATCAGCCCCAATTATAGGCTTCGTTACGTCGGCAATCACAAATACCCAATTGAATTCGACAGGCAGTCCAAAATTTACAGTTTTTTCTATTAATCCATACGTTGTTATTATTTTTCCATTGGCGCCAGTTAGTTGGTAATTCGTTCGATGTTTTTTAAAACCCTTGAATAAACTGATTGGAAGAACTGATACATCTGACCCACAGTCGATTAGAAACGTAATCTTCATCTTTAATTCGAACAGAAATAAACGCGGCGATGAATTCGAGTCAAATTGAGTTGCCGCTGTCTCAATTTGGCATATTAGTTTTCCGGGGTCGCTTTACTGCATCCTTGAACACATTTTCGAGAACGATTCCCGAATTCGGTGTGGTACCAACAAACACCATCGATTAATTCTTGATTAGCTCCCCTTGAAATTGGCAGTCTTCCTCCATTTGGCGTCGGTGATCGATGACGAGAGCGAGAACGGTTTCCGAAAAATTTTCGACCTCTGCCTCGATACGTTGAATATCCCCCTCTGTATCTGCTCGTATTTTGAGATTTTAAAGCTGCTACCTCCGTCGTCAAACTTGCTAATGCCGTGAAAATATTGACCATAAAGTCCGAATTCGCGTTCGTAGAGCTCGGTACTCCTGTTTGAATTTCGCTGACATTCGCTGCAGAATTCGTATTTGACTGACTATTTAAGCGGAAAATTGCGTCGGCGAGTTTACATAAGGCTTCCAGCGATTGGTTTTCGCTTGCTATCAATACTTCTTGCATTCTGAGTGGTAATTTTTGTAACCATGCAGTCTTTATTATTTGCTCTGCACCTTGCATTCCGGCGCCCAAATTTCTTATCTCTTCCAAAATTAATGAAGGTTTCGTCGATTCGGATGACGTAGTACTCCCTTTAAGTAATTTCTGAATTTTCTGTTCGGCAGTAACACCATAAATCTCGATGAGTGTGGTTTTGGCCTTTGAATATGGAGTTTCTTCGTTCTGGTTCGCGATGATACTCTGAATGTTTGTGAGTCGTTCGGCGTCTAGGTACTGCACCAATATTGCGAATTTTTTTCTCTCGGCCTCGATTTCGTTCTGGACAAAAATCACCTCCGCGGTTTGGAACCACAATTCAACATTTTGGACGGAAAATTCGGGTAATTTGAAGCGATTTCGGTTTGGCGACATGGTTAAATTCTTCTCTGAACTACCGGCGCTTGTTTGTTCTTGCTCATCAACACTACTATGACTTGCAGTGTTTTGACTCGGTGATACGGTAACTCGACCTGCACTTTTTGTCGTAGAGCGCAATGTTTGGTAAAGTTTCTGGACTATACTTTCATCTAAATTATCAACTTCACTTGTATCCGACATTAATTAACATAAAAATATTTTTTCTTTTTTAATACGACAAAATTACACCTTAAAAGAAAGAAAAAAAGGTCCTGTCACGGTCGCCAGTTGTAGCGTGTGTATACTTTATTAGGTTCAATACAAGACTGACACAATGATCATCAGTGTTACCTTTCTTCTCACTTTATCTCCCCACAGAATAAAAAAAGTATCTACATTCGAAGAATTTTAAACGTGAATGTTTGTAATTGTGAATATCAGTGCCAATTTATGTCTGTTATCATTCCAATAAAAAAAAAGAACTGAAAATTAGAAAGAAAAACTGGTGAAGCCAATCTTTAAAGTGGAAACTAGATTGACAACAAAACAAAAGATCAAGTGATGCCGATTGCCTCGGACTTCAAGACTGATTTAGCGTAAATCAGATCGCTAAAAACAAACATGACGGGCAATGGGAGGAAATAACTTGTGTATGTTGGGAAAATTCTTCCATAACATTGCATTTTTGTAAAGCCACCAGTGACGAGCCAAACTGGGTTCGAGAGAGAATCTGCTATCAGCAAAGATGCATTACAACTTTAAGATAATATAGTTGAGCTTATGTATGAATATTGATGATTTTATCATGAATCCGGGCCCGAAGGAAAAAGTACCTCGTCATTCGGGCCACTATAAGAAGAAAAAAAAAAAAAAAACACTCAAAAAGTAAGAAATGATGTACAATACGATTACCGATTTTGATAATCCGTCTATTCTCTTCATCAGTTTGTTCATCATTGGTTAGTACGTCCAATCCTTCTTCATTTTTTGGACAATTTTCGCGTTAGTAATCTTTAGAAAGTCAATAGTATATTTACCTGCGAAAAAAAAAACAAAAAAAAAATTAATTCAAGGTTACTTTGCATCAATATTCAAAACATTCAACTGATTACAGAGGGAAATATTTACGACCGAGTTCTTCCTCGAGGACGTTCCGACCCCACACACATTCGACTACGCTGAAAATTCGCGACGAGTATTCACAAGTACGTTAGCCTGAAGTAGAGCTTCATACCCTACACGAACTCAGAAAGTAACAAATCTGAGCTATTTTTCGGAAGAAAACCTCTCGCACCGTCTCTAATATAACCATCTCTGGCTAAGTGCTTGAAATATTTTGCAATCCATATAGAAAATGGGCATCACTTAATGCAGGTAATCAGCACTAAGAGGCTCAGAAACATTTGCACACCTTTCTACGTCTGCAGGCTTCAAGTCGTCATCCGAAATACGAAGCGAACACAAAGTGTGCGGTTTAATTATGCGCGGGGGGTAATTAATATCTCACTGAGAATAAACATCCAATATGCGAGAGATTACTAAATGATAACATTAGCTAGGTAGCTATTCTTCTCTCTTGCACCAGCTGAACGTTCTCATACCTGAGATGAGATGGACCTCGATGCATGCGTACACACAATTTCCCTAATTCCCGTCGGTAATCACGACAAATGAAACCGACCGACTGACCGTCCCGTGTACAACCAACACCCCTGTTACAAAACGTCTGCCACAATAACTTTTCGAATCAGAAACCGTGAACATTGTAAATATGTATAACGGAAACAGAGAAACGTGGGTCGAACGACTACGCTTTTATAGTTTAATTAAAATATATCTTTTTCTCTTTCGCTCCTCCCGCCGCCCGTACTCTTCCCTCATTGTTCTCGTCTGACTACGCACTGAAAAATGGTAGAACCAAAAAACATCATTGTCATTAACAATAATAACACGAAAAACTGTTATACTCATTTTACAACGAGAAACCGCCTATTCCGGCTCACAATGCCCATATATTCCCCTATTTACGCCTTGTTTTGATGTAAAACAAAAAAAAAAAAAAAGAAAAAAGAAAACGGTACATTTAAAAAAGTATAAAATCCTTCCTTTTTTTTCACACGCCCAACCTTATGGTACGGTACACGCCAAAATTCTAACGTTTTAATATAACTTATTATAAATTTTCGCAACAAAATAATAGGGGAAAGGAAGCGAGGGAGCGTAATATTCCCCGAGTATACACAATCATAATCCGACGATGATGATGGTACATCTTTTTGAGAAATTTAGTATCATAATTTCTCACTGTTCATCCTGACGTGATCATTAAAAATCTACCGTGTCACTTTATCCGGAGCGTAAAATTTGTCATCGAACGCGAACATTTAAAATCGGAGAAAGATTCGCTCGGATATTATATCTATACAGGTATATCGGAGAAAGTTTCATGTTAGAATGATTCCGAAAATTATGACAAGACTAAATTGCGAACGACAACGAAGCATTTAATGAAGTATATCTACCCAACCTATTATTCGGTATACTACGAAGCGCCCATTCGAGCGGCTCGTATTACGATATTAAATATCAACGTGAACATATTATTCCGTCGAAATCCTCAGACAATTTATCAAAACAGAACGAGAAATTCAAAATTCGCCCTATTCCCGTTTCGCACAATCAGCGAAAGTTTTTGGAACGACGACGCGGACCGTGAAGACGGAATTGTCACAAAGTATTATACAAGATATACCTATCTTCTATACGTATTGGGCTGATTGTGCCCTGTAATTGGGTCGTATAAGATAGGAGAAACGGGTTTGCCCGAATTTTGATCTGTTCGAAATGATTTAATGGTTCTAATTACACACCTGCGAACGCTCGCGTCTTATCGATACAACAATACGTGCCGATGAAATAAACGAACGTCGAAGAAGTAAAGCTTCGCACAAGGAAGAAAAATGTTCCGATTGTTGCGGATCGCGTTTAAATCTTCTTCCAAAATCTCTAATCTGATGAACCAGCATGCGCCAAAAGTTACTATCTCATACGTGAACTAAATAAGACGGTTACGCTTATTAAGAAGCGGAGAACAAGTCGAGCGAAACTTCCTACTTCGAATATTATTGTTAGCTGCGAAAGAATCAATTATACTGGTAGTAGGCACACTCCGTACACCTTCGTCCAGTATTTCGAGCTTATACGCGCCATCGATTTAATAAATTATTTCCCAGCGTAAAAACAACAATCAACAAGGAAATACACAGTAAATGGGAAGATAATGCAAAACAATGACGTGCATCGAGCAGAGGTTATACGAAGAAACGATTTACTGGTAGTAGAAACTCGCGATTCGGTTCTTCGGGTTCTAATATTTAAGATTGGCCATCAAGTCGTCGTCAATAAAATGATAGTCAAGATGTGATAAAATTAAACGAACTCCCAACTTTCACTTTGAATACTATACGTATACATCCATGTCGAACTTCAGGCTGTTACCATGTCCACTATTGCTGATGAAGGCATAAAATTACTCTCTAGCAATAATTGCGTCCATATCTTCAGCACTTTCAGCCGTGACATCTTCATTCTCTCAATCCGTCGACAAGATGTAGCCAGCGGGATACTGGATCGCGAGACAGGCACATTTATTTGTCGAAGGATAGCTCAATGTGGAGAAGAGATTCACAAAATGGAGAGATGAATATTGAAGAAACGATATTCTCTAGTAATTAGAACTTACAACTCTGTCGTGTATTCATTCAAACCAGGCGGCACTAGGATCGTGCTACACTTTCTGAAAAAGGTATCTAAACTAAGACGGTATATGGGAGAAAAATGAAAAAATTAAGCAGATTTAGCTTTCTGACATCCTATTAAAGATGACCACAAACACACATTCTACAACTGATAATTAGCTAGCGCACACTATAATATACATTTATGATCTATGATATCTACTCTCGATTGTTCTTCATGCACTTACGATTCGAGTCTTTTATTTAAATAGGATGAAGTTACAACAGTTGGCGACGTAGATGAATTCTTCGGCATTATGGCCGAATTGCCAGCAGTTCTTGAAGCTCTAAAAATTCTAGGAGCTGCCCTACGGCAACAGCAGAACACGCTGGCAATAACCAGCCTAAGAATCAACCCGGCTCTGCGAGCCAGAACATTACGTTAAAAAAGTTTGACCCGAAATATCTCAGCGAATTTGAAAACTACATCAGGCTACGTGATTCAATCATACCAAGAGACGCACCAGAAGCGAGACACCTGCAGGTCAAGGAAGATAAGAAAATATCCTTCTAGCTTGCTGTATACAGCGGGCAAAATTTGCAGAAATACAACAGATCCCCTGGGTCGACTGCATCGACTTTTTTATCACGAGAGCAGGACCAGCCAACTATACTGAGATCATGAACATTGATGACCTGTCCTCAGATCACTCGGCACTTATCCTAACACTAAGCAATTCCATTATACACAAACAGATGGCTCCTAAACTTACTAACATACATACAGACTGGGATGCTTTTCGTGACGCTGTGAATAGTAATGTTGACCTCCGCATACGCCTGAAATCGCCACACCAACTAGAGGCAGCAGTTGATTCCTTCACCAAACTGCTCCAATATGAAGCCAAATTGGCCACAACCACGAATTCACGAGGACAACAGTATCATGTGTGCTATCCCAAGGAAATCCTGGAACTGGTCAAGAACCGCAGGCAAGCGCGGCACCGCTAGCAGCTGTCGCGCAACCCTCTGCACAAACAGGCATTTAATAATCTCTGTAATCTGGTCAAACCCCGTAACAATGATTCCTTCAACCACTTTGTAACCTCTCTGGGAGTCACAGAAGCCACTGATTACTCACACTGGAAGGTAGCTCGTTCGTTAAATGAACCATTAGACTACATTTCCTCATTGAAACATCCAAACAATACTTGGGCGAGAACTGATAAAGAGAAAGCTGAAGTCTATGCCGAACATCTTGAGCAAAGATTCCAACCTAATAATATTGTCACCGATATCGCTCCTGACCTCTGCCAAGCACAGGAGCAGGTAGTTGACTCATTTTCTCTAATAGAAATCAAAACTATGAATAAAAAGAAACTTAACCCTAACAGAGCACCTGGGCACGATCAAATTACGGCTCGTATTCTACAAGAGCTGCCACGCAAAGGCCTGGTAATGTTGACCTACCTATATAATGCAGTTCTGAGAGTGCAGTATGTACCAAAACAGTGGAAGCTAGCGAGAAAATACCTAGCTCGTATCGTCCAATATCGCTGCTTTCAGTACTTTCTAAACTATTTGAGAAGCTTTACATGAGGCGTTCACTGGGAATAGTCGAAAACAAGAACCTAATCCCAGACCACCAGTTTGGATTCAGAAATAGGTACTCTACCATTGAACAGGTTCATCGTGTCGGAGCAACAATTAGAAAGGCATTAGAAGAGAAAAAGTTCTGCCCATCCATATTTCTGGATGCTAGTCACGCCTTTGACCGAGTTTGGATCCCCGGACTTCTCCACAAAATCAACAAACACTTTCCAACTTGTCATCTTACCTTAGCGACAGAAGATCTATGTTCACTATGGAGAAGCTGATTCTTCTGACAAGACAATAGCAGCGGGTGTACCATAGGGCAGTATTCTTGGTCCCCTGTTGTATCTACTATACACTGCAGAGATTTCAGAGCAAGATGACTCCACACTAGCCACATTTGAAGACGACACCACTATACTTGCTATGCATCAAAACTGCTCTACTGCAGTCACCAATTTGCAGAGAGCTGTCAACGAAGTTGAGGAATGGACCACCATGTGCAAAATCCAAACTAACGCATCCAAGACTGTCCGTATCGACTTTGCCCTTAGAAATCATGGATATGATCCCACATATATAAATAATGAACCTGTACAGCGGGCTGACTGCACCCAATATTTAGGCTTACACTTGGACTGTAAGCTAAATTGGAAAACGCACATAATCAAGGAAAGATAACTCAAACTTCGCTTTCGCACCATGTTCCGGATGCTCAGAGCTAAGAGTCGGTTATCACTCTGGAATAAGAGGCTACTATATGTCATGATCCTTCGTCCCATTTGGACGTATGGGGTTCAGCAGCAAATAGCAACATAGGAATTTGACAGCGATTCCAAAACAACGCACTCCGTACAATCACAGGAGCACCGTGGTATATTACAAACCAGCAGTTGAAAGAAGACCTGGCTCTGGAAACTGTCCAGCAAATCGCATCAAAAGTCACAACAAGGTACATCAAACCACTCCACGGCCACCCAAACATAGAGGCACTTCAGCTACTGGGACAACCATCTACCCAACGACTAAAGCGTAAGCCATAGCGGGCACTGAATAGTTATTTGTACTCATTTAATTGCTCAATGCTGCTCATGGACCGGTCCGGCAGATCACTGTGGTTTGAAGAGCGTCGAAACATATCAATTGCACTCCTACATCTTGATCGCCTGAAATGCATATTCTTTGCCACAAGAACTGAAGAACCCGGCTCACATTATTTCAGAGCGTGGGCTACATAAAGACCCGGCAAAGGTCCGGAACAGTTACCAAAGCAGCAATTCCCGCCAATGAAATGAATGAGTTGAAGGGATTTCGGGTACTGGTAAATTTCTATATTAAGTTCATTCCCAATTCCTCCTCGATCTTGCAACCTTTGAATAAATTAACAGGCCAGCGGCAAGGTCCCAGATGTCAAAAGATTGCGTGTTATCAACTTATGTTCTAGGTGCAGAGATGGATGAAAGGCCATCCTCTGGCGAAGTTGAACCAATTGAATTTATTACACGCTCCCTGATACCAGCAGAAAATAATTACAGTCAATCGGACAAAAAAGGTCTTGCTATATACTGAGGTATAACGCGTCTATTTCAATACCTTTATGCGGCAAAATCATCAATTATCACTGATAATAAGCCCATCTTAGCCACCTTTAATCCCAGTAAATCACTCCTGGCAGTTACAGCTACAGGATTGGCGCGCTACGCTCATTGGTTACAACAATTTGATTTCATGGTCGTCCACCGTCGTGGTAAAGAAAACGTATGCGCAGCCGCCACATTATCAATAACTCAAGATGGACAAATTGAAGATGAAACATACAACCTTGAGACAGAAACAATTAACGTGATTGCATCAGATACAACTGTTACCTTATGTAAAGCTACCCTAGCAGACAAAGAGCTCTCAGAACTCTGTAAAAAATCGGAGAAGTCCAAGAAATAGTCTGAATTCTCGCTCCATGATGACATCATTTTTCGAGCAGGTCGGGTAGTCATACCTACATCATTACAACAGTATAAGCTTTAGCAGTTACATTCTACCCGCTGTGGGATTAGAAAAATGAAATCCAAAGCCAAACAGACGGTGTATTGGAAAAACATGATTATGATACAGAGGTCATGGTCAAGAGCTGTCCAAAATGCGCAATAAGCCAAACGAACCTTGAAGCAGCACCAGTACACCCATACATTGACTTCGCTGAAGCCTTTGGGTACAATTTCCTGCTTATTGTGGATGCTTTCTCTAAATGGATTGATATAATTTACTTTCCATCGGTGTCCACATCCTAATCAACGCTTCTAGCCTTATGTCGACTTCTTGCACATCAAGGACTCCCTCACATACGTGTATCAGATAATGCATCGATATTCAAGTCGGCAGAATTTGAAGAATTCTTGCTGAAACAAGGTACCCACCATCGTACATCAAGTCCAATCATGCCAGCTGCTAATGGGCAGGCTGAACGCTTGGTATAAACTTGTAAATCAAAACCAAAGGCAATGTGTGCACAGAATCCCACAAATATTAACAAAAAAGTGGAAAAATAATCTTCAAATACTTAGCCACTCCTCTGGCTTCAAGTTTCCTTCTCTTTTTTGTTCATCATTAATTCACTTCAGTTGCTCCTTAGAAAGAACAAATCAAATCAATCTCATCATCATGATTGATAAATTTTCAATGATTTTCACCACAATAACTCGAAGGTGAGGGGAGTGGCGCGGAAGTTCTATTGACAGGACCAGCGGCGTATTCACGGGGATGAGATTTGAAGACGTCTACCCTCCTCAGAACAGAATATTTTTCTATGAAATATCACGACAGCCTGTTCAACCCATTTTCAAAATACGCTACGTACTGGAAAGGACACTCAAACCTAGTTTGTTATTCTCAAAATATTTCGTTTGTAAATCGGAAGCGTGGACGTTCACATCAAGGACTCCCTCACATACTTGTAGCAGACAGGTAATGCATCGATTTTCAAGTCGCCAGAATTTGAAGACTTCTTGCTGAAACAAAATATCCACCATCGTACATCAAGTCCAATCATGCCAGCTACTAATGGGCAGGCTGAACGCTTGGTATAAGCTTGTAAGTCAAAACTAAAGGCAATGTGCGCACAGAATCTCACAAATATTAACAAAAAAGTGGAAAAATAATCTTCAAATACTTAGCCACTCCTCTGGCTTAAAGTTTCTTTCTCCCTTTTGTTCATTATTAATTCACTTCGGTTGCTCCTTGAAAAGAACGAATCAAATCAATCTCATCATCATGATTGATAAATTTTCTATGATTTTCACCAGAATAACTCGAAGGTGAGGGGAGTGGCGCGGAAGTTCTATTGACAGGACCAGCGGCGTATTCATGGGGATGGGATGCGAGGATGTCTACCCTCCTCAAAACTGGATATTTTTCTATGAATTATGATTACAGCTTGTTCAACCCGTTTTCAAGATACGCTACTGGAAAGGACACTCGAACCTAATTTGTTATTCTCAAAAAATTTCGTTTTTAAATCAGAAGCGTGGACGTTCACATCTGGAACGCAAGAGACGGGGAAGATTCCCCATTTCAGTGACATTGCAACCTAGGAACTCTCCCACACAAGGCATTTGCCAAACTATTGTGCAACTGAGATATGCAAAACTTTGAGAGAATTTTTTGTTTCTTTTGGGGGCGTCCATAAATTACGTGAGACATTTTTGAGGGGAAGGGAGTCCAGCCAAGTCTCACCAAAACTCACGTGAGGGAGGGGGAGGGATGCCGACAGATCTCACGTAATTTTTTTCTCACACAAATACATTCTAAAATATTGCTAAACTGGGCTTAAATTTAATAAAAACTAATTCTTTTTGATAAGGTATAAAATGTGATCAAGAAAATTACGTTTTTTTAATAGATAAACGCAATTAAGCACAGATAAACGCAAAAATACACATTTCGGAAGATCTCACGCGAGATGAGAGGGGGGAGGGAGGGGGTCAAGGCAAATCTCACGATATCTGACCAAGGGGGAGGAGGGGTCGAAAAATCACAAAAATCGCCTCACGTAATTTATGGACGTCCCCTTTATAGTCCAGCTCTAACAGGGTGTCTACAAAAATTGAAAAGTAAAAATGAAGCACTTTTGCAGGACCTTTTGCAGAACTTTTTGATCAGCCTAAATTATTATTGAAAATTTTAAATAATAGATAATTTTTATAATATGAAACGCCGTCTTAAGATAAAAATGGAGGACTTGCGAACGATTTTTCCAGAAATTTCAATACTTTTCAGGACTTTTAGGACCTATTTTCAAAATTCATGACTTTTCATGACTTGAAGGACTTATCAGCACCTGTAGACACCCTGTCTAATTCCGCTCCCATGCTGTGAGTTCCTATAGATAAGGCCGTTGCAAAAGCACACAGAAGTTTTGAAATGAATTTAAAAGCTCGGAGCAAGCATCAACATTGAATCAGGAATACAATCCAGCAACTCCGAGAGGGTGTCTATCGCGAAATTAGAAAATTAAAATTTTGAGGCCATTGCAATCTTTGCAAGAAAAACAGTTGGTCTTATTTTTGTGTTCTTTATTGTCTTTAAGTGAGTAGACGTATTAGGTCTCTGAGATGAACAAAACCGATTGAAATTGTTTTGTACACTCTTGGTGGAAGGAGAACACGAGGCTTAGCAATGTGATAGTAAATATTGACATGCTTAGAAATCTGTATCATCTGTACTATACTTTAGTATCATACATTGAAATATTTATCATGTTGTACGATATAAAACAGGAAATACCTCTTGAAGGCTCTCTCTGAACTTGATCTAGCCTAGAAAAATTCCTATAATCTAACGCATCTAAAGCAATTGTTGCAATATCTAGCCGAGGCATATTTTTCTATCCTAGGTTGATGACGTCATCCCATAGTCTCAAGTTCCTCCTCATATACTAACTTGATGGTCAGAAATATTATTTCAAGTTTTAGGACATTTTCCCGAAAATGATGACGCTGACGTCATCAAAGTCGGATACGTTCGCGCTCGGTGAAATTTCCTAAGAGGATGTCCGTCAACAATAATAGAAGGGTACCGGAAAAATGGGTGAATGTCCATTTATCTAAACGAAACGATCTGAATAAACAATTTTTGCTCAATGATACAGAAAATCCAATAGTCCAGATCGTTTAGATTTCTAGAATTTTTCGGATGTCTATCGAACGATTATTCTGGACAGTTAGAAGGAATTTTTACTCCAATCTTCCCTCGAAACTGACTGAATAAACCAACCAGTTACATCGATTTTGCGTTAGAATTTATGACGATCACTTAGATAGTTTTCCGGAGTCATCTGGTCCGCAATTACGGAGTATCTGCGTTCCCGGGCCTATTTTTTTAAAATTCGGGACTTTTTGGAAGTGGTTTCATGGGGGGTTGAAGGAATGTGACAATCGCGACTTTGTCTCACAGGAAGAAGGAAAATGAGTTCATGTAAGTAAGAAGGAGGGGTACCAAGAATGAGGAAGATCTCTTCTCTCTAGATCCTACAAGAGTTCGTGTTGCTCAAATTCCGACGACCTCAATATAAGTACGAGTATTACAGATGACTTTATTGAAGTGGACATCAAGTACTCCAATTTTCTAGTGCGACGAACTTCGTAATCGCAATTGTACTATGAAAGGAATATAGATGAAGAAACGTACAGATTTTCGCTCCTCTCTACGCGATTTGAACCCGCAAGCTTCGAAATTTCAAAAATTCATCAATTGGATGAAAATTCTCCGACTTTCCTGGACCTATAAGACTGCAAAATTTAGCTATATTTTGTCGGGTTATCATTGCCCAAATTGTGGAAAAGTACTCCGTCGTGATTAAATTAAGTGAGCGAAGTTTCAACCCTAACCCCTTCCGCAGCAATATTTCCCTAAGAGCATTTGGCGCAAACTTACACAGCGGAAGTTCGTTAGTCGATTCATCAATATAATTTTCAAAGAACTCGAGAGATCGATATAATATAAAGCACAGCGAGCTGATATCCTCCAATCACTTGATAACCTATTCTATTCAACGACGTCTAGAGTATCGTTCAGACGTGGAAATACTGCATAGACCGGAGACAAACAGGACAACATTCATTCAACCAGATAAGTGAAACGGAAGAATAGGTTCGTTATAGATACACCTAAGTAAACCTAAGCGACGTTGAATTGTTCGGCAGGGTATACGCGACAATAGGACGGCACCTTACCATGCAGCACACGTATTATCGAAGCGCTGCTCATATTGTCTCTTCTACGCGCTAATAATAAGAACCTGTAGATACTTTTCCTCGCGTACGTATATTAATACGCTCCCCCCTCGGAAAACGAAAACAACTCGTCCGAGTTTTATGAATACGGGTACCATCGCACGAAGGAGGAGAGAATCTGATGAACATCGAACCCGCGATCAGTCTAGCCGAAAAAGATTTGTTGACAACATTAATGACGCGCGGTGAATCCGTCACGCGAACCCGTCGAAAGTTATCGCGCTCTCCGAAGAGAAAATTTACTCTCAACCTATAATCCAGTTTCCCTATGGGACAGACTAATTAGAATGTAGAGCGGATCCGACATCGCATTTTATGCATAGCATTTCTTGTTCGCGCGCTAATCCGAACGGCGGAAATGTTTGTTCCACGGCGAAGTCGACGCACATGCATGCATGCATTTTGTACACAAGTGGATATCGTGTAGACTCATATGCACGTACGCGTTGCATTAAAAAAAAAAAAAAAGACACGACGCCGTGTTTATATACACAAAAATGTATTATCGTGTATATACCTGATAAACTAAATGACACGTTCGGCGAAAGAACAATTATTATACACCTCGGATAAAACCCCTCGTAATTGCTTAATGTGCATTACGTTCGATTTCGTCGAAACACATGAATGAGCGAGTGAGTACAGGTGTATGCGGTACCGAGGAAAATGGGGGAAAAAAACCATAAACGCGAAGGTAAAAATCTGTCATCGAATGACGTTTTTAATGCATTATCGGAAAGCTCTTTCTAAGCTCCGTACCTGGAAATGTTGCTGCTTCACCACCATTACCATTTTTGCGAATTCGATTCGACATTCGAGTAGTATTATATGTAGTGATTCGCTAGCACGCCCGTACAGATGACGATCTGTCACGAGAGTGTGCAAAAAATAAAGGCTCTTACAGACACCTATACATCAAAGGCGACAAAAAACAAAGGTGATCATCAGCGCCTTTTTTCGTACCACGAGAGGAGCGCGCGCGAATATACGGTGCACGAGCCACGGTTACGGTCTACGATCGCGCACAACTCTCGGCGTGCCGGGTTGAATGAAAACTGAAGAGAAAAAAGAAAATTTTCATTCGAAAGAACGTCGTGCTCAGAAATGCTCATTCTCACTGACCCGTCGTAACACTGCCTCCTTTCAGAAAATTCGAGTGCGACGCGCTCGCACGGCTGAATCGAGCACTACACACCGGTCGTTTACTTTGTATATTATTGTATTCCATACTTATAACCCGTCTGTATTTATACTTTATTATACACACAATGCCAGAAATTATTTAATTGCATGCCCAACTTCATTGCACTGATGACTTATGACAAAAGTTATACAGACCCCAAATTCACGATAATCTTTTCCTTGTTCCGTCCTTGTTTTCATTAGCTGTAACAGCGTTGCTCTCAAAGGTACGGAAAGACGTCTCATTTGAAGACGTGCGTCGATGTCGGTAATCTTCTTTGTTCGCGGAGACAAAATGCATTCGCGGTTTCGCGAAAATTAATTTCATTGTCTTCGCCTTAAAGAAAATAAGGAAGAAATATCATCCGTCTTGACAACGAGTTGATACTCCTTCACCCTTGCCGCGGCGTATCCTTAAAGCATCAGCGGAATGAACGCTCCACTGACATCAAAGCGTTTCTCTCGCGATAATCGAGAAAAATTACGAAATTGAATCGCCCTCGGGCTAAAGGCGAACGATCAAGAACAACCGTCTGATATCCGCCGTCGGAGCATAAGAATTGATGAAAAACTCTTCAAAGGAAAAAATTTCGCAATCAAGAAAATACAAAAATTTACTCTATATAGCCGAGTAGTGCCTTTCTTAGGCCTCTTTACTCTCAACAACGTACACCTGCGAACAACGATGTGAAATATTAGACATCAAAATTCCCAGAAAACCATACTCGCTGTTTTAAAGTCGGCTTAACAAATATACGAGACTATTGCTACACGCATAATATATACGAAGAAATTATTATAATTTCTTTCGTAGCGAATTCTGTGCGAGTGAATTGTGATAAATTAAAAAATACAAAGCGATTAATTCTGTAATAGGCATCGTCAATTTTCAACACTCAATTTTACAAGGAAGCCGAAAAAAAAACACAAAGAAATAGCGCAGCCGACTAAGCGTATCGACGAAAGAACGTGAAAGTGAAAATTTCCGAATTATTGCTGGCTATTTAGACGACGTATTTTCACAACTAATCAAATTCGCCGAATTCGCTAAGTTGATTTTTACCATTAAAATGTTTTAAATCTCCCCCTTAATTGGAGCACCTCAGACGAATATTACGCGGCGAAATACCTCGAGCGGAACCACGAAATTTTTAACTTTTTGCATAATAAAAATCTTGCGTGGGCCGCCGGAATCGCGAGAGGCACAAATAGGTGCATGAAAAAATGAAAATACGTAACAGGAAGATTATACGGTAATAAAAATGAAATGGTGTCAATAAAACGATAAGTTATGATGATTGTGCATTTGGCTTGAAAACTCCTAGAATGTTTGGAATTGGCCGTCCGTGAACGTAAATTTATGTCGGCGTCCCCCATTCAAGCGAGGAGGTAAATCAAACAACTTTAGACAACTAATCGACTTCTTTAGAACGACGTTTCTCCGACAGCCCTTTGATTATTGGCGATCGTGAATGTACTTTCAACGTCAGAAACGATTGTCTTTCCTATCACTGGCTGCTAAGTACACAAGAAATTGTTAAAATCTGCCCGTATAGATATAAGAATATGGGCTGATTGTTTACCGGTACTCTGAATCTTTCCGGCATTCTGTTTTCCCGATACCTCAACGCACATACAAAACGTGAATACAACTGACAATTTGCAATTAATATTCTCCACCTTATAACATTTACAAATACCTATTCCATCTGCGAGTATGAGTAAAACGCCACTGACACAAAATGGTTGTGAGAGCGCGCATTCTTCCAACGAAATTCCCCCTTACAAAGGCCGCCACAGGAAAGAGTCGACGTCTGATCATTCACCGGTTTTCTATACTTCCATATATTTTTTCACGACTTTGGTATTCCGTTCTCCCTGACACTAAGCTAAATTAGGGTGAGGTCAGTTGATTTACCGATGCACACACAAAACTTGAAATCAACTGACAACTCGCTATTTTAATACTATTCAGGCGCGGATCCAGACGATCACTATGGGAGGGAAAAAAATCCAAGTCTGAAGGACTTTTTTTTTTTTACGTTTTCTTCAATACAACAATTTTTTTTTTGGTTTTTGTTTTGATTTGTTTTTTTTTGAGGGGGGGGGGGGACATCTTGCCCATTCCCCCGGGATCCGCGCCCAGAAATTCTCTATCTTAAGATTTACAACAACCACAGGGTGTCTACTGAAAATAAATTCTGAAAATACTTGACATTTACTTGACCTTTTTCAAAAGTAAATGAGTAAGTCATGAGTTATTTAATAAAGTTGAACGAGGGGTGGCAGGAACTTGTTTTACGGCGCACGTGGGATCTGAAAAATGTAGATTGTGACGTCACAAGGCTGACCTGTAAAGTCATCAAATGGTGACGTCACAGTCCCGGACTTTGTAGCTATACATAATAGGAGAGGAACTTGAAAAAAGCTGATGACGTCTTAAGGTTGATGTATGAAGTCATCAAATTGTGACGTCGCAGTCCCGGACTCTAAAACTGTATAATGGGTGGGGGGGGGGGGAACTTGAAAAAAAAAAAATTGATCTATGACGTCATCAGATTGTGACGTCACAGGCCCCGCCCACAAGCTATATATGGTAGGAGAGGGACTTAGAGGTGTGCTTAGAACATTTTCGAGCTCCAAGCTTTGCCGGCCGGTCGGAAAGCGGACGTTTTTCCGAAAAACTTCCGATAAAACAGGTTGTCCGCTAAAAAAGTCAAATTGGCTAAAAATACTGTTTCAACAGGCAATCTGTTTTATCATGGGGGATCACAAAAAACGCCCGTCATCCGGCAAACCTCGGAGCTCGGCAATTTTCCAAGTCCCCTCCTATCGTATATAGCTTGGGGGCGGGGCCTGCGACGTCATATTATACACTTTTCAAATCCCACGTACCCCAAAAAACAGATTTCCTGCCACACCTCGTTCAACTCCTTTAGAGAACCTATGAGTTTTTTTTTGTTTTTTTTTGCCAAGTTTTTGTTATTTTTCCCATTTTTACTTGACCGTTAATGAAGATACTTGACTTTTACTTGTTTACTTGACCTTTTATCAAATACTTGACTTTTACTTGATTTACTTGACTTACTTGACCGATAGACACCCTGTAACCATAGGTACGGATGGTGAAAAATTGAACAAGAGAAGGGAGAGAAAGCCCTTTGCTCTCTCAACAAGATGCTGTAGTGGGCAAATCTATCATTATTTGCATGTACAACTGAAGAAGGTTGCGCTATCTGGCGTAGGCAATCTGAAAAACAGGCTGCTGATTGGTGGACCTAGTTGAGAATGTGATCAGAGATCAAAAGTACAGCAAACGTTTTCCAGAAAATCTAAAATTAATGATAAAACAGGCTTTTTTGATCCAGTTTTCCACATAGAATGATGTACATGAATTAATAAATTCAATTAATCTATATTCCTGTTCTAGTGCCAAAAAGAACCACAATTGCCTTCTTAACGTACACTTTTGCGCTACCACAATACTTTTTATATGATTATTACAGCAAAAAGAAATAGACAGTCACCAGTTAGTGCAATATCTGCCTTCTTTTCCCCTCCTAATGATAGCGCTTTTGCAACGATCTTGATTGAAAAATATAATATGACTTCCTCTTTGAAACATGAAACTCACAATCAGATCATTTGATTAATCACCCTGATTTATAAGCATTTCTGTGAAATTAATTTTCTCACACAAACTCACAACGTGGAAACTCATTGTCCTGGTTACTAAAAAGGCTTGGTTCCATTCAGGATTCATGGACGCAAAAGGGCCAGATAAACAGAGTTCATGTTCATTTTACATTACTTAAGTGAACAAACAGCAGATAGCCATTCATTTCCCATGACGTCATATTCATTAGAAACAATGATTCAAAGGAGGCAAAAGTATCCGACATATGGCTTTTGAACAAAAATTAGCAAAAAATTAAAATTGAAAGACGTTCAAATCACCATTTTTAGTCCTATAAAATGGTCGTTTATTTTCTTTCAATGAAGAAAATTTAGGCAGCACATCCACAGGGAGCGCTAGAATCAGAAACAATAAGTTTGAGATATTGACGTTCATGTTGGAGGGACAGCATTCACTGATAAGATTTACGAATAAATTTTGTTATCAAGCTCGTCAAACAAAGGAGGTTTCGCGCAGATTGCAACTTACAAGTTTGTATTTTGTTTGTTACATGTAATGTTCAAACGCATATTCTGCCTAAACTCCAATGTCTGATGAGCGCTGCAACCAATAAATCAAGTCCATTCAAGTATAATAGTCAGAAATGTTTCTCCACTTCAAGTTTGAGCCAACCATCCGCCAGGATTGCTAACTACACGCGCAATGTGTTCAACACTCATGGTATCTTTGTCAAGTATGAAAATGGGAACTGAACGACAGCAATGTACAGAACAGAAGGCTCTGTCATCTCATCTAATTGGTGGAAAGGGTGTTTGTAACAGAGATGGAAAGCGGTTCAATAAAGCTTCCGCTTTTCAATTTTGCTTTTAACCTTCAGAAATAGAACTTCTGCTTTTTGTTTTTTCGACTTTTGTTCTGCTTTTTGTTCACGTTTCTCACTTCCACAAATGCATCCGCTTTTCACTTGAAATTTTTTTCTCTTCACTTTTTCATTAAGAAAAAAATTGAAATCCCATTTGGTATTTCTGCTATCCATGCAAGAAACTCTTTTTCCTAGTTTCAAACCTGCAAAATTCATTAAGCAAAACAAAAGAGCGGAAAAGTGAAAAACTTCTGCTTTTTGTTTTTTTCACATTTGTTTTGCTTTTCACTTACGTGTTTTTGCTTCCAAAAAAAGCTGCGCTTTTTGCCAAAAACTTTTCGCTTTCCAATAGATTTCCATCTCTGGTTTGTAGACACCTTTCTTGGAATGTCAAAGAGCTTATCAGCTTCACTCAAGTGTTATTTCAATTTTTTTTATTCTTCTCCCAAACACCAACATAGTTAAATTTCCTTTTTCAAACTCTCCCAATTCAGTAGACAGGCAGTGAGCGCGACACTAGCGCTATCTGGCCAGAATCTGTATTAAAATCATAAAACTCATCACAAAATAACTTGAGAACAAAGCGATTCAGGAAAAAAATTGTAAAGTATGAAATTTGCGCGACACTAGCGCTGTCTGGCCAGAATCTATATTAAAATCCTAAAACTCATCACAAAATAACTTGAGAACAAAGCGATTCAGGAAAAAAATTGTAAAGCATGAAATTTGCGTGACACTAGCGCTGTCTGGCCAGAATCTATATTAAAATCATCAAACTCATCACAAAATAACTTGAGAACAAAGCGATTCAGGAAAAAAATTGTAGAGCATGAAATTTCCTATCAACTAACTGTTCACAAAAAAATTGAATTTCATCGATTTGAGGAACGTCACTACCCACCATACACGATTGGACCGACAGGGCTGAGACCCAAACACGGTCTGAGGGGAGATTGCGCGTTCTATTTTTTCCGCTTTTTTAATCCATGGTCAAGATTATAATTTTATGCGCAACCTAACCTAAATCCAGGCCTCCTGAGAATCCCGGGCCCAGAGTAAAAGTTACCTTTCCCCCTCTCATGACGGTCCTGGTTCACAGCCTGGGTGGATGGGGTTTGATTTTTCAGCAGATTCGTGTAGTAAAAATGAGTAAACAAAGTCCAAAATTTTAAGAGTGTTTATACAACATCTCTTGTTTGTTAGCAATTTAGGAATTGATATTCTGGCGAACTGTTTGAAGAACGAGTAAACCCAACAAACTCCAAGAGAGCTGGAAGGGTTGATTCGGAGGCTGCTCTGTTTTCAGTTGACTGTGTCACTTTGCACTGATTCGGACGCTTCTGTTGGATTTTGAAATTTTTTAGGAAGTTTAAAATTTTGGAAATAAAAATGAATTTTAATTTGAAGACGAGTAATATTCACAAACTTCTTCCATGATTATCAACTTGAATCGGTTTAAGTATGTGATTTCGCAACTCAAGTTGCCATCTATCTCAAAACTCAAGTATTCAGAAGATAAGAGTTCGGAATTAAGGAAGTCATAACCAGCGCTTTCAATTTATTGTCGGTTCTCCATCATTACGTACTCATACGACCGATTTCTACTGATTTTACGATATTATCTGAAATGTTGCGGATACGTAATCAAACAGGTCACAAGATTGCAAATACTCACTATCGCATTCTCACGCCCCGGAGAAATCTTATAATAAGTATAAAAATATATTTGGTATGTATATGCAGTATAGAAGTTCGATAAACTGACTTCTATCTATAGACGGCATCTACTCTTCCAGAATGTCAACATTTTCTTCCTTCGTCGTCTCGCGACTTATATTGAATCATAAATTATGTGGCACTATCAGCTGAATCTCATCTAATTAGGAACTATCCTATTTAGGTCGATGCGAGCCATTGAAAAATAACTCAGTAATCCGCCCTCGCTGAATTCTTTTTTTCAAACCTGTTCACTAACGTCGATCAATTGTTGTTGGAATGCGCTTTTAATCGTTCTCATTTATGATCTGTATATAGTATATAGAATTAAAACATTTACTGAATATAACTGTAATTATACTCCATAATCTCTTAACCGTACAACATTATGCTCATTCGAGTCCGATAGTACGTAGGTGGGTAAGGTTTGGATGATTAAATCCCTCGTTATTCTCAATTACATATTTCCTTAATGAAAAGATTCGGAGATGTATGAACCGACTCGATTTAACGTACTCGACTTGTATCGCGTCATTAACTGGCCTTACACACTCTTGTTTCGCTTCATAATTCTTTCCGTTTTCTGACTGGCGTTGCATTTTGGTGTAAGGACGAAAGGTTAGCTATTGTTTTTCAGCAGACAGACTTTACTACGTTAGCACAATGAAACAAAAAATACGCTGCGATGTTTTGTGATGACGCACTGAAAAATGGATAGTTTCCGTTTTCTGCCTTTTTGGAGCTAATAAATTCACAGTGTTGTGAATCCAACAAGAATATTTCAATCAGATTTAATCAACAATGTCGTTCAAAGTGACTCTAGTCACGCGGACGGGAGGGTCATGTCGTACTCTAGACCCAGAACAGGTAGTTGCAGCTCTTGCGTCGCACTTCTCCTCTGTGTATGAAGATCGGGAACCACACTCAAACTTGGGTCCGGATATTGCAGCAGAAGAAATGACCACCGGCAGGGTGTCTACTGAAAAGAAATTCTGAAAATACTTGACATTTACTTGACCTTTTTTGAAAGTAAGAGAGTTAACGAGCGAGAAAAAAAAAACTTTACCGGTTCTTTAACAAAGTTAGAGGAAGGGTGGCAGGGAATCTGTTTTATGGGGCACAAGGGATCTGAAATAACTCGCAGCCCACACAGTTAGCTGCTCGGAATTGCCTTCATTAACTCTGTTAATTGAGGCAAACAGGGAACCTGTTTTATGGGAGTAATCATGTGAGTGTCATTTTTTGCTTTTTGTCGTCTCAAGTAGAGTGAACTTTGTTCCTCATACACGTCTCCCTTCTATCATATATATTTTGAACGTGCTTTTCCCATCATAATATTGTAGCTTGATATACAAAATTTTTAAAATTCCCCCTTTTATAGCTTAAAATTCTCCAATTATAATTTACTAAATGTTACAGCTTGCCCCCATGAAACAGGTTTCCTGCTATTTATTTTTACAGCCTGTATGGTACCCCCGGTAGGCCTATCCTGTTATCCGTTCGGAGATCTGATGACGTCACGATTTGATGACGTCATAATCTGATGACGTCACACGATCTAATGACGTTACGATCTGGTGACGTCACGATGGAGATCTGTGACGTCACGATCATCGTGCCATCACTATCTGATGACGTCACAGAGCTAGTAAAACCACTAATACAGACCTCCTAGACCTATAGTATAAAGGAAGCCTAAGACCTAGTACAGAGCTAGGACAAACTGCTAGTATAAGCTATTGATAAAGATCTTGTAAGCTTATGGTATGAAGGATGCCTAGACCTAGTACAAAGGAGGCTTGGGCCTAGTATACGCCTAGTATAATACGTAGTATAAACCTAGTACAATATACTGCATGAAGCAGAGAGGATAAGTCCCCCTCCTATCACTTCATCAAAATTTTTCTAAGTCCCTTTTTCTTGCCGGACGGCGCCCGGCGCCCATCATTTTCCTTCAGTTTACCCCCCGATAAAACAGGTTCCCTGTTAAAAATGTAGATAGTGACGTCCAAGTCCCGGATTTTGTAGCTATACACAATAGGAGAAGAACTTGGAAAAAACTGATCCATAACGTCATCAGATTTTGACGTCACATGGGTGACCTATGAAGTCATCAAATTGTGACGTCACAGCCCTGGAGTTTGTAGCTATAGTCATATTAGGCGGGGAGCTTGAAAAAACTGATGACGTCATCAGATTGTCACGTCACAAGGTTGACGTATGAAGTCATCAAATTATGACGTCACAATCCCGGACTTTAAAACTGTATATAATAGGAAGGGAACTTGAAAAAATTGATCTATGACGTCATCAGATTGTCACGTCACAAGGTTGACGTATGAAGTCATCAAATTGTGACCTCACAGTCCCGGACTTTGGAACTATCTATAATAGGAAGAGAACTTGAAAAAAATGCTGGATCTATGAAGTCAGCAGGTTGTGACCCCAGAAGGCTGACCTATGACGTTATCAAACAGTGACGTCACAGGCCCCGCCCACAAGTTATAAGTATATGATAGGAGAGGGACTTGAAGGTGCGCTCAGAATATTTTCGAGGCCGGACAGCGGACGTTTTTCCCAAAAAACTCCAGATAAAACAGGTTCCCCGCTGAAAAAAAGTCAAGTTGGCTAAAAATACTGTTTCAACAGGCAACTTGTTTTATCAAAGAGGGGGGGGGGCGGTCCACAAAAACGTCCGACATCCGGCAAAGCTCGGAGCTTGGCAATTTTTCAAGTCCCCTTCCCGTTCCCTCCTATCATATACAGTTTGGGGCGGGGCCTTTAACGTCACAGCTTGATGATTTCATAGGTCAGCCTTGTGACGTCACAATCTGATGACGTGATAGATCATTTTTTTCAAGTTCCCTTCCTATTATATATAGTTCCAAAGTCCGAATCTGTGACGTCTTTCTAAATCCTCCTCCTTCAAATCCCACGTGCCCCAAAAATTAGGTTCCCAGCTACCCCTCGTTGAACTTGGAGAACCCGTGAGTTTCGTTTTTTTTTTTGGCTTTTTTCAAAAGTTTTTTTCATCTTCCCCATTTTTACTTGACCGTTATTGAAAATACTTGACTTTTACTTGTCTACTTGACCTTTTATCAAATACTTGACTTTTACTTGATTTACTTGACTTACTTGACCTATAGACACCCTGCCACGTCACTTTAAAGGAAATTAGCTCCTGCGATAATTATAAAGATGGCAATAAGAAGACCTAACCAAGACGCTCAGTGGGCCACGGTGGGGTACCACCGTACATATATAAAGCATGTCGTGAATATCTCGTATCTCCCCTGATCTACGTGTGAAACGTATGTGCACCCACTTTCCTGGACCATCCCCAAAGTGATCTCAGTCCCTCAAAACGAAATGACAACACTACAGAAATATCAAACCAGAGGCCCATTGCCACTCTTCTTGTGCCCGGACGTTCGAGTGCTGGCAGTTTTTCGGCGCGAGATAATCTTAGGACATTTTGGCGCGCGAAAATATGAAATGAAGTGATTAAGTGAATATGTGAAACGATGACGACGCTTAACCAAAACTGAGTGTGAGAGGTGTGACGTAATGACAAAGCATCATTTGTAGGGATCCAGGCAATGTGAGTCTGTTCAAGTATTCATGACTGCACATCGGGAGTCCCTCAGGGATCAAATCTTGAATTCGCAACACTCATGATCAAACCTTTCTCCAGTCGATCCCGAGAATCTAATCAAATGGAGCAAACAAAATTCTATACCACCAAATTAATGTCAAACAAATGCGAATCCAATCACCTTCACCTACACTAAACATCCAACAGAGACAGTGTATAATATCAAAGGTTAACTGCTCCAAAGAGTCAATCAGATCAAATACTTGGGTGTTTGGCTCAATTCGGACCTGAATTTTGGAAGACATACATCAATAATATTCACTTAGGTATCATATGAGGCACTCTAGAACCAAGGACCTTTGGCAGATGCGATTACCAAAACCATTCCGCCACTGAAGTTATAAATTGCCCAAGAAGGAATGGCGAACATCTCAATTCAGATCGATGTCCAACTTGAACAAGAAGAACGATAATGAAGGCGAGGACTTTGACACATCGGAATTTATTTCTACTCCTGTCAGCTGTATTCCACTCGAAGTTTTTGAACAAGTTTCATTCATAAAATGACCGAGACAATGTTCGCTACCACACAAAACATACATTATTTACATAGTTGAAAATAACTGTACGAGCTGGCTGTTCACCTCAAAGAAGTATTTCCAACATAACATATACGTATTCGGGTCAAGACTGAAGACGATGATACCACGAAAAAGACGTAAGGTAAATAATGTAGCCGAAAAGTGCAAACGAAAGGGTATCCATATTGTTTTCCGAGAAGGATCCTACGAATTTATGTTAGCAATGAAACCTTAAGTAGATGTTATGGCGTAATTCATTGTCAGTTTGGCGGCTTTAAAACGTTCATTTTAAACACTGCAAGTTTAGTATCATTTTTTTGGATCGTATTGTCCTTCATAATAAATGTTTACTAAGTGAAAAAAATAATGCGTATTATACTGCCATTTTGAATAACCACGATGAAAAAATAAATAAATGAATAAATAAATAAATAAATAAATAAAGTGCTCATATACTATACTATGCGTGGGCACATTTATCGAATCAAAGAATTTTCTCCTAATTTGAGGAGAATACAATACGAACTTCATTTTTCACGGTGGAGGAAAAGAGATACCGAATTCGGAGAATTTTCTCTCCTCAGATGAGTACCACCTTTTCCGGACTGAGGATCATCAAGACGATAGCGAATTCTTCACATAGGTAATTATTTATCTTTTACGCGATAATTGTGAACTTCTGTATGGTCGTTCTTGCGAGATTTATCACAAAAGAAGAGAGCGGATTTATTTTTTAACAAGATAATAAAAATAATTCTTGATGATGTTTCACTCCAGCGAGTAGAGTGAAATAGTTATAATTTCGTGCACCGAGAGCGTGCTCAGAGTTTAACGACAGATACACGAAGACGCCGTATTTTTTTTTTTATGAATTTCTGCCTGCGACGAAGTTTTTTGAAATGATTATCTTTCGAAGATATAATTGTTGCCTGACGTCAATAACGTCTCTCGCTGTAGGTGTAGACATATTAAATTACTAAGAGTAAGCTATCTCTCCTAAATCGGATTCTGAAATGTTTGTCAGTAGCTTTAACTGTATAAGCCCGCGTTACGACTACCGATTTTGGGATACGAAATTGAACATTCGAGGAGAGACGAACAGTTCGCCGAGTAAAATTGTATTTTGTATTTTAATCCTCGAATTTTCAGCCGTGTATCCGAATACGTACAGTATATATGATCAGTATTTTTAATGCGATAGAAGTTCTCTCTTTACGATACCTGCTAATGGCTTACTTGTCTCATTTGAATAAATTTTCTCATTCTGAACTTATCTTTATAAAATCTCGGTTTCGAATCGAAACTATTATAATCCGAACGATTCCAGAACACAGAAAATATTTGGCCAAAATACAAAATTCCGATGGCATTTCCATGCGTGACCTTGGTTCGAATCATTATTTTGGAAGAATAAAAAAATTCACGCTGAGCTCCTGTTCACTAGTCAAGAGATGGCTCGAGAGGTCCAGAAAAGGAGAAGAATCAAATTTACATTCGAATATTGTTCACACAAAACGAGAAACGCGAAGACGAAACTAGAAGTGTTCACTACGATCATGAGAGTTTGAGTCCATTAGAATTTGAATCTGAGCAAGTCGACGACTTAAATGAAATCACCTAGGGGTTGAGAAGACCTACCGAAAAAGTTGGAGAAAATATGTCCACACGATGCGAACAGAGTGAACAACTCTCGAATTTACTTCAATTAGAAGGAGAAGCCGCCGGAGACCGATGAAGAAATTCGTGGACACAACGGCAAATTGCTCGAGTTCTTCGACGCCGAAAGGCTAGAAAGCCTACTGGCAGCCATTTAATGATGACGACGACGATATTTTCATGTTGACATCGGGCCTGAGGTGAACTCCACGTCCAATTCCACACAACTGTTCGTCCTTAGGGGAGGGGAGATACGCGAAAACATTCGCATCCGTAAGTACGACGAAAAATGGGAGGCGGTAGAGAGGGAAGTACCCACAATTCCGCAAAACGTCGATATATTATCAAATCATTGTAAGTCCTCCTGACCCTGACAGGAAAATCAGCTTTTTGAAAATTCTAAAAATTCCACAGAGCAAAAAGTTGGGAAAAGACTGCGTCATTCGAATTTGAGAGCAAAGCTGATAGTCGTCCAGCTTTGATGACGTAGTTATACAGAAGTATCTTTCTTAAATTTTTGCTCCGTGGAATGTTTAAAATTTTCAAACACCTGATTCTCCAGTCAAGGTCGACTGGACTTACAATGGTTCAGAAATCAACCGTCGAAAAGCTGCGCGATTGAAATTTGTCTCGGTCACTTTCCTTTTACAGTGCTACATGGGTCCTAATTAGAAACCCACATGAAAGGCAATTTTATGATTAATTATTAATCTGCAGACTGAGAAGATGAATCTAGCAAGCATGCTCATTTTTCTCTCACTTTCTACGGCTCCACCCGCCCCAACTTTGAAACTTCATCTATATGTCTAGATTCGTTGATATTTGAGAAACGTTTGCAAACAAAAGTTTTCCCATCAAGAAAGAGATGAAGTATCCGAGCATCTGGTTTAAAGGAAAAGTTCAGCTTCAGGCACCAGTTCCTGGTGGTAGTCGAAAAAGTAGGTAAGACAGGAGTTTGCTTGAGCCGTCTAATGTCAAATCTACGAGGACCTAGGACAGCCAGAAGAAGGATAACGATGAGTACAGCGTTGTCGATTCTCTTGTATGCTACGTCAGTGTGGGCGGACTCAATGAAGATAAAATACAGAAGAAAAGAGAAGGAAACGATTTCAGGGTGTCCACTTTTTCTCTGAAATGAAATTCCCTGACTTTTTTAGGTTTTTCCAGACCATAATCTCCACTGAAAAGCAAAAAAAAAGAAAAAGAGGGAAAACTTCTGAGCTCGAACTTTTTTTGACGTAACTCAAAAAATTCCCTGACTTTGGGTAAAATTCCCAAAATTCCCTGACTTCAAGATTTTCCAGACAAGTGGACATCCTGGATTTAACGGTTGCTTGTCGGCGAATCCTTTTCGCGTACAAGCGCGTACACCAGAGTGGCGATGTTTGAAGCGAAGAAAAAGATATCGAGTGAATGACAGGTTTTGTGAGTCAAGCGAAAGGGTTGGCACTCTCTGCTCAAGAGGAAATTTCCTCCGGTAAATTGACTATTCAAACGTGGATGAACAGAGACCATGGTTAGCTAAACTTTCACCTGGTGCAAGTGTTAAGCAGCTACGGTTGCGACCCTCATGAGAAGTCAGCCAAAGTCTTCGCACTGCAATGCTCAAGGATGATACACGCTGGATCTCAACACACTTTTTTTTTTTTTTTTAAAGCGAGGCTTGAGGGCGTACGCGGAGCAAGTTAGAACGGTTGGTGAGAAAGATCGGGGTAGATAAATAACATGCTCCGAATAGCCTGTGGCCCATCATGCTTAAGTTACCAGAAACATAGACCAAGGTGCAGTGTCGTGCTAGCTCACTTTCTGTAGGTTGGGTCGGGCCCCAAAAGGTCAAACTTCCAAGAATTTTCTCACGGGCCCCATAAAAGCTTGGCCGGCCTTTTGGGGCTGGACGAGCACGACACTGCTATTTGCTAGACCATTAGCGATTTTGCGGTAAATGACACCGCAGATGCCTTTTTGCCTATTAGAACTATTTGCGGGACCATTTGCGAGTTTGTGGCGAATGAAACTACAAGGCCTCTTTTCTGATTTCAACTATTTGCAGGACCACTAGTGATTTTACAGCAAATGACATCGCAAAATCCCATCTTCCGATTGGGACAATTTGTGGGACCATTTGGGCTCCTACCGTAAATGACACCGGTATCGCCTCTTTTCTAATTTGGACTATTTGCCAGTGTCGTGCTTGCCCACATTCTGTAGGCCAGGTAACCAACTCGTCGGGCCTTCCAAACGCTCATCATCAAACTCTCAAGAATTTTTATGCGGGCCTTTTTTGGTCGGAGATCCGCGACTGCCCGGCCAGGCCAGCACGACACTGGCCACATTCCTATATTGGCTTCTACAATCATGATGAAGAAGATGGACGAAAAATGGTCCAGGTAGATGTAGAACCACGTCATAGCCTACTCGATACCTGATATACACCGCAGTCACAAGTAGAAGAAATGCAGTAGAAAGACGATCAAGAAGAGTCATAGGTAACGTTCAGGAGGCAGGTCTATTGAAAGACATGGAAGACCTTATTTGATGATTGTTAATGTCTTAGGTGCGTTAGGCAAAAGTAAATGCGGCGCGGTCTTGATGAAATCATTTACTGTCAGATACGAGTACGGGTTCTCTCTGTTTAAATCACTTATGTTGCAGATATCTAAGGGTCAAGGGGAACTCTCGGTAGCACCGAATAGAGCCGCCTCCTTTACGGACACGACTGCAATATCATGGGCTAGCGTCGTTCACAAACCACCGATTACTCATCAGTCAGACTAATGAGTCAAGAAGAACACTAAGAATATGAATATGAAGAAGAGACTGCGATATCTATTAGTAAGTCGTGTCTGTGGGGTATTACAGTTTTTTGGGACCGTTGCCAAGAAGAGAGGATTTCGCCAAAGAGATTCTTCCAACGCATACCACTGTTACCGGCACTCAATCCATAATGGAAGATGGGCAGCAGCAAATGCATCAAACGCGATTACATTTCTTCCACAATTTTGGTTGAGAAACCTTTTTAAAGAGTCAACCTTTTGCACAAAAACCTCTTCGAATTAGCCATCAAAACGTTACTCTACCTTCTAATTCCCCATTTGCCAGACATATTTACTTCCAAGTACTGGATCTCTAAAAATTTCAGAAGAAGTCATTTTTTGGAAGCTGCTTTCTAAAATTCAGGTCTCAATAACGATACCTCCATTCAGACAGTCCTATGATGAAGGTTCGTTGTCCACCCTGAGTTGTTCTTCCTTACAAAGACGATTATTCCATTAGAGGTGAAAAATAAGTCCAAATTTTTGCATATTCCTCGCCAAGAATCATAAGCAGAAATTTTTAGGTCTTTTTTCACTACTTTGGAAAAACCTCGCGCAGCACATTCAAAAAAATTAAACTTTTCCCAACAAGGAGCTATAGTTTCGTGAAGAGTGTCGCCGTTCATCGTCCATCTGATTTAACAGAGTCATCCCTCGATTTCACTCGACTTTTACTCAATTACTTAGGCTGATTCAGAAAACTCAATTGTTGTGAGATGCGTTCCACATTCAAATCGAAAAACCGGAACAGAAAAAGTTTTGGGAAGTACCTACATTCTTCAAATTTCGGCTATGTATTCTTTTTTTTCAATACTTGATGGAAAGGTGCAAAGCACAAAGAAATCACGACAAAACAACAGACTTGAATATGTACACAGCAAAGTGTAGATCGGAAAGAAAAAAAAATTATCAGCGCAATTTCTCATTAAATTACTTAAGCTCCATTTTCCATCCCAGTTCTACGAAAACAAAATGTAATAAATGGATAGCGTCGTATAAATATGCATCGCACCATCTGTTCTCAGCACAATAATACGCGAGCATGCAACTTTAAATGGGTTAGAAGACGGCGAGCCCCAGCGAGAAAAGTTTCCTTACTTTTGAAAAATTGCATTTCCTCCCCGAAGTTACGCGAGATATTTCCAAGCCCTCGACATTAACGAGCCGCATATATTGTTTTCGCATCTGGTATAACGACAGGTTAAACATGACGTTTGAATGCCTAGAAGGTTCCTCATCGGGCCCAAGATATACGCCGAAGAATATTGAATACGACTACATCATTTTTCAGACGAATTTCAAAACTTCTCGTTCGACGTAGAAGAGGGAAAAAAATTTAGAGAATATTGAACAATGAGAAACACGCTGGTACATGGTAAATCGAGAGAGAAGGCGAGCGCCGCGACATTTTCAGAACATACTTTTTCACAATAAGGACATCACCAGTTGAATTTCAAATTCACTCCGGAGAATGATAGGTCGTTTTCTAAACGGCAGGTCGCCTTCGTCTTGTTATTTACCAACGAGCACGTTTCGGAAAAAAAGAGAAGGGAAAAAAAAGTTTGTCACTTACAGAATCTTATTTCACTTTGCCTAACACAGGATGACAGTCAGACTAGTGTCCTGCTATTTATACGGCTACATACACCTTCTTCAACATCGCTGTCTAAAAAAAAGAGGTGCTCAAACGACGGGAAAAAAAGACAATGAAGAAGCGAAACGTAGGTAATATTGAGCACGTGAATTCAAGGTTTGACGAGGAGAGAAGTAGAAGGGAAGGCCTGTCATACGATAGATACAGGAGCGGCTGGTACACATTGGATTTGTGTACATTCATCGGATTAAAACGAGAAATAATCACGTAAAAATAAAACGATCAATAAACCGACACATAATCGTTGCATACTAAAACTATTGTGACTAAAATGCAGCGTTGGCTCTTTCCCAGCACGAGTTTTTATCGTCATTCAAACTGATCAGGCGTGCTGGATCGTACAAATTTACATGTAATTAATCCTCAGAAACGTGTCAAAGATCAGACGTATACCTCATATACACGAGATAGAATGAAAATCTCTACGTACATGGCGCACGGCTCGTACAAGGTATTTTTAGAAAGGAAAACAGGGGGAGAAAATAATATAGTAGATTATCGAATTTGAATAATGCTACTGTAAAGAGAGGAAGGGTATACACATAATAATATACTCACCGAATCACCAAAAAATCCGGGTTCCTTCATGCCATAACTGAGAAACAATGCGGGTTACTTCTGCAACAAGAGAATAGAACACAAAGGTGAAACGAACGCGTGACGAGTAAGCGTTTTCTCTGATGTACACTCAAGGTCTCGAGTTAACATTTTGAAACATCGATATTTTTATAATCGAAAGCGGTATATTCGAACAAATTTTCCACACGACAGGTACATTATCGTGTTTTTCTTCAAAGGCAACTTACAACAGTTCATCGGAAAACCATTTTACATATTTTTCATTCTATCATGGCACGATGATGTATAATCTATACCAGATAGCTTTTAATGATGGGAAACTGGGGGATGTATAAGACGTCTTATAAGTTTCGTATAATTCGATGTTTTCAGTAAGATATTCTAATAATATTATTATGTACACGACGACAGACAGTAATCGATCGAGAAGCCTCACAACTTACGTAACTCACGTTTATACAAGAAAAAGCTTCGACTATTCGGATTTCGCAAAACTTAGCGCACGACCGTTCAACCGTAATTGAAAAATCGAAATCCGAAACATGTACGCGTGCTGAAGTACCCCTATAAGGGAACATGAACTAGCAAAAAAACTTACCAAATAAAACCCTTAAAACAAGACACATTCAAATGTTATAGATGACTTAGGCTAACGATATAGAACTCAGCCTAAATCTGGAACGTTGAATTTCGCACAATATGTCGCTCCTCGCTCTCAAGACGTCGCCGCGCCGTCGAATTGTAAAAAAGGCATTACGAAATGAGCTACTTCGGAGTCATCACGAGACAACATATTGAACATTTCAACGAAAAGAAAAGTATTTTCTCTCGCGTATATGTGTGCTTGTTTATACGTATTCGTATTTTCCTCATCTACGCGAGCGAACCCTTCTAATTTTCTGAAACCGAACGACGGAGAACAGGCTAGAAAATGCCGAACAGATTTGATATACGTAACGATCGAATACCTCGTTCTGCACAAGCGATCAACAAGATAGTACGTAGAGAAAATTAATATTAGTCACTTTTACCAGCAGGAAAAACCGAGACCGACGAGTAATCAAACGTAATAACTTTTCTTTCTTCGTTTTCTAAGAAATTCCTCATAAAATACGAATAGTGTTGTTCTTATCAAAATACACGTAACAGCTTGTCGTTGATTTGAAAACTCAATTGTCTTGTAGTTGGAGTATTCATATCCAAAGCAGAAACTCACCACAACAAAATTCAGGGTAACCACTTGGAGAAGCTTCTGGCATTTTTCGGGAAAGGTGAAAACGTAATTCTTAGTAGTCATTTAATCGCCGTGGTACCGTTTGGGAAGGAAAGGGATAATGTTTTTCAATCAGCTACCCCCCTGGAAACTCTCATTCGATCGTTTTTCAACAAGGAACCTGTTTATGGGAGGGAGGGGGGGGGTGTAAATTTGAAAAAAGGACGGTCGGGAGGAAAATTCGACTCAAGTTATACATGATGATGCACTTCAACAAATGTCTTCATCCAAGATGTATTACAATGGAATAGGGACTTAAAAAAATTAAACGAATCCGTTCCTCTAGGTTACGGCTATCCATAATATACGCGAAAAAGACGTTGTTGCGGATCTTGCTGCTAAGATTAGCCCTGGTTTTAATACCCAGACAGTTTGTGCCGAGATAGTCCGCAATAACCCCCTCCCCCGCATGAGTAATAAATTGGAAGGAGTGATTCAAGGTTTAAAGAGGAAGATTAAAGAGGGAGATTTAATCGTCACTAAGGCGGACAAGGGAAATGCTGTTATGGTGATGGAGAAATCCGCCTATTCTTCCAAGGTCCACGAGGTCCTCCAGCAGTGTGGTGCTAAAGAGAGCGAGGATTTCAGCTTCCCGAAGCACGTCAAAGAAGTTAGGAGTGTCATCAACAGGAGTGCGGCTATTATCAAGACTCCTGCTCTGAAAAAAGCCCTCCTTGTTCCTAACCCCACACCCCCCCTCCTCTACGGACTGCCTAAAGTGCATAAGAACAATACCCCGATGCGACCTGTTGTTTCTTTTGTCTCCTCCCCCACTTACCTCCTTGCCAAATTCCTTGACCGATGGTTCAAAAATCGCATTGATTTTGAATCTCCTCATTCGGTTTTGAATTCGGCCTCTTTAACTGATGGCCTGAAGGGTGTAAGTCTTCCCCCGGGAACGTCCATCTGCTCTTTTGATGTTATTGGTTTGTTCCCGAATATTCCCAAGGCTGCTACTATCCAGCGGACGGGTGAGCTACTCGTCAGAGCCAACATTCCTCACAATGAGGTTCAGGAATTTTTCCATCTTCTGAATACCTGCTGGTCCCCTAACTACTGTAAATTTGAAGGGAAATTTTTCGAGTTCCCTGATGAAGTAGGGATCCCTATTGGATCACCTTTAGGTTAGAACTTGACCTTTTTTCCTCGAACCAGGTGTTACTCAATCATATTCACTATTGGCACGGGTACGTTGATGACGTTCTATGTACTTGGACTGGTCACCCAGATCTCCTTGGTGAGTTTCTGAGGTATCTCAATTCCTGGTACCCTTCCATCAAATTTACGTTGGAAATAGGGGTATTTTCCATCAACTTTTTGGATTTATCGATCTCTATTGTAGACGGTATCCATGAGTTTGGAATTTACAGGAAAGATACTACGACCGATGTTTTAGTCCACGGTGGTTCGTTCGGTCCTGTTGCTCACAAGATGGCTGCATTTCATAGCCTAGTTCAAAGACTGACTCGTATTCCGTCGAGTCAGTCTGCTTTTAAGAAAGAAGTACTCACAATAAAACACCTGGCTAGTGTGAATGGGGTCAATGTCGACGTTGACGTGATGGTTCGGAGGAAAGTTACAAGGAGCATTCTTGATTCCACCACCTCCCTCCCCCGAGACATGATCCGTGATCGCCGGTTGCGTTGGATCAGTCTCCCTTTTCTGGGGAAGTTCTCCCTCCAATTGGGTCGGTCCCTTCGCCCCTTTATCTTCAGACCCGCGTTCTACAACCGTACAACAGTTAAGGGGTTGTTTGTGAGACTGAAGGACCCCATACCCATTGATGAGAGGAGTGATGTTTATAAGTTGGAATGTGGGGATTGTGGAGGCTTTTATATTGGTGAGACCAGGCGCCAAATGAAAGTTAGAGTAGCTGAGCACCTGAAGTCTTGGGAGAAGGGACGCTTAGGGGAGTCAGCTTTTGCTGATCATTTGATAAACAGTGGCCACAGCTTCCGTGAGGGATCCGAAAAGCTCCTCCATAAGGAGAATTCGTATCGACAGCGCATCGCCCTCGAGTATATAGAGATAACGCGTCATCGCAACACTGACGATATCACTGTACTCAACTCGTTCATTCCGGAGGATGGCCTGATCGAACTGGTCCATGATTCACACCGTGATTTCTCGTTTAGCCAATCCTAATACATTGTTCTTCTCCTCCGTTCGTCAGTTGCTTTCATTTCAGGCTTGAAGATGGTTTATTAACCGAAAGCGCTCGTCGTTTTGTATTTTCTGCGGTTTGCAAGGTTTACTCTCCATTCGGAGTATTCGTCTTTTTCGCGACTTGGATGCCGGGAAGCCCTATGTGCTTTGAACGTGTTAGCACAAAGATGCAGAGACATAAACCACAAAATGTATGTATGCTTCATCGACTATAAGAAGGCTTTTGACTGCGTTAAACACGAGAGAATGATGGAAGCTTTAAAGAACGCTGGAATCAGTCAAACGATTAGAAACTTCGTACAGAAATTATACTGGAACCAAACGGCGGTAATCCGTTGCGAGAATATGGAATCGGAGGAGATATACATCAGGAAAGGGGTGCGACAGGGATGCATCTTGTCTCCAGCGTTTTTTAATGTATATTCAGAGACCATTTTCAAGCGGGCAATTAGGAATGAAGACGGCATCAAGGTTGGAAACTCCTTTGTATCGAATATACGCTACGCCTATGACACTGTACTTATCAGTGACTCTTTGTCAGGACTGCAGGATATGCTCGAAAGAGTAGCTGCCGTTAGTCTCGAATTCGGACTGGAAATCAATCCTAAGAAAACGAAATGGATGATAATACATAGAAAGAGCGGTTCAGCAGCAATAGCCGGGCAGCAACTGGAACTGCACGGTAAAACGATCGAAAGGGTGGACAAATTTCAATATCTTGGAACATGGATGCAGGAGGAAACGGATCAATCGACCGAAATAAGGGCCAGAATAGAGAGAGCCAGAAAAGTTTTCATGAATATGAAAACGTTAATGGCCAGTAAAGAGTTGACCCTGAATTTGCGAATGCGGCTTGTAAGATGCTATGTATGGTCAACGCTTTTGTATGGCATGGAGAGCTGGATACTCACGCGTACATTAGAGGGGAAAATTGAGGCCTTCGAAATGTATATATACAGACGAATGTTGAAGATATCGTATAGGGATCATGTCACCAATGTAGAAGTGTTACGAAGAATGTCCAAGCAAACCGAATTACTCGACACCATCCGTCAGAGAAAATTGGAGTACTACGGCCACGTTACCAGAAACGCCGAGAAATACTCCATCTTTCAGCTCATATTGCGCGGTAAAATAGACGGAAAGAGAGGTAGAGGGAGAAGAAAATCGTCTTGGGAATCGGATCTGAGACGATGGTTCGAATGTTCATCTGCGGAATTGTTTGGAGCAGCGGTGGACAAGGTCAAGATAGCGTTGTGGATCGCCAAACTTCGGAAGGAGAGGGCGTAATCAAGAAAAAGAAAAAAAGTTGGACTTTCGAACTCAAACTCTCAAGGTGGTGACGAACAAACCATCCCTATCAAAGTTAATACACAGTAAAAGTCCTCGGCCTCCGCTTTCACTTCAAACATTCATGGCTACTGCATATTGAAATACTTAAAGCCAAAAGCCTCCCGTCCTTCCATCGGTTGGAAACATGAAACTCTACTTCCCGTCTACCATACCCTCTTCCGGTCTATTCTAGATCAGATGAAGGATCACCTATGGACTCGCACCCGCACTTCTAGACACAGTTCAAAATCCCGCCCTTCGAATTTGCACAGGTGCTTTTCGCACTAGCCCCACTCTAAGTCTAGCCGCCGAATTAGGTTATTCACCTCTACATTTTCGTCGACTTTATTCAACTGCCAGTCTCCTCACCTTTGTCTTACAACTTCCTCAAACTCCAGTTCAGAACATTATCTTTAATTCACCCTAAATCGTCGTACTTATCGCCACACTTTCAACAACATGCTCTGCTTTCCTTCACAAAAAAATTCACTTCCATTGCCTAGTCCCCGTATTTTCCACACTACCCCCTTGGCCCTCAAAATAAAATACAAACTACATCAACAGCCCAAAAACTCGACCAACCCTGGAATTTACCGTTCCCTCTTTCTAGAAATACTTGACCCTTTTTTTTATCATTACTTCTTGTTTCACTGGATCAAAAATCTAAAACTACACATCAGTTGGTTTCGCGTTTTCAATTGGCAAGAAAATTTCTTCTTATCGTTACCGTAACTCCGTATCAATTTTGACAGCCCAAGTCCAAGCCATCTTCCGCAATGCTTAGAAACAATACTAACCTTTCCTTTCCCACCAAATCGTCTTTCTCTGATCGCCACTGACTCATCCGCCTTAACGGCAATTTACGGTACCAAATTGTGCGGTCAGACACTATTAGACAGGTGGACCAATTCCCTAACTGCAAACGAATGCGGTGAATGAGATAATGCCAGATTTTTAGGTTCAATAGGTACATATTTCTTATCAAGTTTTTAATGCAAGCTAAACGCCGTTACGCGTGTGGGTAGATGTACTTACAGAATCTAATTACTGATAACAGCCTTTTTCATAATTGCTAAATCTGCAAGTTCTGGTTTTTCTTTATAGGGCGGCCATGGTCTCGGCATGGATGAACTCGTGCTGTATGGCGGCCCTCTCCGTGGCCGTGGCTTGGGTCGCCAAAGCGCTCGTCTAGAAATACTATTCATAAAGCATTCATTCTTATTCATCTAAACTGATGTCAATAACATTTTAATCAATATTTTCTCGATGGTCGAACGATTTAACCATACTGTGCATGAGTTTTTAGCCAAAGTCATTGATGAAAGCCAAAAGGATTGAGATACGTGGATACTTCCTTTCCTCCTGGTATATCGGTCATCAGTGCATGGGTCTATAAAAGAAACTGTAGCAGGGACTATGTGAACCTCCATCTAGTTTTTTTCGTCGATCTTGTTGGAGAAAGGTGGTACTCCCAAAACTTTTACGCTTTGTTGAAATTTGATAGCTCAAAATACTCGTCATCAAGATTGCATTTCTAACGTATCGTTCTACAGATATTTTGATGGGAAAAATAAATTGAAAATGTTTTTTTCAAAAGAAATTTCACGCCGAATAAATATTATTCTCCACTTGGCAAGTTTCAATGAGCATCTCTTTCTCCTTTGGTGCAATGGCTGTCCCGTAAGTTACATAATATTGATTGGATATAACTAAGAAAGTTCGAACAGAGATTCTACGAAAAAACGCGTTTTATAGAAAACAGTAAAAATCATGGAGTACAGTACAGTATTCGATTCCTAATCTCACTCGTGCCGTACGGTACATATCAGGGCGTATATAAACGATTGATGAGTAATTGTCGTACAGTGCGTAATAGCGCGTAATTTAAAATATAAAAAATTATTGCCGCATCCTAGCTTGATAGCAATAAAACAAAACTTTCCCTGTAGAAAGCGTCTTGTTATAAAGAAAGGAAGAATACCTACTTCCCGGACGTTTCTTACTCAGCGGAAGACAATTTAATTTTTACAACTTCCAAGAAATATGTCCAAGTATTACTAGAAAAAAATGAATCACGAGTGCCATTTATTCTTTGTCATTGGTCTCCGAAAACTTAATCCTCGAATACGTTCTATTTTCTCTTCTTCTTTTTTCCCTCCCGTGCGTCCGTTTGAATTTATTTCTTCAGGTATTTGTCTTAATACATACACTTTTTTTTTCCGAATCTTTTTTGTTCCGAGCTATAAATTTTTCGGACTCAATTTCTTTGATTTTTCTTGCGTCTGTCCTTGATATCAAGGTTTTCCAGAACACATATCGTGTAGCTTATAATTCCCCTGAAAATTATTCTTCTCCATTTATAATCATTTTCTACCCAAGTTCTCCATGCCGTATAATATTTACTTCAAAGTTACGAACATTTACTTTATAAAAACTACGTTCATATGGGCTCGAGTGCTCATCATGTTGGCTCTAAATGAGCTACAAAGCTGTGATAAAGGCTCAAAACACTCCTTACCCTTGACGATGCCTTTTTGATCTCCAAAGTTTGCCCTGCTCAAAAGTATGATCTAGAATCCCTTATTGAAGGATGATTCATGTTCAAGGTCTGTGGACCGGTACTCGAGATGTTCTCTTGGACTTTCTCAAGTATCTAAACGAGTAATACCCTTTCATGGTAGTGGTTCCTTAATTAATCACCTGGATTTGACGACGTCTGAATGAGACGGCGTCCATGTGCGTCCCATCTATAGGGCAGGTACTCGACCGACATTGTAATCCACGGCTCATCTTTTTGTCCTGTTTGCTCATAAGATCGCTAAATTTAATGGCTGAACACCTCGGCTGACCCACTTCCCGCTGAATTAGACCGCTTTGAATTGTTGACAATAAAACACTTGGCCAGAGTATATGGGGTCAATTTTGATATCGATCTGATATATTTTGCAGGAAGGATTTGTGGTAAAGTTTTCCTCTACCCCTTTGACCTTCGTCCTGCATTTTACAATCTCGCTACTGTTAAGGGATTATTTGTTAAGCTCAAGGACCCTATCTCACTGGTCGAGAGGAGTGGGGTCCATGAGGTGGAATGTGGAAACTGTAAAATAGTTTACATAGATGGGACTGGCTGTCGTCATCTCAGAATAACAGTGGCCAAACATAAGGAAACGTGGGAAAAAAGGATGTAGGAGAATCAGCATTTGCGGACCATTCAATTACCAGTGGTCACAGCTTCAAAGAAAGGTCGGAAGTCCTCGACACAGGAAAAATTTATATTTTAAACGTTTCGCGCTCGCAAATATCGAAATGATTGGTCATCTGAATAGGGACAAGCTCTATTGTCCTCAACAGGTACATACCTAATGAATGGTTGATAGAACAAGTTAGTTTATGAGTATAATTCACATGGTCATCACTCGCTTGTTGAGTCTAGATTTCGTCGGATGTTCTTGTTTTCAGTTGTCGTCGAGTTAGTTGCTTTCTTGACCCGCTCGATAATGGGTTCTTTAACCGAAAGCGCTCGGGATCTGTGTTGTTGTTTCTGCGATCTATGCAAAATTTACTGTGTCGACTCTTTCGAGTATCCCTCCTTCGGTAGAATTATGTGTACATACTTGAGTTCTCCTCTACTTACACCTTATTACACCCAAAATGAGTTCCGATGAAGTTTACAGACTTCAATGCGATGATTGTGCCTTCATTTACCAACACTGGGCAATCAGGTCGGTCCTCGAAGACAAGTTTAGATGAGCATTGTGATACACTAGAAAAAAGTCAACCGTATAGATCTGCTTTTTTGCTAGACATTCATTTCAAAGACACGAAAATATCTTTTTCCTGCACGGGGAAAGCTCTCGAAACAAGACAGTACAAATCATCAAAGTTCTTCATAGTTTCTCTCCGTTAGTAAACAAGATTAAACCCTCTTCACACCTCGCGATTACGGTTTGCGAAAAGTTGTAACTTTGAACTTGGTGATTGTTCTCCTAATTGGCGATTCATTGCATGTTGCCTTTCTCTCTTGAGTACTCTTCCAATAGTATCCTTACTCGCTGGTTCTTTACCGAAAGCACTCGAACTATCGTAATTCTATACGACATTTGTAAAAGTTCTAATAAATTTAATTTATAAATTCAATGATCGCATATGTCATGTCTACGACGCATTTTTGATATCTGCGTGCAAAGACACGTGGGTCAGGTTTTGACCATCCAGCAGCACAATTATAGGATCCGAAAAAACAGGATGATGAGCCGAGAAAGAAGCTCACAGCTTTATTACTTCGTTAGCTATTCGGGGTTGCCTTCATTATAATTGTGTGAATCGAGGCAAACCGGGAACCTGTTTTGTTATGTGTGTTTGTTCGTTTCTACTTTCTTCTACATAAAGATTGAACTTTGTTCCTCACCACCTCGAGAGTTTAGGCTCGAAAGTTAGAATTTTTCCAAGTCCCTCTCTCACCGTGTATAGTTTGAGCCGAATTATTTATTTCAAGTCTCGGACGGCACCCGGCTCTTCTTTCAAATCCCCCCCCCCTCCTATAAAACAGGTTCCCTGTTAAGAAAACATGAAATGAGTTTCTACAAGGGGATAGCTGATTGAAAAGAATTATTCCTTTCCTTCCCAAACAGTACCACTGCGATTAAATGGCTGCTAAGAATTATGTTTTCTCTTTTTCGAACCAGTAACTATGAAAAGTGCCAAAAGCTTCTTCAAATGATAACCCTGCGCCAACTTTTTCTATTGTAGTGGCATCCATGGATAAAATTTCCATCGTTAATAAAGATGATTTAATTTTAGATGCGTTGGATGTGATGGATGGGAGGTTATTGGCGAGAGTTGTTTCTATGGGTGGTAAAATTTGGTGGGTGTGGTGGAGAGAAGTTAAATATGGACGTTTGAATGCGCGCGGGAGGGAGGGGGGGGGAGTCGAAGCAATAATGTTTGCGTGAGAGTGGGGAAAGCTTGGAAAGAAGGTGAACATGTGTGAGTTGCGTGTGACCACTTCGGAGACGTGTAAGTAGTAAGGATTTCGTGATGGCGGAATTTTGGTGTGAGGAAGCCCGAAAGCCACGCGAATGGTAATGGTTTCAACTATAGGTTAATTTGTTTGATGAGATTTGATTTTGCCAGAGTGTGATCCATTCGTGGATCAGTAAGTTGGCGGGCTAACTGGATTCCGACAATTTCCTGTCAACAACGAACTCCTTCAGGAAGGAGCATACAACAGAACGTCACTGGATATCGACACACCACGCATGTGTGGACTGGGGTACCCTCGAAAAAAAAGAAAGAAAGTATGTTGAAACAGGTTATCCTGAAACAAGAATGAGTGTTGATCTCGTTTCCTACGTATTAAGTAACTTCAAAAGATTTGCGAAAAACGTAATACATATTCGACAACTTGAATGAACTTTTTAGGCTTACAGTGAAATAGTCCTCTTGTAGGAAATTTCACAAGGTACATTTTTTGTCCAGGAAGTTTTTCTCGAGGCCTTACAGAACTATTTTACGGGACAAGAACGTGCCACAGCTGCGTAAGCCATGCAGTTAAAGGTCTCGACTTGTATCATGTTGTTTCACACATCAAACCTGAGACGTTTCCGTCAAATCTAGAACTTGCACTCAAACTGTGTACTGCGAAACGCGTTGTCGCATCGAAAGGGTAAGAAATTGTTCTTTCACTCATCTCGGAGTTAACAGAAAAAGCACCAGTGACAGTCCAAAATTAAAATGATTACATCATATGACTATTTTGCCCTGAACATCGATCTCGATACATGATGCTCCCTTGTATAGCGCCAATGGGCGTTCGTAACAGACTGCTGTTGTCTTCGTACCCTTCTCCTCCACAGGAAATAACGATCTAATCTGTTGCAACCAGTAGTGGCGTAGCGGTCATCGCACTCGTCATGAGAGCCAAGGGTAGTGAAGTCAACAGACCAGAACTGCAAGTTTTTTCGTCCTCTTCCTCTATTTATTCTCACCCGAGACACGGTTAAAAAACAACACGCTGTACTCGTATCTCTCATAACGCCCTTTTTAGTTTCCTCCTTTTTCCTACCTTTTTTTGGCTCACTACATTCGAACTCATCATTAAGGACATCGTCTGTTTATTTGACCGTAGCATCGACAGTTTTTCCTCTTTTCCCCCCTTTATACATAGGCGTAGGTGTGAGTGTTTGTTTTTGTCATAAATCCTTGCGCTTATTTTTCATTATCATCATCATCGTTGCAAATTCTTTTCGTAGATATTTAACTCCATAAATAAACAAACAAGTCGAAACATTTTCCAGCTTATACGAACGATGCGATACATTTTGTTATTTCGTTAAATTGAACTGAACTAAAAATTTCTTTACTCGTATGTTAATTTTCGTTAACAAGGTTTGGAAAAGCATTCGATCCCTTCGGCAGCTACTAAATAACAGTACGTGTTTCTAAGAGGACGTATTACGAACTTCAATTCATATAATGCTAGGTGTTATCATCTCGCTCGAAACGTAGCGGTTACCAACTTTTTTTCCATATTTCTCTTTAGATGCATAAAACATAAGATAATACAAAACGTAATCAGTACATTACACGAATAAATGTTACTCGTACTCTCCTCGAGGCGAAGGATTACACGGCTTTTTCAGAAAATTCCAACAAAAATCGTGATGGGATCTCCCTGATGCTTGTCGACGAGTTTCCAAATGCAACGTCGAATAATTAATACTTTCGAACGCTGTTACGTGTAATCTCGAATTATACGTACGTGAGTGTGAGTGTGTATAGTCGGCTGCAGACCTTATCATTAGCACGAAACAACAGTACTACATTATCCGATACGTTACGAAAGCCGAATTTGTTTATAATGTTTCCGTTAACACATATTCGTTTATTTGATTTTCCACACAATCATGCACTTCATGAACAGAAAGACTGAGGAAGAATCTTTTCTGAAGGCCTCCTGTGGTTGAAATTATTAATTAACTGACATCGCAACATCGCTAGTGACAGGTTTATCATTGAATTTTCGACTCTACAATAATAATGCAACTCCCTACGACGACATAGGTGAGTATATCACGCCGAGCTAGGAAATATCGAAGACGGAAAAAATTTTGGTATTATATTTTTATCAAACTCGCGATGACTGTGACATTGTGTATAGTATCTTCTTATTACTATCTAGGACAACGTGCGAGGGCCCCAAAAAAGGTACCCGTACCATCAGTTCATTAGTCGATCGTTTCAAGTTCAAAACGGGTCTATAATCATCGAGAGAGAGAGGTTTGTAACTCGGTATCGAAAAATTTATAAAATATTATAATTTGATGGAATGGGTACGTTTCGAGAGTAAAGAAAAGATTGTATAGAGTGGCACTCGATCTCGCTCGACGAAGCTCAATTTCACTCGTTTTGATACAACATCCAGATAAAGGTAACCATCTTATTCCACTAGGATTCTTCACCGTTGATGCTCAGCCATTTGAAAACAATTCTTCGTTATTCGAAATCAAATAGTGAGATAAAAACTGCTAGCAAAGTAAAGTAAAAACTACTTGTTAGAATGAGTTCAACAATGCAATCAAAGGGTGTGCCAGATCGAATAACTTACGTCGCCGACATAAGCGTAACAAACGTCAAACAAATCCTTCTAGTAACTATCATATAACAGATAATTTTCATTTTTTTTTTTTTTTTTTTTTCTTCCTCTTCTCTGGCATTCTTTTTTCTTCGTTCATCTTCGCGTTCTTTTTCAAGCTACATTACACATTATACACCATGTACAGAGCATGCTATACGTATATACAGAACATTTTATAAGACAAGGTACGATCTACTTCTTCAATTTATCGAATGCGTACACTCGTGCGCCCTTCGTACGTAATTTTATGACTCACCTATCCACTCTCATTCCATTCCACGCTACAGCTTTACACACATCTACTCGACCAAGAAACCGGATACTTCCGAAACGGATTAAAGCATTTCACGTTGGCGCGTATAAATGTCTTTTTTAAGACCATTTGTATCATAAGAAAGAGAGAAAACAGCACGAAGACGGAAAGAAAAGGCGAAACGGAAAGCCTAAAATGAAAATTTTACATCGAACATTTTCCGTTCTTCATTCTTTAAATCGCCTTGGTTTTTGACGTTTATTCTAATCTCTTTTTGAACATTTATTTTACGCTGTACGCGTAAACTCTGTTATGTACGCACGTTGAACATCAGCGCGATGAAATCGAATATTCTATTCTCCCTTGTGGTCTACATGTCAACGACCGACATACATTCGATCTTTTTTCCACAATTTCTGACAGAGAGCGAGTGAAGAACAGCGAAGTTATTACGATTTAAAACGAGGGAGAATTATATCAGGAATTTTCGTTCATAAAATGAAGACGCTAAGTAGTGACAAGAACGAAATTTTCTACGAGTAGAAGAAAACAATTGTGTTTCATATCTTCCTTACTAGTCCAGTCAATAAAGATGAAAAAATGACAATTATGGGCCATAAGGTTTTTCTTTTGTAATGTACTCAGGATAACTCCTTGATTAAAATACCGATGAGTCCTACGCACTCTGCCTCCCACGGCCCCCTTTATTCCCAAAATTCAGTTTCTCGCAATTTTCTCGAAAACTAAGCATTTTAAAGAAAAAAGTTTCAAACAAAAGTTGTTCCTCATAAAATTTTTTATAAGATTTACTATTTATTTGTTACCTTGCGTTCATTGGTTGGTCTGAAAATTGCCATTCAATTACCTCATTCTGTGCTTACGAGCTATTTTTTGCGTTATACCGGATTATAGTGACAGTTTCGGTTCAATTTTTGCATTTTTTGTAACTTTTCCAACTATTAAGAAAATAATTTCACTGAAGAAAACTTTCTCAGTACTAACTTGAGATGATTTTGTACATCTATTGGTTGGTTAAAAAATGGCGAGTTTTTTGTACACGTAAGCTATTTGTAGTATTTCAAAAAATCATATTCTTGGTTCAAGAATTTCCTATGCAATCAAAAATAGTTACACACATCATGATGGATACAAAACATCCCCTCCCCCTCAAATAATTACTGAATAAAAAGAATTTTATAGTCTAGATATAGGATAGTGGAATCATCAGTTATTCGGGAAGGGAGGTAGCTTGTTTGGCGGCTTGATCAACAGCGTCATGTTCGAAGAGGTCAAAGTGCCTGGGGATCCATAAGAAAATTATTTGCGTGTTAATTGAATCTAAAGTATCAAGTGTGAGAGGGATGCATTGCATGATTGGGTTAGAGTTGTATGAGTCTGTAAGGGAGTGTAGTGAAGAGAGAAAAAGAGCCGGTTAGAAGAAGGAATTTGCCATTTGGGGGTAATTGGAGGAAGTGGATGAAGCAGGTGAATAGGCTCATAGGTTCGGCTGTAAATATGGAACCTACATGGCGAATGCGTTGTGACCCAGTCGACCGAAAGTACGTAGGCTGCTTTATTGCATGTTTTAGACCCGCTGAAGAGGCGAAGTGAGTAGTGAGGATATTCTTGAAATAGTTTACTGATGTGTAAAGTATAAAATTTTGTCGTGTTTGAGACTTTCTGTGAGGTCGAGATGTATTTTAGGTTGAGGGGGAGTCTAAGGAAGCGAAGTTGAATGTAAAGATTATAGTGGATTGAATCGGAGACAAACATTTTGGGTGGGTAGTTGGTTGTTGTGAAGGAAAAAGATTCGTTTGTTAATTGGAAGTTGTGGAAATCGGAAGACAGAGAATAAAAAGTTGGAGGAGTTTTTGAAAGTGGCGGGGAGCTTCTAAGGCCTCTGCGCATAAGCTAAGTTTGGAGTTAGCATGATAAGCTCCCAGGGTAATCCTGAGAGAGGACGTGTGGCTGATGTCGAGTAAGTCAAAGACAGTTTCATTACCCAAGTGACACTAAATCCACAAATATCCAATACTAGGATCGCATAATCGCGAAACCAACGAGTGAACCGAGCGTACGGTGTAGAACATACAGGCACTGATTCACAGCAAATTCTCACCCACATTCGAGTTCACTCCTAGGAATCCTTGTTCAGAACATTCACGCTTATTACTGTTTCAACGCGGAATATTGAGAGCTCTAGAATGATTATTTCGAATTTTTTAAAATAATTATTTGGATTGATTATTGAAAAAAAAAATTACAATGAACAACTTTTACCTAACAGATTTTTTCCTAAATTATCAATTTAATCCGATATAACGCAAAAAATGCCTTGTAAGAACAAAATGAGGTATTTAAATGACAATTTTTAGACCAACCAGTGAACGTAGGGTAACAAATGAGTAGTGAATCTTGTAGGAAATTTTATGAGGAACAACTTTTGCTTGAAACATTTTTCTTTAAAAGCCTTAGTTTTCAAGAAAATTGCAAAAAACTGAATTTTGGGGATGAAGGGGGCCGCGGGAGGACTTTGCGAGAGGCAGAGCGCGTAGAACTCATCGGTATTGTAATCAGGGGATTACCCTGACCACATTACAAAAGGAAAACCTTCCGTCACATTTATGGCCCATATAAATTCTTTATTGACTGGACTACGCCACCTACGAGGCTAGTCATCGCAGTGAAAGAAAACGGTTGATCAAATTGGATTGTGGGAGGAGAGCCCCTTTCACTAATACTGAGCTAAATGACCCCGCGGACTCGAGGACAGGTTTCAGTAAAGGCATACGACATGTGCTGAACCGCTAAAGAGCTGATAAACGCATACAAATGAACGTCCAAAAAGCTTTGCAAAGTTTCTGTTTTTAAAAAGTTCTCGAATGGGAAGTAATTTCAATAAATTTGAAATGGAAACATGTTCTATGAGAGGTTCATTTGAGAAAACGTTCTGACGGAGGCAAATAAATAAATTTGTCTTTCTATGGTTGCTCAATTCAGGTCAATCTTGATTGTATCGATATATCGTTTATGAATTATTAGTATACTTCCGCTCGTTCGCACCCATCCTTATTGTGGTATAGATTTCGGGGACTCACTCGCTCCACTCGTTTGCCCCAATTCTTGGTCTAGTATGATGAGCTAACTACCTTTCTGCTCATTGCTGGTCTTCTGGGACATGAACGTCATTAGGCTCGTGACGTCCCATTGCCTAAAATAGGCGTGTGCTAGATCTAATTAAAACTAGTAAAGCCTAAGGTATACTGTATGCCAGGACAGGGAAATACGGACTCGTAGATTTCTGTATTAGGTCTAAGGGGAGTTGTCCTGGCGATCGCGGTCCCGCAACGAGGACTCGACTTTGCAAATTTCCAATAGTGGACTGGGGTGCCATTAAAGACATTGAAAGTGACGTCATCAGCCTGATTATGCGCGTGACCTCATCAAGTATGAGACTTCATTAACACCCGTGACGTCAACAACATTCTTCTCTTCAGACAGAAGACTAGTGAACGTACGCTGAGCCCAAATTAAAACTAGTATAGCCGAATACAATGCATGCTATAGGACAGAGGATTCGAACTCAACCTAACATTAGTATAGTCAGCAACTGCCTAGTATTGGGCTAAATATACAACACAAATATTCGACCGAACGATCAACCGTACATAAAATGTTTGCTCAGCAATACCAGATTTACATTGTACCTCCTCGATACAGCACCGGGATCTACCTCACACTATGCTACACCGTCAATTGGCCTCTCTGGCTGGGTAACCGAGAGCGAAACAGAAAACCCTATTACCGCATTCCAGGTTCGTCTACACCCGAGTCCAGTCAACCTATATTCGCAAGCGCCAAAAAACATCTGCCGAATACTCTGTATCACCTTCGGTCTCTCATCTACCAACAAGTGTGCCAGCAACCGGTTCATCAGGGCCCTCACAGGAAATACTCTTACCCACGTTACGAGAGCAAATCCCTCTATTTGACCCACAGTTCTCCAATGTAAATGAGTGGATTCACAAGGTTAATACACTTGCTTCGATTTTCAACTGGCCGGGCACAACCATTGCCCACTTTGCCTTAACGAGTTTGGTTGGAGCCGCATGGGTTAAATGGACTTAGGTTCTGGTCAAAAACTTCCATTGAAAGCGAAACCTTTACAAGCAGATTGTGGATTTCTTTAACACCACTTGCACATTAAGGACTCCATACTACAAATATATTTATGAAAAACTTGCCTTACTAAAACAAACGTCGATCACTTTCACGGACAAACAGGTGGTACAATTGATCAAGAATCGACCAAAGCTGATGGGAAACCATCAACTCCGGCTGAACTAGTCCAAATACCGCAATCTCTACGGTTGGTCATCAGCTTCATATCGAAAATTGTCCACGTCCATCTTCCACAAAATTTATTGGTAACTGTCATTATCGTTGCCATCAAGGATATTCCAGGAAATTTTGTACTGTGGCCACCAGCCGGTGATATTCGATAAAAGGAAGGCCAGCGGACCGGCTTGTCTTTGATCGTTCTGAGTCTGGTTGAATACCAAGTTTTTCAGAAGTCATGCCAAGAGTCGAGTATTTGGAATCGGTAATTGTTTTTGAGGTAATAGGCAGGAGTAAGTATATTTAAGGTCGGAAATTTCATGGGAGAGAAGGAAATCTTTGGCGGCGAGATCAACCATTCAGGCAGTTTGATATGGCTCGGAATCCACAAGAAGGCGACTGATGAATGCATTGAACTATACGGGTCCTACATGGCCAGAAGATAAGAGAGTAAATCAGTCGATAGTAGGAATTTGAGCTGAGGGTTGAGGAGAGAAGACAAGAGCATTAACGTTCAGTTCGACGGTGAAAATGGAGGTACAACTTCTCAATCGGTAATCAGACGTCTTGGATCGTATCTAATTTTAGATCCGTCGGTACACGAGAGCAGAACACAGAGGTCGGAAATTAAACAGAAGTAATATTTCTAAAGACTTGTCCTTATAATATAGTGAGTTGGGTCTCAAGAATTTCAGACACATCAACCCGTTGTGCAAAATGCCGTCGCAATTGAGAACAGGAGAGACTTGTGACGCCTATGACGGTAGTTTGTGACGGCAATCACCCATTTAAAAGCACAGTGATCTCGCTTTGTGACTCAACTGTGACGGCATTTGCACAATGGGAAGTCGGATATCTGAACGAGGATTAGCCTCGGAGGGCTGGATATGATAGGAGGGGGTATAGGTTTTAATTTGAAATGTTTTTGCAATTGAGATTCGAGGGGAAGAATGCGGGAATTTTGCCAGCAGAGTGCAGGTGCGTAGATTAGAAGCTGAGTGAATTGGACTGCGGATACCAGAAAATTAGGCGGGTAGAGTGAGGACGTGGTATTCCAGCGGAGATTTTCCCGCTTCAACGCAGAGACTGACAGCAAGACTAGAACGTACGGCAACAATGGTCAATCTCAATGATGACGATTGAATTGTATCTAATAATTTTAGGCAAGATTTACTAGATGACAGTGAGTGAATTGAGGCATCTTGGATTTGAGGAGGTTGATAGAATTGAGACATGTGGGCCTTAGCAAGTTGATGTGAAGGGTCAAGATTTAATCGAAGGAGGGCAAACCTACTGAAAGGAAATTCTGAAAGTACTTGACTGTTTTTCAAAGTGAGTCAACAAGCAAAAAAAAAAAAATTATTTGTATTTGACTGGCAATGAAAATACTCAACCTTTACAGACAACCTGAGGGATCATAATATGAGTTGTAATGAGTAATGACTATTAGATCTCATAAACATGAAAAAGCATATTTCTTATCACAATACACTACACAAGTATGAGGCAAATAAATTCGACCAAGTTTTGTGATTTCAAAATTTTGGATATATAATTAAGCAATTTTTGGATAAGAAAATCAATTTATTTTTCCTCATATAAGGTGTAGTTTTTCATAATTCAACTATCGTGAATTTTATATCATAATTCCTCTTCTTTGATGAAAAATTCAACTCTGACCACTGTTCTTTTTTCGAAGATTGCTCGCCTCGATTGATTAGATTTCAGATGATTTTTGTTCGTGTTCAAGAGTGTACAGAGAAAAAATTGAAAACATCTTACAAACTGAAATGAGTGAATTGAAAGAAAACGAAGCTCTTAATAGAGAAGAATGATACAATGCTCACGATTGAATCACGAAATTACGTGTTTCCAAAAACACAAACGTGTATTGGTCTCGAAAATTTTCAAGGAATAATTAAAAATTCGGGAGAATCCCATAAAAGTGCACCAAACGGAAATCGAGAGTTCTTCCGAACGAGTCGCTGAAAATGACAGGAAATAATTATAATACTCTAAAATAAAAGTTTGAGTTCAGTAATATCGCTTGTTTTGCAAAAAAGTAAAAAAAAAGAGCAGGGAAAATATTTCCGAGGCCAACTTTAAAAAAAAGAGCTTAAGAATATTCGAAAAATTTTAAATTAAATACACCTACGAAGGACAAATGAAGTACAGAAATAGGTTTTATAGCATTAAACAAATAGTTGATGAGCAAAGGGAAATTTTCGAAAAAAATACATAAAAATAAATTGCTTCTAGGAAAACGGAGAACGAAATAAATTTTTCGTGAGCCAAGACACGTCACTTGTCACTGGCATTTTGTTTCTTCGACTTACTCTGAGGACGAAAATACAATTGGAATCTAGGAAACTTAGCCCCTAATTGAAATCATCTGGTTCGTAGGCTTTTGCATAACGATGACTTATTTCATTCTACGGTAAACACGCTCTTGCATGATATTGTGCCATATCGAATATTTGCTTCGCCTTAAAAACTCGTAACGACTCTAGCGTAAAACTTCATGCTGAACAATTTCGTATTGATCTCACTTTCTCACATTTTCGAAACAAAATCAAGTGGAAAAAAAGGTATTTCTAAAATCATTTATTTCCGCGGAGGAAAATGGATGCGGGGGGAAACGACGGTGCCTCGTCTTCAACATCATAAAATTGTGAAAAGAAACCGTCGATTACATTTTCTTCTATTTCGAGTCCAATTTTCACATAATTTTAACAAACTATTTTCGTGTGCGCGAAGAAAGAAATCGAAAAAAAAAAAAAAGGAATGATACGAACGATTTTGACGCGCTGAAGATACGTGTGCAGATCTTAAACGAATCTTTCCCATTAATAGTTGGTATAAAGGATTCTCTCAATTTTGATGCTACTTTGACAACGGTTCGTTAAAAGGTATTTTCTGTTAACGTTGAATGGAAATTTAAATACACGGTCAGAAGAGTGGGTTCTTAATTAATACTCGCAATCGAGGTAAACCTCGATGTCGTATCGCTATCTACATTACAGTATGCCTTTTAGCTGAAATGGCGACGAAAATTACAAATCTAATTTCAACTCGAATATTCGAGAGCATCGCGCTAGCCATTTTCTGTTTCCAAAGGTTGATCTCGACATAGAATTACATCGCCGACTTCATTTTGACTGGTATACACTGTATATATTCCGCAAAACCGACTACTGGTTATAGGGTCGTCCGCTTAAACACTCCACGAATTGCTGGCGGGCCCTTAGTCGAACTTTGATGAAGTTTGTTTGCTTTGAAAATAGATTTTCAATTACCAAACTAAATGGTCCGACGAACGCCCGTTAATTCCGAATTCTTACTTCTCGCGTAGGATATGCCGTAATATTAACTTCGTAATATAACCTTCCACATAGCTGACGAAAATTTGGAGACAACGCTAGAACGAGCCAAGGCGCACAATACAAAATAAATGTGTACACGGTATGTTAGCGCTTTCGCAGGTCGACAATCTGCGGACTTCGTTTTGGCGCCAGAACCAATCATTGTACGACAATTTATTGTTTCCATTCACAGAACTGACCGTAGGTTTTTATTTGAAAAGGAAATTGTAGTCTCGGCGAGAAGTAATGCACACGTTTCGAGAAAGAGAAGCAGCGGGGAAACGATTATTGAATGAATCTTCTGTTATTCTTCGCCCTGTGAATGGGTATACGCATCGCAGCACTTGTTAACAAGTATAAATCTGGTAATTCGAAATCAAAATAATTCACAGCTGATCCTACTCGCAGGAGACCGGAGCGAAATTATAAGAGCTGTTGAACCCGCAGAAAGAGCTTATTATTAATTCTAGTTTTCAATCGACGAGATTTCGTCGTTTCGTAAAACAATCATTCTAACAGATACTAAAATTAATCTTACTAATTCAAATTTTGCCAGAAATAACGTGAATTGATAGTGATAATTCTCGTTTGTCTGTAGGTGCTCGCAGATTCGACGAGTAAATCGTTCATTCTCGAAGTATCAAAAATATTGACAAACAACCATGGGAAGTAAGAGAGTAGTTCTTGATTGTGGTAACATAATATACCAATAATTGATCAGCTTATGACGTCATCAAAGTATTTCAATTATAGATAAGTCAAGGTCAATCGGAGACCAGAGCGTGATGTCAGCCTCCTTTTGCACTAGCCCAGTACGTTTAGTCCCACGGGTTAGGTGAAAAGGTGTTGAAAGATTACTCTGTGAACACTTATTCCAGGTTTATAAACGTGAATCAAGCACACTCTGACGTAACTTTAAAAACAGTTCTTCACGAATTAGATTTGGAAGACGTCTATTTTATTTAGGATTATATTGAGGTTTTTTCTTAATTGATTAAATAACCAGTCTATTGGCGCAGAGATAGGATCTCGGACTGTAATCCACAGGTCCGAGGTTTAGCTACGGGTGAGCGTTAGCCGTAACAAGTTTATTTAGAAAAGCTCACTCCGAACATCGTGTTATCCGCTAACGTCACTGAGCCGATCTACCCGCCTCAGCATTGAGTCGTGTAAATTCTTGGAGAGGGTTTGCCGGCAGTATCGGAACGCTCGAACGCGCTTATATGTGAGACGGAATGGCTGTACATCTTGGTCAGAGTCGTGAAGACGCTGTCAATCGGCTAAACTAGCCTTCCATACCTTGCGCAGGAAAACAATGGAAAATGAAGGTATTACAGTAATGGCGCTTAATTCATCACCTTCCCGAGACGGACTTGTTAACCGTGAGAAGCGATTTAATACCACACCATCAATGAGGTTGGTTGCGAGGTTGTTGGCCAAATTTGGCGTAATTAAGGCTGCTATTATTGTGATTATCACTAAGGCTCATTGAGATGAATCCAGGAAGGTTTGGCAAATCACGAGTGAATTGAATTGTATTACATAAAAAGTCACCGACCAACTATTGCTAATTTCTCAAATCATCTTGAAGATGCATCTTTGGACTATGTAGTAGCATAGACTGTCGATCGCACACTGGAGACGACTTCAATCCGTCGAGTCCTAAACGTTAAATGCATCCATATGGACATGGTTCATTTCATCTTCTTGCCCCGTCGATAGTCGAAACGTCCATATCTGAACTAATAAGAACCTAACCGACTGACCTTCGACCTCCAAGGTTAGGACAACTGAAAACGCCGTTTATACGCTGCATCGTCGATCTACCTCTTCAATTTTCGTAGGGCCAGTCCTAAACATACGCCTTTTACATTATTTATTTATTGACAAATGTGTCATAAAGTGGAAAAAAGAATAAGGAAATCCCGAATATCCTCATAACCTCCTTCCCTCTCTAGGTCCAGAACGGAGTCTCTCAAGGCGAAGTTTACTTTTATCGACAGCCATCAATGATATCACCACAAACATCAATCCTCCCCCACCCAGCGTCTTTTTGCTGACGATCATAACATCTCTATCTGCTCAGGTAACCCTCAGAGAGCCCACTGACTCTTCCAGAAAACCCTCAACTCAATCACTGCACAGACATCAAAAACCAGATTCAGATCTTCTTCCTCAAAAACCTACACAAGTATTTTTAAAAAAAGAGACTCTATCCCATGCATCCCTCCACTAATTTTACAGAACTTTGAAATTCCATCACATAACTACGGCAATCTCCGCGGCAGTCACATTGATCAAAAACTTACCTAGGATCCCCACATCCAATCTCTCAAAACCAAATGCACACGCGCTTCAAACATTCTAAAATTCATATCATACCGCTCAAGAGGCTGTAACAGAAAATTACTCCTCCAACTATACAAAAGTCTAATCCGTTCAAAATTAGATTACGGTTCCGCGATTTATAACTCAGCCAACAAAACTACTCGACCCCATCCAAACCTCTCTCAAGATTACCCTGGGAGCTTATCGTACTAGGCCCAAACTTAGCCTATGCGTAGAGGCCTCAGAACCTCTCTTTCACTTTCTTTACTCATCCTAACCCCTAACTTTTTATCCTCCGTCTCCCAATTTCCGGAATTTCCAATTGACAAACAAATCTTTCTCCTTCCCCCTACCAAATATAATCACCTCCAATTCAACCACCTTCTTAATAAAACCGTTCATAGCAAATCACTTACAACCCATAATTATATTCGACCGCCCCGGTTTGGACTCGGGACTAAGGTGTTTCACCGAAAGATTTTTTACCTAAAAAAATTTACCTATCAAGATTCACCTACAGATAATTCACCTGATAGAAGTAGTGGTTCACCACATGGTGAGTTCACTGTGACAAAAGTTCACCGACAAAATTTGATTATATTTTTATTAATGAAGTTGATTAATCAGTTTAAGTTTAATATTTTAATAATTTTATTTTTGATATTTTATTTAATAAAATTAAATTTTATATCATTTTTTATATTTTAAGTATCATTTATTTTTATATTTTAATTGAATTTAATTTTGAAAAAAAAATAATTTAAATTAATATAATTTTTAAAATAATCATTAATATTATCGAAATAAAAATCAAAATAAATAAATTGATTTAATAAATTAAAAATTATAATTATAAATAATAAAATACAATTCATTAATTTGATTTATAGACATTAATAATTTAAATAATTTTATGAATAAAATTTGGTATATCAAAGCATCAAATAGAAGTCGGAACAGCTGACTGAAAAAGGTGAATTTCGTCGTCGGTGTCGATGCACTCAAAAAAGGAAGATGAACTTTCCTGACAGTGAAACAAAAAAACTGACAGGTGAACTTTCCTGTCGGTGATGTGTACATTCCTTCAAAAAGACTTACTCGGTGAAAAATCTTTCGGTGAACTGGTCGGATCCCTTTGGACTCTCCCTCAACTTGAAATGTACGTATCATCTCACAAAAATCTCAAAGTCTGATAAAATAGTTTATATATACCCAACATATCAGGAAACCACTTCATGAATATCCTCACTACACACTTTTCCCCTCCGAAGGGTCTAAGCACGGGGAAATAGTTTCACAACGCATCCAAAAGATAGCTGCCATATTTACAACCAAACTTATGGCCATATTCACGTGCCTCTCCCAACTACCCCCAAACGGCAAACTCATTCTCCTCACCGACTCTGTCTCTCTTCACCACACTCACTTACAGACCCCTACAACTTCAACCCAATCATACAACGCATTCTCCACACACTTCAGACTCAATTAACACCAAAATAATTTTCATATTGATCTCCCGGCACACCGACCTCTCCGAACTTGACGCTGTTGATCAAGCCGCCAAACAAGTTGCCTCCTTCATCCGAATAACTAATAGTTCCCCCGTTCCATCCCAAGACTACAAAAATCACTAACTTTCATTCATCACCCAATCATGGAATACACTTCGGAAAAATAAAACTTTCATATTGAAAAATTCCCCCCCCCCTCCCCGCATTTTGCTTCTACTGCCAACAAAACAATTTAACAATTTACCAATTTTTCTCATTCCCCATCTCTCATCTCCCCGTTCTTCCATAAATACACCCTCCTCCTTCACTAAAGTACTCATCGAAACCATTTTGTGGTACCCTACAATACTTACAACTAATCAACTTCTACTCCAACACCTAAATAAAATAAAAGAAAGAAAGAAAACTATAAATTCCTTGATAAGATTATGTGATAGAAAATCGATGTACAACAGAAAATTTGACGATGATACTGATTTTTCGCCAAATTGGCTTTCTTCAAATGTATTGAAGATGGACAGATTCACATTTATTTACCGACAAAAGAAAATCGACGTACATTCACCGTGTGTCAACAGCTCTTCCATCTTCTACACGAGCACTAATGGACATGTGTACACGTTGAACAAGAAAACTTTTTCACCAGATTGATATCTTATGGAAGTCTCGTCAATTTCGCTTGTTACGCGGCAAATTTGATTGATGTAAAGATTCAGAGCTTGGGAATTTTCCAGCAAATTCAATCGTTCGTAAAATAACCGAGTGGGAATGATTTACCTCTGTTTATTACTCGAATTTCGAGAAGAAAAACTTGATACGAGTGAATGCAAATGAAATGGTAATTTTGACACGAATTTTCACGCGAAAAAAAAACCGGGAAAATTCATGCTGGCGATGAGAAAATAACATATAAAAAAGAAAAAAAACTACTCCATTAGAGAGCGTTCTGATACACGTAAAAGATCACTGCGCTCTTGATGAGCGTTCGAAAGCTTTTGTAGACGAGTCCGTCAGATATGCTTCGATGAGAATTCAGGTGACGTACACTTATGCACCGATGTACATTCATGAACTTGTAAAAAGCTAATAAACTTGCTGTCCGAGATGGTTCGCGCTCACGAAGGAGTTTCGAAGGTCACGACCTAAGGCTCTTGAATTCTCTCGTAAGACCGTATCATTCATGAATGTTTATTCAGCGAGAACGTCCAGCTTATCGAGCAGTCGGTGTACCGAAGTGGCACTCCGTTTAAACGTACGATTAAATTGCGAAGGAGAAAATCGAAACGATGTCGGTGGTCTTTTTGTAGCATGAATACTGAATTGTAAATACAGGCATTATTAACTTCAAAAATGAAAAAAAAAAGCTGTACGATACGATGCAATGGTATTGGTGCAGAGTGTAGGCAGCAGAAATATTTCGAATACGGGGGGCGTATGCTCATCATTAATTTCGTATTTCGCGCTTTTTAATATTATTTCGAGGATTTCGAATCTGCGGTAAGTATTTCATTTCGAGGCAGGATCTAATCTGTAGTACGGATACAAGATGTATGATGTCTATTCTGATATTCCTCGAGGATAGAACAAGATGTACGTGTTTCATTTAGAGGAAAATTTTGTTTGGCCGCAAAATCGCTCAACTTATAATGGCAATTTTATCATCGCTCGAGAAGCGAATGCATCATCCGCGCGAATTCCACGAAAAAAAATCCGTGCGAATTTCGGTGCGTACATTCTCGGCCATCTTACACATAACAACACGCTCGTTTCTTCGGTCAATGACATGAACTGGCGAGCACATAATCGGCCTGTGCCGTACTTATAATAAGTATTGTGCATTGTACGATAGGTAAAGAAATGTTACACGCACTGCGAAGGTGTTTCTTGGGACACCTTCGTCGTAAAATTTGATGAAACGACATCTCGAACGGATGACGAGGCATATCAATAACAAAATGGGAATTCCATCTATTGGAAGAGATGATTTTTGTATAATTTACGAAACAAAGGAAGAATTGAGAAAGCAGGAGACTTGTGGAGCTCACGGCGATAAATTGCTCGCCTACGTTGACTTAAAAAAGCATAGAACCTGTTCTCGTAGATAAGAATTCAGAGGATTAGTCTTGATATTGAGGATTTCTAATTTATTCCCCTCGGTATACATCTATAGCTTTGCTGTATCACAACTCGTATAGTCTTGAGCTCTATATAGTCAAGAACGAAAAATAACCTCTTCAAGTTGTTGAGTTACACAGTTGGTATGAGCCTCAAGAGCGACGCGACTGAAAACGATTTATCAAGTGTAGGCCTATAGTTCCATGATCGAGTTTGATGAGTCCTTAATATAAGCACGCCTGGCAACGAAAAAAGCGACTAACTGGTGACTTGGAGAGGAGAAAAATGTGACCGAATAGTGAATTCAAAAAATGACTAAAAAAGATTTAGTTAACATGTACTATCAAACCTATCACGAACACCAGCAATATTTTGAATACCGCCTTCAAAAAAGAAAATAGCTGAACACACAATGACGGTCGTTAGCCAATTTCAGATTGACTGACATAGCTCGATAATTATTGAGACAGCGGTTGAACGTAACGGAGGTGTAAGGGATGTGGTCAGCAAAGAAGCGAAACCAAATATGGAACAGCAGAGCACTCGATAGCTCATTCAACTGCACACCACTCGTCAGTTCGGTTGGGAAGGATAACATGGACCTATACGTTGTCTAAAGGTCATATTGGAAGAGATCTAGTTTCTTCGAGTTCGTACAGTCAGATACAGAATGTTTAGGAGTAAAATTTATTTGCTTGTAAAATCAGAGGGCGCCAGGTAAAACAATTCACAAAACGCCCCAACTAGTTCTGTATTTTTTCCAAGTGCGCTCCAACTAAATAGTGTAGTCGGGTTCCCGAATCTGTGGGACAGGCATGTTAAAAGTGTTTTGACGATAGGTACGTATTGAGGAACATGTGTAGGACAAATTAAGCTTGGGTGCCATTTTTAAAAATCCCTCACGCTCAAAGGATCCACCTCCCCCCATTCTTAGAATGTGTATCTTCTCTCCTATGGGTTTGACGAAAAAATTTTTCGAACAAAAGTTGTTTCTTGAAGACTTCTATGTATTTTCACCTCTTACAAAAAAATTATTTTGGGCAACCCTTGAGCCCCGAAATTGAAAAATAAGACCTCAAATGTACCTTATTTGTGTTTGAAGCGATATTGATATGGAAGATTAACATGAATGAATACGTATAAATAGTGTTTGAAATACTCACGTTTTTTTGTCATTTTCAGGGTGAATATCGGTTTTTTGAAAAAAAGTCAAGAGACAAAAATTGTAAAGCGTCAAAAGATACATAAAAAATATTCTATTAAAAATTTCCACGCGACGCTTCATTTTTGAATAAATGAAGGATGAAAGTTGGATAGTAGTGGAAGTGACGCATAATATGTGCCTGTCATCCACAAAGCAAGTCGACGGTAGCGTCACCTACCTTCATAATGTATGTATAATGCTTCGGTTTCATGTAAATTGATGCAAATGTGAACTTGTATGTATCTGTTGCAAAAGATACTTTTTTTCTATTGATGCCATAATTGAGTCACAATAAATAAATGAATAAATTACAGATCAATAACTAACTGATAACAATGATTTAGAAATCAGAAAGAAAAGAATTTCAAGTTTGGTGGCCAGCAATGATTTCGCAATTAGAAAGAAAAGAATCACTAATATAGGTGTATAGACCTCTAAAAAACACAAGATCGCTAACTTCAATAGTTCGTTGGTTCTGCCACACGTAAAAAAATCGCTGCAGTCAACCTGCAGCACTTTAACACAGGTTCTTATGGAGAGTTGACACTAAAACTCATTTTCCTCCACAAAATATCAAGTTTTTCAAAAAAATGAAGAGATGTGAATTTATTCTGCATAAAATTTCCTTTCATACGCGTCTAACTTTTAGCGAATCCGTGAAATTTTTCCTCCCATAAATAGAGTGCATCTTTGCGACATCTGGTGGGATAAACTATCAAAACAATTTCAGGGTACGAAAATTCAACACAGCGTAGATGGCGAGTTGACGATCTTGTGTTTCTAGGGGTCTGTATATAGAAAGCAAGCAGTGTACATCTTGATTAAGAGCGGGTGACATTCAGGTCGACTTGCATATCATGCGTCACTTTCGCAACTATTCAACTTTCATCCTCCATTCATTGAAAATTGTAGCATCGTACATAAATTCTTATTACAACATTATTTATGTATTTTTTGACGTTCTAGAATTTATGTCTCTTGTCTTTTTTTTCAAAAAACTGATATTCACCCTGAAAATCACAAAAAACCAATCTGGACCACACTTTTTTCCCCCTGGGGACAACGCGTTCGTCATATGGGGTGGAACTTTTAGTATGTTGTATAAGGCAACAAATAATATACATATGCCAAAATTCAGCCACCCCCCGTTTATTCACACCAAATTTCCTAATATGACTGGACTAATTGGCAACATATTATTGTGATCGGAGGGTTTGGAGTCAAAGAGAGCTTAGGGTTGAAGTAGGTTTTTTTCTCAGGGTCAAGAAGGGGTAAGAATTTGATGGATAAAGGAGGTGAGGGTTACGTGAGTATTTCAAACATCATTTATACTTATTCATTCACGTTAATCTTCCATATTAGTTTTGCTTCAAACACAAATAAGGTACATCTGAGATCTCATTTTTCAATTTTGGGGCTCAGGGGTTGCCCAAAATAACTTTTTTGCAAGTCTTCAAGGAACAACTTTTGTACAAGAAATTTTTTCCTCAAACCCGCAGGTGAGAAGATACACATAATTCTAAGAATGGGCCGTGCATCCTTTGATGTTCCTGAATACGTAGTTGTCGTCGAAAAACTTTTAACATGCCAGTCGCGCAGAAACTGTTTTACTACACTAAAATATCTCCTCGGTAATTGAATTTCCTTTTTGAAAGAAAACATTTTTAGGTATCTCGAACAATCCTTACACTTCTGAGCTCCTCAATCGACAGGTCACACTCAGGGTTGTAAGTTTTCTTTGATTTTCATAAGTTTCTCCTTTATGGAGATTCAAGTCAGAAATCATTCTCCGACGACTCGTAGTTTTTTAGTGGCACTTGATAAAATGTTTGTCTCAGAGGAAGAGTTATGAACACTATCCAGAATTTGGTAGCTCGAGAAAAATTCTTCCTCGATAAGGCAAACGTAAAATGATTACGACAGATTGGACTTTCTGGATGAAAATCAATTCTTTTCCTCAGACAATCTCATACTTGAGATCTCAAAATGGTAGAACAACCTCGATTCCGACATTTTTTTCGCGACCCCTATTAAAAGAGGGAATTTCAAGATGTTTTTTGGGACATTGAAAAAGTAGTTTACAGGAGTCAATCAAAGAGGAATCCTCTTAACCAACCGAAAAAATATCGTAACCGGCTAGGAAACGAAGAGAATTTTCTAGAGAGAATTAATTAACATATCTTTCATGATCCACCGTTTTCCGATTCCACCCACGTAATTGGGTCGAGTCTTTTCAGCAGTACATACATCGTTAGTCAAACAAGATGAATAGTTCGGGCTCGAAAAAAATAAAATGAAATAAAAAGCACTTCGACGGTAACTGTATCTTCGAAACCCCTGGGGTACGAGTACCATACGCCCCAAATTCGAACAAAATACAACCACATATAATGTGCTGATAATGGATGACTCGATAAAAAAAAAAAGTAACTAATATTTCGCGGAAGTGCGGAAAAAAATTCGGTACCGCCAGCTCGTATCGTTATGGGTCCCGAATGAATTTATGAATGCAAAAACATATGTGCTTGTTAACCGTTTGTAAATGAAACTACGCGTATATATATTGGCATAACTAGAATTCGACACACTTGTTGGTTCATTTTTTCTTCCCTTTCTTTCTTTTCACTCACTGGCCAGTGCACACACAATTCACATTTCTACGGTACATTCAAATTTTTCAACGTGTATACCGTTTTAAATTCATTCAGACGCGGAGAGAGGTCGAACACGTGACAAAATTTTCAAACGAAGAGCACAGACGCTTGTAATTTTATCGAACGCATTTTTTTTTTCCTTTCATTTCATTTCTTTTATCCCTTTATATCACGTACGATTCATATGTAATATACATACATATTTTATGACACGAAGGTACATTTTCGAATTATTTGAAGAAGTCGAATGAAAAGTAAATCATACGAGAATAAAGTTGAATATATGACCAGATATTGACCTTATTTTCGAATAAGAAATTTAAATTTTTCCCCCTTCAGCGAAATCCAATTACACCCTCAAAACTATCACGCGAGAATATCGATCACGAAATGGTCATATTCGCCTCGTCTTGCTGTGCTTTTCTACGATTCTCTCAAATTAATGATAGGTACACAGAAATAACGAAGTATAATATTATTTATTGTGGGCCGATGAATAATTGGAATGAGAGGTATGAAACTAAGATTTCGGGCACACCTTCTCAGTATACTCTCGCAATTCTTTGTGAATTGTGAATTGAACATTGCCTTCGTAGGTCTTTGACAGTCATCACTCATCTTCTTCCTTAGAACTCTCATCAAATTACGGTGCTTTGGAGATCATTACAGTTTCAAGAAGACTGCGGCACCGAAGTTTCAAAAACATCCATCGAACTCACGCCCGAGAGAAATAAAAACAAATGATTTGACAGGATCTCAATGGATTTATTGATTTTACGCAGATAATGGAGGATGGTAATTAAGGAAATTCATTAAATCCACTTCTAAGTGAAAAAGTAGCAGCAAAAATTGATGATTCCTATCAATTTTTGGGGAAGGGAATGTTTTTGCACGACTCTAGTGTCGTTCCAAGGAGAATCATCAGGAAATAGGTCGACGTGAGGCTGGTATACTAGGCAGTGAGTTGGCAGAAGAAGACAACTGATCAAACGAGCCTCAGGAGCGGAGTTACCTCCTTCCTCTTCTGAAATAGTCTTTCCAAGATCATGGATCAATGTACTGTTATGACGCACTGGGTCTTTCTTCCTATCTATCCATCGATTCAAAGCGGATTTCGCCATCTGTTAACCAGCCTCCACTCCCTCGGTCCATCCCGAGACTAATCGATACGTTCCACGACTGCATCTCCCGTTCTCTTCCTTTGCCCGTTGGGATGCCACTCTCCGACCTTCCTTGATAGTCAATCCTCCAGCAGTCTTCAAATATGACCGAACCATATTCTGCTTGGTAAGGCGCCAGAGATACTCTCGAGAATGTAAACAAATGCTGAAGTGATTCTGAGTTGCAGGGACGATAATATAGAATCGCATCAAGTCTCAAAACCACACTCCGAAATACCTCTAGCGCCTTAGACTGGTCCTAATATCATCCACCAATGTACCCGGAAGAACCTCTATTGTTTCTCTGATAGTATCATTCCGACATGTCCAGTTTTTATGGCCTGGCTTCTCTCCTCCAGAAATTCATTTTGGTCGCCAGAAAAACATTCTACCTTTTCTTCAACGGCCAGATCTCGCCGCAGCCGTACGTGACAATACACTTCACAATTGAAGCGCTGCGTGGAAAAGGGGCCTCCATCTAATGTATTTCTTATGAAACGGAGGCCCCTTTTCCGCGCAGCGCTTCAATTGGTTTTTTATTTCTTTCTTTAACGATCTGTCGGGCCTACAAAAATGAATTCAACATCGCTGTTGCCGGTCTCTTACGAATATATTCTGGTCCAAGAATTCATCCTGTGACATCCTAACTCTTCGGCAGAAGATGATAAAGAAGAAGACAATTAATTACACAAGCTGGGAGTTCCTCCCTAGGTTAGTAGATCCGTCTCTCACATACCAACAGAAGAAGAAGAGGAAGATAGTTGATCAAACTCTCTTGGAAAGGGGAGATCCATCCTAACGCCACTCCCATCAGTTTTGAAGTGATGTAGGTTTGTCTAGCCTAGTACACAATGATATTCTATACACACAGACATAAATCCAACATTTAGGGACATGGGATTGAAGTAAACAGAACAAGGGATAACATTTTTCAATTCTCGAGGCTGTGGTGGTACGAACGTAAGAACGGAGATTGCAGACTGAGGTTTGTGCCAGGAACTATTAGATGGTGGTTTTTCTACAATCAACTTTTCATTCCAAAATTAAATTACTTACAGACCGGGTAAGACAAAAGAAGTTAAGTTTACACAGTACGACAAATAAAAGGATGAATCTACGGAAGTACATTGGAAGTTAGAACAACCCACCCACCTATGTTTCTAAATCAGGGTGTCGTATCAAATTTGAAAATTAAAAATATTGGATTTTTATTGGACCTTTTTTGTCGCGAATCTCCTGATTTAACAAGCAAAGCAAAAAAAAAAAAAAAAAGAAAAACCTTTTTTCAATTCTTGATTATTGGTTTTTATTGAATATGTATTAAAATTAGAACTTTTATTCTCGATTATTGATTTTTATTGGACTTCCATCAAAATTAATGGACTTTTATTGACTTATTGGACCACTTTTGAAACAGTGAACTTTTATTGGACTTATTGACCTGGTAGACACCCTGTAAACGAAAAACTCAACTCATTCTGCCAGCGATTTAAATGAGATCCGCGAGCAGTCCGGAAATACTTCATCACGGGACTTCATTTTACACAGGATTAAGTCTTTAGCTGAAGGCTGCACTCCCATACAGGTTCTGCCTTTTTTACATAGAATGACGTCATCAAAGTGCGGGAAAATGATAAGCTGTAGAATTATTCCTCTACAAGATAGAGTCACATTATGATCCCTTTATACTATAGCGTCTTACTTCACCTAGGACTTGAGCAAGGCTACGAGAGCTGGATCCTTGACACAAGCACAAACTATGAAATACGAGCACTGGAAACGTACTTCTATAAAGGGATGCTACAAATACCATGGACTTGAAAAGTTGTTGAGTTGCTGAACCGAATGCAGAAAAGCATAGATCTTTTGAACACAGGAGAAAGAAGATCCAATACTTAGGATCCATAACGCGGCAAAAAATACAAGTTGAAGGCGGTAATCATGGAAGACGGAATTGTTGGACAGAGATCAATCGGAAGACGTTGGAGTTCCTGTCTGAAGGATATTTCTGGAGCTCCTCAAGGATTCAAGCTGCCATTCGGATAGTCAAACTCTCATAGAAGCGTTCCAAGAAGAAGAATATTACCGAAGAAGAGATAGAATTAAAATGAACTTGAATAATTGCATTTATCAATTCTTTAGCCTTCAGCTCAAATTACATCAAGATGGACTAAAAGTATTATGACAAGACTAATTTGTCAATGCAGGGCAAATGAGAGAATTGGAATTCCATTTACTGTAGGAGTAATCAGAATGGCCAACAGTTTCACAATAGGGGATTTACTAAATTTTGTAAGCATCATATTTTCCAAAATGTCGTGTCTGTATCTATACACGAGAAGAAAAATTCCGAGAACGATCATTAATATGTATTCTAGATTAATGTCATAAACATGCAAATTTCTCATTTTGTTCTTTTTTCTTCGTGATAATGTGGTCAAAATTTCGAGTTCTTGCACTATTCACCATATTTAACGATTAGAATCAACAACCAACATTTATAAAAGCATGCCTTTGTTTCACTATCACACATTATAGTCAGCAAAATTTATATTTTTGATAGTTTCGATAACTCCTACTCATTTATTTTCATGATTCTCTGTCAGTCCAATATCATTATTTCGCGAGTTCTTGCCCGATAGATAAACTGTAGGTATTTTATACCCACCTCATTTATGTCAACAGACCACATTTTTTGTTTTCTTTCTTCTTCCCTAACCGATACAATTTCATATTATCACATCGACATAAACTTGACTGATTTAATATCACACATTCAATTCCTTTGACCCATCGACTAACCTCCTCTTAATTTTGACACACACTTGATTCACAGGTTACTAATATTGCTAAAGGTTCAATCAAGAAAATCGGAGCGCGGGCACTTGAATATACTCGAGATATTGCATTAGATTATCTTGTTAAAGCCATTGACTCAATTTTTTCTCGTACTATCCGATCCATATAATGCAATTTTATTCCCAGTACGTATATTGTAGCGAAGTAAAACCAGTTTGAAAATTTCATACCTTCCAAGTGTCAGCTGATAATAAATTTGCTGAACACGAACATCAGAAAATTGATGTTAACCATATGTGGAAATGTCATACCTTCGAACGCGGGTATCTCGGCGCGCAAAGAGTCGAGAAAAAAATTGATGGACTCGATTTGAATTACGAACTGGTTGAATTCGTTATACCTACTAAAACACTAAGAGCGTGGTCGCATATTTTTTCTTTCGCAATCGGGCAGGGTGCGTATAAGTGCAGTTGATCTCCGGTTTGCGGAGGATCTTCACAGCGTTTCGTTTAATGCGAAAATATGGATATACAACAAAATCTCATTATTAAATCCCAGACCTTCGAAGTCGAGTCGCACGCAAAGTGAAATAGCAGAATACAGAATTTATACGGACGAGAGCTTCAAAATATCTCGTGCTAAAACCATTTATAAGACGTAGAAAAACATTTTCGAGTTTTTCTCATTCGAATTACCTCAATTTTCTCTTTTACAAAGCGGCTCATTTTTCAAGTTGAAAGAAGAAACGAGCCTCACTAGTGGGCGGATGTCAATAACAACGAAAAGGTCGATTCAATTTCTATCTGAATAATTCTGGGGGGAGGAAAGATAGTATGTGATCATACCAATGAAGTTTTCTACTTGGCTCATTTACCTTGCAGATACCCTAAGGACGATCGAAATAGTATGAATTCGTATTTCGTTCATTTATTTGCTCTAAGTACTTACGGCTCGTGTCATAGAACGAAGCCTGCCTTAACTTGACTGAAATATAGTACGGATCAACCGGAACAAACGGAATGAGATTTAGCAAAAAAGAAACATTACAGAGAGGAGAATACGCGCAGCTCAGACTTCTTTACCCTAAATCAGAAATTAGGAACAATTGAGAAACAAAAAAAACGACAACGAACGACACATTGTATCAGGTGTCAAAGATACCTTGAGACTCGACTTCCTTCGAAGAGAGTTCTCATTTGTTACCTTAAGAACATCAATTTTCAAAGCAAAAGAGCTTCAACGACACACTACAGAAGATGCGGGAGAACTATTGTGTTTTCTCGATCTCGTAAATAGAGAACCTTTTCTTTTTTTTTTTTTTTAATTTCCACTCCGTTCGACACGAGACGGCGGGAATTCGACCTTTATAAATCATTGAAAACGATTAAAAAAAATACGCTGTACGGAGCGAGGAAAATTTTAAAGAATACGAGGAAATTTAGTAGAATTTTAGCGTATCCTACCGCTTTCAGAATTCAAAATCAACATCTATTCTCGCCACGAGCAATAATTCATATCAGCGCTGAATCAAGAATCTTATGACATTAACGAGATGCTTCATGACCATAAAATTTCAAATCAAGTGACGTAATAATCACGACACATACTATACCAACCCTCACAAACATTATACCGATTACTCGAAAGTGAAGAGGGCAGGTGTCTTCTTCAATCTTCGAACCCACATTCCTGGACCTGGAATAGAAGCCGGTGGCTTATCGTTCATGTTCTCTGTGCACTCGTAAAACGTCTGCGTATAGTCGCGTTCTAAAGTAGCCTGTTCGTAAAGGTATACCGGTATATACGAGGTGCAGTACCTGATAATGGATATCGTTTATACATGTACAAATGACTGGAATGCGCGTTGTAAAAGTATTATCGTTTGTTATGAGGGTTTGATTGACCATGTCTGGTAATGGTCGACAGGACGACAGGACGCCAATTTATGAGCGAATACCTTTACGCTATAGCGAGAATACAAAATGGATTTTACGTTTTAGCTCTTTGACTGCGTGTAAATATAGAGGGCTACCCTTTTTAGATTCACTTAAGAAAATTATCATGTGAATAGCGTCCACATTATTTCATTCTCGTTTAGTAATTACGCTGATACAACGGAAACATCTTACAGTAATTCTCTCTATTAAACATCACAATTGGTTCACGGACCGCGACGATTCCTCGATTTTCTGTAATTTTGTATTCGGGAGCCAGAAAATGATCAGTGGTGATAAGAACTAGACTTCGGATTAAAATGTAGAAAAACAAAATAATGGTATCCGAGATAAACTTTCGACTCTTCGTCTCCTCCCGAACAAAACGTTTGACTAAGAATCAAAACAATGTTAATGATTCCGAGTGCTTGACGGTAAAGAATGATTTCAATTTACAGAATCATGGTTTATATAATAAACACTGAATTTTCGCGCGAGATGAATGCGTAGTTTTATTTCGTATAATACAGAGATCTGAGACGTCGTCGTAGGAAGGATAGAAATAAATTCGAGGTGCCACAATAAGAGTCTTCATTCATTTCAGCTATTCTGACAACATAGAAATATGTTAACGAATACGCGGGCGAAAGTGAGTGGAAAAAAAAACATTCCATCGCGACATACCTCCCCAAATCTGTCAAGCGTCATAACGGATGCATCTTATTTTTTAACACGAATGCCGAGCTTGAGAAGAAACGTTCGAATACGTTCGCGATGGAATATCGAGTTTTCTTTTTTCATATACAAGAGGAACATCGCTTTTAGAATACTTTCAGCTGAAGTGACATGACACCGTGCCTCTTGCTATACTGATCGTTTTAAGGTGGAGAACCAAAGTTCACTTCAATGTCAGTTCATCTGAATAACACCTATCTGTTTTCTAGAATGAAATATCGCCAGAACGAATGTCTACTCCATGAGTCGAAGATATCTACTGGTTGAATTTTACCACGCACACTCGACGTTCGAATCAAGATTACTCGTTTGAGTGTACTTGCAGTAGCACTCTGGCAATTACCGAAGATGATCCCCTATACCTATCAAGTATACTCACATAAATTACAGTTTTTCCTTCTTACACTCGTCATGAGCAAGCTGCTCGCGGCCACAGCTCGGGCCAAGCACTCTTTCCTTAATCTTTTATCCTCAGAATAAACAAACTCGTCTGACGTCTGGATTTACAGACTGAGAGAACCACTAAAGCCGTATTCCTTAACGCATCTTGTTAGGTGTGCGATTTACGTTGATTTTAAATAAACCTTTTTTCTGGTGGAGGAGAGTTCCTGCAACTTCTGAGCAATTCAATAAAAGTTCGAGCCATGACAGATCATTTCCAAAGGTCGGACTTCTCTCTTTTCGTTCTTAAATAGAAGTGTGACGCTTTCTATTTTATCCTCACCAAAAGTTGATCAGCAGGCAGGAGATGATTTACTTCAACAGAATTTCATATGATGCCCTCACACGAAAGGATCAGGGGTTCGTTCAAACGCGAAAAAGAGAGCTCTACTGCTTTAACGAACTATGAGCTCCATTATGGTTAAGAGGCGAGGTCCATCCATGGGCATCGGACAGGGCTAAACGATCCGAGTCACTTTTCCCATCATATTGACAATGATTACCATTATCTGAAGGAAGAAGAACAATGCACGACAAATGACATGAGAGCCTCATTTTCCATTACCCTCTTATCCTCTCTCTCAATCCGGGAAACTGGGGAATGGATCTAAGACTACATACAGTGTGAAATGCAGCACGATAATCTAAATCTTCCTTTAACAGGGAGAGGTAATTTTCGTGTCCGCCGACCGGCAACTTAACCTGAGTTGAGACCAGGAAGACTTGGAAAAATTTAGACTCACGAGTTATGCATAATAGGGGGGGGGGGGGAACTTCAAAGAAATGTCGATAACCGAGAGTTGAAATTTCTCCAAGTTTACCTGTTTCCCATAAAACAGGTTCCCAGCACCCCTACATCAACTCCATTTAAGAACGTGTGAATTTTTATAGGAACAACTTCATGAGAAATATTGCTCGAGAAGGGGCCTCAAGAGGGATTCATCCCACTTTGCTTGCCCCTATGAGAGAGAAAAACTTCTCCAACTTAGAAGACCCACGTTCACGTGAAGATAGATCAAGAGAAAGGACGAAGAAAATAACTTGAAAAAGGGTTAGAACGTACTATTTGTACTGTATTGCCAAACCTTCACTCAAGATACTTCCATCGTCCCTTCCTTGGCTCTTTCTTAAAGTAAACAGACTATTATTTAACTAAGGAAAAAGACTTGAACGACTTTGTAGAAATCAGACTTCCTGTAACTCCTCAAATTGGGTCGTCGGCTCCTGTTAATTTTGTGTTACACTATACTTTGAAGCAATTGAAAGAAATAGGTAGAACGCAGATAGTTGAAGCAATTGGAGACGGTTTCAGAGTTGTTGCACAGCGCGGAGGCGGAACGTTGGTTTTGGAAGAAAGGACATGAGAAGAGATGTTGAACTGTAAGATGATCTGAATGACAGTAGTTACATGACGGATGAACGTGAAGACCTAGGAAGAAGTGGAAGTGGCCGAGCCGAGCGTGACAAATCCTAGGACGGGAGACCCTGACGGGAGGGGGGAGTTTCTACTTGAAAAAGGATAGCGGAGCTGGTTGATTTTCATTTATTGTTAACTTGATTTTCCCATAGGTCATGCCAAGAAACTATGAACGGAAGTAATCTTCAAGGTCGTTGGGCCGATAATTTTTGGTAGAAGAGGTTTCTGGCCGCATGACAGCGACCAGTGCGACCTAAAATCCAGATAAAGGTGACTGATATGGAGGTCAGGGTACGGAGAGTGAAGTGAATGCGTCGGGTGGTGGGATTATTCAAATAGGGGTCTTGAAAATATATGAGGTAGGAATGTGAGTCGAATAGCAGAATATAGTCGAGTCCCGGAGGACGCTGAGTAAGATTTGAAAGACAGGAGCGAATAGCGCTCAATCTGGCCTTAAAACTGGGGCTTGACTTCCTTAAACAATACGCCGTAATTTGATCCTGATGATCAGGATATGCATAGCCCGTTTTATTGTTTGTTTTAGAGTCAACAACGTAACATATAATGTGGTTGGGGAATTTGTGACTAGTTTATGGTACGCAGTGTTATTTGATTTAGGATTATTCGTGAGATACAGTCTGATAGTCGAAGAGATGGATCATTTAATGGGGGGGGGGGGGGTGAATTTGGGGAAGTAGTCAATATGAGGTACATGTAAGAAAACTTAGTGAGGTATTATGAGGGGAGGAGAAAACAGGGTAAGAGGCTCGGAAATGTTTGATAAACTGAAATCAATGCTATTTCATGCATGTAATCGAAATTCAGAAGCCCCATTATTTGATTCCAGCTCCAAGAAAAACTTTTTTTTCCTTACAAAACTTGAAGGAGTCGGGAGCGCCTTTATTCAGTCGGTGCGACTCCCTAGGGTGTCTACCAGCAGTGACTTTGGATGAACTTATTCCAACTTTTCAGTGATTCCAAACGACGTTTTTCTTACTTCACTTACCTACGACGAATAATATTTCAGTACCTGATCTTCCCTTCCTGTGAGCCAAAGTATCAAATTTTCCATCACCTACCATGGAAATAGAGAAAAACAAAGACTCTAAAAGACTTGAATGACCTGTAGACACTCCGTCCTCAGGAAATATTTGCTTGCCGACGATTTTTGATATTTCAGTACCTTATCTTCCCTTTCACTGAACAAAAGTCTTGAACTTTCCATCCTCTACGACGAGAAAAGAACTCTATACGACTTCGATGACCTGTAGTCACTGCATATTACCGACAAGTGATATTTCAGTACCTTATTTTCCCTTTCAGTAGAAAAGAACTCTATACGACTTCGATGATCTGTAGTCACTGCATATTACCGACAAGTGATATTTCAGTACCTTATTTTCCCTTTCAGTAAGTCGAAGTCTCAGATTGTTTATCACCTATGACGAAAAAAAGAAAAAAGAAAACTCTAGATGACTAGGATTACCTGTAGACATTCTATCCAGTTATACTTTTTAGGAACTATTTGCTCGCCTACGACTTGTGATATTTCTGTACTTCATTTTCCCTTTCAGCGAGCGAAAGTCTCAAATTTCTCATCACCTACGACGAAAACAAATACAAAAAAATAATAGACTAGATGACTTAAATGACCTGCAGACACCCCGTCCAGCTATTTCACAAACTATTTATCTAAAATCATGATCGTTCGAGTTACTGTAGCGAATTTTAGGAATTTCCGTTTCTGCCTTGGGTGGGCTAGGCCCAATCTGGTTCACTTTAAAGAGCGCCACAGTTCAAAAACAATCGCTCAACAGGCGATAAAACTTAAGAGGCTGGCGTACAGCAGCGAGTAAAACACTGCGAATTATCGAGGGTGCCAACATTCCAGTCAAGAGGTTGATCCACAGGGTGCCACCAGATTTACGAACAGAAAAAATACATCGTCAGATCATCTTCGCAGCAGTGCACCAGCCTGTCAAGAGTTCCAAATATTTTTGGTAGCCCTGATTCATGTAAAAGATTGGCCGTTGATTACAGTAAACTTTAAATTCATTTAATTAGAACGTAAGGGTAGAAGAACGTTCCCACTAAACCGAAATCGAGTTTTAATCAAATCATCACCATTTTTTCCCGTACCAAAGACCACAATTGGTGATCACCATTTTATTATTTTTCTCTCGTGACCGTTGAGTTAATTTTTTCGCCTTAGTTTTATCACCTATTCGCCGATCAGAGCACTTGTAGAGAGGCTGAAAACATAGCTATAAGATAAAGATAATTTTCTACGTTATTTTTCGTAACTTTGCACATTTGATAAAGTGTCAGCTTCAGATGAAAGGTGTTGCCTTGTTCTACGAAACAGGAACCCTGATTGCAGTCCTTACCCTGATAAGTGTGATACTGACGAGATATGCTGACCGATGTTCAAGAATTTTATATCGCGCTCACAACGCCGCACACTCCTTGACTTTCAGGGTTCTTTTCATCGTAAACAAGTTTTGCTCTGAATGTCGAATTATGATAATATCTTGAATAATCAAGGATCATTTCCACCATTTAGGGGGTGAGAAAAGTTACAACTTTCACTCTAATCGCTCTGAAGTGTTCGAGGATAACGTTTCTCGACCAAGGAAAACAAGCACGATAACCCGGATGACGCATAGTCATCAGACAGAATCAAAAACAAATTGTTGAAGGTTTGTTACGGACGATTTTACAATCGAATCGTGATCTAAAATGGCGGAGTGAGAAACGAACGTAGATTGAATGCGGATTCTCAACAAATAATTAACGTCGGAACAGAAAAATACCATCATTCGAACGGACACGAGCGGCAATCAGTTATACCGAAGTGGGATTTCTGAAGAAGAAAAAAAGAACTAACGACCAGATCATCAAACTGATCGGGACTCTTTCTGATCCGCGTAAAAGCCAACTATACGCACTTAAAGACCACTACACGAACCCATTTCGCCTTCTTAAAAGAGATTCATTTCCCGCGTACACTGACACAGTAACCTCAGCTGTTGAAATACAGTATTGGTGTATGAATACGAGTCGATCGAGAAATTTTCGATCGAAAAAATAACAACGATGACAAGTCTGTTATTGCGCTAAATTTGAAACTCTCCATTTCTTCGTAGCAAGAGATTTTGGTAAACCTACACTTCGCGATGATAAGAAATGAAATGAGAAACTGCGTGGAACCGGTTGTAAACAAGACAGAGATATCCGACAACTGGGCTGTACCAAATTCCGATCTAACATTCAGACTTTTTCTCGGTACGGAAACACTTCACTTTTTAATTCCAGCGCCAAAATAATATTCGAGAAGAATGCGAAAAGAGCGTCCGCTATATTACCGCTGATTAAGATTTATTGTTTTTATTTTTATTGTTCGCGCTGCATCGATATTTTCCGTATGCTCGAATTTTTTTCTCGCTTATCTTGAAGCTCGATCATCGTGATTATGAAATTCTCGACTGCTCGGAACAGTTAAAGACGATTAATATGAGATCTGTACCTAGCGTTAACGGGATACGAGAATAGACGGTCATCATACTCGTATTGAGAGAATAATCTCGATTTATAACTAGCTGCCAACCGTTATCGATGATGATTTTACGCACTTCGTCTGTCTGCAGTATATATTTTTTTTCATGAATAACACGTCGACTTATCAGCCACGGTTTACCTATTCAAACCTCGAGAATCTCATCTGCGAATTCTACAGACGAATACTGGTTAATACGAACATTAATTAAGGGATACACACACGCACACACTCACATAGTGCATACTGGTTCGTCTATGATATAGGTTAAGCCAACGACAACAGTAGAATATAATGTAGGCCAATTTGGGTGTTAAATCCGTCTTTGACATTATCGAACGACTTACCATTACGGATGATAATTCGTATAGGTGATCAACAACACGAACAGACTGAGGACGTTCCATCAAAAAGTTGAAAAATCACGTCAAATTATAGAAAACACGGTTCGAAGCTGAACGAATTCGCGCCACTTCGTACAGAACAGAACGCGTATTCGTGAATTTCTAAATTATCATCATAACATTTCGATACACTATCGAATCAATGCACGCGCGTTCATTTTAATAATATCGGCACAACACTGGACGGAAAATTAACACATATCAGATCTGGAACCACTTCGTACATTATGGAGAAAATTTACATTTCGTTTAGTGCGCGTAATAAAATAATTTGAGCGTGTAAGAAAAATTTCAAGGTGAAAAGGTAAGAAAAACACACAAAACCGCGATAGTAAAATAAAACCACATACCAAAAGCGAACACCAATAGACACAACGAATGCCACGTTACCGTTTCTACGCACCAACTCCACTCCACACTACGTAAAGAGGCAGACTGGGGACTCTCTAGGTAGGATACTACAGAAAACCTAGGTAAACTTCACTCAGCCAGACAGGTATCCGCGAAACAACACACGCTGCTATAACGCAGCGCTTCGCCGATCTGGCAACGTCGCATTCGCAGACTGTTTCGATTTCAAAAAAGAAACGGTTAAAAAATACCTGAAAAAAACCTAACATCGCGCATCGCTACCTGATCGCTACACTGGCCGCTGGTCGCTGCCTCGTTAGCCGTGGCGGTACGGCGTGATGCGACGCGCGTTCTTCGCGTACTCGTTCGTGCTCGTAACTCAAAAATCGTGGTGTGCCGGGCTGCTGCTGGTCTCTTCTTGGCTTGGAGGCGATTTCTCCTTCGTAATCGTTAATTTAAAAATTAATAAGATCATTATTGTCATTAAAAAATTGGAGGAATTTTCTCGGAGTTAATATCACCAGAATGATCAAAAACTACCGGAAGAAAAGATTCACTTCTTTGTAACTGATCTGGAAAGTGAGATATAGTGAGATTGACTTAGATTCGGAACAAAGTATCGTACTTTTAGAAAATCCGAATTGAAATTAAATTATTATTACACAACCTTGGAAGTTTTTTTCCAATTGAATGGGCGAAGAATTGGATAATTATTTCGAATTTTCATTATGCTCGTAAGTGGATAAGCGTCAATTTGTCGAAGAAGGAAAAGGACGTAACTATACACTTTCTCGGCTTATCACAGACAGAGCAAAAACGCGCACACACGCACATGAATCGTACAAAAACCCCATTGTTTCAGATTTGTATCTTTGGTTCACATCGATCTCGGTTGGCAAATCAATTTGCTTGCCATGTATTGGTGGTGTGACTGTATGACAGCTGTGATAAAGTTCTCTGCCTTATCACAATAATTAAATAAACTTGAATTGATGTATCTACAAAACAACAGTTACCAATTATAGTAAAGTGGTAGGTCGACGCCTATACTTGTAAGAAACGAGCGAAAGCCCGTTCTCTTCCTCTATCTTTTCCTCAATTCCTTCTACTTCCTTCTGAGTTTCCAATATGATCCTACAACGATTATTTTTCATAAAACGACTTTTTATTCATGCAAGGATATATGGACCCTAATAAGCAAAACTCGACCAAGCGACAATCACGTAGTTTCGTGATATTTAGACTTAAAGGAAATCGGTTACTTAAAAATAGATGGAGGTCGATATTTTCAATTCATAATTATTCGACGAGTATTGCGTTTCCAGTTTTTTAATCAGCACCGTTGGAAAGTGCTCGTTGAGCTCTTTCCAACGGTGTATATAACTCCAAAATCTCAAAAATGTCGCTTGGTCGAGTTTTGCTTATTAGGGTCCATATTGCTTGTTTAAGAAGAAAGAAATTTGGTTTTTCCCTTGGATTTTTTAATGAAAAATTTTCTAGCAGAGCGAACTAAATGAAGATCATGTTTCAGGCGTTTATATGTTGCTTTACTCGTTCGCAATCATACTTATAGTCTAGTATACAAGTGAGTCTAATACTTTGTTTGTTAAGCTAACTAGATCTCAGGGGCTCACTTGGTCCACTTTTTCGCTCCCATCTCTTATCTAATAGAAATCTTTACTGTAAGCTAAGCTAATTAGCTTTCAGAGTACACTTTATGATAAGGTAACTAGTATAAAGGGGCTCACTCGCTCTTGGATTAATCTCTCTCACACTCACTCACTCACTCACTCGGAAGTATCGTAAGACTTTCAAAGGGGGGTGGTTATTTTCGTGTGCCGTGTGGCGTCCAGCGAAAACTGACCCATTCTAATATAAAATTTGAAAGATTTTATACGGTCCTGCAAGTTATGGCCAAGCATACTGAACGAATGGAATACTCAAAATAGTAAAACGAGGAGTAAACTAAACAAAGCCACAGAAATACGATTACACACTGGAGCGCTTTCGATTAATAAACCATTGTCAACAGTGACATGAAAGCAACTGAAACCAATTACCGCTAGGAAGGAGAACATCCGACGAGATCATGACTGAACCAGCGAGTCATCACGATGTGAATCATACTCATAAACTAATTCAATCAATCCCTCATCAGGTATGTGCCTGTTTAGCACATTTAGGCTGTCGTTATTAGTCATTAATAATTGTGAATTTATTATTAAAACTCCTGCTCTAAAAAAGTTGCTCCTTGAGCCTAACCCGGTGCCTCCTCTATTATACGGGCTACCGAAGATTCACAAACAGGATACCCCGATGCGCCCGGTCGTTTCATTTGTGTCCTCCCCCACTTATTCTTTGGCGAAGTATCTAGACCGATGGTTTAAATCTAGAATAGATTTCGAGTCTCCCTACTCTGTGAAGAATTCGGTGTCTTTGGCTGATGGGCTGAAGGATGAAACTTTCCCGCCGGATTCGTCCCTTTGCTCTTTCGATGTGGTCGGCTTATTCCCCAATATTCCTAGAGCCACTGCTATGCAATATATGGGTTCCCTTTTGGTACAATTTAATATCCGTCATGAAGAATTGATGGAATTTTTCAACTTGCTTAACATCTGCTGGTCTCCCAATTTTTGCAAATTTGAGGGTAAGTTTTTTGAGTTTCCTGAGGAGGTTGGCATTCCTATTGGCTCTCCTCTGGGATCCCTCATCTCGGAGGTATTTATGTCAAAATTTGAGCTAGATCTTTTTTCCTCTGGCCATGTGCTTTTGGGTCATATACACTATTGGCGCAGGTACGTCGATGATGTTTTGTGTGCGTGGACCGGTCCCAGAGATCTCCTTTTGGAGTTTCTTAAGTATATCAATAATCAGTATCCTTCCATCAAATTCACATTGGAAGTGGGCGGTTCATCTATTAATTTTTTGGACCTCACGATCTCCAATAGAGACGGTGTCCATGAATTCGCCATCTATAGGAAAGTTACATCGACCGATACTACTGTCCACGGCAGATCATTCTGCCCTGTCGCCCATAAATCCGCTGCATTCAATAGCTTTGTCCACCGGTTGACCAGTATTCCGCTTGGTCAGACCGCCTTTCAAAGGGAGCTATCGACTATAAAGCATTTGGCCAGAGTGAATGAGGTGAGCATAGACATTGACCTCATGGTCCGGAGGAAGTTGACTCGGAAATGCCTGGACTCCACTACCTCCCTCCCCCGCAATCCGACATTGGAGAGTAGGAAGCGTTGGATAAGGCTCCCTTTCTTGGGGAAGTTTTCTTCTAAATTAGGTAGCGTACTCCGCCCGTTTGGGTTCCGACCAGCTTATTATAACCTTAATACTGTAAAAAGTCTTTTTGTCAAATTGAAGGACCCTATCCCATTGCTCGAAAAAAGTGGTGTCTACAAGGTGAATTGTAATGATTGTAAAGGGATATACATAGGCGAGACTGGCCGTCAACTTAAAATTAGAATTGACGAGCATAAGAAAGCTTGGGAGAAAAAGAAATTGGGGGAGTCGGCTTTTGCGGACCATCTCATTACCAGTGGTCACTGCTATAAAGAGGGGTCCGAGACCCTCCTCCACAGAGAGAACTCGTACTTCAAACGAACGGCGCTTGAGCACATTGAAATTATTCGGCACCTTAATAACGACAGCCTAAATGTGCTAAACAGGCACATACCTGATGAGGGATTGATTGAATTAGTTTATGAGTATGATTCACATCGTGATGACTCGCTGGTTCAGTCATGATCTCGTCGGATGTTCTCCTTCCTAGCGGTAATTGGTTTCAGTTGCTTTCATGTCACTGTTGACAATGGTTTATTAATCGAAAGCGCTCCAGTGTGTAATCGTATTTCTGTGGCTTTGTTTAGTTTACTCCTCGTTTTACTATTTTGAGTATTCCATTCGTTCAATAAAATTTGAACTTGAAAAAATCTCGACTTTCGAGCTTTAATATATAAGACAGAAGAGGGAACTCGGAAAATTTTTTTTGAGCCATAATACATGATAAAGGGAGGACTTTGAAACAAATTTGACTTTCAAGCAATAATATAATGTAATAGGAGGACGAGTTACAGAAAACTCGATTCTGATAGGAAAAGGACTTGAAAAATTTTTTTTCAAAGTCCCCCTCCTATAGTTAGGTTAAGTTATCAAGTTGAATTAATTTGCCGGATGGCCGACAGCGGATACCCGGACATTTTTTCCATATTTGGAAAATTTTTACTTTCAAGTGATATATGACAGGAAGGAACTTCTTGTCCAGACGCTTATCTAAAAAATTTTAATAAAAAACTGAGTGTTAATCTAGACCCCGAAGAAGAAGTACAACTACTTCGAAACGTCGGTCGCCTTGTAAAATAATGAATAAAAGTTTTGACGGAATTGGTATGAAGTTTTTTATTGGAAAAACTTGGACTCTTCGGAACTCCTATTTTGAATTTAATTCTTACTGCCAAAATAATGTGTGTGCTGTACAAGCATACTAGCTTCAATATGCGGTATTTATTTAGTTATTTATTTATAGCCTATAATATGAAAACAGTACATTTTTTTATGTTCAATTATAATTGAACCCTATACAAGAGGGTGAGCCTCCCTCAGACGCCGCCATTCGAGACGGTCCTGAGGCACTCGATGATGAAGTTTGTTGTTTCCTAATAATTAACGATGTCATCATCTTACCTACGTGGAAAGCGAAGAAGGGGAAACCAAATGTGCAATATAGGCCTACTAAACTTTCATTATACTAACACTAATATCCTCTCTACTCCAAAGAGAAAGCTTAGTGGATAGAAAAGCCAAGACTGGCCAAGATAGAATAGGCCTAGTATAAAGGCGGTCTAGAACTATAGTATAAGGCTAGTAGTACAAAATACTGGAGAGAGGGGCAACTTGGACATTTTCGAATCAGGATGGACGACCAGTGAGTTAATACACACTTGATGAGTGAATGAATCAAAACCATGGTCAGCTGAACTTTCACCTGACGCAGGTATAATAAATGGCCAGGGCTACTTTAACAAGGACTTTCATGAGAAGTTGAAGAAATTTGAGCAGGAAATGTGTTTGTATTGCAATCAAGATATAGCACACCTTATTTGAGCGTGAGGCGGGAAGGCAAACTTGGTCGGTCACTCAAAGAGATTGGGATCGATGACGCGCTCGCTCCGAGTAGCCTAGTAGCCACCATGCTAAGTTTTAAAGTAACATGGAATTAGGTGTCTGCAGAGGAAGAAAGTGGACTCGGAATGGAATCGGTAAATGCAGAGCCACGCTATGGCCCACTCAACACCTGTGTACCATCCATATACAGACGAGCATAGGGACAGACTCCAACAGCATTTTAACTCTACTCGTAAGTTGTGCTTAATGTGTGTTGGTTTGCGACCTAGAGGCACTGCGCTACCAAGAAGAGAGAGTTTTGCCGAGGAGATTTTTCCACCACGAAGTTATACCCGGATGGGTTGATACCGTTGTTGGAGGAGAGCAAAACAATGGAGAACAGATGACCGGCAGCTCATGCGACCTAAGCGAATAATATTAATGTAAATTCGAGGAGTGATTCTAAACGTTAAGAAAGAGGTAAGTACTGTTCCTACAATATATGAACTGGAGATGTTGGCTCATGAGCTTCTCCAGCGTTCATTTCTCTGTTTTTCGTTCATTTTAGGCTATTTCAATATTATTCCAACTCTTCTTTGATCATTTGTAAACCTTTTCAGTATCGCTTGAAAAAGACTATTATGTTGGTAGTCAAAATGTTACGAGTTCAGAAGTATTGTAATATTAACGCGGAAATAGCCCTTCCGTTTCTTTAATCTTAATATGTATTTCCTTACGACGTTCATTTTCGAAGCTGTATTCTCTGGAATGTAGATGCGTCAATTTACTTTGAAAAACCGTCGTTTTTTAACTGACGCGTCTTACAAATTTCTATAGGCCTACTCCTATTGATTGCTCATCAGACTTCGTTCTCAAAACGTTTATAAGTTAGATAGCCTACGTCAATTTAAACTCGAAGGTACGGTACGTCATCATTTTCTTAATCCAAATTTTGAACTCCGACAAGGGGTCTGAATTCATAAAGTTTTTTGAAAAACACCAACTCTCAAAGTAAGTAAGCCAATTTATATCAATTGAAAGTGTTCGCCAGTAGTGTAAAGGCTATCTACCGTGTTCGTTTCTATTTCGAAAACTTTGTATTAACTGTCTGTGTTTCAAAGAGATGAAATAAGAATTTTACGAAGAAATCGAGAACGAAATTTCGAAGAAAACAAATTTTAATCTCTTTTCAAAGAAGAGAAGTCAGACTGACTAGGGTCGGTATTGAAAGAATTGTACAAAAAATCGCAGCTTACTTCTTTTGTAACTCGCGGAATCTCATTCATTAATTACGTTTAAATTGAGACGAGCAGAAATCCTGTTTTATGCGTCCATTCCGATTTCATAATAAATTAGGATCGACTTCCATTTCGGTAATTGAGAAAAATTGATTTCGATAATCAATTTCAAATCGATTATTTTGTCAAAATTTTTCAAGTCGCCTTCCTCTTGCATACAACTCGAAAGTCTAAATTCATTCCACTCCACCCCTCCTCCCAGATACATAGCTGAAGTCTCTATTTAATCCACAAATCTCGATGTTCAGAATTTTTTCAAGTCCACTCCTTTCAACATATAAGACCTGGTTCCAAGAAAAGGCAATAAGAATATTTCGGAATGGTTTTTAGGCGGTTTATTGTGCGACAGCAATAAAAAATGTCGATGGATCCATAAATATCTGTCCATTATCTCGATATTTTATTTTCTTGATATAATTTGCATTTGGACGCTTATTGCCTTTTCTTGAAACCAGATCACTTAATTATACACATGTGAATGATGGAAACTATTCCGAGTCCCACCCTACCTATAGACATACGAGTAGAGCCTGATAATTGAAATTTTACCGAATCCCCTTCCCCCTCACACATATAGCTCGGTTCGTTCATCGTAAATTCTCTGATAACTTCTCAATGAATCCGTCTACTGTTGCGAAATTTTAACTTTCTAGCGTTAGACTGAGTACGAAATTATGAGATTTGAAAGAACATTTTCGATCCTCGAGTTATGGAACTCGCGAAATTTTTTGCTTCGGTTCAACACTTCGATTTCAAGTGCTACTATTATATTTGGGATTTGCTGCAAAGCACAAACTCGCCACATCGAATCAATTTCAAACAGGAAGTGCCTCGGTTTTAAATACGGTCTACCGCCAAGATTAATTTCTATATTTCTCGAGAGAGCCGACTATCGTACTTTAATTCTTACAGTGCTCATCTGCTAAGAAAATTCTCCACGCTAATGTCTTCTATATATTGGCGCTTTTTGCCCCTTCCTTCTTCATTTGTTAAACTCGCTAGTCCGCATTCTTGAAAATCAAGTGACCTTGAATATGAACTGAACGTCAATATCGGTAATGATGAGAAGAATTCAAACTCGCGGAGTTCAGATTACTATTTCAGAACACCGGAATGATATACTTTACCCTTTTCTCGACTCCTTACGTCAAGTTGTCAAACGACTTATAACACTCCATACGTCCCTGCGTTTGCAACTCTATATTATTCGACGATTTATTGTCTTTTCCGTTATGGTCTACTGGAACCCAATTAACGGCTTCAAGAACCCTTACGTTACTCGAGTGGCGAAAAGAAATTATTTTCTAACAAACATTCACAAAATTCCGTCATCATTTTTTCCATCCGTATTCCAGTTGCTGTCGTTAGGGATAGGAACGTTCACGCACATGTGGAATTAATGCGGATGCACCTTTTGGCGTGCACGTCAAACAGGTAGCGGTTTGGCGACCAAAGAGGGAGAATGAGCGGGAACATGGTAGAAGCACATTACTTATCATTTACTCATCGATTGTCGACAAATTAATTTAATTAATAATGAGAATGTAAATATTTTTATAGCGCGTGTCGACAAATCGTTGCCATTCGTCTGTAACAAGACCGAAAAAAAAAAAGGAGGAAATTATCACTAAACGATAATTATTAATAATCACAATCGCATCATATTAAACCAGTTTAATGCAAATATGATGAGATTGGGGAAAGTCGATCCAACTGATGCTTACTGGATTTAGTTCAACGCGTTAAGAAGCAATGAGGTTATAACCTGTTCCGCAGTTGTATGTGTCTAATTTTCGATTTTAATGGCAATAGATATTTATACGATTGTGAGACTGGAAATGAAAATTGTAGTAGCTTCACCTTTCATTTTCGAACAATGACCTCATTTTTTTCTCGCTTATTTTTTTCCCAATTCACAACCCATACGGGCGTATAGTTGGCTGAATATTTGTATTGTTTATGGAATAGGTAGTAAATTTATATGGATATTCGTACGGTCGATACGTTAATTTTTAAGTTTCTCAATCTAGGTTGTGAGCACCTGACCTACGTTGTGCAGAGGTTAAGCAGCAGCTGTGCCGAAGTTATTATACAAAGAGCGCGGCAATGTGACTTGTAAGTTTGCTCTTTAAAGTGGTTTTTTGTTCCGAGTCGTAGGGGTTCGAGGTAGAGGGAATTCGCGATGAATCACGATGTTTGTGATGGTTAATGAAGGCTGGTGATGATTCTTCGCAATTTTTAGCTGGAAGAATCCACGCTTCTTTCGTCTTTGATGGACACACACGTAGGAATACCTACGGAATATTTTTATTGAGCGAGAAAGAGTAGCAGAAGAAAATGTTTTCAGTTGACTGAAAGAATGAATATGATAATGTTTCGTAAACTTGTCATCTTTTACCTTTAGAAATTTTCTTGAAAATTTTTTTGATAATAAAATTGATGATGGTATGAATACATCTCTGAGGAATGTCGCATTCTCTCCTCGATCATTGTTCTTTATTTTAGTAATGTCTTCTGGTCCACTGATGAAAGTACGTTGACGAAGACATATTCACCAGAGATACTTTCCTACATAAACCATCAATATAATTTTGAGAGGTATGAAGAATTTGCGGACTTGAAATCGCTGAACAGAATGGTCGGGACCGTTCTCTCCTCGCAACGCATGTAGACAATGTTGAGGAAGAAATGGAGGTACACAATAGGCGCTTGAACCTTCACTAGAGGGCGTTGCAAAATTAGCTGCGCGGATGAAAATCTGAAGAACACTGTTGTCTTTATTTTTGGGGAAAACAGCCCGTAATGATTTCTCAATTTCCTGATGTAGCTATTAACTTTAGCGTAACTTTTCTCTTACCGTTACTTTCAACTCGATGCGCGATTAAAATGAATTCAAAGTTTTCTATGGTTTGATGACAAATCATACATGATCACTCCAAAAATACGCAGGGCTACCAACACTTGGAACTCCGAGTTCTATCATTTATGCTCAACGTGAAAGATCGTTGTTGGAGTGTACAAAAGTCTTATTTAGATGAGTGAAATCTGGGATTTTTATAGTGGTGAGGAACTAAATTAAGCCTCAGGAATCTTAATACATAATATGTAGTAACATCTGTGAAAAAATTGAATGAGATATTTTTGATACTTCTCTGAGAACATGTTCAGAGTTTCTTTTCCACGAAACCTAGTTTTGTTCCAATAGGAACCTGTTTTATGGGAGATTATTTGAAACTACCGTCAGGCCAATCAAGGACAAGGAAGCTATTCGGAAAAATTCAATTTTTGAGCTATTTGTATGAAAACGAAGTGATGGGAGGAATGAAAGAGTTCTGAATTTTTGAGTTCTTTTCATATCAGGGAATTATAGGTGGGAGCTTTTCTAGAAAGTGAAGGTGTCATTTACGAAAATGTGAATAAAAAGAGAATTTTCTGGCCTGCTTCGCGGACTAGGGAAAATTGAGTGATTCCGTCGAATTTCGAGCTAGAAACTCGGGGGAGAGAGGACAAGGAAAAATTTCAACCATTGAACTGTATGTATAAGGGGAGTATTGGGTGCGGGAGCTATCCGGCGAAATACTGTTTAGGAAAACGTACACCAACGATCTTTGAGCTATGTCATACAAATAAAACTAGAACCACTAAACTCTACTATTCGACAACAATTCACCTAAAATGATGCTATTGGTCAAAGAATGAAGAGGAATTTTTCTATCGGTGCCTTTGGGTAGCATCATAATAACGCTAATAATAGGATTGGTGGCAATAAATTACTGATAACACCATTACAATGCAAACCCGAGCGAGGTAGGTTGCATCTGTAAGGTGAGCGTCAATTGCACATACATGAAGGGGGGGGAGGGGAAATATATTAATCGATTATAAAAAATGAAATCGAAAATAATCTTCTAAAACGGCGAGGAACGCGGGGAACCTGTCCTATGGGTTGAAAAATAATACATGACATGACCCGCATTAGGATAGCTCCTCTAAGTAACTAAACATGCAATGCTACATACACCAATTGGCTTAGCCCCTTCAATGAACCTTGCAATGCTTCAAACGCCATAAGTCCCCCACCTACCGTATAGAGCTCGAGAGTCTGAATTTTCCAAGTTCCTCTCCATAATATATTATGGCTCCAAAGTCGGAATAAAATTTTTCGGAATAACCCCCTCAGAACAGGTTCCCTGTTCGCCTCCATTAATTAGTTGATAAAAAGATGCTGGCCGCGAGCTTTAAACGGGGTGAAGTGACCACACAAAAAAACGACGGCTTCCTTAAAGATGTTAAACAAGGAGCACAGGGAACCTGTTCTATGGTTTGAATAATAATACATTATATGACCCGCATAAGGATAGCCCCTTCAAGTAACTAGACATGCGATGCTTTGTACACCAATTCGCTATTCCCTTCAATGAGGCAGATATGCAATGCTTCAAACACCATAAGTCCCCCTTCATCATATTCTACGGGTCGCGATTCGAAATTTTTCCAAGCGTACAGCTAATTTGGATTGAGAGTTGAGAGATGAGTAAATTTTTCCAAGTCCTCTATTTCCCATGAAGCAGGTTCCCTGCACCCTCCGTCAACTCCATTAAAGAACCCGTGATTTTTCAAAAAGTTCATCTGCAGAATAGGTTTCCTGTTAAAAAATTTGATGATCGAGTCTATTCAAATTATTAAAAATTTGCGACCCACGTTTCTTGTTTTATTTTTAATTTTTTTCGAATCTTCCTCCTCTCATATAATATAGCTCGAAGATTGAAATTTTTCAAAGTCCAACTCTTTTATTGGAGTACGTCAGTTTTTGCCGGACGACGTAAAGCGGGGCGCTAAATTTTTCAAAAACGACGGCCTTCTCAACAAAGTTAAACGAGTAGCGCAGAGAACGCAGAGAACCTGTTCTATGACGCGAATTGGTACAAGAATTCATGTGGGAGGATTGGGACTTACAAAGTCCAATTTCTTCATTTGGGCTGGTCAGTTCTGAGCTATGTATATATGAAAAGAAGAGGATTTATTCTTGTCATATATAACTTGGAAGTCGAAAGTCGAAATCTCCCGAGTTCCCACTTCCATAAACAGCTCAAAAGTCGAGAGTTGACATTTTTCCAAGTCCCTCTCCTGTGATACGGTTCGGAAGTTAAAATTTTTAAGTTAGTTTTTGCCGGACAACGGACGCCGCACCCCGGGACGCCGAAATTTTCAGAAAGACTTCCCATAGAACATGTTCTTTGTCAAAAATTGTTCCAATAGAGCCAAATAAATAATGATGATGTTTCATGTCTGCTAAGCTACTTCAAAAAAAGTGAAATACTCTTCCGCTCCTTTGCCCCCATACTTGGCCTAGTATAAGTCTATTTCTTCACCTACCAGCATTACCGTCTAATCCATCAGCACTACCTGATAGATTAGGTGGTAGTGCTGGCATATTAGATGGTAATGCTGATAGATTAGATATTAATGTTGATAGAGCGAATAGTAGTGCTGGTTTTAACAGGGAACCTGTTTTATAGGGACGTAAAATGAAGAAAAATGACGAGTCTGGCAAAACGTGCGACTTGGAAAAATTTCGACCTCCGAGCTACATGTGGACTTAATTCGAGTATTGAGCTGTATCTGATAGGGAGGAACTTGAAAAAATATGAACTTTCGAGTTTAAACTTCCAAGGTGGTGAGAAACAAAAATTAATTTTAATTTAGAAAAAGTATAGCAAAAAAAAACCATAAAATAGGTTCCCTGTTTGCCCCGTGTTCCTCGTTTTCTCCCTTTTTTCCGTCTTTTTTTTCTTTCTTTCTGTTTTCTTTGGTGACGGGGAGAGAATTGGAAAAATTTCAACCGTCAAAGAAGTTGCACTCGGAAGAAATTCGGATATCGAACTATTTATGAAAGAAGGAGGCGCTGTCATATTTTTTTTTTCAATAATCTGAATACGGCACTGCACAGAAGAAACACGGTAATTTTTCTTTTCCGGAGTCTTATTTCTTATGTTTCTAATATTATTATCCATTGAATTTTTCCTCCTTTCAATACTCGTCCACCAATTCGAGTAATAATATCTCATTAATAGTTTTGACTTCGAGCTCGTTACTTCTGTTACTTTGAATTTTACCAAATTTTATCCTGAATTCTCAACAATTGTGTATAGCACCTTCATTCATTCCCTTCTTTGAAACTGAAACCCTATTTATTAGGTATTGTTACAGTTTTTTTTTTTTTTTTTTTTTTTTACATAAAACGATCCGCAATATAAAGAAATCCCACTTTTATTACATTTTAAACATCGTACAAAGTTTTAGCGAACAACATTACGACCACAAATGAAATTTTTCTAGGGTAGGTTTCGCGGAAATCATCAAAAATAAATTTAGCCTACTCTCGATTTTTTCATTTCAGACTGTCAGCAGAGTATGGCGTCGGCTGGATCAATATCCCATTATTGCCAGGTGCTTCTAACGCGAGTGAGTGACGTCAAAAATTAAAGGGTAATTTTCGTCTACAATTATCCCTAATCGTGTACCGAATACCTAATAGTATAACCCATTACATAGATGGAATGATTAATAGGAATTGGTCAGTCAATGGAAAAAAATAAAATTATAGTACTTACCAACTCTAAATTGCCTGGAATCCACGTGATTTAGAGTCAGATACGAGTAATGCTCCTCTGATTCTTCGTCATCGGCCTACTGGACGGCCGCGTTTCGACTACGAGAATTTGAATTTTTCAAGAGACGCAAAAGATACGGCGGCGAGAATACCGAGCTCTACGTAAATCCGCGGGATTGAAATTATTCTCACCGTCTTCGACCCAATTTAAACACAACGCTGAACAAGAGATGTATAATAAATCCTGGCAAAAATAAAATGTCCCCATTTAAATAAGAATCGCAAATCAACTTTTGGAAATCCGTTTTTCCGACAGCACGAGTCATTAATAAAACAATTCGCTAACCTTGACGATGCCCCATTATTTGAAAATCCATTCTATTCGCATTAAGATACGAATGGGGAAAATTAACAACTATTTAGCTGCGGGAACATAAATGGCAAATGAAATTATTAGCTGCGGATTTGGAATCACACTTCATTAATGAACTTTATGGTGTAGCTGACGTAAAAAGTTTCATACTAGACATCCCAAGAGACACGTTATCGTAGTGAAAACGCCGCCTACCATTTGATTAAGCGTAAAAAAAATAAAAAAAAAAGGGAAAAAGTCTTCACGTACAGCGCGTCTGTATAATGAAAGTAATAGGCGAAGTTCAAATATATTGACTACGTGTAGCTCATTTCCATCGTTTACAGTTGATATTCGTCGAAGTCCTGCCTGCAATAATTTACAAGCCTACGTAATTGCAAATTCAGTTCCATCCATTGTTAGAAATCGTAAAATTTGAATAACGCACGTTCCAATATCGTGAATCCAGCGCAGATATCACGCTTTTATTGACACTTTCAGCGACGGAGACGCGAATTTTTTTTTTTTCATTGAAGTGGAAAAAAAAACACGAGCTCGCAGTATAACAAAATTAAATAAGCCTACTTCTAGTTTTCATATATAAAGTTTATCTCTCTTTTTTTTTTTCTTCATTTCCGGCAAGTTATCGCTAACTCATTTAACCGTATATTTTGTCGCATATTGATTTTCGAAAACTTTAATAAGGGTGAAGTGGCGAGATATAATCTTTTTTTTTAACCCGAATTTAATACTTCATGAGCCCGATATCGTTATTAATGTAAACATCCGCATGTAAATGAGTTTTTTCCCCGAATTTATGGTCAGAAGTTGATCTGATTATAATATAGACCGGAATTCTAACGAAAAAATACGACTTTCGAGTTCGCTAAAGAGCACAGAATTGAGGCATCTTCCGTCATTCGCCTAAAAAATGTCATTTTACAACGTTATGAATGATGATTTACGTTTAACGCGCGATTTTGTTGAAAAATTGCAATCTTTTCAAGAATATTTATTAGCGTCTTCTGATAATAGTATATGATTTTTTAAAATGAAAAAATGAGAACGAATAATTCTCGTGATGTCGTTAACAAGAAGTATGGTCTTTTTTATTTTACACTAACCACTATTAGAAACTAGGCCGAATTATAGAAAACTACAGCATTGCATTTTATGTAATGTGCGTCCTTTGGACGGAATTCCTGTATACGTACCTAACCCAAGTCCATAATTTCTTAAAGTTCGACGATCCCTCTTTACACTGTTACCCTATCTATTCTTTAATCTCTGCCCCTCTTTGAGAGGCCCTCTCCCTCAATTTTCTTTCATTCTCATCGCTTATCTTTAATATGATCTCTCCTTGATACTACGCCATGAGGAACGTTCTCAATTCACCAGATCTATATAAATCAAACACTTCCATACCCACACGCACACATTCTCACTTAACTCGTGACCCTCCTGCCCGCATGTTAATAAAGAACTATATTTATCAACCAATTGTTAACAGTCCCTGACTTGTCTTTGTGCCACCTCAGAAATTTATTTGCAGGTCACATTCCTACATCCTGATATTAAGGAGTAACTTATGAAACGTTATGAAATACATTTCGTAATAAGACTTGTTCGCCCTCTTTACAACTTAAATCCACCGAACCCCCAGAATCTGAAACAAATGCCGCTTCCCAATTCTCACTGCCAATTTTCTTTGCATCCACAGCTCACGTTACTCAGCTTACAATCTACGCACTCGCACTCTGCCGACATAATTCTCTCCTCCTTCCTCTTGAATCTCTTCATCAACCCTTACCATATCATTCACTTCTCCATAACAAACCCCTGCCCCAGATATCCGACTCGGTCTATGTGATAATCTCCAATTTCACAACTTTATATACTGACAACTCATTAGAAACATTATCCCTATACCAATTTTCCGACCCACCAACCATGCTTTACCGACAGATCTAAATTTAGATCCAAAACCGGATACGCGTACGCGATTCAGAAAAATTATGCCTCCACTCTCACTACCAGACAAAAATCCTCTACTCTTGTCTTTCTCATCTCCATCCCCTCACTCCCAGCTCAAATCTTTACCGTTAAATGACTCACTTTCATCTCTTCCGGCGAGCGATCCTGAATTGAGTCCCGAATTGTCGAGGGGGGGGGTGGTAGAATAATATCTGATTTGAGTTCCGTAGTGTCGGGGGTAAAAAAAAGGGAATGTTTTCACGCGTCGGCGGTACACAACCGAATTGAGTCCCGAGTTCACGGATGATTCTCATTTCCCTTCTGCCTAAACGTTTCTTCAACATGTCGATGATTTTGGCATAGGAGTCGCATTGGACCTCAAGAAGAGCATCTATGAGAATGAAAATATTGGGTTGTGCAACGTAGAAGGAACCAAACAATTCCGAGGGTTCATACTCCAGGGCGAGATTAATTATTTCATACACGATATATCGAAAGACTCTTTCATAGGCTTCAATCGTCTTATTAGTCAGAAGACAAATAACTAGAGGAACATAAGCGTTGTACTTGAATCTATGAACTGTAAAAAGCTGGGATCAAGTTGCAAACAGCAGAGGACGAAGGACAATGAACAAATTCACCCATCTTCTCGGATTTAGTACCGCCGACACTTCGGGACTCAATTCGGACTCTACCGTTTTCTACTCCCGACACTATGGGACTCAATTCGGATATTATTTTACCGTCCCCTCTCCCTTTGGAACTCAATTCGGTTATGTACCCCCGACACTTAGGGACTCAATTCGGCTATCAAAAACAGGTAGAACCCCCCCCCCGCTCCCGGGACTCAATTCGATTACGCCCCTTCTGGTTACACAGGACTCTTATTCAACTAATTCTCAAATCAGCGCATTCATTCACTTCTGCAATCACTATCATCCACTTCTACATCTGTCTCCTTCCAGTGGATCAAAACTTCCCAGAACGTGACGTCATTGTCTTTGCCGCCAAAGATTCCCTTCTATCCCACAAAATTTCCGACTCTCTACTTACCCCTGCTTCTGACCTTAAAAACTATTACCGGTCCCTGATACTTGACCCTTGACATAACTTTTGGAAAAATCATCATTCAAACAAATTTAGAGCGATCGAAAGCAAACCAGTTCCCTGGACTTTTTCCAATTGAAGTAACAGTCGTAAAGAAATCATTCTCTCTCGCCTCAGAATTGGTCAAATACGTCCTCCTCCCCATCTCTCGTCAATACTTCCCATATAGTAATGTACCTGTTCTTCACCTCGTCTCATGTCCCACTCTTAAAAATATCTGTCTCTCTCACTCTGTTTCTCCTGGTGTTTTACCTGCTGTTTGTGAAAATTTGAGTACGATCACGAACTCTGTTAACTATCAGCGTTTTACTTACCTTCACCTTCTCTGATAGTCTCTGGTCCTTTCCCAACTCCTACCTTAATTTTCCCAAACTCTCTACCCAGCCGATAGCCTGTCAAAGACATCTAACTTTCCTCCCTCGCCACGGCTTCTCTCGATGATGAGCTAATAGGAAGCGACATTCAAATTCTCAGTAAAATTGGTACCACCATCGTCCCCTGCCCTTCTCCTTTATAATGTAGATGATGATGACGAGAAATAGGAACACAGTTTACGATAGGAATACGAGTTTGGATACTTACACTAGAAAAATCCCCAAGTCTTACCACCCTGACCTTCTCTGATTAAAAATTTTTTTTAGGAATGATAGGAATATCATTAAAATCAATCTAACGTGCTTTATCTGAAAAGAAACTTCACTAGCCAAGAGGGCAGTGTAAAAATAATAATTTTTTGAGAAATTAATGAACAAAATTAAAAAAAAAAGAGAAGAATCCTCGAGAAATGGAAATATCTTATTCTCCTTAATGATTCAGTTCATCACTGACGGCAATAAAGGCACAACACCCTTAATTCGTTATCATGTAACTGTCATAAAGTGAAAAATAGCACGTCAGTGGCGTACTCCGAAAAATGCAAATCAGCTGTGACATCTACTCGTTAAATTGCTCGCTGGAGCGTTCAAACTTTTATTTAAAAATCAATTAATTCTAACTTTCCTTCTTGCCGAAAAAAACAAAATTGGATTTTTGGAACCGAAACTGGTGGTTCATTTCGAGTCACATCTTGAACGAAATGAAACGTGTACGATTTACGAACAAAAAAAATTAAAAGAGAGAAGTAATCGTGGGGATGTTTAAGGATTGTATTTTCATTCTTTGTAATCTCAGCATTCTTGCGTTATTTAGGTACATTAATGACCCTCGAAAATTTCTATAAACATACAAGTAAAGACCATTTTGACGATGGAAAGACTCTATTGGCAAAGCGAATATCTCTCACAAATCTTACACAGTTCTCTTCATGAACCCTCCATCCGGTCTCAATTCAGAGCTATCCCCATACTTACAATTCACCCAGTCCCTAATAGAGTATTACCAGACCCCATCAATAGCGGAACTCGTCTGCAATGATAAGACTAAGGCCGAGATAAAATTTGTTCATAAATTCAACGTCCACCTTATTTACAATTATCCTCAACGCCTTTGTAGATGGTCCCAGAAAAATAGTTTTAACTATCCGTCATCATACTCTAGATCGGTTGAGAGAGATGGGCCATTCCTGATGCGATAAGTTCAGGTATTTGGTGTAGGCGTGTCAATCTCAGAAGTGTTTTGGGCTCACGAGTCAGCCCCAGAGGCGTATTTAGAAATTCTCTCAGGTTGGGCGGTCCACAAATTTTCGAGGACAAAATTTCCATATAAAAGAACTTTGCGATGGCAGCAGGGAACCCGCAAGCTTCGCGGCCTCGTGGGAAACAGCTGCTCTTATTTTTATTTTCTTTATGTTTAAGCTGACATGTACAGAACTGATCGAAATTATTAATTTTGTAAAGTATAGGTGGAAGGAGAACGCAATTTAGCCGTAAGAGAGCGAATATTGATGTGCTTAGCAATCTGTTTTATCTGCACTAGATACACCCGAGTACATAAGATGAAAAATTTATCCCGTTGTACGATACAGAACAGGAAATAACTCCTCAAGGCTCTCTGTGAACTCGATCTAGCCTAGAAAAATTTCTATAATCTGACCCCAACAAATTCCTAGGAGTTCTAGCCTGGGCAAATTCTTCTATCTTAGATTGATGACGTCACAAGTTGATGAAGTCAGCCTCAAAGTGCTGTTTTCGAATACCTCCTCATGTATAAGTATTGCTTGATGGTCATGGACATTTTCCCAAAAATTATGACGTCATCAAAGTCGGTCGCGTAAACCTCCTGAGAATGCAATGTCCTCCAACAAAAGAGATAGCAGATTCTCCGCTAAAAAAAGCCTATTGTTAAATGAAAATTTATGATTCTACAGGTCTTTGGAGGACCTCTGGGGGGTACGTCATTGGACTCAGCCTTATCAATTTCATCATTTTGGGGTAGGTAAGCCTTCATCAGCAGATACACTCTAGGATATTGAATTTTACTGTAATGAGTTGGAGAGTTGACGAGGTAGGAAAGAGTTGTGACAAATAAGATTGAGAGATCATGAGGTAGAAGCTTCTCCAGGAGGGGTTAGGGTTGAGATGGTCGCATCGCGATACATTGTAATTTTGGAGGGCTGAGGAGAGGTTGGGACCAAAATGAGTGTTTGGAAGAACAATAGTTGTTTTAGCTTTGCTGATCGTCGGTGGAAACTGTCAAGGTTCTATTGAATGACTGGCATAGAGGGGGAGACTACACAGAGGAATGGATAAATAGCGTGTTGTTCAAATGCTTATTTATGTAAAATCATAACTTATGAAATAGATTAAATGGTATATCAAAGTGGATGAGATCATTAATCATCAATCCAGGGGTTGAGTCTGAATTGGGCAAAGATGTAGTGTTCTGCGCCAGCTCCATGATCCGTGTGATTCTGTGGACGGGGTTACATTGATTTGTAGAAAAGAGAGTTGGGAAAAGGTATCCACAAGAGATTTCTTAGTGTTGGAGTGGAGACGGTCGTATATGAATTTGAGGAGATTGGTTTGAGAAACATCGAGAGGGTTGCGAGGTAAGTTTTCTTTGAGGAGGGAGGCACTTAACAAATTGAGATCTCCTTGAGTAGCGCGGTTTGAGTCTTACTGAATTTTGGAAGCATTCAGTTGCTGAGATTTCTTGAATTTTGGCTGAAGGGTTGACTGGGCCGTCCAAGATCGTAAATATTGAGTTGTATCGTGTCAGATATCAGGCTTCCGGGTGAGCCTACACATCCTCGACAAGGCAGTCCCAACTATCAAAATTGATCGAATCAAAATAGAGTCATATCACTCTTCCTTCAAATAATGGAATGTTGAAACATAAATTATACAAATCCGTCTAATGATCTAGAATCGTCCTAAGCACGACCGCACTCTTTCAAAAATGAAGAGAGTGTACGTACGAAGATACAAAGCTTCAGAATTATGATCTATTGAAAACCCATACTCGAGTGTTATGCACCTATTGAAATTCTTTCTAATCATTACAAGATATACAGATTTTACACTGTATACCTGTTCGTGCGCTCGAAAAAGTTTAACTTTATTTCCGGCCAATCAAGCAAGTAATTATTGACCGTCTGTACGTATAGTCGTATTATGCTGTCTTCGAATGTAATGTTTCATAAATAGTGAACTGTACACGAAGGTAGAAATTGGTGAAACACGCATTCCTCGCCGGTAATAATGCTCGCCATCTACGGTAGTGCGGTTTCGTTTATACCTCTCGGACTCGATCGAAGTTCCTTCCGTTATCATAATTAACCAAGTGTACTTATATGTTTCTAGGTTTTATCCCCGGTATTTGCTCTCTTTTTATTTTTCTTATGCCTTTTTCCTTTCTTTCGTTCTTTCCTCCTTACTTTGCCCCCGCCTCATCCTCATCTCCGTCTTTTACATGTGACAACATATATACGCTGATCTACTCACGCGGTACAGCTCACTGACAACGCTGTAACAACTCTCTCGCGTACTGACTGATTATACGTAAATCTTGTAAGTGAATGACTTACATGAAGTTTGCTGGAAATTCTCTGCTTTCTTTTAATCCTGTTTGTTGTAGGCTATAATACGTACAAGATACATGATACGCATTTGAGGTATACAGTATAGAATTACACGCGAGTTTTTCTTACGGTATACGGGATATATGACAGACAGGTCGATCTGACAAGTCAAAAACATTAGCACAAAACATCTTTCTATATTGTATGATACTAGAATAGTAACTTACTGTCATATGCACTTTCAACTGATGTGTAAGACGAATATCGTCTTGTGTTCGGGTGTATATATTCGAAATTTCCGTCAAAATTCTTACAAGGCAGTAAAAGTTGCTTCAAAAATCATCTAACTCAATGAGAGCCCCTCCCCACAAATCTAATACCCAACTTCACACTTACTTATTTAGCGAGCTATCAGCTACATTGGGATTACTGAATTTGGTATACAAAACCATTCATTTCAGCAGTAATGATTAAATTAGAGAGGCGGGTTGAGCTCCAGTATCATGATGATTTTTGAAAGCTCGAGAGATAGAGGAGGGAACTTGTAAAGAGCAATGAAGAGAAATGAGTTGAGGGCATGAAAAGATGAAGTTTCCTTCATAGATGGGGGAGCTGGTATGTACGGGTTGGTTAGGTGAGACTTTGTGATGCATGCATGACTCATCTCAATCTGAAGAGCACAATCTCTTCCAGTCTGGAGCTTCTGATAGAGGTTGACTTGTAACTGGAATATTGCTACGCTTAGCAATCTGTATCTGTATTATTCCTCGTTACATAGGTACGGCACGATTATGATTATGTTATATGATATGGAACAGTAAACATCTCTTAAAGCCTCTTTCTGAACCTATTATTTCTTGTTATTTAAAGACCAAAGGATAGGAGTTTTCTTAGCAAGGAAGAGTTTGTGCATCAGGACTGATTCCTCCAAAATTTATGCTACTGTTACATTATAAAAAAACAAAAGTGATTTTTTCAGTCTGAAGCTGGTAGGAGAGATTTAAGGTGGTGCCAGTGGCTTGTTTAGCCATTTTTGTCAAGGACGTTATCAATATATCCAATGATATGTTGCTGTTGACAGAGTGTTGAGTGTAGATCGCAGGTGGTAAATTCTTTGAATGATGGGATTAAAGCCATAAGGTCTGATAGTGATTGAAGTGAGGACGATAAGCCAGTAATTAGTGGAAATCGAGTGAGATGAGAAAAGCAGGTGAGGATGGCCATAAGTATAGCAATAAATACCGAGGCAAAAATGTGGACCCGATGGCTCTAGAAGGCCGTCCTCGTCTCAAATTTTGAGATCATTCCATCCAATAAACTCCACAGTCTCTAGACCCCATAAGTACACGGGGAAAAAGTGGTGTCCATAACCAATGGAAAGGATACTCAAAACGGGTAAATACAATGAGTTCTTTACAAGAGTCACAGAAATTACGAACAGAACGGAGTGCTTTCGGTTAAGAAACCATCATCTAGCGAAACATCTAACCCAACGACCACTGAAAACAAGAACATCCAAGAAAATCAGGACTGAACTAACGAGCCATATCACGATGTGAATCATACTCACAGACTAGTTCAATCAATCCCTCATCAGGTATGCACCTGTTGAGCACATTGACTTTGCCGCTATTCAGATCACGGATAATTTCGATATTCTCGAGCGCAATGCGTTTAAAATATGAGTTTTCTAGGACTTCGGACCCCTCGTTGAAGCAGTGACCATTAGTAATTAGATAGTCTACAAAAGCTGATTCACCTAAATTCATATTTTTCTACCTTTTCCTGTGTTCAGCCACTCTTACGTTGAGCTGACGGGCAGTCTCGCCCAAGTTAACTCCCTTAAAATCACCACATTCCGCCCTATACATGCCACTCCTCTCGACCAATGGGGCAGGGTCCTTAAGCTTAACGAATAAACTTCTAACAGTATTGAGATTTTAATACGCGGGGCGAAATCCAAAGGGGCCTAGGACACGACACACTGTGAGGAGAACTTTCCTAAAGATGGGAGCCTGATCCAACGCTCCAACTATCTCGGTTCAACTCGCGAGTGAGGGAGGTGGTAGAATCGAGACATTGATCGTAATCTTCCTTTGGCCGGCCGGACGGCGGATATTTTTGTCGACCCCCCCCCCCCCCCCATAAAACAGGTTCTCTGTTAAAATTCTTCCAATTCTTCATGAAGAAATACTTGATTGATCTAATAGGTCATGTGTTCGATGGCAGTAGCTTCAGGGATGTTGGGAAATAAACCGATCACATCGAAAGAACATGGTCGGAACTCATAATGAGTGAGTGAGGTGTAAGTAGAGCACTAATATTGAAAAAAGGGTTTTCCAATTGTACAAATCTACTTTATTAGTTGCTTATACAAGAGTACTTTCAGGTGTTATCCCATCATCAGTTGTGTCGCAACTGGAGAACAAGGTATTAACCATGAATTTTTATAGTATAACACCGTGATCTTATTGGCTATAACAATGCTGTGTTGTGATCGGCTCACTTCTTGGAAACTTATTCTTACAAATATATGATATTGTGCTCTTATTGGCTAAAACATACTGCTTAGTAATTGGTTCAATCTATTGTCCCAAGTGCTGCGTTTCTATTGGCTACCTAGATTCCTGCCGTCTCATTGGTTGGTTCTGTTCTTCTTCTCTCGTCCAATCACCAGGCCGAATAATTTTTCGCTGTCAAATGTGATTACATTGTTCAAGAGGCAGGCTTTCTCCCTCTTGGCTTTTGCCACCTCCATTTCTTCCCAGAGTTTTCTTCTCTTTGTGCGATTCTCTACATGTATGACTTCAAATATTCCCTCTCTGTCGTGTTTTTCTTTGTTACAGTGTTTCCCAAACATTGTCATCCTCAGCAATGTTGGACAACAGCTGTAGTGCAGCTCCTCTCAAGCTGACAATCAAATTACCAGCCTTGGCTTTGTCATCCCATCCATTGAGTTGAGCTGCAATTTCAAACTGTGATTTGTATAGTTCCCAAGAGATTTCACCATCAAACGTTGCTATCTTGACTTTGGTCTTTAATGACGGTTCTACAACTGGTACATTTCCTTCATTTGATTCAGAACTGAAAAAAGCAACGCCTGGTGGATCCACAACCATGCTTACTGTTGGATTTCCTTCCCGTCTCTGAAGTCGTTCCTCTATAATTTTCCATTGTTGCCCAAATTCCTCAACCTGATCTGGCGTTTAACCTCAACATTGACAGTCTCCCTTAGCCCATCAAAGATTTCTGCCTTGTTTTGTTTGAATTTCTGTTCAAGTTTCTGGTCCATCACAGTAAGCCCAGTCTTCAGATCTTCTGAATTTTTAGCCATTGTATCTGTCAACATTTGCAGCATTGCACTCAAATCTATAGTTGGAGACTGCTTTGTTGGCGTACCGGTCTCAAGGTTTCCAATAGCCTCGCCAAGCCCCTTCAATTAACTAGGTATGCAATACTTCATACATCAATATGCTCGGCTCCTTCAATGAGCTAGATATGCAACGCTTCAAACATCATAAAATAGCCCCTTCAATTAACTAGATATGCAATACTTCATACATCAATTTGCTTGGCCCCTTCAATGAGCTAAATATGCAACGCTTCAAACATCATAAAAATAGTCCCTTCAATTAACTAGGTATGCAATACTTCATACATCAATTTTCTTGGCCCCTTCAATGAGCTAGATATGCAACGCTTCAAACATTATAAAATAGCCCCTTCAATTAACTAGATATGCAATACTTCATACATCAGTTTGCTTGGCCCCTTCAATGAGCTATATATGCAATGCTTCAAGCATCATAGAATAATATTGCATACCTAGTTAATTGAAGGGGCTATTTTTATAATGTTTGAAGCGTTGCATATCTAGCTCATTGAAGGGGTCAAGCAAATTGATGTATGAAGTATTGCATACATAGTTAATTGAAGGGGCTATTGTATTACGAAGTATTGCATACCTAATTAATTGAAGGGACTAGTTTATAATGTTTGAAGTGTTGCATATCCAGCTTGTTGAAGGGGCAAAGCAAATTGATGTATGAAGTACTGCCTACCTAGTTAATTGAAGGGGTTATTTTATAATGTTTGAAGCATTGCATATCTAGCTTGTTGAAGGGGCCAAGCAAATTGATGTATGAAGTATTGCATACCTATTTAATTGAAGGGGTTCTTTTATAATGTTTGAAGCATTGCATATCTAGCTCGTTGAAGGGGCCAAGCAAATTGATGTATGAAGTATTGCATACCTAGTTAATTGAAGGGGCTATTTTATGATGTTTGACGGAGACAATTGGCTAATTCATCTTTGGTTCCGCTAACAGATAGACCACGATTCCGGAGTTCCTCACGGAGTTGATTCCGAGTAAGTTCATGAAACTTCTTCTTCACCATCTTGAATCACCACAAGCTTCAAACGCACAGAGTAGGCTTACGCAATTCTGACACCAGTTGTGACGTTCTACCAGTCACCGAATATCTCTTGACGCCAATAATAAAGAACAATTATGAAAACCGAGCTTTATTACTGGTACCGCAAGTACAACACTTCTAAACACCGTTAAACTGTCCATGGTATCTGTTGTTTTTGAACAGAGTGAGAAGTTCCTCCTTTGGTATGGTACCAAACATATTTGCCACATCAAAGGATATCAGTTTGTCGTTACTCTTGATTTCCAACTTGTCCAGTTGCTCAATCAGCTCTCCGTTGATTCTGATATTTCGTCTGGGTGCAAACTGGTAGTTTTCTTTCAAGAATATGGCTACAATCTTTGCTATCTTGTAGCATGGTGATTGAATGCTGTTGACCAGGAATCTCACCGGACGGTTCGCTTTGTGGAGTTTTGCAAGCCCCTTGAGTTTTGGTGCAACCGGGTTCATCTCAAGCGTCCTTCCATTGCCGGGTACATTGTTCCGTTTCAACACAGCTTTCAGGTCATCTCGGTATTTCCGTGTTGGATCCTTTGTCAGCTCTTGGTATCCATTCACTGCGATGTACGACTCCACTTTTTGGGTGTAGTCCTCCTTCTCCATTGCCACTATCGTGTTGTCTTTATCCGCCTTTGTCAAAATCAGGTTGTTCTCTCGGATCTTCTCTTGTAGATTTGTGACCTTCCTCTGCATTACTTGCGTTCTGTCATCGGTTCGGCACATATTCTCTTTGATGTCTAACTGCACTTTTCCAATTTTGGTCCGGGCTTCTGGTCTCACGTCGTGTTCCATGGTTTGGATTACTTGTTCGCAGCTAATGGCCATACTTTCAAGCTTACACTGGTTCAGCCTCTCGGGCTGCACATACTTGATGCCTTCGTTCAGCAGTCTTCTTTCTTCTTCTGTGAAGGTGACGCTTGATAGGTTCTCGGTTCTGGGAGCAAAGTTGTGCTCAACTCCGCAGTCACAGTGATTGAGGAGAAGATATGGAATGAGATGGGCAACTATGCTATTGCTCACTCTAAACCTGTGTACCACTTACATACGGACGACCCGACGACACTCTGCAGGAGGAAGAGGAAGCATAGAGACTTGAAAGGCTTCGTGTGTCTGGTGTGTGCTAAAGTTTGCATGCCTAGTGGCACTGCAGCTTGGCGGTTATTAAGAAGAGAAAATTTCGCCGAGGGGATTCTTCCAAAGGGGAGGAAATAAAATTAATGCATACCTACCTAGGCATTCCGCACCCACTCCACTATGGATGACGGACGGCTGTACATACGACACAAGCAATATGTAAATACTACCCAAAGTTAAAGTATAATTATCGAGTTCATAAGCTTAGTAATGTACTTATAGCTCATGAATGAAAAAAAATCTGCTGAAAACTGAAAGATTGAATTCAAATTTATCTGACACTTGATGGTTCCATAGTCTCGTGAAATTACCCTCCTCTCCCTCCCACCGACAAAATGTGATAAAAAACCAACATCTCGATCAAGGAATGGATTATCTTCATTAGGTTCTCTTAGTTAGCTCCAAAAAATCTTTCATTAGAGTGGTGTTTCAAATATGTGTATAATTGCTGTGAAGGTTCCCAAGTCAGAGATGATGATATATCTCGTACCTATATCGAAATTCATTTCTCGAAAAGCAAGTTCATAAAATGAAGGACGTCTGCTACGCTTTAATAGGTAGGGCTCCTCTAATGCCACTGTATATTGAAAGAAGAGAGAGGAGTTCATTTCGATTAGTCGAATGTTATACAATGTAAACACGCAATCGTACATCACGAAAATTTTCCTCCGACATCTTTTCACCTTCGCGAAACCAATGAATACCCGTCGTATAGTACGAAAGTGCGAATGAATTTTCAATATGCCACTCTCATTATCAAATAAATACATAGTCAACTGGAGACTGAATCAGTTCCGAATCTTTTTGTTTATTTGTACGCGACCGGAAAAGGTCCCTTTGTCGGATACATAATATAATACTCCTTTACGTGTCAACTTTTACACGATATAGTGTTGCCTATCTTATCTGCGAGAGTTCGTTGAATGCTATTACGAGTTGGCGGAATATACTCGCGCTCGTACGTAGATACAAATGTAAAGTTAATTTAAATTCCACAACGTCGATGGTTGGCATTTTAGACCTTATACCTCTTCAGCGTGCCATTCATCGGTCGAAGAGCAAACTGACTTCAACACGTTCTCGGTTATCTGAAGAAAATATTATGGTACGTGACATATTCACGTATTTTGTTTCAATGTGAAGTTCGTCTTTACATACGTCGTGTACCTATATACGATAGTAAAATGGAATTCTGGCATAAGAGTCGTAACCGCACGCTCTTCATCTTCCGTGTATTCGGGCTGTATGTTAATCCTTAACAATTTATAGCGCAGCTCGTTTGTATTGGAAGAGCTCAAGCGTATAGACTTCTATTATAACTACCCCGCACTTTGAAAATAAAGGTTTTATTTGCCCTGTAGACGCGTACTGTAATAAAAGTATGTATAAACGAAGCAAGGTAGGTACCTATAAGTTATAAAAAGAAAACTCCAGCATTAAAAATTGGAAAAAAATTACTTTCTCAAAAAAACGGAATGTTAAGCGGATTACTCCCTTTGGTATGTATGCACGCATCGATGGGAATAGACCTATCAAAAAATAATAATAATAACAGCGTCTCCTTTGTCAGGTGAAATGAAGTGTGCCTTTAAGAAAAAAATATTAGCATTTTTTATCTTCGTTACGATAAGGAAAACAAATTAAATTGAACGCTACCGTAAGAAATAAGAGAAGTTTTATTATGGAGACCGGAGCTGTACTCGTATTATTATTACATTCGAGAAGCTTAAAAAAACATTTTTAAAGTCGAATAACTTTGGAACGCCTTGTGGGTGGCTACTCGTGGTAAAACGTTTGGTGTTTGTGCGGAATTTTGGGGCGTGGAATTTGGAAATAGACCGCATTTCACACCAAAGAAAAGGAAAAAGGATGAAATAGCTTCATTAAAGTATCGAGAATCGTACTAGAGGTAAAACTGACTTCGAAAACTTATAACCGCGAAGAACGAGCTACTTACGAGAGAATATTTGATCAAAATCCACGAGCGCTGCGGGGTTCCACATCTCCTCACTCCAAGAAAAAAAAGTCTCAATCATTGAAAAAACTCATGAAGTTTCGATCAAATTGACTAGCATTGATTTTATAGAAGATACGCCGTCTTATATCAATTTTTATCCCCGCCCCCTATATTGAGAGGTGTCAAAAGCCCCTGGACAGATCAGATTACATAAAAATTAAATTCTCGCTTCTGACTAATCGGTTCAAACACGTAAAAATTTTCTAAGGTACGGTCATAGTTTTAATTTAGATTTTGGCGGTTACTTGAGAAAGATGGTACCTTTTTGGAGTAAAAAAAGAAAATACGCGTCCTAGAAAAGTTTTCCTCTATGAAAACCTGAAAAAAAAAATTAATTAACAAAGAATTCAAAGTTGTTTCGATTTCTTTCAGAATTTTCCAAATGTTCATTCTGAAATTACTGTATTATTGAATTATTAATTAAGAATCGTTTCCTTCGGTTTTTTTTTTTTTTTTTTTTTTTTTTTTTTCAAGAACTTTGGGTGTTTTAAAAATTAAACACGCGAATTCAATCACAAATGTGTCAGATTCACTTCAACAAAATTCCAAATTATGAGACTCACTTGATACTTGTCAACTAGTATTGAGAAATAGACAAGGAAAAAAGGTGCCAGACGAGAAAATGATATAATTGTAATGGGAATTTTCCTGATACATGAAATTTATTTCGTATTCTCTCTTATACTGGAAAAAAGAGGTTAAATGTAGGTATGTCTTCTTGAGTTGAAATTTTGAAATTTAAAAAACAAAAAATTCTCTCATACCAATTCATTTATCTCACAAAATATCGATAGATCATTCCTAATTTTTAAAATGGGTAAAAAATTGAAGAAACTAATTTCCAGGAAATTTCCCCTTAAGGTATCATTATTATCATTATTTTTATTTGGCTATTACTGTTAAACATTCTTCTCTCCAGTTATCCACCGTTATAATTTGCAGCCGCAAGATTATTGTAGCAAAATAAATAAATAAAATAATATTATGTATGTAGGTACCTAATAAGTAATAACTTACATACGGTACCTAATAACCGTTGTTTGATTCTCTTCAAATGTGGTCTTCTCTTTGCTAAGCAATCTCATCCTATCCTTTTTCATTCAGTTTTCTTCTGTTTTCAATTTTTTTTCTCATTTTTTTCTAATCTTCACACACTCTTTCATTACCTACTCATAAACTCTTGAGGGCAGTTATATCAAGCTGCAGTAATAAGTTTTTCGAATTTCAGAAACAAATTCTCTTGGAAAAAAATAAAACTTTCAAATTTCTTTTGATGATGGGAACAATTCACAAAAACTTAAATTTAAAAAAACAAGGAAACCGAGTATCCAGATGTTCTAATGACCGAATAAGAATATTTTATGTAGTAGTGAATCAATTTACGTTCTTCAACTTGTTGAGTGTCGTCTAAATCAAAAAGTCGAGATAATTAATTCAATTCAAGAAAATTGTTCGTTCGAAAGATGTTCTAATTTTTGAAATAATAATTACACTAAGTATCCTGAGAAAATGTTCAATTAAATCATTATTCTATTTTGAATACGTAAGTAGGTAGTGAATCGTTTTCACCAATGAAAATGAAATGTTTTCTCCAGAATTTTTCTTCACAATAATGAATTTTTTTTACGAATGTATTGATTTTATGTAGACAAACCTATGACTCCTACGATTAATAAAACATTCAAATTTTCAAACGAGATATGTATTTTGTCAATAATGATATGTTTGTACTAATTTAATAATTTAATTAGCTAAGTATAAATTATTCTCATCAATTAAGTACCTCTATTGTCATTAAACGAAAACTTTTATCGTAAAATCTATGGAACGGGATTTATCGTTTAGAATTTTTTATTGTTCAAGAAAATACATTAATCACGATAGTTTGACTAAATTTTCTAAAATATTGTTGTAACATTTTTCATTAGCGTATCTGCTTCGCATTCGTTATCTATCTATTCTCTGAATATTACACAGTATTAAAACATCGTAAGGCTTCAGAAAGTCGTTCAATTGATATTTTTCGTTTTCATTATTGTATTTTTTCGTTTTATTTTACTAAAAACTCACATTTGAGAGTAGGTACTTCAAAACATTGTCCTGTACGTCTTTATCGTTTGGTACGCGATAATTCACAATTTTTGATAGATTATGGGGTAGTTGAAATCGAGATAATTCTCAAGTAACTTTCTCAATCCTATCCAGCATTCAAAAAACTTTTTGTTAATGAACAGGCCCTCATTCTGGTCACTAAATAGACCAGGAAATTTTGTTATAATATCTGTCCCTTAATTTACTTATTGGCAATTTATATTGTCGCTTATGTAAGACATAGAAAACAGAAGTATGTGCGCTATTTTTGTTTAATAATTATCTCTGTTATATTTCAGTCGATTTGAATTTTTCCCAAATATTGCACACAGGGTAAAAATAAAAATAAAAAGTGGAATTTCCTTTTTTTTTTCCATCTCAACGAACATAACTTCTTTTTCTTTGTTTTTTCTTGGTCCTAATCATTATAACAGATCGTTATTCTATTGACGACAAAGAGCGGAGACGCAAGTAGGTAGGTGTCTGCAGGATAGCCGTCCTATTTATTTGCGTTTTCAAGCTTCAATGTAGATACCTACTAATTGATATAGATGTATTTGCAATGTTTAGTCAATTCTCGACATAAGAAGTTTGCCACCACAAGTTTGAATATTAAAATTGACTTGAATTATTATCATTTTTATCATTATTATTTTTTTTTGAGAAAATAAATACAACTACCTTTTACAAGGATGTACATTTTTCTCTCATAAATTAGCGCAGTGAAAAACAATCATGGAGCTTTAAAGATATTTCAAGTACATACGGTAGATAAGTATTTGCCCAATCTATACTATCTTATGATTCTCACAAAGGCAGTTGAACACATGCTACCTGATTGATTTATATTGGTAGGTATACAATAAACAAAAGAAAAATAAAGTTTAGTTCTGACCCGGCATAAGTCACCTTGCTAGCCACAAAATAATCATGTGGAGAGATGTAATTTAAACCATCATGTTACTTGAGAACATAGGAGTATCATGTTGAGAACAAATATAATATCATAACCTAATATAAAGTATGAAGATTAATCCATACCTCTCTTCATTACTCAGACTGCAGTTTGGAATGACAATTCCTTTAAATACGTACACAATGTAGTACACAATTCTTTGGAATTGTATCAACTTGGTTTGGCTTCAGTATAAAATGTACGACCCGTGCGTACAGCGTATAATGGTTGCATACCCAGAAAGGTTCAGTATTCTTCCTTACTATGAGTAATTTGCAGTTAATTTGCAGAACACTTTATTTCAACCATGGTATGTGTGGTTTTGATAATAGAACCAATTCTTCTGCCCTGAAAGGCTGAAAGATTTGACAAGTAGGTATTATGTATGGGGTTCTAGAGAATTGCAAATTTATTTTATTCAAAAATTGTGAATCTGATTAAATTTTCAAAATGGAAGGACTTCAATTCAACGTTAATAATATTGTAGGAGAGAATCTTGCGGTGAGCGAAAAATTGATAGATTACCTATATTATTATGGCCTACTTGAGTTGCCAACATCAACAAGCAGGGAAATTGAAAATTATTCTGCGCGATCTCCATCTCTCTGCTTGAGAAAGAGAATTTGAAGGAAAATAAGAGCGTCAAAATAGACCATTTTTGTATGACGTCATAATTTTTATCTCGTTTATGAAAAAGGTATCTACATTAGATATGACTGTAGATGCTATTTGAATGAATTTGAGTATACGCACGTGCCCTGCTGTTCATTGAATCTCCAGATGTTTCATACAAAAAATGTTCATCATTAGTTCTACTCTTGTTAAAAATATCGCAAAAGCTTAACATTTGAAGGGTTCTTCTAATATTTATCAAAGTCTGCAAAATCCTATGTAAACGAGCACTATGCGCGCTAGCAGAGTAGCAGCTTGCAAATGTAAATTTCCTATATACGTCATCACAAAAATGGTCTATTCATTATTTTAGTCTGTTCATGGAGTCGACCTGCAATTTCTTGTATCGTCACCATCCAGTAGGTGTAACTAGAATTTATAGGATTCTGCCGTACACAGTTGGATTGATGTCCAAATATCAACAATCAGGAAGAAATTCTCCTCTCTTCACTATCCAAAAGATACATTTTACCTGATTGCTAATTTGGACTTAGGTATGTCATAATTCAATATTCTTTACGGCCCCGGCAGGGTTGATTGTCTTAATGGTCACGTAATGGTGGTACTGTAGCGCTCCACTCGGAGGCTCCACTTCAAATTAGTCATGCAGCTTAGTGATGGGCGGTTATCGGTTATTTCAATATACCGGTTAAACGGTTTATTGGAGATCGTTGTAACCGGTTAATCGGTTGAAAACCTTCAAATAAACCGGTTAACCGGTTAACTGGAAATCATAGGGTACTATAAAGGGGGGTATGGCAATACGCCATTTTAGCAGCAAAAAGAAGTGTTCGACGTACGAATGCGTATCGCAAAGTATCGCGAGAAAACGAACGTGACCGATGTTGCCCGGCTCTGCCGAATATTCCGCGACACTGCGCGAACGCGTTCGTGCTTGAGAGCCTTCTTTTTGCTGCTAAAATGGCGTATTGCCATACCCCCCCTCTATAGTACCCTAGAAATCATTGGGATTGCTGTTAGTTCTCAAAAAATTCCGCTAGGAGCGCCAAGGTCTTCCACTTTTTTGCTCTCAAAATCGCAAAAATTAAAAAAAGAAGAGAAGCAAGATCTCTTATGTGTTGATGATTGAGAAATATCTTAATTGATAATCTACAATTCCCTCAGCCTCGTTCTTCAAAATCGTCAAATTATCAATTGAAATACACAATTGTTGAAAAATTTTAAATTTTGGCGGTTAATCGGTTTATGCGCTCTTATTAACCGGTTTTTCAGGTAAACTGTCAATCACAAATAAATCGGTTTTTCGGTCAATTTTACCCAAGAATAAAACGATTAATCGGTTAATAACCGATAACCGCCCATCACTAATGCAGCTCACCAATTTACACCCCCCCGTCACGCTCGTCACATTGCAGCTGTTTTGTTGATCGTTAACCTGTTGTTGAAGGACGATGGTCGATGAACTCATGGCTTTACTTTTTGGAATTCACGACCTGTCTGCCATTTTTCTTCATAGAGAAGCTTCTCGCGGGTTTAAATAGTGCAAAAGGTAGATGTATCTCGTTTTGTTTGGATATTTATTTGTAAATGCATGGGGTTTTGTAAAATTGATGTTTGTATGTTCGTTGTTTGTATTGTGTGTTCTGTGTTGTTCGAATTATTGGTGCTGGGATATTAACAATTATCATATTCTAATTAGAATAATGCGGTAGTACCGGTAAGTCGACGATTCCTGCTCAGACAACAGCTGGTATTGGTGTATTATTTGTATTGTACATTACGTGTTGGAAAATTTATATTTGCATGTTCATTGAAGAGGCCTATATGTGCTCTGTATTATAAGAAGTAGTCCAAGTAGATGGTGTTGGAATACTAACAATAATATTCTAATCAAATATGTTCATTTTCCTTCAGCGAAGATAATGTTTTGAGAATTTGACTATTACACCACTTCATCACTCCGGAGTACGTCGGCCTAGAGCCAAAAGGTCGTAGCTCCCAAAATTATTGGTTTTGAGTTGACATGTTGGTCAGAACTGGAAATTTTTTCGAGCTCCCAAAGTAAGTCAAGGTTACGCCTACCCTGTGACGTCATCCAAAGGGTGTAAATCAAATCTTTACTTCTCCCTTCCTTCAGTAGATATTTTCAAGTATGAAAGTTGAAAATAGTGATATTCTCTGCCCTACCAGCAACAAGGTTTTCTGAGTTGGAAGTCCGCGACTCCCACTCGAGTCAAATCATATCTTCATTTCAGCAGATAAAGTAATAAGAAAATCGACAGAATTTTGAAAACCTTTTTTTTTTTCTACAAGAAAATTTTGCACATATCAACGCCTATCTGATGATCATGGTGGTGCTCACTGTTACTAGTTCATCGTTGATTGCGATTATTTCAAAATCCTTTCAAGCGTTATTCAAGTGTAATGTTGTAATTTTGACCTCTACTTTAATACATGAACATTTTATAACTATAAGAAAAATTAGCAACAGGTTCGAGTTTTCCTTAGGTATCGTTGGGCCAATTTTTTCTTTTTCCAATCAATATTGTATAAGAAAAAAAGACACTACAGAGTAGTCTATGAAGATAAATGGATTAAGGAGACTCGATAATGTTCGTATCTTATATGTTAAGAAAAATACGAGTAAGTCAGAAAATAGTTTGAGTTTCCCTCTCCATTCGTTGTGAATTAAAGAGATATGGTTTCATAATATTTGTTCATTCTCTTATCTACGTCATGAAATTCTCGTAATGTAAAACGAAATAATGACGGCTCAAAATATAACACCTGGGAAAAAAATTTTCTCAAGATATAGGCCTATTTTGATGACGAGGTTACCATAGGATGTTTTACGAGTTACCCTGGTGTAAAAAATTTTCCATAAACCAGACTCAAATAGAAGCCGAAATCAAAAATTTTTGATAAATATTCCTAGAGGCAGGTAAGGAGACCGGTAAAAAGATTCTAAGAAGTCAGCAAAAGTAAACGTGCTCTCCAAAAAAGAGACTTAGATTATCTTATTCAATAAACCTCCCCTTTCCAAGGCTCGAAATACTTCCTTGTACGAGTAACGTTATCCAAATTACAGACACGAAAAACTAACTCGTAGGCACCTTTTATTAAGAAATATAAATTTTTAATTGAAAAGATCATTACAAAAAATCGTTAATTTGTAAAATACAAAAAAGAAAAAAGTACATCATTTTTTACTGAAGGTAAAATAACGATTTATATATGGTGAAATTGAATGAAAAAAATCCTTATAAATTGTAGAAATATTATATTTTGATCAAAAAATAGCGTTTTATTAAAAGAATAAATAAATAAAAGATTTCTGTCGTATAACAAATTTCTACCTTAAACAAACTATCTTTAAACTGTATAAAAACATCACATCATTAAAAATCACGTTTACATCCACGTAGGTCAGAAACTGAAGCACGGACGAATAAAACTTATGTAGGAACGCGGATAACGTGAATGGTAACAAGAACACCATTTTTTTTTCTTTTTCGTTTTTTCTTTTGTTTTCCTTCCTAAATATTATTTCTTAAAAATGCGCAAATTCCGAGGAATACCATAGCGGTAAAGAAGACGAAAGATTGTGTTCGACAAGTACGAAGTCGCAGAAAGCGAGATTACAGTACACGTGTAATGGAATTATGACGTGAACTGCGAATAAAAAAAATGGCCTCTCTGTTAGATTTTACATAAAAAAAAAACTCCATATGGTGGAGAATAACGATTGACAAAAAAAAAAAAAAAAACACTGAATATTTTAACTGTCGAAAAATTGACTCAAGTCCATAATCCCTGAAGATGACGATTGAATGATTTCGAATCAACCATCGATTGAGAAGCGGTATTGAAGGCACAGTATAAATCAGCGAACTACATTTTCAATCTAGAATTGACCTAGGAAACTATTAGCCCATCAAATATGAAAATTAATCACCCAATTTTTTACAAAAATAAAAGAATGAAAAACGTAATATAGCTGAAATGATATAAAAATAACATTAGACAACATACAAAATATAAGTAGATAAGTCTCAGAATTCGTTGAAGATGACGAATCGAACGCCACTCAATTCAAAAATTTGACCGATATAATTTTCGAGAATATAAAGAAAGGAGAGTGGGAAATGATTCTTCTTCAAGGTCTCTCATACCCACTCAGGGGAAAAATTCAGAAAAATATTTTTCTTGATTCAAGTTGAAACACCAACGAAATTTCTAGCGTCTATTCTGAGTAAGACTGATCCAGTCCTCCCAAGCTCGTAAGTAGCATTCGAGAAACTTCCTCATGTAGACGAACAGGTTACGAAAAATCAACAGTTTTTACATTGAAAAGGAGTTTGGAGAAGAAATGAACAAATGAATATCATGCAAGAATAAGGATGAGAGTCGTCTCTCATCTGTATTTTAGATAATCGGCCACACGCAACTTTTTCTTTTTTTACTGCGGGTATGAATTTAGCTACTCCTGGAAATCGTCAACGAATTTCAAGAGATACCCAGATTTTGTTTCTCTTAACTGATAACGATAACAAAATTATCAGCTTAAACTCAGTAGTGCTTCAAACTTGCCCCCTCCCCCGAAAAAAAACAAAAAAAAACAGTTCCATTGTATTTCACACGGACGTACTCAACTTTCCAGAACGTCAAATTTAAAGATGAGGGTAGACTATATTCATTTATCCTCGTTTCAACTACCTCTACTCGAATACTTCTGGTATACATTTGTCTCACAAGGAAAAATCGCCTCGAAGACAACGCCCGTTCCACTTAGTGGAGTAAGTTAGTAACATACGTTGAGAAAATTAAAATTTATCGGATTCGATGAGGAAACATTTGACTCGATTCGCGTTTCGGTTTGAACGCAGATTCATATACTTTCAGCTCCATATCACTAAACTTATCCTTCCCTTTCCAATGTTCATCAAGCACGATTAACGGTTTTCTTAGAGATAATACAGGGATTCGTTTTATTGTTCATTGACGTAGATGTAATTAGTTGCCGGTGTTTGCGCTCGTCGCTGGAGTCGCAAGTATCGAAACCGGAATCGTCTTGCTCCGGTTTATTATCGTCTCCTTTGACGAATGAAAATTCTTTCTTCTTTGAATCGCCTCCTTTCGAATTCATCTGCGCCCTCTTATCGGTTAGTTTTTTCTTAATACACGTCATCAGGCTGTCGAAGAAATTCGGAAATCCATCGTATCCTGTAAATGAACACATAAGTACATATTATGATCGTCAAAAGTAGGTATATAAATACATTTTCAAACGTTCTAATCATCGTTTGATTTGTGAACGTTTCGCAACCTAAAATCTGTCGCGAGAATCAATAGAATCAGACAGATGAGAAACTGGAGTATATACAATTTTGTTAGGCCTCTCAACATTTTTGTATACCGGTATACGATTTCGATAGGTTGAGTCATACTCCTCAATATTTTCGTATGAACATCAACGAATGATTAATTACCTAATAACGAAGGGACATCAGAACGATTTGAAGCTTTGATGGCATATTCGCTAGAGTGCGCCCTATGTATTAGCGTGTTTTAATTAAAAAGGGGTCTAAAGTACATTTAGATCCTTCTTGCAAAAACAGTTTCAGGGTAAAAAACTTGACGATCTTTGGTCACTTTTTGCCAGACTCACGACGAAGGAATACAGAAACGTTGGCACAATAATATTTGCAACGCAGATAGCTTTGATTCCGGAGCTGGATGATAGTCCAGTCTTGGATACAGTCCAAAAAGAATGAACTAAATTCGGACGTAATAAATGAATAACTCAGATGACGTACTTCGCGAGTATATTATACCTACCAGGATACACATTAATATCGATAATAGCGTGTCTGCCAGTATGATTTTCAACAACTATATCGATACCAAAGAGCATGAGATTCAATTCCTCTCGCAGCAATTTCACGATGACGGTCAACTTTTCTGCATCAATTTGCGGCAAATGGTTTTGATCCTCCGGGTCTAGTACGCTCAACTTACTACTGGAATCCGATTTCGAAACGTCGTGACTGTCGAAAAATATCGTACCACGATCTATAGATATAACAAATAATTACGAATAAATTGAAACTCGAAGGTAACGGTTTGAATCATAAAAGTACCCACAAAAATTTGGAAGCTTTTCCATCACAAAACTTTACAGTATTTCAGATCCCTATGAAGCAGTGGAATCAGGGCAAAACTTTGGTTTCTACAAAAATGAAGTTTTGTAACGGAAACGCTTTAATATTAGGATAGCACAAAAAAAAAAACTGTTTTTTTCAAAAAAAAAATAATAAAATAGGTAAACAAAAAACATATTTTTTCCAATATAAAAAATCTTTCAAATGACGGGTTTTAATTCCTTGTTTAAAACACGTTTTAAATGTTTTATACATTGTTTCAAACCGTTTTAAATCATTAAATTATTGTTTGGGACACATTTTTGGAGTTTTAACTATCGTTTTAAACACATTTTGAATGTTTTAAACATTGGTTTTGAACATCGTTCAAAACAACGTTTTAATTTTTTTTTCTACTTCTTCAACCCTAGAAAAATTGTCTGATATTCATTTTTAGTGATGAATAATAATGAAAATATGAAAAAAACAAGTTTAAAAAAGAAAAAAATAAAATTAATACGTTTTAAACATTTTTCCATTGAAAACACAATTATGATTTTTTGTGTGTTTTAAACACGTTTGTTTAAAATATCGCAACCCTGTTTAATATTAATATTTTTTTTCATTTTTTTATTATTACATCCAACCAGAGAAAAATTATTTAAAAAAAAATAAATAAATAAAAAAATAATAAAACAAAAAAAACTAAAAAAAAGAAAAAAAGAAAAAGAATAGGGGGGAACAAAATTACACACATGTATAAATGTATTAAAAAAAAAAAAAAAAAAAATTGAAAACAATAGTACTCCGACATAGCAATCCGTTGTAAGGACTGGAGCCGAGTTTGATTTCTTGTATTAAAAGAGTATGATTTAATTGCTCTTTAGAATTTAAAGAAAGTAAATCATAAAATAAAATGAAAAAAAAAAAAAAAAAGTGGGTTGGAAAGAGGATGGCTACTGGGCCTTACCTCGAAGGAAAAACGGAAAAAATGAATTGAATTTAAATGTTGATGGAAGGAGGTAGGTCAGAGATAAATTTGAAAATGATCTCTACTTTGACAAATACAGGCCTGCCAATACTGAGCATTGAAAAAAAAAATAGTGAAATGGTGACTTGGAAAAAAAAAGAAGACTTGGAGAGGATAAAAAAGTGACCGAAAGGTGACTTCAAAAACTGACTAAAGTTGATACTATCGTACCTATCATGAACATCAGCAATATTAGTAATTGAATACAGCACTTGAAAAAGAAGATAGCCGAATGTAATGACGGTCGTTAGGCAATTTCAGATTGACTAGCACAGCTTAATGAATATTTTTAAAGGAAACAGTAAATCTCTAGACAGCAGTTTTCTGGTAGTCCTATAACCAATAATTATGGAGACAACGGTCGAACGTAACGAAGATATAAGGGAGTGATTAGCAAAAAAGCGAAACTGAATATGGTACAGCATAGCACTCGATAGTTCATTCAACTGCACACCAATCATGAGTTCGATCGGAAAGTGTCATAAGGACCTACGTATCTTCCTTGGCTCATAAGCATCTAATCAAAAGACTTACTGAAAAAATGAGCACAAACAGCCTCGGTTGATGAAGATCACCACTAGGTCATGTAAATTGAGATAGACCGTGAAAAAAAAGGGATAATCTGATTTTAAGCTCATCAAGTGCTTCAAAAACCACATACAGGTCAATTATGATGAACCTTGAAAAGAAATATCCCGACACAGTATTGCGATACAAATGGGGCCTTCATATCGAAGATCCGACGATAAGACGCTGATGCCTCCACCGCTCTGCGAAGTCCAGATTTTGTACTTCGATATCAATTTTTCTACATATAATTTTTTGTAATGCTGGAAATTTCGTTGTTTGTTCGGAAATTGTCACGTCAAAGACGTTTTTCATCAATCTTTTTCTTCACAAACGAAATGGAACTTGCATTGGGGAAGTTGAGTTGCGAATGACACCTTATTGCTTCAGCTCATCAATTTGTCCTTTTATCGTCTCTCTTTTAACCTATAAAAGTCGATAAAAGTGATACATTGCGGTCTATGGAGGGTACGTTGTACCCACCGGGCCAAAAAACGATTCATAAACCGGGGGCTACGGCGAGCTCAAACGTACCTTCTGGCGCTAGCTTGAGAATCTTTCCCCGCGTTTCCTTGTGAGTTCGAGCGTACTCCATCTACTCATACTTGGTAAGAGGGAAAGAAAATAATATTTTTGGAGGGCGAGCAGCAAATTTCAAGTTCGTTAGGAAGGAAATGTCGTCTTTAACAGTTATGATTTTTTGAACTTGAAAAAAATTACTCCTGAGGAAAGGAGGGCTCGCTTGAGCTCACAAGGAAATGCGGTAACAGATTCGAAAATATTTTTCTTAGTGCACTCGTTATTTACTGTATTATTGTTTTCTCCTCCCCTTTTTTTGTTCTTCATTTCATAGTAATAGTGACTATTTTGGGTCAGTAGTGACAAATAATAACCAAGTCACTCAATTAGTAATCCGTTGGCAGGCCTACAAATAATGACGAATAAAATAGAATTTCCTCAGCGACGTCGATCCATTTACCTGAAGGGTGGAAATTTTTTATGGATGGTCTTTCAACCACTTGGTATTCTTCGCCAACGACGAATATTTTGAATAGCTGAGCGTTATGATTAATAAATGTTTGAGCAACACACGGAGGTTTGCAGTCCACTACCGATTGCTCATTGAAGATCAACGCCATCTAAAAAGAAAATAATAACACATTATAAAAAAACGATGTATGCAAATTCTATTTCCTAGAATGTTGTCGCTGCGAAGGTTCGAATATTTCATATCTGAACTCACTTTATGACAATCGTCAGTGCCTTGCGCTACGTAGGGTTTACATACTGAAAAACGATAAAAGAAAAAAAAAAAAATTCGAGGTTACTCCAACCGATAAACTTTAAACGCACAAGACGAGTGCATTGAAATTTCAAACTATGAATTTTAATGTACTGTACACTTGACACTGAAGAAAAAATCCATCTTTTATACTCACCGAAAGGATAACCGATGCCATGTGATCGTAACTTTTTTATGTTTTCTGCGACATTATTCGAGGTTAATTCTACGTAAGTGGGTGTAAATACGTCTGTAAACATAATAATTGCGAGATGATATTATATGAACTCTGCTTCACGGTTGTTGGATATGTATGATTTTTTTCGATAAATTATGAAGATATTTTTATCGCATTTGCATACATGCACTATCGCGATTTTACTTTTTCGCCCACTCACCTATATCGTGAAGTCCACTCTTCTCGATAATGCCGTACGATCGGTATCTGTCCAATAAGATTTTAACACTTTCGATCGGGTCCAGAACTACGATTTCGGGATGCGAGTTCAAGTATTTCTCCACAGAGACGATTAGCGATACAGCCTGTAATTCAAAAGGTGATAAGTTTAGTTGAATTGATACTACAGTGTGGGGATCAATTTTTTTTTTTTCCCAGTGGAAAAAGTGGTCAATAAATTTTAAAAAGTGGTTAAAAAAAGGCTAGGAATTTGAATTTTCGGCTGCAAAAGAGATAAATTATTTTATAGCGTCCTTCAGCTAAAAATTCTGATAAATAAAAAGAATTACTACAAAAATGAAAAAATCTATTGACAATATTGACAGGAAAATTTAAATTCATTTTAGGTACATAATAATGATCAACTCATTTTTTAGTGGACGTTTGTTTGTATTTGTAGTAACATATCGTCAATCGATCTTTCTTTTTGTGGATAATAACATTTTGTCGATTGTTCGAGGCCCTATTCAACCATTTCAAATTTTCATTCTTTTCATTCATTTTCTTCACATTCTTTTATTGGAATTATTTATAATTTTTGACGTAAAAAAAAATTCCATAGAAAATATCTCATTTTTTAGCTCAGAAAGGTAAAAAAGTGGCTCAAGTGGCGATTTTTTAAAATAGTGGCTAAAAGTGGCCCCAATGAAAAAAAGTGGCTTTTAGTGAAAAAAGTGGTCCAATCCCCACCCTGCTGATACATAAACAAAAGTACTTCATGCGGTTGTCGAAATTCATTCCTTCTCTTTTACTTTTATATGATACATGCGCATGCAGAACTCTTCATTTTAATTCGTTAATAGTGGTGGACAGAGATTTTTCCGATTTCTATAATCGACTAGGGTCGATTTTTTAGCCTAAATTTGTCGAAGTTTCTTGCCCCCCCCCCCTTCTATCATTTACAGTTCGTTAATCGAAATTTTTTGAGCAGATCAGAGCCCCCGCTCTCTTCTGAACGAAAATTTATCGAAAATATTCAAATTTTTCCAAGTTCCTTTCCCCTCCCCTCCACCGTACACACATCCCTGTGTCCGTGAAGTAGGTAAGAGCCCCCCGCTTCCCTCAAGACTCTATAATTTATCGGAAGGACGGCGGACATCCGTACCAAAATATTCCCCATAAAATAGGTCCCTACAAAAATTTCAGGGTTGCCGCTTGGTTTCACATAGAATAATAGTGAAGTAGTGACCTGCAAAATAATCCTAGCGATCTGATGGTGACTTTAGTAGAAACAAATATTGAAGAGGTAATGAGAGTTAGAATGAGCAGGAAAACTCAATTCTCACTGCAGACGATAAATACTTCAACCAGGGACCCTGTCCAGCATTGTTTTTGGTATTTTTACGAATATTATAATCATTATTTATTTATTTTAAAGTAATTATATTATAGTGGTGCCGCCAACTGTCTACAGACCCATTACTGGCGACATCACTTACAAAATTAATAGCAGTACCAAAAACCAGGAGAAAAAAAAAAAAGTAAATAACAAAAACAATAATATAGTCTCCCCACAAACAGTCAAATACCCTATCCTCCTACCGACCATCCCTTCGCAAATCCATCAAAACACTTATGATTTTTTGCTTAAAAGAGCTACGCCCATCAAAGAATATGTCCGTTGTCGGCTCAATCCGCAAAACCGTCTTGTAAAGCATCATTGCCTGGTTCAGAGGAGAATCATAATCTCTGGTTCTCGTTGACGGTATCCGGAATAGTTCCCGTGATCGAGTGGTTTTGATCCGTACCGAGAAATTTATATGACTAAGCAGGGAGGGAGAATCCAGGCGTCCATATAGCAAATCTCTTAAAAAGAGGATCAGGGTCAGGTCCCTCCTTACTTCCAGGGTTGTAACTTCATATCCCAGGACCAGTTCCCTATACGATATCGTATAATCATAGTAATTGGAATCGTTGTAGTAAAGAAACCTAAGAAGTCTTTTTTGAACCCGTTCCAAATCCTGAATGTGTTTTTTCGTTGTTGGTTTCCATACTACGCTCGCAAAGTCAAGGTGTGATCTGATTAACGAAAAGTAGAGCACCCGAAGAGTCGCAGTATTATTCAAGTGCCTAGAATGCCTCATCAGCACCCCCATACCACGTCTTGCATTTGTTAATGCCTTCAGTTCTGTTTATCGTATTTAAAATTACTTCGGAGTTCTACACCAAGATCTCTGACAGCCTTTAAACTCTGCAGTGCCTGACCCTTGATCTCATAAATAAATTGAAGTGGGGTCTTCTTTCGAGTGAAAGTCATGAAATTGCACTTATTGACATTCAGGGGTAGCCGGTTCTCCTCACCCCACTGTACTAGTCTATTCAAATCTCTCTGAAGCTGCTCGGCATCAACAGAGCCACTGATCGGCCTAAATAGTTTGAAATTTAACAGAATTTCAAGACTGAGAACTCAACTGTGAGAAGAAATTTTATAAGGAAATTTGAGTGCGAGTGAGGTAGAGCTACGAAGTTATTTTTTCCTCTTGGATGAAGTCCTTACCTCCTCTCCTCCTTCAGAGGCGGATTCCCCACACGCCAACTACGCCATGGCGTGTGACGGCAAAAGTTTGGGGGCGGCATTTTTTAGGAAGAAAAAAGAGAAAAAAAACGGAAAAAGTGTGAAAATTGAGCTTAGAGGTGGCATGTAAATGTTGGCGTGTAGGCGGCGCGAGCCTTAATCCGTCTCTGCCTTCTTTCAAAAAGATTGAACTGGAATGGATATTGGTTAAATCATTGGGTCACGTTTCTGCTGGTTTGGTGTTGCTGATTTTTCTGTGTTGGTCCTTCTCCTTTTGAACTTTTTAAAAGAATCAAGGCTGTAGACATACAGTCATGTTAGACTTCCATCTGAAAGTAGACTTGACTATACTCTTGTGACGGATTGTGTCACCTTTTAATTAGTCTACCCTGGCTTTTGAGAGAATGGCCAAAATTTCCAATCTCTGATCGTGACATAGGATGGGTGTGGTCTTGTATAATGTTAGAGTTTCCTGGCCCAGAACCTAGTCGGTCTGAAACTGTCATGGAGCGGGCATCATGTTCTTGGGTTTCAGGAGATCTTCATTTTTTATGAACATGAAACCTGTTCTGTTTTTTTTTTTCTTTTTTCGAATCGTCAGGACTCGCCAAAATTTAAATCACCGAAGGAGTTAGACTAGGGAAACTTTTGAATATCAAGGCTATAAATGACAAAAGCGAGACTCCTCGACTTCTGGAGACTCCAATTTTGATTTCGGTTTCCAATAATTCTAACCATGGAACAGCTGCTTCAACTTTGTTCGGGAAGCCGTCGTTTTTCGATACGAAGATGTCTGAGCAGGAGAAGGGTGAAAGAGGAGGATGTTTGCAGAGAAATTTCTGAGGTTGGAATTTTTTGAACCAAAAATTACGACAATTCGCGGAATCTTGATTTACTCTCAAGACTCGGAAAAGGTTCGACGAAGTTTGAGCTAAATATATCAAGCCCTTTCCCTCCCAGTGAACTCGCGTTGCTCCCTCGGTCAAAAATCCACCGATTTTTGTACCTTCATAAAAAAAAAAAGAAGATATTAATGAGAAAAATGTTGACTTTCGAGTCAATATTTTAAAAAGGGCTCGCTTGGGAGTTGAGTTTCAGTCAAATCGAACCATATATCTGACTGACTGATTCGAAATTTCAATTATTCGACTGACCGAATGAACGACTGACTGATGACTGAAATTTTCCCGTGTGACTGACTGACTTGAAACTGAAAAGTAAATTTACCAGAAAATCAACAGAAAGAGTATTCTTGACATCTACCAAAAAGTAGTATTTTTGCTGATCGATCTATAACTGGGGTTGGAACCGCTCTATTTTGCTCCGGAGTTGTTATGGGCCTAAAGTCCTACCTGAATCGTTATCAACTTGATGACTCACTGTTACAACTTACAATAGTATCGACTTACAACCTACTGATCAACTTAAATTAGAACGACTTATTATTGACAAGTGACTGATTGAATTAGGCGATGTCAATCATTTTTCAACTTATGTAACTACGACTTGAACGTAACATCCGTGAAGGGTTTATTTCAGTCAGTCACGTATCAATTGCGTGTTGTATACTATTTTTAATCAATCAATCGTAAGTCGATACTATCGTAAGTTGTAAGTCATTGATCGTATAAGCTCACGACTTATCCGGAGCAAAATGAAGCGGTTCCAATTCTAGATGAAGATCGATCTGAAAAAATGATATTTTCTAACTCATATCAAAAATACCTTTTCTACTGATTTTCTGGTAAGTTTACTTTTCAGTTTTAGGTTGTAATTTCGTCATAAATTAGGAAATTACTTCAAGTTTCAAGAGAGTCAGTCACGCAAGAAAATTTCAATCATTAGTCAGTCGGTCAGTCAGTCAAACAATTTGAGTTGTAGATCAGTCAGTCAATTTTAGGATCACCCTTGATTAAAGCCTAGTATAAAGCTTTTGATGTTGTGCGGGTTGCGATCTCGCAATCGTGCTGGAAGACAAACAATGGCTTCGAAGTAATTTTATCTTGGAACATTTTGTGGAACTCGTAATATTAGCAATTTGATAGATGTTTTAATAAATTTTGTCGAAAACTCAACCAGAAAATATTGAGAAAAAATTTTCTGGCATAGCCAAATAAATGAAAATCATGTTCCATGTCTTTTATATTTTATCAGTCATCTTGAAATATTTCAGTCTAGGCTTCTACTAGGTCAAGTGTTCGTGAGATATATTCGTTTACCCCTTTACCTATCTTGGCGTCGTATAAGTCTTCTATGAGAAATATGAGGTAGCGCGAACTCGCTGTTGTATTGGAATGGTATGAGACAATTCAAGTCTAGGGGACTTGGAAAAATTTCGACTGTCCAGCCTTTATTTATTTAATTATTTAATTATTTTTAATTATTTAATTATTCAATTATTTAATTGTTTAATTATTAATTAATTAATTAATTATTTATTATTATTACGCGGGGTGTACTCGCGAATTTCTGAATCACCCACGGGGTAGAGATTTTCTAATTATCAATTATATTAATTATTTAATTATTTATTTATTTAATTATTTAATTATTAATTAATAATTATTTATTATTATTACGCGGGGTGTACTCGCGAATTTCTGAATCACCCACGGGGTAGAGATTTTCTAATTATTAATTATATTAATTATTAATTATTTATTCATTTAATTATTTAATCATTTATTTATTTATTTATTTATTTATTTATTTATTTATTTATTTATTTATTTATTTATTTATTTATTTATTTATTTATTATTTATTATTTATTCATTTATTTATTTATTTATTTATTTATTTATTTATTTATTTATTTATTATTAATTATTATTATTACGCGGGGTGTACTCGCGAATTTCTGAATCACCCACGGGGTAGAGATTTCTCTTGACGGGGGGGGGGGGGGGGGTGGTACTCGCGAGTTTCAAAATCGGGGTCCGGTGAGAGAAAAGACATGGAGCATGTCAAAATTGTTTTTTAGACATTAATCGCCCTACAACGAGATTCGTGAGATATGCAACCCGTAAAACATTAAAAGTCTCATACATATTATGTAGTACGGTAAGGGGGTCATTGTAGCCTAGTTTTTAATCGAGGCGAGAGGCAAGGTACAACAAGACGTCATCTAAGGCGACTTTGGTCACTGAGGCTGAATATTTCAGGGGAGGAGCTTGGAATAGTTCTTTGACTTTCGAGCTTCAAATATGAGGGCCTGACGTCATCAAATAACTTACTACCAAACTTTTAGAGCTTTAAACATTCAGGTGCTATATGAGGAGGGGACTTGACTTTGATCTTTAAGCTCTAGAGATGAGACAGCTGGAGGAGGGTATTAAATATAGAATTCGTGATAGAATGATTTGATAAAACTTCCTAACAACCCTCCTACGAACCATAGCGTCTATGTCCAAATGAACCTCATTAACTCTGGCCAGATATTTTTTATGGTCATTAACTCCTTCCTGAAGGCACTTTGACTCAATGGAATGTTGGTGAATCTATGGTGGTGTTGAGCGACAGAACAGAATGAGACCCGTGGACTAAAACGTCGGTCGATGTATCTTTCCTATCTGCGGTTTTTGCAGCTTTCTTTACTCTCGTGAGTAATTTTATGCTTTTTGCTTTTACTCTCGTGAGTATATTTCAGCCCTTAATGCTCTGCCACCTAGCATAAACCGTTATCAGTCATTGAAATCGGGAGGTCTGATGATCAACAATGACGCAACGCCTGAATACGGCTGCCGCCAGCCCATGTCCTCACTCGTATTGTTCAGATACCTCTTCCGTATTCGGCAAAAGTACCTTTACTGTTGAACGAAACACGCGCGTTACTCTGCCTTTTCCTAAAGTATCCCATCAGACCACCTCAGTGAGTCGTTAAATTTTTCCGTCAACGATAAAAGAGGAGTTATCTGTTGGAAGGCACGCGATCAATGTAATTCTTATGGAACGGATGCCCTTTTGATAGATAACTCCTCAAATATAATGAAAAAAAAAAGTTCGAAAGCGAGGTATTTTCGTCATTCACTATGTAAATCAGTGCCGTAGAGTGATACATGCTAGATCTCACTGATGAGATCAAAAGACTCAAAACTCAAACGAACATTTCAGGTGTCAGATGTACTCCAAAAAGTTCTGATGGTGAGAGCCACAAAAGGATAGAAATCAATCGAGCCACAGGTCAAAGAAGAGTAAGAAGCTTCAAAAAAGTCTTAAGGATAATACAGTCGAAAAGGGGCACAGAAGAGTTAGAAGATATGAAAGTTGTCCTAGGTCTAGAGAAATTTCAATTTCTGAAGCAGCTGTCTACATCCTCCAATTACTAGACCTAAAAAAGCCTGGCAATCGAGTAGCCAGTTTCTTTAATACGCCATATATGTAGTATACAGAATATAGGAGAATTTGTCACCGAGTCTTAAATAAGCTCATTGAATCGGGGTTACTACGGCTTGCTGGTAAGCAAATGCAAAGAAGCGTTACAGTGAGCTCATTTACCACGTGCCAACTGAATCAAGGCAAATGGAAAACGTGTGTGACGCGATGCTACATACTGCATGTAAAATTCTACTTCAAATGGAGAACTTAATACGTCTTCTATAAATAAAACAGTCCACTTAATGACACTACATTTTAACGTCCACTTTTTCCCCCTTTTTTTTTTTTTTTTCGCATGAGGGAAAAAAGAGGATGTAAAGAAAATACTAACTTTATTTCATTTTACGAAATGTATACTTCCGCTTACCTCCGAATCGTTTCTAGCAATGTACTCGGTCAATTTATGGACGATTACGTTGAATGGGCCTTGGTTTTCTAATGGTTTATCCAAATCAATCTGTAAAAATTACAAAAAAAGAGATTCGTATCAATTACATTCTCATCACTACCTGTAGGCAATAAAGGAAGAGCGAGTACGACGCGACGATGATGTCATCTCGTGTTTTTGGAGTATATCGGCGAAACATGCCATTGAGAATGTTCGTTTTTTCGTATTTTAATTTCGTTGAACATTCTAAATGAAATAGTATCATTAGGTCCACACTGTCATGCATGGTGTCGAGTAAAACTCACTGTAATGTCAACGTTGGGCTAAAAGTCAATTACGGTGATTATTCGTTCCGGTTTTGCAATATGCGGGACGAAAACAAGTCATGATTTAATCTTTTTTTTTTTCTCTCTGTATGAACACGAAGAAAAGTGGTGTAACACGCGATCTTTCAATTAAACCAATTTGCTTAAAATAAAAATGTTTCACGAGGGATGGACGGGAAGTACATGTATGTACGCGACAACCGTGATGGCAAATTGTCGCCAAAATAATTCAATTTTTGAAATTTAAATCAGTTATATACTACGACTAGAGTAAATTTTTTTCATTAAAACGTGAATTCTTGCATAACAAGGAATTTATTTTTTTAATCAATCCACGGCTAGTTAGAGCAGAGCTTCTTCGTCTAAAAAATCAGGACAGATTCACGTTGCTCATGTACTTTCTTTCTACAAGTCGATTGGATATATTTCGCGTACAGGTTGATGATTGTTTCATTGCAAGCCATCGTCCATAAGAATTTTTGAAAAACCATTTTCTGTAGTACGGAAGACCGGCTCCACTATGCCTCCTTCCATATTTCGAGCAAATCAAAGATGACTTCATAGCACGTGTATTTACCTGAGGTTAGCCCTACGAGAAATATCGATGGGCTTATTCATCTTTTCGTCATTGACCTATCGTAACCAACGATGCGTAGAAAAATGTTCACAATGAAACTGGTTTTACAAAATACAAACAAGAAATGACTCATTCATGATCACACTATAAATAAAATCTGACATCATCAAAAGATCGCGCCGGAATTTCAAATTTTGGTAAAAGAGTTTTATTCAACTGGTCGTATTTACTCGGAACGAAGGAGAAAGGGGGGCGTCCTAAATCTATCCACAGCCAGCTATGAAAACCAACATCTCGTTCATATTATTAAAGAGGTTTGTACTCAAGAGAGTAGCTTTTTACAAAAGATACCACACAAAACAAGCAGCCGCGAGCGCTTTTGGTTAATTAACAATCTTCTAAGCGTAAGTGAACGGAAGCGACTGAACCCAACATCAACGAAGACAGAGGAACACGAGATGAAATTCATGATTGAACTAGCGAGTCATCAAATTGTGAATCATTCTCATACACTATTTCAATCAATCCCTCATCAGGAATATACCTGTTTAGAACAGTGATGTCTTCATTATTCCGGTGTCTAATAATTTCTATAATTTCCAAAGCCAGCCGCTTGAAGTACGAATCCTCCCTATGGACGAGAGCTTCAGAACCTTCCTTAAACTTATGGCCACTCTCAATTAAATGATCGGAGAATGCCGATTCACCCAATTTCCCTTCTCCCAAGCCTTTTTATGCTCAGCTACCCGAATCTGGAGCTGGCGGCCCGTCATTCCTACGTAGATACTCGAGCAATCGTTGCACGCTACACTATAAACTCCACTCCACTCGGCCACAGGAACGGGATCTTTTATGAAACTTTGTTAAATTTCAGTTCTATTCTGATTGCGACTCCACGACCAAAAGGTTGGAGAACTTCATAACGGTCAAATGGATCAGAACGGAATTGAGAAGGTGGTATGGACAGCTCAATGTCACTACAAGGCTCAACCTTTTAGTCCATTCGAGGTTGGCTTCCTTCCTTCATCGTGGTGAGTTTGATTCGTTTATAAAATCCGTTAATGAAGGTTGTCGTGATTTTGAACGGGAATTAAAAGAAAAGAAAAATGGCAAAATTGATTCCCTCCTCAGTGCAAAAGCCTCGGCTGAGAAAGAAGATTGTGCTGAGGATGGAATTGTCCAACAGTTTCAGCCGCGTATCATCAACTACAGTAGAGTTGAGTTTAATAAAGACGAATTGACCCTCTTGGAGAAGGGACTAAAGTTTGGGCTACCTCCCCTCAAAAATCAAGAGACCCTCGCAAACGTCGTGGCGGACCTCACAGTGAAGATTGGACCTGGGGTAAATATCCAGAAGAAGTGTGCCGGAATGATCTGCAGTACCCCCCTCCCTCTGATGAGTAATGCTTGCAATGACTTGATTCTAGGCCTAAAGAGGAAGGTCAGGGAGGAGGGGTTAATCCTTACGAAGGCAGATAAAAGTAATGCCGTCGTAATTATGAATAAGTCCTCCTACGTATCTGGAGTTTACGACGTGTTCAGGCAGTGTGGTGCCCAAGAAAATGCACTTTTCAATTTTCCACATTTTATCAAGGAAGTGAGGAATCTCGTGAATAGTAGTCAATTTATTATCAAAAGCCCCTTGACTAAAAATGCCATCTTGGAACCCAATCCGGTTCCTCCCCTCCCTTATGGGTTGCCAAAAGTTCACAAAAAAGGTATTCCAATGCGGTCAGTTGTATCATTCGTTTCGTCACCTACTTATACCTTAGCAAAATACATCGATCGTTGGTTTAAGTCTCGAGTTGAGGTAAACTCGACATACTCAGTAAAGAACTCCGGTTTCCTTGCAGATAAGTTGAAGGACCTCAGTCTTCCTCCTGTAACGACTTTATGTTCTTTTGATGTTGTAGGTTTATTTCCTCACATTCCAAAGGCCGTAGCCATGCAACATATGGGCGAGTTACTAGTTAAAGCTAACGTTCCTCACGAAGAATTTGCGGAATTCTTTGCCCTTCTAAATATCTGCTGGTCCCCTAATTTTTGTAAGTTTGATGGAAAATTGTTTGAGTTCCCCGAAGAAGTGGGGATTCCCATTGGCTCCACCTTGGGTTCGCTCATTTCGGAGGTATTTATGTCGAAATTTGAAAATGATTTATTTTCCTCCGGCCAGGTGTTCTTGAGTCACGTCTACTGCTGGCATCGGTACGTGGACGACGTATTATGTGCGTGGACCGGTCCTGTGGAACTCCTGAGTGAGTTCTTCAATTATTTAAATAGCCAATACCCTTCCATAAAATTTACATTGGAAATCGGTGGCTTATCAATAAACTTTTTGGATTTGTCCATCTCTATTAATGATGGTATCCATGAGTTTGGTATTTATAGAAAGCAAACGTCGACCGATATTGTTATCCACGGATCGTCCTTTTGTCCTACTGCCCATAAGATTGCGGCTTTCAGTAGCCTAATTCATCGACTGACTCAAATACCTTTGAATCAGGCGATTTTCCAAAAGGAACTTCTGACTATTAAGCACCTAGCCAGGGTGAATCAAGTTAGAGTGGATGTTGACCTAATGGTCCGGAGCAAGCTCACTAGAAAATGCCTCGATTCCACAACCTCCCTCCCTAGGGACCATCTAGACAGTAGAAAGAGATGGATTAGAATTCCTTCCCTGGGCAAGTTCTCTTTGAAATTGGGACGTGTCCTCCGCCCTTTTGGATTCCGGCCAGCATTTTATAATCCTAACACGGTTAAAAGTTTATTTGTAAGATTAAATGACCCCGTTCCTGTGGCCGAGAGGAGTGGAGTTTATAGTGTAGCGTGCAACGATTGCTCGGGTATCTACGTAGGAATGACGGGCCGCCAGCTCCAGATTCGGGTAGCTGAGCATAAAAAGGCTTGCGAGAAGGGTAAATTGGGTAAATCGACATTCTCCGATCATTTAATTGAGAGTGGCCATAAGTTTAAGGAAGGTTCTGAGGCCCTCCTCCATAGGGAGAATTCGTACTTCAAGCGGCTGGCTTTGGAAAATATAGAAATTATTAGACACCGGAATAATGAAGACGTCACTGTTCTAAACAGGTACATTCCTGATGAGGGATTGATTGAATTAGTGTATGAGAATGATTCACAATTTGATGACTCGCTAGTTCAATCATGAATTTCATCTCGTGTTCCTTTGTCTTCGTTGATGTTGGGTTCAGTCGCTTCCGTTCACTTACGCTTAGAAGATGGTTAATTATCCGAAAGCGCCCGCGGCTGCTTGTTCTGTGCAGTATCTTTTGTAAAACGCTACTCTCTTGAGTACAAACCTTTTTAATAATATGTTCAACCATAAAATTGAGGAACGAGTTAACTCGATCTCGTTCATACTTAATTTTCAAGATGACTTGAGTTCCTTGGCTCGTTAAAGATCAAAAGTTTTTCAATTCGCGTACTCGGAATTCGGTACAAACACCAGTAGCGATGTCTAGAATGGTATCAACTCTACTTTCCTGAATACATATTGTTTATATAGAAAACTGTAGAAAATAAAAGTTGTGATCTTCATGCAATATGTTTTGGTTTAATTCAACTGGAAAAATTCCTCTCAAACCTTCACACTTTTTTGACCAAATTGCACCAATCAGGAAACAGTATTTGCTTTGCGTCTAGAAGGAATACCACCAAAAAAGCTAACATGTCTCCTTCAAAGACGCGTAGTCTAGAACTTCTTATCAGGGAACCTGTTTTATCGGTGGCTTTTTCAGAAAAAATGTCCGCTGTCTGGTCAGCTGGCAACCTCAAGGTCGTATCGGTACCGGTACAATATGCTATACCTACACGCTCACTCGTGGATATGCTGTAAAATATCAGTTAAGAAATCACCGTTGCAAAAATCACTTCGAGATGAAGATTGTCAGGAATACTTTGTATTTCAGTCATGAGTGAGATGGTCTAAACGCGTCGAAAGGATTGGGATTTATCGACCGCCACCACTCTTCCACCAATTTCCTTTGAAAACTATTAACGGTAGGAACCAGATGTGCTCAATACCATACTATCTCTTTAATATTACTTAGAGACAAACCACTATTGCACCGACCATTCTTATCCACATACGCAAAAAATGTGTTTCTTTTCCTCATTGTGTGGTAGGTTTGGAAGCCTCCCTTTGTGCAACGCAAATACGTAATTTTAATGAGCTCCCTGTCTAGCCAAATAATCTTTGAGTTCACCTCCACATATTTCACTATACCACGCACTTCATCACAAAATTGTTGTTGATCAGGAAGCATCCCCTTTTCTTTTAAAAATTACCCACAAGTTTCGTTATTATAAGCTATTTTACAGTATAAGTGGTCCATAGTATTCATGGATAGCTCCAAAGGCCGCGTCAGTGAGGTCATAATTAGATGACATCATAGATCAGTCTTGTGACGTCACAATCTGATGACGTCATCCTATCATATATAGCTCGGAAATTGGAAATTTAATTAGAAATTTTCCAAGTCCCCCTACTATTCCACGTGCCTTATAAAACAGATTCCCTACCACCCCTCGTTCAACACCGTCGATGAACTCGTGAGTTTTTTCTAAGTTTGAATAAATTCAGGACGTTGAACATGATAGTAGAAATCGAAAATTCTTGTTACTGAATGATATTATTCGTGTGTATTAACTGCTGTAATTTTATCACACGTGTACCGGTACACAGGAAGGAAGATGATGTTAATACCACCATGAAATATTAGTAACGCGTTTCGTTTAATCTTTGCATTTTTACTTCACAAAATTATTCGTCATCTCAGGCCAGGTCAAATTATTCACCCAATTTTTTTCATGAAGAGGAGGATGACGTCGACAGTGGAGAAGACTACTTCTTAACTTATGTAAGGGGTATCGCTCACGATCTCACTTATTAAGATTTATACATTATAGAATACTTTTCTAATTTCAATTTTCCAGAATTTAAATTTTTTCTAACACTCAAATTTTGTAACGTCTAAATTTCGTAATGTCCAAGTTTCGCACGATTAAATTTTGCAAAATCTAAATTTCGCCACGTTCAAATTTCGTACGTTCATTTTTCAGCAATCACAATTTTCTGTCGGTCAATTTTCGCTCGGATAGATTTCATAGACTCCCTCCTATCCTTAGTATATATAAAGCTTGGAGGTCGAAGATTTTCTGAGTCTTCCTCCTATCCTACATAGCCCAGAGGTCGAAATTTACCGACAAAGCTTCCAAGTCCCGCTCCTATCGTTGTATTTAGCATGATAGATAGCCCCTCCGAGTAACTAGATATACAATACTTCATACACCAATTGACTTATCCCCTTAAATGAGTCAGATATGCAACGCTTCAGACACAGGGTGTCTACCAGAATTGAAAAATGGGAATAGTTGACATTAGTTGACCTTTTTTCGATATATTATTTGACCCTTCTTCTTCTTCAGTGCCCTGACCGATCTCGATCTTTGGCTCTTCATATGGCAAGCTGAACCAACTCTGCGTATGCTTTTCGATCCGCTGCTGTGTGGAATAATTCATCAACGGTGCAACCTGTCCATTTCCTTAGATTCCTCAGCCAGGACAGGCTTTTTCGTCCAATTCTCCGCTTTCCTTCCACCTTGCCCATCATGATATTCTGTAGTAGCGTATATTTTGGTCCCCTCATCATATGACCAAAGTATTCCAGTTTCCTACTCTTAATTATCATGATTAGTTCTCTTTCTCTTTTTACCATCTGCATGATTTCATTATTGGTCTTCTTTGCCGTCCATGGTATTTTCATCATGCGACGATAACACCACATCTCAACGGCTTCCAGCCGGCTCAATGTTCCTGCTTTCAAGGTCCACGTCTCCACTCCGTACAATAATGTGGACCATACATAACACTTCATTGTTCTGATTCTCAAGTCAAGTGGCAAGTGGTGCGATGTGAGAACTTTTTTCATTTTTACAAAGGCGGCACGTGCCAATTCTATTCTGCATCGTATTTCTTCATCTGGACTTCCTTTATCGTTTATCCAAGCGCCTAGGTACTTATATTTATTTACTTGTCCCAATGCACCATTTCGCACCATTATGTTGACAGCTACTGGATTTTTTGCAATGACCATGACTTTGGTCTTTTTTGCATTGATCGATATGCCATAACAGTCGCATTCCTTCTCCACTGATTTTATCAATTCTGCCAGGTCTTTTTCATTCTCTGCTAATAACACAGTATCATCTGCATATCAAATGTTGTTTATATTCTCGCCACCAATTTTAAATAATATCAAACTTCCCCCTCCCCCCCTTTCCAAACTAATATCTTTTATTCATTTGCAAGAATTAATGAAAAGTGTCATTTTAACAGTTAGAAGTTCGTTGATTATACCTTGATATTGTGCACATAGGAAGACATGTGAAAAACATTCTTTACACAAAATTATGCATTTTTGGACTTTTTAGTTGACCTACGGATAGAAAAGTTGACTTTACTTGACTTAGTTGACCATATTTCAAAAAAGTTGACTTCAATTGACTTAGTTGACTCAGTTGACCTGGTAGACACCCTGAGACACCATGAGATTCAGAACGTCCTTCCAAGGTATTCTAAGTCTCCCTTCTATTATACACAGCTTCAAAGACGAGAGGATGTGCGAAGTACTAATCGAAAGTCTCCTCGTGCCTTATCAATTCGTTTTGTTCGTTGTATTCAAATTGTGGAACTTTGAAATATTTTTATACTTCTTGGACTTGATGTAAAATTCTTCATTTTCAATTCTAGGACTTGGAAATATTTTCAACTGTCGGATTTTGAAATATTTTTATACTTCTTGGACTTGAAAAAGTTTTTCATTTTCGATTGTCGGACTTTGTAATATTTTCAACTGTGGGAGAAAATCAAAAATGAAAAATTTTACGAATCCAAGAAGTATGAAAATATCTCAAAGTTCAACAACTGGAAAATAACTCCAGTCCAACAGTTGAAAATATTTAAAGTCCCACAATTTGAAAATAATTCCAAGTCCAACAGTTGAAAATATATCAAAATCCAAGAATTGCAGATGAAAAATTTTACAAGTCCAACAAGTATCAAAGTCCAAGAAGTACGAAAATATTCCCAAGTCCCACGGCATCACTCTTACTCCGAGTATGGCAGTAAATACCGACGCGTAGAAACGATCGTCACAAAGACAGGAACGAACGAAATGAATTGATAAGGCTCGAGGAGATTTTCAATTAGTACTTCGCACATCCTCTCGTGCTCCAAAATCCACGTCTGTGACGTCAACACTTGACGACCTCATAGGTCAGCCTCGCGACGTCACAATCTGATGACAATATTAATCAGTTTTTTGCGAGTTCTCTTTTAATTAAATGTAGCTCCCCACTTCATTTTTCAATGTCTTATGCAACAAAACCTCAACGCATTAACGATCCCTCATTGAAACTGCCATGCCAGATCACCGAATCACTCAAGGATCAAATTTTGCAGGATTCTCCCTAACTGCACTGAACCAAGTATATACCTTTATCGGGAAGAGGGGATCGGAGCACGAAAATTTTTCTAGACCCTTCCTATCACATATAGCTTGGAGAGTAGGGCCTGTCACTTCTCAGTTTGATTCTTGATTGTGATGTCACACTTTGATGACCAGAGACCGGATTTTTCGGCATTTTTGATGGAGATTTTCGGCACTAAAAATTCAGTTTTCGGCAATAACGAAAAAAGTACCATTTTTTGCATTTTTCGAGTCATTTAATGCTAAAAATTATACATTTTCCTTCTAAAATTCGGCAAAAACGACGATTTCGGCATCTATTTTTTACTTTTTCGGCATTTTGCCGAGAAATCCGGTCTCTGTTGATGACGATTAGGTCAGCCTTGTGACGTCATAATCTACATTTTTCAGATCCCACGTGCTCCATAAAGCAAGTCACCTACCCCCCGTTTAACTTCGTTAAAGAACCCGTGGATTTTATGCTTGCTTCATCTCCGAGGCTACGTAGCTGACAGGCTCACTCGTTTCGCTCATTTACCTGAATAGTTTAGTATAGGCCTATAAGGTTATACTACTCCCCGCCTTCTTTCTCTCTTCCGCTGGCCCTAGCTAGTTTGCTGAGGCTACGTAGCTGACAGGCTCACTCGTTTCGCTCATTTACCTGAATAGTTTAGTATAGGCCTATAAGGTTATACTACTCCCCGCCTTCTTTCTCTCTTCCGCTGGCCCTAGCTAGTTTGCTGAGGCTACGTAGCTGACAGGCTCACTCGTTTTGCTCATTTACCTGAATAGTTTAGTATAGGCCTATAAGGTTATACTACTCCCCGCCTTCTTTCTCTCTTCCGCTGGCCCTAGCTAGTTTGCTAGACAACGGCGTAGCCAGAGGATCGGATGAGGGCACGAATCACTTTCTGACGATCAGAATTTACTTTCGATGTTGGTGAGCAGAAAAATTTTAATCCCTGCCTCAGACTTCCCTGAAGAAATTTCTGGCTTCGCCACTGATATTAGGAGGGTTTCTCCCGAAGCCGTCGTTTTTTCTCTGCCTCCTTTGATTATACACAAGTGCGTATGATTAAAAGTTCTTTCAGGATAGTTTGTTCATCAACATTTTGCTGAGCTCCCGTTCTATAAAACTCAATTCGAAATTATAGAAACTTCCCCCTCTCCCCTGTTGCATATATAGTTGGATAATAGAAATTTCTTCGTGTTTCTTTGCTAATATTCAAAAGACGAAGTTTCTCAGTCCCGACCACAAAAGAAGGACGACTGACGTTTTTGCCAAATAACTCATTCATAAAGCACGTAAAAAATTCAACAATTTTTTCCGTCAATGATGCCATGTCGTCACTGGAAGGAGAGCATCCAGTGGGGTTATCTCAACATTTTTTCCTGAGTACAATTAAGGTACCTATGGAAAAGGGCCTTGAGAATAAGCCAATAATATTTATACTCAGTATTCAGATACAGAAAATAGTTGACATTTCGGAACTTTTATGAAGGAGAAACTTCAAAAAACTAGATAATACTACTTCTCTCTAATTAAAAGTAGATATTTCTACACGAGGTACCGCCAGTTTCAATCAACTGAAACTTATCTATTTTACAACATTTTTCCACTCTCTTAGACAACTGTGAAGATAAGAGAAATATTGCATTATTAGTAAAGCTCGGATAAGCTCGTTTTTTTCAGATTATTTTCACGAAGACGAGGGAAGGACTAGGTGCCAAAAATAAGTCAAGAATATCCATTTAAACCATACGAGAAAAAGAGAAATTAGAGTATTTCAACTTAAGGGATCTCAAGCGATAATAAATTAAAGTTTAAATTTGTAATACAAAATTATCGAAGCTGTGCACAACAATTTTGAATAAAACTCAATAGTTATGAACAACTCGTTTTTTAATTATATAAAAAATTACATTCGTACACGCGAAATACTTCCACCAGCTCCCATTAATTTGGCTAATTATTGTTGTTGCCAAAAAACGTCAGATTCCCAACTCTGAGTGCCAACTCTTATCACTCGGAGTACCAAAAAATCCGAGATCCTGAATAAAATTTCGCTAGAGTTCCGTTTTCCTTCAATCAAACGCCCTATAGACACGGTACTCGAAATTAACGATATCCCTCCGTACCTAAGGAAGAGATTTGACCTCAGAGAAACGGGGGCAGAAAATATGCCAATTATAGCGATGTAAAAATTCTACGCCTGGAATATTTTTAATGTTTCTGCCGAGAATTAAACAAGTTGCCTACAGGAACATGAAAGCCGTTAGACTATATAGACCAAGAGCAATTTTAGCAAGAGTATTTATTAGAGCCGATGCGAGGGGGAAGGGTACTATTCCCCTGGGCTCAAGATACAGATCGGCTCTTGACGGCTTTGGCATTCATAGGAGCACACAATAAGAAGAAAGATACATGAAACCACGGACATGGGATATCAAAAACAGAGAACTAAGATAGAGAATAGGAAAAGTTTCATTATTGCAAGATGTATGGGTAAGTAATCAGGATACTCATGAAGCCTTCTCCCACCATACGATATACAAGTTGAGTTCTTCGGGCGGTTCATGTAGCCCAGTATATTTCTATAGCCTACGAGTAGTATACCATATGTTCTAGACCAGGCTAAGGGGAACGTATACGGACGCATATCCAGAAATTAGAGGCACTTATAAAAGAGAAATAGATTTCCGCAAGGTGGTTCCCAATCGACTCCTAGCTCTTGACGATCAGGCTGATTTCATTTTGATTTGTGGCAAAAGCTGCGTGTTGAAGCGTTCGAAAACGTACTCTGGAGACTCTTAATCAGGTTTGAACTACGTTTGAAGTCCCTACTCACTCATAACTCATTTGAAGTAACTCGTACGTTTTGAAGTATTCTTTAATTAATATTTGATTACGACATCTTTTGCCGCATGATCATTCAAAGTTCTTATAACAAAATTTACCGAACTGTATCGACTTCGTAATTGCATTTTTTTAAATCTTCCAGATCTTCACCAGGGGTATCCCAGAAGAACGATTACAACAATCTACGAGTACAGAATCTCCCATCCAGGAAACGAGCAAAACCTGTCTCAACAAACTGCGAGACTTTCACGTCTTTCGAGTCATTAAAGTTACTAAACTGTGATTAAAATATCAAAATTCTCTATCAGCATCGCACCATAACTACGAGTATCCTCAGGATGGAAACATTCTCGTATATCTCATTCAATAATGATGACAATATAAGCTCTTGTACCGAAGTTTCCCATTCCCCCTTGACCATAAAAGTTTTAATGATATGATTTTATTGAAAAGTCGTCTCGTTAAAAAATTCCGATTCGCTAATGATGGTGATTCTATGTAACATTATGGAATTCGAAAAAGTAATTAAGCAGTAAAAACATTATAATGAAAGCGATAATTCATACAGCGTCGACAAAACAGCTCAGTTTTGTCTCGTGCCTGAAATTTTCGTGTTTATATTTTTCGAGACCGTTGTCGTGCGAATGACTCACCGCTTATGCGCTGTATTTGTGTCCAAAGACTGGGTTTTAAAAAGCGTTTCTTCGAAAAATCACGCGCTATTAATGAAAGAGCAAGTGGAAAATACGTATTTTCCAATCCCCTTTGTGAATCGAAAAACAAAAAATAGAAGTGAAATAATAAAAATACTTCGTTGGTTATCGAATGAAAAGATATTTTCATCGATCTCGGGCCGTATTTCAATGTCCTAAAATCTGGTATAACAAACCAGTTCTTTAATTGGTACCTACAAGAATAAATATGCGAGTATCTCCAAGTTTTCCCGCTAAGAATTGACAGAATGGCTGGGAATAATGAAATGATCAACGAGAATAAAATTATACAGTGAATTCCGCCATTCGCGCATTTGCACGGACGTTTTTCACATTAGCCTTGCTCTAAGTCTAGCCGCCGAATCAGGTTATCCACCTCTACAATTTCGTTGACTTTGCTCAACTGCCAGTCTCCTCACCTCTCACAAACCCCCTTTTCAAATACATATTTTCTTCGATTCTACCCCAAATATTTCCAACAACCTGCTCTCTTCACAAAAAAATTCACTTACATTGCCTGTAGTTGTCATATTTCCCTATTACCCCCTTGGGCCGTACCTACCCCGAAAATGATATACAAACCATGTCAACTATCCTAAAACTCTACCAGCCCAGAAATTTACCACTTCCTCTTTCTAAAAATTTTCGACTTCTCCCCAATCCCTACCGTTTGTTTCACAGTACTCAATAAAATTCCTAGGTATTTTCCCTCTCAAGAAAAACATTGAAGTATGGATGCATCTTCCTTCTCTTTCCAATGATCTATAGTCCAAACTGACTCGCTGAATAAGAGGTGGCCCTCTCTGTCTTCTTCCTCTTACACCACAGAGGAAGGAGTTCGAAGAAAACGTGGAAGCAGATTTGTAGATTGGAGAGTACGTTGAACCCTTCAGGCAAAAAAACGATTCAAGCTCAAAACGTACCTTCTGGCGCTAGCTTGAGAAGCGTAACGAAGAATCTGTTCCCACGTTTCCTCGTGAATTCGAGTGTACTCCATCAACTACTCGATCTGAGTCCGGAATTCATACCTTTCAAATTATGTGCACCCACAAACGCCACAACCACTCGTATATCCTAGTGGATCACCAAGAAGTGGCTGATCAAATCGGATGCAAGTAGATAAGAAGAAAATGCACGAATTTCAGCCGACACCAAATGTATAGCATTAGGGAACCGCGAAAAAGCATCCTGTCTGTAATGGCTTCTCGTGCGATCTCGAATCTCTCCTCTCACACTTGAACTCTAATCACCCGAACGTCAAATTCACGCGGCTTCTCCAGCAACTACTTAGATTTCGCCATCTCTCTCCACCTCGAGAACGACCGCCTTTTTTCTTGTTTCTCTACCTTTCGTAAGCGTTCTCATCAACGGCGCCTCTTTCTATCACTTTTCTCATTCTCTGCCTTACTTGCCTTCCTCTCTCACCTCGACTAGACTATCTGTACAGCTGGGCAGACTCATCTACACATGTGTAGAAGGTGACACGTTCACCAGCGCTGACAGATCGGGTGGACTTACAATCAGGGCTGAGAACCAGAACCAAATACCGCTTCAGGAAGCGGTTCTCCTCTCGTATTTCTAGGATTCTGGAACCGGAACCGAAAGGAACCGGATCTCACTATTAGGTTCTGGAACCGGAACCACAAGGAACCGGATCTCTCTATCGGGTTCTGGAACCGGAACTAAAAGGAACTAAATCTCTCTGTCGGGTTCTGGAACCGGAACCAAAAGGAACCGGATCCCAAAATTTAGACCCCAAGAACCTTTATAACGGGAACTGCTAACAAAAAAAAAACGTGCGGGTGATTTGGCTACACATTCCCACTAATTATGGTGCCCACCAATGCCTTATACCTAAAGACGTTTGGATTTTTTGTGAGTGGGAGTTAAACTATTGGACCTTCCACCTTGGACGTTCTAAATTGTCCAAGTATTCAAGTTCGAGGTAAATAGTTATAATGGCTCAAAGAAATGATCTACAAATTGTGCTCATAATTTATGAAAATGAGGAATCGTGAGTATTTATTCAATGTAAAAATAGTGGGAACCAAAAGGAACCGGATCTCGCTATCGGATTCTGGAACCGGAACCAAAAGGAACCGAATCCTGATATTGGGTTCTGGAACCGGAACCAAAAGGAACCGGATCTCACTATCGGGTTCTGGAACCGGAACCAAAAGGAACCGGATTTCGCTATTGGGTTCTGGAACCGGAACCGAAAAGAACCGGATGCCACAATTCAATTCAAGAACCTTAACCGGAACCGTTAAAAAAGAAAATAAGTGTTCTCAGCCCTGCTTACAATTGTTTTATTGCAATGTGGCTGGTAGGTAGTTTTTCATCTAGTCCTACACACCTACACCAATGGTGGCCACTGTTTCAAGGCAGATTTTCATCTAGTCCTATGTAGAAGGTGAAAACCCATTCACCATTGCCAGCTAACAATCTACCACTGTTACAGTAAAACTATTTGGAGGGTAGGGTTCGGGTATCACTTTTCACTAGGAGATCTGGATGGGTTCCAGGCTTCCTTCTTCGACTTGGACTGTATCCACGTCATCGGTGGTCATTTCTGTTGATCTGAACCAGCCGCAGAAAGGACGTACCGTGAACGATTACAGCAGGAGCACTTACAGTCCCACGTTGGGCCTACTTCGGCCTGGTTGAAGCCTACCCACAGCGAACGATTATCGATAATGACTATTTGGGTCGGTAGTGACAAATAGTCACCAGAGAGAAGAATGACAAAGTCAGTGAAACAGTGACTCGTTGGCCGCAGGCCTGCACCACTCTCATCAAATTTCACTATCCACTCTCGCTGATGGCCTCCCATCCATTCAAAACATCATCGTCTCACATCTAGAACCAGCAAATTACATATAACGCATCTGAAATCGATTCAGCATTAAGCATATAACCCGAATGCTCTCAAGAGCTTGTAAAATGAAGCAGTAATAAAAATTAATTCGAGTTTGAGAATTTACGTCCATAAGTCTACAGTCAAATTCATCTCATTCTCCCTTCTTCCTCTCGATCATTCATTCTTGAAGACAACGATTTTCAACCTAATTGAGTAATAACATTGGTAATTATATAGAAATTCCAATGAACGTGAAATTTATGCTGATACATGATAATTATTCAAATTGTAATCCGTGACATTGTCATTTCAACAAGGGTGACTCACAAAATGATACCACTCTCGTACTTTGTCTCACAAATTTATCGATTATGAACGCAATTTCGTTCGTATAGTGTTTTTTGAACAAAGTATTCATTACCAAACTAAAACTGTCTGTGAACGTTAAAATTATTCAAAAAAAAAATATCTGAGAGAGAGATAAATAATCATTCTGTCCGTTAATGACTTGTCTATAACTTGCGATTGTGTTACTTCGATGTTTATAAGTATAGAATATTCATTGTTTGCTTCTGTATCTTTTCTTTTCAACTAGATCAATCACCGATCATATAAATTTTCAGAAGTTTGCCACCTCATACGTGTACAAGTTCAACAGTCGAAGATATTTCAAACCCTCCTCCCCTACGAGGTTCGATAGTCGTAATTCTTCTCATTGTTACTACCGACACAAAAAGACGGGAAAAAAGGGGGTAAAATATTTGACCCAATGCCCGATACGATTAGGTTCTCTGTTAAAACGCAGCCTGCGAACTGAGCAAAAAGATGAAACTGCGCCGGGCAAGCCCTCTGTCAGTATCCAATAAACCAACAACCTGACCTTACACCAGTAATTTATTTGAAGTGCAAATCGATGACGACTACAAGAAGGCGTTGGAAGCAAAAGGTGCGATGAAAGGCGAGACGAGGAGGAAATTCAAGCACGATAGCTCATGAGCTCTCAGCACAAATAACGATGAAGTTCACCATAATACTTTAAGTCATTTATCAAATTTTTGCTGAACAAGTTTCACGATACATAGAAGTAAGAAATTTTCAGGAACTGTTAAAAATACGAACGCTTATACGTACCAGTAACTAAATAGCATTTACGTGCAAATCGCATACCGGTGTTAATTCTTATCGCATTACGAAAAAGCACGTCAACAATTTGAAACCCCTTAAGGGGGAGGAGGAGAGAGGTAACTTCTCATTTCTTCTCGAGTTTCACTATGCACTCGTGCACTCAGTTAATGTATTTTAAATGGGAGTCGATATCCGCGTGGTTATAGTTATAGAAAACGAGCTTGTATTGGAGAGTAAAAGTAGCTGATCTTGAAATCGTTGATAAAATATGAATACTAATTCGAAATCAGACATGTTGTATATCTACGCCATTGAATCGTAAATAAATGCATTTGTTGTTTAGAAAAAAAAAAATGGGAGAGGCAAAAAATTAAAAATATACTACGGCAGTTTATTCTTCCTCATTGTATCAATGATTCATTTATGAACTTGTAAGCGATGAAAGTTTGCGCGCGAGAATAGCTCAGAGCTCTTACTTTTAATCTTCTATTCTTCACTTCTATAGTAAAATTTAAGCAGCATTGACCAAAACGAGTCAAGTATAATCGAAAATAATTAATGCTTCTCCCTTTTGGACAAAACACTGAATCATAATATCGTCGTCATAGATCAGTTTTGATAGGGAACCAGTACTACGGTTTTTTTTTTTTAAAAAATTTGCCGTCCGACGTCCAGCCAAAATGGACTTAGAAAAATTTTGCTTCTTTACCTAATTAATTTTATTTATTTATTTATTTATTTATTTATTTATTCATTTATTTATTTATTTATTTATTTATTTATTTATTTATTTATTTATTTATTTATTTATTTATTTATTTATTTATTTATTTATTTATTTATTTATTTATTTATTTATTTATTTATTTATTTATTTATTTATTTATTTATTTATTTATTTATTTATTTATTTATTTATTTATTTATTTATTTATTTATTTATTTATTTATTTATTTATTTATTTATTTAGTTTCTTTCTTTCTTTCTTTCTTTCTTTCTTTCTTTCTTTTTCAAGTCCCTCTCTCATCATAAATATATAGTATGGGAGGCGAGGCCTATGACGTCACAATCTATATTTTTCAAATCCCACGTGTTGTATAAAATAAATTCCCTGCCACCACTCGTTTAACTCTGTTAAAGAACCGTGAGTTTACAAGTCCCCCTCCTATTACACTTAGCTCCAAAGTCCGGATCTGTGACTTCACAATTTGATGCCGTCATAGATACCCCATAAAACAAGTTCCCCGCCATCCCTCGTTCAACTTCATGAAAAACGTCCGCCGGCTGGCAAAGCTTGCAGGTTGACAATTTTCCCCCTTCTATCATACATAGCTCGGGGGCGGAGCCTGTGACATCACAGTTTGATGACGTCACAGGTCAACCTTGTGACGTCACAATCTATATTTTTCAGATCCCACGTGCCCCATAAAACAGGTTTCCTGCCACCCCTTGTTCAACTTTAATAAAAAACCCGCGAGTTTTTAATGTCTTTACATGCGTCCCATTCCACTATTGGAAATGCGCGAGGCTGATAGGGGACTTGCCATCCTATCACATAAAGAAAGAAAGAAACTGAATAAATAAATAAATAAATAAAATGAATAAATAACCAAGTAAATAAATAAATAAATACTATAAATAAATAAATCCAAGTCCCCTTCCTATTATGTACGGCTCAAGAAAAGCAGCAAAATTCTTTCAAGTCCTTTTTTCCCGGACGGCAAATTTTCCAAAAAGAAACCATAGAACAGGCTCCCTAGTGACAACCAGAATTTCAGCACGTTTACCTGCTTTGACCGTACGCGGGACCGAAGTCGATCTCTCACCGCGAACACACAACAGATAACGAGCTTCTCGGTACCATTCCTAGGAAGTTTGCCTGGGCCTATTGAACACGGAATCGCAATCATTCTCTCATCCTAAGCTTGCAACCTTACCTCAGAAGACAACGATTGGAGGACAAGGATATCTGCACAAGGATTCCATCCATTTTTATCCGAAAAATTGCCAATTATCGAAATTGGGTTCTGCATATCTTCTGGCTTCCCCCTCCCCTAGGGACTGGAGGGGTATCCTTAATGGAAAAACTCGAGAGCATAACAAAGCAAAAAGTAGCACACGCGATTCAGCTTGTTTTCAGGCCAAAAATCTAATAGGACAGGGCCTGGCATGCTCACAGCCCCCTCCATAAAGCTGGAGGAGGAGGACACCAGCACAAACGAAAAATTCTACAGCACAACTTTGGCGCTAACGATTCCATCAATACTTGCCTCAATCCAAATTAGGTCTTACATGTCTACAGTCCCCCTCTCCAACAGTTGGGTGGGAAGGAAACCAGCCCAAACGAAAGAACCGAGCACACACGTAGCACAAACGAATCCACTCACTCCCACCCCAAAAATCGAGATGGACTCGTTTCTACTGAGACCATCTTCCCCACATCCCAGTCTCTAAAATTCAGGAGGCTATTCACGATTAGATTGAATGTAGGAAAAAGTACACTCATTGCTATCATATTATCTACAACTATGTCTCTTGGATATAAAGAAACAATCCAACTTATTGGTACAATAATTCAGGACCTATCGAACAATTATTTCTGACGAACAGTTTCCTAGATTAGATCATTTTGTTCCCAATTTTATTAGGTATTTTTCATGTGACCGAGGAAAGAGGATTGAATTAAAGATCTCGTAGCGCCATTTCCATATTTCCGTAAACTGGTGTACCTCGTTACCATCATTTTTATTCATCCGCGTCTGATAAGAAAACGGTGGACCAAATTTGTGAATGCATACCGAATATGCATACGTTCTCTTTGGATACCATAAAAAGAAATATAATTTAAAGAATTTAGTCGTTTCGAAGTATTGTATATTGGTCGAGAAAGAAGATATCCGTGAAATATTGGAATAATACGAACCAAATACGTGCATGTTCCATACAGGACGCGGTACTTATTATTATGAAGTAATTACAGTGCGACGAATACCAAATTTATCGACCAAATACAAAGAGCCGTCCATCTTCTCACCATTTTGTTAACTTATACGGTTAGCGGAATAATAAATATCGGTAGAGTATATGCAAGTACAAAGTATGTGAATGAATATAGGCCTATAAAGAATTTCTTGGCTATTTCTCTACCAGCGATCGGTCTTTTCTTTTGAATCGGGCGAATGGCTTCTCGTATTTCGAACGATTACGTGCAGAAATTACCTAAGGTGAACGTGAAGCGCTTGCCCATTTGTTGTGCCGCGTTACACACATTGTGTACATGAATTCAATACATTTTTATAAAATGAAACACTAAGGTCAACTAGAGGTCGTTCCACAACGCAGCATTCCGTGCATAAGTACGAAAAACAATTACCGGACGAGTTCCAATCGAGGAAATGACGAAAATACGAAACAGAGAGTCACGCAGATCGATGCATAGAAGGAGACCTTAATTTTGATATGCTATCCGTTTACCATCATGTTTTTTGGGAAAATGTTTTAGAGACATAGAAGAGAGGCGAGAAGGGTGGGGGGTCCAGAAAAGTTCCGACGGATTAAAATACATTTATTAGTACCCTCAGACGTACTTGAAAAGATACCACAGAACACCAATGCTGCCGAACTGGACCATCAACTTACGGCGGATGAATTGAATAAGGCGTTAGCTCTCATGCCGAATTACAAAGCGCCTGGAACTGACGGTATCCCAATAGAGATGCAAAAACCAGGGCAAGTAGCTAGAAAGAGAACTTCCGAAGTTTGTGAGGCTCATACGGGTTGTAAATATCGTAAAAATTTATAGAGTCCGGGGTATCTCGCTGCTCGCCAGAGCTGGCAAAAGTGTTTGCCACGATACTGAGGAACCGGCTCGCCTAAATCGTAGATCACATAAGTCCGACATTCCATTCAGGTTCACATTAACTCCACGCTAATTGCAGGAGAAAGTGCGCGAATAGCTCACCGACCAATACATGGCTTTCATGGACCTAAAAAAAGTGTTTGACTCTGTAAACAGGGACACTCTGTAGAGGATGCTTCATAAGTTCAGCTGTCTAGCCACGCTGTTTACACCTCGACAATGGTTGAAAACAGTTCAATGCATGGTGCACCGGGTCGGGCTGCGTCTTGGCTCCCGCTCTCTTCATAGCCTACCGTTGATGCAAGCCAACTTCAAGGAGTGTATGCATCAGCTATAGGACAAATAGGGGCCTCTTCTTTCATGGCTGACTGAGGACCTCCACAAAGTGCTGGAACCACAACATGCAGACAACTCCGCTTTCATAGTCGCTGCAGGAAACCATCAACGCATTCACCAAAGCATACACCTTGCTGGATCTCAAGGTGAACGAAGGAAAAACAAAATCCTCACGGTGACGCCAAGCAACTTGCAGCATAGATTCGTGATGGAAAAAGGAGAACTAGAAAATATCGGCGATTTCTGCCTTCTTGGCAGCCGCGTCGCCATATTGCTTGACATGGATGCAGAGATCCAGAGAAGAATAACCGCAGATACAAAGGCGACATAGGAATAGACCCAACTCGAGAGTTTAGAAAAACGGGGATACATACACTTCCAACATAATGATGGTATTCAAAGGTGCAGTATCACCGACTTTTCTATATGATGGCAAAATATGGACCTTGTACCGCAGGCAGAAGAAACAGACAGATTCGCAGAATGCTCAGGATCCACTGGGACAGGAGGTATGAGTTGGCTTTTGTTGAGGCTCTCATCTAAGGTGGCTGGGCCACATCCAAAGCTGAAAATTGTTCTGAGAAGGGAAATTGTGAAAGAAGCAGCAGCACGATGGACAGAAGAGGAGGTATAAGGACCGCAAGTTTCCACGTGCGTCCCAAACACCCGTTTTTAACTCTGTTGCGTCCCATGGCAAATAGACATTATGGTTCATTTGCGTCCCACAGTTGAAGCATGGATGTACAAGATGCGTCCCGCGAAATGTACCACTTGCGTCCCGCAAGAAATAATACTTACATGAATATGCGAATGAAATAAAGGGTAACTGTATAATACTGATTAGGAAGGTAAGACATGAAAACATTGAATCTAGTCGTCATAATTCATGAAAATGACACATAAAATAAAATCACAATAAAATACGTAAAGTACATATCTAGCTTCTTCATCTCGTCTTCTATTATTCTTTGTTTCGGGTGTTCGAGTATATTCGGCGGGTTCCGCATTTTCAAGTAAGTAATATTCTGTACCTCTAATAAGGCCTCCACCAAAGAGAATATGTGAGGGTGGGAATGGTAAAACATGCGATTGAGTTTACTACGAAATTAATGCCTCGCACGCATTGGTTGTTCTAATGAAGGAACCATCATAGACTGCCCACATTTTAGGAGGAAACTGACAATCGTCGGCCACATAATTGTCATGGATGTAATCCGCAAATTGCTGAATGCGATCATCGCGGGGTAAGGCTGCAGATATGTCTTCATGAAAGCACAGCTCTACATCCTCAGGTCCGAAAGACCTCAAAAAGACACCATCCCCGGTACGTGTCTTATATACTCGCTGTAGACCCAGAGCCTGTAAATGACGGAACCATTCCTGCCCCAAATGGAACCGACATCCAGTCATTTTACTCAGTGGCCACACTTTATGAACGGCTCCGTTGATCGCACGCTCGAAATCGACGAAGGTGACGGGTGGGGAGTGTTCGGCGGGTAAATAAGAGCGAAGGTGCCAAAGGGCTGCTTCATATGTACTCTCCTTCTTATCAGGAAGCAAACAGAAAGCAAGAGGAACGTACTGCCGGTCTTTGTAGCCGTGAATTGGGAAAATTTGATAAAACACACACGGACAACTTTTGAAAGTACCTTCCATCAGTATGTACGAAGTAATAACGTTATTTAATAGGGGTATATACAAAGAAATAAGCTAGGACGCAAATCGCCTATATCATTCAAATCCTCCTCGGACGCAAGTAGGTATCTTCCACTTCTACCGTGGGACGCAAATGTAATATCGCATTTTTGCCTGGGACGCACGTGGACACCAGCCATAAGGACTACATCCGCGCCGCCCTGACAAAAAGTGGTTTACTGGCAAACTTGGCATAGATACCCAACGACAGGGAACAACGAAGGAAGAAAGTATCCGCCCATGGGTGCAGCGCTACCAATGACCTACAGCAGAAATTACAGCGCGACGCGACAGATTGCCTCCAAAATAGGAACGATCTCGCTCGCAAGGACTCATATGAATAAGTGAAACGATGGACCAGCAAAGGTCACGAACGACTTGATATATTATACATAAGAATTAGGGAACTTGAAAAAGTGTTCACCTTCAAGCTATTGGTCAATGAATTGGCAGCGATACATTTTTTTAGAAGAGGATTGAACTGGAAAAGAACGTGCGCCATCAAGTGGAAGTGAATGATTTACCTTTGGTAGCTCCTTTTACCGTTAGTTTACAAGTGAAAGTCCTATAAACTTACACATACATAATCACATGAGTACAATTTAAAGTCAAACGGTCAACTTATTAAATACACCAACATCGCGGTCTTACATCTTGATTTACGTACGGATTCTGCGAATATTATCAGTTCCGTTCAAAAACTATCGTCTTTCTAATATTTCATTTTCTATAAAGTCTTCAGAAATAATTATACGCGAACGTATCCTTATTTTCACCCAATGTCTTTTACAAGAAATCAATAATTTTCGTAACGGACTCGGAGGACAAAGTGCGAGACGAAGTCTTTTTACAAATCACATTAGATTTCAAATCTCGCGTTTGGCCACACCTTTTATGCGATATCAGGAAGTCAAATCTGTTTCATTCAAGTGCTATTTCAATTTTTTCATTCTTTCCCTATTTGGATACCGCCGTAGTTTAGATACCCCTTCCGATCTCTTCCCGCTACATCCCAACGCTAGCGCTTCGTGGTTCAAATACGAAGGGATGGTTCAGCAGATCTGGAACAACCTCCACTCGGCATTCCAGGGAGAAGAGGAGGACAAATAATTTCAAGTTAATACAATTCAGTACAAACAATGGGCGACAATTATTACAATTTCGAACCTTAAATTGTAATGTGGAGGCGGCTGGGACATAGACCACTTTTCCCTCACAACAGAAAAAAAATTTTACCTCGACCTGGTGCCTTCAGTGAGTATTACACAAGATTTACTAGATTTTTATATATTTCACGCGTTGTACAGTCACACAAATTACGTGTAACAAATAAAATTGTTTTTAATAGAACAGTACCATACAGAAGAAAATACACCAAGTTTGAACTTTTAAAAGGAAGACTCGTGCCATATTCCATTAAGCTTTTTAAGGAAGAATTCAAGACCTAATAAATACAGGTGACGTATTTCCCTTACTTCGATTATTGCCTTGTAGGTATACAGTAAGAATAGACGGTATCATTGTCATCATGCACATAAACAATATTTATTAGGTGGCGCATCTAAGAATATCCTCGTTTGGTTCCGACGATCGAAAAGTATTGCTACGATGGATCTACCGCAATCCTGCACTCATATTCATCAAGATTATAAAGATGATATTGTTCTGCTCCTCGGTCCTCCTAAACTCGACAAAAATTTAGCCCACAATAAGCACTCAATTTCTGTACTCGAACTGAGCCCATATTTGAAATGAAGACCCAATATTGACGTACTACAACGCGATGATTTCTCAACAACGATTTGTTGAACACTCTACTAAATTTGACGCGACAGTTGAAAAATATAATGAAGGTGCACCGTAAACATAAGAAAATTTATTCAGAATGCACCGTGAAGAACAGAAAACGAATTACTAGATGTTCTACTGAAGGCGAATATGGACCACACGTAATTCAGCTTAGGTCGCGCTTTTCTAATTATTTCCACTCTGAAGATACTCCTCGCTTGATTTCATCACTTTGCATCTTTAAAAACAGTCATACAACATTATTTTCTCGTAATTTTTGACGTATCTTCGTACGTCACAAATTTACTAAACGCTACTCAAGACCTTGAGGACATTAAAATGGTCAATCAGAAAATAATTCAACTACCAAGTTATAATTTTTATCATGTTTACAAGTAATCACACGATCGATATTTTCACAACTCGCTCTACGAAGTTAATTTAAATCGAATCACGAACTGCCTAACGCTAAGGTCGCTAATATCGTACTTGCACATTCGCTAGTTCAATTCACTAGTTATTAATGATTATGACCTTCTGTTCCGGTTCCTGTAGTAGATTAAAATTTCTATGGAATCATCATTTGCATGCAATCGATATGCTCCCTATATTTTCGATTTGTAGAACTTTCGCGATTCTGAGCTTTCAAGTAGCCAGTAAACTATTCTAACAACACTATCATTCACGTAGTTTTATTCCCTTCGGCCTAAAATATATGCAATTAAATATCATTTCATCTTCCGTCATGCAAGAGGGAATCGCGTTCAGCGGGCTGATACGCGCAACCAGTTATTTGTTGACCCGTTCTTATCATTCAGGGAACAACATCAACGCAACGCATCACGTGCGAATTCTAACTGCTTTGACGGTGTATTATTATTCATCAATCATGACGAAAATCTGAAGAAATCTAGGGAAATTTCCGCTTTAGGGACGGTTTATCAGAATCTGCGTTACGTTAAATTGTAATCGTCTACTTGAAAAACAAATATCTACAGGTACATGAATCGGGGGCAGGAAAAAAGCGAACAATAATACCGGCGAAAGAATGTTAATAATTCCCTTTCACATTAATCACCTCAACGGGTACATAGCCAACATTTTTTCGAATAATTAAGCTAAAGACATTTCGCCTTTCTCTTATTCGTAATCAAACCCAGAAAATATCGTAGACCGAAAAAAGTCAGGGATATGGAACACCGAGATGATAACAATCTAAAGTAAGAGAAAACTTGGGTTCAAATTTGATAATAAAATAGAAAATTGAACGAGTAATTCTACAATTAGAAGAGAAATAGTTCAATGGTGAAGATTACAGAAATATGATCTCCGAGTAATACTCGTGCTAAGAAGTATTACAACTCAGAAGTAAAAAATTTGGTACTTAGACGAATCTTACCTTGACAAGTTCGAAATTATTGAATCTGTAAGAAAAAAAATTGAAAAAAATGAGAAATTTCCTCTTAGAATACATCAAGTAGCTTAATGAAAATCGTAATATGTTAACGTACCTGCATACTTTTCCAAATTCTTGCCAGTTCAGCTTTTGTCGTTTCCTCTCCGACATCCAGTATCCGATGACTGGGCAATTTTCGATTTCAGCTGACATAATAAGTGGTATTCAACACCCAAAATTAAAGATTCATCGATTTACAATAGTAAGAATACTAAACTTTAGTCGGGTAGAATCTACTCCCAGTTCACTCGCGGTACGATGATAAAATACAGTACTAACGTTTCCCGACGGAGAGCAATAATACATGCTAGAGACGAATAATTTGAGAGTTAATTAATTACATTATTCACTCGAATCTACAATATTACCGCTTCAGCACTACGATAACAAACGAATTCAGTTTTTAACCGCAGACAGGACTTTATCCTGCATTCAAGAGTCATGACTAAAATACAGACTACAGAATGATATTTTCGCTTTTTTGAGCTTCAAACACTATGAAAGAAAACTGTTTACAAACTGGGAGGGCGTGCTAGTGTGCGTGTAACGAGGAACCGTGTGCAATGACTCTGAAACCTCCAAAATTCCCAATTTTGAATTTTTACTCTCGGATTTTTTAATTATTTTAAAGGGAGTGATATGATTATTAAAGAATAGTGAAATATGACAAATCTGATACTTCCACTTCGAAAATTCTGAGATGAATTTATGGCACTTTGAAATTGATGAATACCAATACGCAGTATCATTTGAGTGACACGATCTACAGAAAAGTATGTTCCGATACTCATATAATCGTATCGTTTTACTAGATTTTTTCTTTACTGTTTACATTATGATCAAATTGAAGTTTCTCATCAAAATCCGCCAGAGGTCAGTAATAACAGAAATTCATACACTCAGGAAAACGTCGTTGTAAGAATTCGGTTTCGAAACTGGTTCTCCAGAATACGAATACTGCAAAAAAATCGTGGTCTCGGTGTTCGAAGAAGGAATGTTTCTCATTCATTTTCATTATTTGTTGTGACGTCACGTCGACTTTTCCGTTAATTAATGAAATACATTTAAAATTCAATGTTTCCACGATTGTTTATATACGGTACAATTTAGTAGTGTCCGTTCGTTCTCTTCGTACCTTCATCCGCAGCTCGACTGTCTCTCTTTAATACTAAGGTTGTCCTATGATAAACCAACATGTGTACTCTCGAAGATGAGAATAAAGACCTGCGATTCGAAATTGAGCAACAGCTGGGTATCATCGAGGTAAATTTATTCAATTTTAACATCATTTTCCTCATAGAGCACGATAAATATCGGCGCACTTATCGGAGTACATTATGGGGTATATCGGCTTTAATGTAGAAAAATGCTCGTCGACTGATCTTTCGTTTGTCTGCTTTTCAGTCCCAGAAACAAGAATTGCACGATGCTCACCGAAAAATAGACTGCTTAAGCCATATGAAGGTTGAAATGGAAATAGAAATCGAAGCTTTGACTGGATTGCAACAAATTAATGGAAATCTCGAAACAAAAGTACGAACTTTGGAGGCGGAATTGAGTTCTACCAAACAAAAAGTACGAAAAATCTGAAGATCATTTTGTATATGCCGGTAGTTCTAGCGGATTAAATTCCTAATTTGATTCCCTGTTATTCTAGTGTGATATGTTGGAAGTCGAATTATTGTCCGACAAAGAAACTCATGAAAAAGTCGTTTCTGAATTGAATACAGAATTTTTACATTTGAAAAACCAACTGCCGGAGGAGCCGAATCCAGAAAAGACTGATCAACTAGTTTCGAAATTAAATTCTTTAGAAGTAAAAAAATTAGCTTTAATTTCAATCTTAAAGAAAATAATTTGTATTTCGATTGTATGTAAAATATTTATTTCGTAGGAAACCAACAATTTGTTAATTAGTCAAAATGTAGCTCTTCAAAATGAGCAACAGCATTTAACCGAGAAAAATTTGTTATTGGAAATGTCTTTGAACGAAAAGAATCAAGAAATGGAAGAAATGAAAAATATGTTGGAAACGAAGTCGAGTGACTTGAAATCTGCTCTGAAATTAGTTGATGTAAGTTGAAAATATCATCGGTAATAAATGTCTCAATACTTGCGATACATACGCGATGTATATTCCAGGAATTACAAGATGAAAAAGCCTGTCTCAGGTCCGAATTACTCACTATGAAAACTCGCCCAGCATGTGAGGACAAAAGAGGCAACTCACTGTTTGCCGAAGTCGACGATAAACGCCAATCAGTTGCCCAAAAGCTGGATGCGATGCATAAAAAATACAAAGAACTAAAAAAGAATTTCATCAAGAAAAATGCCGAAATACGAGCTTTAGAAGTAATTTGTTATTTTATTTGCAATGTTTGTGACAAAGTTAACGTAGTGTAGTGAATCGGTTTTCCGCTAGTGGAAATTTTACCTAGAGTAAGGGCTTTTGTTGGATTTTTGACTATTTTTGTTGTTTATTTAATATTTTTACTATTTTTTCGCTCTCTTCATTTCTAATCGAGAAGACTTTACGTGTTTACGTCGAATGCATTTCATGTTCGTTCGTAATCGCGACTACAAAGTGACATTAATTTGCATGTTGACATTGACAAGCTCTTATAGAGTAGAATGGAAGAATGGTCCCTTTGAGTGGACCATTTACGTGTCCGTAGTTATCGTTTGGTTGGTATATGCTCTCCTTTTCTCTTTACTCTGTCCTAAAATATGATAATTATACCTGGTAGGCGTGTTCACTGAGCTCATAAAATAATGCATGATGCTTCTTGATCGTTGCTAAACGAAGGGAAAGATTTCATTCTGCGAGTACTTCAAATCTTTGTGAACTTTCAACTGTTACCATTGTCATTAACATTCGGTCGTGATTGCTTAGGATTTCATTCGGGACCTTTCTCAACGGGTGCGAGAAAAATATTTCTTTAAATTTCGTCAAATATTGCTCTCAGTCAGAGGATCTCTTGTACTAATTGAGAACTGAGAACTGAATTGATCTCATCACTAATTTTCTTTGAAAGAAAAATATATTTTTCCCATTGAATCGCGATGAAGGATCGAACGTTCAGGAATTTATTCGCCTGGGGCTTTCAATTTCAACATCGGTATTTATTACCGTATTCATCATGCATTTGTGTCGCGTTTAGTAACTTAATATTAACCTCTTTTCTTCTCTTCCTTATCGTTTATATTTATTCTAGTGCCACACTGGATATGTTCTTACCACATTAAGATAATCTTTATTACTGTTCTTTAACCGTGTGTGCCTCAATTTATGTGTGCTATGGGTGTGTGATTTTTTTTTCGTATAAGTTTTATGTTGATTAGAATATTTTTACCCTTCTATATACTGTATAAAGAGAAAGAGAAAGATTGCCATGCTAATGACTTTCATTTTTCTCCCTTATCATTTTTTCTCTTTTTATTAATTCTTTCTTACAACTGCCAGTCATCTTTTGTTCCTTATTAGTACAAATTTTCTTTAATATTTGTATTTATTATAGGCTGATCCTAATTATTTATGTATTAATAGTTAATATATCAAGTCTTATCTGCTGTACGTATGCGATGCAGCTTAGTATTTTACTATTTTTGGACAATAAACATTCCAGCCATATTCTTAAATAATAAATTCGTATATTATGGATTATTTAGACAATTTTTCCTATTCGATTGTACGCGTATGTGTGGTAACCTGGTGCTTGGAATGCGTATTATTTATTTTTTTGTGTGCGATTTTACGAAATTTGTGTCTACATCGCGCGAAGTGCTTTAATTTTTGTATTAGTGAAAGTATTTCATCTGCGAAAACTGAAAGAATATTCATTTTCGACAATTTCGTTTTGCACCTGTTTATGAAAGTAACACTCATCTTGCTAATTCAATGCATGCTGTATGAATGTTAGATTATTGAACTGCGTGAAAACTGACCCTCATCGATTTGGTGTCGGTTTTCCTCGTGTTCCACCTTAAATACCAGCGTACTAGAATGAATCATGCTCACTGTTTGTAGGCGGAAAATATTGATTTGAAAAAAAAGTTCGATGAAAACGAAAAGGCTCCTTACGAAACGATGGCCACGTTATTGGAATCCCATAAATTGCGTATCAAGGTAATTTGTTGTAAATCGTGGATCGTAGATAGTACGATGATATTTGTATGCACTGTTCTTACGCTTGAATAATGTTCAGGACTTGACCCAAAGAGTATCCGTTCTCGAGAAAAGACCGGAAAGTCCACAAATCATCTCCATATCCGAAATAACGAGTTCGAGTTACGATTCGTTGAAAGCTTTGGTAGATGATGAAAGGTAGGTGGAATCTTTTTCGATATCGATACGTGTATGCAAGTTTCCAAAGTTTCTTTACCCACGCATCAAATCAAGGGAAAACTTAATGCTGATTAGAACCGGCATTTGCATGTCTGAACTAAACTTTTCTCGCCATTTTGTATTTACCTTTCACCACTCGACTTTCCGAAGGTTGTAGCTAGATTCTAAAAGTCATGTTTGAAGGTAACTAATTGTAATGTCTTTAAAGAATAGAGTAACTTCCATGTTGCAGGAAAGCTTATCGTGACTTAACTCAAGAAATGGAGAAAAGATCTCTGAGAGAATTAGCTCAAGGTGAAGAGTTGTACAAACTCCGATCAGAGCTTCGGGCATTGACGGCCAAAAGGATGAAAGATGAAGCAAAAATCAGCGAATTAACTTTGAAACTGCAAATGAAAACGTGATGTGTTTCGTTTGAAGCGAGTTTTATGCAATATTTGTGATAAAATTATACATTCCTGTACCATCCTTACTTTTAATAAACGTATCGATTCGATTGGATCATGTACTTCGCGCTGTGTAAAAAGGTCTTCATGAAAAATTCCGAGACTACCCCAAGAATGTCTTATAATTCTCGTTCTTCCAGTTTGATAACACTTCCCTGTTATGTTTGTATTGTAATTATTTTTGTAAGTAATTGTGTTATTCAATGTTGAAAGTTATGCATAAGCTTTTGTAATTTTTTACAACGTTTTACATTAGTAGAGTCAACTTAACCTGTCAGTTCTTTTCCTCTTCCATGAAGATTTTTATGAGTACTCCATATACATAAATAAAAAAATTTGCTCAACTTTCTAGCAAACAAATGGACTGCACCTCGTATAGAACTTTATTCAAGTTAAAAATAATTACTAGAGAAAATCTTCGGCCATACACACGGCACAAAGTGGGTACACATTTACTTTTTCTAATTGATGGTTGATAGAAAAAAAAAATATTTGAAAAGTCATTCTCAAGATGTACCGCATCTCGAACAACAGCAATACGTAGACCAAAATACGTAGATACTACGAAAGAATTGGGAGAGAGGAGGAAAATAATAAATAAATACAAAAATACATATTATGTACAATATACGAGTCTACAAGAGAATAATAATTACAAGTAAAAACACATAATTTTCTCAATCAATTCGATGAAAAATTTAGGATAACATTAACAGAAAAAAGACATACATTATTGAGGAAAAAAAGGCATCGAAATTCTCGTTCGAAGAATTGTCACATCCGTATTAATATTTACAGATTTCGTATATAAAAAATTGAATTCGAAAACGCAATATTATTGTGATAATTAAAATCAGTTTTCGTCGTTATAGTAACGAGCGAAAGAAACCAATGATAATATTCAGAAGGAAAAAAAATAAAACAAAAACAAAATTGGGAAAAATAAATTATAATCGAACATTCCCGTATTAAATACATAGATCAAGTTAATTGTGTTTAAATTTTTTAGGAATAGAACAATCTTCATTAGATTGGTCCCTCGTTGCGGCCCATGATCTAGCTGCTTTTATTTTAGCTATATCGGCTTCTAGCTTGTGGAAAGGTCCTGTAGTACCACTACCAGCTGGTGAAACTGTTCTATTAGTGACCGTTATACTAACTGACTTCTGATTTATATTACTTCTATTTAATTCTTCTTGGATATCGCTAGACAGTTCGTGCTCTTCTTCGTCTTCCTCATTAGCTACTTCTTCTTCCTCTTCTTCTATATTCATTTCATCGTCTTCTTCAACTTCTTCAATACAATTGCCACCACGATGTAGATTACGATGGTACGTTCTCATCGTTTCCACGTCCACTTCGTCCAGCCCTTTATACAGTCTTCCATCGTCATCACTACTAATTTCTTCATCTGAGACCAGTTCATCCTCGGAGTCATATGCAGCGAAACGACTTTCGCCCATCATCGACGGATCTTCATCCTCATCTTCTTCTTCACCACAGAATTCCTCGCTATATCTCGAGAAGCCCTGAAGTCCGACAAGGTATTGATCACACTCCTCGTCATCCGAAGGGTAAAAATCTTCCTCATCCTCGTCGTCTTCGTCTTCGTCCGATGAAATCATATTCAAACGAGGCAAATTCAAGCTTTCTATATCGATTTCTTGCGCTGTCATCAGTTCAAGCAACAGCTTCTGAATAGCGTACCGCTTCCCACCCACCTCTTCGGACGGAAACCAGTTTTTCAAGGTATTGATGGGTAAATGATAATCCGTAATTTTTTTCTGAAAATATACAAGAAGAAAATCAAAAACAACTCGTACGAATCGATGATAATTCGAAATCTGCGATAAATTTACATCGAAAAAGGCTTCAACGTATTGTAGAACGAACAATCCACAATCCGTGAAATTGTCCTGTTGCGGAACGTGGGGTATGGCACCCTTTACAACTTTTTTCGAGAAATCGCGATCTTCGCCGTGTTTAACTTTGTATTCTACTCGCAAATAATCTCGCAACGTAGCGATTATACGATTTCTAGGAGCTCCGCGCAGCGAATCGAAGATCAAAATACACGGTCTGTAATACGAAAACCGAACAGAATGATTGAAAAATTCGTAGCGTTCACCTTTATCGCTCAGAGTAGGCTTACTGTTTAATTGGTTCCCGTTCCGTCTTGCCTCGTGGTTTGGGCTTTTCTTCAGTCTCTGTGGGTAAATAATCCTCATCGGTATCCTGTAGACAATGCAATAGAAGCATACACTCGGAAATTTTCGAAACAGTCGTATATATACACACTACAAACCTCTTCGCTGGGCACGTCTTCGTCAGTAGCTTCAGCTTCGTCACGATCTTCGAGATCATTATCGTCGTCAAAACAGATCCGCGTTCTCTCTCTCGTTTCCAGTTTTATCGGTGTAATTGTTACTGAAGCGAAATTGCCACTTTGCTCGGCAGCGGCCAAACTGGCTTCTGTGGTACTGGTTACTATAGTAAGAAGAGTATGTTACAATCTCATTCAAATAGGAATCAGATACAAGTTTTGAAGACTATTAATTAGTATTGGGGAGTGACAGTGTTCGTTTTTTGAAAACCTTCAAGAATACAATCAGGCCCAAGATCTCATTTTCCTGATCTTTGATACGTAGATACGTCAATTCTACTTTGTGCGGCGGATATTGGGAAAACAATGTAAAGTAACTACCTTCTTTCTCTTTCGACGAGACTTCGATAGGCGTATTGTCGGCATATCTCACAGGACCTTTGAGGCCAGGAAAACATATAATAGCGAGGAACCAATGTTGACTACAAAACAAAAATTTTGAAGTACGATTAGTCTCCCATCATCTAGAATTCCCGATTCACCGTATACACTAATATAACCTACTTTTCGTTTAACGGAATGACGATGTAATCTTTCGAGAAAATATCGATATTCTTCGTCCAATTCTTGACTCGACTATGGCGTATTTCTGCGTGCGGAGTAGTACTGCCAGCGGATTTCAAATGACGCGGCATTGGCGTAGCTTTATCTGTTAGTCTTTTATAGAAAAATGAACTAAAAATATGCGTTTTTTCGCGGTCTTCTGCCACCAAATGGTGAAGATAAAGGTATCTGTAAATTGTAAATCAATATAAATATACTTCGTAATTTCTTCGAAAAGAGAAAAATATCGCCTTCTTACTTGAGATAGAAATCTATAATGACGTCATTGAGGAATACATCAGGAGCCAAGCATGCATAATCTTCAGTATTGATACTGATTCCACCTTTTTGAGGAGGAGGTGGGAACACCATGATTCTAGAAACAGAAAATCTTTCAAATAAATAATCCGCATAAAACATCGCGTATGGAATAACAACCTTACGTACGTTTGTACTGGATCAGGAACTTGAACTGGGTGTTTCATCACTCTCTGTATCTAAAATATAAGAATCAAACGGAATGAAAGATAATCGTACGAAAACATGAGCGGTTAATGAACGACGAACTTACTTCTTTGGGCGCTAATTGGAGCAGTATTTCATTCGACTCTTCGTGACTCAATTCCCTCATAATACCCGTACCTTCGAATATTTCGCATATACTATCCCTGTTCGCATCCGAAATATTTTCTGGTAAAAGCGTAATTTGACGTTGACTTGCGGCTAAACAAAGTCGAGACACGAATAGAATAACATTCGAATCCAACGCATTAGACATTTTCAGATTCAAAATTTACCATCGTTAGACGTATCGAAATGTTCTTCTGGATAATGAGATTTTAAAATACTTCCCACTTTTTTGCCAGTTTCGGATTTAACGTAAAAGTAAATCGCCGGTACCGATTTAGAGCCTCTTCCGAAGTGAATTAATACTTTGTAAATTTCTCGAAACGGTATTTTCAATACGATATTTTCGGGACCTAAACACCATTGCCATCAGTTTACTAAACAATTATCGTATCTCTTTAAAATTCAACTCCAACTAAAATTATTACCAGGTATCACAATACGCAACCCATGCTTCGACAGTATGACTGGGGAGCGTGGCACCGACTTGAACGAACCTATGCGAATTGTCCGGCAAGTTAAAACAACGTAACCTTCACCATTAATCACGTCCAGAGAGCTTTCAGTATTCACACTCAAACTATCGTCTGCAAGTTGGAAACAAATACGATGAGGTAACTTACAAGAATGATTTAAACGTACAACATCAATAAATCGTATTCAGCATCGTACTAACCGATTTTGATAGACAACTTCTCATTCCTTTTAGCCGCCGATGGCTCTTTAGTAAGGAAGGAAAATGGAATTCCATTTTTTTCTGACAGTGTTTCTTCGGCTTCATCATCCGATGAAATTGTCAAGCATTCTACGGAGTCAAACAACAGGAATTTATAAAACTCATCTGAGCAATTAAACAGAGTGGGTTGGGACTCGAAACAGCGGTGACCACCCCCTTGCCGCTAGACATTGAGAAGGTGGTCAAAGTCGTGAATAATCATCATTTTAGAATAGAAATATGTCAAATGAAAAGAAACAGGACAACTTCATTAGAAATGATTGGACACCAGTTTTGCTTTCGAGTCTCAATACTAAAGGATCTATACCTGGTTCTTCTGGTTGATTCTGTTTCGGCGAATTCGTCTCTTCGGCATTTTCCGTTTCATCCGAGCTAATCAAGTAAGATGAAGAATCGTACTGAAAAAAAAAAACAAAAAAACAAAATAGTCAACACTCTTAGGCCCTACGTACCGGAGAAAAACATTCAAAAACTTTATACGTACTTTTCCAATTCCAACATCGGACGATGAATTGGACAAACTAAAAACAAGAAATACGAAGATATAATTATAGTCACGAAATACTAAAAAGAAGGAGAAATAGTTTAATACTATTACATTGCTTCTTCCGATACATCACTGGTAACGTTGCCGTTTTTACGAAAATTTTTGGAAATCGGAGTGGAATTACTGACGTTTACCTGAAACGAGAGATTGATATCCAATTTCAAGATAATAAACCCAGAGAACTTGAATTGGTTGATGGATAACTTACTTTTTGCGTAATTTCAGTCGATGATCCAACTTTGCTTTTCTGATTTGACCTATCAAAAATAATACAATTATTTGAAATCTTCAAGAGACAAGAGTCCTTCACTGCGTACAACTTATCGTCAAACGACAAGTTCAGTATGATATTTGATCTCACACTACAACCAGAGTTTTTCATCGTATCGATAAGTTTTATTCGAGAAACGTTGAACAAAAATCAAACATACAATTTGAATACCTCCTGCAAGCTACTCTGAGTAGAATTTCAATCTTTTAGAAACAGAAATCGCATAAATGGATTCCGGACTCACGAACTCTGAGATGAGAGCCAAAGGTAGATTTAAAAGGTTTTTGAGAAGTTTGTCATGCGACAGAAACATAAGTGTTCGAAATTTCGCCCGCTAATTTGGTTCGAACGGTTAAATTCTTCCCCTTTTTCGTTTTACAGAAACCACATACGCCAAAAAAAAAAGACACAATCGGACTTTCAGAGCTGTATCAATTTTTTAGGATTTCCTTGACTACATCTGTCGTACAAAATAAAATTGACGTATCTGCATATCAACAATCTGGAGAATGAGATCTTCGGTCCGACCAACAGGTTAATGTATGCGGGTTGGACGGACATAATTGCATTCACCAAGTTTTCCAAAAAAACGGGCGTTATCATTCCGAAACCAACTTCGATATCGAATTGTTCGATGAAAATACATCTTAAAACTTGCGTCTATTTCGTTGTATCATATTAAAGGATATTTCAAAGAACTGAGTTTGTAACGTACTTTTCGGGATTCTTGCTTTTGTAGATACGTCAATTCTATTTTTTACGGCAGAAATGACGCTACTCTTACACGCATCATGTCTGCTTCACTTTAAGTCATCTCAATAACTGATATTAATGAAATTCTCCAGATATAAACAGTTTTATCAAAACTACTTGTTATCGCTTCACCTAATCTACTTACAAAGATTGCGGAGCAACAACTGGTACGACGAGAGTAGATACACCGCCTGGTTTAGATATTGTCACACTTTGCGTGACGTTGACATTAGTTCCGGAGTTAATAACCTCAAGCAATTCCTTCGAATCACCTGATTCACTCAAACTGGATAGAAGGAAGGTAATATTTGTATTCGGAGTGTTTTTAATGATCGCGGGTATCATTTCTTGCGAAGCCAAAGCCGCACTTGAAATATTCGCAACACTACAAAATAGAAGAAGTAAATCAATTCATGAAGTAAATTTAGTTTCTCAATTTATTTCAAAAGCAGGTGAACATTATTACCTGATTGCAGTTGCAGGTTTTATTAAGCGAGAAGATGACGTTTGCAGTATAGTTTGTTTTGGTAGGTTAGTGACATTGGTTTCCGTAGGACCCTTCGCGTTTCCCGTCGGTAAATGCTGTTTCGAGGTTACAATCACCGAAGAATCAGCAGTTGGCGACGTTTTACATAATACAGCTTTCGATAATTCGGACGAATTTATTGAAGTTGAAGAAGGTTTCGGAACACCTTGAATTCTGCCAATGCATGATGGTTTGGATAAAGAATTCCGATCAACTGATTTGGAAATTTGAGGTACGTTCACTGACTTCGGTGGAATAGGCTTAAAAAGTTCTGAGTTCGGTAGGACTTTTTTGGTCTCCGCTGGTTTCGGCAAAAGAGACGGCCCCTTAGGACTGTTCGACATTCGCTGAGTAGACGACGGGTCTTTTTTTGTAACAGTCAGCGTTATTGCTTTCAACTGCCTACTTTTTTCAAGGGCATCGTTGTGAGAAAATTGTTTGAACTGATCTTGAATATCCTGAAAACAGTCAGATAATTATTATAATTCTGCTCGAGATAGAAGTGGCGAGAAATACGTTAGGTAACGGTTTATTCTACGAACCGGTGAATCCGGATTAGAGCTATCACCACAAGCCAAATAACTGCTCATCGTTTTATCACCTACGAAAACGATACATATGAGGAACTCGTAGAAAATTAGAATAGTTTTGGAGATCAAAAGAAAATTACTTACTTGAACTGCTTGATATTTGAGTCAGAGTAATGCTTGGTTTGCCTACGGGTTTCTTACTGGTAGACTGAACACTGGATTCAGGAGTGAATACCTCCGGGTTCTTCCGAGGTGTATTAGCCGATTTTTCTACGACGGGATTTTTGGTATTTGGTTTACTTGCTTTCGACATTGGGAAATTTATATAGGGAGGAATGCTGAAACGAAATCGTAAATTGAAAATTACGAATTCGATAGAATATCTAACACTTTAAATTCGATGCGTACTTCCTCTTCTCGGGTGCTGATTTCCCCTGAACATGGGTCGTCTCAGGACTCCTATCATCTGTAGAAGAAACGGAGCTGGATTGATTGGGTGTCCTGGTCGATATCGATGGAGCAGTAGTGGTCGTGGTAGTCGACGATACAGTATTCGATTTCAAACCTGTAGAACGATCTTCTACCGTAAGCCCGGGATAAGAGCTACGCACTTTCTCGATGGTAATCTGCTGCTCGTTATCACCTTTACTACTCATTGTATGGAGCAGAAATTCCTTGATCACTGAACTAAATTGTTAAACATATCCGCGCGCTGCTTTTATGCGCTGATAATAACTAGAAACGAAAAATACGGAACATGAACAGTCAACGAACGATTCCGCGTTTTTAGGTGACTTCTCGCGATCAAAATATTTAACAAACAGTTCAAATTTAAAATACTGAGCAAACTGCAAAGTGGTTTAAAGCTGCAATTCAGAACTTCTCGTCATTCGTCATTTTCTTTTTTCTTTTTTCTTTTTTTTTTTTTTTTTTTTTTTTTTTTTTCCACCAAAATGATTTTACAAATGTAGATAACAGCACTATCGGCTTTATGGCTTGAGTTCGCGGTAATTAAAGGCGAAATCGAACGAAAACGACCAATGAGGTCGTTGGAGATCAGTGTTGTCGTAGTACGGTTACATAATTGGGTTCGTACGATGGCAGTAATTCCATTTCTCCATTGCTGACACGCTAGTAGTTACAAATTATTAGCTAAACAGACGTTTTTATTTTCTATTCATAATTCATCATTATTTTTTGGAGTAAATATTTGAGTAAGTATCATGCAAACTTTCTGTTTCGCATACATTACGTGGGAGCGACCGTATCGTGAGAAATTCTCCAGTTTTGCACGCTGTTCATATTAATACTTTTTACCTTTGCGTGATGGCGTGTTTCAAATTTCAAACCAGATAGAATATTAGATTGAGGCATAAAAAAATAATGATTTTATTCTTGTCAACACGATTTCATTAACACTTACTGTACCGCCGAGCTAATGACCTAGTAATTTTAAAGCTCGTAAAAACGAATAAAGATTAAAGAATGAAGAATCTTCCGGAATTAAAGATGAGTGTTCGATTTTTAATCGAATACCTATATTGTATTCAAAATAATGCAGTTGAAACCATGAAAATATTTTGGAAATTCACCGACTATCCTCTCTTCTCTCTTCTCTTTTTTGTTTTTTTTTTTTTTTTGCCAAGCCGTTCTTAGGAACATTACTTTTTGTTTTCAGGGATTTCCTGTACTTTGTTCGAATAAAGAACGTAAAGTCTATTGTGAACAAATTTTCTGTCTGGTATACAACAGGTGTTGGTGGCAAAAATCTTCAGCGAAAAATAACTGTCATTGCATTACGCTTGACTCTTCAAAGTTATACAACCATAGAATCATTTTTTTCGACTGCACCAGAAATACAAAACATAGGCCTATGTAAAAAAATACGGTTCTTCATCTTTAGACCGAATGTATGGTTCATAATTAAATTTTCAATCTGATATTCGAGTAGTAAAGATTTTAGCTTCATAAGTGCCCATGGTAGGGACTAGGAGAGGCCGGAGAGTGTCCAATTTTTAGGACTTTTCATGTTTTTTTGCCCGTTTCTTGAATAATTAATTGATCTCTGTATGGAAAGAGAGGAATTTTGAAGAGTAAAGAACTGCTGATATGGTAACTTGAGACCTCTATGAATGAACCAATACGTGATTAAGCCCTCTCCTCTCCCTCAGTGAGTATTCGAAGGCACAATTTTGTGTTTTTCAGCTAGTGTATATTCAATACAACTTCAGATCTCAATACATTTAGCATAATATTAAGCGTTGAACACAATCACCTATCGTGAAGATTGAATACTATACCTACTGTAGCAAAATTCGGTTGACCATTCTGCGGGAACGATCCATGGATTTTTAATCGGGAACCTGTGGTATGTTTTTTTTTGAGAAATTCTGCGTGCGCCGTCCGGTGAAAAAATTACAAAAATTTCGACTCTCAAGTTATATACAATAAGAGAGGGACTCGGAAAAATTTAGTCTTCCGAGCTATGTACAATAGGAGCCCGCTCTCGAGCTCGGGTGGGGCAAAATAATGTTACCAGTTAAATGGGAGTTTCAATAAATTCACACTAGCTCAAAAACGCGAAACGTTAGATGTAGGTACTTTTTAAATCAATGAAATTATCTTCAATTTGCGCCTCTATACAACTTTCCTGAGTCGAGTTATGGACCAAAATGTGCCAAAAATTAATCAATTCGCCAAAATTCTCAAAAATTAAATATTGTTCAACTTTTCATATTTTATCTGATTTAAAAATGAAATTTCACGCTGATTCCAAAAAAAAAATAGGTACCTACAGAACACTACAAAGCTTGAAAGTGGGGGATTTTTCAATTCCTTTTTTTGGTTATCTTGCCAAATTGATCAACAAATGTAATAGATGAGTTTGATGTTGTCGATGGAATTAAATATCAATCCGATCACAGAATGATAAAAGAGATAAAATAACTTTCTGTAGATGGCGATATGAAATTCAAACAACAAGAAATTACAAAGATTAGAAAAAAAGGATGAGCAACTATGCATAAAGTTGAGAGAGGAGTTGGAAAAGGAATCAGAAACTGATCGATCAAAAGAAAATATGAATACAACAATATATAAATATATGAAAAAAGATTTAGAAAATGCAATGAAGGAAATGAGATACTAGTAATAATGAAGAGAAAGAAGACTTTTCAAAAAAAAATAACAGATTTAATAAAGAGAAGAGAAGAAAGAAAAAAAAATACAATAACTGAGAAAGAGAGAATGGAGCTAAACCTTGAAGAATTGAAGATAATAAAACAGAAACTGAGAAAATACAATGATCGATTAACTGACTCCGAAATTTTCCTCCTCATTTGACAAACTGAACAAAACCTGTAACACCTATACTTTTCATTACAATTTATTATTAAAACATTCTTTCTTTTTTCCTTTTCATGGCTATAATAGGTATAGGCATTTATGATATACCTACATCTAAAATAAGATTTACTTTTCCCTTTTTCATTTTTCGTTCATCTTACCATATTCACATAAGTTGTCTAATTAACTGATAATGTTATACATCAAGCAAATAGCCCATTAGTGTTGCTTCAATGCTTGTTAAATAAAGAAAAGAAAAAAAAAAAAAAAAAAAAAAAAAAAACAATGATCGAAAAGAAAATAAAATGATAGAAGTACCTATTGGAAAAAAAACACTCACGCGGTCGCGTGAGTAGTGCACGACTTTTCTACTCACAATACAAAACTCATTGAGAGAGTCACTCCTTTTTTTAAAATTAAATATCAATGACTCGTAAGCCAAATATTTGTAGAATAAACAATAAAACTCAGTTTATAAATTCTATCACTATATGATCGCTACATCAACTGATAACAGAGTAAAAATACCTATAGTTTGTTCACGATAAGAAAGGATAGAAGTTCATACCTTGAGAGTTGAGAATGGAACGCCAAAGGTAATCTTAATCTACCGTTCCATTCTCGAGGTATGAACTTCTATCCTTCCTTAACGTGAACAAAGTATATAATCCAATAAGGAAACTTGAATTTTGTTTTGATTTAGGCTAGGAGTCATCTAAAACCTACGAAACGTCTCCCGAAAATTCACACCCCCTACCTCTGCCTACACCTTGCTACAAGACTAGAATAGTTGTTTCTGCAATCTATGCCAATTGATAATTCGATTACTCCCAATATAATTAAGCATAACCTACAGAATTGTGTTAAATCAATTGCAAACGCGATTAATCGTCGAAAAAATTGTTGGTGTCCATCTTCAGACTCTGATAACAAAAAGATAGGAAAATCCGCCTTTCATAACGTAAGCTGCTACTGGTAGTAATGAGAACTTTTTCAAAAAAATGTAAATTTATCGAGAACTACTCATCCGACCCTCAAAAAAAATGCAAGTGCGCATCTTCAGGTAAAATACTATAATATGGCCAAGTTACGAAAAAATCCATAGGTTAGTTTCGGAGGAGTTCCGCGGACAAAAAATCTTATTATGAACAATAAATATAGAAGGAAACCTGAACGGATGGGTGTGATACTTCAATTTTCCGACAGGAAAAGTCGATAGAAAAGTCTAACTACGAGTTTTTTCACCGATTATTCACCGATAAATCGAAGATGAAAAAGTGAGTAACACTACGCATAAACGTAGGTGTCATATTTCTGAAATGGTTTCTGTATTTTCTGTGGTGGTGCAGCCGTAGTTGTGTGCATTTTGGTATATTGCAGTGTTAACGAGTGGGTTGCTTCTTAACGCTTCTTCTACCGGTCTACGATGCGAATAGAATGCGAGACAAGACAAGTGCCAGAGAGCCAGTGTGAGTTTTCTGCTCTGTGAAGACGTCGTTTGTGTCCCGAGCGTTGTGGTTTGGTTGAACTGATCAGTGATTTTCGTCGTTTATTAGAGAACAGATCTTCGTGTGTGTGCGGAATACCGTCGTTTCGTCCTTAAATATCAGCGTGAAAATAAAATCTTATTTGCTTTTAATTAATTAAATAATACTACGTATTTAATATCGTGCAATCTCACAATTTTTCCGCAGTGAACGTGAATTTCATATCACTTTGGTTTTTGTTCCTGTAAAACTTCATTCCTCTCAGGTAGGCGAAGAACGTTTATATTCACTGGAACTTTTTGGAATCGGAGCAGTAGCCTCTTCCATGCTGTACAAAAGACCGGAACCGATGAGGCATGCTTCTAATCTGCTATCGTGAATCATTCGCATGAATGTGTCTCGTTTCAATAGCGTAATGTGAGCGTATATCTATGTATGTGTGTAGGTGTCTACCTTACCTATTAGACTCCAGGATGCGTAATGCCGGCACCCCTGATTGAATATTAAAAAGCAGAACACTTGTTTAATGAATTGTGAATTTGTTGAATTCTTTCGCCATGTGTCCAGAGCATACATTAGGGTAGGATGTTTCGTATGCGATTTTATCGTTATAGGCACACATTTCTTCTTTCTTTGATTATCATCTTGCTGATGTTTGTGTTCACCCTACTGAATTGTTTGTGTTTCAAATTACAAGGGGTATAAAAGGAAAATTGAAAAAAAAAAAAAAACTCATTCTGTTTATAAAGTCACTGAAGTCTAATATTCCATTTAGATATATTTTTTGATTATTCGAAATCTAGGTGGGGAATATAAGGTAATTGGTTTGAAAAATCGTTTTCTAAATGTTTCAAATTGATGTAAATGCATTGTTTTCATTGGAACGATTCACTCTACACAAAGAGCTGTAGAGTCCGCATCCCGAATTTGAAAAGAAAATTCATCAGGGCTACTCGAGCATTCCTTTCAGCTGTTCTTCAGTATCAGTTTGCACTGAATAGCAGATTTCTCTCTTTTCAGCCCGTAGCATATGAGAAATTATTCTCATTCAGCGATAATACCTACCCTATTCTTTGCATTATTAGTATTTGTAGCTTTCCATGTATTGAAACTTAAATATTCTGAAACTTTGGAAAATGAATGCCTACGTAACCTACCATATTTTATTTTTTATATTTATGATCGTTTGAAATGTGTCAAAAACCGGTGTTTACGTTTGAAGAGAATGCAGCAAAAACTATACTTGCTTCCTTTATCCTAAAGATCTGGTCTAAAAAGTGCAATAGATCGATTTTTCGTGACGTCACAGCACTGATATCTGATGTAAGGTATCCAAAAAGAGAGAATTTAAATGCCATTGCAAACTCTGCAATGACAGTCGGGAACCCCTAAGCTTCGTAGTTCCGTGGGAAACTACCGATCACTCTTTCGAATTTTTTCTGAACTTTTTATTTCGGATTTATCGGTATCTTAATTTTACAGGACTTCCCAAGTGAAAAACTGAACTACGACATTAGGTAGATCAAAAAATTTCCGTAACTCCTCGTGGGGAGTATTAGATTGAACGAGAAGGTCGCCCATATGTTGGGTGGAAGCCGCTTTAGGTATGTTCGGGAAAAGACCGACCACGTCCAAAGAACATAGGGTTGTGCCTAGAGGAAGTAATTCGTTCTTAAGCTTATCAGCTGAGGAAACCGAATTTTTCACGGAGTAAGGAAACTTGTACTTGATGCGAGATTTAAACACCGGTTCAAATATTTGGCGAGAGAGTAAGCAGGGGAGGAGACGTAAGAAACGACTGGTCGCATCGGGGTATCTTTTTTGTGTACCTTAGGCAACCTGTAGAGGAGGGGAGGCATTGGATTAGGTTCAAGCAGGCATTTCTTTACCAAAGGCTTGTTAATGATAATAGTGCTTTTGTTAATGGCTCTCCCACACTGGCGCGTTAACGCCGCGCGGTAGCGTTAGCGGTGCGGTGAAATGCGAACGATCGCAGCCTACCGCTAACGCACCGCTTCGGCTTACCGCTTGGATATCGCGCTAGTGTGGGAGAGCCTTAATAACACTCCAATCCTCGTTGACATAGTTAGAGACATTGAAGAGGTCATTTTCGATAGCCCCGAACTGGTGAAGCGCTTCTGCTATACCTTGGTAATGTAATTAGACTTCTCCATTACGCCTGTAGCACTGTAGCATTCCTTTCATCCGCGTTAGTAAGTATTGACTCCTCCTCCCTGAGCTTCTTCCTCGGACCCTTAATCACCTCTCTCGCAGCGCGAAGTTACGGACTAGATCAGCACACGTTTTTTGAGTATTGATACCGGGTCCAATCTGAACAGATGAATCAGCAACAACATTCACCAGGGCATCAGCATCATTGAGCAGATAATTTGTCATTAAATTTCAGAAAATGTCACTGCTTCATTCAATAAGTATATCCGAGCGAAAAAAAGAAAACGATCTGGATAATCAGACCTTTTGCTGTAGTGAAAGAAAACCTTTCGTTCAGATTGCTTCGAATAAATTCGCTTGGACATTAATTACATAAAAGTAAAGTTTAGTTCTGTAAAAGCCGGCCAAGCGACAAGCCAACGGTTTGGAGAAGAAAATTTCTTGTAGAAGTGCGATAGACCTGTTTCTATGGATCGTTGGCTTGTCACTTGACCGGTTTTTAGAGAACTCGGTTCAATTGTTATTCAATTTTCATTGATTTTTAATCTGGAATTCAAAGGCGAAACCCGTGCTAAAGAAACAATTCTAACTTCTGTTTTTTTTAGGGGGGGGGGGGAGAGGTCAGTTGTACATTTGATTCTTTTTATGACTTGTTTTAATTGATATAAAATCTATTTCACAGGAACGTTATTTGTCCACTCATTGGGTCATTTTTTTCTTTTTTCTTTAACAGGGAACCTGTTCCACGGGGGACTATTTCGAAAAATTTGGCGTGTGCCGTGTGATGTCCAATCAAAACAAAAATGGTCCAAGTCCAACTTTATTTGCAAAAATGGTTCAAGTCCCCCTTCTATCATATATATAGCACGAATTGGACTTGTTGACTCTTGAGCCATAATATAATTATGATAGGAAGGGTACTTGAAAAAATTCGAAGGAGGGAGATTAAGAAAAACGACGGCGTCCTTAACGACGTTAACAAGGAACGCAGGGCTCCTGTTCTATGGGTCGGATTGGTTTTGGTATCCAGAATTCAAATTGAAGTCTTGAAGATTCTTAAGTTTTCCTGAGTCCCTTTTATCGTGGTGTATGTAGCCTCAAAATAAGAATTCTAAGTTCCTTTTATTATGGTTCGAGAGTCGAAATTTTTCGAAGTTTTTGGTTGGACGGAAAATTTTTCAAGAAACCTCCCATAGAACAGGTTCCCTGTTGAAATTTCGACTCTCAAGCCATGATTTCTGATAGGAAGGAAAAGGGATTCAAGAAAACTTGGGAAGTTTCAAGATTTCAATTTGAATCCTCAATACAAAACCAATTCGACCCGTACAACAGCTTCTCTACGTTCCTCGTTCAACTTTGTTAAGGAAACCGTTGTTTTTTAGAACTTGTCAGATGAGCCCTGGGGAAAGTTTATGGTAAAATCCAATGTAGGTCCATGGTCTCGTCTGCATCGTTCATCATCTATTCCCACGGACTGATCGAGTTGTCCCAGTAAATTTTAATCTAGTGAGTCACAAGGCCAGGTCAGAATTTCTTGATATACGATTTTACGTTATTTTCTCTCGAGTGCTATATTTTAAACGACGTTTTTTCAAGATTTATGTAATCATCTGAATTTTTCCGACGATATTTTTGCAAGATACATTCTCGTTTGTGGAATTTAGACGAAAGAGCATTTTAATTCGAATGCACTAATGTGCATATATTAATAATATCTTTAGTATCCTTTGGTGTCGTTTTCTGGATGTGTGCATTCTCGGTGATAAAATATACAGTACTTAGCTGGAGTTACAGCGATAAAGACCACTGCATATTCGCATTAGTGAATGATAATAATGAAAAAAAAAAAGAAAAAAAACTGGTATGGCTGTGGAAAATCCTCATCTTTTAATATATTCGCCAATGAATACTGCCGTTGTAATTTGATGAGATTGCTAGTAAATTATGGCATATCAGCAGGATTCCGATATTCTCGTTAAATTCAAACATCAACGTCTGGCGCCATAGTAGTGGACTTTTCAAATTCATGAATTTATTATTGTATTTGCGAAGAAAGGAAGCGGAGATGCCCGACTGCAATTACCTATTATGTTCACTAATTCACCTACCATTTCCTCTTCGGAAATATGGAGGAGGTGAAAACGACGTTAACAATTTTTTTTCGCTGTTTTCCGAAACGAATTTTCGAATTCTACGAACGTACAATTACGTATGTGCGGATTTTTTTTCGGTGATTTTGTTCGTATAAATTATTCTCAAATGGGGAAAAAGTTACATAACTGATAGTCGTGAACAATGGAAAACATAATTTAGTCAACTCTGCTGTACGAATTTATTCTTATGAATCTCCTGAAATATGATCGAAAATAAAACAAAATAATGGGCGTGAGAACCGCACAGTCACTGACATGCGATTCTCATGTACAAATCATAACAATTTTTCTCGTAGACAAAACTTCGTGTGTAGAAGTGTCGCAAAAAATTATGGTGCAAAATCATCTCCAAATTTTGTTGAGGGGAGATGATATTAATACAATTAAGTGGGATTGTCCTCAACATCGATACTACGAGTATTAGATGTTTGTCACGCATAAGACAATTTAATCGAATTTTCATGGGTGGGAAAGAGGAAACTATTTGTGACGTGTCACAAGAAACCCAGGCGCATAAGTCAGAAAATTTTTGGCAATTTTTGACAGAATAGCACGCGATAAGTGCATCCTGGTGGAAACGGCCGACACCCAAAAAAAACACTATACAAAAAAATTTTTAATGTTTTTTAAATATTTTTTCGCCTTTTCTAAAAGTTTTTTTTCTGACTTGTGCGTGGTTTTCCCATGACACATCACATTTTCTTTTCTCTACCAAATTTAGTTTTAAGATAAAAGGTTTTTGAGTTTCCTTTCTATGCGAGGGTCTCAGGATCTTACCCCATCAGAACGTTTTTTCAGCAGTAAGAATTGAATTGCCGAGAACAACTTGGACTGTAGTTTCTGCTTTTGCTTCCACTTCATCGTTTATTTTGACCTGTTTTCAACTTTCAACTTATTGTCTGTTGCCTGTTTTAAACTTTCATATTATTGTCTATCATCAGTTCAGTGGGAAATCGAACATAGAACTCAAAAATAGCCTTCTGGTGCTTCATTTGCAAATCAAGAAACCAATGCTTATTTTACTTTAAAAATACTCGGTTGAGCGCAGTAGACAAATTTCTTAGTGATGATGTCATAGGAAGTGGTGAATAAGGTTCGCCTGTGGTACTTGCTACCCTCTTAACTCCCATAAGAAAAACCATAGGGATAAAGATCGTTGTGTTGCCGAAAAAAAAAAAAAATTTTGCGAGCAGAAGTTTATAAACGAGTACTAGGAAACCCGTAAATTATGAATTTTAATTTGTGTAACTTGAATTCGTAAAATATTTCGACGGTTGCTCTCCGTGAGTCAATCGCGTCAAGAGGTTTATAAACACCAGAACAAACGGGTACTATTGTCAACTCACTGTGCGAGAAAAAAAGTGAACGTTGATGACATCGCAGGCGAATTGAAGCTGACGACGTCACGAATGTTGATGACGTCAGAAGGAAGTTTAGACCAATTGATGTATTTACTGTGCCTCTAGAATCGAAAATTCGGAAGTTTGAAACTGGGTTTCTTCTTTTTAATGTCTTTACCGTCATCGGCATCCCAGCCTTTTATTAGAAATTTGCGGGTCCGACTCTATTGGAAATCTGCAAGTCCAAGTCTGAATTGACTCCTCCCCTACCAGAAAATTTGCGAAGAATCCTTGACGTAATCTAGAGTAATATTACTAAATTAGCTCAGTACACCAGCCCAAGAATGAAGGCGAACGAGCGGAGTGAGTCCGTGAAAGCTAGTTAGCTTGAGGTATGTAAACATGGTCGTCACGGATGTTGATGACGTCACAAAGAGGTTTAGGCTGGTTGACGTCTTTACTGTGCCTTTTTCCACTATCGAAAATCATTTTAATTGTCTTGAATGGTAAATGGATCGAGCAACTATAAAAAAATATTGAAAATGATCTTCATTATTTTTTTTTTTTTTCAAAATTGGGTTAGTACACTTGAACTTCAAAAATTTTCCCCCTCCGCTCTCCTTCTTCAATTTCTTACATTTGAAAGACCATCCAATCTTATCTATCTAATCGAAAATAATGAAATAAGCTCTCAAAATTACTGATTTATATGCAATTTACGAAAGAACCTCACTTTCTAGAAGAGGCAAGATAGCCAGGATGCACGATCGAATTTAATGCTATTGCACGTGAATTTGGAAAAAGACCCTAGCCGGGTGAGGGAGGGGGGGGGGGGGGAAATGGCCTTGATCGAAAATTATTTCAAATGTCCGTCAAAATGTTGTCCCCAATGAGAAAACTCGAAACCCAAAACATTGGATCCATACGCTCACCCACATGGGCTGCAGAGTAATTTTTAGACCTGAAATCCAAATGGCTCTATCTCAGGCAATAACACTACCCAACAACCTAAAAATTGCTGAGCTAAAATTAACAAATTGTAGTTGAATTTTGAACGCTGAATTCAATGCCGTTCTCAGTTTTTTGATAGCTGAAAACGGCATTGAATTCAGCTTTCAAAATTTCAAAATCCATTTAAAATTAGATAATTTCAGCTCAGCAATTTTCAAAAAGTTTGAATTTGTTGGATAGTGTAATGATCGCACAGCCATGTAACTTGGGGACATTTTAGTATATGTGAACGTTCATCCACTGTATCTTTTTTTTTTTAAATCATTCATATTTTCTCTAGTTTCTAGCTATAACAAAACTTCAAACTCGAATATTGAACAAAATCGAAGGGGGGGGGGCACCCATGGGAAAATCATTCATTTAAAGCGCCATATCTTCTACTACAACATACATTAATACCATAGTCCTCGGTGAGGTGGAACATTCCCAAACGAATCAATATTTAATGAATTTCTGTGATTTTTCCATCACTAGCGGCGTCAACTGTGACTGCTACCGCAATAGACCGCGTGAAATCAATAGTAATGTTCCAGCTGAAAGATACGCACTCCTCCGTGGAACGAAATGGGAATGTAGATAGACCAAAAATATATTTTCAGTATTTCGTTTATCGATTTGGTCAATTCTTATGTGGAGTGCGTTAGATCGAGAAAAATAATTGAAAAATTCTCCAGTAGCTGGAACAGTCTGAAACAGTAGAGAAGTGAGAAAATCCACTTTTTCACCTCGGAGGACCGTGAGTTTTGGTATTTCATTCATCAATTAGGTCGATTACAATGTAAACACGTCCACCGAGTTCGAAAAAAAAAAAATGGTCAAATAATTCTCCAGTTGCTGGAACGTTCTGGAAATGAAAAAAATCGAGAAATCTTTTTTTCACCCTGGAGGACCGTGAGTTTTGGTATTTCATCCATCAATTAGGTCGATTATAATGTAAACACGTCCACCAAGTTTTTCCGACTCGGCGGATGTTTTTACATTAGAATCATCCGAATTGATTAACAAAATATGAAAAATTGCAGTTCTGTAAGTTGAAAAAGTGGATTCTCTGGATTTCATACAATTTCAAAAACCTTTCCAGCGACTGGAGAAAAATCACGATCTTCCAGGTTGAAAAACTGGACTTTCTCGATTATTTGTCACTTCCAGAACGTTCCAGCGACTGAAGAATTTTTTGACCATTTTTTTTTGGAACTCGGTGGACGTGTTTACATTATAATCGACCTAATTGATGAATGAAATACCAAAACTCACGGTCCTCCATGGTGAAAAAAAAGATTTCCTCGAATTTCTTCAATTCCAGAATGTTCCAGCGGCTGGAGAATTTTTTACCATTTTTTTCAAACTCGACGGATGTATTTACATAAGATTTGAACTAATTAATAAATAAAATACCAAAAATCACGATCTTCCAGGTTGAAAAACTGAACTTTCTTGATTATTTGTCACTTCCAGAACGTTCCAGCGACTGAAGAATTTTTTGACCATTTTTTGTTTCGAACTCGGTGGACGTGTTTACATAGTAATCGACCTAATTGATGAATGAAATAGCAAAACTCACGGTCCTCCATGGTGAAAAAAAAGATTTCCTCGAATTTCTTCAATTCCAGAATGTTCCAGCGGCTGGAGAATTTTTTACCATTTTTTTCAAACTCGACGGATGTATTTACATAAGATTTGAACTAATTAATAAATAAAATACCAAAAATCACGATCTTCCAGGTTGAAAAACTGAACTTTCTTGATTATTTGTCACTTCCAGAACGTTCCAGCGACTGAAGAATTTTTTGACCATTTTTTGTTTCGAACTCGGTGGACGTGTTTACATAGTAATCGACCTAATTGATGAATGAAATAGCAAAACTCACGGTCCTCCATGGTGAAAAAAAAGATTTACTCGATTTTCGTCAATTCCAGAATGTTCCAGCGGCTGGAGAATTTTTTACCATTTTTTTCGAACTCGGCGGATGTATTTACATAAGATTTGAACTAATTAATAAATAAAATACCAAAAATCACGATCTTCCAGGTTGAAAAACTGGACTTTCTCGAATAATTGTCACTTCCAAAACGTTCCAGCGACTGGAGAATTTTTTGACCATTTGTTTTTCGAACTCGGTGGACGTGTTTACATTATAATCGACCTAATTGATGAATGAAATACCAAAACTCACGGTCCTCCATGGTGAAAAAAAAGATTTCCTCGAATTTCTTCAATTCCAGAATGTTCCAGCGGCTGGAGAATTTTTTACCATTTTTTTCAAACTCGACGGATGTATTTACATAAGATTTGAACTAATTAATAAATAAAATACCAAAAATCACGATCTTCCAGGTTGAAAAACTGAACTTTCTTGATTATTTGTCACTTCCAGAACGTTCCAGCGACTGAAGAATTTTTTGACCATTTTTTGTTTCGAACTCGGTGGACGTGTTTACATAGTAATCGACCTAATTGATGAATGAAATAGCAAAACTCACGGTCCTCCATGGTGAAAAAAAAGATTTCCTCGAATTTCTTCAATTCCAGAATGTTCCAGCGGCTGGAGAATTTTTTACCATTTTTTTCAAACTCGACGGATGTATTTACATAAGATTTGAACTAATTAATAAATAAAATACCAAAAATCACGATCTTCCAGGTTGAAAAACTGAACTTTCTTGATTATTTGTCACTTCCAGAACGTTCCAGCGACTGAAGAATTTTTTGACCATTTTTTGTTTCGAACTCGGTGGACGTGTTTACATAGTAATCGACCTAATTGATGAATGAAATAGCAAAACTCACGGTCCTCCATGGTGAAAAAAAAGATTTACTCGATTTTCGTCAATTCCAGAATGTTCCAGCGGCTGGAGAATTTTTTACCATTTTTTTCGAACTCGGCGGATGTATTTACATAAGATTTGAACTAATTAATAAATAAAATACCAAAAATCACGATCTTCCAGGTTGAAAAACTGGACTTTCTCGAATAATTGTCACTTCCAAAACGTTCCAGCGACTGGAGAATTTTTTGACCATTTGTTTTTCGAACTCGGTGGACGTGTTTACATTATAATCGACCTAATTGATGAATGAAATACCAAAACTCACGGTCCTTCATGGTGAAAAAAAAAAATTCTCAATTTTCTTCAATTCCAGAATGTTCCAGCGACTGGAGAATTTTTTACCGTTTTTTTCGAACTCGGCGGGTGTATTTACATAAGATTTGAACTAATTAATAAATAAAATACCAAAAATCACGATCTTCCAGGTTGAAAAACTGGACTTTCTCGATTAAGTGTCACTTCCAGAACGTTCCAGCGACTGGAGAATTTTTTGACCATTTGTTTTTCGAACTCAGTGGACGTGTTTACATTATAATCGACCTAATTGATGAATGAAATACCAAAACTCACGGTCCTCCAGGGTGAAAAAGTGGATTTTCTCACTTCTCTACTGTTTTCAGACTGTTCCAGCGAGTGGAGAATTTTTCAACTGTTTTTCTGAATCTAACACACTCCACCTGATCCGTGGATGTGTTTACAAAAGAATTGACCAAATCGATAAACGAAATACTGAAAATATATTTTTGGTCTATCTACATTCCCACTTCATTCAACGGAGGAGTGCGTATCTTTCACCTCGAACATTGACTGTTGATTTCACGCGGTCTATTGCGGGAGCAGTCGTCGTTCACCCCGCTATTGATGGAAAAATCACAGAAATTCATTAAATATATTGATTATTTTGCGAATGTTCCACCTTACCGAGGACTATGGTACTAATGTATGTTGTAGTAGAAGTTATGGCGCTTCAAATGAATGATTTTCTCCAGGTGCCCCCCCCCTCGATTTTTTCAATATTCGAGTTTGAAGTTTTGTTATTGCTAGAAACTATAGAGAAAATATGAATTATTTAAAACACAAATACAATGGATGTTCACATATTCTAAAATATCCCCAAGTTACATTGCTGTGCGATCATTATTGCTTGAGATACAGCCATTTGGATTTCAGGCCTAAAAATTACTTTGCAGCCCATGTGGGTGAGTAGGTGGGTCCAGTTTTTTGGGTTTCGAGTTTTCTAATTTGGGACAACACTTTGACGGATATTTGAAACATTTTTCGACCAAGGCCATTTTTCTCCCTCACCCGGCTAGAGTCTTTTTACAGTTCTTGCAGGCGTGCACGTTATTACTACGTATGGTTCTGCACACGGATACCTCGCCTAGTTTTTTCTGCTGAGTCATCTTCGTCATGAAATTTTTAAAAGCTTTCATCCATTGACTTAATTCACTTGGTGCTTTGCCCAAACGCAGTTCTTTGAGAGAAAATTTTGATATACCATTACTCTTACTGATGCACAACATTTCAGTGTAAAAATATTGAAATGGAATTAACCTCGTGCAGTTTCAAAATTTATACGGGTTATAAATTTTCTGCAAACGTGTTTTCTTTCATAATTTCGAAAACAGGGTAAAGACCTCGTATAGAATTATTGTCATTGAGAAGTCATGAATTTGGAAAATTGCGAAATTTGGTAGATATTCTTGGTGTGAGTGTATCGACGTCAACAGAGGTTGTGGTCGCGTCGATGAAGCTAAATTTTGGAGTATAGCATTAGCTGTACATATACATGCTCGTAAATTGGTCATCCGCTTCAACTGATAGTGCTCTCTTTTCCTCACTTCGTAGTACTTACTTGTCGCAGAATCGGAAAATATGCTAAGTCTATCTCCCTGCACACAAAGGTAACTTTATGCTCCGAACATTTTTCATTTCGTGATGTCGCTTCGTTTTCAAACGCGATCGTAGGTAGAAAACCGAGCTGTACGGGGGAGGAATCGGACATTTGGAACGACCAATTATCACACGAATATATAGAAGAGTATTTATTACGATCGTCTCTCTCTCTTGCCATTTCCTCGTTTAACGTTGCCGCGAAAAGATAATTTGGATCGCACGCTTTTTTTCAAGTTCCCATATTTGGCTTGGGTCGCTCCATCTATTTTCTACGCGTTCGCGTTATCTTTTAAAACTTTCCCAAGTATCTTACGATGATGATGCGCGCTTCATTTTACTGCAACGTGTATAAATTTTTTTTCCCTTTTGACAAGAAGAATACAGTAATTACACCTTTTCACGTATCCGTGATTTGAAAATTGAATGATGTGTGGTGCGCGGAAGGAGTTACCTTTCTGCGTGAGCTGTTGTGTTGAAAGAATATCGGAGTCTCATAATACACGATTTGATGGCATCGAGGAGAATACTGTTACGATTATCAATTTTCGTTCAAGTGTAGGTTGTGAAAGTTCGTTAATGGGCCCCTAAATCTGGTTGCAAATTGCTTTTTAAACCGGTGTTGAGTGATGAGATTTTCATTGTTGCCGGTACGGAGATGGGGACGCCACTGTATTATAATTCTATACTCACTGTATTATAATTCTATACTCGTTTATGTATACCCGTCTAATATACCTACGATCGAGTTATTGACCTTTCGCCTTATGCGGAAAAATAAGCCGCGAAAAGATATCCTTCTATTATTCAATCAACTTTTAAAACGAGAGAAGGGAAGGTAATACACGCTTGTCTGCGATGAAGAAAAGAAGAGACGTTAAAATTCAGATTACTCTGATAACGAAAGATTTGTGTGTATTCTGGAATTCCGCGCTTCGGTATTTAAATTATTATCGTACAATCTTCTGATGAAAATAAATGTTTTTTTTTCCCCCTCTAGATTTTTGTTGGCCTGCCAGCAAAGGACGGATGTGTCGTGTTCGTACTACGTACTCTATACTTGAAATTTAATAACCTAGTGTGGGCGAGGCTCAAGTGAGGCTGGATTCATTTCGGAAGCATAAGAAGATGCGAGACGGTAGGAGAACTTACGTATTACGTTCGTTATGAGATTATAGTCGTTGTAGATTCGGCCTTAGACGATGGAAAAATTGTACTATGATTTCTATACTTTTTGAGAGTGGAAATCCGCAACTAATCGAATTTTCCCACATAGAACAATCGTCAACCTTGATCGTTGCGAATTTCACCCGCGTTTGATGGTTGATACTTCGTATTAATTTCATAAAGTCGTTAAAATTTTCAGCGCGATAATAAAACTTTTTTTTCCTTGAAATTTAGACGCTTGTTATCGGTTGAACACCTCTTGTTTTGTGATCTAGATCGCTCGTTTGATTATTTTTGGCCAAAAATGAATTACGCTCGTAATTTTAGAAAAAAGATCGTAAAAACGTGCTCTTCACTAATCTTCCGAGAACTTAGCAGTAATCGAGCGTTGTACGACAATATTGTCCTAGTAAGATGATCTCGATTCGTGGTGAATGACAAAGTCGCGGATAGAACTTTCACAAATTAAGTTTCCTTATTCTACCTTCACCGCCAAGAGAGCTGCGTCTATCTACGTAGATAGGCCGCTACTGCGATTTTGTATAACTGTCGTACATCCGCTGTTGTATCTTTCATCGTAGACTTACTGCATTTTATTCGGAACCTGTTATAGTCCGCAGGAATAATTGAAATGGCTCATAACGTATTTATCTTCGATACAGATATCGCGTCTGTCCGATTTTCGACAGCTGGAATGAATGTACACCAGATTTGAGTGTTACGATTTCGTGGAATAAATATTTTGTGTGTGGTCTGGAGTAAAAATGGAATCATATGGTGTACACGTTCTTAAACTGTCATCCGTACGTTAAGCCCATAAACTGGTCTCGAATCAATGCCGCACCCTGTTTGACAATGAATGCCCAGATACTCAGATCCGTTGGCCTAGCTATTTTAGCTTCGTTTGTTAGGCGAGCTCAACTACTTTGGTGTGAGCTTTGCCTCAATTCGCGTTCATAGTTTCTCAAAACGAAGAAAATTTATGAGTTTTCGATTACTTCCGTTGAGCGGAGAAATGGTGCCAGGACACTTCGACCGCTATTTTTGTCGCTCATTGGATAATGAGATCCTCCATTCACCTCTAGAAACTCCGCGTTTCACTCAAATTGCACTACGAGGGAAAATTTGAGGAAATTTTGAGAAATCACACGTATTATCCTAGATCAAAGAATTGTCTTACTGGGTAGTACCCAAAATTTAGCACCTACATCACAAATTGTTATTCAGGTCGAGTTTGCACCATTTGTAAATTAGGATTGATTTTCTTGCTCTTGAGCTAATGTGACCGGACAGGAAGGGAGGGTAGGTGAAGAGTGCGTGGTCAAAATCACAATGACTGACTTCCAGATCATTCTTCAACGTTTCCGAGGACTTTGGAAAACGTCAGTAGCTGTCTATCAATAACGAAAAATATCGAATCTTTGGACTTGGAAGGATATATCTCGATGATCTTGAGACTTCATAGCTGCGAGTCAAAGGTCCGCAACAGATCGTGACAAGGAAGGAAAGATTTGCAAGTATCTGATTTCAGAAAGAGGAAAATTCGCTCAATAATGATTTCTTAGTTTAAATTTTTAGGCAGTTTTCTGCCTTCAAACTTGGAAGAGTATCTTCTGATGACCTTGAGGTTTCAAGGTTGTAGAGATCTGTGCCGTTGACATGACGTCCAAGCCCCGCCCGCAATTTAGAAAAACGAAGAAACCCTTCTCAGGGAGAAAAGGGGGAGAGGGGGTTGTAAATTTGCTCGATTAAAATTTTCAGGTCTAAATTTTTAGACCATTTCCTACCTTTGGATTTGAAAGGGTGTCTTTTGATGACCTTGAGATAGCGAGGCTGTGGAGATCTGTGCTGATGATACCACGTCAAAGCCTCGCCCTTGACTCGCAGAAAATGAGAATAGCTTCCTTGGTGGAGGGACCGGAGAGGGGGAAATTTATTCCATTAAAATCGTGAGGTCTAAATTTTCAGACAATTTCCTTCCTTTGGTCTTGAAAGGATATCGTCGAGGCTGTGGAGATCTTTGATGATGCCATTGCGTCAAAGCCTCCCCCATAACTTTCAGAAAATGAGAAAAGCTTTGTTCGTATTTATTTCAGGGTGGGGGGGGGGGGTGTTGAAATTTATTCGATTAAAATCGTGTGGTCCTGAATTTGTAGAGCATTTCCTTTTTCTTTTGAAGCCTTTGAGGTCTCGAGGCTGTGGAGATCTTTGATGATGCCATTGCGTCAAAGCCTCGCCCAGAACTTTCAGAAAATGAGAAAAGCTTTGTTGGTATCTATGTCAGGTTAGAGAGGCGTTGAGGAGGTGAAAATTTATTCGATTATAATCGTGAGGTCATGAATTTTTAGATCATTTCCTTTTTCATCTTCTGAAGACTTTGATGTCTCGAGGCTGTGGGGATCTGTGCTGATGACATCGCGTCAAAGCCTCGCCTGTAACTAGCAAAAACTGAGAAAAGCTTTGTTGATATCCATATCAGGGAGGAAGAGGGGTACAAATTTGTTTGATTAAAATTTGATAACTTTTAGGTCTCGAGACTGTGGAAATCTGTGATTATGACATTGTGTCAAAGTCTCTCCCTTAACTTCCAGAAAATGAAAAAAGCTTTGTATCTATTTCAGGGTGTAGGGGGGTGGGGGAGGGTGAAAATTTATTCGATTAAAATCGTGTGGTGCTGAATTTTTAGATCATTTCCTTTTTCATCTTCTGAAGACTTTGAGGTCTCGAGGCTGTGGAGATCTTTGATGATGCCATTGCGTCAAAGCTTCGCCCATAACTTTCAGAAAATGAGAAAAGCTTTGTTGGTATCTATGTCAGGGTGGAGAGGCGGTGGGGGTGAAAATTTATTCGATTAGAATCGTGAAGTCCTGAATTTTTAGTTTATTTCCTTTTACATCTTCTGAAGACTTTGAGGTCTCGAGACTGTGGAGATTTGTGATGATGACGTTGTGTCAAAGCCTCACTCGTAACTCGCAAAAATTGAGAAAAGCTTTGTTGGTATCTATTTCAGGGTGGGGGGGGGGGTGAAAATTTATTCGATTAAAATCGTGTGGTCCTGAATTTTTAGATCATTTCCTTTTTCATCTTCTGAAGACTTTGAGGTCTGGAGGCTGTGGGGATCTGTGCTGATGACATCGCCTCAAAGCCTCGCCCATAACTCGCAAAAACTGAGAAAAGCTTTGTTGGTATCCATATCAGGGAGAAGGAGGGGTAAAAATCTGTTCGATTAAAATTTGATGACTTTGAAATCTCGAGACTGTGGAGATCTGTGATTATGACATTGTGTCAAATTCTCTCCCTTAACTTCCAGAAAATGAAAAAATCTTTGTATCTGTTTCAGGGTGGAGGAGCGATGGGGAGTGAAAATTTATTTGATTAAAATCGTGAGGTCCCGAATTTTTAGTCCATTTCCTTTTTCATCTTCTGAAGACTTTGAGGTCTCAAAGCTGTGGAGACCTTTGATGATGACATTGCGTCAAAGCCTCGCCCATAACTTTGAGAAAATCAGAAAAGTTTCGTTAGTATTTATTTAGCAAGGGATTGAATTAATATTGTAAGGTCTAAATTTTCAGACCGTTTCCTATCTTCGGTCTTGAAAGGGTATCTTCTGATCGCCTTGAAATTTCGAGGATGCAAAAACCTAACCTAACCGAAATCTGGTCCAAGTAATCTTTAAACAGCCTAATTACAGAGTCTCATATCCTTGAAACTTTTTCTTCGACTGTATGCTGGAAATGATGCGTATGAATGACAATATTTTGTTCCGTTTGGTTATAGACGAAATAAAAGTCAATGAAAATTTGGATTGATGTTGTATTCTATCGATGGGTGGCGCAGTGGAATGCCAACTTTTTTTGGTTACCATTGAAGAGCAAAGCTAACAGTATGTCCCAGTTCCATAGCCCTCTTTCTCCCAAATTTGACCGGCCCTGATGATTTTTCTGAATCGTGACTTACTGCAAGCTTTGATCATGGTAGTACTACCGGGCTTAAGTACTCCCCTTTGTTAACAACAGAAATTCTTCGAGCAATCAAGGCTTAAAGAAGGGGAACGACGTAAATTGTGTAGCGCGATCGCGCCACCTATCGGTCCCTTGGGCGACCGAGGAGCCTACCATACTTACTTACGCAAAACTGAGGAAAATCTGATGGGGATCAGTCCGGAAACCTTTTGGAAGTTTGTCTCAGAAAAGGTCATCGAGATAATGGAGGATGTTGCTGATTCCTCTACCCTTTTCCTCCACCACAGTTGCTACTATATAGAAAGTAATGGGGGCTGACTTCAATGTGACTTCATTTTATGTAAATATATAGATTGTGCCACCGCAATGCAAGATATTCTCCTTGCGGCTCATTGGGCAGTTCTCCATCTTTCCGTTTGCCCTATCCGCAAAACTATATATGTTGAAATCCAGTCTCCAACAATCCACTTGCTTACAGACTGTCGGGAATAGTTTCCCAGCATCTGCAGGAGATTTGAAAAGGCAACCGAATGTGATTTTTTTCGAAACTTCAGCCTAATGTTGAAATCTTTCGATTGTTTCTTTTCCGTATCCAGAGTAATGTGTTTATTCATGTCTCGGAGCTGTGCATGTTAATCATATTGTTACCTTACCTGAGTCATCGTCGGTGACTTGTTGTGCGATCTGGCTCTTACCGAGCAGTTATTTAAATTTGACATGTTGAACGCATCGCGTAGCCGTTAAGAAAACACGGTTTATTACAATATGTATACGCACGTCTTATTTTTTTTTTTCTTGTCTCTCTTTCGTTTCTCGATTTTTATATTTCTTAGCTCAGAAACGGACGATGCCTTCATTCCTTATTTCTTGCCGGTATACACTCCACACACGAAGAGGCGCAATAGGAAGTCCTCGCGAATAAATGTTGATTTAAATGGTTAACAGAATGATATAAATTACGATTATACGAGTTAACAACATGTCGGCTCTCACGGGCGCTTCTCGCAGACATCAAACGTACTCTACATAGCAAAACCATAGCCTGGAATAGTGTGCGTATTTTTTTCCCCTCTTTTTCTGCGTGTGTTGGTCAACGTACGTATATGAGAAAAACAGGTAGAAATGACTTTGGTCTGCGTTCGCAAAACAAAGCACAATGGTGACCGCATCCCATCATCTGTTCATTTGTTGGAATGTTGAATAAATGGCTTTATCGAACGCTGGAGAAGGAGAGGGAAGCAAGAGACAAGCGTGCGATAGAGAGGGCATATGTGAGGTGAGTAGTAGAGCAGGAGAGAGAGCGATATAGAAAGAGAGAGACGAAAGCTAAAAAACACACACGCAGTACGTAAGAAGTCTAGACGGAAAAGCAGGTTAATATATCTTAATGTTTTTCTGTAATGTTATTTATTTTTACTTGGTCGTTCTATGTTACTCGTATTATATACTCGCGTCTTCGTTCATTCCTCTTCTTTCGTTCTGCGCTGCTCCTCGCGCTTGAAAAGCTAGTGGATGCTGGACTAAGTTTTTCCCGATGCTGCCGCGGCCACGACCGCTGCTACCTTATTCAAATATGTGCTGTCGTCGGTGCCATATGTTCGCGAAGAAGGTGAAAAACGGGCTCGCGTTTACGATTTGCTGAAGGAGAATTACACGTCGCGAAGAGGACGATCGTAAATGGTCAAATTGGCTGAGTAAATTTTCGTTACGAGCGTCGTACGTTTTGGAAATTCGATAAAAACCAGTTCAGAACGGCGCTATTTCATCTTGTTTCTTCGTTCATTCGAAAAGGGAATCGAAGAAGAAGAAAAAAACGAAAGGAGCGAGAGAGAAAAGGGAAAAATGACCGACAACGAGTACGATTTTAAATCGAATTCATGAGGTACGTGTAGTGTAGAGCGTCGTACACATATTACGAATTATTATGCTTACTGGAACGCGCCCACGGTTCACATTTTCTGTTTTTTTTTTCTTCTCTCGCACGTTTGTGGTACCGGTCTTCGTCATAGGCCGTATACATACGTATGATGAACGTGAATATCGATCATGCGGCCGAGTCCTTACTTCTTTTTTTAAGTTGCTGGCGACAAGTCAAATGTGATGATGTGCTACGAGCGCGAGTTTATTTTACCTCTTCTTCCATCTTAGTTTTTGTAAAAATTGTCTAGCTCGACTCGTACGCTGTTGTGCTATGCGTCCTTGTCAACGAGTGCTACGCCCTGGTGATCTGAGTTGACATGGTTGGAATAGATCCTCAGCTGAGGTGGATTTTATCGATTCTCTCGGTCGCTGTGGGGACAGAAAGAGGGGGATTAGGTAGCTCGTAGTGTGGATCGCACCTGGACTGACGAAAAAGTTTCAAGATCAGACAAAATTCAAATCGGTAGTGTGACGTTGAGTGAAAATGGTCATCGATGTTCTGTGAAAGTACATCATCTGAAGAGATTGAATGATTGTGATCAATTCGAAGTACAGTTTCATTAATTTTTATTCGGGGCTCTCCCTCCTCCGGTATGTGTTCCTCTGGCGGAGGTATGTCGATGATATACTGTGCGTTTGGACTGTATCCCCACAGGAGCTTCATAACCCCCTCGATTTCATGAACGCTTTATATCCTTTCATTAAACTTACTGTTGAAATCGGAGACTCTATTCTAAATTTCCTCGGCGTCACTACTTCCCTCTCTAGCCATGGGGTTGAGATTGACAATAGGAAGAACACGACCATCGACATCCTTGTCAACGGGTCATCTTATTGCCCTTTCTCCCATAAAATAGCGGCTTTTACCGTTCGGCCGATCTCCCTCTCACGCCCAAAGGCCGCCAGAACGAGGTCTCCATCTTGAAATATTCATATTCATGTCGATGGCCTTGTCCGTAAGAAAGAAATCAAGGTTGCAAATAGAAGTCGTCTTCGCTATACTTATAATGTTGACGAATACGGGCATCATCCAAATTTGTAGTTTGGGTTCGCCTAACGCGTTGAGTGCGCGTCAAGCTCTGCAAACAGCTGTACACTACGCGCATTGTTGAGTGTTGCAGATTTACTGCTCGGTTACCTGCGTTAGGCGGACCCTGAACTCTGAATTTCGATGATGCCCGTATCTCGAGCTCTCTTGGATTCTGTATCTTCAAAGGACTACCACATTCCTCCACCCCCCCCCTTGCCCTCGGACAAATGAGAAGGAAAAAGTTTGTACTCCTTCCTTACCTCCCCAACCTCAACTTTAAAATTGGTGAAATTCTGCGGACAACTGAGAAAACCCCTCTTTTCTAACCCTCTTCCAAACTTGGAAGGCTCCTCCCTAATGGTAAAGACTCGACCCCTTCCTTGTCAAAGAGTGACGAGTACTTGCTTCGTTGCCTTGACTGCCCTGGTGAGACTGGGAGATCTTTCCACGTGAGAATCAACGACCATGTCAGCGCATTTGGAAATAATGACCTCAAAAAATCAGCCTCAGCTAGACACCTGCTAGAAAAACAACACCGAGGCGGGGATGAGATAATGCTTCATAGTGAGAATATCACACGCCGCGCCGTCGACTGACTTTGGAACTATCGAAATCGAAAAGATGAAACGTCACCACGCCTACGACCTAATCAACCGGTCCATCATTGAAGATGAGATCTTCACGAGAGCATTTGGCGAATCTCACCGACCTGTAAAGTCTTGTTTTCTGAATCGTACTCCTCTTCCTCTTATGTCATCACTATTAAATTAGTCCATTTTTTGTATTTGATAATGATAGCCTTGTCGAAAGACCTCACATCACTGTAAGTGGAACATATACATATTTTTTTCTCGTCAGTGCTCTCTACTACACGAGCAATTAGTAAATTTGTTAGTTTGTGTATAATTGATTGTAATCAATTACCAGAGAATCTTGGAACTGCACAGAGGGAACGACATTCAATGAAGGGCCAGGAAATTCTCCAGAAGATTAACGCACAAAATGGGATGTTTAATGTAGCTTGCACGCCGGAAGGTCTGCTTTCTTTCCAATCCCAACTAGTGAAACCTAGTTAGCTCGATAGGGGTGCATCGTAGTTGCTAGGAATTTTATCGAAGAGCAAAACATTTCGGATTGTGACGTCACAGGCTCGGACTTTGAAACTACGTACAATAGGAGGGAAACTTGAAAAAAAAAAATCTATGACGTCATCAGACTGTGACGTCGCAGGCCCCGCTCTCCTAGTTATACATGATAGGAGGGGGACTTGGAAGATTTTCGAGCTTTGAGCTTTGCCGATCGGCCGACGGACGCCGGATGTTTTCTCCGACACCCCCCCCCCCCGATAAAACAGGTTCTGTGTTAAAATTTACGAGTTCACGGCACCCTCGCGTTGCCCTTATGACGTCATCAGCCGTGACTTCAAGACTGATTCTGAAATCTGCGAGTTAAATCTACGCCCCCTCCCCCCACCCTCATCCTTGTAATCTATAAATGGTTTATAGTATAGGATTTTATACTGCTGGATGTTAGGCTTATGTTGGGCCAGGTTTCATAAAAGCTAATAGTAGGCCTAGAGCAGTTTATAGCTCACAATAAAGAAGGCTAAGAAAGAAGTACCCTCATTTTGAAATTTGCAAGTATGACGTCATCAGGCGTAACCTGGAGGTCTAGTATCAGGGTGTCTACCAGGTCAATAAGTCCAATAAAAGTTCACTATTTCAAAAATGGTCCAATAAGTCAATAAAAGTCTATTAATTTTGATGCAAGTCCAATAAAAATCAATAATCGAGAATTGAAAAAAGTTTTTTTTTTTTTTTTTTTTTTTTTTTTTTTTTGCTTGTTAAATCGGGAGTTTTGCTCAATATTTTTAATTTTCAAATTTGGTAGACACCCTATGAGGGAGACTCGAGCAATGTTCCTATTAGGCCCGGTTTAGAGGAGACTGTTGGGAGACTTGCGAGCGGAGTGTGTGATTGTAAGAATTGAAGAGACCGAGGAAGGAAGAGAGCCCAAGCTCTGCTGATGACGTCACAGGCAGCTATCGTGGATGGTTATGAAGTCACGAGCCAATGACGTCACCAATATTGATATCCATATGTGCTAGTTTAGCTTAAGCCTACATCAATCCGGGAACGGTAGCGTGAGCCCCTCGTAGACTAGCTAGGCCAAGATTTCATCACAAAACAGGCATGGCCTTGAAAAATAAATGAGGTCCCTTACTAGCAGACATGAAATATGATCTTTATATTTATTTGGCTCTGCAAAAAAATCTCTTTTTAATCGTTTATTCACGAACTCAGATAGCAGGTTTTACCGAAAATAAGAATTAAAATAACCGAGTGTCTCAATTTTTTGGCAGTTCGTTCAATGACTTCAACTTGTTTTCAGATAATTATTTTAGTGCAGAATCATAATCTAGGATAATATAATGTTAATTTCTGACCATAAAATTGGAAAAAGTTACTAATTTGAATTTAGGATTTCTCTTATCTCTTTTAAAAGAGAATGCTATTTAGGTACTTGGAAGACATTTTTTTTTTTTCATTTTGCGGTTCATTACTTCAAACACTTTTCAAACTTGGTTCCATTTACCGAGTCCTCTCTTGTCATACGTTTCCCTGATCCACTCATTCATTATGTAAAATGAAATAAAAATTCATTTATATTTGATGGGAGAGAACTTGAAGAAATTAGGAAAAATTTCAAAAAATACGGTCTCAGAAGAAATTTAAATTACGGGCTACATGAGGAGGGGAGGGGGTACTGAGGCGAAGAAAAGGAGACGTTGGGAAGAAAACATCTACAAATTTATAATTTTACATAAATTCAAAGTACACATATGTATCATTCAATGAATGAAATCCGATTTCCGAACATTTTAAATTGTGAACCTAATTTAGATAAATGCTAATTTAATTCGAAAAAAGATGTATAAAAAGCATTTCTATAAGAAACACGCAAGAACTCGTACAAACAAAAAGTGTCGAATGCGGATACATAAGATAGATACTGGAGACAGAATTCGATATTATCGGCGACTATAAATTAACAAAAACGTTAAAACAGGTTCAAAAAAGGCGATTATATTTATTTTAAAAACAAAAAGGAATTATCTATAATGATCTACTCACCCTATATCTCAAAGCGAGATAAAATTCTTGCGCTATCAATAATGACCTACTGATGAGTTGACTGAAACTAACGACCGATCCGATAATAATTTAATATTTCCTCGTTGTTTTTTTTTTTTTTTTTCTCCAGCGCTATTTCGATAATTGCTGGTCTCGTTTTCAGTGCCTTTCTTATCCGAACTTACGTATAATTAATTTTGTTTTTCGCTGCTTTGTCTACACCCGCGCGCGCATAAAAAAGAAGATCCAAAGCGCCAGATTTCCGTTGATACAATTCCCCATTAAATGCTAAATGACGCATCTTGATGATTCAATTTTATACTTTTTACAAATTCATTCATCGTGCCGTACCCGCAGTACATCGAGACACCGCCGCCGATTGCGTAAACTGAATATACGCTTCCCAAAATTATGAGGCGTTTTTTTCGCCAAGAAGATGACATACTGGCCGGTCTCACCGGAAATGGCTCAATAATAATCGAGCCAAATATTGTCGAAACGTGTAATCTCACGTCTCATCGCAAGCGCCAACACGTTTTACGAGCTTCATAACTTTCATCCTGATCAATTAAATTGAAGGGTATAACGATGATAAAAAAAAATTCTGCATATAAGCTCTTGTAAATTTAGTCTCGGAGACCAGATTTACTTACTACCAACGGATCGACGTTACGTGTTTTTATTTTAGAAAACAACTCACACGTTGACTACTCTTGTTGTAGCATCTTATACGACCTAAATTCGATCTTTTGACGTGTTGCACGGCGAAGATGAATGTGTTGCATGATGCTGGCTAGACGCTGACTTTTTTTTTATTTTTGAGTGCTCAACATGTGAGGTACTAATGTTTTGAAAAATTATCCGCAACGTACCACTGACCTAACTATTATGCGGTGTAGTAAAAAAATAACCGGGTAATTTATAATACACGAAAGCAAGTTTTTGCTCCAATTATCAGATTAGGGACACGGGTGAAAAAATTGTTCGTTGATTTTGCAACTCGTTACAAAATGAAAACTCGAAAATGACGGAAGAATAATGATCCAGAAAACTCACCAGAACTCTCGTACGATTAGAGGTTACTCAGATGAAAACAGTAACGCTTGATGGGAAAGACGTGTAGAAGAAAATTCGAAGCTCCATATTTAGCTGGATGATTGGGATAGTCAAAATGTGTCTAATCTCCTCCACGCTTCATACACTTAGCTTATTGGTCACTATTTCTCTTAGTCCCCTTCTTTTGCTTGAAATTTCCCTCGAGAGAAGGAATACTCAAGGGAGTGAACGCAATGAGTTTTGCAGAGACCGCAAATCTCTCTTCCTTCCCTGATGCATAACTGAATGATCAAATTTTCTCAATTTTTCTGAGCCCCTCCTTGCTCTATCTAGTTTCGTATCTGAAATTCTTCCTAACTCACCTCACCCTCTCCCGCTGTATACAACTCAATAGTTGACATTTCTTCAGGTCCTTATCCCGATAATATACCCAGTTCGATGGTCCGCATCTTGAGTTTCGAGTCCCAGAATTTTGCCCTCTTCTCATATTGGACATTTCGAACGGCGTTTTTGTCATTGGGCTTGATCTTCAACCACCCCCTCCCCCCAACCTTCCTATTACAGGGTGTCTAACGGTCAAGTAAGTCAAGTAAATCAAGTAGAAACATTGGTGGTTTCCTCTAAGGTGCGAACCATTTTAGATGAATAAAGGAGAAATACTAAATTCGCAAAAAAATTTTTTTAAATCAAGTAAAAGTCAGGTATTCGATAAAAGTTCAAGTGAACAAGTGAAAGTCAAGTATTATCATTAACGGTCAAGCAAAAAAGATAGAAATGACGAAAATTTTTAAAAAGACAAAAAAAAAGTAGTATTTTTACCTAATTTGACTTTTTTTTTTTTTTTTTCGCCTGTTAACTCGCTTGCTTGGAAAGATGGTCAAGTATAAGTCAAGCAAAAGTCAAGTATTTTTTTCCTTTCAGTAGACGCCCTGCTATAGAGCTCGAGTTTCAAATGTTTACCTCTTATGATAGTCGAAAACGTCGAACCTATCATTCATCTCGTGAGGTTTGATAGTCAAAAGTCCCTCTCCTCCCTTCTTACAGAACTCGAGTTTCAAAAGTTTAACCGTGTTCTTATTGGCAATGGGACTTGTGATCATCAACAACCCACCCTCTTCCCATAGAACTCGAGCTTGAGCTTCAAACATTTGCTTCTTATCGTAGTTGGAAATCTTGAACTTCTTTCACTTCATAAGACTCGATCATCTTTTCCCCGTCTCCTTTCTTCCTATAGAACTTGAGTCGTCAGAATTTGCGTCTATTCGAAGTAAGAGACACGGCCGGCGAACATCCAGGTGAACCAGGGAATTTTCTGCATCTGGTGGGAAATTTTACGTATTGAAATTTTTTTCTTTAGATAGTGGAGAAAAAATATGGAATCGATGTTTGTACCTGGTGGGAAAATAAAAAGATATCGGATTCCGAAACTTAATTATTTCACAGGGCTCGATCATCGAAACTTTCTTCCCTTCCTATAGAATTCGTATTTCATGAAATTGACACTTTTTAATGTTTGAAATTTGATACCTCACTTATTCTCATAAGAATTTATCATCAACACCTCGCCCCCTTCCTGCGGAACTATAGCTCTTCAAACATTTGCTTCTTATCATAGTTCAAAGTCCCACTTCTTTTATCTCATAAGACTCGATCATAAAATCTCCACCTCTTTCCTAACTACAGAACTCGAGTATGAAAAATTTGCCTGCGTCCATATTAGAAATTTTATACTCCATTTTCTCACAGAGATCAATAGTCAACACACCCCTTCCCCATTTTCCTAGAGAACTCGAATCTCGAAAATTTGTCGGTTTTCTTATTGGGAAATATATAAGTGCACGCCTCATAAAATTATATTGACCGCCAGTTTCCCTCCCGCCGTGGAAAAAAACTGACACGACGTTGAAACTATGACGAACGCCATAAATGCACGCCAGGACTGGCACACGACCCGTATTTTCAAAAGAAGATAATTTTGCTGCATTTATTGTGAGGAACTCCAGCCAGGATGGGCTTGACAGTAGAGACTGCCTCCCCTTAATAAACCTCAAACCGAGGTATGACTGTTGATGGAGGTGTTTTTCCAGTTGTTCCACCCCGGAGGAGTCAGTCGAGTCAGTTGGTTAATGCATTGGATTTCGAGCATTGTCGTGAGGTCTTCACTGGTTCGTCAAATACTGCGGCTCGTCGTCAAAATAAGATTATTCGGCAGAAGTATGATGCCAAGGGAATGCGTGGTAGTTATATGGATCAGTGCAATAGTCGCGGACGTTTCATTATTGACTTGTATTCAAGAGTTCGCCGTTTTGTTCGCACTTCTGATCCTTCCCGTCATTTGCCAATTCCACTCTTCCCTTTCGCAGGCCCTTTTTGGCAATCAAGGTTCTTGATGGAGTCTAACCTTCAGGCCCATTTGGAGCTTCCTGTCGATCTTCAGGAAGCTTTTCACGCTGCACATGTCAAGTGGTAGGCGGAAAAAAAATCTTCACTTGGAATGCTGCCTTGAGGCTTATGCTGACTTGTCAGTAACCAAAGCATTTCATTGTCTTTCCTGTTTCTTCTTCCTATATCAGGTTTACTTACTTATAGTTTGAATGAATTAAATGTGGATTGCACATTGTTCTGCATGTTCTTATGTGTGCACTATATGGGAATGTGTGCACTACTTACATGGCGGTGAATTTGTTCTCTTCAGTGGATTTTGAGTGTTTTGATTTTGTGTGCACAACTTGTATCAAGATGTGTTCACTACATACTTCGTTTTTATCCGTGTAATACATTTCATAGGCGTGTCAATTTTGTTTCCTTGGCGTGTTATCGATAGGCGGGCAATTTCGTTTTTTGAGGCGTGCGATTAAATGTATACCTTTCTTATTTACTAATTTTAACGACACTTTAGTATTTTGTTAATGTAAGATTGGGACTACTCTTGGTTACGGTTTTCGGAAGGTTCCTCGACTGGGGCTACTCCCGGGAAAATCGTCACGAAAAACTATCACGTAAAACTGTCACGTCTTTTTTTCACGCTTGATGACGTCATCAGTGACCTTGACCTACTTTAGGGACTTGGAACAAATTTCGACTCTTCCTACTTTCATTATACTAAGCAGAATACTAAATTTATACTAAGCTAGGAAATACTGGTGGAGGTTACGAAGACGGGCCTATCAAGGTTGATATAATAAATAAAATTGTTTTTGGAACTTTCGTGAAATCCAGTCGGAGCTATGCAGAAATATCCGAGGTAATGGGGAAACAAGAGCGTTAAATTTGAAGCGGCGAGAACAGGTGGTTTCTAGAAGATAGTGGGTATGTTTATTTGGATGATGAATGAAGACCGGACTAATTTGAGAACGAATAGACTTGTGGATGTAGAGGTCTGGAAACAAGGAGGTTGGATGAAAGAATTGCTCGGCAAGTGGAGAGCGGTGGTTTAGCTGATTCTGCACACCGACTAAGTTTGAGGTTTGTTCTGATTGCTCTAGTTACAAGTCGTATGGAAGTAGTTTGGATAGTGTCGAGTAACGATAAAGCAGATGTACTGGCTAGATTGTAGGTAGGGATACCGTAATTCAACTAAGATCGTGTGAGAATTTTGTATAATTTTCGATTGCATCCTGTCCGGGGTTTTGATGATCGACGAGGATCGATTATTCTAATAAGTCATCAACCTGATGTGCATGGACGTAATTTTTCCAAATCACCACCTCCTGAATATGACATAGAAATTGAAAACACTTTTTCGCCTCTTTGAAACTTGCTTTTTTGTACATATTGCTGATAGGTCAATAGCTTGGAAGTCATACTTTTTCTACATCCCTGATGTAGGTAAGAGGGTTCTGTATATTTTCCCAAATAGCCTTGGCCTCTCTCGAAATTGCAATCCTCCTTATATATATACATTTGCGTAGCTCAAAGGTCGTTATTGACATGTTTCGTGTCTTTTTTCTGGCCTGAACTTCATTTTGCGATTTGGTTCTGTACGGTTAGGATTTGATAAGTTTCATCCCTTAACTTACCATAATTCCCCTCCCCCCTAATTCCTTGAATTTCGTCTGTAGGTCTATCCCAGTGTAAAATTCTAGAGTATACTGGGCTAGGCTGATCTATACTAGATCAAAAAGGATGAAGAGGGTGAGGAAGGGCGCCTTCCTCTTTTTTTCCCAACATAACTTGGTAAACCATTTTAGCACAATGATCTGTGATTTTGGGAAGACTACAGAGAAGAAAGAGTGGGGGCGTAGAAACTAGTGTAATCAATTCACTAGGCAACGATTAAAAATTTTTTGAAAATTGCTGTAGTGAGACAGCTTGTATCCAGAAGTTTTTTTTGCTCTGATTTCAAAACCGTTTTCCGATTTTTGATAGGAGGTCGCGTTTTCTTGTTATCACTTTGTTTAGTTGCCGCGCATTTTCGCGAGACGAAGCGTTCCTTATCGAGCTTCAACTCACTTCAGCAATTTTCGAAAAATTTTCAATTGTTTCCTAGTGTTATCACCTAGTAAACCATTGTCATGTCTTCTTCTAGACCTACTTCCAACTTTTACAAAAGCATTTCCATTCTAAAAACTAATGGGAGACGTGAAACCTGATCTTTTATTTTTGGCGCATCAGCGAGAAATGATTTCTTCTTTTCTCAGTTTCTAAAAAATGTCATATAATTCTTGTACATTTTGTCGGAAGGAACTTTCCTAAATAGCCTCCGCCTCCTCTTATATGATCACATGATGTATCTTTTCAAGGCTTTTGGTACGTAAAATTCAATGATTGAAATTTTGTGAAGTCCTCGCAGTATTTTTCGGAGTGTTCCTGTACATTTTCCCGAAAGACTTTTCCTCAAACAACCTCCGTCTCCCTCATAATCACCATCTGGATGGTGCACCGTCTTCCCAAACCACCAGTTCCCCGATGAAAGCAGGTAAATATCCTCCTGGCGAGTATAGTGCAAATAATTCTTCTTAGATACTTCTCGTGATTTCGCATCTCTTCCGCGTCAAGTTATACTCGTATTGCCGTTAATTGGCACTATCCACATTCTTTCAAATCGCCTCCAGGTTTCTGGTCTGCGTCTTCTTTGTAAAACACCAAAATTTTTCGTTAGCCCTATAGTAAATTATTTATTTGACCATTATCGCTCGTAATTATAAAGGTATTTCGTCCTTTTTTCTTTCCAATTCTTCTTCGCCTCCTACCGCATGAAATATTGTCAGATGAAGTTGTAGCGTTACTTTTTCGAACTGGATTGGTTTTGTTTTTTTTTTTTTTTCTTCTCCTGTTTTCTTTCCTACTCCTTCGTTGGCGCGGTGTTTTTAATTACAACCGTTCAGTTTCTTATCTTAACCTGGCGCTGATTAAGTAGAAATAAAAACAGCTGGTACACTGTTTTAAAAGTTATTTTTAATGTGGTGGTTGGCCGTGTTCGCCGAATTCCTTTACGCGTCTCTCTCGCTCTCATGCTCGTTCTTTACCCTCTTTTCCGAGCGGTCATTTGTCAGGTGAGAAACCGAAAAATGAATTTACTCGCGCCGTCGTTGAAAGGTTGAAATGGTCTTCGAATCGTAGTCTATTTTGAAGAAGAAAAAGGATTACATCTTTATAAATATAATATACGTATATACTGCCGTACGGGCTAGAATCGCAGGAGGAACCTGTTGAAGGGAAGAGCGAGTCGGGTCTGTACTCGCGGTTAGCTCTCGTGTCACTGGTATTTCTAGAGTGAATACTTTACCTCATTTCTTTTAATAGCCGTTCACATAGTATGTTTTGAATGAATGCATCCATCTCGCGCAGCTCCCGAGTACAATACCGTATGGAAGGCTGTCGGAGAAATCTCTGGAGGGGAAAAGAGTTCCCGCACGGGAGGAAGAAGATATTGTGATGGGTTTGTGATATTCTGTTTTATATATTATAGATAACCTACCCTAAAAGTTGTCGACGAGAAAATATTGTTGAATAGAAAAACTGAAAACACGCGCATCTCAACTCCGGTGCCATTAGGTGAGTTTATTTGTTTAGGTGTATTATTGTGTTAATTTCGGTAGTGCAGCATTTGTATGTTGGCATCTGGTGTTCGAAGGGCACGGGCGTGAATAAATGTCACGTTTACTCCGTGATCTTTTAAAAGACTCATTTTTGGATCTATTCGCAGCGGTGGCTGTCTCTCTCCCTCGCTTCTATTTTGCCTGCAATCGTCGTTCGCGCACAAATTTTCGTACCCATTGCGGATTTTTAGGAAACCCTTGAGGAATTTCAAACCACTTTTGAACGCATTTTATTTTTTTACATTCATCCGTAAAGTTGAGTGATTAGTCGCCGTCATTTCTTATTACAGTTTGAGAAACGCGGGGGTCGTCTGGTCTGTGCCTTCTTTTTCTTTTTTATTATTCCTTTTTTTTTTTTTTTTTCTGGACTTGAAACGCTTGGCGCCGCCTTCTGTTGTCACAACACCTGATACCGTTTCTTTACCTGTGTTGTTGCGCATGCGCTCTTCCAATTTTATACCGTTTAAGTATACATTTTTATTCGGTTTTTTTTGCTCGACTCCGTATAGAGACAGAGGAGGAAAAAAAAAAGACTCTTACTCCGTCTACAGTCTTTTTAATTGCCTTGTGTGTGCATGTACATGTTTGTATGCGAGTATGTACTTCTGTTTGCGTGCGTTCTATCGCCGGCTATCTGGCTGGAATCGTTGGTCGAGAGGATTTTTCTTTTTAATAATATGCGTATGGTCGTTGAATTTATATGATCTAGGTATGTGTGCAGATATTTTCTGCGATCGTGCTAGCGTACGCTGCGCATCGCTGAAATCGAGACCGTCGCACTTTACAATTATTACTATACTGACCATTCCTTACGACGAAAGTAAAGGGGGAAAAAATTGGAGTTTTTATCCCCCGTCTTCTGCGAATATTTCGCATCGCTAATTTGTATTCGGTTTGAGTTCTTCGTACATTCATTATATATTATGTATGTAGACGTTTATCGTGCATTTTTTGTTCATGATTTGTTCTGCGCTGAAGGATATTATGGAAATTTTCCAGTAAAAAATGTACTTGTAATTTGAAGGTTAGGTACGCGAATCAAAGAAACTGAATACTGTGTATAGATTACTGATCACAAGTTGGAAAATTAGTTGATGTATCGTAAGCGTTTTTAGTGGCGACGACGTAGAAAAAAATTGACTGCCATTTGGCACGAAGGACTCGACGTCTGTTACGCTCTTCTTGAGTGTATTACAGTTAACTCTCCTCTGTGATCTTCAGTTGAAATTTTTTGAAGTCCCTTTCCTCTTTATTATTTTAATGGTAAGGGCTGACGTTCACAAGAATCATATAGATGAGGATAGAAGAGGAAATATGACGCTTTTTTAGTGTGCATTTGCAACAGCCTGATATACTGTGGTCTTCAGGCCCTCTCTTTTGCATTATGGAACCTCCGTTTGAAGGTGAAATATCATGGTCTAGCGTAGTGGAACTCTTCTCGCACTCGTCATGAAGACGAGAGGTCGCGTGTCGAGCCAGGAGATTTTTTCATCATTTCCTCTTCTATCCTCAACTATTTTTTTATGTCCCTCGGAATGGATCAGCCAGATTCTACTGCGAAGAGTTCAGTTTCTCGATGAGGTCATTCTCGGGGATGGGTCGGTCAGTCAGCATTTCATCGGTGCTGCTATGCCGAACGATTCCAATCGCCTTTAGCGCAATGCGTTTGGAGAATATGTTCGTTCCCTCTGTCAAAAGGGTGTCCGCTTTCGAGAAGGTGAAAAGTGAAAACAGCAGATTTGTTGTACTGTTCTTCAAGATGTTTTTCGATACGGATTTTTACCTCGCCAACGTATGATTGACTGAGCAGTCGCCGCATCTTATTATGTACCCACCACTCTTTTTGTCATCTTTCATGTCTTTCGTGAAGTTTCCTGAATCGTAGCCCCATACCTAATTACAAAACTCATGGATTCTTTCACGGAGTTAAAAAAGGGGTGGCCGACAACCTGTTCTATGGGGCACGTGGGATCTGAAAAATATAGGTTGTGACGTCACAAGGCTGAACTATGACGTCATCAAATTGTGTCGTCACAGGCCTGAACATTGGAGCTATATATGAGGACGTATGTGGCAAAAGGGCGTCCGCACAATGTATTTCTTATGGGAGGGACGCCCTTCTGCCAGAACCCGCCTCATATAATAGAACTTGGAAAAAACTGGTCCATGACGTCACCAAACTGTGACATCACAGGCCTCGCGCCTCAAGCTATATATGGTAGGAGGGGGATTTGAGAAATTTTTGAGCCGGGAACTTCCGAACATTCACCCTTCCTCTGATAAAAAAGGTTCCCTGTTAGTATTTTCGAATTCACACCACCCCCTAACAACCCTGTTTATTAATAAACTATGACATCACCTGGTGGCTTCATCAACAGTGAGCCCGAGCTCGATTCTTAAATTGCGTGTTTAATGGTGTTGGTTCATACCACCCCATCTTTGTAATCTATAAATGGTTTAATATAGCTTTTATACTGCTATATGTTAGGCCTGGTTTCATGAAGACTAATAATATAATACTGTATAGCCCATTGTAATGGAGGCTATGAAGTAGTACCCTAATTGTGAAATATGCGAGTATGACGTCATCAGCCGTGACCCGGAGGCTTAGGATAAGGAAGACAGGAGCTGATGTATCACCATTAGATCTAGATAATAGAGACTGTTGGGAGGCTTATCGAGGGTTAAGTAGCAAAATACGGTATGTCCACTCAGTAAACTGATGAAGTTCCGAAAACTCCGGGATCGTGTTCTTTTTTAATAATAGGAAGGGTGGTGCATGCAGAAAATCCATCATCATTTTTTCATTGGTTCTCTCTGCTGTGACGTAGAATTTTGTATGCACCACCCCCAAGGTTGTGTAGAACAACTCAGTTTCAGAGTGATTTGGAGAATTATTATTTTTCAAGAGGACATCGAGGTTTAAGTAGCAACGGTAAGTCCAATTGAAAAATAATAATGCTCCAAATCACTCCGAAACTGAGTTGTTCTACACAACCTTGGGGGTGGTGCATACAAAATTCTACGTCACAGTCGAGAGAACCAATGAAAATGATGGATTTTACATGCACCACCCTTCATATAAGTAAAAAAGAACACCATCCCGGAGTTTTCGGAACTTCATCAGTTTACTGAGTGGACATACCGTATTTTCCTACTTAACGCTCGACATACCGTATTTTGCTACTTAAACCTCGTTATGAGCGGAGTGAGTGGTCTCGAGAATAGAAGAGAGTGAGGAAGAGAGAGGTAAGGATCCAAGCTGATGACGTCATTAGCTCGTGAAATTATAACCATCCATGATGGCTGCCTATGACGTCATCAGCATTCACAACGTCGATCGCGTGGGGAGCGAGTGATCCGAGATTATAAGAGAGAGAGCCCACGCTGATGATATTATGATGCTGATGACGTCACATGCAGCAATCATGTATGATTATGATGTGACAAATGTTGATATCCATAAGGAAGCGAACGAGCGGAGCGTGTGAGTCCCTCTGAGCTAGATAGCTTATCTCACGGTATCAGATCGTGACGTCACAAAACCTTTTCAAAAAAATTTCCAAGTCTCTAAAATAGGTCACGGTTACTGATGACGTCATCAGGCGTTCCCTCAACTAGTTTTATTCTAGGCTTATACTAAGTCTAAGCCTCCTTTATACTAGGTCTAGGCTTCCTTGAATTTTCAATACCAATCATAAAACAGGTTCTCTGCGTTCCTTGTCTAACTTCGTTGAGGGAGTGAAACGAGAGAGTGAAGTGGTGCCATTGGGTCTCCTAAGTAGTGGACTGAATATTGAGATTGGTACCATTCACATGAACCAAGTATCCTCATTGGAAGCTCTTGAGAGGAGCGGAATAGAAAGGAGAGACCGATGTAGGAAACAATTGTGAGAGCAGGCGGACTTGTGAACCGAGCAAAAAAGAGGAATATTGTGGATCGACGTACCAACCAGTATTGGTGGGCTTCCTATAAATACCGAAAGTATGATCGCCATTTTCATTGGAAACTGAAAGGTCTAGAAAGTTGATCTTCTGGTCTCCCTGTTTGATGGTGAAATTTATTGTTGGATATGAATCATTAATGAAGATCATCAAAACGGCGAATAACGGTCTCGCTAATTAACGGGAGTATCATACTTCACACTTAATGGTATCCAATAACTTTTTGTTTGACTTGTAAAATCTAGAGCTGTTTTCACCGACCGCCCTTCGCGTTGTATCTACCAATTTCCCTACTTCTTGATAAAATCATCACCGCATCCGAATCGAATACTTCGTGATTAAAATCCTTTTTCCTGTACGGATTATCTGCTTATCGAAGTCACCGTTCGCTTTACAAACATTCTTTGATTTCGACTGCTATGAAAATAGAGAGAATGCGGGGTGAATATTTCGAAGTAAAACAAATATTGGCGGCGCTGTCCTTGTTGTTTAAATCGTGCGAGCTCCATTAACTGTTGTCACCGCTTTTTGGTGGCTGTCGTTTAGGTTGATGCGTAGGAAGAACAAATAACTAAAAGACTCGTATCATATGTTTGTTTTCTGTATGATCCGATTACAGCTTCATGTTTTCCGTCCCTTTTGGATATTCCTATTGTCGAGAGTTTTCGAACGTATACTTCGTGATCGGTTTTTAGTCACACGGAATATCGAGAGGAGAATCAAATGTATCTAGAAGGAAAAAAAGTGTTTCAGCGCTTTCATGTCTCACAAAGGTGCTAGGCAATATGTTATTCGATATTGTATAGCAAAACAAGTTTTGAATCTTCTTGTTTTTTTCATTTTACAAGCTCTTGACTGCACTCTCGATTTAGATACGTTGGATGTAATTTGCTGCTTTCACATAAGAAATGATGCTTTGGATGGATGGATGGAGGTTATCGGCGAGAGTTATTTTGATGGATGGTGAAATGTGGTGGGTGTGCCTGGGCAAGCGAAAATGTGGGTGACTGTAGGGGGAGGCCGGGGTCGAAGCTACAATGTTCGCATGAGAGCGGGAAGAGCTTGGAAAGAAGGTGAGAATGTGTATAACCAATTCGGAGACATGTAAGGTAGATTTCGTGACGGCAAGATACTGGTCAAGCCTACGTGAATGATAATGGTTTTAATTTGATTTTGCCAGATTGTGATCCATTCGTTCATAATTTCGAGGTGGATCATTTTTCGTGGGAAGAAGACTAGAAAGTTTTGTGGCCTTTTTGGTGGCTAAATCGACTTTTTCATTACCTTGTATCCCATTATGTCTGGGTTATGTAGTGATGAATGGCTGACAGGGTTATGGGGAGAGAATGGATGCGTGAGACAAGAGGAAGACAGTGATGAGGAGAGTGGCAGTTAAGTAAAGTCGACGATAATGCAGAGGTGAATAACCTGATTCGGCCGCTAGACTTAGAGCAGGGTTAGTCCGAAAAAAACGCCCGTGCAAATGCAAATGGCGGAATTTGTAACTGTGTCTAGAAGTGAGAGATATGATAAGGGGGAGTCCACGTATAGATGATCCGTAATTCAGGATGCATCGGGCTAGGGTATGGTTGGAAGGACGGAATAGGTAATTTGAGACGAATTAATACGTTCTTGTATATTGCAATTATGGTTGATCATATTGATGCAAAGGTTGGTAGCGAAATATTAGAACCACACTAATCGAAGCCGCTAAGATCTTACCATTCTCAGAGCACGAACGAACGAAAGCGACTAATCCAACAACAACGAAGACAGAAAACCAACTTGAGGACCACGATTGAACCAGCGAGTCATCGAAGAGTGAATCATCCTTATATACTAGCTCAACCAGACCCTCATCAGGAATATACCTGTTTAAGACGGTGAAGTCTTCATTATTCCGGTGACGCAAGATTTCAATATTTCCTAAAGCCATACGTTTCAAGTATGAGTTTTCCCTATGGAGAAGGGTACTAGACTCCTCTGTGACTCTGTGGCCATTTTCGATAAGGTGATCGGCAAAGGCCGACTCACAAGCTTTTTTATGCTCATCAATTCTTATTTGGAGCTGACGGTCGGTCATTCCTATATAAACTCCAGGGCAATCGTTGCAGGCTATGCTGTAAACACCCATTCCTCTCGGCTAGAGGAATTGTCCTTTAATTTTACAAATAAACTTTCTACCTTGTTGGTATTATAAAAAGGACTAAGCACACGCTCCAACTTCAACGAAAATCTGCCCAAGTAAGGAAGTCTAATCCAACGTTTCCTCCTATCTAGATGTGAATCCCTGGGGAGGGAGGTGGTGGGATCGAGCCTTTTTCTGGTAAGCCACCTGCGGACCATTGGGTCGATCCACCCTCACTTGGTTCGCTCTAGCCAGGTGCTTGATTGTTCCCAGTTCCTTTTGAAAAGCGTCCTGACTCAAAGGAATATGAGTCAGACGATGGATCAAGCTATTGAAGGTAGCGATCTTATGTGCAGCTGGACAGAAGGACGACCCGTGGATTGTAATATCGGTCGACGTTTCTTTTCTATAAGTTCCAAATTCATGGACGCCATCTCTAACGAAAATGGACATGTCCAAAAAATTTATTAATAAGCCACCAACTTCCAGGGTGAATTTTATGGGAGGGTATTGGCTATTTAAGTTAGTGAGAAACTCACGAAGGAGTTCCACTGGACCGGATGTCGTCCACATATCTCTCACGAATTTTCGTGTTGGTAGCGTTGCATCGATACTCGCAGCTAGGTTTGGTAGCTGCATCTGTTATAAGGTAGATAAGAATAGTAGATAGTTGTAAATTGATTTCACGTTTTGTACGTGTATACCGGAAAGACTTAGAGCTTCAGTAAACGAGGAAAGACTTAGAGCTTCAGTAAACGATCAACCGATATTCTTACATCTATGCCAGTAAAACACATGATTCAACAGCACCTGTCCTGAGGAAAATAAATCGATCTCAAATTTGCACATGAATACCTCAGATATCAGAGAGCCCAAGGGAGAACCAATGGGGATCCCTACCTCATCCGGGAACTCGAAAAATTTTCCTTCAAATTTGGGAGTCCAACAAACCCTCAGAAGATCAAAGAATTCCGCCATCTCCTCGTGAGGGACACCTGATTTTACGAGCAATTCGCCCATGTGTTGGATGGTAACAGCCTTAGGGATGTGAGGAAATAATCCTACAACATCAAAGGAGCATAAGGTCGTTTCCGGAGGTAGGTTTACGTCCTTCAACCTATCCGCCAAAGAGCCCGAGTTCTTTACTGAATACGGGGAGGTACTTTCTACTCGTGATTTAAACCATCGATCTATTAATTTAGCTAATAAGTAAGTTGGTGACGAGACAAACGACGCGACCGGCCGCATTGGAACATCACCGCAGAGAAGGGGGGGGTACCGGGTTAGGTTCCAAAATAGCTTTCTTTGTGAGTGGACTCTTGATAATAAATTCACTTTTGTTAATGATTTTCCTCACCTCTCTAACAAACTGAGGGAAACAGAAAAGGCTATTTTCCTTGGCCCCACATTGTTTTAGGACATCATAAATAGTACTTTATCATAATTACTACAGCGTTGCTTTTATCTGCCTTAGTAATGAATAATGATTCATCCTTCCTCCCTGACCTTCCTCTTTAAGCTTCTTATCACCTCAATACAGGTATTACCCATATAAGGAAGGGGGAGGGGTGTTGCCTACCATTTGGGCGTACTTTTTTTGGATGTTCACACCAGGTCCAATCTTGATTGTCAAGTCAACCACAATATTTCGCTACTCTCTCGTAGAGTACAACCTTTGTATCGATAATTTGAGACGTATGAAGCTCTCAGACTCCTGGCTTTAATATCTTTAATTTGCGATAGCCCTGAGTGTTTGAAGTGAAAGCGCAGTTTTAGGACTTTTGCTGTGTCATTAACTGCGTTCGGGATGGAGTTGAGGAGAAGAGGAGGCAGTGATGTTTTGGTTCGTTTTTGTCGAAAATCATGATACAAGACTTGGAGGATATTTATGAATGCGCGGTACGATAGTCACTTTAGGATGGACAAGGATTCCGTGTGGCCGAAGTTGATTATCTGTTTGCATGTAGATATTCTGGTCATCCGCGTCTGAAATTGGTTTTACGAGGAAAGCGATGTCACTAAAGAAGTCATTTATTGCGGTGATCCTTGTGAGACCCCATCGGATTGGATTTAAACTAGATATGGACTGCGTAGGCGCAGATTTACGGGTACATTTTGGGGGGGGGGATATTCCAAACAATTTCAGTCTTTTTTGGAGGTTTTGAGAGGGACGTTCCCCTTCTTCCCCCCGTAAATCCGTCCCTGGACTGGTGATCGTTCGTGTCTTCCATTTGTCTACCCTGAATTTCAGCTCGACTTTACAAAAATTAAGAATGACGATTTGTTCATTTGTAGCCCCTCGGCTAAACTTGGACTCATTAGCAATTTTTCAATTTTTTACCCTTGTAGCAAAATGTAGTCTACTATTTTTGCACAGTTATTACTATGAATTCAGTATTCACATTACAATGTTTTTAACGTCACTCTTGTGCGTGTGCCGTATGAGGCGCGAGAAATATCTATCTAAATCATCCCTAACTGCGAGCAGATGAATATAAATTACGAACGTACGCACAATGAACCAGCCGACTATAGTGCAAATAAGACCGACTCATTCAAACATCTCCTTCCCTCTCCTCCGTGCCGATAAGCTGTTCCAAATTCGAATAGTGTAGACCTTCGTCATATGGGATGAGAAGCCTGACGATATTTTACAGGAAACCGATTTTACAAAGACAAACTGATTTCTTCTACGCAACAAGAGCAGCTTAGAGAATGCACTGTGCTATTACTTCGTCCAGCATCATCCCTGGACACCCGTTGATCTCTTTTCATGTCTCAATAATGTAATTTTTTTTACACGTTCATTGTCTGCAGTGTGTCTCCAAACAGCACCAAATACAACACTGAAAGACAGAACTGCGACTAATTCGTGTTTACCTGCTCCTTCCTTTTTTTTTTTTTTCCGAGGCCATCTAAGGGTGTAGAATCGGACATTTGTTCATTTACGTTCGGGAGTTTGGACTGTGAGTTCGTGCTGTGTAAATGCTCTCTTCCTTTTCAAATATCCGTATACGCTACAAGTGCAGTATCGCCTGAAAATTGAGTTTGTGTTAGCTACACGTGCAGAAAAACAGTTCTAGTTACAGTATCTTGATTTTTTTCGTTGTTAGTGATTGTGAACGTCGTCATTCGATCTCGTGGTAATGTATTCTTATTTATTGTTTCATTTGTACAGTCTTTAGAGCTACTTAAAAGACGATTAGCTCGAGATAACTTATCACTAATTAAATCTTCAATTTATGAACATCTTCCGGGTATAAGGAACAGTGTGCTTATGGTGACTTTTCTTTGTGAGACGGTAGATTTTGGAAAAAACGAGGTTTAATTCGTGTAAGTGCATCGAGCGGGAATGAAAAGCACGCTATAAAAACTATTTGTATTTAGCTATTCTTGGAAAAGCTGCGTGACCATTGAAATTCTTTTAGAAAACCCTCAAGATAATTAAAATTTGATGAAGGATGTTTCAAGTCCCGAATTTCGGCAATACTAGTGCTGATTTCATTAATTCGGCAGATCACGTGCTGATTATACGGATTCGGCAATTACACTTATTAGGCGTAACATATTTATAGAGGAAGTCACGTCTATAGAAGAGTGGAAAGTGGTGAGTGGCTGACGGGAGAGAAAATGCTCGACTGCGTTGAATAATTTTCTTAGCAGTAAAAAGGCATTATGGTTTGTGCATTAATTAGTGAAGAAAGTGATCCCTGTGTGACCAAGCTAGAATATCCTCTCGACGTGTGGAGTTTTTCCCCTGGGATGACATGACGAGTATGGAAAGGACTTCATTGTAACTCAACTTTTGGAGAAATTTTCCATGATTCAAGAGTGAGTGTTAGTAATTTTCTCAGTCTACAACGGGTAAATGGATGTTGTCGATCATTTTTGTGTAGGGTGTAGCACGTTTAGCGGCTTGATCGACGGCGTCATGTTTACCTGGATTCATGTGGCCGGGGATCTATATGATTGTGATTTGGGAATTACCTGAGAGTCAAGGTATGTGGTCTGGAGTGAATTACGATTTCATGAACCAATGGAGAGGATGTAATTACAATTTGGGGAAAAGTTGAAAAGGTGAGGAAGGCAGATGGAAATGGTCATCAGTATTCAGTCTTGGAGAAAATTCCAGTACCCCCCTCCTTGTGGCATTTTATGTCTTTCGTGACTATGCTACTTGCAGACACAATACACATATGTTACACTTATCATAATTATAAGTTTGACAAGGCCGATTCGGGGTCACAATTTACATTGGTATGAAATTTTTGAAGTTCATCCTCAATCTCAATTCTAAATCGCTTTCAGATCGTTCATTTAAATTCTACATGAATTCCAAATTAATCGTTCAAGATCGATATCGATATCGATTTTCAGTTGACAATTAAAATTTACTACCGGATGGTAATTCAATTTTGACAGCAACGTTGCGTTCGATTTTACATCAATTCGACGTCGACCTTAGGTCGATATGATTTAACGTGTATGGAGTCACGGTGGAAAGAAATTTTAGAGGACTAAAGCGAAGGTCAGATCATTTTTCAACTCCTGGAACTAAGGTTATCTATGTACAGTATAACGCTTTCTAAACGTCCTAGTGTAGCAGTTTCGTCAGAGACGTGAGGACAATTGAAATGTTTCTCGGGAACGCATTCTCTCTCGACTTTACGGCCGGGAAACCGTTAGAATAGCCATACTTCTGATTACCTGTCTGGACCTTTATTCGTCACGATTGCTATCCTGCTTCTAAAAAAAAAAATAGATCCCTATTCTCCTCGCCCGCATGATGCTGTACACTGCACTATACATTGCGAACCTCTTTTGATTCTTTTTTTTTTTTTTCTCCTGAAACACCTAACATCACCCTACGATGTACTGTTTGAAGTCTACCGAAGTATCACAGGACAGTGCAGTGTACTGATACTTGCTGTTCTAGTGTAGGAATTTTTTCTTTACTTTCTAATTCAGGTACAGGAGAAAATCTCATAATAGGTCCACAACAGAACGAAGAAAGAAGAAAAGGGACAAAATCAATTCTTCTTGCACACAGAATCCTACAAAATTCCAACTATTCTTGTCCATCCTTCACTTCTTCTTCTTGTCGCTTTCTTTTTTCAAAGGTTGGCCATCCATGGCTATTCGGATTCTTGAGACAGCACCGCGAAATATTTCTATTGACGAGTACCCGAGCCAACGGCGTAGGTCCTTCATTTAGGAATTCTGTCTTCTTCCTGCCGATCGTTTCCGGCGATTCGGCCCTCGATGATGACACGCATTATTTCGTACCTGTGGCCTCGCATGATATGCCCCAGATATTGCAGTTTTCTGCGTTTGATGGTGGATAAGAGCTCAGGATCCTTTTGCATTTTCTGCAAGACTTCTACGTTGCTTATTTTTTTCGTCCATCCGCGCATTCTGAATATCCTCCAAGTCCTGTATCGTGATTTTCGACAAAAAATGAGCTAAAAAACCATTTCCTCACCTCCTCCTCAAGTACATCCCTATCGCAGTTAATGATTTAGTTAATGTGTTCTGTGTAACATCTGGTGCACTAGCGGTCGCACTTCCTCAACAAATATGGACTGAGGATGACTTCAAACCTGTCCTTACGTACTTCTTTTTCAATTGTACAAATCTACTTTATTAGTTGCTTATACAAGAGTACTTTCGGGTGTAATCCCATCATCAATTGTGTCGCAACTGGAGAACAAGGCCTTAACCATGAGTTTTTATAGTATAACACTGTGATCTTATTGGCTATAACAATGCTGTGTTGTGATTGATTCACTTCTTAGAAACTTATTCTTACAATAGTATGACATTGTGTTCTTATTGGCTAAAACAGACTGCTTTGTGATTGGTTCAATCTATTGTTCTAAATGCTGCGTTTCTATTGGCTACCTGGATTCCTGCCGTCTCATTGGTTGGTTTCGTTCTTCTCACGTCCAATCACCAGGCTGAATAATTTTTCGCTGTCAAATGTGATTACATTGTTCAAGAGGCACGCTTTCTTCCTCTTGGCTTTTGCAATCTCCATTTGTTCCCAAAGTTTTCTTCTCTTTGTGCGATTCTCTACGTGTATGACTTCAAATATTCCCTCTCCATCGTGGTTTTCCTCGTTACAGTGTTTCCCAAACAGTGATTTGCCATCTTCTTTCTCCCTCGACGTTTTGTGCTCCTTTCTCCTGATCTCAAACTTTCTCCCAGTCTCACCGATATAGATCTTCTCGCACTGTTCACAACTGAGCTTGTACACTCCGCTCAAGCTTTCCTTGTCCTTTTGTTCCGTCTGGTCATTGCTGATTCTCTTCACCATGGTCTGGTTATTCTGGATTCCCACATTCACATCGTAGCCATTGAACGCCTTTATCACCTTGTTTGTGTACTTTCCTATATATGTTATCGATCCGGAGTACTTTCTCACTATGCTATAATGGGTTCCTTTCTTTGTTTCCATTTTCCCAAAGACTCCCTCCCCCACACATCTGCGGTAGCCATTGGCTTCTGCGATCTGCTTTACTATCTCGATCTCTTTCCTCTTCTCTTCGTTGTTCTTGAGGATAGAAATTACCCGATAGCAGTAGTTCTGGATTGCCGCTAACTTGTGCCTGGGGTGGTGGTAGGAGTCATTTGGGATGGTGGTGTCAGTATGCGTCGGCTTCCTGTAGATTTTGTATTCTATCCTATTGTTCTCCATTGTGAGTGTAAGGTCTAAATAGTTGATGGTCTCATTGCCTTTTTCCACTGTGAATTTGATGCTCTCATTCATCGCGTTCATTTCTGAAAGGAATAGATCCACCTGTCTATCAGTGCCTGACCACACAATTGGGATATCATCTACATATCTGGCCCAGTGTTTGATCGAGTTTCTGAACTTGCTGCCCTTCAATATCTTGTTTTCCATATCATTCATGAATATCTCCGCCAGTATGGGTGACAGCGGTGATCACATCGCGAGTCCCCTTTCCTGACTGTAGAACCTGTCATTGAAGCGGCAGTAATTCTGGCTCAAGATCTCCTCCATTATGTTGGCGTACTTCGACCCATCGGGGTTCCCATGGTATCTGTTGTTTTTGATCAGAGTGAGAAGTTCCTCTTTCGGTATGGTACCAAACATATTAGTCACATCAAAGAATATCAGCTTCTCGTTACTCCTGATTTCCAACTTTTCCAACTTGTCCATCTGCTCAATCAGCTCTCCATTGTTTCTGATACTTCGTCTGGGTGCAAACTGGTAGTTTTCTTTCAGGAATGTGGCTACGATCTTTGCTATCTTGTAGCATGGTGATTAAATGCTGTTGACCAGGGGTCTCATCGGACGGTTTGCTTTGTGGAGTTTTACAAGCCCCTTGAGTTTTGGTGCAACCGGGTTCATCTCAAGCGTCCTTCCATTGCCGGGTACATTGTTCCGTTTCAACACAGCTTTCAGGTCATCTTGGTATTTCCGTGTTGGGTCCCTTGCCAGCTCTTGGTATCCATCAACTGCGACGTACGACTCCACTTTTTGGGTGTAGTCCTCCTTGTCGATTACCACTACCGTGCTGCCCTTGTCCGCCTTTGTCAAAATCAGGTTGTTCTGTCGGATCTTCTTTTGTAGATTTGTGACCTTCCTCTGCATTACTTGCGTTCTGTCATATGTTCGGCACGTATCCTCTTTGATGTCCAACAGTACTTTCCCAATTTTAGTTCGGGCTTCTGGTCTCACGTCGTTTTCCATGGTTTGGATTACTTGTTCGCAGCTAATGGCCGTGCTTTCAAGCCTGCACTGGTTGAGCCTCTCTGGCTGCACGTACTTGATGCCCTTTGTCCAGCAGTCTTCTTTCTTCTGCTGTGAAGGTGACGCTTGATAGGTTCTCGGTTCTGGGAGCAAATTTGTGCTCAACTCTCGCTGTCTCTTCCTTTCTTTCTTCTTTCTTCTGGGTCAGTTCGGCAAGCTTCTTCTTGATCTGTTTTGTTTGGGCTTCCACTCGTTTTTCCACATAGTCCTCTCCCTTCTTTCCCTCTCCTCCTTTTTCAAACATCATTTCTTTGACTTCTTGCGGGTGGAGTAACCTGGACAGATGGAAATATTGATCACACAGTAAACCATTCAGCCTGGTGACTTTCTTGCAGAGTTTACCAATTTCGTTCTTCACTCTCAATCTTTCGGCTTGCATCTTGGTGCGTTTCACTGCTGCGCTGTTTCCTGGCAGCCTGATGGTCGCATACTTGGGAATAATACCTCGTCTCAAGCATTCGTTATTGAACCAAATCTTCACATGTGTCACTCTTAGTTTGACCTTGGTCTTCAGAAACTTAAAAACCTCGTTAACCATGTCTGGTGTGCTATTATCGGAACTCATAATTTTTCAATATCAGTGTTCTACTTACACCTCATTCACTCATTATGAGTTCCGATAACTTACGTACTTCGATAGGACTCGTGTGAATGAAGAGCGAGCACGTGGACGCCGTGCAGCTGTCGCACCACGGTACCCTACGACCATTTGAAACCACTATGAGAGGACAGGCAGAAAAGGACACTGTACAAATAATTTAGGTGAAGCTTCAATGATATTTCATAGAGTGGGAAAATTCACTCTTTTTAGCTTTAAACTAGGCCCAAAATATGCCCATCGTACGCTGTATATGTACTGGACTATACTCGGCTTGAACTATGCTTAGCATACAAAGTACTGTATTATACTGGGCTTATACCTCCTTCCCGTTGATAAGACTTCGGGAATCCTCGACCTAATCCAGAAACTTGCGAATCCGAGAGAGACAGACGAAACTGTAAGTTACTAATTTGATGATGTCACATCAGGCAGGTCCAAGCTGATGACGTCACGGAGATCGATAGATCGATGACGTCACAAGGAGGTTTAAAGCTGGTTGATATATTTACTATCGAAAATTATTATACTCTAACTCGTAGCTGAATCGCGCAACTATAAAAATTTTGACTTCGGCACAATATTTTAGAATTTTATATGCCTCTAAGACTCGACTTTATGTTCCTTCGATGTGGTGGGGCTATTTCCCAACACCCCAAAGGCGAACCTATGCAGCGGATGGGCGAGTTACTTGTGTGCAACAGAAATTTATATCTATCCACATCTGCAATAATTACCTTCAAAAGTTTTCTTTTCATCGAACTGACTAGCACAACGTCGTATAAGTTGCGTTGTACTTCTACGAACATGTAATGAAAGGCCCTACAGTACTCGTGGGAACCCGCCGCATATGTTTGCAGCATAGATTCCAGAAGACTCGAGTACAGAATACCTCGTTGACGTCGAGATCCTTTGAATTTCGTAGGAGCCGGCAATCTGGTCTTCACGTCTTCCTATGCCATAATGAAGGGTTAAACCGTCATTCCCGAAAAAAATTTCTCCGCATTTCTCCGGTAATATATCATCATACTTTAATAGGTTCTCCTACATTTTCTATTTCGGTTTCAAAGGGAAATTTAATCGCGTATAATATATTTATTATTATGTATTCTCTTCTCCTCATCGTATCAAGGTTATCAACCTGTTTCTTACCGAAGTCATTAATTAAGCATAATGCGGGAATAATTTCGATACCGAAGAAGAAGAAGAAGAAGAAAAAAAATCTTATTATCAATTACAAAGAGACAATCTATTCCCGATTTGCTTTTTCTACAGCATCTTCTCAACGGAGATTTCGTTTTCTTCATCACCTCATTCATACGACAATAACAAAAACATAATAAACAAGCGATGGGTAGTTATCTCGCCGAAAAAAAAGCCATGTAACTTATTTTTCGTGGTACTGCCGTTCTTTTCTCTCCTCGCGTGAACGATGATGAAAAGGATAACGTTTATCAATTCGTTTAAAATAATATTCATCGTGTTATTGAAAGAAGCATTATGAACTGGAACGTCGTTCCATTATGTGCGTATACACAAAATTCTTGGAGTCTTCTTTTCTATACTCGTCTACCATCCTCCCTCGCTGTTCTTTTTTCTTCTCTTATTCTACTCGTCTTTTCCAAAAGTAAGGAACATGGAACATAATGCGGTCGGCCTGAACACGAAAAGCTTTTTTGAGATTTACTCGAATTTATGAACAGAATACGTGGGTTGGCCCCGTGTTCTTAATTTATGCATCGCAACACGACCGCGTCTCATAACGTCAACAAACGCCGAGCTGAGGAAAAAACGAGAAGAAATAAGGAATAATAATGATGATGATAATAAAATGTTTACAACTTTTCGTCCAATTAATCGCGTTAATATTATTATGTGCGCGTATATACGGCCATTAAACCATTAACACAAGGCAGAAAAAGAACGTGTGTGAGTATATCACAACTCAGCCAAGGCTTGTCTGTCGCGAAGTTAGCATTTTGATCCGATAGCTTACAGCCTATACGTTATCCAAAGGTTTCCGACTGTACCCGAACGAATTTATATTTTCGAAAATTTACTCCTCGTACTTCCGCGCCCCGATAATGACGGCTTAGGTTACCGTGGACGAGGCGCGCGGCACCGCCATCCGCTAGACAGACATCGGCTCTCTTATTATAGGGTTTCTCTATACAGACAAGTGATTAAAAGCTTCCACATTTACATGTGTCAACACAATAGTAGTTCATTTTTGACAAGAACATGTTCTCTTTCCGTTTTCATTTTTTTTACGAAACTACGCAGACGGAATCAAAATTAGCCAAGTAATCGAGTTTATATTGACGAGAAATTTTCCCCTCGCGATATTTCGACTATTTACACGTTCATCCAATCAGCCCGCGAGTCTTCATGACGCCAGTTTTAAAATTACCGCTTTGAACGTTACTTCTCTTTCATTATAGATGTTTTCCATACCCATTATTCCTCGCAGAAGGTTCGCCCGTACGAGTATCATCGACTTTTATATATGAATTCAAGTAATTCGAAGCGATTTTCGGGATGTTCTTTTGACAACAATGAATGAGCCCTGATTTTCATCTCAACGTATAAAAATGAGAATCTTACAACCCGGCTTACTCATAATATATTGACAATAATGAGTGAGAAATATGGCTTCAAAGTTTCGAATAAATCATTAAGATTCCAGGTCTATCGGCTTGAGAAAGTTACGATGATGTGATGAACACCGTAACAATTTTTCCAAGAATAGTCCAAGTTGAAGAGGATACTCGGAGGAGTAACACGAAATAAGATGCAAAGGACTGCACGAAAATTGAAAATACGAGCGCTTTCGGCTAATCAGCCCTTCTCGAAGTGTGGAAAGCAACTGAACCCAACACCAACAAGAACAAGCGACATAAAACGAAATCATGACCGAAGCTACGAGTCATCGAAATGTGAATCATTCCCGTAGACTAATTCGATCAATCCTTCTTCAGGAATGTACCTGTTCAAAAAGGTATCGCTACTATTATTCCGATATCGGAGGATTTCTATTACCTCAAGGGCCAGACGTTTGAAGTACGAGTTTTCCCTGTGAAGGAGGACTTCGGATCCCTCTTTAAAATTGTGACCACCTGTGATCAAATGATCAGCAAAGGCTAACTCGCTACTTTCTTTTTTACCCAAGCTTTTTCGTGTTCGTCAACTCCCATTAGAGTTGACGGCTGGTCATTCCTGTATAGACGCTCAAGCCACCCTATAAACCCCTCCCCTCTCGGCCACTGAAATAGGGTCCTTTAATTTGACGAAAAGGCTCTTGACTGTATCGCAATTATGGAAGGCTGGCCGAAAACCGAAGGGGCGGAGGATATGGTCCATCTGCGATGAAAATTTACCCAGGAACGGGAGTCAAGGCATTTCCTTGTAAGCCCTCTTCGAACCATGAGGTCAACATTGACCCTGACCTGATTTACTCTAGCCAGGTGCTTCATAGTCATCAATTCTTTCTGGAAAGCGGCTTGACTCAAGGCGATATGAATCCAGCGATGTATCAGGCTATTGAAAGTAGCAACTTCGTGGGCAACAGGTACGAATGACGACCCGTGGATGGTAATATCGGTCGAGGTACTTTTTCTGTAAATACTAAATTGATGAACGCAGTGATAGAAGCAGACAAATTCAAAAAATTTATAACGAAGCCACCAACTTCCAGTGTAAATTTTATGGAAGGGTAAAGGCTGTTTAAATAATCAAGAAACTCGCCAAGGAGTTCTGTTGGACCGGTCCACATATACAAAACGTCGTCAACGTACCGGTGCCAATAGTGTATATGACTCACAAACACCCGGCCTGAAGAGAACAGGTCGCCCTCAAATTTAGACATAAAAACTTCTGAAATAAGAGAACCCAGAGGAGATCCAATAGGGATTCCCACCTCTTTAGGGAAATCGTAGAATTTACCATTAAATTTACAAAAGTTCGGGAACCAACAGACCCTCAACAGGTCAAAGAATTCACTCATTTCCTCATGAGGGACACTCAATATTTGAAAATCATGATAGTCCCTATCGTCCCTGGTGGTGAAATTGAACTTTTTTATATAAATATTTATTTTAACTGCACTAGGGTTTTGACCTTGATGGTGAATCGATTTTAGATACGTTGGATGTATGCTACTTTCATGTAAGAGATATTTTGGATGAGTGAGAAGTCACCAGCGAGAGTTCTTTCCATGGACGGTGAAATTTGCTGGATGCGGAGGAGAGAAACTGAAGATGGCCATGCGAACAGCTTGGAAAGAAGGTAAGCATATGCAAGTCGCATGTAACCAATAAAGTAGATTTTGTGACTGCAAAATTCTTGGTGTGATGAAAGCCACGCGAATGGTAATGGCTCTATAATTGGCCTAATTTGTTTGATGGCATTTGATTTTGTCAGAGTGTGAAACGTTCGTCCGTAATTTCGAGCTGGATGGTGTGGATGAGATAATTTTTAGAGTTGATTCGTGTTAGTTTTTGTGGCAGTTTTGGTGGCTAATTGGATCCTTGTGTAGGTAGGAACAAAGAAGAAAGTTTCAACTGTTTTATCGGTGGGGGGGGGGGGGGGTCGGAAAAAATGTCTGCCTTTCGGCCGGCTGGCATCCTCCAGGTCGTTCAGAGGTCGACCTCCTATCGTATGTATAGCTCCGGGATCAAAAATTTTCCAAGTGCTTCTCCTACAATATGTACAGCTCCGAAGTCCAAGCCTCCCTCTAGTAACCGGAATAGATTTCTGCAGATGAGTAGCCAGGCGGTCGAAACTAGAAAGATACCGGAATGAAACTATCGGAGAAATGCAGGTTCCCAATACACTGGTGGATGATATTAGAACCAGATAGCTGATATGGTGCGGGTCTGAAGAGTACTGGAAAAACGACTGCCAATGGCATCTGAACGAGTGAAGGACGTTCCAGGAAGAGCTGGACCGCTGGAGTAGCAGATTTTTCTCTAGGTTATTGGAGGCTGCTCATCAGAAGGAGACATTAAATAGAATACGGTAACTCGTTCCCCACAATTCTATCCTCTTCCCCGTGATCTGTGCAGATCTCTGAGGCTTAGTCCGAGATCTAACTTTCTTTTAAAATCAAAAACTCCTTGAAATTTGTACGCAGAATCACGAGCCAGCAGGGAATCCACTACGGGACGTCTTTGCTTAAAAGTTTAACCCCCTACATGAATAGCCCAAGTCCAGAGTTACGTACGGCGCTGGTTGCGGATCTCCACATATTTCCAATTTCAAGATCCCAGGATGACGTCACCAATACTCAAGGTCAACCTCCTTCTTTGCTCTAACCTAGCCATTTCTCTACTTTCATAATTTTATATTTTTGTACCTTCTTCCATTTTGCGACGAGAGGAGGGCAGTGAGTGAGGTCAGTGCAGACTGGAATTTGTAGGAAACGTATTTCGCGATGAGTGCAGGATTGTCCCGTCCAAGAAAAAAATGTTCAGCGTCCGCCGTTCTTCTGGCAAATCGTAATTCTGAGGGGTTTGAAAAAGTGTATTTCGAGAAATTCATAGATCTACTTCGAAAATAATGATCAAGGGTGGCCCATCAAAATTTATGATTTCCACTATCGCTTTTGGAGTGGTCAATGCAACGGTCAAATCTATCTAGTGCAGCTATTTGGTCGAACTTCGAAGTCCGAAGCCTGTCTACCCTTTGTAACAGACGTGATTAAGTTATTATCGTCCACTAATCATTTGTGAATCACGATTTTGGAATGCGACCTAGGAAAGCCAAAGGAGTCGATGCTGTAAATGGCAAATATTTCAATTATAATTTGTGGTAGTCTGCCCGCTGTCGCAAAATATATGCGAGCTCCTGTTGGAGGTATGAGAAAGGTTTTTGCAGCTTGTCAACTTGGAAAACGGAAAAATTCGTCTGAGAATTCTGGTCTAAGTTGAATGTGAACAACATAATTATAATACATGTGTATATTTGAGATTAAAATCTCGATGTTTGCAGATTAATTTATGTATGGCGATCTCGTTTGCGTTTCTTTACCTACAGCGAAATCGGTGATAGTCTCTCGGTGCCGAACTTGCAGGTTTCCTCTGTATATTCGCGCCGATTTTAGTTTTTTTTTTTTTCTTCCTTTTTCGGGGAGAGCAAATCTATAAGACGCAGTATTCGCGCTATTCTCGTTAGCAATACTGCATTTAAAGATCGATTTTTTGAACGTAGTTTTTCGTAAATTGTGAAACCGAAATCGATGTCGAGAGGTATTCGACCGCGTTTTGAGGACGATTTTATTCAAATCGTCAAATATACTCCAGAATTCATTCTTTCTTTGTCGTATTGAGTTGGCGATGTACATTTTTTTTTTCAAATTAATTCGGTTGAGTTTAACTTCTTCGCGAGAGGTCAAATTTCAGCATAATAAAATGCGTTTCTTTCGTCATATAGAAAATACCTATACTTGTCACCATGTCACGCGGCAACCAAAAAGAGTTCGACGGAAACTTATCAATCTTGGAAATTTACTCGGTATAGCGATCGAGAGAGATCGGTATCACGTTTGGCCTGATATAGACGGGTTGTTTGGTTTCCGTTCATCTTTCTCTTCCGTTCCCATTATTCATTGATTAGTGGATAAATGCTAATGAAAAACGAAGGAAGAAAAACGGTCCGTCGTTTTGCTCGTCTTCTCGAAACGAAAGAGGTAGGACGAAAATAATTTTTTTTTTCTTCTTTCTAATTTTGATTAAGAGTTTTGGAATGAACGCAGCAGTTCGTACCTAGTGGGCAATTGTTCCCTATTCAGACGATCGGTCACTGAACTGTCTTTTGAAACGCATTTCTGGGCGGAAATAACGTTATAGAAGATGCAATGAATTTTCCTTGCCCATCTTTAATAGTAGATTCATCACCGTTGACTGCTGCTTAGTTTCATCGTTTGCTTCCCCGGTGGACCGAATATAATTTTTCGGCAATTCTCTATTATATCTGCGTGTAATTGCCCTTATCAGGCCAGAGGAGGAGTATTAAATTTCAAAACCAACCTCCATTCAATAAAAAAAAATTAAGAACAGAGGAAAATAGAACATTAATCCAATTTTTCCCCACGCTGCACAATATTCTCCATGTTAAGAAAATAAAATTGAAGAAAAATGACGGGAAAACGTGGGACTGAGGAAAATTTCGACCTCAGAGCAATATAATGCTAAGAGGAGGGACTTCGAAAGATTTCGACTTTGAAACTATATAATTATGATGGGAAAGGGACGTAGGAAAATGTCGACTTTCAAGCTATATATGGTGATAAAGAGACTTGGAAAAATTTCGACTTCGGAGCTATAATGGGAGAGAAGAGACGACGGCTTCCGTAACAAAGTTGAACGAGGAACCAGGGAACCTGTTCTGTGGGTCAAATTGGTTTCAGTATTAAGAATTGAAATCGAAATCTGGAAGAATCTGAAATTTTTCTAAGTCGGGTGGTCCAAAATGATGTGAACAGTTGAATGGGGATTTGGACTAAATTTGTTGTAGCGCAAAAACGCGAAACGTTGGGCGTATAATTCAAATGTACGAAATTTGTACCCCGATTTCATCTTCAATTTGCGCCAAATATGAGTCTCTACGACTTTTCCGAGCCGAGTTATGGACCAAAATGTGCCTAAAATTCACCAATTCGCCAGGGTAGGGCTTGAAAATTAATTAATTTACAGTATTGAGCTGAATTTCGAAAATTTTACTAATCAAATTATCGTTTATTAAGTGAATTTGGACGGGGAAAACGAGAAAAATAGTAACAGAATCCTAAGAAGCACCAAAATGGGTTAATAGGCCCAAAAAGGGTCAACATTCCCCCAAATTGTTCAAACTTTTGAATTTTAATTCGATTTTTAAGTGGAATTTTGCGCTGAGTCTGAAAAAAAAAATGCTTGAGCAGTTCTTCGAAGCACCTAAAATGGGTAAATGGGGCCAAAAAGGGCCAAAATTTCCCCAAAACTGGAAAATCGTTCAAACTTTCAAATTTTAATTCGATTTTCAATTGGACTTTTGCGTCGCCAGGGTTTTAAAATAGGGTTTGAAAATTAATTAATTTACAGTATTGAGCTGAATTTCGAAAATTTTACTAATTAAATTATTGTTTATTAAGTAAATTTGGACGGGAAAAACAAGAAAAATAGTAACAAAATCCTAAGAAGCACTAAAATGGGTTAATAGGGCCAAAAAGGATCAACATTCCCCCGAATTGTTCAAACTTTTGAATTTTAATTCGATTTTTAAGTGGAATTTTGCGCCGAGTCCGAAAAAAAAATGCTTGAGCAGATCTTCGAAGCACCAAAAAGGGGTTAATGGGGCCAAAAAGGGCCAAAAAAAAAACCAAAACTGGAAAATCGTTCAAACTTTCAAATTTTAATTCGATTTTCAATTGGATTTTCGCGTCGTCGGGGTTTTAAAATAGGGTTTGAAAATTAATTAATTTACAATATTGAGCTGAATTTTGAAAATTTTACTAATTAAATTATTGTTTATTAAGTAAATTTGGACGGGAAAAACGAGAAAAATAGTAACAAAATCCTAAGAAGCACTAAAATGGGTTAATAGGCCCAAAAGGGGTCAACATTCCCCCAAATTGTTCAAACTTTTGAATTTTAATTCGATTTTTAAGTGGAATTTTGCGCTGAGTCTGGAAAAAAAAATGCTTGAGCAGTTCTTCGAAGCACCTAAAAGGGGTAAATGGGGCCAAAAAGGGCCAAAATTTCCCCAAAACTGGAAAATCGTTCAAACTTTCAAATTTTAATTCGATTTTCAATTGGACTTTTGCGTCGCCAGGGTTTTAAAATAGGGTTTGAAAATTGATTAATTTACAGTATTGAGCTGAATTTCGAAAATTTTACTAATCAAATTATTGTTTCTTAAGTGAATTTGGACGGGAAAAACGAGAAAAATAGTAACAAAATCCTAAGAAGCACCAAAATGGGTTAATAGGGCCAAAAAGGGTCAACATTCCCTCGAATTGTTCAAACTTTTGAATTTTAATTCGATTTTTAAGAGGAATTTTGCGCTGAGTCCGAAAAAAAAATGCTTTAGCAGTTCTTCGAAGCACCAAAAAGGGGTTAATGGGGCCAAAATTCCCCCAAAACTGGAAAATCGTTCAAACTTTCAAATTTTAATTCGATTTTCAATTGGACTTTTGCGTCGCCAGGGTTTTAAAATAGGGTTTGAAAATTGATTAATTTACAGTATTGAGCTGAATTTCGAAAATTTTACTAATCAAATTATTGTTTCTTAAGTGAATTTGGACGGGGAAAACGAGGAAAATAGTAACAAAATCCTAAGAAGCACTAAAATGGGTTAATAGGGCCAAAAAGGGTCAACATTCCCCCGAATTGTTCAAACTTTTGAATTTTAATTCGATTTTTAAGTGGAATTTTGCGCTGAGTCCGAAAAAAAAATGCTTTAGCAGTTCTTCGAAGCACCAAAAAGGGGTTAATGGGGCCAAAAAGGGCCAAAAAAAAAACCAAAACTGGAAAATCGTTCAAACTTTCAAATTTTAATTCGATTTTCAATTGGATTTTCGCGTCGTCGGGGTTTTAAAATAGGGTTTGAAAATTAATTAGTTTACAATATTGAGCTGAATTTCGAAAATTTTACTAATCAAATTATTGTTTCTTAAGTGAATTTGGACGGGGAAAACGAGGAAAATAGTAACAAAATCCTAAGAAGCACTAAAATGGGTTAATAGGGCCAAAAAGGGTCAACATTCCCCCAAATTGTTCAAACTTTTGAATTTTAATTCGATTTTTAAGTGGAATTTTGCGCTGAGTCCGAAAAAAAAATCCTTGAGCAGTTCTTCGAAGCACCAAAAAGGGGTTAATGGGGCCAAAAAGGGCCAAAATTTCCCCAAAACTGGTAAATCGTTCAAACTTTTAGATTTTAATTAGATTTGCAATTGGACTTTTGCGTTGAGTCCGAAAAAGGTGTGTAAAAAGCTCTTCGAAGCACCAAAATGGGTTAATGGGCCCAAAAAGAGTCAAAATGTCCCCAAATTGGAAAATCGTTCCAACTTAAAAATTTTAATTCGATTTTTAAGTCGACTTTCCCGCTGAATCCGATAAAAATGCTTAAAAAATACTTCGGCGCACCAAAAAGGGTTGATGGGCTCAAAGAGAATCAAAATCCCTCCAAGATGGAAAATCGCGTAATCGTCAAAAGTTGTTTTAAAATTCTGAAGTAAAATTTAGGGCCGATTCTGAGAAAAATACTGAAATGGACCTAGATGGCCTAGATGATCTCCAAAATGAAAAATCAAACATTTTTCTCATTCTGCAGTAAAATTGTTGATTCAGGGGATGGAAGGAATGTCGACAAGTTCGTCTGCCGTTGAGTGCTGGCGAACTGAGAGATCGAATAGCGTCGGGTGACAGATTCGAAAGAGGATATTGCGGAAATTCTCCTCATTTGAGGATCGACTAGGGCTCTGCGTATGATCAAAGCGGGAAAAAGTGCGAAAACTCTCATTGTTTCAGTCAAAGAACGCAAAGTTGGTCTTCTGTTGCGTACTTGCGATGAGAGATCAACTGACGCCCCACCTATGAACGAAGCGGGCCAAAGTGCAAAAACTCCTTGATTCAGGTAATGGGAGGATACAGCAAATTCGGTCTTGCTCGTGATGAGCGATCAGCTATAGCTCAGTCTTTGATTGAGACAGACGAACGCCCGGAATTTCTCGGGGTTTCACCCGGAGGAGGGAATGGCACCGTCAAGCTCGACTTTCGTCATGAGCTCGCGGTAAGAGAACGATCAAGACCCCGTGTTTGACAGAGGCAGGTGAATGATCCCTGGGGTCAACATAGATCGGCGCGTGCTTCCGCAAAAACTCCTGTTGTTTCGGGCGAAGGAGAGAATGATCCTGGCGACTTCGTTTTCCATTACATGCTCGCGGTAAGAGATCGACTGAGGCTCCGTGTATCATCAAGGCGAGTGCTCCCGCAAAAACTCCTGTTGGTTCTTGCCAAGTAGAGAATGATACCGGCAACTTCGTTTCCCATTACGTGCTCGCAGTAAAAGATCGAGTGAGCCCCCGTGTGTGATCAAGGCGGGTACTTCCGCAAAAACTCCTGCCGTTTCTTGCCAAGAAGAGAATGATATCGGCGACAGAGTATTTCTCATCATTACGCAACTGATAGTGTTATCGTATCACTGCTTCAAGGCCTCAAACAGCATAACACGAATGTTCGTTTTTTCCAGTATTTCAGCAGGACACTGTTGTAGGCTTCCTCTGGGTCTACAAATAACATGTGGACTTCTTGTTTTATCGCTACCTTCTCAACAATGCAATTTATTATAATGGAATGCAGCTGGTTTAATGTGAATCGTCCGGCGCGGAACCCAGCCTGTTTTGTATAATTCTCTTAAATTCTTCTTTTTGCAATCTTTCTATAGAGATAGCTGACTCTACTGGTGACAGACAATCCTTTGTATGCTTCCCTCCTTATATGCCTCTTTCCATTCCTGTAAAATCCTTCCTCTATTGATGGAATTTTCCGCCGGAGTCCCTAAGCGGGAGTTCCCCTGGTCTCGGTGCTTGTTATTGGCTTCCTCAATTTCTCTTGTCTCTACTTCAATTGGCAGACCGGTCATGGAATAATTTGTCTACACGCAAGACGTGGATCGACATACTCTTACAAATCATCGAACGCTGAGGATACATCCTCAACGGGCGCGTACGTTTGAGCTGTAAGCATCTGAGTGTGGAGATGTACTGCTGTGGCTAAAGCCTCCCTTACGGCAATTTTCTTTTTTAAAGGTTAAACTCGCTTTCTTCAAGCCTCTTGTTCTCCTTCCACTAAGAATTTGTTTCAAAACAATTGCAATCGGTTTTGTACATCGCAGAGACCTAATACGACGTCTAAAGATGGCCGTACTTCCCACAGGGCCCCGAAGCTTGCAATGTTCGAAATGGATGCTAAATTTTTTGGTCACTTTAACCCTATTTTAGAGACTTCTTGGACAGTTCGACTAGATTTTACTCTCAAACTAAGTCAAACCGACCAAAAAGATTGATGTGGGTATTATTTTTTTCAATGTACGCACCTTGAGATAGACCCCGGCGGCAAGTTCGTGTAAGCAACATGTGGCGAATATCGCGTAAAGTGGCGAATGGCGCGATCGATAGATACCATTTTTTTTTCAATAACCCCGTCCTAGGAGAGATTCCTTGCTGAAAGCGAGGAAAATAAAATTGAAACTGACCACCGAGAATGACGAAATAGGAGACGAGCACCCGATTCTTCCTTCGTGCGAAAGTTGATCCCATGGCACTGGGGTGTGTTTTGACGAAGTCGTGGGATCCTTCCTCTTTACTTTTTCGATGTTAGGAAAGAAGCAAACCGCCTGTTTTAAATACGGCGTGAGAAGTAAATTCTTAGTTTGACTTATGGATTATTCAAAGATTCACGCGTAATCCCACCGTCGACGCGAGGACCAACAACGATGTACGCTCTGCATCAGCGGGCATATTATCTGAAGTGAATTCTTTCACAAAAATTATCTCAGCACCGCACGCATTTGATGCTGGGACAGCCGGTTAGTGTACCGAATTACAAACGTATGAATACGAACAGTCTCATATAACTCTATTGTCTTTATGACGCAGATCGGCGTGCGTTCCAAGTATACGTAAGGTAAAAAAAGAGTAAAAACATCATAATAAATAAATAACGTACGTTCGAATTGTTCGATCAAAAAAACTTCGTATGTTTAAAGATGGTAATTATCCGGTATCATTACATGTAATACCTTGCGTTGTTAAGTTGGGCTGGAACTTGAATTTTTTTTCTTTCTATTCGATTTAACTGCAGAAGAGGAGAGACCATTGCGTATAGACGATATCGAACCAACCCACTCGGACCTCACAAGATGTTATTGCACTGAATTTCGATTAAAGAAGAATGAAAGAATAAAGCGTACAGAGGAATGAATATATGAAGAAGTAGTTGTAAAGTAATAGTAGTAGTATGGTTAAAACAGAGGAAAAAAAGTGCAGAGTATGCCCTAAAATAACTACTACCTTGGGGGTACCATAAATGACGTGCTTAACTCGATATATTGAGTGATGAATGCTAATCGATATTAACGGTGCCATTTTTTTCTTTTTTTTTAAAGCGATAGTGCATCACTCTTTGCTCGTTCCTCGTCCACTCTATCTGACCATTTTGTTCTTAATTATGCTGTATAATAATGAAAAATAGTTCACGTGTTTGCCGCAGGAAACATTACGAGGGAGTTTTTACAGAGATGCGCATAAAGAATATTGGATTATACGTATACCTTCTGCCGTGTTACTCTGTAGCTCTCATATATTCGTGCTTAGGGTCTACTGTCCGTGTAATCCGCATGAATATTCTTTTGCCCTTTGTATGATGCTGGCGAAAATTGAACGACGTTCAATCACGATTAGAATGCTTTCGTGCGTTCGCCATTTGCCGTTTTCAATATCTCGATCGACAAGGTAGAGATTTTTTGTGAAACGACAAATCACGGGAACCTGGACCGCATTTTTTTTTTGGACCTAAAGCTACCATCTGACGTTTCGGATCGTTCTATAACTACTCGTAATCATAAAGACGTAAAAGTGGGCGGGAAAAAAACAGTTTTTATTCTGCCTGGTCTGAGAGTACGGAACCTTTCAATATTCAAACTAATTTTTGCAGTGAAAATGCTGCAAGAAAATTTTGTCCGTCCTTCCATTCCTCTACAATTGTATGTTGGGGGGCAGGTAAAGGAGGAGGAATCATGCATACTTCGTGATTATAGGATTTGCCAACTGACCGAACTTCGCGCACAATTTGGCTGGTGAAGTTCTTTTTTACTTTGAATAATAGTCAAATTTATCAACTGATGACCAACTTTTACAAATTTCGAGCACTATTTGCCAACTGGTGGAGCTTTCCTTCAATTTCTATTATCTAAGTACATTTTATTAATTAAGTGTAATAACTTAAACTAAAATATTTACTCTTTTTATACATAAACACTTTTGTGACGTCATCACCTCTAGCCTCAAGACAAATACATTTTTGTGAAGTCCTAAACCAAGTGTAGTAATTTTATCAAATCCCTGACAGCGTGGCAGTCATCCCTAGTGACGTCAACATCTTGAACCTTGACACATTTACACTTCTGTGACGTCATCAGACATGTACACATCTGTGACGTTATCACCCTTGAGACTTACGAGTAATATACAGTTTTGGAACGTCATCTACACGTGATGTTCCCAATCTCGACCTTGATGATGACGTCATCAACCCGTGACACCAGCACGAGTACACTCCCGACCTAAGTGACGTTATTATACGAAACTTTGGGATATTTACCCGTTTGTGTCATCATTCAATGACCCATGACGGCCTCGACCCTAACCGTTTGATGACGTCATCAACCCGTAAAATCATCGTGATCACTTCCAACGTTAGTAACATGTCATCTCTCAACTCATGGACATCATGGCGATGAATCCCAGTTATTTCATCACCCTGAACCTTTACACTCATCACTCTTCAGACATGATGTACACTTTTGTGACGTCACCTATCTGTGATGTTCCCAACCTCAACCTTGATGATGACGTCATCAATCCGTGATATCAGCCGCGGCCGACTTTAATTGTGACCTGTGATGAAAAAAAGGTGCTCATTACCCACTGACAGGAACACCATTTCTGTCTGATCAGATGCTGTATCCGATCAGAAATGGTATTCTTGCCAATGGGTAATGAGCATCCTTTTCTCATCGCAGGTCATAATTACAGGCCGGAATGGTGATTTACTTGACAACAGTGCAGTAGGTGAAACATAACACAGGCGTACATGGAAGTTGGACAAAATATTGAAAATCTAGAAAAATATAGATTTTCATGAAAAATTTGAGAGAATGAAAGTTGTTGCCCTTAAAATTTTATAGCTAAAAGGGTTGACTTCAATCTTTTGCAAGAGAGGCATGTTACATTTAAAATTTTCACCTACTGCGCAGTTGCCGGTTTTACTATTCCTGTAATTAAAGTCGGCCGTGTATCAGCACGGGTACTCCCAACCGAAGTGACGTTATCCCGCTCCTAACTTTGAGACAATTACCTGTTGTTGACATCAATAAGTCATGACGACCTCAACCGTAACCTTGATGACGTCATCAATTTGTAAAGTCATTGCAATCACTTTCAACGTTAGTGACGTCATAACCTTTAACTTTGAAACGTGCACGCTTCTGTGATGTCACCATCCAGAGAAATCATCACAATCACTCTCAAGTCTCAACCTCAGTGACGTCATCACTCTTCACTTCTAGACTTGCACACTTTTGCAACGTCATCAACCTCTGACATCGTTACCTTTTGGCCATACACAAATTTGTGACCCTATCCTTTACTGAAGATATTTACATTTTTGTGACTTCATGAACCTGTGAGCCCTTGATCCCAACCTGAATGACGTCATCGATTTGTAAAATTATAGCAATTCCTCACAGGTTTAGTGACGTCATCATCCCTAATTTTGAGACTTTTACACTTCAGTGACGTTAATACTCTTCACTTTTACCGACTTTTTGTAGAAAAGCGAGTATTACACCCGTCACAGTTGTGGCAGAAAGAGGGGGAAATCAACTTTCTCGACGTTTTAGAGGTCATAGATCATCGCTACGTCATTAAAAAATTTCAGGTTTCCTTATATATATATATATGGATCAAAATTTGTCCGGCCTTCTCCTCCGAGTCTACTGGGTGGATTTTCTTGAAACTTGGCTACGTTGTGGTGTTATATCTGAAGTTGTGCACCTGCATTTTTTTTGACGATCGGATCAGTAGTTCTCCAGATATACCCAATTTTCGAAAAAAATTCCCATGGATCAAAATTTGTCCGGACTTCTCCTCCGAGACTACTGGATGGATTTTCTTGAAACTTAGTCAAGTTGTAGTGTTATATCTGAAGTTGTGCACCTGCATTTTTTTTGACGATCGGATCAGTAGTTCTCCAGATATACCCAATTTTTAAAAAAATTCCCCACTCCTATAACTCTGATATGGTTTGTTCAATTTTTTTCAAATGTTGATATATTATAATTTACATGTCTGAAAATGTAATTGTGAACTTTTGGTGTTGATACGATGTTTGGTTCGTGAGAAATCTCAAATTGAAGCGTGAACTAATTTGATGAAATTTGCAAATATTCGAGCTACTAATATTTTGTAGTACTAAACTTCAGGTAGTCGCTTTCGTCATCAAAAGCGAAGGGTAACGTTTGATTACGTAGATTGTCAGTGTAGTTGTAGCTAGTTTTATGCTCTTTATGAATGAATTTTAAAGATGTGTTCGTTCGTGTTGAGTCAGTCATGAAAGAATGTTGTGTTAGTATAGTATTAGTGCAACAATCCTTTGCGTATAATTTTGTCATTTTTTTGAGTGATGAAATAGTTTTATATGTGTGAAAGATTTGCTCGTTTGTGTTGAGTTTCTCATGAATGAATGTTATGTGTGAGTCTACAACAACCAACATTAAAAGATGCTTGAGAATCGGAGATGATCAAGAATGAATTAGAGTGGCAAGAGATGTTGAGGATGTGTGTATCTTATTGAGAAAACGATTCATTGAATAAATTGGAGTACTAGAGTTAAAGTTTAAGCAAAAAACTTGATTGTAGATACAGGTGAAAAGTCGTGTATTGCTTACGCGGCTGCGTAAGCATTTTTTGGCTTGCACTCTTCTTTAACGTCATCAACCTATGACGTCATCTATTTTGGGACATACTCACTCGTGTGACTTCACCCTTTACTGAAGATATTTATGCTTTTGTGACGTCATCAACCTGTGACATCTTTAACCCCAACCTTAGTGACGTCATCATCCCTAATTTGAGACCCTCACACTTCAGTGACGTTGCGTTAACTTGTGATGTCTTCAACCCAAATGTTAGTGATGTTATCAACACGTGACATCATGACAATCATCCTCAGTGACGTCATCAACTTGTACTTTTACACTTCTGTGACGTCATCATCCCTGATTTTGAGACCTTCACGCTTCAGTTACGTTGTATCAACTTGTGATGTCTTCAACCCAAATCTTAGTGACGTTATCAACACATGACATCATGACAATCATCCTCAGTGACGTCATCAACTTGGACTTTTACACTTTTGTGACTTCATAATCCCTAATCTTGAGACCTTCACACTTCAGTGACATTGCGTTAACTTATGATGTTTTCAATCCAAATGTAGTGACGTTATCAACACGTGACATCATGACAATCATCCTCAGTGACGTCATCAACTTGGACTTTTACACTTTTGTGACGTCATCATTATTGAAACATGCACACTTTTGTGGCGTCACGTCATCTGCCAGTAAATTCGTCCCAATCAGTTGATCAATCGCTTAGTGACGTAATCACCCTGAAAACATATCCCAGTCGTGATGTCCGCAATTTGACCTGACGACGTCGTCAACCTGTGACATTTCGCGATCACTCCCAACCTTGGTTACGTATTTACCCCTAACGTTAGAACCGTAACTTTAGGAGGTATACAATTTCGGAAATCAACCCGCGACTTCATCACCCTTGAGACGGTGTACACTTCTGTGACGTCACCACCAACGCTACATATTTGTGACCTGCGATGAGAAAAGGATGCTCATTGCCCACTGACAGGAACACCTTTTCTCTCTGATTAGATGTCCAGTTAGAGAGCAATGGTGTTCTTGCGCCAATAGACAGTGAGCATCCTTTTCTCATCGCAGGTCACTGAAGAAAACTTCTGTCGGACACCCTGCTCATCCATGTAAATTTACTAACTAATCCTTCTCTTTAGAATTTGACTCTTTTACTTTCTGAGAAGTCCAAGAATCTCTGACTGTTATAAAATTCTGCTAGGTATTTTACACGAGAATAAATGGTATTAACTAAGTTTTGTACAAAGCCTTTGATGTCTTATGAACGTTTTCTAGGATGACTTTTCTAAACTTTTCAAATAATATTTTAGAATACATGAATGAAAATTTGTAGATCTACAAATACGTTACTCGTAAAGTCCCCATTAGGTTCAAATGTCACTTCAAGAACTTGAAAATTTGAATCGATCACACTTTATGTATAATATTTGTTGAAACGGATTTATGTCCCTTCAGATTTTCACTCTGCCTCATAATTCAAATTAGTAAATTTTATCAAATCTTTTGGGCTTTCGAGATTCTTTTCCTGTCCCAAATCTTGGTGTCTAATTGAAATGCGTCCTTTTCTTATACGTATAGTTCGACGGCGGGCATCAATAGCTCGTAAAAACAATCTCGTTTTCTCTTTCTCTGTATTGAATAATTAATGTCAGGTAAATGACTCGAATGGCGTCCCTAGCGTGTAATGAAAACCTTGATTCACGTGTCTTTTTTTTTTTTTTTGCCTCTTTTTCCTTATGCGTGTGTTGAGTACTCTTGAACGGAGAAAACGGGTGCGATGTTTGCAAATGAAGCAGTCGTGTTAACTTGGCGATTGTTTGACTGGTAGGGGAACGGGAGTTTTAAGATTGATTAATCCTGGTTGTAAGTGTGACACGAACCTTGTAATTCGATTACCGGACGAGAAAAGAAGTTATACTCGGACAGTAAGAAAATAGATCTTGGATTTCCTTATCTACCTGTATATCTTAATTCGGTGAATGAATTCGTATTTTTTTCTTTCGGTGATCCTTCTCGTTGCTACTTATCATGCATACAATAAATTCTTAATAATATCTCACTACATAATTCAGACGAGCTCACGTGTCCGGATGCGATTGTGGTTCGATGATACTGCAGGGTGTTTTCGGCCCCTGTTCGCTCATTGTGTAGGGGGAGAATAACCAAAAGCACGTTAAAAAGCCAATTATTCATCTTATAAGTATAAGATACCGGTATTTTTGTAATTAGTTGACGTATTATGTCGTATGGTATAATCAAAGAATATTAGTGAAGGAAGGCAAAGAAATCAGCAGTATGAAATGAGAACGAATGTTTTTCTGTATATGTGTGTGTGTTTTTTCCTCCTATGAGGGATAAGGGTTTCCTGTGAAATTCTTCGTGGTCGGGACCACCTACCGTTACTAAAGACGTCTGTATGGTCTTAATAACTCGAACCTGTATCCATGATATCATAATCTGGTCGCAGCACGCTGATCTGTGGTACTTGACTGTATACTGTATAGTCGGAATTGGATTTTTCTTCTTTCTCTCCGTTAATAGAAGCTGCTCGGCGTTTTGATTTATCAGTTCCACTCGCCTCGGATTAAGTTAACGAGTTGTTCTCCAAGATGCTCTTATTAAATTTTTCTCTTTTTTTTTTCATCAATCTAAAAAGCGTTGAAATTTATTTGATAGTTTTTATACAAATACGTTCGTTTTAATTAGTTATAATAATGTATATTTATAGCGGCGAAAATAATGCTAACGCTCGTGCGCTTTTGTGTTACTTGTACAGATTTGCTCTCACGTTGAATTGGCGGCTTAGCGGATGAAAACGGCTGTTATGAAATTGCAGCGCTGCAAAAGACGCCCGATCGAGACTTGTGATTCATTGCGGAGTGAAAGGTTGACGAAATGTATGCTGTCGCGGTCGGAAATACAGACTTATTGTCTGTATTTTTCATACAGTGGCTGATCCTCTCGGTCACTCCGATAATTGCGGGTGAGTTTCGAGTGTCATTCATGATTGATATAATGTGGGCGTGCAGGAAAACATTGGTGTGGGTTGTTTTCAGCTAAAATTTGAGCTCTTGTATGTCACTTTTGCATCCCATTACGAGGCTTAAATTTGACGTTCAGCCTCTGGTAAAGTGATTGGAACGAGTAGAAGTATTTTCTAGCTATTGAAACAAATTGTTAGCTTTTAACACCCTTGATGATTCTAAATTCCCCGCTGTTTGCAAATACTTTTTATCACCTAAATATCCAGACTACTTCTTAGCTCGAGTAATATTTCAAAAGATGACCTAATTTCGAGGAAGGAGTAGGGTGGGAAGCAAATGTGGCTTCCTTATAGAAGTCGCATCCATCCCTTTACACTGTATCTTCATCATCTCTTTTCAAGAAAGTAATCCTCGTTCTTATCAGAATTTTATCTTTGAGAACTTTCCTCTCCCCCGATGTAACAGGTTCCCAGTTACCATTGTTTAAACTTCCATATTATACTTGGTTTGAAAGTGAAATGTGATGCTGGTTATTAATACTAGAATAACCAAATGAAGCTTGAAAATGGGTGAATTTTCAGATCCTTATTTGGGAAATCTTGACAAATTGGTCAATTTTTGGCACATTTCGGTCCGTCGAGAGATTTAGCGCAAAATCCCATTTAAGTGGTAACACAATTTTGACCCACCCTGTATAGCACGAGAGTGGAATTTTTTCCAAGTCCCCCTCCTATCATAATATACAGCTAGAGAGTGGAAATTTTCACAAGCTCGGAGGTCGATGACACAGAGGGTGTTCCAGAATGATGTTAAATTATTAAGTGGAATTTCGGAATGAATTTGTTCTATCGCAAAAACGCGGAACGTAACATGTAAACTTCAAATATGCGAAACTTGCATCTAGATATTATCATTAATTAGCGCCAAATACGAAATCTCTACGACTTTTCCGAGCCAAATTATGGACCAAAATGTGCCGAAAATTGACCACTTTGCCAGGGTTCTCAAAATAGTATTCAAAAATGATTACTTTTACGCAGTATCTAAGTCAATTTCGAACATTTTAAGAATTAAATTGTTGTAACTCCGAGGAAATTTGACTAAAAGAACGAAAAAAATAATTACAGAATTCTACAAAGCACCAAAACGGGTGATTGGGCCTAAAACGGATCAAAAATTCCGCAAAATGAAAATCGCCCAATCTTTATTATTTTTTTTCAATTCGGTACTGAAATTTGATGCAGAGTTTGAAAAAATTGTTAAAATACTCTGCGAAGCACCCAAATGAGTGATTCGGCCCAAAAAAGAGTTGAAAATTCCTCAAAATGAAAATACCTCAAACTTCGTATTTTTTACTCAATTGAAATTTAGCGCGTAGTCTGAAATAAATGGTTAAAATACTCTGCAAAGCACCGAAATGGGTGATTCGGCCCAAAAAGTGTCAAAAATTCCCCAGAATGAAAACTGATCAGACCCCTAATTTGAAATTCTGCGACTGCTGCTCCCCCCTTCACCCTCATTACCCCGTGGGTGATTCAGAAATTTGTGAGTTCTGCCCAGAAATTTAGTTTTGCGTTCACATTTCCCAGTTTATTAGTAAAGTTTATACTAGTGCCGTATACTAAAGTTATACTAGGTCTATGCTCTTTTATGCTAGGCCTAAACAAGTCTAGGTTTCTACTTGGCTACAGCTTAGCTAATATAAACCTAGCATACCGTTAATCAGGTATTCCTAGTATAGCTTTATGCTACGCTTATACTAGATTTTATGCAGTATACTAGAATTAAAAGCTCCAAAACCTAACTTCCATGTTTCATGTCCTTACTGAGCCTCGACCTCATATACAGTATATTAAACTGAGATGGGGGCTAACCAGAGCCCCCCAAAAGCTATTAGCTTGAAATATTCCAAACTAAACTTGTATCAAATCAAAAAGGAAAGCCACGAGCTTGAAATATTGTAATCTAGACTTATACTAGGCCAAGCCCCAAAAGCTTATACCTTTATGCTAGGCTCATACTAGATCTATACAATTTTATACAGTATACTAGGATTAAAGGCTCCAAAACCTAGCTAGACCTAGGCTTTCCCCCAGGTTTCATATCTTCACTGAGCCCGACCTCATATACAGTATACTGGACTAAGATGGGGCCGATCAAGAGGGGGCTGAACGAACGGAGTAAGCCCAAAAATCAAGTTGATAATGAAAGTGAACGAATGAAAACCTCACATATCGTACAGCCGGCATGAAAAATGATCTTCTATTTGGCTTCGCCAGAAGATTTTTTTTTAACGGGGAACCCGCTACCCTTTTGTTGGGGCTACTTCCAGGAAATTTTTGTCCGCAAGCGCGGGCGTGAGCGAGGTTGATGACGTCACGGAGAGGGGAGGGGGACTTCGAAAAATGTCGACCCTCTAGCCATACATGATAGGAAGGGGACTTGGAAAGACGACGGCCTCCTTGAAATTGCAGCGCAATCCTGCAATGGCATCTAATTTTTTTTCTCAATTCTCTGGTGAAATTTAGTGCCGAGTCCAAAAATTACCCTGCAAAGCAGCCAAATGGATGAACGGGCCAAAAACGGTCAAAATTAGCGCAAATCGAGAAGAGATGTCGAAATGACGCTAGAAAGTTCAAAAATGAGTGAATGAGCATGAGAGGGTTGAAAATTGTTCCAATTTGAGGAATTCCGTGAGCTTAGAAATTTTTCTCATTTTCTTCGTAAAATTTAGTATTGAAACCGAAAAAAATCTCGAAATGCCCCTGCAAGGCTCGAAGTGAGCGAATGAGCCGACGGAGGTTCAAAATTGTTCCAAATTTGGAAATTCTGTATGGGAATTTTTCTCTATTTCACAGTAAAAAATAGCGCTTAGTTCGAAATGATCTGAAACAACGAGCTACTCTCCTGCTTTTGCTCGCTTCGATTGTAAGCGGGGCTCCATCCCATCTGTTACCGCGAGATCACAACAGAGGGCAATCTTGCTTCTGTACGAGTCTTTTTGCGCATCTGCCCGACTTGATTGAGGATCGCACTGTAGTGTGTTCTCGCGGTGAGAGATGGGCTAGCCCCGCTTACAATCGAAGCGAGTAAAAGTAGAAAAGGTCGTCCTCTGTTGTGATCTAGCGGGAGAGATGGGCTAGAGCCCCGTGTACGATTGAATCGGGCAATAGGACAACAATAGCTCGTTATTCCAGGCAGGGAAGGCAATCCCGTAAAGCATTCTTTTTCGTTTTTTTAGGGGGGGACCCGCTATCCTTTTTGTTGGGGGGTACTTTCAGGAAATTTCCCGCGAGTGGTCCGAGGTTGATGACGTCACCGAGAGGGGGAGGGGACTTTGAAAAATTTCGCCTCTTCAGCTGTATTGTGATAGGAGGAAGACTTGGAATAATTTCGACCTCTAAGCTATATATGATGAGAGGGGGGCAGGGCCGGATTTAGGATTTTCAGTAAGGGGGTCCAAATTTATGTGGAGGCCCCCCTCAACCTTTCTCCAAATCGAAATTGTGATCCCGTCCTCCTCTCTTATCAATTTTTGCCCACTTTAAAATTGGAAAGAAAGTAGTTGACAGAAAGAAGTAGATAATTTTATTTGTGCAAGGTGTCAACCCAAGTTATGTGGAGGCCCCCCTCAACATTTCTCCAAATCAAAATTGTGATCCCGTCCTCCTCTCTTATCAATTTTTGCCCACTTTAAAATTGGAAAGAAAGTAGTTGGAAGAAAGAAGTAGATAATTTTATATGTGCAAGGTCCCAAGTTATGTGTCTTCGATGAAATTTTGAAATGAGAGGAAAAATGTGTAGGCCCGGGTCTCTGGGCCCCTGGGACGCCCCTAAATCCGGCCCCGGGAGGGAAACTTGGAGACTCTCGAGCTTTATATGACAGAAGAGGGACATGGAAAGATTTTAACTCTCGAGCTATATATGATAGGATTTTCTATTATGTTCTTCTTTTTGGAAGACCTTCCGTGGTGGAATACGGGTCTTGCGGGTTCTCCGCTCGCTGACGCAAAACTCTGTATTATATTGACATGTTCCATGTCTTTTCTCTCCCCGGACCCCGATTTTGAAACTCGCGAGTACACCCCCCCTCCCCCCCGTCAAGAGAAATCTCTACCCCGTGGGTGATTCAGAAATTTGCGAGTACACCCCGCGTAATAATAATAAATAATTAATTAATTAATAATTAAATAATTAAATAATTAAATAAATAAATAATTAATATAATTAATAATTAGAAAATCTCTACCCCGTGGGTGATTCAGAAATTCGCGAGTACACCCCGCGTAATAATAATAATTAATAATAAATAAATAAATAAATAATTAAATAATTGAATAAATAAATGATTAAATAATTAAATAATTAAATAAATAAATGATTAAATAATTAATATAATTAATAATTAGAAAATCTCTACCCCTTGGGTGATTCAGAAATTCGCGAGTACACCCCGCGTAATAATAATAAATAATTAATTAATAATTAAATAATTAAATAATCAATGTAATTAAAAAAATGACGGCTTCCTTAACGAAGTTAAACGAGGAACGCAGGGAACCTGTTTTATGATTCGAATGAGATTTGGTATTGAAAATTCAAGGAAGCCTAGATTTGGAGAACCCCTCCTATCATATATAGCTCGAGCGTCGAAATTTTTCTAAGTCCCTCTTCTATCATATATAGCTCGAGAGTCGAAATTTCTCTAAGTCCCCCTCCTATCATATATAGCTCGAGAGTCGAATTTTTTCGAAGTCCCCCTCCTATCATTTATAGCTCGAGAGTCGAAATTTTTCTAAGTCCCTCTCCTATCACATATGGCGCGAGAGTCGAATTTTTTCCAAGTCCCCCTCCTATCATCTATAGCTCGAGAGTCGAAAGTTTTCCAAGTCCCTCTCCTATCACATATGGCGCGAGAGTCGAATTTTTTCTAAGTCCCCCCTTCTATCATCTATAGCTCGAGAGTCGAAATTTTTTCCAAGTCCTTCTCCTATCATATATAGCTCGAGAGTCGAAATTTTTCCAAGTCCCTCTCCTATCATATATGGCTCGAGGGTCGAAATTTTTCCAAGTTTTTCGCTGGACGGCGGACGGCGCACGGCAGATTTCTCAAATAGCCCCCCATAAAACAGGTTCCCTGTTAATAATTAATATAATTAAATAATTAGAAAATCTCTACCCCGTGGGTGATTCAGAAATTCGCGAATACACCCCGCGTAATAATAATAATAAATTAATCAATTAATAATTAAATAATTAAATAAATAAATGATTAAATAATTAATATAATTAATAATTAGAAAATCTCTACCCCTTGGCTGATTCAGAAATTCGCGAGTACACCCCGCGTAATAATGATAAATAATTAATTCAATAATAATTGAATAATCAAATAATTAAATAAATAAATAATTAAATAATTAATAGAATTAATAATTAGAAAATTTTCTAAGTCCCTCTTCCTATCATATATGGCTGGATACTCGAAATTTTTCCAAGTCCCCTAGACTTGAATTGTCTCATACCATTCCAATACAACAGCGAGACAGGGGGCGAACGAGCGGAGCGAGTTCGCGCTACCTCGTATTTCTCATAGAAGACTTATACGACGCCAAGATAGGTAAAGGGGTAAACGAATAATATCTCACGAACACTTGACCTAGTAGAAGCCTAGACTGAAATATTTCAAGATGACTGATAAAATATAAAAGACATGGAACATGATTTTCATTTATTTGGCTATGCCAGAAAATTTTTTTTTATCTGCCGTCTCCTCGTTAGAGAAATACTTCTTTAATCTCATAATTTCAACATTTTTTTCTGAAAGTGCGCTAATTTAGACTCTTTTTGAGGCCCATTCACCTATTTGGCTGCTTTGTAGAGTAAGTATGTTAACCATTTTCTTTGGGCTGGGCGCTAAATTTAACTAGAGAATTGAGTAAAATAAAAACTTTGAGCGATTTTTTATTGTGGGGAATTTTGACCTTTGTTGGACCAAGTCACCCATTTGGGTGCTTCGCAAAGAATTTTAACCTTTTTTTCAGATCGAAGAAAAGCTCCACAATACTTGAAAAAGTAAACTGGAGGGCAATTTGCAAGAACCGCAGAAAATAAAAATCAAGGAAGCCACAAGCGCGCTTTCGGTTAAACAACCATTCTCAAGCGCAGATAAAAAGAGGTGTCGCTTGGTTGTTTAACCGAAAGCACGCTCGCTGCTTCCTTGATTTTTATTTTCTGCGGTTCTTGCAAATTGCCCTCCAGTTTACTTTTTCAAGTATTGTGGAGCTTTTCTTCGATATGTTCGACCGTAAACTTGAGAACCGGATCAATTCTTTTTTTCAGACTCCCTGCGCAAATTTCACCAAAAACTTGACTACGAAATACAAAGTTTGAGCGATGTTTCATTTTTGGAAATTTTTGACTCGTTCTGGGCTCACACCCATTTTGTTGCTTCGTAGGGTCATTTTGGTAATTTTTTCAGACTCGGCGCTATTTTACCCCAAAATTGGGAGAAACTTCGAAGATTCGCAATTCTTTCAATAAGGAACATCGTTTTTTATAGCTTGGAGGATGAAATTTTTTTCAAGTCCCTCTCCTATCATAATATAGCTCGAGAGTCAAAATTTTTCCAAGTCCCTCTCCTGTCATATACAGCTCGAGAGTAAAAATGTTACCAAGTCCCCTTCTAAAATAGGTCCTGGTCACTGATGTCCGATTTCATACTAGGTTTATAGTTGCTCTAAGCCTCCTTCAGACTACCTTTATACTAGGTCTAGGCTTGCTTGAATTCTTAATACCAAAACCGATTTGACTCATAGAACAGGTTCCCTGCGTTCCTTGTTTAACTTCGTTAAGAAAGTCGTCCTTTTTTTGATAATTAACGACTTTGGAAACCCTCGCCGCAAAATTTTGACACATTCTAGTCCATAACTCGCCTCGGAAAAGTCGTAAAGACTTTGTGCGTGGAAATAAAATTGAAATGCAAGTTACGTACATTTGAAGTTTACATGTGACGTTTTGTATTTTTGCGCTAGAACAAGAAATTTTTCCATTATTTCTCAGGAACCCCCCCCTTCCCGTGGAAGAGGTACCCTGTCAACAGCGGAGATTGCATCAGGTTACCCATTCTCAGAATATTGTTTGAAAAATCCTGGCCTCCTTGAATGATTGGAGGGACGGTGGACGTTTTTTCCGAATAACTTTGTTAAAAACAGTTTCCGTCTTCAAAAATCGAAAAGTGGAAGACGCTAAAACTACGCTGATCGTTGAACCGACAATTAAAATGGTATTAATGGTTGCATAAGAGAATGCTACAGAAGAAACAGACACAATATGGAACGTATCTTTTTGTTTATTCCAACGCATACTGTACAGTGATTATTTGATTCGTGCCATTTGATGTATTAATGTGAACGTGGATGAGATTGACTTATTATTACTCTACCAGACTTTAAATCGTACAAAAGAGCTCGCATGTTGCTGCGATGTATTTTTGACTGGCGTGAAAAATTTTATTCCTGAAATAGTCGTCGATCTTTCGATACTTGGCGGAATACGTAACGGAGGAAAAAATTTCACTCCATTCGAAAAAGACGAAACTTCATTTTACCAAAACGCACAAACCCGCGTATTACCATTCAAAGAAGAGTTAACGCTCCGACTTCTAATCTCTTGTCATTCGTATTCGTGTTCGTAATAAAAAACGAACCGCAACATAATTCAATAAAACTGATGAGTTCAACTTGTAGATAATAAAATTAAATACTGTATAGCGTATCTAGTGTAGAGATGGTACGCCGCCCAGTTTGGGGTCATGTCATAGCGTGGGTGACTGGACACCGCTCCACGAACCACCTAAGATCTGCTACGCACTAGAGAAGTAGATATAATACGCATGAGAATGCTTAATCGAATTTCGCTGGATGAAATGTCGCTTGAGAAACGGAACCACTTTGCGCGCCATAAACAAGATACTCGTAGAGGAACTGATTTAAATATGTACACGATTGAAATACAAGCTTAAGCGGTGCGGTGGGTTCTTAAATATGATGTTCGCGTACGAATAGTTAAAACTTAAGTTGAGGGATACGATCGAGATTCGCTGGACAAGGTGGCTGAAGTTGCTGTATGGACTTTGTGGAATTTGATTAGTAAAGGAGAGGGATAGGAAGGATCAGCGATCTGAAAAATACATCAATACCGTTTAAATGCGAAGTGCCGCGACTATTTTAGAACATGTTCATATTTCGATGGCGTCACTAAGAATTGTATACTCGTACCATTTTAGGAAAACAGGATATTTAGATATTTGCAGTGTGAAAAGAAAAATATTTATTTCGAGAATGCATGAAAGTTGTGCCAGATGATGGTAAATGATGAGAAAAATGACGATTTTTGTAAACACAATATTTCCTTTTCAAATTTGTCACCTCGACGTGCATTAGTTAAATTTATACCATTTGACTCAAATTTTAAATTGATATAATTATTTTCAGATGTCGGGTTGTGGTTCGTGAAATCACCGGAACCGTTCGTCGCCCCCATCAACGACGACGTAGTGTTTGACTGTTCGCTCAATGTCCCCGCCGAGATTATCAGATGGCGTCACGGGCGCAAATATTTGCAGCAAAATCGCACACTAGCGCCCCAGCTCGTCATCAAGGTGGAGAACGAATCTCAGCTCGGAGATTATCAGGTATTTGAGAGTCCATCGTGAGCCCTCGTCTCCAGCGAGTATATCAACTCTATAAATCGATTTCTATTGCAGTGTGTCGCTTGGATCGGAGCTTCCGCGCTAGCGTCTGTGCCGGCCAAACTTACGCTCGCCGAAATGAAACAGTTTCCGGTACACCAAACGGAGAAACGTTACACGGTGACGGCCGGTAATATGGTTTCGATATATTGCCCGCCACCGCTCAGCAATCCGGCCGCTCTTATTCAGTATTACCACGACGATCGGAAATTATCGACACCCGCTGTGCGCATTTTGCCAACGTCCAACAGTCTCTTGCTGACGCACGTGACGACGCAAGATTCCGGTGTCTACACGTGCTCGGCGACCAATTACATTACCGGGCAGACGATGCACTCGCCTTTCCGGGTCAATTTGACTGTGGTGCCAAATCAGTCGGTTATGCCATCGGCGCCTAAATTTCTATCGCAACCGCAAGCTAATTACGTCGTACAGAGCGGTTAGTCATTTGTTGTACGTTGTTTTTTCTTTTTCACTCTGTGATGTATTTATTATGTTTTATTATTGTTTTAGGATCGAATGTTACCATCGAGTGCGTGGCCGTTGGCGAACCTCCGCCTCGTGTGTCGTGGTACAAAGTTGGCGATACGCAACGGCTACCTAATAACCGAAGCGAAGTCCTACCTGGTGGCCTGCATTTGAGGAATATTGTTCTCGAAGATACCGGCGAATACGTGTGCGAGATCAACAATGACTTATCACCGGTGTTGCGCCACCAGGTGTTGCTGCAAGTGCATGGTAAATACATATTATCTAACTCCTTAGTAGTGAAATAGAAGAGTAAATGGATAGTCACTATTTGTGGGGTTCACTGTAAGTCATTAACACGAGGGACCGCCGTGATGACCTGAACCACAGGCTTTAGGTTCTCCTCTTGTCCTCCTCTTGAATGACTGTAAGTAAGGAAGGAATCATACAACTTTGGGATAAGAAAATCGATACTAATTTGTACTACTAGACTATACTAATATCTTCCCTATTGCATGTAACAGAGGCGCCAGTCATTATACGAGAGCCCAACAGAACTCTAGTCGAGGAACAAGAGGATACGGAATTGTCGTGTATCGTCTCTGGTACTCCGATACCAACGATCACGTGGACGTTGAACGGAGAGCCATTAGAAGATGACGCTCATGTAATGCGCTCATCTGGTTAGTGTCGTGCATGGTTATTTCCGTTCGCTTCATCTCGCGATGTACTAATAGTGTGTCCTAATCACAATTTCAAGGTTCAAAGTTAATATTGCGAAGGGTGCAGAAGAGGCACGCCGGAATCTACCAATGTTTTGCCTCTAACAGTGTTGGAACAGTGTACGGATCGACCATGTTACAAGTCAGTCCAAAGCAAATCATCGCCGATATGAATTCTGCGGGATTTCCTTACGAACAGAATGAAAGTGAGTAATGCTGCAGTTTAGCTTATAGCGAGGCACGTAGTTTTTATTAACAAGTTAATTTCGAGTGTGTTTACGCTTCTAATTAGATTGGCCTGAGACTATAAAGAACAACAGGTCGGGTTCGTCTAGTAATCACAATCGTGGACACGGTCACGGTAAGAAAGACCATCGAAGAAAGACTAAGGAAAAGAGCAAAGGAAAGCACAAAGACCCTGGTACCGATAATTATCTCTCTCTTTTGTACTCATCGTGGTTGTAGCGTAACAAGGTTGATTTAGTAACGTTTTTCTATTCAGATGTAATGGTTCCGCCGTCAAAGCCAAACGTTACGCGACTGTCCGATCGTTCCGTCATGGTAAGGTGGCACGTACCACCCAACAACGGGTTATCGATATCTTTCTTCAAAGTCCAACATCGCGAATTCGACAGTAAAGAATCCGGAAAAAATCGAAGTCAGAATCGCTGGATGACGAGTAACGAAGATATACAGCCTCATATACGTTCCTATGAAGTCGACAGACTCGAGACCAACCGATCTTATAAGTAAGTCTTGAGTCAGTTGAAAAACTACGGCTTTCATCATGTGTACTAAGCTTTTGACGTAAATGTGTGTAGATTCCGTATCGCGGCCGTCTTTTCGAATAATGACAACAAACTGAGTCCGAATTCGGCCAAATTTTTCCTGCATCAAGGCACACCGGCCGAACGTAGTCATTTGATTCCGCCGACCCACTTGCATGCCGAGGCTCTATCACCCACCATGATTCAGATAGAATGGCAGGTTAGTAAAGCGATAACATTCGGATTGAAAGAGTTCTTTGAATTCGAGGTAATATTGACAATTTTCTCATTTGTCCCTGTTTGTCGCAGTATTTAAATTCGGTCCGTACACCGGTGGATGGGTTCTACGTGTATTACAGAGCGACAAATAACGCCGGCGATTATATCAAGGCGACAGTAGAAGGCGAAAAGACACGTTCATTCGTCATTACACACCTGCAACCGGATACGTCGTACGATATAAAGATTCAAAGTTTCACGGTCGGGGCTGCGTCCAATTTCAGTACCATTGTTACCCATAAAACGCAGAGTATGTGTATTGATATCTTTGGAATTCTTTGAAGACGTATTGATTATTTCTCTAGCTTGGTTGCCATTCTCGGAGAAAGACGTGACTTATCACGAGAACGGAGTATCGTTTTAAGTAATGTGTTTTGGACGAATGAGAAGTTCTGTCTGCGTTTGCTAGAGCTTTCGCAAATTCTGTATTACTTATGTGTGATTGTTTACACTTGTTTGATTTTATGGAGGTTGGGTCGATGATGACGAATGTGTTGAGAATGAGTTTATACAATTTAAAAGAATAATTATATCAGAAATTTCTTCCCCTTCCTGTGAAAGGTTGAGTTACCGAGAATTGATTTCTGCGGAAAACATCGCCTATTCAAATTTATGTTCTCACTCCATGAATGAAGTGTGTGTGTAAACGGCGGAGTAAGGAAGAAATTGAAGAAACAGAGGTGGAGGTAGAAAACGAATCACGCGAGAGTATTCATTCAGTGATCTAGAATTGGTTGAGGAAACGACGATGAAGGTATTCAAACTTGATTTTTTACATGGAAGATCGAAATCCCAAAAGTTCCTAAGAGTATCAACTAGGTATTCGTCTTTTAAATAGTTGTTGATGCGCGGTCCTGGGAATTCTTCGTAGTCATATGAAAAGGTTGAGTTTTGTTCTCTTCACAAGATAGTTCCTCCCACGTACACACGCTTCAATCATTTCTAGGAATGGTGGAATACTACCTAACATAGACAGTTGATATCGAAACATACCGATGAACTCTCGATGAATTCAAACAGTACCATAATCAAAACTTCCAAAAATTTAACCAAGCAATGGAGATAGTACTTTGATCTTGATAGAATTCGATTCTGTTGCAGATCGTGACAGTGTTATCATTTTTTGAGTAAAACTATCATTATATTAGATACTTGAAATTAATTTTGTTCATTTTCTCTTTAATTCCTTACAGTCGATCCATTGTCGACTACTACCGAACCTAGTCGAAACGATATGAAAACGCCCATCGTAAGCGTGGTTCCGTCAAACTCTTCGAATACATTACACGTTGTTACGATACTCTGTATATCTCTTGGCGGTTTGCTATTAGTGTGTATCGTAGTCGTATTATTCTGTTATTTCAAACAACGAACTTTCAACGACGCAACAAGTGATGGTAAGATTATCTAGAATCATCGAACGAACTACTTATAATATTTCGTGTTTGTGTTTCACTAACGATCTCGATCGTTTGTTCTTGTTAAATTTTTAGAAGAAAATGGCCCAGATAAGAACACCGATAATATCATGAGTATTCATCAAGTCGAACCGGTTACTATGAATGGTTTTGCGAATCACAATAACCACAACGGTCATAGTCACAATAATCATAGTAACCATAATGGCACTAAAATGATGAATGGGAGCGCTGTAAAAACGTGCATACGAAACGGTTACATCCCTCCCCATTCGCATATAAATATTACAAATAATCCGTTAGCTACCGATACGAAACATGAGAAGGTAAGCTATTGAGCTACGGGTAACGTGGTTTAAGAGATGAAATCTATAATAACATGTGTTTGTTTTTTATACAGAATATGATGGAGATGTCATACTTGTCTAAATATAACAATAATTGCACTATCGATAGATGCGGTGATTCGGATAGCGATTGTAGTAGAGACATTAACAAATGGAAGACACTCGAGCAACGACCGACTGAAAAATATGTTTGAAATCTCGGGACATTCCTGTTACGTAAATGTGAGTTACGGACAGAGGATGCGTCGTGTTCCTTCGTATTTTGTAAAGTCAAATGTTTTACCAAATTGACGAAAAATGATTTGTAAGTAATGCTAAGATGAAGATTTCGTCGTCGGCTTTTGTATCATTGTATAGGAAATTGAAAAAATAGGAAAATCACGGCATTCTTTTCAAGTGAACGTGAGTTTACTCGGAAAAAGAATCATGGACGAAAAGACTGATTCGTATTTTTGTTTCGTAGAGCGGGGAGTACCTGAGCGAGCTCCTCGACTTTTCAATATTATTTTTATAGAATTTGTGTCGAGTATCTTCACGTGGTACGCGTGTCTTCGTGTTATGTTCGTATATTGTTATACGAACAAATATATATTATGTAAAAAAGAAAACCGTTTACGCTTATTTAATGTGCCTTTATATTTTAATGTTTTATTCCTGTGTTGTGTGAATCGGTAAATATCGTCTACTTGTCCTATACTATAAAATTAATTTACACAAAAGTAGATATTGCGTTTCGAGTCGTTTAGGTAGAGCTGCAATAATTGTTTTCCTATATAGCGAGGAAATAGTTTGAGAATATTAAATCGAGAAAAATAATCCATGTATTCATGGAAGACTTTTCAAAGATTGATTATTCTCAGACTATGCTTGCAAGTTTATTTGGTGGTAAACGCTTTAAAATGTTTCTCCCTCTTGTCATTATAGTTCATTGGGGTTGTCTACTATCTCGAGCGTGTGTTTGAATTTTATTTTGATCAAAACATTCGATGTGTCTGTAACTATGTATCACACGCTTTTAAATGTTTTTTTTTTTTTTCACCAACAAATTCTCATTAGATTAAGAAAATCACGTATGAAGGAACGTCATTTTCCTTAATTTCATTTTATTCTATCAATTCATTTAGCCTAAACATCGATTTGTATCTGAATGATTATGTATTATTTTCTATTTTTTGTACCTACATGATTGTGTCGATAATTTTTGTTCGAAATTTGGATTATTGTAATATTGGCGGGAGTTTACTCAACTTTGTTATTTTATCGTTTAAAAGATCTTCCTAGAGATAATTATAGTAATTATTTTAATTATATTTTTTCCGTTCATTGGTAAGTAAATTTTAAAAGAAATAATAAGGCGAATATTGTGTTGATAAATTGTGATCCTCTTTCGTGTGATATTTTTATTTTTAGTTATATATCGTACAATGTACATGTATTGTTGAGTGTAATTTTATTTGTATCGTGTATATTTGAGTCTTACGTTAAATTAATTTTTTTCCCCTTCAATACAATATTTTGTCGCATTAATTACGGCTGTTTCGAATTCTTCTTTTTAGATGTTTCCTTGTTGAGAACGGTTGTAATACGAATCTAATGAGATCTGCGCGAAGCTTCTAATCCAATGGAGCAATCAGTTTTTTTTATCTTTCATCAGATCAAGGAGACTAATCTTCCTCAGTTGCAAATCCCTGTAGTCGCGTCTACCCCTTCTTTTGATTTTTCCCGAAAAGATGAGAGAGCAAATTCAAATATTCTCAAGTAATGAAGACAAATTTCAAACGAATAACATTTAATATCAAAAATAACAAAAAATTGCACGTAACTTTCACCGAAAAGATTTCTTACATCCACAAATGCTGGTAAATAATGTCAATAATAGGTCACACTTCCTCTAAATAAATGCAAAAAAAATTCACAAATTTTCAAAATAGTCGAAGAAAGGGCATTCGTTTAGAGACGCTCGTCATTGTTTTCCGTTTCGTCGTAGCAGATCTCTCTCTCGAGTCACAGGCTGACTCCTGGTGCACGTATGTTTTCTTAAAGTAGCTTTCCGGCGGAAACAACTCCCACATGATTCACATCTGAACTGAATTTTCGGATCGTGTACGGCTAAATGCTGAGTCAATTCCAACTTAAAGAAAAACTGTTTCTGACAATGAATGCATTTGTACTCGGCAGGCAGGATTCCTCTCATATGTACTCCCAAAACATGTCGTTTCAAATGATCTTTCAGTTTGAACCCCTTCGAACATAGCTCGCATTTGTATCGGTCTTTCGGCCCGTGTGTAACCAGGTGTTGTTTCAGTTCCCAGTTAAACTTGAACGGTTTTCGGCAAATCCCACAAACGAAGTTTGATCTCAGGTGCGCTTTCATGTGTACACCAAGTATGTGTCGTTTCATGTTATCTTTAGTTCGAAAACCTTTTTGACAAACGTCACAGATGAAACGGTTTTTTGGTCCGTGAACTAAAATATGTTGTCTTAATCCTAATTTTGTTGAAAATTGTTTATGACACACAGTACACGGGAACGTTGTCGTATTCTCCGTAGCTTGATCAATGTTCAACTGGTTCTTCGGTTCAAATATGGTTTCAACAAAATGTGTAACCAATTCAGATACTTCTGGGCCAAATTCAACGGATTCATTGTCACTGTTCAACACAAACATCATTTATTAGAAAACAGAACGAAGAGAGCGAGCTCGCTGAGGGACTTGAAATGTGAATTGTTCAAATCTCAAACGAGCTAGATGAATCTGCTTTTGAAATATGGTGTAGATTTTTCCCTAAAATTGGAAAAGGAGGCATGTTGCCAGAAAAAATTATTAATAGAAAATAAATTTATTGACTACTGTCGCTACATTTGTCAAATTTCTTCTTCAAACTTCCTCTATCATTCTTTAGTTGCTGAAAAGTTGATTTCAAAAAAAGCGTGTAAGGGGTATACCTTTCGGGAACACTACGGTACTCGTACAGTTAAAGAACCACTTTACACTTTAATTTTAAAAATAAGATTTCTCCACCTGAATGACGTATAGAACGATGATATACTGTTGTTATAAAAAATACCATTCATTTCACAGAAATTAAGCAATTCAAACGTAAACTTACTTCAACAAAAAATGCAGATCCAATGGATCGTTACACTGGTTGATACTTGGTGAATCATAACTTTGTTCGTTCTCTTCGATCGGGAGAATAAACTGAAACAAATGGAGAGATCTGAAATTGTAGCATGTAATGTTTCTGAATGCGTACAACGAGAGTAATTCACAACTAGATGCGCAAATAAGAGCTGATATTGCGAGCAGAACTCATTCCATACACTCGTATACAAATCGAATGTGTTTATTCTTCACAAGACTGATGAAGTAAGTGCACATAGTTCTTACCGAGTTTTCTTCCTCGATCAGTTTTACGAGAGCTGGCATGGTTAAAAATGTAGCAGCTTTCAGCAGGTTTTCTACATCTTTCTTAAGAAAATTCGTATTCCCAGTGTAGACAAAGCTGTAAATAGACCGCAGAATTCAAATTGACTTATTTGGCACAGGTTTCGTGCGGGAAAATAAATCTTCACTCACTTTATTATTGTTTTTAAAGTATCGGCTGATATTTCACGAGGTAGAGTAATACACTTCTGTTCGTCGTCGAGTTTTCGAACGTAATCCGAGGAGGCTGACATGATTAAGCGGTGTACCTGCGTAATGCAAAACACCGAACCAATCATGAAGAAAATTGTCATAGCGGTGATGCACTGTTACGAGAATATTGGATAACTCACCAGAAATGTTTGCTCTGGACAAGATATTTCCAAATCGCATCGTTCACTCGACTCGTACATTGTTCGTAATTGATTGATAAGGTAGGTACTCCAATTTTCCGAACTCGTACTCCAATTTTCGAAACTGGAGCTCGCGATTTTCTTCGCTTCATATCTCATCAGGAGTAGTTCTCAGCTTTTACTTGTATTTGGAACGAAAGAAGAAAAGATTATACGCCGCACGTCGTACGGAGAAGGTTGGAATACTAAATCAATACTGTAACAGTTCAAAAACTACTTCAATGTCTCTTTGTGGACAATGAGGATTACTTTCTGGGTAACAAAACTATTTTTAAGATATAAACCAAGAATTTCTCGGAGGGTTTTTGACTTTGGTTATTATAAGTGGTTTCTGAATTTCTGATACTGTTTGGTGTTTGCTGTTATAGTCTACTATCGGACTCTGTCAGCTGCTGTCCGTCGGTGTTCCGAAAACTCAGAACAACGCAACGCTATCTAACAACTATGCAGGTAACTGAAATCGTTATCAGTTAAGGAAGGGTATACAGCTAACGGCTGCAGGCTGCTACAACCTACAACTGATGCAAAAATAGGCAAAAATTCAAAGAAGTTATATATAATTATTAATATTTTTGTGACATTCCCTGTTTTTAATTCATTTTAAGATTTAACAGAATTCAAGTCTCCTTCACAATTGTCCGCTGATATCATATTTCCAAGGATCTCTACTTTGTTTGTTACTGAATGTACCGGTACCTATTCAAAATATGATTGTCGCATCTTATAGAAGAAGAGTCGCTCCTGGCGAAAATAAAAACAACTCTGAATCAACTGTGGTTCAAATAAGACACGCCATTGGAAGTTAGGAACAGGGATATCGAGGACGTGGAACAGTTCAATGCGAGAAGATCTGGTGACATCTATGCAAAGCCTTGACCGCCATTTTCAAACTCAGGACCAGAGTATTTGATAATCGCAACTCGAGAACTGGTACAAAATTGACTGTACACTGCACGGTGATCCTGTTGGTCCAGAAGTGAGGACGATATACAAATCGCAATCAAATTCTCTCAAGAAGTTCCACCAACACCCATTATGGAGATGGAGAAGCAAATTTTGTGACAAATGCACGCATCTTGGAAATTAAAAAATATGGAACTAAATGATTATGCGTTTGATGCTCCGATGGTTGGACTATGTCAGACTTGCGGTTGCTCAAGCAACTTCTCTATCCGGAGAGCTGATGTAAGAGAGGGCCAGCAAGAGATATAAAGACCAATACTACGGCAAAAACTGACAAAGCATGGAAATCCTCCCCCGATGATCGAAACTTAAGGAGTATCTTAAGCAACAATAAAGCAGGGCTAATTGCCATGCGGAGCTCGAGCACTTCGAGTACACCAGTACAGAACCACAACGTCGAGAACCAGACTCATTGACCACAGACGAACTCCCTCATCAAGGAGCTGAAACTTGATCCACCCACACCAGAACGACGGCCGCTTTACATAACCCTGAATTTGAGTTCCATCGAAAGTAGCAGTTTCCTTTTACGCCATGACGTTAGGATTTTTGGAGTTTATTCTCGGTGCAGTATGTTCATGTGTGTATCTTTTGAGATTTTTCCAAAGATGTGATTTATGTTCTCGACTAGTTACCTACTTTCATTGGAGAAATAATTTTTAAACCATTCCTCGCTTGAGACGTGCTTGAAGAGATGAAGGAAGAAAAGAAGCAAAACCAATAAAAACACACTTGCTGTGTATCGCGAAGAAAATGAACTTGTATTTTCTCGCCTGACATCGGTTGTACCTATGTACACAGCTGATATAAAAAAACTGTGCATATATGATCTTCTTACTTGATATTCGGTAACAAGGAAAATCACACCACTCTTAATGAAAAAGTTTTTGATTTAGTTTGAATGACGAATAGAGTTCTATTTCGAATCTGTTTTGGAAATTTTTTCCCAAATATGGGACTGAAAAATCGCTTCGTCACCTTTGTCATTTTATTCTTTGTCTACGATAATGATCGAAAATTAGCGACATGTTTTCCATCAAATAATGAAAGCGAATCAAAAGGTATATTAGAATACTAAACACCTATCCAGAACAAATTAGGGAGGACTGCCTAGTTACCTACTTTTTCATATTTTGATGAAATTTTTAGATGTAAGCACCGTAGTGACAGAGACCCTACCGGACGACGGAAATTATGTGGTGTACGACGAAGAAAATTTTGTAGAGTTTGAAGATCAACTTCCAGGACGTAATCGTAGGAAAAAGGGTAAAAATTTAGAAATTATTTCTTATAGTCTCCTTTTTTTTAGGTATTGAATTATCGATTACCATTCAACTCTCTGTTCGTAGGTTTCTTATTAGATAGACAAGGGAGAGTTTGGAAGCCTCATCCGTTTGAAAGAGAAATTAATTTTTTCGAAACTGTAAAAGATGCAGATAGAAACGATCGTATTCTAGTGGAATTATATAACTATATTCCAAAGTACTTGGGAGTTTACAACCTGAAGAAAAATGACAAAAGTATGATACCTAGCAAGAGTTTAACGATAAAAATTCAATCTTCCCTATCCTGAACTCATTTTACTCATTTTTCAGTTCAGAAATATATAGTTATGCAAAATATTATGGATGGCTACAAGAAGCCGTGCAGTTTGGACGCGAAGATAGGTAAAGTACGTAAAGGACCTTGGGAAAATGAACTGACCGACGAAGAGGCAGTAAGTACCGGTACCTAAATAATTGGTGCGATGTGGAATTAGTTCACATCGGTATCTTTTGGTAAATATGAAAGTATTGGTGTGAAGTTTCGATTTTACCATACTGTAGGTAAGGTGTACACAAGTGTGATGTTCCTTTCTTCTCGATTTTGCTGCACTTCAAAAAAATGTTGAAGACCTTGAGAGACATAAGCTCGTATGATGTAGGTATAAACACTTACAGGTATCCTCACAATTTTTGTAGATAAATACATAGTGCACAAACTACTACGTACGGTATTTTCGCTGAAAAATTCAACTTGATTATCGAACAAGTAAAGAAAGTATACAAAATCAATTTTCTTAAATCTTATCTTCACCACCGTTTTACATTCAAGCCTTTCCTCCACTCCTCAGCGGCTATTAGTTTCTCTTACTATCGGCAGACTTGATTTCATGAATATACCTAAATAAGATAACCCTCTCTGACGCGATGACTATAGAGACCATCGCGAATCCCTCAGCTACATAATATGGCTACACAGAGCTCCAAAATAGAAACTGAAACAGGCTGGAGGGAGGCTATCCCATTATACTGTACAGGCCTAGTGTAGCCTAGTAAACTGTATATGTCAGGCTTATGTAAGGCCTATTGTTAGGCCCAGTATAATGAAAGCTAAGGTGTCAACATTTTCTCAAGTTCCTTTGACGTTATTCCATGACGCGATTTCATGATGCATATTTGAGAGTGACCTTCAGTCTTGAGACATATCCGTGTCAAATTACTAACTTCCATACCCTTACCAATACATACGACCCCTCAAACGGTTAGTATTAGCTTTTTGGCGTCAACTCTACAAAACCAATCCACAACAAACTTTCAACTAATAAAAGGGCGTCATCCTTCTCTGACAGAAACTCTCGCCTCAAATAAGCCATCCTCTTCCGACTCAGATTGGTCACGCTTGATTCGTCCCTTGGTCTCCATCCTCCTTCGTCACACAACTTTCACCTAGTAGGTGATCTGGTAGTCTACCATCTTCTCTCATATCCGGCTCTCATAAACCAAAGTGCCTTCTTCACGAAACCTCACCCACAGCCCTGGCACTATGTGACAGCTCTGAAACGGTGTGTATCCTCTTCAACTACTTACGTTCCATCTACTTCTATAATATTTTCAACTTGTACATTATAAATTGTATCTCCGTCAGCTAGTGAGCCAATGAGCAATGACACAGCTCCTTAATAAATTTAAAAAAATTTCCCAAAGAACAAATAAGAAGAGTGTACCAAGATAAATGAATTCATTTTCACTGGTCCTGAAAATAATCTAGAATTTCGAATTTTCTCTCCAAGAACATGTACATGGGCACAATGCAGTGGAGTTTCGGCCTGACAGGACTGAAGTACCACGATATAAAGGAAGGAGATATCAAGCAAAAAGGAAAAGACTTTGGTTATTTCGCGCAGGCATCTGAAGTGATTCAAAGTAAGAGCATCTGCTTCCAGAAAATCTTTCTTAAGGCTAGCGATTATAGCTAAAATATCTATACGAGTTTTATCTTAAAGTAGGTATTGGAAAAGAAACAAATCTTTGACATTGACAAAATTAATACCGATTGGCTCGTCGCTTTCAAATCTTTAGGTTGTGTTGCGTTAAATAGGTTCTAGTAGACCTTAAATAGATACCGATATTCCAAATATTCCTGGATAATTATGATGATTGATGACCTTCATTACCCCTTTGGCCATTGGTAGTTTTTTAGTTACAATAGTTATCCTTTCCCAAACCCTTCCTAAAATCTTGTCAGTAGCTTTCTGAAAGGACATTTTCATTAATTTGTCCGTTAATGTGTGTGAACAGTAATTTACCAATTTATGAACGGAAAAATTGGAATTAAATGCAAAGTAGTGCAAAAAATGTTGGACCAGTTGAAAAGAATAAAAGATTGGAACGAACGTCAAAGACATTTCCGGTTTTACGACGGCTCAATTTTTTTGACGTATGATGCTGAAAAGCTGGAGGATGCGGTTACTAAGGAAATACTTCCAGAAACTAAAGTTCCGGAAGTCGTCATCAAGTGTGATAACATCGACGTACCTGTAAATGTTCACATGATCGATTTCGATAAAACAATGCCAGTTCCAGACAGCGAAAGAGACCAACAAGATGACAATTTTTTAGATGGTTTAAAAGGTTTAATGTATGTATTGGAGAATCTAGAAGAGTTGTACAAGAAGCACTTTGGTGATGATGATGAAGATTGAATTTTGACGTCTAGCTGTACAAGATCGCATAAATTTGAGTGGTGGTACGGCAACAATATACATGGTGTCGAAAAATTTCTCAATACCACACATTGACTTTCCTTCACCTTATTCTTACATTTAGTCCTTGGATACCCTTGATGCCATCATCTAATACTTCTTATTGTAAAAGTTTGGTTACTTGCCGATTCTAGAAGGTACCTAGCACCACATTAACTACTTTTACAGGTCTTTAAATTTTTATTGATTCATGAATTCTGTGCATTTCTGAAAAATTAAATCTCTAAATGATGTGAGGTAGGTACCTCATTCTAAATTTTTATTATCAATTCTTATTTCTTATCAGAACGGGGTGGAATACAAATTTTAACGAGCACGATGCAATTTTTCAGACTATCTGGTCATTTTCAGGGATGGTAAATGGTGCGGATATGTTCACAAGAAATTATAGATAAGACAGGAAATTCCTTCCTTACCTATATCAGTCATTGTAATTTTGTAGACTGAGCAATCATTAATCCAATTTCTCAGGAATCAAATTGTCTCTAATTTTTGGCATTCAATAAGGACTTGCCAAGGCAGTGAAACGCTCGCCTTGAAATTAGGACCAAAACTCCAAATAACATGATACTAAAAACACTTTTCACCAATTTTTTCTCACATGTATAAAAACGTCCCTTCAAGAAAAATTATGCGCGTAAAAATACCTCCCGAGCAAGAGAAATGACGCTCTTTGAGGGAAAATATCACGCGCGTGAGAGCTGACGCTCCTCAAGGGGAAAAATTATACCTCCTGCGGGAAAAGATTACACGCGTGAAAATACTCTTCAAGCGTGGAAAAACGACGCTTTAAGAAAACACACGGTTTCTTTGACAGCGTGAAAAGAGGGCTGGCAGGGACCTGTTTGATATGGGGCACATGGATTTGAAAAACGTAGACTGTGACCTCACAAGGCTGACCTATGAAGTCACTAAATTGTTACCTACATCGCAGGCCCGGACTTCGAAGCTATATATAATTCATGGGGAACTTCAAAAAAAACAGATGTATGACGTACATCAGATTGTGACGTCACAAGGCTGACCTATGACGGCATCACACTGTGAGGTCACAGGTCTCGCTCCACCAAGCTATATATTATTATGATAGGAGGAGGACTTGGAAAAACTCTGGGGTTCTTCAACAGAGTTGAATGAGGGGTGGCAGGGAAGATGTTTCATGGGGCACATGGGATCCGAAAAATGTAGATTGTGACATTACAAGGGTGACCTATGAAGTCATTCAATTGTGACGTCATAAGAGTGACCTATGACATCATCAAACTGTGACGTCACAGGCCCCGCCCCCAAGCTATATATAATAGGAGGGGGACATAGAAAATTTTCAAGACCCGATCTTTGCCGGCCGTTCGGAAAGTTTTTCCGAAAAATTCACCAATAAAACAGGTTCCTTGTTAAAAATCACTGATTCCGCCTTCAAATAAGTTTCATACGGGACCAGAAGGACCATTTGAATTGTGGGTCTTGCCATTCATTTGAGATAGAATATAATATGGTTGAAGAAGTTATTGACAATAATTATAAACGACCAAAACTGACCAGGAACAAGAAACAACGAACCACAAACAGCTGAAAAGACCATAAAATGACTACAAAAATTACCGCAAGCGAAAAAAGCAATCAGAGAAGGACCTAATTTGACCAAAAAACGACCAGTCATCGCTGAAAATGTTGCAAATTGACCAAATATATACGGTCAAGAAATCCTTCAGAAGTATCAAAACGCAAAAATGCAATATCATTCATAGGAAGCCTCCTACATGTATGGATCGTTCAGATTTCTAATCAGCTTTAGCCTACCACTCACCAAATGAAACACGCAGTATCATGAAAATCCTTACTCTAGTAATATACGGCAACTATTTTTTGTAGGCAGAAATTTGAAATTTCATTTTCACAGTGGTCAGTGCAGGGCTGGATACGGATCGGATCGCGGATCAATCACTGATCAATGATTCTCGGATCAGAAATAGATGTTCTGAATCGCTGCTGATTGATCCGATCGCGAAAAAATGTTACTGATTCGTTATCCAGGTTGCTTTCAATGTGCGATTCCTGATGCATAACCCAATCTGCTGTGAAACCGATGATTTCATCGGATCACATTTTTACGATCCTAACCCTTACTTCAGTAACCTATAAAGAAACTAGATCTTCTGCTCTGAATTACTGATTGAGTAATTGCACAATTGCCAAGAATAGTACAGCCATATCCATAAGCACTCGAAAAGGTTTTGTTGTAAGTATCCTGAAAGGGACGTTCAAATACGGCTTATCAAGTATCAAATTTCACTTATCTCCTCGAACAGATCAACCATTTGAAGAATTGAAACATTCACAGTTTATTAATATGAATAATAACTACCAACAAAAATGAATAATTATGCTAAAATAATCATTCTTTTCATCAGAGTATATAATATCGTAAATATATCGATAAATCACAAATTATTTTTATCTCTCAATAGTACATAATTAAAATAAATAATAGAGAACTGTAGCGTTTTGAGCAGTCGGAAAAATATATTTCTTCGAGTCGAACTACGCATTCAAATACCTTTCTCTCTTATTCTTTCGAAAATGACTTACACATTTTACACCTTATTCTAGTGAGAACTCTACAGTATTCAAAATAATAATTTAATTTTATTCGGTAATATTTCGTCTCGTGATTTGAATAAATGCATCGTACACATTTTTTTTCTCGTTTCAAAACTGTTTTGTTCGTATTCTTTAAAATTTATAATAATAACTAATATTGTATATTATTTTTATACACAACAAATTTCATTGAACAAAAACGTACGTACGGAAGAACGCGAATTTCTCATTATTTACATTAAAATTCACAATAAACAAGGAGTACAAAAGGAAAAAAAAAAAAAAGTAAAAACAGGATAATATTTTTTATTGTTTGTTAATGTACGAATACTATTAAAATGAATATAGAAGGAATTAAATAATCATTTAATCTACAAACACAGACTGAAAATTCAGTTCGTGATATTTGGTATCCACGAACACGCTATAATAGTAACAGTTCTTTAAACTTATTATAAGACGGGGGGAAAAAAATAAAAGTACATAATATAATAATTATGTAAATAAATAAATAAAAAAAATACGACATTCGAATCAGACCGAATGAAAAAGAAATTGTCCTACGTCGAAAATTGAGAAAATAAAAACACACAACACACAAACGCCAACTAAATAAAACATAGGTAACGTCTGTCTACAAAATTACCCTACAGCCTAGAATAACCGTGACCGTTGCGAGTCGAAAAAACCGAATTCAAGAGGCCGCGATCTCTGTACGACTATTCTTCATTTCAGTGATGTAATGTTGGACGACAACAGCGGAGAAGATTACGGAAAAAATTAATTATTAATTACTACGGCCGTAATAGGTCCCCGTATTTCGGGCGTGGGGGTTCATAAAACGTACATGACCACCGCGTATCCACGATGCGGGTATCCATTGAGGTTCTCGCTCCACTTTGTTTACCTCGTGAAGCAGTTCGTGGTACGCTCGCTCCATGTCGTTATTGATAATGATCATGTCGAAATAATGACCGTACTTATCTTCCATGTCGCGAGCTTTTTCAATTATTTCTTTTAATTCTTCTTCCTGTACAATACATAGAAACGATAGCACGTATGAGTTTATCGTCTATCCAACGAATGGGGAATGGCAAATTGCCCTCTTTTCCCTCAAAAAAAGAACGATCCTAATCAGGCTTGTGCAGTGTTGCATACCGTACCCTGCAGCTGGCGGCAAAATTTACATTGGCCTCATGGGACCAATTCCTTGAAAGTCACTTTTCTCAAAAACTTTGGGGCTTAATGAAAAATTGAAGGGAAGATAATTTGAAGCCCTTCTAATTTCCTTTCAGATGAACCCAAGAAAATTAGGTCCACTTGAAAGGAGACTATGAAAGCTTCAAATTGTCTCCCTTTCGATTTTTCATTTGAACCCCTAGGTTTTGAGAAAGTGGACGGTACGATGACCGTAATTTTGCTGCCAGCGCACGCTCTTGCAACTTGAGAATACATTTGTATCCACTCACCTTGAAAGCCTCTCCACTTTTGATCTTCTTTTGACGAAGTTTTTCTAGCGATGGCGGTGCGACAAACACTACATATGGCATCAAATCGGAATTACGTAGGATTTTTAACGATTGCGCGTGTAGATTTAGTACGCATATTTTACCCGAATTTACCACCGACCTTATGGCTTCCAGTGACGTACCTGAGAACGTAAGAGGAGATAAATTTACAATAAATTCTCGTGAGTTTTTCATTTCGGCCTCCGGTGCAGGCGTCAAGCTGAGCCCAGAAAAAATCGGTTTTAAGGGGGCTGCACTGAAATTGTTCCCTGTGTCCCCTTGAAAATCCTGGATCCTAAAAAAGTACCCTTTCTCCCCTCTCTCGTAGACCCAGTCCAACGTGAAATAAAACCTTGAATGGTGATAGAACGATGGATATCAAACTCCCTGATCGAAGCACGCAAATAAAGTACTCACCATAATACGCTTTCTCGTACTCGCCGTGTTCGACGAATTTCCTCGAGAGTATATCGGATTCGAATTGACTACGGGTGATGAAATGGTAATCTTGACCGTCAATTTCTCCTTCTTTACGAGCTCTACTCGTATCTGTGCGACAAAAGAGAAAATACATCGAGTAAACGAATGAATAAACGGAAACAATAAGACGCAGCTGTATCAATTTCTAATATATGCGTGCATTACGTACGAGGCACAGCAGCGGCGAATCTGTCCGAGTCCTCCATCAACCTTTGGCGTAATTCGTGTCTACCAATGTTCGGTGGCCCAATCAGTACGATCGGTCGTTTGTGGTTCATGCTGGGATAGTACCAGATTACCTCTTCGTAGGTAGGAATTTCTTCGCCATCGTATTCTTCAAAGAGTGAAATGATACAACGTTATTATATAGAACAGCTCGAGGCGAAAAAGATTCTTGTAGAAAAAAAAAATATTCACCATCAGCACTGGATAATGAATATAACGGGTAGCCACCATCTTGATACGTGTGGTAAGGCGATTTCTTTCTCTTCTTTTTCAAATTCTTTCTGGCGCACAAGAAGGTTCCCGCTTTACGCGACTTCTCCTTGTTTACACGTTCACCGGCTATTGTCTGTTTTAGAGCTTCTCTCCTAGAACAAATAAAGCAAAACGAGGTCAATGACCGCCACGTTCTGAGGAAGGGGGAGCTTTACTTTCTCCACATATAATAGCTGTTGCCAAAATAATGGTATTTCTGTAGGAGAACGTGTTAACAAAAATATCAAAAAATAAAGATTTTTTTGACAGCGTTACAAAAACTTTCCAAGGACTTCTGTTACGGGTACCCGAAAAATTATCAGAATCGCGATAAGAGCGTCCGATTTCAGTTAACAACAATTCTTTCTCAGAAATCATCTAAAATCCTACTTGAGTAGTTTTTCAAAATTTATTAATAGAACTTCAAGAAACACTGATCACTCGGCAACTTCGAGATGTTTGGGGATAATTTGTAAAATTGGTACCTATTCATCAATTTTGTCTCGTACTCGACCTGTAATATTGATTTTATGAGAACTTTTGAGGCCAACGGGTTCTAGACTTCCTAATGAAGAAAAGGTCGTAACTTTGGAAACACAAAAAACAGTGTATGCGAAAATTTGAATTATCAACAGTGTTGTTGGATTTTTCGTCTTTTTGTACTACTAAGTACTGTCAAATGGTATTAGAGCCTCAGTTATTTAATCATTAATATCAAAAAGCACCCCCCCCCGGATAGCCGGTACGTTAAAGACTATTGAAAAAAATTAGAAGCCGTTGCAATGGCAGCGGGGAACCCGCAATTCCTTAACTCGACCTCTCAGGTGATGTGGAACTGAGTTGATAATCTTGTCATATAATTCAAATCGAAATTATCATTCTACATTCCCTCCTATCATATATAGCTCGAGAGTCGAAATTCTTCTAAGTCCCCCTTCTTTCATATATAGCTCGGAAGTCACAATTCTTCCAAGTCCCCCTCCTATCATATATAGTTCGAGGCTCGAAATTCTTTCAAGTCCCCCTCCTATCATATATAGCTCGAGACTCGAAATTCTTCTAAATCTTCCAAGTCCCTCTCCTATCATATATATCTCAAGACTTGAAATTCTTCTAAGTCCCCCTTCTATCATATATAGCTCAAGACTCGAAATTCTTCTAAGTCCCCCTCCTATCATATATAGCAAGAGTCTCAAAATTTTTCTAAGTTTTTGGTTGGACGGCGGACGGTAGCTCGAAAGTCAAAATTCTTCCAAGTGCCCCCCCCCCTATTATCTATAGCTCAAGACTTGAAATTCTTCTAAGTCCCCCTCCTATCATATATAGCTCGAGACTTGAAATTTTTCCAAGTCCCCCTCCTATCATATATAGCTCGAGACTACCTAACCTTAGGTTACTAACTTCGCGGACGCGGACGTTTTCTGAGGATGTAATCTCCTAACAAAATGGATAGCGGGTTCCCCGCTAATAATTAATACAATTCAAGATTGAAGTAAAAATTGAATTTTCAACGCTAGCCCCCTCCCCCCTATAGTATGTAAGAATAATGTACTCGTCCCACCCCCTCTATTTTTGCAGGTTTCATCAGGCCAAGGTCACTGATGACGTCCTACTACACCCTGGGTGAAATTTTTTCAAGTCCCTAAATTACTGAAAGTCATTGATGACGTCAGTCATAGTAAAAATCCGCGACACTTTTTCGCAACGACTATGTCAGGAGTAGTCCCAGTCAAAAAATCGGTTACGATTTTTTTTTTAATGGTTTCTCACAACGGCAGTTTGAAGTCATAATTACAAAACTGTGATCTAAAAGTATAGTCCCGGTCTCTTGACGTCATTGACAACGTGTGTTTTCAATTCATGACGTCATAGTAACCAGACTGTGATTTTTTGACAGTTTTTCTAAAATTATTCCGAGTCAAAAAACGATGACTTTTTTTGCAAGAGTAGTCCCAGTCAAAAAACCAATGACGGTTTTTCGAAACGTCTTCTAAAAACTGCTCCAGGCTTATGACTTCATTGACCAAGGGTGTTTTCAATTCATGACATTAAAATAATGAGACTGTGGAGGTTTTTTGTGACGGTTTCTTTGAAAGTAGTCCCTGTTGAGAAACCGAAAACGCTCACGGTTTTACGGTTTTTTGTAACGGTTCTTCATGACCGTTTTCCTAAAAGCAATCCTAATCTTAAGACGTGGATGATGACATCACTGAAAAAGCGCGTGTTTCCAATTTATGAAGTCATAGTAATAAGACCGTGATGGTTTTTCCAAAATTAGTCTCAGTCAAAAAACTGTGATTTTTTTGTCATGGTTCTTTCAAGATTATTCCCAGTCAAAAAACTGGTCATGGTTTTCTGTTTGTGACGGTCTTACTAAAAACAGTCCCAGTCAGGGCCGGCACTCGGCACTTTTCTCGAGTGTAGAGTAGAAAAAAAAAATCAATAAGGAAAAGAAAAAAAAAAAAAAAACAAGAGCAAGCGTGTATATTAAATTGTTGAATTTTCATTTTTTATAACTCGAACGTTGCAAGTCTCACAGATTATTTTTGGATGAATTCCTTAATAATAGGTTCGAATATTAGGTAAATCTATGAATGAGGGTAGGTACCAATGCATCAACGAAAACGAGACTTGCGAGCGTATTTGTATTGTTATTGAAGTTATTGTTCAAGAGTCAACATGAAATAGGAAAATATGTCCTGTTTAATCTTGCGCAGAAGTGGTTCGGTTATGATGAGAAATTTTTCCGTTTCATAAATATATATATATTTTTTAAGCCAATTTTCCAAGTATTTCCTTTTCGTTCTCGAGTGTAGAGGACTGACGCACTGTACACACGTAATGCCGGCCCTGGTCCCAGTCTTATGACGTCATTGATGACATTACTGACAATTTATGAAGTCATAGTAAGTAACAAGATTGTAAGGGTTTTTCAGAAATTAGTCCCAGTCAAAAAACTGACGTTTTTTGTCATGGTTCTTTTAAGAGTATTCCCAGTTAAAAAACTGGTCACGGTTTTTTGTTCGCGACGGTCTTACTAAAAACAGTCCCATTCTTATGATGTCATTGATGACATTACTGACAATTTATGAAGTCATAGTAACCAGACCGTAACGGTTTGGTTTTTCCAAAATTAGTCTCAGCTAAAAAATGTGACTTCTTTTGTGATAGTAATTTCAAGATTAGTCCCAGTCAAAACCTGGTCACGTTTTTTTTTGTTTGTAACAGTCTTTCTGAGAACAGTCCCAGTCTTATGACGTCATTGATAACATCAATGACAATTTATGAAGTTATAGCAACAAGATCGTGACGGTTTTTCCGAAATTAGTCCCAGTCAAAAAACTGTGATGTCTTTTGTAATGCCTCTTTCAAGAGTAGTCCCAGTCAGAAAACTGGTCACGGTTTTCGATTCTTGTCCAGACGATTATTGCCATAAAAACGAAAATACTTGTCGCCACTTCCGTCGAAAACTTCTAGGTGACCGATGTTTCGAAGTTAACGTAGTTCATCTTCGCGGTCTAGAATTTTATAACAATTTATGAAGTCATAGTAATGAGACCGTGACGGTTTTTCAAAAATTAGTCCCAGTCGAAAACCGTGAAGTTTTTCTGTCCTAGTCGAAAAACCATCAACGGTTTTTTATGACTTTTTTTTATAAGAACTTCAAGTAGGCAAAACCGTGACGGTTCTTATAAGATGCTAAAATTGGTGCATGTCACAAATAAGTAATTTCTTAAGGATCTCGTTCTTGGTTTAATAAAAATTAAGAAGGAGAGAATTGCAGTCAGTTCCCAAGGAAAAAATCATGTTCCAATATTTCACTGATATCAACACATGTCAAGCCTTGTAACCTTCCCATAAATTCTGGATTATTTTGGCCTTGACCCTCGTGTCCTTTCTCGATTCCCTTATCTTCTTAAGGTTTAATTTCAACATTGAAAAAAAAAAAAAAAAAAAAGAAAAAATTTCTTTCACAATGGCGCTCTTTCAAGTCTCGAAAATCCGATGAGATGAACATAGTAATTCTGAAACAGATTCTCATCTAAATTTCTCGCTCAACAACAGTGTCGAAACATTTATGACAATCACCTTCACGGATGTATCCAGGAAATATTTTTTATCTTTGTTGAACCTGACTCCCTAATTCCTGCATTTGCATCCCTTTGACCGTGTTTAGATATACTGATGTACACTCTTTAGCCTAAGCCTAGCTCCTTGACTTAAGTATACTTGACTAGAGAAATGGCTCAACTGCCCTTGACCTATAAAGAAACTACCCTGGTGATGTTATACGGAGGGAATAATTAGTACATGCGATCCTGAGGGGGGAGTAACCTCACCACTTCTCTGGTAGGCTCACTGATCTCTTGGTATCGCACCCCTGATTCAGACTGACCTTCACCCACATCATAGTGACTACTTCGTAGGCAAGTATTAGTTTATGCTACCCCGAGTGATGTGCAATGAGCATACCCTGGGAAGTGCAGTATACTATTTTGACATCCGAAACTCAAAATATCAAGACATCACGCATACTCACTGTTGCTGGAATGTTTTACTGGGTATCAGTCCGGCTAGCGAATGATCGTGCTCTCCGTATCTATACGCTTGCCACCAGTTCGGATCTTCTTGCGATTTGACTATCAATATATCACCTTTCTGGAAGCTAATACCGAGCTCCCGACATGGCACATACAAATCGTCTTCGGCGTCGTAATCGAACAACGCTTTAACGTAAACCTAAGAAACAAGCGAAAAATGTACCGTCGTCGCAATTGCGAATTCGTCGCGTGTAGATCGAAACCAGCTGTAATTAATGGGCGTCACGTCACGCTCGACTTACCAAAACGTCTTTAGGGCAACTAATTGTTCTCGAAACTGAACAAGGGTTAATATAAAACGTTAATGAACCGCTCATGGCAGACAAAATATCACAGACTTCGTTAACGGTTTTGCCTCGCATCTCGATTCCATTCACTTCTAAAATTTCGTCGCCTTCGTGCAGCAGGCCGCATTTCTCTGCTGCGCCTCCTTTTACCACTCTTCCGATTATCACAGCCTCGCCTTCATTTCTAACGGTCGCTCCCTGTAGAAGAGACGAACAAATAATAAGTTAATATGTCATCATCATCATCAGATGTGGACAGATAGGTCGAAATTCTTCACACTCACCAGCGGCTCGTTGGTTTTCTCGATTTTAATAATTTTTATATTCGAATCTTGGCCGATATTATTACGATAAACTGGCTCCTCCTGTTTCAGTATCAGATCAGACTCGGTGTCCGGAAAGAAATTACGTACTATCGTGTCGTGAGCCTCGAGCAGTTCTTCGACTTCGTTACGCGCCAGAAATTCAGTCAGTTTGGAAGCTTCCGGCGAGGAACTGTTTTGTAAATCTTTCAAACACTGCGCAAACGAGTAAATTACATTTTTTTAAACGGTTATCCTATACAGAGGCTGACATACGACGTGCGTATTGAGCGCAACGTCCCGACCAAAGATTTACGTAATCGCTGTGTAACGGCGTTTTTCTTTATTTCACGTTCACTTAGACGGCTTAATAAACATAATTCAATGGATATTACTCCATTTTTTTTTTTAGATATATAATAGACCTACAGGACTAGGTACGTTATGAGCGAGAGGCCGGTGAACATAAAAATGCGAACTGTTAAACCGTTGGTCGGCGGATACCTCCGAAGCTATAAACGTACCTCGGTTATGAGTGATTTCGCGTCCGACGTTATTGGTTTCTGGAATCTGGATGGCGACCACACTTGTTGCACCTTGTTGTGAATTGATAAAGCTCGATGGAAATACGGATTATGTACTAAACTGTGTACCGGATCCAACACTTTACTATTAATACCAGCCTTTTTCAGTTGAAGTTGCAGTCTCTGTAGCGAAGCGAAAAGCTCCCCGTAATCTGCGGACAAAAAATACTTCATGAGTATTCTGACTGACATTAGTGCTCAAGGAAGGTCTACCCTCCCATAATCAGGTAGAAAGGTTGCCAGTACATCGATCAAAAAGTCAACAAAAGGTAAATAGAAGTTGATCAACAAACGCTGTAGACTTGTTCTATGAGCAAAGCGAGTACATATTTTCGTGGAGCGACCAAAAAAACACACGCAATTTTCGAGTCATTAGCAAGCGTTTTTAACTGATATCCCGATGGAAACTTCGCCACAAATGAGACAAATCCAAAGTCACAATGTCCCAATTCAAGGGTAAAACAACTCTTACCGCTCCCTTACACCAACAACATCGAGAGGTCGCAGATACAACAGATGGCATGCGACCCCTATCGAAAAAAGAAGACCTAGCAAATAAGACTGATGAGACGGAATTTAACGTCAAAATGGAGAAAGAACTCGTGAGAAGACCCTCTCCTCAGCATCAGTTTTTTTTAATGAGCTATTCATCACAAAGGGATTAATAGCACGGGAAAAGTATTGGAGTTGGATGGATTTGTGATAATATGTAGACTGGAGGCAGTTTAGAGTGTTAGTAATGGATACTGAGTTGTTGGAGGAGGCAACAAGAAAAAACTGTGGGTGATGGATAATTCCACAACGTGGAAGTATTGGCATGAGGATAAAATGAAGAGTCCAAGAAGAGTTAGGCGAATATACCCAATTCTCAATCGTGCTATAAATATTTCTTCATGACGTGAGGAACAAAGGAAAAGGACCAAGAAATGGGAGATTTTTTAATACAGAAGTTTATTGTCGGGTCGAGAGGACCACAAGTTGAACCATGGTGATATGGTTTAAGAACGATGGCAAATGGGGCAACGAAGAAGAGGGATCATTTATTGAGGAGGAGAGCATGGCTTGCTTGGCTGCAAGGTCCACTTTGTCGGGTATAAGAATCCAGAGGAAGGCAACATGAGGACGAGAATGCGTTGAACGATAGGGTTGAAAGAGTAGAGATCGTGCATGGCTTGGAGAGAAGAAAGAGAGGAGGAATTCGCTGGGAGAGGGGAGGAGAGAGAGGTGAAGGCAGGAATACATAACAGATAGTTCAGCAGAATATAAGAAGGCCGAGTTTTTCATATGGAAGAGCGGGATCTCTTCAGCGATAGACAAGGCGTAGCCAGTTTTGGAACCCGATTTGTATCCATCTGTAAAGCATAGGTTGTGAGAGGAAAAATCACTAGCAATAACGTCTTCGATGTATCTAAAGGAGACTACATTGGACGATTTTGGTAAGTCAGCCAGGTCGAGGCGAATTTGAGGTGTCGGGGATGCTCAGAGAGGGTCGAATGAGTAGATAGGGAGATGGTAGTTTAGATGGGAACCTAATGAAAGAAGTAGTGAGTTTTGTAAGCGGAGGGAGGAGTTAAAGATAGAGAAATGGGGTATTGGGCCGTAGACGCAAAAAAGTTGACGATATACGAGGGTGAGCGAAATTGTGGAGGGGGAGTACCAGCTTCAGCGCATAGGCTCCGCGTAGGCCTCCTACCCTACATTTTGCCCTTCAGTCCGACTTCTGGCAACAGATTTTGACACTGATTGAAAATCGACGTCGAAATTGCTTCGATTCGATCATTGCTTTGGTCAAGCATGATTGAGCTTCTAATTGGCCCTCGGATACATAATTACGACCGCACACACTGTCCGAGAGTAGCGTATTTACCTAGCAGGCAGAAGGAGTGACTGTACTTTTAGTCTAGATCACCTTCGATTTGAGATCCATCCAAAGGTGGCCGGCGTACATTACCAAAGACTGCAAATGGAGTTGAAATCGATAAAAGCGAGCAATCGATTTCAGGTCAACCTGAACACGACGCGGCAAATGAGTCGAAATGAATCCCGACAAACGTCGACTCCATATCGATCTGATGTCGACGTCCACCAGGGATAAATTTTTCCGACCAAGACTCTTCAAAAGAAGTAAATTTTTGTTCCGTATGGTTGAAGCTTTTCTAACCCCCCCCTCTTATATTAGCTTGAAGATCGTTCCCATGGTGTATAGAGAAATATCTTTTGCTCCATCCTTCCCCGAAGATCAAAATCTTTCCGAGGCACCTGAAATTTATGAATAGCTCAAAAGTTTAAATTTTTCCAACTCCTAAAGCCTAGTCTCTAAAGTAGATTGGAGGCTCCTAGTGCATTTTTCGTATGGTTGCCCTCGCCCTTTCCGGAACCTCGATCCCTTATTCATTTAATACAAACGTCAGAACCTTCCCAATCTCACTGAATTACGTGACTCGAAAAATGGAAATTTCCTAAAACCCCCCGTTTTATACACGGTCCGTGAGCGATTGGTTGACGGTTGGCGTACGAGGTTTGGATATGCTATTCGCAACAATAATGCACGTTCGTAAGTGGTCAACTGGGACGAAAACGCATTTGTAACAACCGCCAACTAATCACTCACAGACAGTGCATAGCTCAAAAGCAGAAATTCTTCCACAGGTTTATATTTCCGATTAGTCCCCGCCTCTTTCGGTACCACAGTCTTTCATTTACAAAGCTCGATAGTGTGAACTTTTTTTCGAGTCCACCCTCCTCCGGATACATTTACACCGAACGTAAAAATTCTTATTGGGAGTTTGTTCTACCTTTTTTTATTTCAAAGTTCATCTATCGTTCACCCGTTTGTTAATCTTGACCTGAACAACGACTTGAAAAATTTCCATATCTTACCTTCGTCGTTTTGTTGATCTTATAGGACTTGGAAATAACTCACAATAAAACAGATACAGTGGAAACTCTATATAACGAATCTGAAGGGACCACAAAAAAAATTCGTTATATAGAAAATTCGTTAAAAAGAAATTCATTTTTTTGTCTTATTTTTGCGAAGTTCCACATTTTGAATGATAAAAATTTTCAAATTTGACCTGAAAGTTGACATTGTTAGAAGGAAATGTTGAAACATTCGTCAAAATTCAAATTTTCTGGAGAAAATATTCAAATGTTTACCAAAGAATCAGAATTTTCAGAAAAAAGTTTGAATTCAGGCCAGAAATCGACATTTTTTTTGGAAAAAATGACAAGATTTCTGTAGAAAATTCGTTATATAGAGTGAATTGTTCGTTATAAAGAGATTTTTTAACATGTAAAATTCATTGAAGGGGGAGGGACCGAGGAAAAATTCGTAATATAGAGGAATTCGTTATACAGGGGTTCGTTATATAGAGTTTCCACTATACTCAGTTAATCGACCTCAACATGGAAGGAATATTTTGACGACCGAGCTGCAAGAAACTTGAGAATTCTGACTTCTGAAGTGCGAGCCTTTTAGGTCCCCCTCAAGTACGACGTCTTATTGACGTCACTGCAAGTCAATCATCTTCCTTAAACATAAATCTCATAAAACAGGTTCCCCTTTGAACTTCCATTTTTTTCCCATAATTTTCTAAAAAGTCGCTGGAGGGCTTTTGCGACCTGCATCTTGTGTATTTGATCGATGTTAGTTTTGTCTCCCTTTCTGAGCAAATCAAATAAGTGACTGATACCAAGGGTATAAAATATCTATCTCGATACACTTACTTAGTATTTTGTGAATTTCCTCTTGGAAAAGTTGCTCAATGTCTGTTGGGCCAGATGATACAGGCGCATTCTCGTCATCAGCGTACGCAGTGTTATCAATTCCACTAGGCGGGGTTGGAACTTTAACGTGGCTCTTTTCCAGAGCTTGCAATTTTTTCGACCCTCTCAACGACCGATGGAGGAAATCTACTTCTTGAGCAATTCTTTCTTCTTCTTCTTTTCGTTTCCTTAATGCGTCCTGTACGAAAATAAATACAAGGTGAAGAAAAAATTGTAATTTTCTTAAGACTATTTCATCATTTTACTTCTTCATTACGTAATAGTATAAAACAGCTTCGGTATTCGAATGTAGGCTATTAGTACTCTTTCGTCATTGTATGGCAATTAAATTATGGAAGAACGAGACCGTTGCTGAAACGTTTTTATAGGGCTTCCGGTAAAACTATTTAGCAAAATAAATTCTTCAGATCGACTAAGTTCTGATTCATTGTAACTCGGTTCCACTCGTCGTATCACAGAATGCGAATTATATAATTAAAATACTTTTCCGCTCGACCCTATATGTACTAATCGTTTACCAAAAGCTCTCTACTCAAACATTCGCTTCGTATCTTCACGATGCGATCGTAAGTCGTTAATCAACAAACAATAATGACGAATCAATCAATTCGATGATTGCGCGATGACATTGGAATGCTCCCAGGTTAATTGCGATTTCGGTTATGACGATACCGTAATGTAGGTCGTGTTCTTGCTGAATACACTCTTTCGAAATAAAGAAAGATCGAGACGTGGTGGAAAAAAAGAAGAGATGAGGAGACGTCAGCACACATACTCGTGCATAGACCCGATGAATGAAGAAAAAAAAAAATCTACACGAATAAAAGAACCGAAAAATACTCGGTACTGTAATAAGAAACGTGTAAAATTGACAATTCACGCTAAACAATGCACACAACATAAAACCGAGGCAAAACGCAGCGTGGTGTTTCGATAATAACCGTTAAAAGCTTCGAAGAAGATATCCTATCTCGAAATAACAATCATCAGCGAAAAGATTTCTTGAATAAAAGTATAGGTTATAGGAGACTTTCCGTTGGAAATGTATGCGTTTGCATATGACGAGCCTCGATTATACAGCGGATAATAATTACCAACTTCCATTTTATTCCACGAATGAAAATGAATACTTCTTGCTATTGGATCTTTTGCGCATCCGTCTCTTTCTTGGTAAACCTGAACGGCCTTAGGATAATTTCGAACCATGCAGTTTTAAGTAGCTATACTTGCAGTCGGATTAGATGATTTTTTACAAGTTTTTCGAAGTACGCAATTCATTACCCTCATTTTGATTGCGGGGGGAGGAGAGAAAGACGAAATCGATCATCATCAACCAACCTTTCCAGACTTCGTATACGACGTTGGAAAGGACATCGGCGAACAAAGAGAATTAGGAATAAGAGAGAAAATGTTGGGTGGATCACGTCTCGTATGCTTGAGTGCTCGCACGTTGTCATTATTTCGGATAAAAGTATTGCTGTAACTAATTCGAATTACTTTAGTGTACCAATTTCACTACCCATTGGTATTGAATTTTGCATTTGAATGGCGCTCGAATTGTATTCTGGCTTGTTTCTTACTCGGCCACGGGGGGACTTCAAATAATCTTCCATTGGGAGAGAATCGGACACCGGTATTAAATGAGGCGAGGTGTTTTCGTCTTTTTGTAGATTCCAGTTCCGAAATGAATGATTCCTGAAGTTCTCCGGTTCGTCTCAAAATCATTCATGGGTTTTACAAATGTATTTGCCTGATTGTATCCACAAATGACTATAGAGTCGAAATTCTTTCAAGTCCTCCACCTCCTTTTAATAGACCTTAGAAGATGAAATTTCCAACGAGGAACATGTCTGACATCTTTTAGAGTGGTGGGGACTTTGACCTATTTCAGGAACTTGAAAAAATTCCGGCTATCGCACTTTATATAAACCAAGAAAGAGACTTGGGAATATATTTTTACCTTCGGGCAACTTGTAAGAGTTTTGACGATCGAGCTACACGAGGGAGGAAAAACTGTTTGCTAATATCAACATGACATGCTGGATGGTGAATGATAAGGAAGAGCAAGCAAGACAGAATGAAAGTTAGATATGCCCATGAGTATTGAGCTATCAAGAGGAATACCCTGAGAAATTTCGACCTATATGAGGGGACCATTGAGCGATGTATGAATAGGAGAGAAAGGTTCTGGACTACGATACGAACTTCAAAAAAATTATGACCTTCAAGCAATACATATCGAAAGGACTCGGAAAAATTTTAACTATTGAGGAATCTATGAAGGAGGGCGAGGACTGTCCAACTTACTAAAGAAGGTTTGGAAAATGTTGACTTTCAAGCTATATAATATATCCAGAAAGGGACCTCGACCGCTAAGCTCATTATGAAGGAGGGGGAAGGTGAATTTTTGTCCTGAGGGAAGGGGGAAGGTCCTCGACCTACTGATTGTAGGAACTCGAAAAAAAACTTTCTATGGGCAAATAAGTAATGGGATGTGGTAGGTTAGGTCTTTGCTCGTTCGCAAGCTAAAACAGGTTTGGTATACAGATACTGTATGTTAGAGGTTGACTAGCTTCCCAGGGCTCACTCGCTCCGCTCGTTCGCCACCATTCCTAGCCGGGTGAAAGTTCAGTATACTGTATGTTAGATTAACTAGCTTCCAGAGGCACGGCCTTAGCCGAGCATAAATCTAGTACACTGATTCTACATTAGATTGAGTGGCTTACAGCTCACTAACTAAGATACGCCTATAGTATGAGTGTACTAGGAGGCTAATATCGTATGAACTAAAATATGTCGTGTCCGCACGCACAAGCAAATTTCGGAATTAGGAAAAGAACAGAGCAAGACTCAAACTTATACAGAAACCAAAGCTCTGGATTAATCAGTATTTAAGGTTCCAAGTCATATAGAAACTGGGGTCCTGGATTATACGGAAAAGAGGGTTTTAGATCATGGGGAACGTAACGAATTTAATGGTCCAAAAATACACAATCACATATGCAATAATTAAATCTCTCACTTAGAACAGAAACTGAGGCTCTAAATTATACGCAAGTGGGGTTCTGGATCACACAGAAACTGGGATCTTATATTGAAATTGAGACTTCAAGTTCCAAGACTACCAATTAGACCGAACCTGAGGCTATAGGTAATATAGAAAGGATCCTGGATAATGCAGAAATTGAGGAGACAGAAACTGAGGTTCTGGATGAAACAGGAGTCTTATATTAAACAAGAACTGGGGATCTTAAGACATACAGAGGCCCTCAATTATGCAGAAACTGAGGTTTTGGATCATACAGAAGTAGGAATCTTACATCATAAAGAATCTGAGACTCTAACTCATATAGAAACTGAGGCCCTCAATTGGACAGAAACTAGGGTTCTAAATCATACAAAAACTGAGGTTCACAATCATACCGAACCTAAGGTTCCAAATCATATAGAAACTAGGGTCCTGGCTGGTACAGAAACTAAGGCCCTGAATTAAACAGAAACTTAGTTTCTGGGTGAAACGGGAATTTTATATTATACAAAAACCAAGGCTCAAAGTCATACAGAAACCGGGGTCCTGGATTATACGGAAAAGAGGGTTTTAGATCATGGGGAACGTAACGAATTGAATGGTTCAAAAATACACAATCACGTATGCAATAATGAAAACTCTCACTTACTGAGGTTCTGGATGAAACAGGAGTCTTATATTAAACAAGAACTGGGGCTCTTAAGACATACAGAGGCCCTCAATTATGCAGAAACTGAGGTTTTGGATCATACAGAAGTAGGAATCTTACATCATAAAGAATCTGAGACTCTAACTCATATAGAAACTGAGGCCCTCAATTGGACAGAAACTAGGGCTCTAAATCATACAAAAACTGAGGCTCACAATCAAACCGAACCTAAGATTCCAAATCATATAGAAAATAGGGTCCTGGCTGGTACAGAAACTAAGGCCCTGAATTAAACAGAAACTTAGTTTCTGGGTGAAACGGGAATTTTATATTATACAAAAACCAAGGCTCCAAGTCATACAGAAACCGGGGTCCTGGATTATACGGAAAAGAGGGTCTTAGATCATGGGGAACGTAACGAATTTAATGGTTCAAAAATACACAATCACATATGCAATGATTAAAACTCTCACTTGGAACCAGAAATGAGAACCGGAACCGAATACCGGTTCAGGAAGCGGTTCTCCTCCCGTGTTTCTAGGATTCTGGAACCGGAACCGAAAGGAACCGGATCTCGCTATTGGGTTCTGGAACCGAAACCGAAAGGAACCGGATCTGTCTATCGGGTTCTGGAACCGGAACCGAAAGGAACCGGATCTCACTATTGGGTTCTGGAACCGGAACCGAAAGGAACCGGATCTCGCTATCGGGTTCTGGAACCGGAACCGAAAGGAACCGGATCCCACAATTCAATTCAAGAACCTTCATAACCGGAACCGTTCAAAAAGAAAATAAGTGTTTTCAGCCCTGCTTAGAACAGAAACTGAGGCTCACACAGAAACTGGAATCTTATATTGAAATTGAGACTTCAAGTTCCAAGACTCCCAATTAGACCAAACCAGAGGCTATAGCCGCTATAGGTAATATAGAAAGGATCCTGGATAATGCAGAAATTGAGGTCCTGAATTAGACAGAAACTGAGGTTCTGGATGAAACAGGAGTCTTATATTAAACACGAACTGGGGCTCTTAAGACATACAGAGACCCTCAAATGGACAGAAACTAACGCTCTAAACCATACAAAAACTGACGCTCACAATCAGACCGAACCTAAGGTTCCAAATTATATAGAAACTAGGGTCCTGGCTGGTACAGAAACTGAGGCCCTGAATTAAACAAAAACTTAGGTTCTGGGTGAAACAGGAATTTTATATTATACAAAAACCAAAGCTCCAAGTCATACAGAAACCGGGATCTTGGATTATACAGATACCAAGGCTCCGAGTTACATATTTTGAAACTTGGGCTCAGAAGTCTCTACTCCAGTCCAGATCGAAAAAACGTTAGACGTTTGGCATCTACGAAAAAAAAAGCATAGAGTAGGTGCCCTGTAAAGATTTCACAGTAGTAGTAACGTCATCGAGAGAGTGCACGAGGATGGAGAGGATTTTACAAATTTTCCTCATTCTTCCATTACACTACCCTCTATTTTCAAGCAAAAAGTTATTTAACTCCTTCATGAAAATTTTCAATATCCAAAAAACTATTCTCCGAGGACCCTCCCCAAGTTCCTTAAAGACAATGCACTAATCAAAAATCTGTAACTTTCCACGAAATCTAGGTCAAAAATCGTTGAAGGTCCCTTGAATGGCGAGTCGGTCCTGAATCTGATTGGAAAAGTTTTTCGCTAGATCGTCGACTACATTGGGTTGAATAAAGACACCGGTGGATGAGAAGTTTCAACGGTAACCCCACAATTGGTCCAAGGATATTTAGTCAGAAGTGTTTTCTTCCAAGAAATTACGTCCAAAGACCCTTAGCCAAGACATTTTGTAGACAAATTTTGTCCACTCCACTTTCGTCCAAATCACGAAAAATGACAGAATATCAATTGTTCATCTCTTGTCAATTTTAACCAAGACAAAGGCCTCTTTTCTTCTTCACAGTGAGAATGAATGTCTTAGCTACACGATGCACGCACAATCAATGTTCATATGGTCCACCTCTCATCAAAAGCATGCACTTTGTACCTACTTCATCGTTCATCATTGAATACGTACGACATAAATAGCTCAAAATTTTGAAATTTGCGACGTTTCGGTGTCATCAACATACGGGATAGTTTTGGGGGAAAAAAAAAGAGGACCGAAGAATCTTGGATAAAACGTCTGCGGACGTAAGTTTTTGAATGCAAAGACGTAAGACGAAATATCCCTGGACAAACGGTCGAGGTACTGTTTCAACAATATTTGCGGACAAGGGCCAGCATTCCTGGACTGATGTCATTCCGTTTACCGCTATACCGCACCGTTTAAAGTCAGAGAGAAATGAAATTAGTCAATAGAGCGAGGCCTTTATTCAGCGATGGATCCAAAACAGCTAATAAAAGAAGAAGAGATCTGCATGTAGTACAGGAACGAGAGAAATTCAATCAGCCAACAAACGTAATGCTGTATTTCCAATGACGTTTTTGTTAACGTTCAATTGACACCTCCCTCGCATGCAAGTAGCGTTTACAGTAAACGATCTTCCCATTTCTAATATCTCGGGCAGAGAATAGTACACCTGTCATCGTGCACGTTCGATAGAAACACGTTCGCGTTCTCAGATATGTGCCTCTAACCCCATTCCACACATACGCATACAATAGGCACGTTAATTTACAATCAACAACGCATTACCGAATAAACCATCTTACACCTAATTCGTACACGTATTCAATGCAGAAGAAAATGACAGAAGAAAGCAGCGCAGCGCGGCACCAAAGAACTACGACGTACTTCCAATGATATTCGCTTACAAATCCTGTGAAGACGTGAGATGTATAACTAACAAAATACGAATGTAAACACGCGTCAATATATACGATTCCTCTAATATCATCGAAGAATTTCAAGGACAGTCCACCTTGAGATTGGAAGAGGGCCAGAAAAGGTCCCACGGAAGATGCTGAAGCAGGTGCATCCATTGATATCGATCTTTCCACGAAGTCAACACAAGTCCTCAACCTCTCTTATCACAATTTCTGGAGCGTGCAGATGACCGATGCTGACACCGACTACGCACTCTTAAGACAAAGCGAGCATTTCGCATCTTCTCATCATCGAATCGCTAATTACACGCTAACTTTGACGGTCGCTAGCGAAACGAAACGAAACATCGTTGTGTACTAGAGTTATAGACCCCAAACCTATGTAAATATACGTCTCTTAAACATCGAATAAAATCAAAACAGTTTTAGAATACTCCTTCAATTTTGGTGCATGTACGCGTGAAAAAGGGTTGAGGACTCACCTCGATTCAGAGACAGATAAGTAAGCTATAATTGTGGGGTACTGTTCATAGCACCATAGAGGAACAACTCGCACTAGACCTACTAAATAACCGAAAACCATGACGACCGAATGCGATATATCATAATGTACGCACCGTACTAGTACACATACCTCATATTTTTTAATATTGCTCAGCTGTTCTTCCGTGTGTTCTTTAGAAGCTACTGAGATATTATTATTGTTCACGGTCGTCGCTATATACCTAGGAGGCGATAGTGGCACTGATGGTGCTACATTTGGCGTATTTTCACGTTGTATCGTAGCCGTTTTCTGAGCAGATCCATTCATACTGATTTGCGCCTGCACAACCAGAAAAAAAAAGAAGGAATAATAATACAATATTGCGTATTCACGACATCAAAGCCATCTCAGGTCTTAATAATGAAAATAATACGTCTTGTTATAATAATCGAACACAATAAGCTGCCATAGTCCGAGCTCATCTATTCAACGTGAGATGAAAAATCAATCGGTAGGTATAGTGGATTCCCATAGAAGACGCTCTAGTGGACAACACTTGGCCAGGCACGTATTGGTAACGACATGTAACCTCGATTCTTTCTTCTTCGAGGACACCGATGAATAATATAGCCTCCGAGGATTTTAGATGCCTGTATAGAAAAGCGAAAATTCGCTAGTAGGCCCATCGAGAAATCGTCGCGGTCTCTTTTCAGAGGCTACGCACTAGTTTTTGTAAGCTTGTTGAATCTTATTACACAGGTAGAAGATGAAGTGAGATTCTTAGCATTTTTGAGCAAGTTCTCCGGGTAGAGACGAGTCAGCCGGAAAGGACATCAGCTATCACTTCTTTGCTCTCTCAAATATCAGATAAACGTCGTACTCAATTTGTCAAGGCAGGTGTTCTTGATGTAAGTAATATTGCTTTCTGTAGGGCTCTTCCTATTTCTTATCGGAATGGTGCTTGCTTAGCATTGCTCTTAAGGCTGGGGAACTGAATGTGCGATGATAGTATACCTATTCCCTTGCCGTAAGAGCAATATCAAGTAAGTACCATTACGACAAAAAATCAGGCATACGAGTATGCAATATGATATAAGGAAGGGGCTCTATTCTACGTTTTCAATTTCAAACAATCTTTAGCTATTCACCATTACTTGCAACTTAAATCGGACCGGTCATCTTCGAGGATCGTCAGCAGTTATATCGGTCTAAGTCAAGGGTAAGTAGAGTAATGCAATTCTAGCCAACTGAAAATCGATAGGCAAAAGCCGAATTCAGCTGAATTTATTCTGATGAGAGAGAGGCTAAAACCCAGGTGTGGATTTACGGGTACATTTTGCCATTGCTCAAAATTTTTTTTCTGAGCGCAATTGGTGTAATTTCAGCCTTTTTTTGTTGTTTTGGGATGGGATATATTTCCTTCATTCCCCTCCTTAAATCCGTGCCTGAAACCTTTGTAAGCCAGAAAACAAAATAAGCCAATTTTTTTCGTTTTTTTTTTTAAGCTTTTCTAATTCCTGCAAAGCTGCTCCAAAGTTCATCTGTGCCACTCTCCAGGCTAGACTGGCTACGCCAAAAAATTAACGAGGATAAGAAAGACTGGTTCTGGTTCAGTTCAGTTTTTTAGCCATTCAGCATAGAAGCTTGCAGTGCACTTCTGGAATAGAGATAACCCACGACGACGATAATAAAAAAGAAAGACTAAAATTGATGATACTTTGAATTTCATCTGTATGAAACCGGATTCAAGCCTGTTATAGGTCGGGAGCTGAAGAACTGAAGCCCACAAATAGCGAGTCACAAAATACAATTTTTAACAGAGATTTCAGCATTTCATTATTATGCTTATAAGATTGGGACCATTTTTGGTAAAACCGTCACAAAAGATTGTCTCAGTTTTTTATCAAACTTGATGACGTTTTGAGAAAACATGACTTGAAAAAAATCAGCTTTCACTTTCAGTACCATTATATTTGGCTTTCATTATACTTGCCCTAACATACAATATATTAGGGGCCTAAGTATCTCATCTTATCCCTTATTCTAAGCTTTCCCTGCACTAGGCTTGATATACGATAGACTAGGCTTCACTTCGAGGACTTGGAAAAATTTCGACCTTGGCTACTTTTTGAGTTAGCAATTTCACACAGGCCATAGTACGACGTAATCAGTGGCCTTGAATCGATGGAGCCTGTTGTAGGTATAAAGCAGGCGGGAATTAAGGGTATCTAAAAAAATTTGCAGAACTTTTTAGTTTGCTTACATTGATATTGAAAATTTCAATGACCTTTGTATAACATCGATTTCTGAAAGCACCACTTTGAGATAAAAGTGAAGGAATTGGACGAGTTTTTCCTATAGGCTCTCACTATACTAGAGCTAACAGACAGTATACTAGGCTTCACTTTCGGGTCTTGAAAAAACTTTAGGTTCAGCTAACCCCCCCTCCGGGGGGCGCACTGGCGGGGGAACAATCATGTCTTGGAACTGGTGCGTCACCAAGTCTTACCACTGCCTTGCCGTGGCGAGGGGGCTTACAACTGGGAGAGGAAGCTATTGCTTTGGACAGCACGCGGTGGAAGTTGAAAAGCGGAAAGGAAAATAGTCGCTATCACTCTCCAATATAGTCAACTAATGGTATAGGCGAACTTCCCCCTCGAAGGATGTCAATCAGGGTCCCCCCCACTGCTATATGGGAAGCAAGCAGTAACTGACACATCCTTACCATACTTGTATGGTGAGGGGGGAATGACAAAGTAGCGGGCTCGCACAGACTTCTCCCTGTGTATGGCACCCTCATATTTTAGCATCACTGATCACCACTCTATCCTACCACCCTTCTCTTTTCGATTAGGTTAAGGCACGCCTTTCCTATCTATCTCCCCCTTCTATCTTCATGGCTGTCGACTTAAGACAGGGTAGCTGCACCTACAGCAGGGGGTACTGTTTCGGGATTCCTACCGATTTCTTTGACCCCTCTTCTCTGTTTTCATCCATGCTCTCTTGCATGCGTAATCCACTCCTCGCAGTACATCTAGCAACTGGGGTTACGTACTGCCTGAGCCTCATGACCATTGAAGGTTACCGCAGGCCTTCACGTCCAACAAATGGATTGGGTTACGTACTGCCCTGCCTTGCACTTCCCGATGGGGACATGAGGAGCAGCCTTCACGTCCTGGTTTTCCAGTTGCACACATACGCGAGTCTCTCCTTTTGAACCTAGCCTAACAACACATCTAACACACATCTGACCAACATTAGAATTTCTAACCCCCCCCTCCACTACAACTAGTGGAGGGGACTTCGGACATCGTTCCAACTAACCCGCACCTCTTCTCTGAAGATGAACGCTGAAATGAGACGGGAAAACCCTGTACAGGTAATCCCAGACCATGGAAGCAACCCCTCTCTACTACCCACCAGCGGAAGCAGAGAGGCCTCCGGAATACCATACCTATTCCTACTAACCCACTCCTTCCACTCAGCTATCAGCTGAAGAAGATCCCAACAAACAATCTGTCCTTTCAAGACAGATGCAGAAATGTAATAGGGAAACCCATCTGCGGGTGACCCTTGACCATGGAAGCGAACCCCTCTTCTTCCTCTACCTCCCACTCCAGGGTTGAGTAGACGGACTGGGAACATCATTCCCAACTTAGTAATAATAGTAGTATTGTTATTAGTGTTATTATTATTACTATATCTACTTTTAGGCCTCTTACCCTTATCCTCTTAGTTTATCTTTGCATTCGTCAGCCAACAGCCGACGATCTCCAACTACACCTTCTTCACCCTCGAAGAAGTCGCTGAAGCGCGAAGGGATCCGCCCTGACCGCGGAAGCGTACCCCCTCTCTACTCCCTTTTCAAGGGACTTAGTCAAGTAGAGAGCCTCGGAACACTGCTTCCCACTAAACTACACTCCCTAACCAGAGAATGCCGAAGCGCGATGGGGGAAACCCGTCCAGTGCTTAAGTCTACTTGAGAGTCTCTGCGGGCGACCCTCTGATCACGGAAGCAACCACCACATAAGCCACACAAGACACTCATCGTCTTAGAGACCAAGACACACACAGTCAGTGTCACCTCCGATACGGTTATCTGCAACGCAGGCCTTCGCGTCCAATCCTATGGGAGGGATTGGGTTACGTACTGCCTCGCTTGTCACCTCCTTAAGCATAGGCAGGCACGAGCTATCTACGGAATGACAGTGTATCTCGCTAACGCTTATTATTTATTGACAATATGAGCTCTCGCGCCGTCAGAGTGGTGCCTGACTGGACCAAGTACCGTCCCATATATGTCCCCTTTTGACAGCAGAAAGGCTTTCACGTCCAATCAGGTATTCCTGCTCCGCCTGTTTGGGTTACGTATCGACCCGCCTCTGTCCCCTCTCAAGCAAGAGCGACTGCTACACTGCATTCACATCTTGGTCAACTACCAGCTCGCATCGGTGCTAGAAACCCCCCCCCCAAAAAAAAAAAAAAAAAATAGAATAAAATAAAAAAAGGTTCAGCTAACCACTCAACTGCTAGCCCCAATAAACCGGAGGAGAGAGAGGGAAAGAGAGAGAAAGAGAGAAGGGGGCTTAGTATGACATCATAGGCTGTCGAGGCTGAAGAGTGGAGCGAGTGAACTAGTTATGTTAGGCCAACATACAGAATACTAGGTTTATTTTTACGTAAAGAAACACAAGTGGAGGGGGGCGTTACTATGACTTCACCATGACCGAAATAGACGGATCAGAAGTCCGTATTGTCGGTAGAATTTTCAAAAAAATCGAAATGCAAGTTTGCGTTTTTACTTCTAATTTTATTCTAATCATGGTTTGCAACGTTAGTTACACCTTATCGATAATTATCGGTAGAACAAATTCAATATAATCCATAAAATCGATATAATCGATATATTACATCCAGGAAGTATCTCTGAACAAGACATTTCAGCTTCGGTTTGTGAGGAGGGGGAGGAGATTCTCCAAATGTACAATCAAAACTCGAAAGAGCAAAAAGAGAAAGCAGAACAATACTAGAAACTTTTGGGCCCTGACGAAGCTATTCAATCCGGGTCTTTCTCCATAGATCAGCCATCGATGACGACTTGAAAGAATTTCGACCAAATAGGAAACCGCCAAATTTTGTATGGTTTTCTGCTCGTCTCCATCGAGATTGTAAATAAAAGAGATCCTGCGCGGGCAGCGAACGAAATAAGCTGCGAGCTTTTTCATTTTCCATCCTAGGATTGAATTTTCCATTTTTTTTTTCAATTTTCTAAGATCAATTTTTCCGAGTTCTATCGACTTTCTTTCCTATATTTTGAAGAGGAGAGTGCATAAGATTGCAAGACTAGGCGTTTTTCCCCCATTTTAATTTTTTTTTCGAAGTTTCTCTAGTTCTTGCAGCAATTGACAATCAGCTGGATTATCTATCTTCTAATAACCTCTTTTCAAGCAGTTTTCCAAAACACCACATTTCACAGTCTCACTGTCCCAAATTTCTCTATATTATGCTTTTGAACGCCCTGACATGACTTCATCGTTGGAATCGTCTGCTTTTTCCCCCCTTTGAAAAATTCCCAACCACTCTAATTTGAAATCAATAGCCACAAAACATTTCTCGCATACTCGAAAACGATAAGTAGGTAGGTACTTTAAAACCTTGTAAACGAGGACTAATTAAGTCGAAACGTCGATATGACGTCTACAGACAGATATTTTTAATAGCGTTTTTAATTCTTCACCGATTGAACTTCTACGGTTTCCGTTTGACGAGTACCCAAAAATCTGGCGCGTCTTATTAATAATTTCGATGATTTAAGCTCACTAAAAAATTAGGGAAGACTTATGAAACCGATTAGGAACTATTAACGTTTTTTCGTAAGCCTTGTTTTAGAAAACCCTAACGGGCCCCTCAAGTATATAGGTAGTACCTATTCTATATTAAAATATTTTCCCTTTTCAAAAGAACGCCGAGCTATTAAAGAAAAAAAACGATGGAATTTCAAGTTTCCTGAACATTATTGTGAAAATATGAACTGGAATGATGCTACTCTTCAAAATGCAATAAAGTAACACCTACTTACATATAATCTCTGGAAAACAATAACGCCTACAGGAAAAATATACGTACGTTTTCGTCTTACGTAAATTATATTCCGCCATCGGTGAATATACGGTATAAATGTTCTAATCGTATAAACGACACGTTTGATTACGTCCATGATGACTGTACTGAATACTTTCTACGATGATACTTACCACTTTCGGTTTAGGTGGCGGATAACGCGGAGGCGTTTTATTGCGAGCGATGAACGAGTCTGGCACGTCTACAGGAAGCTCTCGATGGGGCCCATTGTCGATATCGTCCGGTGGATCGCGATGAGGGCCATTATCGACCGCCGCCATCACCATCATCATCCTGTCGTACTGGTCAGCCGACAACGATACCTTTTCTCCGTTCTTCGTCGTGTACTCGCCAACGTTTTCGATGACGATCGGATCGTTTTTTCGATCTCTGTAACAAGAAAAACAAAAAAAATTTCCCATCAGATTTGAATTCGTCATCGAGTTAAATTCTTAGCGCTGCGGGAATCGGAAACTTCATCAGAAGCTAGTCATTCTGTCTGTCCGTCAAAACTATACACGCGCGTTGAGATTGAAAAGTTTACTTACATAGAAATGATTATCTCGAGTTAACATCTTGTCGCCAGAACTAAACGACAGCCCCTATCGTTTTCGTTAATAAAATCGTAAGTTACTCGGTTTGTGTAAGCTTCCCCTTATGTCTGTTTATTCGATCTTCGCGGCACCATACCGTCACAGATTTCATAAAGGCCTATTGGAATACATTCCACATCGATATTCGAGTCGAGATGAATAATTTAATGATACCCGAGACGACGAAACATTTTCGTACGAGCCCAAGTATCGAGGAGGAAAGACACTTATGACAGAAATGCGTAGACACGAAGTCGTTGTTGAATTGTGCTGGCATGAAAGGCGAGTTTCCAAATGAAGGAAGGACAATGACAGAGTGACGCTAAAATCACGCAACAATTCGAAGTGGGCGAGAGAATACGGAGAAAATTCTCCGGGCAATTTATTCATGGTTCTCTGGCGTAAAATTATGATAAAATTCATGAATTTTCCCCATCAAGATAGAAACTTTTGTATCCAGGATCTTGAAAGAAAATGAGGAATGAATCATACTGCGTAAAAACAACGCTTCAGAATGAGGAAGCTGGTTCATTTTACTCGGTGCAAGGAAGCGCTGATTGGCGGAAATAGACCAAAATATATCCTTTTGTAAAATAATTCTCGTGCTCCTAATTTTTATTATGAATTGATTTGAGTGGAGGCCCCTGCATGCTTTCCAGCTGAGTTCAAAATTCAACCTTAACTCATCATTGAAGCTAATTTTGAGTGTAGTGAGGTGTGAGTAGAGCACTGGACATTAGAAAGTTTTCGAGTATACTGTTCTACTTTGATAGTTAGCTTGCGGTTGCATGGCTACTGAAGAAGAAGGCTTCAAATATCAATTTTTATTTTTCATATTTGTAGTATAATACTGATCTTATTGGCTACAACAAAACTGCGTCGTGATTGGTTCACTCTTTGACCGATGTGCTGTGTTTCTACTGGCTACAAAGTGTACTGTTATCTTATTGACTGGCTCTGTTCCTCCTTGCGAAGAATCTTTTTCCGTCAAACGTGATTACATTGTTTAAGAGACTAGCTTTTCTTCTCTTTGCCTTTGCTATCTTCATCTGTTCTTTCTCTTCATGTTATTTTTTACATGTATGACTTTAAATATTCCTTCATCATTGCGCTGTTCTTTATTGTAGTATTTGCTAAACAACGACATCCTATCACCTTATTCCCTTGATGTTTTGTGCTCATTTTCTCTCATTATGAACTTTCTCCCAGTCTTATCAATATAGATGCCTTCGCGTTGTTTGCAACTGACCTCGTACACTCCGCTCAAGTTCCCCTAGTCATTTTCCTCCATCTAATCGTTGCTCATTCTCTCATCATGGGTGGGTTGTTAGGGATGCCCATAATCACATCATAACGATTGAATTCTGTCATGGGTAGTTCCCCAGGACACACTAAAGACATCAACCAGCTTGAACATACCTCTTTGTGGTGTCATCAACATCGGTGACGTCTAGCATACATATTTTAAGCTAACTAGCTTTCGGGGACTCACTCTAGGTCTGGCATAACAAGCTAACTATTCTGGATCAAGTCTAGGATTCCACGCAAATTTTCTGCGGAGAACTTGAACTCGAAGATTTTCAATAGAGTTGGACTCGAGAATTTTCAATAGACGGCTGGGTGCCGATGGCGGTAAAGCGGAAACCCAGTCCCAAACTTGCGAATTTTCGATAGCAGATAAAGCCACAGTGAAGATATCAACCAGTTTAAGCCTCCTGGTGACGTCATCATCATCCGATGAATCTGCTTGTGACGTCATCAACATTCCTCTCGTTTACTCCAGATTTCTGGATCAATTTGCGAGTATACTGCATGCTAGGCCTAGTAAAGCCCAGAATGGGGGCGACTTGGCTTCGCGGATCTCCAATAGTACACCTTAAAGCTAGTAAAGCCTCGAATAAGGGAACTCAAACTCGTACTCGCAGATTTCTTGATCAAGTCACGGGGTCAAAGCCTAACTATCAAGTATAATGTATGCTAAGCCAATTATAGTCTAGTATTAATATAGAATAGCACAAGCCCAGTTTGAAGCTAGGACAGCCTAATGTACTGTATGCTAGAATTGAGAAACTCGAACTCAGCCTAACATTAGTAAAGCTTAGCATAAACCTGGTAGAGGCCTAGTATACTAGGTTGAAGTCTCTACCAGGCTAGTACACAGCTAGTCTCTATCCTAGGCCTAGTTTCAAACTAATATCCTCCAATAATGAACGCGAAAAGACGAATACTCCGAAGGGAGAGTAAACCTTGCAAACCGCAGAAAATACAAAACGACGAGCGCTTTCGGTTAATAAACCATCTTCAAGCCTGAAATGAAAGCAACTGACGAACGGAGGAGAAAAACAAGGTATTAAGATTGGCTAAACGAGAAATGACGGTGTGAATCATAGACCAGTTCGATCAGGCCATCTTCCGGGATGAACGAGTTGAGTACAGTGATACCGTCAGTGTTGCGATGACGCATTATCTCTATATACTCGAGGGCGATGCGCTTTCGATACGAATTCTCCTTATGGAGGAGCTTTTCGGATCCCTCACGGAAGCTGTGGCCACTGTTTATCAAATGATCAGCAAAAGCTGACTCCCCTAAGCGTCTCTTCTCCCAAGACTTCAGGTGCTCAGCTACTCTAACTTTCATTTGGCGGCTGGTCTCACCATCACGTCAACGTCGACATTGACCCCATTCACTCTAGCCAGGTGTTTTATTGTGAGTACTTCTTTCTTAAAAGCAGACTGACTCAACGGAATACGAGTCAGTCTGTGAACTAGGCTATGAAATGCAGCCCTCTTGTGAGCAACAGGACCGAACAAACCACCGTGGACTAAAACATCGGTCGTAGTATCTTTCCTGTAAATTCCAAACTCATGGATACCGTCTATAATAGAGATCGATAAATCCAAAAAGTTAATGGAAAATACCCCTATTTCCAACGTAAATTTGATGGAAGGGTACCAGGAATTGCGATACCTCAGAAACTCACCAAGGAGATCTGGGTGACCAGTCCAGGTACATAGAACGTCATCAACGTACAGGTGCCAATAGTGAATATGATTAAGTAACACCTGATTCGAAGGAAAAAAGGTCAAGTTCAAACTTAGACATGAAAAATTCGGAGATAAGAGAGCCTAAAGGTGATCCAATAGGGATCCCTACTTCATCAGGGAACTCGAAAAATTTTCCTTCAAATTTGCAGTAGTTAGGGGACCAGCAGGTATTCAGAAGATCGAAAAATTCCTGAAGCTCATTGTGAGGAATGTTGGCTCTGACGAGTAGCTCACCTATCCGCTGGATAGTAGCAGCCTTGGGAATATTCGGGAACAAAACAACAACATCAAAAGAGCAGGTGGTCGTTCCCGGGACCCTTCAGGACGTCAGTTAAAGAGGCCGAATTCAAAACCGAATGAGGAGATTCAAAATCAATACGATTTTTGAACCATCGGTCAAGGAATTTGGCAAGGAGGTAAGTGGGGGAGGAGACGAAAGAAACAACGGGTCGCATCGGGGTATTGTTCTTATGCACTTTAGGCAGCCCGTAGAGGAGGGGGGTGTGGGGTTAGGAACAAGGAGGGCTTTTTTCAGAGCAGGAGTCTTGATAATAGCCTCACTCCTGTTGATGACACTCCTAACTTCTTTGACGTGCTTTGGGAAGCTGAAATCCTCACTCTCTTTAGCACCACACTGCTGGAGGACCTCGTTGACCTTAGGGGGATTTCTCCATCACCACAACAGCATTTCCCTTGTCCGCCTTAGTGACGATTAAATCTCCCTCTTTAATCTTCCTCTTTAAACTTTGAATCACTCCTTCCAATTTATTACTCATGTGGGGGAGGGGGTTATTGCGGACTATCTCGGCACAAACTTTCTCGGTATTAAAACCAGGGCCAATCTTAACAGCAAGATCCGCAACAACATTAGCCAAGGTTTCATCTTTCTTGAGGGGAGGTAGACTAAATTTCAAACCTTTCTCAAGGAGGACTGTTTCATCACCATTGAACACTACCTGACTATTATTTATGAGGGGGGATGGAATTTACGAACGTCAACACCATCACTCGACCCTTCCTCAACCACATCACCATTAACCTTCATTAGAGAGGACAACTTCTTATTTTTTTTCTCCCTCAACTTCACCTCAAACTTCCGATACTTTAAATTGACGTCCCGCAAGAAGAAATCAAACTCAAGGGGGAGGAGCACACCGGAGAGTCTCGAATGGACCAGAAGGTTCAATCTCGTAGTGATATTATATTTACCATGTCATCTCCGCAGTTCCGTTCTCATCCACTTCTCTCTCATATAATTTTCCAGCCTCTTGGTCGTGGTCTTACAATCGGAGTAGAACCGGAATTTAACGTACTTGGGTCTCAAATGCAACACTAAACACCGACGAAGGAACCAAATATGAGAGGAAAACGAAGCGCGTTGCTTCCGAAATTTCAGAAAGAGGAACTGTAAATACGCCGCAGAAGCGTTCACAATTAAGGCTCGAATACTCCGAAGGGAGAGTAAACCTTGCCAACCGCAGAAAATACAAAACGACGAGCGCTTTCGGTTAACAAACCATCTTCAAGCCTGAAATGAAAGCAACTGACGAACGGAGGAGAAGAACAAAGTATTAAGATTGGCTAAACGAGAAATCACGGTGAGAATCATAGACCAGTTCGATCAGGCCATCTTCCGGAATGAACGAGTTGAATACAGTGATGCCGTCAGTGTTGCGATGATGCATTATCTCTATATACTCGAGGGCGATGCGCTTTCGATATGAATGCTCCTTATGGAGGAGCTTTTCGGATCCCTCACGGAAGCTGTGGCCACTGTTTATCAAATGATCAGCAAAAACTGACTCCCCTAAGCGTCCCTTCTCCCAAGACTTCAGGTGCTCAGCTACTCTAAGTTTCATTTGGCAGCTGGTCTCACCAATATAAAAGCCTCCACAATCCCCACATTCCAACTTATAAACACCAGTCCTCTCATCAATGGGTATGGGGTCCTTCAGTCTCACAAACAACAAGGTTTACTCTCCCTTCGGAGTATTCGACTTTTCGCGTTTATTATGGATAGCCGTAACTTAGAGGAACGGATTCGTTTAATATCCTCCAATTAAGGGTAGATCAAGTGTAGTTTAAGCCTAGTTTACAGCTAGTATAGCCTCATATACTGTACGTCAAAACTGAGAAACTCGAATCTCGATTGGGTCGAGGGTTCAAGATTTCGAGTCCATCAACCCGAGGAGAGGAGCAACTTGGCCTTGAGGATTTCCTTTAGGGGAATGGGATGAGGTACCGTTGAAGACTTTCTTGATTCGGTTTTCGGTCGATATTGTGTATAACTCAAATCTGCCGCACATGGTCCATCACGTCCATCCCGACTAGACGACAGGCCCTTAAGTTGATGTCCTGATTTAGATCCAGGGGCTCTCAAAGTACCAGATCAATTCAGAGGTAGTCTTACGCCTCGTACACATCTCAATCAGCAAAGTCTTGAACTCGCAAGCGTGCACTCTACTCGCGTATATCGATTAGCAAATACCGCTACTCGTTTACGCTTTTTTGTTTACTTCGTGACGGCGAATATTGTTTTTGTTTAACCCGAGCTAACCTACTCGATTGCGTAAAATTTCATAGCAGCACTTTCGATTGACCGTGGATTAAACTGATTTTTCCTTTTGTTCGCCTCGCTCCTACACCTCTTAACTCTAACCGATTAAGACAACAACAATCGACTTCAGTGTTTTTTTTTTCTTCATGCGAATTTTTTAAAACCACCAAAGTTTAGAAAAATCAAGACACCACATGCATGCGAAAAAAAAAACGAGTAGACTGGCATGTACAACATTCCTCGTAAAACTCGACAAGTACGTCAACGTTTCTCTCGCAATCTTCTCATCACGACCCCGATTTGCAGAATAGAATAATACACGTTAATTGATCGCAACAAACGCCGTGGGTGTGGACGTGGAAATTTTGAAGGCAATTTTTTCCTCGATCTCTTATTACGATACTCTTCAATCATCGCACTTAGCAGAAATTAACTTTCATTTTCTCGTAAGTATTTTACACTGTCCGTAGAGAGGTTCCCTCGAAATGATTTATCGTTTCTTGTTCATTTTATTTGTATAAAGAGACTCGGCTTGCGGTCTCTTATTAATAAACTCGTTCGACGAAGATACCGAAGGTGGTATAAAATACATGCACACCTTGTTCCAGCACTTGAATAGTTGTTTGTATATAATTTCGCGTAATTTTCCAGTGGCGAGAAGTAACAGCATTCGTTCGAAAGTACCGTAGTACACGCATTCCAGGTTCTCGTGATCCACACGTATTCGAATTAACTACCGTGTACAATGGTCACGTATACAGACCACGGTCTAGAGTCTAGAGCCAATCTATACGACAAAATATTTTCCCATTTTCTCCGAAAACTTGCCTACGCGGACATAAATTCGAGCCTAAATACAGTATACGCACGCTGTCGTACCCACGGAGTCATGCCAGTCTTTTTTTTCCCCAACATTCAAACGAACATTTAAATCGGAGATGCGACAGAAAAAAAAACTAAATTATAGTCACGAAAACTATGTCGTGCGAGAGAAAGAGTGCTAAAATGATAAACAAATTACGATAAGATGTAAGAATAAACGTATATAGGCTATACGTGGATCCAAAAACAACGCGTAAGTATTCGATCGAAAATCTATCGTTATCGTGACCGTGATTTATGCTAACAAAACTTTTCAAATATAGGTATACTATCGTGACCGTGATTCTATCATCAGATAACAACCCACGAGTAAGGTCGGAGAAAAAAAAAACAAGATGATTCTCGATGAACGCACGCGTTAATATATTACCAACGTTTTCCCACATCTAAAATTCAACTCGAGCATGCAAATGACGATCACACATTTACGTCCATCTAGTGGGCTTATTCTTAATTTCGATTTAGCAGATTTCCGATGATCTAACCCGTTCTTCTGCGCCACGAGAAAGGAGAAGAAGGGAAAAAGTCCTCTTGGGTAGCAATGTTGACTATCTACCAGAATAGGAGAGCGAAAAACGATACCTCAGCTAATCTCTCAAAAACTTTGCTAACCTATTTCTAGGAACGAAAATATCGCTGTCCGTCTGGCTAGTTAAAATTCCAAAAACGGAGAGGGGAGGACGCTGACTCTACTTTCGAAACTTGGAGAAACTCCGATTTTCAAGCTATGTAAATTGGGAGAGGGACTTGAAGAAATTCTGACCGCCACGCTGGAGGATACGACAAAATTTCGACGCGGCATAGATCAAGGAAAGAGGTTTGAAAAAGTGTATCCATCAAGCAATGTACCTATATGAAAATGAGGTCAGGACTTTGAAAAAGTTCGACTTTCGCGAGCTCTATAAATAAGAAGCGAAGAAAAATTTAGCCTTCCACAGAGGTCGACTGAAGAAAATTAGGATTTTCCAGCTATACATAAGAAGAAAGGGACTGTGAATAATTTTGATAAGAGGGAGAGGGGCTGAAAAGTCAAGCAATTTGTTGAGCTGAAATTGAACTTTGAAGAGCGAATGAATTGATTTCAATCGTTACCCATCTCCCTAATTTTTATCTCCAAAAACAACTCTCTAAACGTCGAAGAATTTCGTAATTGCTTCCCCCCCCCCACCCTTGTCAATAATCACGATTACCACATATGGGCAAAACTCCGCCAAGCTCGTCACCATTTTTTGGAAATTTTGACACAACATTGAATTCTTCCCTCGATCTGCCTCTTCTGACTTCATCGCGCCGAAGGATCCTTTCGTCCCTACGCATAAATTTAGCGTCTATCGTCTCTCTTGCAGCGAATGATCGTGCTTACAGACAGGACAATCCAGCGGTATAACACGCCCCAGATTTTCTGATCATCTCTGCACCATCTAACTGAATACTAAAAAGAAATCGGCATTAGCTGACCACTATCGGTCTTCTGGAGCTCGTAACATATGGAAAGTTGAATGTCAAATTATACAAATATGAACGAGTTCTCAATTACTTTGCTAACCTATTTCTAGGAAGGAGGGGAGAGTGGGTTATTTGGGGGCCAAAAATCGCTGTCCGTCCGGCTAATTGAAGAGCGGAAGGACGCTGACCCTACTTTTAAAACTTGGAGAAACTTTGATTTCCGAGCTATGTAAATTGGGAGAGGGCTTTGAAGAAATTCTGACCGACGCGCTGGAGAACTTGACAGAGAGGTTTGAAGAAATCTTCATCTAGCTATGTATCATATGAAAATGAGGAGGTCAGCACTTTGAAAAAGTTCAACTTTCGAGCTATAAATAAGAAATGGAAAAAAATGAGGCTTTCAAGGAGGTCGATTGAAAAAAATTAGAATTTTCAAACTATACCTAAGAAGAAAGGTACTCGGAATAATTTCGAATTTCAGACAATTAAGTATAAGAGGGAGGGAAATTAGAGGAGGTAGAAGTAACAGAAGTAGCAGCCACAGCAAGCTCTAACCCGTTGAACTATCTAAACACAATCCTCACCAATCCATTCATTATCAACTTCTTCCCTCTTGAGGTCAGTAACTGATGATGACCGATCAAAATTTCACGCTATACATTTCTGTATTCATCAAAACTTGATTAAACTTGGATTGACACTGCTAAATTGTTGAACTCATGTTGACTAATGTCGATTTTGAATGGACCTCCTCAAATTCTCGATGGATTTTGAATCAATCCTTGATTGACATTGAATGAAGATCGATATCTGGAGCTTCAAAAATGTAAACCAACTGGTGGACTTTGAATTGATCTCAAATTGACATCCAAGTCCTTAATCCAAACTTTGAATCGATATGAGTCAACATTTTCTACTCTTCTGGCTAATTTCTCATGTCAATCTGCAATCGATGCTCCTCCGTCTCCATGACAGGTGGATTGATGGCATTCTGTCTGTTTGGTGACCTCGCTACTCGCAGGTAGGCAGAATACGTAGCATGTAAACAAGGACGTTCATGGAGAATGTCAATCATGCTTGACCAATGTAGCGCTGGTGATGGGCACAATTTTCAAGCTACCACAAACAAAATTCAACTCATTTTCAATCTCAATTCAGAATCCTCTTCATCTAAAATCGCATTTAGTACTAGAAATTGACTCAATTCTTACAACAGCAGAGAATACATAAAACCAAATTAGGGATCGATTTCCACTAGCACTCCAGTCATTTTTGGTCAATTTAAAAAAACCCACGTCGATTATCAGCTTATTTCTTGATAATGTGTCGACTTTCGTATGGGAGGCGAGCTTCCGATCAGAGCGTTAGCCGAGGACCAGCAAATTGTAGTACTGATGGCTGAGACTCACTATAGGGAATTGACACATTTTTAAAGGTAGCCGAAGACTTAGAAGAGAAGGAATGTAAGGAAAGGATATTTGGGGTTGATACTCGGGCCGTGGCAGGGTACGTCTAGACTGAGAAATAGGAAAGATTAGGCTAGGCGAGGGAAATTCGGAAGATTTAGGTAGGGTTGAAAGTGGAACCCGTACTCTTAAAGTGGTGTGGAAGAAAGTTTTCAAGTAACGCAGTTAATGAGGCCAGCCCGAAGAGTGAAAAAATACGCTGCAACTGCGTCTTTGTTACACAACTGAAGAAAAGGAGGAAAAAATGAAGATTCACAAGAATAAGGAGAACAAAAAGAGGAGAAACCACCGCTTGGGAGCGTCGTTGGTTCTCATCGACTTCAAACTCGACTTGGCGGGGGGGAGGGGGGTGCAAAAGAAGAAAAATAGAAATTGGCACAATTTTGTAGAACAATCTGGCTTAATCTAAAATTTGATTTGGAAGGAGGTTCAGAATCTCTTCATCCTCACAAAATATCTCGAAATACATCCTGAAAACGAAAACAGTGCAATGAAATTGCAAGACTTGTGACACAGTTTGCTGAGCTTCGAACTCACTCGGGAGGCGTCGAAGTAGAGCTGATTTCAGACGTCATCCACATCAAATTTTGTAAATCACATCGACTTGGTTGGTCGTACCAAATTGGACCAGAAATTTTTTCTTTATTTTCGAAAGCAAAAAAATTGTCACGACTTCACGGCCCCAGATGACTTCCAAAAACCCGAAGAAGGGATGAAGCGTGTCTCGCTCTGATGAACTCGAAAACTGTCTAAAGGCAATTTCCAGTTATGAAGCGCGTTTCACAAAGAAAAACAATGCCTTCGAGGCTCAATCAAGGAACGACGGTATAATTTTCTTCAAAGTCGAAAATTTGGCGCTACATTATCGCAATCACTCCCGTATTTATCGGCGTTATGTTGTACAGTGTGAACGTTGAACCCGCATATCTATACTGACATCGACTTACAACACAATTTACAACATTCTTAGACGTCGAATCTCTTTCGCTGTTTTATTCCCACGATTACAGCCAGCACGCCCCTGAAATACAAACAAGGAACCTGAGACAACACGCGAGATTGCTATCTGGAGAGCCTGCAGATACGTACACAACGTTGTACTTAAGACGGGCCCAGCGGTTATTGAATTCACATCGAAATGAAGATATCGCGCTAAATATATCCAGAAAATACGAGAAATTAAACTTACGTACCCGACGACAAGAATCTCCATAACGACGAGCGCTTCGTCAGGATGAAAATTTTACATCAAAAAACAATAAGAAAGAAAGAAAAAGTATAAGATCGAAAGCGAGGAAGAAATTAAAATAACAACTATTGTATCGACGAAATTATCAAAAAAAGAACGTAATTAGGTTACTCTTGCTACTACAAAATTTATAGCACGAGTCGCAGCAGCAACTTAATAATTATAATTACTGCAATAAAAATAAAAGAAGGTAGAGGTATGTTAAGTATTATTACTGTAAGTTACATCGCATACACAGTCCGCGCACGTTCGCTTCAACGATTTCGAAGACCAAATGGGGAAAAATTACTGTATGTATTGCGATACCTCGAGATAAAAAGTTCCTAAACCTGTGCATTAGTCACGAATTTACAAGTACGTTCATGTACACACAAATATATACGCGATACCATTTTCACATACATAATTACCGAGTATATCTTACTCCATTTGTTAATCTTTTATGTACGTAAACTAATTTAATCTACGCATTCGACGAACACACTCCACCTCACCCGAGGAAAATTACTATTATCGACGCGTTTATTGATCATCATTGAAATTACGTTGAAAGATCGGGAAAAGAAGATTTTGATAAGGAGGGATCCACTTCACAAAGGCGTAAATTGCTTCGTTCGGGTCGATAAACTTGATTTGTGGGAAGGGAGCAAAAAGACGTCCTTCTGGAAGATCCCGTTTGGGGTGGTATGAGATTTCTTCGTTACGACCCTGCATCATTCGATAAGTAAGACCTCCGTGCCCAAGTACGTACGACTAAAGATAATCGATTTCAATCTGTTAATCTGTTCCCTCTTCCTTCTTTAGTGCCGAAAGCCAAGTCTCTTCTTACATCATCCACGAACATTTCAAGTCTCACAAGCCCCATGGGAGTTCGCACGTTGAATCCTGAGAATTTCCCTCGAGTCTTCCTTTGAGGCGTGGCAGGATTCAAGTCTCAAGACTCTTCTGAATCTCACGTTCTCCCTCATTCAAGAAGTGATTTTGTTGATAAGTTTACTACTTTTATGAAATTCAAACTCCAACTTTCCAATCCCGCCGCGTCTGCCTCTTCCTCAGTCACAACTTCCGAAATAACAAGCGTCAAGTCTTATTTGTCGTCATCCAATAATACTACAAGTTTCCTACGCCCCGTAGAATTTGTAGATACGAGTAACAATTATTCCGAGTCTGTCTGCGTGGCTCAAGAAGTTTTTCTAAGACAGGTTTTGTTGATTCAGATTCCGCTAACACGATAGTCCATTTTCCTACTTTTGAGAAGTCGAAGTCTCAAATTTTTCCGCATCTTAGAGTTATCTGAAGCAGATTTCTTGATGACACTCCGAATATCAGGAGTCTACGAAATCTGTGACGTGAAAGAATTCGACTTTTACGCGATCTTTCCTTACACGAGACACGTTCTCCTCCTCCTTTCAGATGAAAGAAAAAACGCAAATTAGAGAGCAAAAAAATATCTTCAGGTGTTCATTCATTTACAATTCCCCCTCTCCCTCTGCAAAAAGAAAGACTAAAATAAATAATATTCGATAAGTCCTGAAGTTTTTGGGTGAGTTCAATGAGTTAGAAGATGAAGACGCAAAGCTGGTATGGAAGGAGAGAAGAAAATAAGACTTGGAAGTGAAGCAAGCCCCTCAAGCTAGTTTGCTATACAAGGTGATGTTGTGGTAGAAAACGAAGAACACGATTGACCTGATACCCTGAATATGGTACTAGATCAGCGCGTGGAGGGAAAGACGGCCCGCTTGGGTTTTGAAAAAATTTCAACTTTGCGATTTTCCCATAAATTGGTATGAGAAGAAGACAGTCAAGCAAGCTTTTCCTAAGGTTATTGATCAATAATATACTAATGTGGTATACTAGGCTACATTTAAGAAGGAGAAGACAATTTGATCAAACTAGCCTGGGGTAGCCCCTGTCTCGTATAGGAGTATCGCGAAGAAGGGCAAGATTTACGTTTTCCGGTTGAGGGGGGGCCTGAGTTTCGAGAGCAAAAGGAAGATAAAAAATGTGAATATATTTAGATTTAATTTTTAGATTCTATCGATTTTGCCACACAGATTATCATTTTGTGGTGAAGGTTTATCGTGAGAGGTCAAGGCTCTACCTCCTCCTCATGATCTTGCTTGTCGCGAAGGTTGATATCAAAAGTGTAAGTGAGAAGAGGTCGAAGGGATACAGTATAATTTTGTTGTGCAGCGCAAAAAATGAGGATCGTCTTTCATATCTCATACTTGATGACGTAATCTGAAGTAGGTCAAGGCCACGTCTTATGACGTCATCAGTGACTTGAAATCCTAGCCTAGCTTGTGTGCTGAGTTCCTTGGCTCAGTATCCATAATACACCACGTTTACGCTGCTTACTGCTTGGATGATGAGCTCTTCACCTTCCTCTTCCTAGCCCAACCTCCTTTCTTAGCCTAGTATTGTCTAAAATTTGCTGGTATAGTGCATGTTAGGGCGACTACCACACTCGCTTCACTCGTTCGTCTGAAAAGACAACCTAGTACAGGCGTATGACGTCATAATACAGTCACAATCAGCCTTTTATCTCTCTGCCATGCCCTCTTTTACTACATATGAGGAAGTAGATGAGCCTAGTTTAGCCCAGTACATTATAGACTAAATTATAAAGTAGTTGAGGTTGATATACCCCACTTACTTAGGGATATGTAGAGGAGTCCCCTTCCCCGGTATTGTACCTCCCAATCTACTTTTTCTCCTCCCAGTTGCCCTGAGATCACTGTTAGATCAATTGGAGCAACTGAGTGGATGATTAATAGCCGAAGTACGAAAGGGAACCCCGTCCAGTACATAAGACAACTCGACAAGTCTCTGCGGGCAACCCTTGAGTATGGAAGTAGTAAATATAAACTACATTTAAGATGATAAAACCCCTTGCAGAGAGCGATCTCTCTGCAAGGGCTAGTTTATAATATTGTCTTAACGCGGAATAAACTCGCCCCATGGAACAAGTTCTAATTGGGGACCCCCCCCCCCAAAAAAAAAAAAAAAGTTAAGGTTGACATTTCTTCCAAGTCTCTAACGTGAATCCTAGTTTCTAAAAATATATGAGACTAGTTAGCGTAACATGACGTCATAGTAACAAAACCCTGACGGAAGCTTGCATGCATGTAGAGTTCAAGAGGAATCAGGTATCTCAACATAGGGGGCGGAATGAGCTAGTCAGTCTAACCTAGTTTATTGTATGTTAGGCCTAGTATAATGAAGGCTGTCCCGAGTGACGAGGGCCGACATTTTTACGACCCTCAAGTAAGTCAAGGTCACTAATGACGTAAAAAATCGTGACAGTTTTTCTTAACGGTTTTTCCAGACGTAGTCTCGGTCAAAAAAGCAATATAATAGACTTATGCTAGGCCCCGAGGAGCTACAATCAGCCTGAAATACTTTATACTAGAGAAAAAACCCTGACGGTATTTCTAAGAGTAGTCTACGTCTTAAAAGCAAATGAAATGTGAAAGTTCCAGAATAAAATTTATTGCATGGCTCAACCAAAATCATGAAAAGAACTCTACTTGACTAACTTCACGCCTGCCCTTTCTGAAGAACGGTCATACTTTCCGAAGGTGATTCCATAGTCGCTGTTTCAGACCTAAAATATGAGTAATACCTCCCAGTTTTGGATGGCTCAGTTTCAATTAGGTGACTTCCCATCCAAATCGATTAACTTTACCTTTCCATGACCTTGACAAAACGTGGATGGCAAACTATAAACTAAATTAAAATCATTAAGCAGAAGTTCGACAGGTCTTCAAATTCTTTTAGTTTTTCAAAAAAATATATCCAACATTTGCTTCAATCAGGGTCATACAAATGTTCTGCCCTTTCTCACGTCGTCTTTCTTCCTGAATCCATTTCTGCAGCTCATGAGCACAACAAGGCTCAGCTTCTCACTTCTCCAATCAAGTCTTCCCCTTCGAATATTCGTCAACACAGTCGATGACACCTATTTAGAATTTTGTCGGTTGATCTCGCAAAATACCTGCGTAACGTTTTCCACGTCGAACACCTAATTACATTTTTCCGGTACAATTCCTGTTCTTTTCGTTTAGGTATCGTTAATTGTCGGTACGAAATCTTTCCACTACGAGTGCGCGAGCCGATTACATCAAACAGATCTGCTCTGTATCTTTATTTCGAGTTTGAACGGGACCGTTCTCAAAAGACAGTTAGAACGTGTAACGCGCACACTGTTGTCAAATTGTCATTAGAACGAAATAATCACTGTAGATAAGCTCTCGGTATTTTTGATCGTATACAGATCCCTCTTCGGCCACACAAATTTTGTCATTAGGAGAAATAAATTGATGTGAGGTAGAATTTGTTCGACGTGATTTTATCGCATTAGAACGTGAACTAAATACTTCGAGAAGCGCTGGAACAAATTTTTCCCTTGTGTGGGGTCAAGTTCATGTAGTAGAATGGCAATGAAGTGAATTGGTCACACTTTCAGAGACTATATACCATACCTATAAAACACTAGCTAGATTAACTCCAGATTACACACCATCCATTTGTACTTTTAGATTACGTATATTTCGATTCAAGCATACGTATACTGACTTTGGTTTATTGAAAAATATAATGATAGGGTAGATTGTTAGAATCCTTATGCTCCCTACAACAGTACGATCACCCATTACGATGAGCTCTTTTGTCCAGATCGTTATTCAAGGGGAGCTGAAAATCATTCGTTACACCCTAACATTCCTGCAACCTTACATCTCCCGAACCACACCTGATATGGCTCATCCCTCTTTTCTTCGAAGCATCAACAAGCTATGCACACGTTCTGTAATAAGGTCTATTTGACTCGTAGAAATACGAGAAGTAAAGAAAATTTGGTGAAATTATCAATAGGTTTATAAGTTTCGAATGTTTTGACAGCTCGTGACGAAACCGGGAGCAAAAGAGAACCTGTCATTTTATGATTAACACACCTGAGTGAAACAGCGCAAAGACGATCTAGCTTCTCCTTTTCTCTCTTGAATGAAGTACGTGAGTGAGAACTGAATACCTGCTGCGTGAATTAACCCTACGCGGATGAGAATATTTACCTGTTTTCCTGAACGTCCGTCCCCTACCATTCAGTACCTATACGTGCACTACGATTCTAGGTGTGCCTATATTGTTATGAGAAGTTGAAAACAATACATTATCGATATTGTGAACGTGCAGAGCGCGTGCCTTTGCTCCATTTTCCGGTGTCAACTTGTATACAAAGGAATTTAAACGCGAGAACACGGGATCAAATGGTGTTGTATATTGCTGTGAAATAATATCTCGACGATAAAATGGCAATATTACATTTCAAGTACACAGCCTACATACTATTTATACGTTTATTGCATTCTATATATCTGGTATTGCAACTACGCGTTGACTCTGGGGTCGATTTCGATCTGGTGCATTTACTCTGTACTTCTATGGGCTTTCTCGAGCTACTAGATTTGAAGACGTCATCTCCTCTTTCAGACTTGACCGAAAATCTTTACAAAGAGATTGTAGGAAGGTTATTTTTTTTTTGAAGTTCGTCTCATCAACAAGTCGACTTACATCACCATGAGATGGCAGAATTTGGGAAAATATTCCATGGCAACAACTAAGAAAGTTCGAGAAAGGCCCCATGAAAAGCAGCTAAATTATGCACATTAAAATCCCAAGTACACTGCACTTTATGAGGACATATTGCAACGCTTTCTTTTGGATGAAAAAAGAACACACACATCCTTTGAGCTCTTGATCTACTTTTTCCCTACTTGGAAACGTATACTAAGCCTACCCAAATATTCCAAGAAGCATAATAGGCCACATTTTTTGGCAAGCTTAAGTTTTCTTATGATCTAGCCTGAAAATTTCTATTATCTAACCTAGACAAGTTCTTTTAAGCGACGAAAGCTAATTTAACTTGAGTTGATGACGTCTTCTGAAGATGGCCTTCTATGTAACCTAATTTAACTGAGGGTGATGACATCCGAATCTGACGCGGGTAAATTCTGAGGATGACCACGTTCCATGTAACATAACCTAACCTAAATGAGAGAGATGACGTCATGCATTGAAGTCGGACGCAGACATCTTCCCAAACAAAACAGATAGCGGGTTTCCCATCGAACAAAATAAATCACACAACGGTTACCTGGACTCTTCAGCAAAAAAGGGTTGCTAGTGGCAAATATTCTCTGAATTTGGATGACAAGGTGAATAATTATGGAGTACTTTCTCTAAACTGAATCACTCACTGACCACCGTATTCTCTTTTTTGATACCACGATGCTAGCGAGCCACAGGGGTGAAGAGTCCGGATTAGCTACTATAGCTTAACAAAAGAAAACACCAGCTGCTTTAAAAGTGGCTGAAAAGTTGATTGAACATTGAGTGTTCAAACTTTATGATTCGAGTCAATTGGTACATCTCTCAACTTTTTAACTCGTAAACCAAGGTTGAAATTTCCAAATTCCATGGTAGTGGTCAAAATTTTATATGGTTGAAGTCAAAATTTTCTGCCTACAACTAGGAATTCCATGGTCCTAAGCAAAATTTTCGGTCCACATCATAGAAATTCTGTGGTTGTAGTCAAAATTTTCCATGGTTGTAGCCAAAACTTCCTGTCCACAACATAGGAATTCCATGGTAGGGGCAGAAATTTTGCATGTTGGAAGTCAAAATTTTCTGTTTGTAACTAAAAATTCAACAAATTGATCAAAAATTTCCGTTTACAACACGGAAATTCATTGGTCATGGTCGAAGATAAGAATCCCGTAGTTGTGCTCAAAATTTTCCATGTTTACGGTTAATATTTTCCTAGGTTGAGACCAAAACTTTCTATTTACAACATCGGAATTCCATGGTAGTGGCCAAAATTTTTCATGGTCGGAGTCCTAATTTATTGCCTATAACTAAAAACCCCCATGATCTTGATTAAAATTTTATATCCACACCATAGGAGTTCCATGGTAGAAGATAAAATTTTCTGTTTTCAACTAGGAATTCCATGGTCCTAGGCAAAATTCTCTATCCACATCATAGAAATTCTGTGGTTGTGGTTAGAATTTTCCATGGTTATGACCAAAACTTTCTGTCTACAACATAGGAATTCCATGGTGGGCGTAAAAATTTTGCATAGTGGGAGTCAAAATTCTCTGTCTATAACTAAAAATCCAATGAATCGATCAAAATTTTCTATCCAGAACGCGCGAATTCCTTGGTCGTGGTTGAAATTCTTTGTCCACAACATAAGAATTCCGTAGTTGTGGTCAAAATTTTCCATGTTTACAGTTAGAGTTTTCTTGGTTGTGGCTAAAACTTTCTGTTCACAACACGCTTCTTTCTGCTACATAGAAATTCTACAGCAAGTTGTAGTGAAGATTTTCCATGGTAGGGACCAAAACTTTATATGGCCAGAGTCATAATTTACTCCCTACATCTAAAAAGCCCATGGTCTCAATCAAAATGTCATATCCACAACATAAGAATTCCATGGTTGGGGTCAACATTTTCTGTCCACAAAACAGGGATTCCGTAGTTGTGGACAAAATTTTCTTTGGTAGTGGTCGAAAGTTTACACGGTCGGAGTCAAAACCTTCTGTCCACATTTAGAAAACCCATGATCTCAATCTAAATTTCATGTCCACAGCATAATAATTCCGCAGTTGTGGTCAAAATTTTCTATGTTTATGGTTGGAATCCTCCTTGGTTGTGGGCAAACTTTCTGCCCATAACATAGAATTCTACGGTAGTGGTCAAAAGTTTATATGATTGAAGTCAGAATTTTCTGTCCATTGAATTAGGAATTCTGTAGTGGTGGTCAGAATTTTCCTCAGTTGTGGCCAGAATTTCCATCCACAACTAGGAATTCCATAGTCTTGGTCAAAATTTTCTGCCCTCAACATAAGAAATCCGTAGTTGTGATCAACATTTTCCATGGTTGTGGTCATGTGAAGTATATGTACTTGAATTTCTTGATAATTTGTAGACCGTACATAAAACTTTGTCACCTACAAAGAATGCTCTCCCTGTTTTGTAGACTGCACCTCTTTATATGGTGGGTAGCAGATTGGTGCTGGACAGCGGTAGGTCGCTTATAAGTCCGGTACATACCAACATTTTGATAGAGTTCAATATGAGTAATATAGGTAGTTTTAAATCTACCGTACAGAGTTGAATTGATTCATCTGCAAAACCGCAATCAGGAGAACAAGACTTTTGGTATTATATACTGAAGGCTAAAAGAAGTCTCATTCCTTTGATCATTGTTTTGCAGGTAAGTCAATTTAACATAAATCGTGAAGGATCAAAGAAACCTGGAAGTCGTTCTTCAAGAGAAACTACTATCAAAAAACCTTATCTAAAGTTCAAAAAATCTCAAGATGGAAAGTCATTTTCCACTCCGTGACACCTCCAGCGTTCATTTCCTTCTTCATGGACTTCTAAATTCTCGTTTATATCGCCATCTCGTTGTTCTCGCCGTAACTATAGGAAAGTTATCATAAGTCGTGTATGTGGAATTCATCAGAATATTATGAAATCATCCGTGTTTTTCCGCTACACGCCACTGTTCACTTTGATCATCGTCGTTGTCGTGTCAATTTATCGCTTCCTGCACCTTTTACTAATTACACGACGATCATTTTTAGCGAGGGTAAATTGACCACGCTCTACTAGTAAACCGCGAACCACTCGATAGTCTCAAAATTGTCAGCGCTATTATTTTTGAAACGTTTAATCCGAATAATCGACTATAATGAAGTATTCCAGCGAGACAATTAAATTACGAGGAATAAGAAGGGGTGAATGAGTGTACCTATGCAACGGTACAAAGGAGACTGACATATCCTTGAAAGCCAACAACATGCAACGAAAAAAAAACAAGGTAGGGTGTACTTTTTCCTACCTGAATCTTGATCACGCTACAGTAATCAAATAACGATACAGTGTAGGCACTTTTACACACCTGTGTGTAGTGAAAATGCACTCTACAAAGTAATAAAACTCTAGTCACGTAGAATTTGACAGGTGCAGCAGTCTACTCACGCATCTTCCGACACTGTGTGGTCAGGGATGGAACGTTACTTACAAAAAATCTAAACTTCGAGAAGATTACCTCACATCGTACCTATAGTATACATATTTTACGATGTTCGGACGCGAGATTGAAAATTTGGTAATTTCCCCTTTCTTGAAACATATCAACGAGCCAGTCAGTTCAACCTTTTCAATATTCTCGAGTCGACATTAGCATAGCTATATAATCACACAAGACCGCGCGCGTCTCCGCAAAGAATAAATAATGTTCTTTTTTTGTAGGAGTGGTACCGTCTTAAATACAAAGTAAGACGATCAAAAACCTATCTGTGGTTTTCTTTCGCGTTCAATTATTCTACTACGTGTTTCTCGCTCGACATCATGTGTGTAATAAACTTTCCAGCGGACCCGAGAATCGAAATCAACTATCGCTTGACGCGATTGCCGCGGCTACATTCCAAATAGAAATGTATGGAATTGATGGCATGAAAACAATATGGTGTATGAATCGACGATCGGTAACTGAGAAAGGCAATAAGCAGTGACTGACTGTCAATCATGAAAAAAAAAAGACCCGAGAGAAAATAGAAAATTCTCCACTACATGAGAAAAATATCAATTATAGGAAGACGTGAACAATGAAGGGGAAATGAAGATCGGATGTCTTGAAACGAAATTACTTTACTGTTTTGAATTCTCCGATTTCGAGTGTTGTAACTGTGTACAACTCTTATGGACGATGAGAAATTCGGGGAGCCCTTCAAGACTCACACTGTTCATGAATCGTTCCTCTCTCTGGGAAATATTTTTAAGTAGCTCGAAATCATGGCACTCAAGTTGAACATTTTTTCCAGCCTTTTGAACGAACTTTATAACTTTAGCATCCTCATTATAGGATGGACGCTCACCAAAATACACACCACGCACTTCTTTAATTGGGTGCCGGGAAAATATGCTCAAGAAGCATTTAGTCCAGAGTTTTTTCAAGTTCTACGTCTATCTTCTCATTTAGGGTCGAGCATCGGAATTTTCCGAAATTTCCTTCACTTTTAAAACTATATAGTATACTAAAAATCGCCTCTCCTTACCAGCCCCCTCCCTCTAAATGAATATTTCAATTTTTTCTTTTTGAAATCACGCTCTAATCTTTGTAAGTCCCACGTCCATAAGAATATAAACCAAAAAAATATCGTGAAATGAATTCACCCTGTCCTGCTCGTACTTTCCTAGAATTCTATGTGATGTCCCTCATGTTTGCAATTTTTCAAGTCCCTCGTCTATCTTCTTCCAACCCCGTATATAAATTAATGACGTCACGCCCTTCCTCAACTTATATTTTTTCTCAACAATTAATTAACCAACTGAGAAAATGAGAAAAATAGTCTTAGCCTAAAAACCTCCTCCGAACTAGTTTATCTTAGTAGTGGCCTAACTAGAAAAATTTAGTGAAAGACTCCATAATTGTAGCCTCGCTTGCAGGTTCAGATCTCAACCATTCTTTGAGATAGTCTCCACAAAGGTTAATAGCTTCAAAATTTTCTCTCTCGAAATTTTCTGTAGTCCCTAAATCAGGTCAAGACGTCATAAAGGTCGAACGCAGATTGATATAACCTGCGTAGCTCGAAATTAGTCTGAACATAAAGAGTCTCAGCCTGAAATACTCTTCTGGGTCCAGTTCATATTTAATCGAAGACTTCCCCCACATAGCCTATAGTTTATAGGCTTAGTTTGAGATTTTTCAAGCTCAAATTTTTTTCAAATCTAGGTTTATGCGGATGTAACCGAACTAATTGCGGGTGACCTGCAGACAATCTTAGATATGGTAAATGTGCGAGGCCGGCCTGAAGATAAACGTCAGCAAAACTAAGCTACTCATTGTCAGTAGAGAAAAACCAGAATCCTCTCCACAATCCTGTATATTATGTTGATGGCGAAATCATAGAGAAAATTTCATAGTTCAAATACCTCGGCACCCTAGTATGTGAGAACTTAAACCCGAATACGGAGATTAGGTCTAAAGTAAACAGGCTTAACAAGTATTCATAAAATGTGAACAGTTGGTGTGTGACCAACACTTCGCCTTCTCAATCAGATACAGAATGGGGCATTGCTACGTATGATCTGTCCTTTTGTACAGAGTGGAGACGCATTCGATTAACCAGCTGGAGAAGATATAATGGACTCGAAACATAAGAAACTCAACGGTCCTAGAAGTGGTTGGTGTGGAGAGACGACTATTCTCAACTATCAAGGAGCGAAACACTGGATATCTTGGTCACATTTTACGTGGCAAGAAGTACACACTTGCACTGCTGAGACCAATCATGGAAGGAGAGATCGGAGGGAGACAAGAAATTGGCTGAATTGTGGTTTCGGAATATCACAGTCGAAGAGCTATGTAGGGTGGCGGAATCGCGTTCTCTCCGACTCATCACATAACCGTCAAGATAACGCCTGCGCTGTAAGAGTATGGCATGTGAAGAAGAAGATAGCTCTATAAGTAAGTTCAAGGTCAAAAGTGACGTCACAAAGGTCGGATGCAGAAATTTTCTGAGGCTATCCCCATCAAAACAGACAGCGGGTTTCTTGCTAGAAAACGAAAAGTCTTAGGGCCCCGATCTCTAAATCCGAGATCATAGAATGGTACGTCCTCCTTGATGACATCACACTCTCCTCTATAGCAAAGCCTTTTACCTCTAGTTAACATAAGACCCATCTAAACTCGACATTTTTTCAAATCCCCCAAAATAAGTCAAGGCCACCGGAAGTCTCGACGAACTACTCAGCCTATGACGCCATCAAATGCATCTTTAGCTTATTGTCCGAGGACGTGTATTAAGCTTATCTATTTGTGGATGGCCTAAGGAGAGTCTTGGCAGAGGCTCCTGAATCTCAGCCGGTTTTGCAGAAACAAGGTTCGGGAAAAGGGCAAATAATTTCTGCTTTTCAAACTTACGAAAAAAGATTTTCGGAGAAAGAAAAATGCTGATGTCCACGTAGTATTTAAGTCAAAATTCCATTTGATACAATCACGTGATATGGGATTTTTTGAACAACAGAAACAAACAAATTTCTACTAATTTTCAGTAAGACGATAGTGCTATAAAACCAAAATCGCATCAAGACGCATTATCAAGTAACTATGCTTGTACATGCTCTTAATCCTTTAAGAAATTATAGGTTTTACCCTTCTCTTTTGAACTAAAAGTGAAAGTATACGATATTAATACTCGAAAATACAAAAGAGAATAGCTCGACGCTTTTTTAAATCATCATTTCGCACTCTTCGAAGTGTTTTTTTCATTACGGGTTGACTCCTTTTTTTTTTTTTTTTTTTTTTCAAATGTCCACTAATGGTGAAAAGATGTGCAGGATTCATCGTGAGTTCTACAGCCTACAATATCCCGTGTTGATGGTGAAGAGCATCATCATTAATCATTTATTGTTGTCTAACACGAGAAAGAATACCATGAATATCATCACGATACTTTCGGGCCCGTCGTTAGTGCACTTGCGCCGCGCTATCTTGCTCCTAGATTAATTTTCAAATTTTTTTCTCCATTTTATTCTGTACGTACAGATTTCCCCGAGGTCCTCATTCGTAATACTGTGTGCAAGCAAAAACAATAGGAGGTTGTTGTGGTAATGAGTGAGGCTGACTGATGATGAGCACAGCGGTACATCGAGCTAATAAGATCGTCATGCATTGTCTTCATCGACATTGTCTCGGAGAGTTTTGCTCGAAAGTGATCTTTTGAGACGAAGTAGATGAGAATGCCGTTGGATATGGTTACAATCTAAAACAAGATGTGGTGCATCGCGTCAGAATGAAGAAAAGGTCAGTTATGCGAGGAAGTTCGACAGCGAAAAAGCGAAAGTTTGACCAACGAGAGAAGAATGGACGATGTGCGAAAGAATTAAAAACGCAAGGTAATGCCAGCTAATATTCGAGCTCGGTATACATATAAGAATGTGAAAATACCGAGTCAAATCTCAAATGGCACGCAAATGAACGCGGCCGAGTGTGAATTATTCGTGAAAACATGAGTTATTTGCGTAAATAATTATACTGATAAGGAGTAGCAAAGTAGAAGAGCAGTTAATGTTCGGTTGACGAGCACTAAGCGGTATAATTGCACGTTCTTCGAAAAGAGATCGACCACCGTTACATCAATCGCACAGCGAAACTGGAGATCATTGGGTCACGTCTTCGAAAAAAGCGATTTTACTGGCATTTCTTCAGAATTCGCACGTAATATCTTTCACGAAGCGTTCATAGTGGTTAGGTTGAACTAATCATATCGTTGCTCGGTAATAATCGAGATTGCACCTTGAAAATGCAGATCAATCATTAGTTTTTTGGCCTCTTGATGAGCTACCACAAAGACGTTCTTATTGTTAATCTGGTCTTTCTTATGATACCGCACCCTGCGGTCAAAGTGTCTCTATTATAAAGAGACTCTTTGTATGAAGAAGATACGACCACGAGGGGCAAGGCTGACAATGTATCATTAGCGACTATACACTCTAATGAAGAGAATTTCACAAGAAATGGCAATTGAGAAGGGGAAAAACAAAGCGAGAAGTTTTCAATTTGAGAAATTACCTCGCTAGATCAGGAGATTTCGCCCCAAAAAAGTGATTCCAGCGTTCAATGAGGAGAGAATTTTTAAGAATGCTTTTGATGCTATCGTGAAAGGAGATTGAGATTAGCTTGAAAAGTCTCATCGGGAAGAGAAAAATAGTCCTAGATGACCAATTAGCCTGTCCCCGCAATTGTAGCTATATAGAAGCCTTATCAGATCCGTATCTAAATTTAGCCGTCACGGAGCTCTTAGTCCCGATGACAAGCAAAAATTACTCCATATTCCAACTCGACTTGACATTTTTTCAGCCGCAATTTTTCCCTCTACTTGCAACGATCATGACTTCGCTTTGCACTTGCGTTAATATGAAGAGTGTTGCTTCCTTCGACTTTCAAATTCCAATGTCCATAATTACAATTTTGTAATCTATTCCTCGCGCTTCTCTACTTGCACCAGTTTAGTATGATATCTTTCTCTCTCATAATCGAATGACGATAAAGTATGATACATTCTCCGTCATATTTCACCCTCTTCTGCGTAATTCATCATTATCTGACAGGGTAATGGAGCTGCAGATCATCCTCTCCAAGAACGAGTCTAAAGAACATCCTTTGTAACTCGACGAGACTGCTGGTAATGAACCTCGTCAAAGACGAATCGTGTAAATCGTTACGTCAATGATGAAGAATTTTATAGGAATTTATCGATTAACAGAATACATTCTTTCAAAAACCTATGCTCGATTACGATGCCCCCGCTTCGGAAAGAAAAGCGATCACGACCGAAGGTTTTCTGTATTACAAAATTATGATTACAGCATCTACATATTTCACACCCAACATTCTCGTCGAAGAGGAATAGCATCTTCCAGAAAAAATAATAACAATTATTAGAATAATCTCGTAAAATATTCACGTCGTGGCGACGTAATTAATACGTTCTCGTAGAGCTCAAGTTGAGGGTCGTTATTTTCGTCTATATGGTAAGTTGTCCCTTGAAGTAACCAAACAAGGAAACCTGCACATGCCCACACTATAGGCATCACGCTCGTCGTTTCCAATTGTCCCAGCGAATCTCGCAATTTATTACGTTTTTTCGAGTACTCGAAATTGTGCGAGATGACTCCCGAAGAATTTTCAACAATTTAGTTTATGCAGCTTTGTTCGAAAGAATTTTCAAGTGCACGAATTATAACGGTGTGGCGAAGACGAGGCGAGAATACCTGGGTAAAATATTCAAGAGATAAGAAGAGAACTGCGACGGTGCAATCGCCGCAATAATGTGAAGGGGAAAGAGTCGAAAATTGACGAAGTCATAAATGATGACAAGCGACCAAAAAGACGGGCAAACGGTAACATCTTCCTCCTACATCGGATAATTCAACACTCAGCCAGAATGAACTACCTACGCATTTTCTCTGTCGCCACATCACAAAAAGCTTTTCTGATATTATTACATATTTTGGTTCTATATTTGATAATGCGAAGCTTTTGTTGTAGAGATGAGCCGACTATTGGTAGTCTTTATAATATCTTCACCCTTCGTGCGATTTGCGACAAAGAACGAAAAAATATAGGGCGTATATTGTTGGCGAAATAAAAAAATACATCCTCCGGACCATCATAAAATTTTTCCGAGTTTTTTTCCCTCGAACTTGGCACCTCGACGGGTCGTGTCGCAATATATCAAAATCCAGAATACGAATGAATTTGATCACAACTTTACGATCTGTAAAATAGTCGATAATCGTAAAAAAAAAAAAAGCGCTGTTCTAAGTACTTCGGTGAACTCGTAGTACTTCTTAAGTGACATTTAGACTGTAATAGACAATAACTTCTCAAGTGACATTTTAACCATCATCATCGACCGCAGATTCGTAATTTGCGAACATTTTTTACTCCCGCGAAGCCCAAACTATTTACCGAGAATTCTTTTTAAATGGTTGAACAAATTCAATAGATATGTTCGAAAAATTTTTACGACTTTTTTTACGGGCGAGGGAGGGTAGGATTTTGCGATCAATTTCAGACAGACAAGGTTAAATCCATACCTAGAGGAAAGCCTTGAAAATCACGCCAAAAATATGCGAGGCTCGAACAACTCTGCCGTGGGTCGTCTCAAACCGTGAGAGAGAAATTAATAGTGATGGGTAATGCTGAAATTTGTTGTGTAGATTTTGAATTTATGGTCGATTTTAGCCTTGAAAGAAGATATTAATGGAGCGAGATAGGGGAAGCATTTTCAAGCGTAGTGATTTTTTTACGAACCTTAAAATTCAGATTTACTCACACTGAAATTTCGGAAATGAGATGTGGTAGGCGCTGAGGTTTAGACCAAGGACGAGGGATACATGATCTTCATAAGGGATCACAAAGTTACCTCTGAAAATTTCTACTACTCTTCATACCGACTTTGGGAAAATTAAATTTCTCCTAAATATAATTATTTTTCAGCCTCTGAATTTGAGGGGAGGGAAGGTAGAGGAAGAGAGCATACAGGGTGGTGATTATGGAAATTCTAGAGATAAACAGGAAGAGGAGAAATATTTTGCAGAAGACGAGTTCTATTACCTCTGTTCTACGGAACTCAACCATCTGTTGAGAACTATTTATCCATTCCAGAACGAACTCTATCGTTTTTCACGCGTGCAGTTCTCCTGTAGGGGCACCATTGTCCCTCTTCAACGCCAACTCGCGTTTCTGAACCTCACTGAACACTGGCACACGTACTTCGACGACATTCTCATTAAGTCGTCCAATTTTCCCCTTTCATCACCAAATAACTCTCGTTCAAATTTCCCAACTACGGAAAGGTTGGGTAAATTTTCGAGCAATCACGTTCAACGGGGCCTTCAATGGGTATCTTTCTCAGTCCTAAGGGACTTTTTAGACCAATACATACTGAGCTATCGGAAAATAGTAAAACTCGCAGCCTACTTCGTCAGCTGCTCGCGAGTGCCTCAAGGTAAACTGGGGACCTGTTTTTTTTTTTTTTCTTTCTTTCTTTCTTTAAATAAAGATTAAACTTTGTTCCTTACCACCTTGGGAGTTTAAGCTCGAAAGTCCATGTCTTTCCCTTTTTTCCCTCCATCAGATACAGCTCAATATTCGAATTTTTTCCAAATCCCTCTTCCATCGTAGCTTGAAAGTTGAAATTTCCCCAAGTCCTCCTGCTATCACCTATAGCTCCGAGATCGAAAATTTTCCAAATCCCTTTCCCATCACATTTTGAAAGTCGTCCCACTTTTGCCGAACGGTTTCCGGCGCTCCTCATTCTTCTTCGATTCAACCTTCGATAAAATAGCTTCCCTGCCAAAAAAGGGTAGCCCTTAGTACCTTCTCATGATGGTACATATAGAGTATTCTTGAAAAATCTACTTTCCCTACCTTTAAACCACAATTTTGCCTCTTGAAAGATATCAAATTACCCCATTGACTCCAAATGGTAAGATTTTCCAGCATCAATGAGGAAGGCAAAGGAAATATGACGAAAAAATTTCCTGGCCTGAGCAGGAGTCGAACTCGCGATGTCTCGTTCTCATGACGAGTGCGATGACCACTACACCACCAGGCCCTAAGATCAGATCGTCAGGTTGCGCCTTCAGATAGTAGTTCCACCTTGTAATAGAGAGAGGGTACAAGACCCCAGCACATATTAAGGCTGTTGCATACACACATCAAAGTCTGTAGGAAAGAGCCACAAGTCTCTGGAAGGGGGAGTGCGGGATCGATTCTTGCTCGGGCCATGATTCCTTGTACGTCCGCACTCATTAACATCCGGTAAAATTTTCAAACAAAGAGGTTTGAGTATTTAAGTTCGATGAGCTGTTCAATTTCACTATTTTTTAAAAATAATTCATCGTTAGTACCTTCCTCTTCCCAATAGGGGACTTTTCAGGCTAATAAACACAGTAGAAGTGGAGAACAGCAAAACAAAATCAGTCCCCTCTCGCGATAGTATCAGAAGCATTTTTGCACATTCCAGCTCCCCGCCCCTCCTCCTGTTTGGCGCAAAACTCAAAATGGTGTCGCATTTATTTTGGTGTGGAGAAAATTTATTAGACTGCTTGAGTGAGCTTCAATTCTTATTTGAAGGAAAAGGAGAATTTCTTAAAAATGAGTTACATCAAATTAGCATGTGCTAGATTTCACTCAACATTAGGTTTCATCAGTTCATTGCTGATAGAAGCATAAATCTGAGCTATGTCAGAATATCAATTTAGGGTAGATCTGTTTTCATTTTTTGATGGCGCCAAATCAATAGGGAACCGTTTCAGGAAATGAATGGGCAATCACGTTCAATAGATCGTTTCGATTTTTTATCATACAACTCATCATTTTTTAGGTGGTCGTCTGAGGAACTCTTCAGACCGTCAGATAGTAATGAAAAAAAGCCCTTAGTCCACAAACATTCTTTCGTTGAACGATAGAAGGGCACCACGGCCCTCTGCGACATCAGAGTCCCCCTTTCGCTCCCAAATATCTCTTGCTTAACAAACAAGAATTTTGGAAAATCTTTTGGCAAGCCCGTCCAAAATTTATTTTTCGAGTGGTCTTCTAGGGTTATCTCTCTCTCTATTTCCGAGGATATTTAGCATAAAACGTGATAGAATTGTGGAATCAGACTTGAATTGAAGGAAATGTCATTACCAAGTCGGAGTACCGAGGGTCGACCCTCCAAATCAAATTTTGTCTAACCAAATTGTACACATAAGACTAGCAGCAGAATCGTTGGTACATTCAAACCCCCACCCCCTCTTCGGGATGTATCGAAGTATTTTTTCTCGATTCAGGAGAATAGCTTCTTCGAGAACCTCGCGGAGTGGAACACGTGATTAAAGAACATCTACTCGTGGAAGAATCCCGCGATAAGACAAGGAAATCTCTATTTCTAGAAAATCAATTACGTTTTCACTATCTTTGCTCCTCGTATCAATGTAATGTAATAGAGAACTGACCTGCTTCATAGGTTTTCAACATCATGAGTCACGATTTTGGTATGCTAGAAATAGTCCGCCCGCTAATAAATACAGCGTAGAAGGTCGTCGATAAACTTGGGAAGAGTCGAAATTTCAATGCGTCTTATAATATTCTATTTAGACATTCTTGACAATCTGATTCACCTGGCTTTCCCTATTTCGTGCGTAACTTGCGGTTACGTATCCCGCACCCTTTACGCGAACTCACCCTCTCTTTTTAGCTCATTCAAAACTCGAGTAGAATAATGCAATCGACGATGTATCTGCATTTTTTAATCATTTTTTTTTTTTCACCTGACCACGTAACCATGGAAGAGAAAGGCGGAGAAATTGCCGACGAGGAATATATTTTTTGCCCGGAAGAAAATATTTTACGACTGAAATAATTTCATCTGTATAGACCTAATGGGTAGAAATTGTTCTAATTGTTCGGTCCACGATCTTTTTTTCCCTCTGCTTCGCAGAAGTTTAGTTTGCTCTTTACTATTTTTTTTTTTCGCTTTTCTCTTTTTTTTTTCTCTTATTCACTCTCTGACAAAGAAAAAGAGACTGGATTTCGTGTTCGTGTCGGCAGGTGTGCGGCGAATGTGGTCCGCTGGATTATTCTCTTTTGAATATACGAGTATACAAGACTTATACAGCGAGCACACAATGCACCAAGAGAGTGAACCTATTCGCAGGTTGGCAGGTTGATAAAGAAAGGTCACCGAAGACGTGATTTCCCAGCCTGTCGCGAAGATGGAATCCAGCGTAGTAAATTTCTCATCTCCGGTCGCAACGGAGAGTATTACGTCGCCGATTCATAAGGGATGATGACGAGATAGAATGTGGTATTTCGGGAATGTAGAGAGCGTGTTCATTCTAGACGGCCCAATTGACGTCAATATCTCGAAATTCGATGAATTAATTCATAAAAGCGCGAAAAAAATCGGAATTTCTCTTGATACACGATCGATATTGAATGTCTAGAACGCGCTCAAGAGGAAGTCGGACGTGTACTCGCGAGGCTTATTTTTACATTTTTCAAGAAAAGACAAGCCACGCGTAAACATTGTACCTGGTAGACCTTGATGATTCGGATATAGCATATCGCTTTAATGTCATCGGAACGTGTTATTTGAAAAAGCTTGTTACGCGCGAACTGTATAATAATCGCTGTAAACCTCGACCATTTCATCACAATCGTTCAGTTTCCCTTCAAACCGAGAAAAATGCAATAACATGACTTGCTTACTTATGCCAGTGTATCCTAGGTAGCTTCATCGTTGTTTACACACCTCACCATACACGTTCACTACACCAAATAGTATTTTTAGCTAGAAAATTTCGCACCGAAACCATTAATCGAGATCATTTTGACGAGGCACATATAATAAAAATTCATTATACACCAACGAGAACGCGCAAAAAATCGAGATATTTGTAAGAACACTCCTGCACACGAACGAACGTAAGACGGACGAAATTACTTCTCGTTGCTGGATGGACTCTGGCGCGGTGTCTGACGTTCGGGTCCCCGGTTCTTCGCCGAGTTACCTGTGGAGCGATTTCGCTGTACGGAGTACACTCACTCACGCTGTACCTGTACGACTGCACTCCACCGCAAGAGAACGTGTGGGTCAGTACAGCAGCAGGAAATCAAGTTGGCAGGTAACTAACAACAAGCCAGTGTGACCAACTTGACGGAGTGGAAAAATAACGTACGTACCATCGAAGGAGAGAGAACGGAAGAAGAAGAAGAAAAAAATAACTCATAATGAAAATAAACTCGTGTATATATTTCCAACAACTATACACAAAACGAACCAAAAATCCGAAGAATTCAAATTACACACACCGATTCCACTCACTCGCGTTTATGCAGACTCTTCTGCTCTTTCTCTTCTGGTTAGACGAGTCTAAAATTTTACGGACATCAGATATTATAAATATCAATGACGCGCTCGGTTAAAAAACATTTATGGCATCGAAGAAGTTTTGGTCCTCTCGTGTGTATCTATCCATTAATTTTCTCGTGCCATATTCTCTCTCGCCGCTCCTCCCTTCCCTCCCATCCGCATTTGTCATGTATGTTATCATCTTACATACTCCAGGTCGACGTTATATTTGAATAATGGAATCATTAAAAGAATATTCATTAACGCTTCCAAATATTTCAAATAATACTAGAAACGATCGAACAGTCCACTATAGTTTGATCCCCTTTTTCGTTCCTCGATAACGCTATTCTACATACTTTAGGATTATCTTCATTACGCAACAAGATTGATTATCCGTACTTTCTTTAATTGGCCAGTCTAAAATGAAAAAATATAAGTAAGCGGATCTCATTTCTCCACATCTTAATCGTTCGAGTATTTTCGACATCCTAAAATTGAGACAACAAACAACTTAGCCGGTATAAAAATTCTACGGACTAAATTACGAGTAATGATAAGGCCTAAGATGTAAAATTGCGATTAGTGTCGAGTCCGCAAAGCCAACACTTTTTATTTCTCGGCGATTAACCTACGTGAAACGAGAAAAGGGTTTAATGCTTAATCTGTATCAAATTGAATCGCTACATCACGAGAAGTGAAAATTTCCCGCCAATCTCCAGACTACTATCAAAAGTAGATACAGATAATCGCATGGAATTCACGAAGCACGTAATCGTTTATTACGCACCGAAGGCAGCGAAATTTTACACGAGTCGAACGGCTTGAAGACGGGAGTTGAATACGAAAATATCTTCTTAGTCAGGGGTGTGGTGTTGATACTTAAGAAATTCTCTCAATGTTCATTCCAAAAGATTGAAATTTGTTCATGTGTGTAATAGACGATTCAATAAATAAAAAAAAAATCGATGCCATTGCAGGACTGCAACGGCTGTCCCGAGTCAATCTTAGAGCCTGAAGTTTTTCCAAGTCCCCCTCCTGTCATATATAGCTCAACAGTAGAAATTTTAACAGCGAACCTGTTTTACAGGGAGTTTTCTGAGAAGTTTGCCGTACTCCGTCCGGTTAAAAACTTGGAAAAATTTTGATCCTCTAGCCATATATTTTTTCCAAGTCCCCCTCCTATCATATATAGCTCGGAGGACGAAATTTTTCCAAGTCCCCTCCCCCTCTCCATGACGTCATCGTTCGCGAGCGCGAGCACGCCGTGTGTCGTCCGGCGAAAAACTTGGAAAAATTTCGAATCCTAATGTATATGGCTTGGAGGATGAAATTTCTTCAAATCCCCCTTCTATCATTAGCTCGAGAATGAAAATTTTTCAACAGGGAACCAGTTTTGTGGGTTTTTTTGTTGAAAAATTTGCCGTGCACCGTGCGCCACTCGCCATCCGGCAAAAAACTTGGAAAAATTTCGACTCCTATTGTATATAGCTTGGAGGATGAAATTTTCTCAAGTCCCCCTCCTATCATATATAACTCAAGAGCCGAAATCTTTTCAAGTCCTCCTTCTATCATATTATATGGCTAGGGGGTCGAAATTTTTCCAAGTCCCCCTCCTATAATATATAGCTCGTGCCCAAAATTTTTTCAAGTCCCACTCCCCTCTCCGTGACGTCATCAACCTCGGTCGTACCCGCGCCCGCGGACGAAAATTTCCTGAAAGTACCCCCAACAAAAGGGATAGCGGGATCCCCGCTTAAAAAAATTACTAGTTCGTCTTTGTCATACTTGCTTTTCTTGATCTGAGAGTACCACCCTCGTGTTGCCTCTGCACACGGGAATGAGCCCCCCTTGGGTTTAGTAAGATTCTACTTTAAAATATTTCGAGCTAATAGCTTTCGGGAGTATAATTATTGTACATTATAGGCCTATTATAATGAAATTAAACCCATTACACATATAAAGAAAACTTGGACCTGGTATAAGAAGCCTTGTATAAAAGTTGGTAGCTTTCATGGCGTAGGTTTGGTCCCTTCTTAGTCTAGTATACTGCATACGGAGTCGGGGCTCAGGAAAGACATGAAACATGAGGGAAAGTAAGCCTCGACTTTGTATAGGGAGGCGTCTCAATATTATACAGATATAAACGGCGTAGAACAAACAGTGTTCGAGGAGGGAGGCATAAAAATCCTAGACCTATTTCAAAGCTAGGTTTTGAAGCCCTTCATTCCAGCATACTGTACAAAATTTTATAGATCTAGTATAAGCCTAGCATATTGATAAAGAGTATGCGACGTTTATACTAGCTAAGCTGAGGCCTGTATGTATATAGGTCTAGTATAATGAAGATAGTATTCAAGGAGAGGCCAGATGGACGTACGGACGCAAATTTTGGAATTGGAGTGGAAGGTCAGAGGGGGGAGGGCCAAGGCAGAAATTCTTCTAAGTGTCATCGTTGTTCGGACAGACGGATGTACGGACGTAAATTTCGGAATTAGGGTGGGAGGTCAGAGGGGAGGGGGAGGGTCAGAGCAGAAATTCTTCCAAGTGTCAAGGTCATGGTTGTACGGACGTATGGCCGCATATTCCGGAATTAGCGTGGGATGTCAGGCAGCGCTAAACACAAAACATGTCAAAAAAATGTTCTGGAGGAGCCAAACAAATGAAGATAATTTTTAATGTATTTTTATAGCTGCTCGATCGAGGTACCAGTCGAGACTGAATAATTTTTGGCACAGTAAAGACACTAACCAGCTTAAACCTCTTTGTGACGTCATCAACACCCGTGACGTCTAGTGTACATATTTTAAGCTAATTAGCTTTCGGGGACTCGCTCGATCCGCTCGTTCACCCTCATTCTTGGTCTTAATAAGCTGACTACTCTGGATCAAGTCAAAGATTTCTCGTGAATTTTCCTCTCCTACCATGAGTCCCTCTCCTACTATATACTATGGCTCGCAGTCCAATCCAAGTTGTATTATGGTAGGAAGGGGACTTGAACCATTTTTGCCAATAATGTTGGACGTGTGCCATATTTGTTTTGGTTCGATACCATACGGTTTTTTCGAAATAACCCCCCATAGATCAGGTTTCCTATTAGAAAACTCTTGAGAAGTGATTGAGGCAAGCAGCAGCCTGTTTTATGAGGAAGAGCTGGGAGAAGGAGGAGGTGATTTTTCAATTTTGATGTCGACTATTGGTGTAGCCGATGGAAACGTCGAACTCTGTATTCTGAGGGAGGAAAGGGCGCCTAAACTTGATTGGTCTCATCATTAACCACTTTGATGAAGGCTGAAGCAGCAAGGTTTTCTTATAAAAAAAGGGTTAAAGGGGGAATTTTTTTATTTTGACGTCGACTATGAGTGCAACCGATGAAAACATCAAACTTCACACTTTGGGTGGACTTTTGACATGTTCCATGTCTTTTCTCTCGCCAGACCCCGATTTTGAAACTCGCGAGTACACCCCCCCCCCCCCCCCCCCCCGTCAAGAGAAATCTCTACCCAGTGGGTGATTCAGAAATTCGCGAGTACACCCCGCGTAATAATAATAAATAAATAATTAATTAATTAATAAAAAATTAAATAATTAAATAATTAAATAATTAAATAAATAAATAAATAAATAATTAAATAATTAAATAATTAAATAAATAAATAATTAAATAATTAAATAATTAAACAAATAAATAAATAAATAATTAAATAATTAAATAATTAAATAATTAATATAAATAATATAATTAAATAATTAAATAATTAATATAAATAATATAATTAAATAATTAAATAAATAAATAATTAAATAATTAATATAAATAATATAATTAAATAATCAAATAAATAAATAAATAAATAATTGAATAATTAAATAATAAAATAAATAAATAATTAAATAATTAATATAATTGATAATTAGAAAATTTTCTAAGTCCCTCTTCCTATCATATATGGCTGGATAGTCGAAATTTTTCCAAGTCCCCTAGACTTGAATTGTCTCATACCATTCCAATACAACAGCGAGGCCGCTCGTTCGCCCTACCTCATATTTCTCATAGAAGACCATACCATTCCAATACAACAGCGAGATCGCTCATTCGCCCCACCGAAAGTTGATACCTCAAAATATAGAACACCCACAATTACCTCAAAATATTTCTCATACAAGACTTATACGACGCCAAGATAGGTAAAGGGGTAAATGAATAATATCTCACGAACGCTTGACCTAGTAGAAGAATTAATAATAAATAAATAAATGAATAAATGAATAAATAAATAAATAAATGAATAATATTAAATAATTAAATAATTAAATAATTAAATAATTGAATAATTAAATAATTGAATAATTAAATAATTAAAAATTAAATAATTAAATAATTGAATAATTGAATAATTAAATAATTGAATAATTAAATAATTAAAAATTAAATAATTAAATAATTGAATAATTGAATAATTAAATAATTGAATAAATAAATAATTGAATAATTAAATAATTAAAAATTAAATAATTAAATAATTGAATAATTGAATAATTAAATAATTAAATAAATAAAGGCTGAATAGTCGAAATTTTTCCAAGCCCCCTAGACTTGAATTGTCTCATACCATACCAATACAACACCGAGACAGGGGGCGAACGAGCGGAGCGAGTTCGCGCTACCTTATATTTCTCAAAAAAGACTTATACGACGCCAAGATAGGTAAAGGGGTAAACGAATAATATCTCACGAACACTTGACCTAGTACAAGAATTAATAATAAATAAATAAATAAATAAATAAATAAATAAATAAATAAATAAATAAATAAATAAATAAATAATATTAAATAATTAAATATTTATATATTTAAATAATTGAATAATTAAACAATTAAATAAATAAAGGCTGGATAGTCGAAATTTTTCCAAGTCCCCTACACTTGAATTGTCACATACCATTCCAATACAACAGCGAGACAGGGGGCGAACGAGCGGAGCGAGTTCGCGCTACCTCATATTTCTCATAGATGACTTATACGACGCCATGATAGGTAAAGTTTTTTAAGTCCCTCTTCCTATCATATATGGCTGGATAGTCGAAATTTTTCCAAGTCCCCTAGACTTGAATTGTCTCATTCCATTCCAATACAACAGCGAGACAGGGGGCGAACGAGCGGAGCGAGTTCGCGCTACCCTATATTTCTCAAAAAAGACTTGAATTTTCTCATACCATTCCAATACAACAGCGAGATCGCTCGTTCGCCCCACCGAAAGTTGATACCTCAAAATATAGAACACCCACAATTACCTCAAAATATTTCTCATACAAGACTTATACGACGCCAAGATAGGTAAAGGGGTAAACGAATAATATCTCACGAACACTTGACCTAGTAGAAGCCTAGACTGAAATATTTCATGATGACTGATAAAATATAAAAGACATGGAACATGATTTTCATTTATTTGGCTATGCCAGAAAATTTTTCGTACTTGGTGACTTTGCTACTCGCTGAAAGAATACTGCGGTCATAATTATGCAATGAAGGCCATGGAGAATCTCAATTATGCTCGACCAGTGCAGTAATGATCGAATCGACGAAATTTTGACGTCGATTGCAAGTGGATGACGTGTAGTCTATTTTTCGATCGACATCAATCTATAATACCGGGAGTCGACTCTATCTCGACGTCAACGATAAGTCTATAATCGATTTTGAGTTGACTTCCAGTCATTTTAGGTCAATTCGCTATTGATATTGGATGGAAGTAAATCGATTCAAATTGACTTCTGGTCAAGATAGTGAGTCATTTTGAAGTCGACATGGTTCACCGGGTGTGCCCTGCTTGTCCGATTAATTTTGGAGTGGTTGACCGAGCTCAGTTAGTTTCCCGACTGACAAAATCTTACTCTCAACACTGGTGTGCAAAATAAGGATGTAAAGGTATAGAATCAGTCTTCCAGGACAATAGTTAGTCATTAGGCGATGAGGATGTGTGAGAAGGGCAGAAGAGATCTTCAGAAGACTATGTACTCTTTAGAAGCTACTATTTATAATAGGATTATGCGGGGTGAACCACTATTGAAAAGTAACATTTTTAAAAACAAGTAAACACCCTTGCCTCATATTTTTGATTTGTGAGATTTTTATTGTACAAAAGTGTACGATAATCGTCGAAATGACTGCCTCGTGTGGCGTTTACATTCTTTCAATGCTGGAAAAACATTCCCTAAATCATTTTGAATTCTACACGACTTCGGTATGAAAAATTGGTTTCCGGCGCTTCCGAAATGCACGAGCCATCGATACCCCGCGCAGTTAAACCAGATTTTTCTAATTTTACCCTCCTATTAATCTCTAGAGTAATGAAAAATGGGCTCGTTAAACTAATATTACAGCTCCATTTTGGAGTGGTGGTACAAAGTAATGCAGAACGTTCGTCGCCTGAGAACCGAATTCATTTTTCGACATTTTGCTAACGATGCCGACAAACGTGTACCGTAATATTTGAATTTTGTCCAACGACCTGCTCGTTGTCGTCGTCTGGTCATCGTAAACCTTTTTATTTTTTTTTTTGCCGCGTTCCCATTCTCTCTCGCTCTCTCTGTTTTCACCATGTGGCATTTACGCATGGTTACCGGTAGCCAATATTATACAACTACATCCCTCTAACAGACAGTGACTAATTAATCCTCGAGAATATAGACACGTACTGACAACAAAGCGCATATCGCAACGTTAAAATATTTCTCTTTACACCTTTGCTCTTTATGAATACCAGAAAAAAAGAACTCAATATAGGATGGATCTCGCGATGGGAAACAAGTACGCGGAGTCATCGCTTATAACTACATACATCACACTATCCGTATGAGTGCGTGTATTCTATATTGTTAACATGCATCAAAAGAAAAAAAGTTCAGCAGAATATTCACCTGCGTATGAATACCGCATTCAGGTGACTGTAGGACGCGTGGGGGAGGGGAGAAGAAACATCAGGGCAACGGCATTGACTCTTCTACATCAATCTCGACTGTACATCATCGATTTTATTGACAGGGTATGTCGTCATCGACGATTATCCGACGCGTAATAATTAAAACATTGTTTCTTTGTTTCACTTTTTTTTTTGTAACGTAGAGTCATTTTGGTTACAAAGATGCATCATGCAGCTTGTTCGTTAATTAGGGAATGTTAATGATAGGTATCCTTAGTACGCATTACGGACCAGATTGATGAATTCTCCGATAGAAAACGCGAAGAAATGCCGCTTACAGTCTCTCTCCGCCACCCCTTCTTCTAATTCGGTCGGAACGGTCACGAGTAAAGAAATTTCCTTTCCACTCTAATTAATAATTTTTACATAACTTTCGCTATCAGATCGAACAATAACAACAAAGTTGTTACATTATTTTATGTATGCATTATTGCTCAAACGATGAACACATGTCGCTGTTCGAATAAAACGCTGACAGGTCATCACCCTTTCTCCGGGTAAAAAACCGAACCCATAGTTTATGTTTCTTGAAATGTTGAAATTCTGATTGATGGAGACATTTACGGCAAATCGAGAGGATGAAGTCTGGGCAATGAAGCCAGAAACAGGGTTTCAGATGGAGATGAGACCTTCGAAATTTTTTTCTTTTATTGATTGTTCGGAACATTCATTCGCGCCTTTTCTGGGGAGTACCCTTTAATCCACGTGGAGTTTCGCCCAAAGGAGGATTTCAAAGGGGGCAAAATTTGGTTTTTGTGCGAACAAATGGGCCTATGAGAAAAAAATTTGAATGATATGTGAAATATGCTCAGTTTGATTTTTTCTGCGTGATATAACGCATTGTAGCGTCGTTAGAGCGCGCTGAGGTTTGTCAAATTTGTATAAATGCGTCAACAAAAATTCATTTTTGAGCAAGGCAAGTATATGAATTCTACCCTCCTGTTTGAAATATCGAGCCCAGAATTTATCATTAGAACTCGGATTTTTTGGCGCTGAAAATCAAATTTTAACAGGGAACCTGTTCTATGGTTTTTTTTTTGAGAAGTTTGCTGTGCGCCGTACGCCGTCCGGCAAAAAACTTTGAAAAATTTTGATCCTCTAGCCATATAAGAGGGGGACTTAGAAAAACGAAGTTGAACGAGGAACGCAGGGAACCTGTTTTATGAGTCATTGATAGGAGGGGGACTTGGAAAAATTTTGACTCTCGAGCTATATATGATAGGAGCGGGACTTGAAAAATTCCTATCATATATGGCTCGATAGTCGAAATTTTTCCAAGTTCCATGTTATGGGGAAATGTGAGTTTAAATGAAACGATCAGGAGAATTGGGACTCTGTCACACTGGTTGAAGATACCTATTCTTCAGATTGTGTCCATCTTCATTGATAACTGCACTACAGGCTTCTATGCTGAACGGCTGAAGAGCTGAACTGAACTGGAACCAATTTTCTTTATCTCTGTTAATTCTTTGGCAAAGCCAACTTGGCCTAGAGAGTGGAGCAGTTGAACTTGAAATTGGAATACTCTAGCAGTGCATTTTCCTATTTTGTGGAAATCAGGAAAGCTAAAAAAAAGCTGAAAAAATTTGGCTTATTTTGGCTTTTGGCTTATGGAGGTTCAAATGAAGCTGGCTTTTAGCTTCTCTCTTATCAGTGAAAATTCAGCTGACTCTCAGCGGATTGCTTTACTCTACTCCAAGCATCCGAACAAAAAGCCTAGAATCATTTGGCACTAAGCGTGAGGTACATAAAGTTGCTCACCTAATAACGCTTTGGTTTCAATGAGGAAAGCTAGTGTTTTGATCTAGGCTACTCCTTATACATTCAATCCAATTTGACTATACCATAATTTATTTCATCCAACCTTCGATCATATTCAACTACATTCCAATTTCAAACAATTCTTTCTCACACACTCGATCAGAGCCAACTTTGATCATTCGTTGGTCGCTCTGCTTACTACAGTGGAGGACGTCTGTGGATTTTGTGACTTCACTCCTCGCATACAGGATACGCAATCAAGATTTCTTATCAAGGTATTGACATAGGCTTATCATTTAATCAACCAGCGACGCGAACCAATTTTTCAATATGACGGAGACCTATATGACCATCTGTTACAGTTCCACAGTTCTAAATCTGCTCATTTCTATTAGATACGTCCATACCAGCTGTGTAAGTCCAGGCCTGTCAATAAGGAGAGCATACTTTCGCTCCGAACCGAAAAACACAAAAATTACTCGCAGTATCTTTCAGTAACAATGGGTCACTGTAAGAAGGCGCTATTACCATTTGAAGTAAAGAATGTTAGCTTTAAATCGAGCACAAACAAGATTCATTCTCGCGATAAATTCTCAAATAATCGAGAGTGGGATCGTAGATCCTAAAATATTGTACATTCTCCCTACCCTAACTGCCCTCACAAGTTCTTAAGTCGAAGGCCTACATAAGCAGACAATCTAAAACGTTACAAAACGTTTCATTCATAACGAGTTACTTCATTCATTATTCTTTTTTCATTTTCACGTCAAGTTTAATCGTTCTCATTATCCGTCGTCGCTAATTACAGGTCGACATTTCACATTCATCAGAGAATGACAATGTCACTGTGAAAACGGTTCGTTCAAATTCATCCAAAAACGAGAACTGTATACAAAGCGCGGCCTCTGTACTTTCGCGCGACAAAGTGTTGAAAAAAGAGGCTGTAGGCAGCGGTTTAAAAACAGTTTCTCATTACGAAACACAGAAATAATACACCAGTTTACAAATTCGCTGCGTACATGTATACTATAGGTACGCTCCGTATTACGAAAGTGCGTGTAATGCAGTTTTTGGTCACTCGACCTGAGACAATAACTTGTTAAACTTTACATGATTGACACTTTTACGCATCGATATATATTTTTATGGGCGTTCTAGCATCCAATTACACTCATTGTTTTTTGTGTATTCGCTAGTTTTTGAAAGTTTACTTAGAGAAGATTTCTTCTTTTGCGCTCTCGTCATAAAGTCTCTCAAATGATGTACTCGCCGGTACCTACGTCAAATAATCTTCCTCATCGGACAGGAACTCGGGACACGGAAACACGAGTAAGAACTATTCGTAGATCCTTGTTCCTATAGACTTACCTACATCCGCAGCTAGGTCTACGGCCTACAAAAATATAATAGTTGAACGTTTTGCGAGTGAAATGAATACGGAAACCAGACGATAAGATGATGCAAATAATACACTAAAAAAAAAGAGAATCCGTTATACGCATAGCCAGCAATCGCGAATAAATTCTAGGTCCATTCTTTTTTTTACTTCTGCGAGTATTTTTTATCATTTTTATTTGAAAATCATATTATTATTTAGTTCTACGCTCGACATATTCTTCGTTCTACATCTCGGTCTGCGCTTGCTCGAGTTATAAAAAATTTCTACGAATGCTGCACGAGTTCTCGGGCCACTAAATCGTGTAATATCAACATTGTCAACGAGTGCTCTAAATTTGTAGCGGAGATCTAATCACCACTTTATTCCTCTCTTTATTGAATTTTTTCCAATTTCTAATGACTTGGTTCAGAAAAATTCTCTTTATATGAGAGCACTGCAGAGAAAAGTCTCTCTAAATGGATTCTGATGAGTTTGACTCAGTAGGGGAACAGTGAAAGACATTCACGAACTTGGATGATATTTGGTGTCGCAATACGTTCGTTGATGTGTCGATGCGATTCGAGAGCATAGATCAGAGTAGAACGATAGGATTGGTCAAGATTCTACATCAAAGGCTCTAGCCGGGTAAGGAGGGAAAATGGCCTTGGTCGGAAAATGTTTCAAATATCCGTCAAAATGTTGTCCCCAATGATAAAACTCGAAATCCAAAAAATTGGACCCATCCGCTCACCCACATGGGCTGCAGAGTGATTTTTAGGCCTAAAATCCAAATGGTTATATCTCAGCCAATAATGATCGCACAGCGATGAAACTTGAGGATATTTTAGTATATGTGAACGTTCATACATGGTATCTTTTTAAAAAGAAACCATTCATATTTTCCCTAGTTTCTAGCTACAACAAAAGTTCAAACTCGAATAAAAAATAAATCGGGGGGGGAGGCACCTGGGGAAAATCATTCATTTGAAGCGCCATACCCTCTACTACAACATACATGAGTACCATAGTCCTCGGTGAGGTGCAGCATTCCCAAAAAAATCAATATTTAATGAATTTCTGTGATTTTTCCATGAATAACGGGGTGAACTATGACTGCTACCGCAATAGACCGCGAGAAATCAATGGCCAATGTTCGATGTGAAAAATACGCACTCCTCCATGAGATGAAATGGGAATGTTGATAGACCAAAAATATATTTTTAGTATTTCGTTCATCGATTTGGTAAATTCTTATGTAAACACGTCCACCGATTAGGTGGAGTACGTTAGATTGAGAAAAATAGTTGAAAAATTCTCCAGTCGCTGGAACAGTCTGAAATTAGAAGAGAAGTGAGAAAATCCACTTTTTCATCCTGGAGGACCGTGAGTTTTGGTATTCCATTCATCAAATAGGTCAGTTCTCACGTAAATATGTTCGCCGAGTTTGAAAAAAATGGTCAAAAAATTCTCCAGTCGCTGGAACGTTCTGGAAATGACAAAAATTAGAGAAAATCCACTTTTTCACCCTGGAGGACCGTGAGTTTTGGTATTTCATTCATCAATTCGTTCAATTCCTAAGTAAACATGTACGCCAAGTTTGAAAAAAATAGTCAATAAATTCTCCAGTCACTGGGACGCTCTGGAAATAGTAAAAAACCGATAAACACTCACCCCTAAGATTCATTTCCTTTACTTTGAAGTGTTGAATGTTCATCTTTGTTCCCCTGAAGTCGTAGAGGTACAAACTGTGGTACTGGGAGCCGTTCAATTCCATGAAGTGCAGGAATCGCCTCTCGAATTGAGGTGACAATGCTTCAAATATTGGAATTCATGAGCATGACAATACAAAGGAGATGATTGTCTTCATGTGTCTCGGAAAAGGATTCCTCCACATCATGCGAGTGCACGGCTATCAGTAACACAATTTGTACCACTGCGACTCGAGGGGGAAAAGTAACACATGAATCATTGTGGCGGGTGTGTATCTTTGATTTTTTAATATTTTCAGAGCGTCCCAACCACTGGAGAATTTGTTTCAATTTTTTTTAAACTCGGCGTAAGTGTTCTTAGATGAATCGACCATACGAATGAGCGTCTGGAGAATTTATTGAAAATTTTTTCCAAAATAGGGATGTATTTACTCAAAAATTGACCTTATTGATAAATAGAATATAAAAATCACGATTCTCCAAGTTCAAATAGCAGATATTTTCAATTTTTCATTTTCAGACTATTCCAGCAACTGAAGAATTTCTGGACTATTTTTTTCAAACTCGGCGGAGGTATTAACATAAGATTTGACCTTTTTGATAAACAACATACCAAAAATCAGGGCTTTCCATGTTGAAAAAGTTGATTTTCTGGATTTGGTACTATTTCTAGATCGTTCCAGAAACTGGAGAATTTTTTGACTATTTTTTTCAAACTCAGCGGACATGTTTACATAAGAATTGAACGAATTGTGGAATGAAATACCAAAACTCACGATTCTCCAGGGTGAAAAAGTGGATTTCTCCGATTTATTGTCATTTCCAGACCATTACAGCGGCTGGAGAATTTTTTGACTATTCTTTTTCAAACTTGGCGTACATGTTTACTTAAGAATTTACCTAATTCATGAACAAAATACCAAAAATCGCGGTCCTCCAGGGTAAAAAATTAGATGTTCTCGATTATTTCTCTTTTCCAGAAGGTTCTAGCGGCTGGAGAATTTTTTGACTATTTTTTTCAAACTTGGTGTACATGTTTACTTAGGGATTGAACGAATTGATGAATGAAATACCAAAACTCACGGTCCTCCAAGGTGAAAAATGGATTTTCTCACTTCTCTTCTATTTTCAGACTGTTCCAGCGACTGGAGAATTTTTCAACTATTTTTCTCAATCTAACGTACTCCACCTAATCGGTGGACGTGTTTACATACGAATTGACCAAATCGATAAACGAAATACTAAAAATATATTTTTGGTCTATCAACATTCCCATTTCAGGAGGGGGGTAGTTAGTAGATGAGAATACAAGCAAAAAATTTGGTCACCTCATCCGGACTAACTACCCCCCCCCCCCCTCCTGATATAATTTCCCGTAGCGTAAAAAAAAATCGTTGTCTTTCGTTGTTATTCCCATTTCATCTCATGGAGGAGTGCGTATTTTTCACATCGAACATTGGCCATTGATTTCTCGCGGTCTATTGCGGTAGCAGTCATAGATCACCCCGCTATTTACGGAAAAATCACAGAAATTCATTAAATATTGATTTTTTTGGGAATGTTGCACCTCACCGAGGACTATGGTACTCATGTATGTTGTAGTAGAGGGTATGGCGCTTTAAATGAATGATTTTCCCCAGGTGCGTCCCCCCCCCCGATTTTTTTTTTATTCGAGTTTGAAATTTTGTTATAGCTAGAAACTAGGGGAAATATGAATGGTTTTTTTTGAAAAAATTACCATGGATGAACGTTCACATATACTAAAATGTCCTCAAGTTTCATCGCTGTGCGATCATTATTGGCTGAGATATAGCCATTTGGATTTTAGGCCTAAAAATCACTCTGCAGCCCATGTGGGTGAGCGGATGGGTCCAATTTTTTGGATTTAGAGTTTTCTCATTGGGGACAACATTTTGACGGACATTTGAAACATTTTCCGACCAAGGCCATTTTCCCCCCCTTACCCGGCTGGAGCCTTTCCTGAAGTACTTAAGGACCACGCGTCCCGGTAAATAATTTGTTTCCCCTCTGAAGCCCTGGAAAAAATGGGAAAAACTATTCCTCTGGTCTCCCATTTCGATATCGATTGTCAATGCAGTCAATAAAAAGACTGCTGTATGTTTGGTGACTTTGCTACTCGCAGAGAGAATATTGTGGCCATAATTTTGTAATGAAGGCCATGAAGAATCTCAATTATGCTCAACCAGTGCAGTAATGATCGAATTGGCGCAATTTTGACGTACAGTCAATTTTTGGATCGATATCAATCTAGAATATTGGGAGTCGACTCAATCTAGACGTCAACGATAAATAGATATTCGATTTTGAATCGACTTCCAGCCATTTTAGGTAGATTTGGACGGAATTAAATCGAATGAAATTGACTTTTGGTCGAAATAGCGAGTCGATTTGGGTATCATACGGTTCATCGGGTGTGCCCTGCGCCTGCTCGTGTGATTAGCTTAGTCATAGCTTGCCGACTTATGAAATCTTATTGGTTGAAAAGAGTGTCCATTGGTCACACGGTCTATGAGTTTCTGCTCTATTAGTTTTTTTTTTTTTTTTTTTTTTTTTTGTCATCTGAGTCAACGAGAATATCATCATTCTCGATCAGGAAGATGGATTCTACCTTTAAATCATGACTTTGCAACACTGCACGTCCGAACTATTCTGATTAGTACACTAGATATGTATGGATTGATTACTATCCCGTTCCTTGGTCCTAGGTTGAAATTTTTCTCTCATAGTTAGGCGAGTCTGAAATTTTTCAAATCTCATATTTAAGGTCCCAAACATCCTGGATAATGGACGGCGAACAATTTTCAAGAAAAAAATTCATAAAATGGTTTTCCTAATTCTGAATAAGAACAGAATGGCTCCTTGAGAGAATTGTATGGTCTCTGCGTATTTGCGCTGATTTTAGGAAGAGAAAATTAGAAAATTTTCGAGAATCACTTCTGGCTTTCAGAAGGTAAGTCGGTCTACATCTCAAGTTCAACTATTCGTGTGAACGTGTCCTCATCATCTAAAAATACACTGAATATTTCTCATCAACCTCTTCTCCTTTTCGAATTAGATGCTTCAACAAAGAAGTACTCGGTCAAGGGTGCAAAACACGACGTAGGCATATTCGTGAGCGCTCCACGTTAATTACAACACGTCTCGAGAACAATGATAAATACTGCAATACTTATAAAATCTCAAGGTCCGAAAAAGCAACTTCTCGACCAGAATTTTACGTACAGTAATACGTACGGACTACGACAACTTCTCTCGACCAGTCACGTGATATTTTTCTTTTATAAAAATAATTGATGATCGTATTTTCTCGCGCGACGCCTTCACTCAAATTCCACGACAGCAAACGATTTCCGCACTTCAAGAACATCCTCCGGCTCCTCTTCTGTCGCGTTTTCCTCTCTTTAACCATCTTACATCATCTACACAATCATATATCATCGCACTATTTTCATGTTCAACGTGTCAAGGATAGAATGGAACGACGAGTACAATAATCCTATTAAATTTGAAACTCAAACCGTATAGATACCTGTAAGTACGCCGAGAGCGTGTATCTGGGCACATACTCGTGCGACTTGACAACACAGCGCCTTAATGCGACTTATACAACAAACAGTACACATTTTCATCCATTAAAAAGAGTGGAGAGAGAAAAAGAAGAAGAAAAAAAAATACAAAAAACCGGTCGTATAATATCTACCTAGATTTATATGCATACGTTGTTGTGGTCTCTGATAGTGGCAGTGTCAGTGTGCATTGTGTATTGAATCGGGAGTACGACTGGAGTCAGGAGCATCGAAGGTGTATTAACGAGTAATTCAAGACTAGGTACTCTTCTTTCGATCGCGGTTTTTTAGTTGCCCGCAGACAGCGGGATGAATTTCGCGCGCTTTCACAAGGGTAACCGTTCCATCCGAAAACTATAGACGAAATTTACGACGAGGATATCCCGCCCACCCCGTTGAGAGCGTTTCATATGATTTTCCTAGCTACCTATGTAGGAAAAATTGTTCAAGGTTCTCGAGCACAGCTCATTGTTTTACGCATGTAGCTCTTGACCTCAGACGAATTATAGACATACACGATTAGGATAGGTAATCATCCGATATAGGCATTCCCTGCATGAGTAATGACGATTGAGAAATGATGTAATTACCAACAACACTCACCTATTCGTGATATTACATGGACTTCGCCTCGACTCCTCGATTATGGCAGTGGTTTTTAAACGATGCTCATCGCACGGTCCTATCAGCAATTCTTTACCTCCATTCTCGAACGGTGAACTAGCTCGTCTGATTTCCAGCGAACGAGGCTCGCGCTCCACGACGCCGGGTACACATAACGAAACTCGCCTACTTCTTAACGATTCGACGATTTCTTTGTCGAAAGATAAATTCCGATTCGCGGCACTCGCGTCGACTTTGGTATCCGAATTTGACACAGCCGGTTTGAAATTCGCGCACGGGCTTACCGCGATATCTTTAGGCTTGAACGAGATCGTAGGAGGCCCGTCCTTGCGAGGTGATCTATCCGTCGATTCTCTCTCCGAAGTGGAAGCGGCTAGAGAAGCCGAATAAACCGAAGGTAACTGATTAGCGTCGACGAAACCGTTTAAATCGGAATTTGAAGAAGTGGCGAACGATGTCGGTCTATTCAACTGCAAAAATTAAATTTTTTAAAATCTGCGAATTAGTCGTTAAAATATACTTATGACAGAAGTGTTTTATATTAATTACCCGTGTATAAAGAGTTCGAGGTACTCGTCTTTTAATTACCCGGACGCCGCCGCCGTGCCTATATGCCGGGGTAAATTGGCGTCGTGCCCGAATGTGCTGATTAACGATTTGTTGGGCTGATATTACGATAATAACGGTGTAATAATCAAAGCGTGTGAAATTTTGTGTTTCCCAGTTAATGACGTCTGAAGTCTTCTGATGAAGGCGGAGACGAGAAGAAAATATGATCGTTCCACTTTTTGCGTAACGTGGGTCAATGAAATAATTCGTGTTTGAGTGCGTTCATTACGTTCAGTAAAAAGTGTGAACGTTTCTTTCAAAATTTTAACATTACCTGAATATCGTTCAGAGAAAGGGCCAGAGAAAAATTTACGAGAAATGACACTGAGAATCGCTCGGAAGCTTTAGATAAATCTCTTATTTCTATGGACGGAGAAGACAATATTTTGTATGAATGGAGCTCTTAGGAGTCGAAGTTTTGTAATGATTATGCGTGTGAAGACGAAAAAGTTCACGCTGATAAGGGATTTATGCTACTTTGCCTTTTTTCCGTAGTTAATATATGGACCTACAGATATTCTCATCATATGTGTGTTAGTGTGTGAACAGTGAAGGGATGAAGTGGCTTCGAATTCCTTAGAAAGTGATCAACATTTGCAAGCTATGCTAACACACTTATGTTATGAGAATTCTTCTAAATCCTCAGCTAACCCACTGATGAAAAAATTTATCGTATACTCAGGACAAGTATTATTCTGCTTGTGCGCCGGTCTGATTTTGAGGATAGACCAGCCTACTCTAGCAAAAATTCTTCAATTGACTAGTCAAAGAAGTGGGGTTGAAAAGTACTGAGGCCTTACTCGAAAGCTTGAAGCCAAACTCGGGCCTGCTTTTGCGAGTCCGAGCTTACAACTGTATTCAGTTCTACACGAATTTTTATTCTTATTCAAAATGTTTGATAGTGTCGAGCATGCTCAACCAGGTATGCAAATTCATACCTCATCTGGCAACCAAAACGCAGCCTATTCGAGAATTACAGTAAAAAGACACCTGATTTCTGTGAGTAATTCAGAAAACACTAGCCAACTGAAATCCAGAAAAAAATCGCATTAACTCCTCGCTAGATGCAGAAGGAAAGTCAGAGCGAAGATCTTCAATTTAGCCGGTACCGCGCCCAGGCTAGCGTCCTCAAGGCAGCGTCCTAGGGCCAGTCTTGTACTCGCTGTATACAGTGGATACGCCAACTAGCCTGGCTTTATTTGTAGATGATACAGCACTTTTCTCAACATCTCATGCTATTGAAGAAGCTCTTCAACGGGACGCGGGTCAAGTTTCGAAATAGATGAACCGCCGGAGTCTTTTCTTCACGTCCTTATTCCGAGTTCCCATTGCAAATAGGGAAAGCCATCCTACCGAGAGCCAATTCGGTCAAATATCATGGAATGCATTTAGATACTCGCTTAACAAGGGGAAATCCATCCAAAGCCAAATGTGATATCCTGAAGAAAATGGCGAAAAAGTACTCCTGGCTCATGGGAGAAAATCGGTACGAAGTCTCGAAAACAAGAGATTGATTTATCTCTCTTTCAAGAAGCCAATATGGACCTACGGTATTGCTCTATGGGGCATGGCCAGCCGATCCAATATACTTGAAATCAAGGTTCGACAGAACTACATCCAACATTTCATCACCTACGCTTGTAGGTATACGCGGAATGACGATCTCCATCGCGATTTGGCAATCCGCACTGTTCACAAAGAAATTGAACACGAAACACACCTTCACAATCTCGTTAATCCCTCAGCCATTGGACTCTTAGATAACTCAGAGAACGTCCGTAGACTGCGAAGAACACGCCTACCTTTTCAACTACTTTTATAGACTAGTGTAGCTATGCCCTATGTGTAGAGTTTAGTTATATAATTTTGAAAAAATCACATTGGCTTCCGAAAAATTTGAGATATTCTTGCTTCAAAGTGGAAAACGACCACAAACCCTTTGTTCCACTCCTTTCCCAAAGAAACCTTGTTGATATCCCCACTCGAATCCAACGTTTCAAGATGCGGCTTATGAATTTCGTTTTCACTATTCAGCATGTACCTGGAACAAAATTTCCTTGTGGTTGATTGTTCATCCCGCACACCATGTGGGGATTGACAAACTCGGAAGTGGAAAGCTACGTCAAATATGTCACTACATTTTACTCTCCGCAGCATCAAAGGAAAGATTTGAACAAACAGGCAAAGTACAACAAGATGTTTTAGAATGTCGCGATGTTCTCAAATGTCTGACTGAAGGGCAGCCAGAAGATATCAAACGAATGCCATCCACCATACGACAGTGGCATCCCCTCCAGTATCTTCTAACCACCAGAGGCGGTATCCTTTGTAAAGGTGATTGCGTTACCGTACCTAGAGAGCTTCGCTCAGAAATCTTAGCTCCATAGGTCTTGTCCATTGCCTCCAACGGACGCGGAATGCAGTTCTCTGGCCAGGATTGAATGCAGACAGACACTACCTTAATCTGTCTCAAGTATGCATGAGAAAAAAAGTACTCTATGATACAGACGAAACTCCTGGAGGACGGTATCAAAAATTTGCCGCATGGACTATACAGAATTTGAGAAGGCCCACTATTTGGTAATAATTGTCTATCAGAAGCATGATTGCAACTGAAATGATCAACTGTTACCACTCGTTATAGTACATCACACAAAGTATTTTCCGACTCAGGAGCCCAGTCCACCAACGCTGAACGAGTTTGCAATTCATCCAACAGCTCATCAAATTACTTTCAGGCCAATGAAGAAGCAGAACAGACTGTGAAACTATTAAAACGCTACTTGAAAAACACAGAAACGACCCCACATTGACACTTCTAATATATCGGGGCACACCAAACGCATCGGGCTACAGTCCAACAGAATTGCTGATGGGAAGAAGTCTCCGTACCCGTCTCCCTATTCTACCAAATCAGCTACAGTCTCAGCCAATTGGTTATGTTGAAATTAAGGAAATGTAGTGTGAATACCAAATAGTGAATAGAGCCTACTGTCATAAAGTATGCTGACGTCTGTGCCATATTGGGCTGATCGTTGATCAAGGGAAGTTCTGTATGACTGCGAATGTTAGGACCTGGGTAAGTAGCTAAAGCCCAAGGTAGCCGATGGATTGTGCTGACCCATGGGTATCCTGAGTAATGCTAGTCTTTTCAGTATTCAAGTGGCGTTTTGTATGCTCCCAAGTCAAGCTTTGGAGCCACAATTCCTCTAGTGATGGCCCAGGTCAGGACCTCATCGATCGAAACCCTTGAATAGGATTTCAGGGTAGAAATGGGCGTCATCGTTTGAGGATCTCTTGAAAATAAGGGCTGTGACGTGAGACTTCCAAGATGATCGGTACCGGCTGGTCAGATAATGAAGTGAATCAGAGAAGCCGGGAAGATCTGGTCACATTCTAACAATGCTTGAAGGAACAGTCTAAGGCTTGGGATGCGCGTGACCGCCAGTTAGGTAGAACAAGTAGGAGTAAATTGCAGTTGTGCTCAAACGAGTTCTGGCGGAGACTCGGGAAAATTACGATTTTAGAGCTGTGGGAGAAAAGTTGTCCTTCGAACGAATCGATCATTAAAAATAGTAATCGATTATCTCATTATATTTTGGTATACATCGCAATAATGAAAAAAATAAAAATGTTTCTTCGAAGTTTCTGTCCTAAACTATAACTGGCTTTTTGAAGATCGTAGAAGGTTATTCTTGTACACTTTTCTCCATCATTAGCAACCGAACTGTCATAAACATCGTCCTTGTCATTAATTTGATTGTTTTCTCGATCTTTTGCCAAAGTAAAAATATTACCTTTCCCCGAGAGTCATATTTGCTTAATTATGTTAAACGAGTGATTAGTAATAACATAATTCTAGAGCCTAATTTAGGAGGATCGCAAAAGAATTTAGGGACAGTAAAGATTACGAAGGAACAGGAATAGCTGAAATTAATGATAGCTAAAAATTCAACCTTCAACGCATTCCTTATGTAGTTGGAAAAAACGAGCCTATTTTGAACTCTGATAGAAGAAGAGGAAGAAGTAAGTAGATCGTATACTCATTAGTTGAACAACAAAAAACGCAAATTCTTTTTTCATTCTCAGTGAGGGACTGAAAGGTCCCTACCTACCTAAATAGCTTCGTGTGAGAACGTACTTGATCACTGTAGACAACACCAGATATTCTTTCTTGAGGGTAGGGTCTTTAGTTTTAGAAAAAAAATTTATTTCGCTGGTATTTTATTGCCCGAAAGAGATGACTAGTATAGAGTCCAATTTTCGGAGTAACCTCTGAATCGCCAAACTGCTCGAACCTATGGAAAGAATAGATCGAAAATGTTGACCAGCTAGCCCTTGCTTTTGCCCTCTAGATTCCCCCCCCCCCCCGTTTTGCTCATTCAATGTCTTTAGTTTACGAATTACGAAAGGTACTCTACAAGAATGCATCTCCAAATAACATCATAACAAATTGAAAACAGCGGTTTGAGTTAGGAGGACTGCGGACTTTTTTGTAGTATTTCTGATCTCTTGGAAGTCTACTACGTATCCGACATCAAATAGGGAAAGAAGGTTGTAGACAGAAAAAATTCCGAACGTATTCTAGGTAGATAATTAAAACAAATACGAAGATAGGCTCAGGCGAAATCTTGATAAATAAAATCCTAGAAACGGGAAGGAACAGCGAAGAGTAAATATTCGAATCTGCTGGAAGTTCATTCATGGATGAAATGAAATCAGTCATCGATTAATCAAATTACAGAACGAACATGACAAGTAAAAATAAAGGAATGCATTAAAGGAGTGAGAAAAATCAAACGAAGAAAAGTAAATAGTAGGTAGGCCTATAGGCCTAATCGTACAGAAAGCCGAATTTCGGAAAATACGATAAACGAAGCGAAACCGATCTTTACTCATAACCAGAAGAGGTCTCATCAACAAAACAGAGCTCTTTCGATTTTCCGTTTTGTTTACCCTACATATCCTCGAAGGAAGTTCTGGTTCTCCGAAATTAAACAAGACTAGGCCTTCTACCAGATCGATATCTCGAATACAAATTAAATTTTCAAATACATCGTTAAAATTCATGACGTCATTAAGTGTACGCGAGCGTTATCTTCCTATTGCACGAATTCTGGTTTCAGAATCAACTGGACTTACACACACAGCGCCAAATTTTGTGGCAGCTCGTGCTTTCCTCGAGAAAATGAAGTGTAAAATTTTGGCAAGAGACCACTTCGATAAATATCGTTTTAAAACCGATCAATTATTTTTTCAGATTATTCTGACTATACCTAAAAGATCTTCAAATTTTTTCTCAGAATTTTTCAATGATTCCTAAAAATTTTTAGTTTTTCAAATGACTTCTCGAGCTATTTTGAAGCACAAGGGGTAGATATGCAGTGGCGTCACCAAAAAATTTCTACAAGGGGGGCTTTGAACATAATTTGGTACAATACTTTATTCTTTTTGTAATTTTGATCTTATTTTCAGCAAAACTTCTAACCCCCACCCTCGGCTGCACTATGGGATAAAAAATTTTCAGCATCTCACTCTTAAGCACATTTTTGGCCCCTTTTGTTCACTAGAAAATTCATCATGAAAATTTTTGTCTTAAACTACTTCGAATTTATAATTCTCTTGTACTTGTTACAATAGTGGAAAAGCTTACTAGGACCAGTTGTTAAAAGTTCGTTTTAAAGGAGGTAGTAAGATTTTTATACCGGTGCGATCTTACGGGTATTCTATGATAATCACTTTTTCGGAAGCCTTCCAAATTTTACCCCTCACTTTGCTCACTTTACATCCTCATACAAATTAAGAAAAATTGGGAAATAAATTTATAATATTTTTTTTTTCGTTTGATTGCGAATATTTGAACTGCGTTCTAGGGTCGCAAGGATGATGCTGGCAAATATTAAAAATATACCGCATATAGTTTGACTGAGTTGGGTGTTGGGTGATTTGAAGGACAACTTCCGAACTAATGTCAACTCACATAAACTGTTACACCATCAAAACAAGTGGTAATCTTCCCCATATACCCACTATGATCCATTTTTTCATTCCTATATTCGGTTACAATAATCGATGATTCATTAGACTTGCTCTATATTGTTATTCTCATATTTCCCTAAAAAAAAAAAATATTCTGACACGAACTCGAAAAATGATTTAGGAGTCCGATATTATCCACGATTATCTGGAGGGCTTAATTATCGTCCGTATCCAGTATAGAATTCAGGTAGATACAAAAACCAGATGTTACGTGAGGGAAAACAAAGCGTATACTCATCACAAATTAAGACAAAAAAAAAAAAATGAAAATGAAATCAATACGCACGAACAAGATTTGTACCGTACTGTTAAGTCTACGTACCTGCTGACATAGTTTGGCCATATCCACCGGCTGTATTTTGTAAAGAGTGGCCAGTTTCTCCAAACGCTCTCGAGCCTGCGGTTCGACGGCGATAACGAATGCATCTTGAACGTTGTTCAAATCGATTTCTATAACATAAATTATGCACACACAGTTTGATGAGAAGCGATTCAAAGATATATAGAGAAACACGTAATTTAGCCGAGGGACTCGACTAATTTCGTATATTATTATAATCTAATACCGGAGTCGAATTGAGGGTCGTAACAGGTCGTCTAAATAGTTACACTTTATGAGTGCGCGGGACCATAAATAATCACCAAAGAAACTGCTGGTATATTTAAATGTGACGTTCAGGTTTAGAGGGAATACTTTGCTAACAATTGCCGTATTGATAGAGAAGATAATATCTTTGATTCCGCGCCATTTCCCCGAATGACAGTAACTCCGAAAAAAATTTGGTTTTTCGAAAAAAATTGATTTCAAGGTTAAACCTTAATTTTTTACGTAGTACGTACTCGCTTCTGTACGAGACTCTTGAAACAATTAGTCAGGGATTTGTGAAAATCGGCCCACAGAATACGGAAGTCCTGGCACCATAGTCCAGGAAAATTAGATCAAATAATGACGTTTGCTAAAAATAATTCGCGTAAAGCTTGAGACCCCCTTCACTTCCCCTGGGTGGGTTAATTTTCCTTGACCAGTGAAGAGATCCTTGCGGAGTGGATTTCAGAATGCGAAAAAAATTCAAAAAAAAATTTAGATCCTATTTCATGTATCCAGATAGCGAAGGAGTTTGAATCAATAGCGTTACAATACAGCTAGAAAAGATATGAGAGATGTAAAACTAACTTGACGCTCATTCTGGATTCTTTAGGGTAGCGTGGACTTAATAATTGCTAATAATACAGCTTATGTGACGTTATTAGCATCAGAACCATTTTGAGTGTGATTAGATTTTTATATCGACAGGAAATTCAACCTTTGTTGCTAGAGGTTCTCAATGGCCCTCATTATTATTACTACTCATCCATGTCTGCGAGTAGCGAAGTCTCAAGAAAGCGATCATAGCATCAACACATTGAAAGTCTATCTGCGTATGTTATCAGAGAATTATTTGACTTGAAAGAACCGCCGAATTCAGGTCGATCGAACAATTTAGAAAAGTTGGTTTGAAATCGACTTCAGATCGACGTGGATTTAGGGTCGATTTAAAGTCGACCAATACACACTCCCAGATGACTAGAAATTGACTAGTGATGGGCGATAGTCGATAGTATCATTCTATCGATAGCCTTAAAATTGTTTTCGAGGTACTATCGATAGTTTCGATAGTTTTCGAGGTGCGAAATATCGATCAAGAGAAAAGTACTTATGACCAACGTAGTGATAGATACATTTCCCCTGATCGTTACATTTGTTTGAAAAGTCTGTCAAGGAATGCATCATAGAGTTACCAGATGATAGACACGACTGTAAAAAATCATAAAAACGTGGTGTCTTGCCCATTGTACAACTGATAACGCCTGATTGATCTTAATTCATTGAACTGGCACACATTTTTGATTTTCACTATTGTCAATCCGAACCAATTTTTTGATTTTGATAAGAAAAGGAAAAATTTTCTAACTATCGACGATACTATCAGCGTTTCTTTTTCTACAAAACTATCGATAATATCGATAGTCTATCGATAGTTCCGAACACTAAAATCGACGGTTCATCGACGCAACAGAGCAGTAGATTTCAGATCGATAGGAAAATTTGGAGAAGTCTGCTTAAAATCGACTCAAGATCGTCGATCTGAGGTTTATTTGAGGCGGTTGAAAGTCAACCAGCTCCCACCACCGAAAAACTATAAATCGACGCAATAGAGCAGTTGATTTTAGGTCGATAAAGAATTTGAAGAAGTCGACCTGAAATCAACGTGGCGAATAAGTCGAAATGGAACTGATTTCAACAGTATATCGATGCGATCTCGACCAAGACTTCGAAAGAAGTGAATTCCCTAATCGAAAATCGACTTCAAATCGACGGTCAACAACGTTTCCAATAATATTCAATAAATCATCTTCTTAACATAGGTAATCCTCAAATAAAATTATTGAAGTGGACTAATGAAGCATTTATTTGCCAATATTCTCATCATTTCTTCATACTTTGAAATCTTCAAAGATTTATTGAAGTGTAGCGCAGATTATATATTTTTTTGGCTGAGATTGAGAATACGTACCAGCGAGAGAAAAAAAAAAAAAAAAACTAATCGCTGTTCACCACAATTGTACAACTACAACCGTAAACCACATTTATGGATTGTGTCAACTCAAGCTTATATAATTTATGAACTCGATCCTCCTTAATTCCATAACAAGAAGGATTTAGAAGTATTAATTTTCCAAGATCGTCTGCTCTTCTCATTCCTTTTCTTTTTTTTTTTCGTCACAAAACAACTCGTCGTGACTTTTGCGGAGAATAAATTCTCAAATTAAGTGCTCGTAATAGATTTTTCTTCTTTACTTTTTATCCGGTTAACAAAATAGTCTGCAGACGAACAAAATATAAAAATAGATCCTATCAGATACTCTCTTCAAAAAAAAAGTGGTTCCATTCGGTAGCTAATTGACGAAAAATGATCTAGACAATCACGACGCATTATGAATTTAACACGATTCTTTAGCGAACGTGTACACGATGTGCACCTATAATTTAAAAAGAAAAAAAAAAATAGATAAAGAACGAAGATCTTAAGAAGCATTCAACAGTAAACGAGTGAAGAAATTTTACATGAAAATTAATTTCTTCAGTATCATCGCAGCGCAGCTTTGTAGAAAGGGGGAACAGGCTTTTTAGAGTGAACTATTTTATTCGACCAGTTTCTCGCAGACGCGTTCGTGAATGATGTCCTAAATGAATTTTCACTGTCGTAAAAACAGCGGTCAAACCATTTTGATCGGAAGCGAGTCTGCGCCACTGGAAAGTTGTAGAAGAAATTATACTCGATTTAATGCGATTCTTTATTTCTGATTCTCAGCTTAAACGTACTTTCATAGCCTGTAGCGGTGAAGTACTGGTTATCATATTAGGTCTGTTATGATAATGTTTTATCTTTCTTTGTCAAATACCTCCGAGTGAACGTTACGGACAGGCGAGAGCACAATATGTCAACGCTCAATTCTTTTCTTTCTTCCGAATCGATAAAATCTGAAAATTTTCCTAAAAGGACCGAGTTTTTCAAAAGACTTATTTGAATATTTTGACTATTCGTATGAAAATTAGTAAAAATATATTCGTGTAATAGAATACCTATAACTTGTCGAGAAGAGGCTCGTGATTGCCTGCGAATTGACAAAACTAAAACCGTTACCTATGTATCCGATACAAAACAGTATACAGTAAAAGAAAGAGCCGGAAATCGCTGATTAGAAGCCTATCAAACTTTTTTACATAACGTGCGAGCACTACGGGTAGTAAATTGTGGAATTTCTATAAGAAATTGTCATAAAAATTATTGACGACTTGTACAGGGAGGAGGGGAACGAGGAGGAAAAACCAATTCATTGCACAGACTAACACGACAATATCGATAGGGGGTAACTTGTAAGAATGATCATTTCAAATTTTAGTTCCAGCGATGTTATTGGAAAGTGTAACAGTGTCTTTACTAACAAGACGTCATAGGTTGGTGATTATTTGTATATCCTACTCTAAGGGATCTATAAAGGGCATCAACGTGGGAAATTACACTAAATTGTAACACTTACATCGCTGACTCTAATCTACCTTGACCTACATAGGGACTACCCTGGACAAGGTGGAAATCGAGAGTAACGATAAACTGGTAGACTTGACAAACATATTTGGGACCATACCAAAGGAGGAATTTTTCACCCTGACGTGAAACAACAGATAACAAGGAAATTCCAAGGGTCTGAAATACGCCGAAGTAGTGGAAAAGATCATGGGCCAGAACTACTGCCGATTCAATAACAAGTTCTACAGCTAGTAAGAAAAAGAAAGATTTTCTGGTAGAGCCAAAACATAAAGACCATCTACCAGTAAGTGAGGTCATTTATATTTTAACTTTGTGATGAAGTCATGGCCCGATTTGTGAATTTTTCTTACAGAGGTGCATGCCCCGTTCATAGACTAATATAGACGCGGTGTACTGTATTATAAACTGTCTAGCTCAGAAGGGGGGGGGGAGGCATTAACATTAGTGACGTGGATTGAACTCGAAGATTTCAGAATCAGGCTCGGAGGTCACGGCTGATGACGTCATATTTTATTATAAAGGAAGAGAAGGGATAGAATATACAGGATCATTAGGGGGTGTGGGGAAACTCACGGGGATGGTGTGAACTGCACAATTTTGAAATTAGTGGCTAGGATTCAGGATTTGTGGAACTCGCAGATTCTCAGAATCATGTCTAGGGTTCCTTGCCGGAGGGTTAACTCGAGGGGTTTGTGGGAACTCGCAAATTTTGGGATTGGGGGCTAGGATTCAGGTAACTTCAGGAAAGACGTGTTTCTTTGGGGAGAGGGGACTCGCGGGGGTAGTGTGAACTCGCAGATTTTGGAATGAGGGGCTAGAATTCAGAATACTTCAGGAAAGACATGAAACATATAAAAATCTAGTGATGGGGTCACCGCTGTCACAAATACTGTCGGAAATACTCGTATATTATTTTCTTGTTTCGTACTCTACTTAATTGTCGCAGGGGTCGGTCCTTAGGCCGCTTTTATGGTGCGCCGCATTGAACTGGATATTTAAGGTGAAGCTGCCACCGAGGATTCAGCTTATCTGCTATGCGGATGATACCCTGGTGGTATGCATTGCCGAAATAACCGTGGCGGTGGAGAGCTGGGTAAAACGGGCTCTAGAGGTGAAGATGCGTTGGATCGTGTCGACTAAACTCAAACTTGCAGTTGATAAGACGGAGACCACTTTATTCATGATCCGTCGGAAGTTCAGTCCACCCATCTTTTGCCTGCAAGGTGTGGAAATAGTAACCAAGAAGCGAATGAAGTACCTGGGCATCTGGTTTGACTCAACGCTGAGATTCGGGCACCATTCCTGATCGCAGCGGAAAAGGTGGGCCGGGTAGTTGGATACCGTCTGATGAGGAACCTAGGAGGACCGAGAGAAGCAAGAAGAAGGAACATGATGAGCACCGCCTCGTCGATCCTCCTATATGATGCGCCAATATGGGCCGACTCCATGAAGATACCATATAGAAGGAGAGAGATGGTAAAGATCCAACGAAGAGCTGCGCTCAGGTGTCTTAGTGCCTGTCTCGACGGAGGCTCTTTGTGTATTAGCATGTTTACCACCAATCGAGCTCCTTGCTGAGGAGAGAGCGGTGGTGTTCAAAGCAAAGAAGACAACGACGACCAACCAAGAGGCTTTACGGGTCAAGCAGGAGGCCAGGCGCTCTTGCTCGTAAAATAGAAAGCAAGAATTGCGCAGAGCGAGCTGGGTACATGGTCAACCCGCGTGCTAATACGCGACCTTGATGAGTGGATGAACCGACACCATGGTCAGCTGAACTTTCACCTGATGCAAGTGTCAAGCGGCCATGGCTGCTTCAACAAGTTCCTTCACGAGAAGTTAAGGAAAATTGAGCAAACAACGTGTTCGCACGTAACCAAGGGCGGGATGATGGACCACAACACTCCTTATTTGAGTAAGGGATGTAGAGGCGTAATCGGGACGAGCTCAGTCGGTCTCTTCAAGAGATCGGGGTAGATGAAGCGCTTGACCCAAGTAGCCTGGTATCCACCATTACCAGGTTCCGAAGAAACATGGAACCAGGTCTCTGCACTTGCGGCCACCGTCATGAAGAGGAAGATGGGCCGGGAATGGAATAGGCAAATGCAGAACCACGCGCACCTGTGTACCATCAACGTCCAGATTTGCAGGAAGAAAACGAGGAAGATCATCCCTGAAGATAGAAGTAGATGAAGAAACTCCAACAACAATCTACTATATTGTGTAATGTGGTGGTATCGTTGTTGTGTGTATTTTCATACTTTTTGCGTGCCGGGTGGGGGGGGGGGGCATTGCAGCTCGGCGGTTGCCCAGTAGAAGAGGGGGTTCGCCGGGGAGATTCGTCCTTCGCTGAAGTTATACCCGAAAGGGTCGATTCCGGTGTTGGAGGAAACAAAATTAAATGCATACGCCACCCGCACCTACTCCATCATGGAGGACGGGCGGCGTTTGCAAATGCGACACAAACGCGTTTCTTCGTAATTGGCCCCAATAGGCTGTGTGCGGGCACATAAAAATGGGAATGACATGGAAAACAGGTACTGAAAAGTCGCAAGTTCACCAAACTTTTGGCAACGTGTGATCAAGCATCAATTATGCGATGAATGGAAGCATCTAATTTTCTTTGGAAAAGAATAATGAGACCATAAACTATCTGGAGCTAACATAACAGAAGAGAACCCAGAAGCCAACGCACACCGATCCACCATCCCAAACGACTCCTACCACCACCCTAGGCACAAGTTAGCGGTGGTTAGAAATACTGTTAACAATCTCTCTCCTGAAGAACAGTGAAAAGAGACGGAAAGAAATTGAGATAGTGAAACAGTTCGCAGCAGCCAATGGCTACTCTAGAGACGTGGTTGACGGAGTCCTTAGGAAAATAAAATCATATAACGGCACAGTGAGAAAGTACTCTGGATCAGTAGAAAGTAGACGAACAAGGTGATAAAGGCGTTCAATGGTTATGGCGTGAATGTGGGCATCCATGAAAACCCCTCCCATGTGATGAGAATGAGCAATGACTAGACGGTAGGAAAAGAGGAGAGGAAGTTGAGGGGAGTGTACAAGCTCAGGCATTTACATTGGTGAGAAAAAGGAACACGAAATATCAAGGGAAAAATAAGATGGGAAATGACTGTTTGGAAAACACTGCAATGAAAAAGGGCATTATTTCAAGTCATACACGTAGAAAACCGCATAAAGAGAAAAAAATTCTGAAATTCTGCTGACAGATGGAGATTGCAAAGGTGAAGAGAAGAAAAGTCAGCCTCTTGAACAATTTATTAATTACATTTGACAGCAAATGATTATTAAGCTTGGTGATTAGACAGAATCGACCAATAGTAGTCTTGTAAGCTGAGATTTTTAATATGTAGTGCACTACTTCCACCACGCGAAGCCCATCAATCACCCATAACCGACGTTGATTTTCAGTCGACATCAATTTATAATAGCGGATGGAGCAACGAAAACAAATCTTTCTCGAATTTATGCATGAACGCCCCAGAGATGAGGGAGTCAGACGGGAACCGATAGGTACGCCGACTTCATCCAAAAACTCATAGAACTTTTTTCCAAATTTGCAAAAATTGAGTGTTGAGAAGTGGGGGAGACCAGCGCCAACAATGAGCTCACCTAGAAACGCAGGTGAAAAACTAGACAAATTTTTTAGTCTGGGGATTTTTGTTCTCAACGACCCTCCTACCAGCCACTCAAGAGGCGGACCAAGAATTTCATCACCAATAACGTTGTGTACAGAATGTCGTGTCGTATTTCCAAATTGTAATGATAAGCTCGCTGTCGTTAATAAGTGGTACAATATCGCTAATGAAAGGCTATTAACAGTTCTCTCATTATTGATTGTCGCTGCTTTTAATGAAAATAATCTCCTTCCGACGTCTCGCGTAGCGAAATTCAAACCAAAACAACGTATCTTTCAATCCTTTACCGTAGTAGACTCTCACTGTGTATTCGATACATCCCGTATAAAAAAAAAGAACGACAAACTCCGATACGAACTTTCGATTCGGAATCATTACCCGGTTGTAGTCTGACGGTATATAGTCGGCGTAAAATACCGATAATGGAATCAGTCGTAAAATTTTCATGAAATTACCTACGTAGGAGGCTGAAAAGGAATTTTTATGATCGCGGTTCTCTATCGTTCTCGGTTGAATTTTCTTTCAGCTTCCTGATAGTCGGTTAATCAATTTACGTAGGCTATCAATATTTTAAATACTCCCGGGTCGCTCCACGCCGACAACGGGTTGTCCATGCGGAGATGCTTTCACGGTTAATGCTATTCGCCGTATAGATACACGTACAGCAGTATTTAATGGTACGCCCTCTGGCGAGGAACCACATTCCAGTATAATTTGCGATTCTAATATTATTTCTTTAGCTCTGTAGCATTTATATGTGCATAAGAAAAGAGGAAATGGTACGTAAGGTTTATATGGTGCGAGGGAGAGAATATATATAAGTATAACACGCTCGTAAGTTTTCGATAGTGAAATGCGACTTAGTAGCTATTCGTAAAAAATAAACAGTTCGATAAAATATTCTCATGATCGTTTGTCTGATTATAATCTACACTGCGCTGGAGGATAGTTTAATCTCGCTTCTCGAAATACATACATTTTGTGTATACCTACAATACATATATCCCGCTCGGCTATAGATGCTATGTACTTGTAAATATGCGTACTATACTATGTTGTATCTCTTAATGTTATTATACCCAAGTACGGGTACAGACCAACTTATGAAAAAGTTGGAGACAGTAAGTGTACATTGACGCCATTGAGAGAGTATATTGAACTAGGTAAATAGTATACGTGCTCGGTACGGTACCTCTTATTCAGTGTAGAAAGGTTACTTCGTACTCACGCTACAAACAACATTTTACCATGTTTAGTCATCTTGGATAGGAAAACTTAGCTTTAATGTTATTGATTAGAGAAAGAGAGAAGGAAAAAATACCATAATGTAGCGCGCGTATATACGGACGTGTTACCTGTAGAATTTTTTTTTTTATCAAATATCGATGAATCATCCTCCGGTGAATAATTTGTATTCGCGTATCGGAAGGCATGAAGTTCATTATTGCACTGATTAGGAAAAGTGCTAGGTCTCTCGCCCGGAAGCAGCAACAATGTGTGTACTGTATGTTACGAAAACCAACATTAAATACGAGGGAATTGAGAGGATGCAGACCTATAAAGTTACGAGGGAATTTCCTCTTCCGGAAAAAACATTGGGTTCTGGACAAGTCTCTTCTTCAAAAAACGACGGCCTTCTGAACGAAGTCGAGCGAGGAACACCGGGAACCCGTTTCATGGGTCGAATTGGATTTAGTATTGAAAATTAAAATTGAAATCTTGAGGATTCCCAAATTTTCCCGAGTCCCTTGTATCATGGTTTATGTAGTCTGAAAGTAAGAATTTTTGGAAGTCCCTTTCCTATTGGGATGTTAACCTATGTTTGGTAGCGCTAGAATCGCCTTCCTCTCTCGCCGCACTCGCTTGAATTTCTGGGTGACGATTTTACGTTCAATGTATTCGGCCATAAGAAACGAGATTTTCAATTAGTCGTAGATGACTCAATACTTCACCATTAGAATTACTTCTTTGAAGTGTTTAAACGATTTATAGGATATAATTTTTTGATATTACGAATTGTAATAATTTAAATCGTATTTGAAAATTGTAAATTCCCCATCATGAAGCATGGTACGTTAAAATTATCCCCCACATGTTCGAGCACGGCTACCAACTTACGCAACTTGGGTTAACATCCCAATCGTAAATTATGGTTCGAGGGTCAAATTTTTTTCAAGTCCCTCCCCTATCATAATAAATTTTTTCGAAGTCCAATCTTTGAACTACGTATGATCGGAAGGGGACGTGGACCATTTTCACCAATGATGTTGGAGTTGGACTACTTTTTTTTTGGTCGGACGGCAAGTTTTTTTATCAACTTTTAGGGTGGGGTGGAACTGAGATGATAAAACATGCATGTGTTACAGTTAAAACCCGAAATCAGTAAATTCTAAAATTCACTAGTCAAAACTAGTTGCCACAAATGACTTTAGTCAGAACTAGTTTTGACTAGTTAATTCTAGAATAAAAAAATTGTTTGAATTCATCAGTAAATTCTAGTTATAACTGAAATGAATTGAAATTGTTCGAGTTCAAAAGGTGATGGTATTTCCAGACATACTTCGGCCAAATTGATAGATATTTGGTAGTTCTGCTCAACTTTGAGGATAAGTAGCTCACACTGGAATAAAATATACGAAAAAGTTCTAAATTTTTCTTCCTTAATTCACACATTAAAACGTACATCATACGAATTCGTCGGTCTATAAACGTTACAAGAGCAAACCCAACAGTGACTAATTGACGCACACCATTCAAGTACAAACAAGCTTTGTGAAAAATAAAAATTCAAGGGTGTTGGAGGCTGGAGGCATTTTGTCTCTGGAGGTACCTTGCCTTCGCCTCCAATGAGGCGAAGATGGTGAGGATTTAAACCAAGATGTTGGAGGCTGGAGCATTTTGCCTCCGGAGGTACCTTGCTTCCACCTAGAGGCTTGGAGGTGCTTCCAAAGATCCTTTAGGAGGCACTTTTTTCAACAGTATTCTATTCCTCGAACCCTCATTCAGCCACTTTGATGCTAGCGCTGCTCAGTTCGAAGAAAAGCCAAAGTTTTAAATACACCTTGTGAGTATCATTTGTCATCTGGCAACACTGGTAGGCCAATATGCTACATCTGGTCACACTGATCAACGTTACAAGTGCCTTCGGAGGCGTCTCCAAAGACGTCTTCGGTTTCTTCGACAGTGCCTCCGGAGGCATTTTCTCCAGTCTCAGTAATTGCGCTGGAGGCATTTTGAGGTACTTCCAGAGACATACTTTGGAGGTCAGAAGACGCCTCCAAACGTGTCCACTGGAGGCAACCGGAGTCGGAGAGTCATTTTCTGTATTCGTTCCGGAGACCTCTAAAAAAAATTGCTCCAACACCCTTGATAAAAATGCAATTACATTTGTACTAGGGAAGAAATTCATTCTACTGATTGGATTCACTCGTCTTATTTTCACTAGTTAAAACTAGTGTTCCCCGACAATCATAATTTCTTCTCTATTTCACTTTTTACTAGTCAATTCTAGTTTTCACTAGTAAAAACAAGTCTTACCTGAAATTATTTAAGTTAAAACTAGCTCCAACGCTGAGGGTCACGGTAAATTCTAGAGTTAACTAGTCGAAACTAGTTCTGACTGAAGTCATTTGTGGCAACTAGTTTTGACTAGTGAATTTTAGAATTAACTGATTTCGGGTTTTAACTGTAACACATATACATACAAATTGAAGGTCAAAATTCTATCATCTACCATATATTATGGTTTGAGAACCAAAATTTTCTTTCAAGTTCCTTTCCTATCATATATTATAGCTGGAGAGTCGAAATTTTCTCCAGGATCTTTTCGTGTCATATCATATTATGACTCGATTTTTCTAAGTCCACCTCCTATCTTATACCACGGCTCGAAAGTGAAAATTTTTTCAAGTGCAATCCGAGCAATACCTATGTGATAGGAGGTTGACTTGAACCATATTTAAATAATATTTTCTTGCACCATTTTTATTTTGCGTGAACTTCACACGGCGCGGCGTACGGCAAATTTTTCGAAATGACTCCCCTTAGAATAGGTCCCTGTTAATAATTAAAAGCCTCTTGCTATGACTTAGGATTAAGAAGGGATTTCCTTAAGCTAGGTACTAGCCCGAATGAGCCTTAGATTTTATCAATCGATCGACTTTCAATGCACCTCTCTCTCTCTCTCTCTCTCTCTCTCTCTCTCTCTCTCTCTCTCTCTCTCTCTCTCTCTCTCTCTCTCTCTCTCTCTCTCTCTCTCTCTCTCTCTCTCTCTCTCTCTCTCTCTCTCTCTCTCTCTCTCTCTCTCTCTCTCTCTCTCTCTCTCTCTCTCTCTCTCGATGTAAGGAATTTGAAAAGGATCGCCCACCCCCATTCTTCGTATCCAAGCATACGCGCATACGACAGTAGGACGTCCTACCGCCTTGAAGTCTCCCCTCCTCTTCAGCCCAACCTACGCATGTATGATGCTCTAGCATAGTATAGAGTTTTGGCTTCAGGATAATTTAGCTTATGTACAAGAGGAGGGAGAAGGTCACTTTCGTGACATCAATCCTATCGATCATATCGATTTCCGATAAATGTACCTTCGTCAATTAAAAGAAGTATGAAGAGGAGCCCCTACCCCTCCTTTTATCCCAACGTACGTTTATCGTCACGCCAATTTCTGAATGACCCTAGTCGTAAGACAAATATATGTCGAAAGAAGAACTTGCGACTGTTCAACTCCCCCCCTCCTCCTTTGAAAATTTTCCGGGTACACCATAGAACAGAGTGCATTTTTTGACATTTTTAACGTCTTTACCAGCACCCCGCTACCCTCGACCCAATCCAGAAATCGGCGAGGCCGAGTTCGAGTTTCTGTCTTGGCATACAGTATTTGAAGCTATACTAGCTGTAAACTAGACTTGAACTACCCATAACTGGATTATACTGGTCTGAAACTAGGCCCAGCATGGAGATTAGCGGACTAGCACTACTTGCGAATCTGAGTTTGAGTTCCCTTGTCCCAAAATATACTGTATTAAACTGTACTAACTTTAAACTAGGTCACTATTGGAAATTCGCAAGGCCGAGTCGCCCTCATACTAGACTGCAACCCCTAGCATGCAGTGTACTCGTAAGTTCATCCAGAAATCAGCTATCTCGAAAGAGGAATGTTGATGACGTCACGAATGATGACAACGTCCCAAAGCAAATCTAACGAAATATGATGACATCACGAGGAGGTTTAAACTGGTCTGATATCTGTATACTGTGCCTTTTTCCGCTATTGAAAATTCGCAAATTTGGGACTGAGTTTCTTCTTTTCAATGTCTTTATCGGCATCGGTGCGCCAGCCGTCTATTGAAAATCTGCGGGTCCAAGTGTGAGTTGATCTTCCCCGCAGAAACGTTTTGAGGAATCCTTGACTTGATCCCCAATACTTAGCATATTAAACCAGACCAAGAATGAGTTCCCGAAAGCTAGTTTAGCTTAAAATATGGATGTTGATGACGTCACAAAGAGGTTTAAGCTGACTGATGTCTTTTCTGTGCCTTCATCCACTATCGAAAATTATTTTGGACCCAGACATTAAAAATTGTCTTTATTTATTTGGTTTTGCCAGAACATTTGTTAGTAAGAATGAGTCTTAGGGTCTCCAGTTCTAAATTGAAGATCGTGAAAGTGTCTGTCTCGCTTAATGACGTCATACCTTCTTCCAGCTGCTTTTTATCCAGCAAACTTTATCCCCATGGTGCGCGAATGGAAACTCGAAATTTTTTGAAGTCCTTGAAGTAGGACAATACCACTGCACATCTACCTTACGACCTCCTTGAAAAGCCCTCTCATGACCGGATGAATCGACCACCCGATGACGTCATCAACAAATGGTTCAAGTCTCATGTCAACTACATCTTCCCCTAATTCCATAAAAAATTCGGTGACCCTCTTTGACGCCATTGGGGACGTCACCCCTCCTCCAGAGTCTCGCCTAGTCTCTATTGACGCTGTTGGTTTGTTCTTACACACATCCCCAAAGTTCCCACCTTTGTTTATGGACTGCCTGTGTTTCAGGCTCACAGATCTTCAATCCTATTCTGCAATTTCCTCCTCGGTTTCGCATAAACATCTAGCGTAACTCTTCTTCTTCATTTTATGGAAATAATCCTCAAAGGCTCTCTGGTTGAGCCAAGAACGTGGATCTAGCACTATTCCAGGTTTCTCCATGAGCATCTTTGTCCATACTTATTCCTGTCTCTTTTCATCAGCTTCAGTGCCTCTTCTTTCAGTTTTTTCATAGTATTTTGGTATCAGTCCTCCTCTGACAGACTTGTCTTCTAATTTACTGAATATATCTATGCTTTTGTGAGGGCCAAGCCTCCAGAATATAACATAGCTCGTGGGCTTATAGAGGCTCTGTAGCCCAGTATAAAAATTGCAGTCTTCTCTTGTTATCCTCGAACGATTTCCTAAAGTAGTGCATTTCTCTTCATGTCTCTTCGGGTACGAGAGAAACCAAATTCCTACTTTTTAAACAGACTTATTTTTCGCAAGAAAACAACTTTTCCCGAGTAGAGATTCTGTGTTCTCCTCGTAAAGGTATAAATTCGTTTTGAGTCAAAGGTCAATTTCACACACTTTCATTTCTTTGTAACTTTTGTACGGAAGATGTACTCTGAAATCAATTGTTTGTAATGTATTCACGCAGTTTTGAGCTACAGCCCCTGCGCCGAGTTCAAATCTCGACGCTGTAAGAGCGTGTAGAAGGATCTCATATCTATGCGTAAGATTCGAGCTATCATGGTGCGATTTACGGAGATTCCTACCATCGTAAAAAATGTAAATTACCGTTACAACTAATTGCCGGCGATGTATAGCGACGACATACAGGCATACAATCGACTAACCTGCTGTTCGTACCTTTTGCCCCGCATCCTAGGATTTTCATTTCCATCTCTTTCATACTCACCAACTAATGGTCTGATAGCGATAAAATAATGAAACAGGAATTCGACGACGCCATATTCTCTATATTATACCGTGCTGTACAAATATAACCATTGTCAAATACATTACAATGGACCATTTCCGTATCAACATTTCATTAGATTCGTACGGGTCCCCATAGGTAGAGCCTACAATGACCTCTGAGTGAAGACGACAAGGTGTGTACGATACGAAACGTATGATTCGAAAAAAAAAAAAAAGTACACAGAACCTGTCTCATGCATAATATTGATGGTGGAAGAGTGGCAGTATGTGGCACGCTGATAATTAACTGTGATGGAAGTGTACTTCCTATGTAAACAAATTACTCGAGTGGAACGTTACGTTCGTTTTCATTTGTACAATATGATTGTATGGGCCTCTCGTCCATATACGAGTAACGGCTCCGACCTTTCTAGTAAGATTGATTTTTATAATTGACGAAATCATCGACATAAAACAATATTGATCGAAGATTTAGTTGACATTGCGGCGGCTAAATAGAACGCCGAGTAATTATATTCTGGTAAGGATAACGAGGAGAAGGGGAGGGCACTTAACGAGATTATGAAATTACGTTTGCATTCATGCAATATCGAACTTGAATTGCGGCTAAAATTACATCCACCATCGTTGTCAATCTGTGACTGCGAGCAGGAGTGCGTATATATTTATCTGAACGATGTATAAAGTGTCATCTTCACAATTGCAGGCCTGAAGCGTAGTATTCTCCAAAATACGTAACGTTATGATTGTGACATATGATTATTATAGCTTTACATAATAATGCGTAGTAATGATATGTTAAAAATAAGAACGGATGATATATAGGTAATATCACGAAGTACAGGTGTAGGCGTTCTCCTGTATTACGTCGAGTCGGGGACATAAAAATGAGTTAATCAAAATACAATGGTCCATTAAAAACCTTATTCTATGAGTCATTGTAATGAAAATCGAGCAGTCCAGTGTCAAATAAAAAATAAATCCGTTTAGGAAACGACGCAGAAGTAAGCAGTATCTATTTGATCTGGAAAGGTATATTTTTTGCCCTGTCAGCAAGGAGGTTTGAACAACGAAACTCTGAATCAGAAGTCCGCGGCTCAACTACTTGGCCATCGGCTCCATAATTTCTGAGCAGTACCTATTTAGCCTAGCCGTCACTTTGGGACCAAAAAGAAAGTCATCTCATATTTTAATGTTTCAATTTTTCCTCCAAAAAAAGGAAACATGTAGAGAAAATTAACTGTTTTCAATCATCTGTCATAAATCACAGTTTCTCCTAAAATTTCCCTTCCTCTATTATAACTATCGAAATTTTTCTTGAAATCACGCTCTGATTCTCGTAGGTGCCTCGTCCATGAGGATTTAAACCAAAAATCATTTCTTGATGACGTCACACTCTGCTGCTTTCTAAGGATTTTAAATGGTATCAGGCTTTGATGATGTCACACCCTCGTGTTTGTAATATTTTCAAGTCCCCTCTTCACTTCTTTCTAACCACCTCGTTCAACTTGACGAGTCTTAGCCTGAAATCCTCCACTAGGCCTGGCGTAGGATAGTTGTAGCCTAGCTTGAAGGTTCAGAGCTCAACCTTTCCTCTACCGAGGTTCATAAGTCTGAATTTTTTCAAGTCCCTTCCTCCTCTGTAAGAGATCAGAAATTAGGTCAAACCCATTAATGACGTCATAAAGGTAGGACGCGGACATCCGCTTATGTGTCGCATGTGCAGCACCGCTCGTCATCCATAATGGAGTAGGTGCGGGTTGCGAATGCATTTAATATTGTTTCCTCCAACACCGAAATCGACCCTTTCGGGTATAACTTCACTGAGGACGCGGACATTCCCGCAGATCTTATTTCTCTGAGTCTACCTCTACAGAAGTTCATAACTTTGACTTCTTTTAAGGCCCTCCTCTCTCTGTAAAATATCGAAAACTAGGTCAAGACCATTGATGGTCCCGAGGATGTAATCTATTTAGCTCAAAATTAGCCTGAACATAAGGAGTCCGAGCTTAGAATGTCCTCTGTGTCTATATAGCTTATGATTAGTTCAAAACTATATCTTAAGACTAAAAGTTTATAGTTATAATCTAGCTCATGAGTTTGTAGTTCGTAACTTTTCAACCTCTGGAGAGGTTCAGAACTCAATACGTATTTTGTAAGTTCTCTTTTTTTAGTGGCACACAGTTCCTCAAGTTCCGTCTATAGTGGATTTGAGCTCGAAATTTTCTCAAGTCTTTAAACAAGATCGAGGTTATTACTGACGTTGAGAAGGCAAGATGCGGACGCTTTCCAAGGAAATCTCCCTCCCCCCCCCCCCAACAAAACAGTGAGCGGGCTCTCTTCTAAAAGGGAAGTCTATTGGTAAGAAGAGCGATAGCTCCCTTAAGGAAGTTGAACAAAGAATGCAAGAAACCTGTTCCATGGGACGAATATAATTTCGATATTGAGAATTGAATTCAAAATCTCGGTCAGCATTTTTCTTAATCTTTCTTTTGTCGAAATATAGCTTCAAATTTGAAATTTTTCCAGTTCTCACTTCCGATACGGAAAAAGAGAGAAATGGGAAAAACTCACGGATTCATCATTAACGGAGTTAAACGAGGAGTGGCAGGGAACCTGTTTTATGGAGCAGGTGGGATCTGAAAAATGTTGACGTACCAGATTGTGACGTCATAAGGCTGATCCATGACGTCATAAAATTGTGACGTTACAGACCCGGACTTTGGAGCTATATATAAAAGGAGAGACTTGAAAAAAAAAACCGATCTAAGACGTCGTCAGATTGTGACGTCACAAGGCTGACCTATGACGTCATAAAGTTATGATGTCACAGACCCAGCCAGACTTTAGAGCAAGCTTTTTTAGCATTCCATATTGCATATTTATTCTCCTACGTGTTGTCAATCTGGTAAAGATTCTTAACGGTGACCTTATGGATGTTGTTAGTTGCATACTTATATTCATTTCAGGGGGTTTGCCTTAAGAACATTGTTAGAAACATAACCAGATTTATGACACGTAGGAGAATAAGTATGCAATTTGGAATACTGGAAAAGCCTGATATACACCCATCTCTGAGCTATATATCGTATGATACAAGGGGTACTTAATACTTTAGAAGGACGTTCTGAGTCTTATGGTGTTTGAAACGTTGCATATCTGGCTCCTTGAAGGGGCTAAGTCCTTTGGTGTATGAAGCATTGCATATTTAGTTACTCAAAGGGGCTATCTTTCAGGCTATATACACCGAACACCGAGCTGTATCGAGCTCCAAGCTTTGCCCGACGGCGAACGTTTTCTCCGGACCCCCGCCCCCCCCTCCCCCGATAAAACAGGTTTCCTTTCAACTGAGGAAACATTTTTCCTGGTGCCTAATTCGACTAAGGTAAATTAGTTTTTACCGGTGGATGCCAAATTTTCCGTAAAGTACCTTCGATAGGGCAGGTTTTCTGTTAGAAGGAGGGGAAGAAGGGAAAATGTTTTCCCAGTGTCTAATTAGATTAGGGTAGGTCAGTTTTTGCCGAATGGCGGACGCCAAAGTGGGAAACTTCTACAGAGAAGCTATATATACTTATATAGGCCGTCGATTTTCCTCTTGTTTTCTCCTAGAAGACGGCTTAGAAAGAGGTGGGCGTTGGTCGATTTTTCTGCTGGACTGAGGAAAATTTCGTACTACGAGCTAGATAGATAAAGAGTCAGAAGTGATCGTGTATTCAACGAGCCGTTGCACTTGGAAAAATTTCCAGTTACGAGCTCACAGCCTTCTGCTTCCATTTCTTTGGATGATGAAGAGCTTTGGTCGTACAAAGTTCGCACACTATATCCTTCAGCAATCAAAAGACATAATGAAATTTTTCACCATTGAAAGAAAGCTTATATCTATTTACAGTGTTTACGAAACCTGAAAACTTAATTTCCTGAGATATAGTGAAATTCTCTCCTTAAGAATCAGTGCTGTGATCAAATAACTAGAATGATTAAAATACCTAACAGGTGAAATCAGAACAGAAGTTGATACTTGTATTTCCATGCAATCATCCTCTCTCACCATCGTATATTCCTCGCTTTTTGTTTTAATTCGCTTCGATACTCTCTCTCTCTGTCGCGAAGCATTCTATAATTCGGTCTCTCCGTATAACTTTCTTTCTTCCTTTCAATTTGCCCGTTCCATCGTCTTTTGCAGCCAGACATTTGCAAGACGAGACGTCAGAAAGAAATTGAATGCAGCAACAGTCGATATGGAACGCATTCCTAATAGCCTGTCATTAGCGATATCGAACGATTCATTAGCGGCAGCAAGCTTATCTATCTTTATTTTCTTTTATTACGATTGGCAAACTCGACATGCTGCACCGATTAAAAACGTTTTCAACGTCAGCGTTGAGGTGCCGTATTGGAAATTCTCAAGAAAAATCGGCGCCCTCGGTCATAATAGGCTGCAATCCGCCTATCATTAATACAACGTTTTTTCCCCGTTTAATCTTTCAGGGTCCACGGTATGCGCTACAGCGTGCTCGTCGTAAAATCGAAACTTAATTAATTGTGCGTGCTCTTTTTTTTTTTTTCAGTATATTCGTTAATTGACCCCGGTTAAATGTGAAAAGGTATATACAGAAGATGTACTCTGCGCCATCGGACTAAAAGCAGAGCACAGACCACCGGGTCGTATCGATTGTCCTCCTTCGACGCTACGAATCTCTTGGTAAATGATCATTATTATTGTAATGACGACGTACAACAAGGTAACGATCTAGCATCGTTCTTTTCATTTCTCGAGATCGCGACTGAATTACCTTACACCAATAATCGAGAGGTCAAGTAGAATAGGACTAGAGCATAACTGCCGTACTCTATACGCACCGCATAACGAATAGAAAATAATTGAATGGAATACTTCGCGAGCGAGTTATGCAGATAATCTACGTAATGCGGTGAAAACGAAAAGATCTACGTCAAAGTACGGTATTCTGCGATACACACCCATCAAAACGAATCGATCTTGTGTGACGATGAACTTCTACGAAGCCTCGGGCGTATATATCCAGAGTTCGCGGTATTTTTCCAGGTTGAGGAGTGATATTGGAGACGCGATTCATTTTCACGTATTTATTGATATAATTTGATGAACTTTCAAGTATCTTTTGTCCGAGGCCTAGTCATGAAAGCATCTCGACGCAAAGGGGGTTTTGGGTGTTGTGCCGCTGTAGGCCTGGTCAAGTTTTGCCGCCTCGTTTTTTCTTTTTTTTCCTGCCTTTGAAATATTCAAAATTTGCCGCCCCCCAAAAAGTGGGCCCGGGCCTACCGGGCCTATAGGGAAAAACCCCATTGTCTCGACGTTATAGACACGTGAGGATTATTGGACTAGGGGTACTTGTCTCCATAAGATGTGAAAAATGATCGAATTTTTGAGTTTTGTGTCTGTCCCAACTTGGACGTCGTTTATTGATGTCTAACATTGAACTTGTAATCGAGGTTTTGCTCATGGAACCTGTTAATTGATGAGTTTTTGGTTAAGATGTCCGCCGTCTCACCGTACGCAAACCTGATCTAGCTTTCATCCAATTTAGGAAATTATAAAAATTTTGAGTTCTGAATCCATAGACTCTGTTTCATATCTCTAGGGCCTAGAGATATGAAACTTGAAAAAATTTCGAGCTCGGAACCTCTATTGATAGTAGGACTTGATAGAAAAATCCGATTGATGAGGAGTCGAATTAGAACTTGAAGTCGACTTCTTTCAAAACCCATCCATCCAAAATGAAGTCACCCGGGGAGAAATATGGAGTATTCCTCTCTTCCTCATCGTTATGAATGACCTCAACAAAAGTGTCAGCTTCCGCCTAACCAAACGCCTCTTCGTGGATAACTTCAGTACCTCCCTACCCAACGAGCAGTACCAATAGATATATCCCGTAAAATTACGGAATTAATCTCTCGTATTCCAATTAACCCTTGACAAAGTCGTCTGACCATGGATTTCAATTTTTAGACAAGAAAACAGTCATGGTAAAGTTTCAATAAAGACACTCACGCCTTATACGCCTTACAATCATTATTCAATCCTCTGTCAAGTTCGTTGGTCTCAACTTCGACTTCAAAACCTCGTAAACCCTCCATAACAAAATCTTAAATGCAAAATACCTGAATTCCTTGAGTGTTCTCGAGCACCTAACACCTCTTAACGGCTGTAACCGCAAACTCTTCCTCTAACTCTATATTAGTGTAACATGTTTCCAACTTGATAAGAAATCTCAAATTTATACAGTCTTGAAACTGCTGGACTCCATTCAATCTTCTAGACTACGACTGGCCCTTGGCGCACTACGCAAAAGCCTTTCCCTCAGCCTATGCGCTGAGGCAAGTGTTCTCCTCTCCGTCATCACTCACTACTAACTTTCGACCTCAACAGCCCGATACCCGAATCTTCCGATCTGTTCAAATGGTCTCAACCTACGTAATTCACCCCTTCTGTCACTTCAATCCATATTTGCACTCATCTCGAACTTAGGCTCGTACTTCCTATTTTTTTCACAATCGGAGACATGATACCAAACCTGGTGCATCTTCTATGCGCTCCAACATATCAATTTTTTCCGTTTTTTTGACAACGGTGCTTCTTGTGCAGAATAAGGAAGGGGTTTACGTCCAGTTTTTTCCCGGTCACTCAGACGGAATAACGCGAGTACAACACCCGTTATCAAGAAGTGAGGTGAGAATTGAATCAGTTCGATCTTGAAGGTTACGGTTAACCATAATGAAGAGGGATGAGTCCTCCTTATGAGATGAGAATTTGACCACATTTGCACTTCAACGGTCTACGTTATTAATCATTAAATAATTCCTCAGTTCGAGAGGTCGACAGTCGATGAAAAGCGTACCATATGATAAATTTCGGGATCATCGACTCGCACATTGGCATCCAGAAGTTATACACATACTTATTGACGAAAATTCGTGAATACCTATGAAAAATTTGAGTGATGGTATTCACGCTAGAAAATATTCAGTTAGGTGAATCTCTAAAAAATTTAGACGAAAACATCGACCGTAGTTTCATTCTTAAAGAATTTCGTAACGCCTTAGGTCAAAAACTTATTCAAACATTAAAAACGAAACCATAAAACCGCAACATTTACAGTTGGTATGTGTAATTGATTACTTCGACAGATCGATTTATGTAAATACTTTGAGCCATTTTTTCCATAGTATCTCATTTATCAAATTTTTCAATTCCTTATTTTTTTTCTTCCGAAGTCATGCGACTGTATTTCGAGTTGCAAAACCGCGGTCACAATATCTAGACTCTTTCAGTTAATTTTCTCATTATTCACTCATGACTAGGTTTCCACCAGAAATGAAATACGAACAAATTTTCGCTGGAAACATATCGATGGATTATTTCTACACCGAGTACAATAATTTTCCATGATTGAACGGAAAGGTGTCAAATGAGTTTCGAGATTCGTCTTCAGGTCTTCCGAGGTGTACTATATCGATTTCTTGTTAAAATTATACAGAGACAATTGAAATGTAGTATCGGACTCTTCAGAGAACGACGCGACGTAAACAAATTCTATTCTATCTGAGATTGGTGGTAAAGCGTTATGGAAAAGCAATGCTGCTGGAATACCGAACAAGGGGTGAATTCAGACAAAAATTTTAGATGAGGGGCAAATTTCTAGAAAAAATGAGACTGTGCGATCTTCTTTGCTTCTAAATTTGACATTTTTCTGTAGTCATGGTGGGAATTTCATCGTTTCTTCCCCCTCTCTCCATGGATCCACAACTGCTGAACAGTTATCAAAATTAGTGAAGGGAAAAGAAGACGTTCTGCTATTGGTACTCGAGTCAACATTTTGTACTTCATTCACCGTCCTGCAACAAGACTTCAAAAATGAATATCTCATGTTTTCTATAATGAAGAAGATCATGTGAAACAGGAGGTTTGGAAACAATTAACGTAATTCTTACAGCGTCAGGTCATTGACCCCTTTTTTCTCCACAGTGTGAGGTCATTGAACGCATCCATGGATAAAAAAAGTAGGTATAAATGGCTGGTCTGAGAACAGTCAATCAAATTTCGACAGCTCAGGCTCATCGACCCTGTTTAGTGTCATTGAACGCATTCCTGGAGGAAAAAGTCAATGTAAATGGATAGTCTGGGGCTATGCAGCTAACAAGATGTCCGCCTAAGGTCATTGCCCTATCTAGTTGACAGTTTAAGGTCATTGAACGCATCCCTGGAGGAAAAAGATGGAGTAAATGGGTAGTCTGGAGACATTCAATCAACAAAATGTTGTGAGCCTGAGGTCATTGACCCTTCTAGTTGACAGTCCAAGGTCATTGAACGCATCTCTAGAGGAAAGAGTAAGTGTAAATGAGTGGTCTGGAGACAGTTAACAAAATTTCAACACCTCAAGGTCATTGACCCCCCTAGTTGATAGTTTAGGGCCATTGAATGCATCCCTAGAGGAAAAAGTAAATGTAAATGAATAGTACAAAATGTCGCCAGCCCAAGGTTATTAACCTTTCTAGTTGTTAGTTCGAGGTCATTGAACGATCCCTGGAGGAGAAAAAATGCGAGATGGATAGTCTGAGGTCATTCAATCAACAAAATGTCGTCAGCCTAAGGCATTGACCCTTCTAGTTGACAGTCTAAAGTTATTGAACGCATAAACGAAAAAACGAATACTCTAAAGGGAGAGTAAACAAATGCAAACCGCAGAAAATAAAAACGAAGGGAGCGCTTTCGGTTAAACAACCATCTTCAGACCTGAAATGAAAGCAACTGACGAACGAATGAGAAGGAAGAGGTATTAAGATCGTCCGAACGAGAAATCACGGTGTGAGTCATAAACCTGTTCGATCAAGCCATCTTCCGGAATGTACGAGTTGAGTATAGTGATACCGTCAGTGTTGAGGTGACGCATTATCTCTATATTCTCAAGGGCGATACGCTTACGGTAGGAATTCTCCTTATGGAGGAGCTTTTCGGATCCCTCGCGGAAACTGTGGCCACTGTTAATCAAATGATCAGCGAAAGCTGACTCCCCTAAGCGTCCCTTCTTCCAAGACTTCAGGTGCTCAGCTACTCTAACTTTCATCTGGCGGCTGGTCTCACCAATATAAAAGCCTCCACAATCCTCACATTCCATCTTATAAACACCACTCCTCTCATCTCCCTTTAGAGTATTCGTTTTTTCGTTTATGATGGATAGCCGTAACCTTAAGGAACGGATTCGTTTATTGAACGCATCTCTGGAGGAAAGGGTACATTGGATGGTCTGGAGACAGTCAACAAAATTTCAACATCTCAAGGTCATCGATCCTCTCAGTTGACAGTTTAAGGTCATTGAACTCATTCCTTTTCGTTGACTGTCCCCGAACTTCTTACTTACACTTCGTTAGGATGGGTTTGATGTGACCTGAAATCGTCAAGTAGAAGAATCGATGGTCTCGAGCTGCCAAAATTTCGTCAATGGAATCATTTACATCTACTAGGAAAAGATGAGAGTGCTCCAAGATTTAATCAAAGAAGAAAATGGGTACTTTGTCCAAAGTTTACGTGTATAAATTGTCCTAGGCCAGAGAATAACGATTTATTCTGAAAAATTTCTTTCGAAATTCGACTCGTACCTACTCAGGAGAATTGAGAAGGCTACAATCCACTAAACTGGCGTCTCCACCAAATGTGCGAAGCCATATTACAGAGAGAAGGGAGGGAAGAGACTTTTTTGAAACCTTTTTTAGGGAACTAAAAAAAGTACAACAAATCAAAATTTGACCCTATTGACAAATTGTAGACAGAAACAATGAGGTCTAATTGCCAACTAGAAATTCCAAATCTGATTATGAAAAAATGATTACCGTTACGATTTAATCGCAAAGTAAGATATTACAAGATGGTTTGAGCCTTCAAGTTATGATCTACGAACGTCGAAACTTATACTTCATGTCACCGTGAGAGCAAAGTAATGGCAGGACGGATGTTATTCCTCATGCATATTCGAAATGAATAATAGAGGAAGTCAATAACAATAAATGCGCCTAATATACATCAATAGGTTTTACTTTTCAGAAAGAAGTTTTTACTCGAGTGGTTCTTATTGTATCCAACTGAAGGTATATGGTTTTCAAGAAATACGATACCTATACGTCACTGTAAATACGTGCAGGAAGAACCGAGTTTTTCAAGCGTACGGAGAGTCTAATACGAAATCTGGGATTGCGCACTTATTACAATTATAATTTATGATAATGTTTGTCTCATATGTCGTACAATAACAACCATCGATATGAAAATGTCCAGCGCTATAGGTTTGATCTGATGTGCATAAATATACGAATAGATTTCGTCTTTCGAATTAGAAGATATAGACAAGACTATGAAATGAAACTTTTTCAATGTTTAGATAGACATCAGCTTACTCTCGTGTCGGATTAGGATAGTAATCTTGGGAGTGTTTGGACTACAAATTGTTCAATCGGGTCAACGATATCTCGGTCGCACCACGAGGGTAGAAGGAGAAACGGTATATATTGCGGTCTGCGGCTTACGTGACTCTTTCGTGGCAAAGGGCGAGGCAATATGTTACAACAAGTTTCGAAGAAATCATAAGAGTTGGCCGGTCACGATCTCGGCAAAAGTTGAAGGACTCCTGATGTGTGCGATTATCTAAACGTCGACCAAATTTCACGACTATTTGCTGTCGTCGTATAATCGTGAAGTATTTACGTCGAACTTTCATAACAAAATGATCTTCATGCACACAATAAAGAACTTGCCAGAGAGAATTTTGACTGGAACAAATTTATTCTAAAAAATCTGAAAAAAGTCTCGTGGACGTTTAAGAAAAGTGATTAGTGAAATTGTAACAAAGTAAATGGAAATTGAATAAATACCCAGTATTTCATTGCTTTTTCTACAGTTTTTTATACTGCGAAGAAGGCGGAAAAAAGGCCCAAAAAATGTATGTATACATAGTTAGTAGTCCAACGATGACCTGCGCGATTCCGGCTGGACAGCGCTAGTATAACGAGAAAATTGATGGGCGGTACGGGTGACAGGCGGAAGGTTTCCTTAAATCGACCTAAATCAATTTTTATAAGGGAGATGATTTGTAGAAAATTTTACGCTCTATAAATTTGGTGCCTTTCATTTTTATCCTAAATTGCTTCGTTCCAAAGTTATTCTAAGATTACTCACTGAACATTCAGTTGAAAAAATTGTATTGCTCCTGTCGATCGTAACGCTCCCAGCGGATAGCCGGCCTGAATAAGGACCTTGCCTCCTCCCCTTCCCCGGTCAAGAATTTGTAACCGTGCGAGGCTCCGAGGCTGTCAGAGTATCAGTAAGAAACAAGAATTTGTATCTGGCCAAAGACCTGAGACTCACCCCCCTCCCTTTCAACTTTCATTCTTCATTTTAACAGGGAATCTGTTTTATTAGGGGGTTTTTGGGGAAAACGTCCGCCGCGCCGACTGGTTTCTAAGTCCCTCTCCTATCACATATAGCTTCAGGGTGGGGCCTGTGACGTCTCAATCTACGTTCTTCAGATTTCACGTGCCCCATAAAACCGGTTCACTGCCACCCTTCCCCCCCCCCCGTTAAACTCCATTGAAGAACCCGTGAATTTTTTATATCTTCGCATCAAAAATCATCCTAGCATTTTAAATTCATTCACGTCCAGAAGTTGCATTATTAGAAAATCAAGTCCTCGGCTGGTTCTCTGTCGAGATTTTTAATATAAGAAAACCCGCTTGGGAGGGGAGCGATTTTTGCCGTGCTAAAGCTGGTGATAATGGCCTATTTTAACGTAAAATATGTTTTATGTGGGTTCATTGAAGAGAAATACCCACCATCCTTCATCCTACCAACAAATAGTGTTTCCGAAAGAGTGAGGGCTGGGACCATGTGGGAAAATGTCTTTTTCTTCGAGGACCTGGAAATTCTGACCACCGAACTGTACGACAATAACATGGACTTGATTCATTCTTTCTTATTCATAAAATTTATTTTTTGGGTTAGTACCGAAAACAGCCTAAGAGCCAATTACCGACACCACCCTTAAGTAAATACTTAAATACCGCTGGGGGTTACCCTCATTAACTGCGTTAATCAATGCAAACAGGGAACCTGTTTTATGGGAGTCTCTTCGTTTATACTTTTTCTGAAAAAAAAATTAAACTCTGTTTCTCACCTCTTTGGGAGTTGAAGCTCGAATGTCAACAGTTTTACAAGTTTCTCCCTATCAGATACAGCTCGACATTCAAAATTTTCTCAAGTCCCTCTCCCGACATTTATAGCTGTCCCACGTTTTTCTGAACGGCGTCTGGATTTTTTTCAAACCCCACCCCCCATATAACAGGTTCCCCGTTGAATAGAAAAGAAAAAACCATGTACGTTATTTCGAAGACCCTGCGCCGATAGAGATCTAGTGCCACAAGCGTCACCATGAGAGTACGACACTCCACATTACAGAAACAGAATGTCCCGGCATGCGGGTTGAAATTCATTGGAGGCCTGGGAGATGATCCAATTTCCCTACTCAGGGTTCCTCCTCTACATCGCTATAAAGTGTACAAAGCCCTTGCTAAAAACATATGCCTCAGCGGCCCCTTATGCCGATCATTTGCATAAAATGTCTGAACAAGTCTCGCGTTCAACCGTGGTACTCTCAAGAGTCAAGCCAATCTCCTAGAGCAAAACATAATCTATCTGAATATTTTTTGAGAACAAGGTTCCACACTAAAGTTGTAAATTCCATGTTTGATCGTACGAATGCGTAGATTAGGATCAGAAAAGTGAGTATGACCCTAAAATCCATAATATTTCTCATAACAAAACCTATCGCCTTCTCACGCTAGATGTTACTTGATTAAGATGCAGATCGAAGCACAAACGCTCGTCCATCGTATGGTCAGCGACGTGCAAACTTACGTATCTCATTCATTGTGTGATTGAACTATATAACGTTCACCTTTTTACGAGTAAAATACATTTTTTCATATTTTTTTATGCTGAAAGACAGGCACTTCACATTGCTCCAAGAGACCAGCGCATAGAAAAGAGGAGGAAGAGGAAGGGTCTCAGTTTTGATTCCTGAGGGACACTGAACGCCGGGTAGCTGAACAATCCAGACTCGTATCCCTTATACCAGACGTATTGAGACCTATTCTTCAAGTCTGAAGTAAAAAAAAGCAGTTGAGTTTTTCCAAGAAGCCAAAAGGCAGCATTTTTAGCTGAAGGATCCACCTGCTTCCCTCTGGTAAATGACGCCATACTTTGTGATTTCAGAAAACTATGGTGGTAGGAGGAGCTGTATGGTGAATTTCATTATTATGGCTGGGATTTATAGAAAAAATATTGATATGTTATGATTTTGGATATTATAAGTGTCGTCACGTTTTTGAATTAACGTGATCTTAGTAGTTTGGAAAGATATCAGATGTAATACTAAAGTTGAATATATGCGTGAGGGGCTGGGGTTCCACTGAATGTTCTTCACATCTCTTGTAAACGTAGCGTCCCGGTGCTCTTTTTCCGGTTTCAATTGTTTGAAGGCCTGAGCCACCATATATTTACGTATTGTACATCTCGTATATTCCGTCTGTCTGAGTATTTTTCTTGACTTTGGTGCACGGTCAGAACTTTTCACACTAATCTACCAACCCATCGTTCACAAATCAGAAATTGATCCAAGTCTCAAGTGCCCGGCATTTTCACATTTATTGCTCTCCCCATAAGAACAAGAGACCTCACTTTCCTTATTCGCTCTTTCTTAATTCCTCTTGATATATGCATCGCAAAACAGAGTTCATTCCAATGTTGATATTTTCCTCAAACTTTTTGACCTTATTTTGTATTTGCGATTCCTCTTTGTGGCCTTCCAGTTGAACACTTTGTATGATAAAACGCAACAATAAAATCCCAAAAGACCGGTAGCGTAGCATAGGGTCATGAACTCGGTTTTCACAACTTCCATGCTACTCCCCACTGCATCTGAAACTGAAACTTCTTTCGCAATGTATTTATCCCGAACAGCTCTCACACAATGCGAAGAATTGACATCTATGACCGAGCGCTACAAAGTCAACTTCTTTCAATACTTGAGAAAATGACAACACATGCGCAACAAGAATCACGGACATTAGCGTAGAAAACGACTAAATTACCCTTTATAAGCCGTTCACTACATGTAATAATACTGTAATATATGCGCTCTAGAAGGTAGGTACTGTTACACGTATACGGATTCATCTCTAATCACATATATTACCTTAGGTCGAACTTATTTCTAACAGAATAACAGAGGCCAAAACCATGAAAGAAACTCACAAAATCATAATGTCGGACGTCGAATATACCTTCCAATAATGAGCGGTTGTGTTCAATAGGCGTTAACCCCGCAAACGTAATTAACGAGAAAATAAAAGTGAAGTAAATAAAAAAAAAACAATGCAATTAAGCACTCTCGAACTGCAATCACGTTCGAATTATTTTACGCGCGACACTGGTCACCCCGAATTTTAGCTTTAAAAATGAAAAAAAAAAAAAAGAAAAACGACAAAAGCCTAAAAAAATGACACGATCGAGCAAAAAATTGAAACTAAACGAAACGATGTTGAACACTATGGAAATAATAATTTCAGGTGTTGTAAAAAATGTGTACTTTTACAACCAGGTTACACGTTGAACTGAGCATAGTTACTTCTCGTTACCTGTTCTCGTATTGAGAGCCCAGATAGAAACGATTGAACCTGTATGCCGTCCTACCGTATCATTGTGACGTCATCATATTTACTCACTTCGTAATAAGCGTGTAAAATTTTTGTAACGCTGTGATCTCGGTGCTGTACGGGTACATCATCTCGATGTGGGAAACTGTTGCGGTTTGGGCAGTCTCCGAGGAAAAATTATTATTGGCAACAACGAATTATTAAGCGAGAGATTGTACATAAAAACCTCGATATCGGGAACCTATTCTACTTCATGCAGTACCTACCTATCCTCACATGTTTCTTGCGGCAGACCAATACGCTCTCGCGGGGACATGAGTGAAATGAAGTGGAAAGTATTCTAGGGTCGGTTCGCTCGCGTACATGTCCCACGAGGAAATTGAAAATTGCCGCAGACTACGGAAATTAGCGACTCGTGCTGAGCTAAACGTTTATGTCAACCTACATTTTTTCCTAACGTCGATCACATGCAGAAGAATCTTACATTGTAAATTTAGATCGCTTGGACGCATTCGTGAAATACATGGACAGCTTTGCGAACGTACGAAATTCGAACGTGCTCTCGTGTACAGTTATTTTAACTCAAAAAGCCTTTGCAATTCCATTATCGAATCAATCCAATATATATTGGAAAATATTCGATGTACATTTCAGGAACATTCCAAGCATTGGGCATTTAGGTTTCCATTTTCGGAAAATGGGTGAAATGAGGGTTCATGAGAGTTTTTGAAATGCAGCTCTGATCAAAACCAAATAAGCCAATGACGTGGCGCAGTATTGCTTCCTAATCTAGAGATGGTTTTTTCTTTTGAATTAGTGGCTGAAGCAAATGAGTCTAAACACTTCAACCGACAATTCTTCTCCCGAGTTACACATCTGACCCTGAATTCCTCACTCGTAATGTTATTTCACTTTTGCACTTCCTTGCTCAGAACGAATCCCTGCAGGTACGTCTACCCGCTCTACAATCATCCGTAAACACTCGTTGGTCGTCCTCCTCTTTTGTGATATCTTGAAATAATCTAACTTGACATTACTTCCCGGGCTTATACCCTGTAGTCTAAATAAGATGACAATTTGATATCACAAACAAGAACTTTTTTCTGTACAGAAATATGCAGTGCTGTAGAGAAAGGTGTTATTTGGTACCTTTGTTTCCGGGCACGCATTTTTCCCCTTTTTGAGGTCAACTTTTTTTCACAGCCAGGTTTAGTTTGAGAAGAAATTTCTCCTCTCGACGGTCCCCTGTATGTATGTGAGAAGAAATCTTGACAAGTCATCTCGATTGTAGAGAACTCATCTCTACTTTCGATATTCCTTGTGAAAATGTCCTCTCCAAAAATTCATCTTCCAACTTTTATACCTATTCTAACCTTTTACAATTAAGGCGCGTTCCTATATCTGCGAGTATTGCTGTGACGCTATAACCAAAGCATTTGACATATTTCTTTGAACCCCTTTATCTATTGATATAAAATTTTCTCAATACTTTCTTCTGAAAGAAAAGGTTTTTCCTCCAAATGTCTGACCGTAAACCTTGAAAATTGAATCAACTCAAATGATTCACAAAGTTGAGAACTGTATGAGAATTCAAGTCAGCCGACTACTTTTGGAATATAATCTTGTGATATCTGAAGTAGGCAAGTTGAAAATACGCTCATTTTCTACCCTGTCAGTAACCGGGTGTGAACCACGCACCCTCTAATTAGAAGTCCGCCACTCAACCACTCGGCTATTTGTGCTCACTTCCCTACTCATCTTCCAGCTTTCATATCTATTCTAACCTTTTATAATAAAAGTGCGCTTCTATATCTGCGAGTATTGCTGAGACCCTATAGCTCAGGCATTTGACACATTACTATGAACATCCACAAGTTTTCAACCCCTTTATCTATTGATACGAAATTTTTTTAATACTCTCTTCTGCATCAAAAAAGATTTTCTAGCAAATTTTGAGGTTTCAACTCCCTCGAGGTAGAACGTTGGAAGAAAAACTCACGGGTTTTTTAACGGAGTTAAATGAGGAGTGTCGAGGAACCTGTTTTATGGGGTACGTCGAATCTGAAAAATTTTGACGTCACAGGCCCGGACTTAGAAGCTACATATAATAGGAAGAGGACTTGGAAAAATTCAGACCTCCAAGCTATGTATGGTAGGAGGGACACTTGAAGAATTTTCGACCCCTGAGCTATATAAGACAGGAGAAAGACCTCGAAACATTGCATATTTAGTTACTTAAAGGGGCTATCTTTAATCTCCGAGTTGTATATGATGTGATACAATGGGGACTTGGAACATCTTAGAGGGACGTTCTGAGTCTTATGGTATTTGATGGAAGCATTGCATATCTAGTTACTCGAAGGGGCTGTCTTTCAGGCTATAAACACCGACCACCGAGCTATATAAGATATGAGGGGGAGTTAGAAAATTTTCTATCTCCGAGCCCTGCCAGCCGGCCAGATGGTGGACGTTTTTTCCGACCACCACAACCACCATAAAAGAGGTTCCATGTTAAAATGAGGAACAAACAAGGATTGTTGATTATGGAAATATAAAGTAAAACTGCGTAATGGGTTAGCCGCATAATGGATAGGTGTCGGTATACTCCAACCCTGATTATTCATCGATGACAGAAGATTGTAACGTCACCGGTTCCGCCCCAAGCTTCATATGATAGAAGCGTGTCTTAGAAACATCTAGGTACTTGTGACGTCACAGGACCAAACTTTTGAGCAATATTTAATGGGAGGGGAAGTTGAAAAAAACTTTTCTATAACGCCATAAAGCTGACCAGCAACGCCACAGGCCCCACCCCAAGTTTTATATGATGGGGGGGGGGCACTTGGAAAATTTTAGAACTCCAAGGGCGGACGACCGATCCCCGTCCGATAAAACAGGATCCCTGTTAAAAACTCACGGGTTTTTTAACAAAGTTAAACGAGGGGTGGCAGGGAACCTGTTTTATGGGGCACAAGGCTAACCTATGACGTCATCAAATTGTGACCTTACAGACACGGATTTTGGAGCTATATATGATAGGACGGGGACTTGGAAAATTTTCGTGCTCCAAACTTTGCGGGACGGTGGAAGTTCCCCCCCCCCCCCCCCATAAAACAGTTTCTTTGGTAAGAGCATTTTGCGTTGCTGGCACAGAGTAAACAGAGGTCTTCTCCGCTACACTTGTGATTTTAACGAATACAGGCATCACATAAAGTTGTAGTTCACCGCTTGGGTTGTGTTTGATGTACGTTCGGAACCTTCGGGCTTTGATTCAATGTTAGCAGTTGGAAGCGTCGAAGTTTTATTTGCAATACTACAATTGAGTAACACTGAAGAGCGCGAAAGCGGTAGATAGATTGTTGACGGAAGAAACCAAACAGTGTCAGAAAGCGACAAAGCGGAAAACGACAAATTTGGATGATGTCCGTATCTCGAGCGGATTTATAGGATCTCTGTTTACTTTGTGGTTGCTGGTCAGTCAAATGATAAACGCACATCAATATCTTGCTAAGCGAGCGTGAATACGTGTCTTATCTGCGAGTAGTGAAGTTACAGAAACAGACACGTCACTACAACTGCTTTACACTGAATGCGTTATTTCAAAGCTTTACACGCTTAGCGCAATGTTCAGGGTGGTGCAGCTCCAAAAATACTATTATCAAGGTAACTCAAGTCATGAGAACCAGAAATGAGTAGTGATACACCTTACACTTACAAAATGGGCAAAATTTGAGGAATTATTTTATATTTTGCTACTACTTATGCAGAACAGATGAGGAAAATGGTCAACCTTACTCACATTCTAAGACGAAGAAGAGTGAGATGAGATATTCCAATTTGAAGAAATTTGGTTCCAGAGATTTAATGATGGGCACTGTTTAAGACAAGGCGGTATGAAGAGTTCTTAAGGAAGACAGCGAAAATTCGGCATTATAATTAAACGAAACCCCTTGACTACACTTTAGTGTCTTAATTGACTCATAGATGAAACTTTGAAAACCACTCACCTGGCTTTTCGGGTGTATGCCGGCATCGTAAGCAAATGACTCTTGATTTAATACACTGTGAAATGAAAAAAAAAAAAGGAAAAATTATTATTTGTCTATAATTATATGAGTCGTTTGATCATTTGCTCATTTGGACATCGTGTAAAATTCTATACGAAACAGAAAAGAACAGCGCCTACGTCAAAATAAACAATTCTAAGAAATTGAGTTGAGTATGAGGTGATCATTATTCGGAAAATCGAATGACACAAAAGATTACATGAGGCCATTTCATGATGACAACAAACTGATACTGATTGTTTAATGTGAGCTAATTTCCGGATTCATTGTTTCCACGATTCATGAACAATTACGAATTTTCTTCGTAGAGCTGTCGTTAGTGAAATTCAAAGTTTTGATTCGATAGGTATGATACAAAACGATTAATATCGATGATACCTACCTATGCCTTAATATACTAGGATGGCGAGATTGCTGAGAAAAGTTTCGATAAGTTGCAACAAAGGAAAGAAAACATTTTATACAGGGCAATGTGAATCTTGGCGAGTAGGTATATCCTTGTTTAGAAGAGACTCCTTCACATTGTAAGTCTTTCTATACTCTTTTGATAGAACGACGTCATTTTTGAGCTGTACCGCTATTTATGAATAATGAAATTGGGAAAAATTTTGAGTTCAGAAACCATCTACCGGAAAAAATTGGGGAATTTTCTCAAATGAGCTGGAAGTAAGAAAAGAAGAGAGACTTGGAAAAATATCGTGTTTTAACCCCCCACAGAGAAGGAATTTGAAAAAATTTCGATCTTAAATTTCTCGTAGAGAAGAAATTTTGCCTTTAGAATAAAAATTCACTACCTATCCAAATAAATCTATATTCGAAATCCTCAGAGAAATATCGAGAGTTGAATTCTTCCTATACTATAATAAATCTTAATCGAAACGATACTAATTCGAGAAGCAGAGTCAGAGAGAGCTCAAAAGTCAAACATCGTACTCGATACAAAAAAATGAGGTACGAAACTTTTCATTACATTAAGCTCGATGATTTCGACATGAAGGAATGGAAAGACGTATGGCAAGGTTTTAGGGTAGAAAAATGAATTGAAAATTTGATGAGGAACAACTCTCGTTCAAAACTATTTTGTCCAAATTCCGCTCTAGGGAGTAAGAACTCCTAAGTTATACGAGAAATACGCCAGGGAGAAGACGTGAAACTTTTTACGTGTTGTACAAGATAGGTACCTACGTACATTTCTCAAGTGGGTTTTTCCTGCAAAAATATTGAGGCTAGTTGAGGATATTCACCTTTGCTGAATTCTTGAATATATAATTACTTATGTGAGAAAATTCGACTTTTTGAATCAAGGAAAAGGCGTTTTATCGACATCTATTTATAGTCATGTAGCAGAGGCCACTTACTTGATTGATGTGAGCGATCGCTTGACTTCGAGTTGCATTCGCTAAACTGTGTCCGTTTACATCAAGAATTTCATCGTCGATTTTGAGATCTTCCTTGTCAGCAAACGAACCTGCGAGACAACAAACAAATGAAGCTAAAAACACCGCTTTTTCGAAACCTAAAGAATCAAAGAATCACTTTGTATGTAATTTACTCTCGTCGTTTGTTCAACTTTGACATCGATAAGTTGTATGAAATTTTGAGTTCATCGAGTTGTATACGTACTTCGAGTGAAATGGTGCGTACTTTAAAAAATGTTTACCAATAATGAAAAATAGTTTTCATCTCGAGGAACATAGTCGAGGTTTGTTGAAGGAAGAACGTAGGTACTACGTATTGGTGATTTCACTAGGACGGCTGAGAATCATGAAGAGTTGGTTGGTAGAATATGGCTTACATTATGCAAAGGATTCTGTAAATTGCAGGCGCGGATCCAGACGATCATTTTGGGAGGGGAAATGATCCAAAAAAAGTCTAAAAGGACCTTTTTTTTTTAGCGTGGAACCCACTATCCTTTTTGTTGGGGTACTTCCAGGAAATTTTCGTCCGCGAGCGCGAGCGAGGTTGATGACGTCACGAGGTTGGTGACGTGACGGAGAGGGGAGGGGGACTTGGAAAAATTCCTACCTCCGAGCTATATAGGATAGGAGGGGGACTTGGAAAAATTCCTACCTTCGAGCTATATATGATAGGAAGGGGACTTGGAAAGACGACGGCTTCCTTGAAATTGCAGCGCGTTCAAGTTGTCATGTCATGATTTTCAGGACTTGGAAAAACTTCAGGCTCTAGGGGACTTGGGACAGCGGGGAAGCAATCCTGCAATGGCATCTAATTTTTTTTACATTTTCTTCTATACTACAGATTTTTTGTTATTTTTTGGGGGTTCTAGGGTGGATTTGCGCCTGAAATTGGGTCTTGAGAAAAGGATTTGAAGCTCAAGAGATGAAGTTTGCTGACCGATACGAAGAGAAAGGGGGGAGGATGTTTGAGGTAATGTAGTGAAAGAGTCGAGACAAGATCGAACCAATTTCTTAAGGATTAGGAGGTCATCTTCTTGGCGAGAGCGATGTACTTCCATGGTAGCGATCGCTTTTCTAGCATGAAACTCAGTGGGCGGAACATTGACCAGGCGATGGGTGTTGTCAGGGTGTGGGTAAAACAAGAGCATCTCTAAAGCTACGCAATCCTCTCATTTGCTCTCGATTGGACTGAGGGTCTCCAATCCACAGGTAGGCAAACAAATCCTCCCTAAAATCACTGAATGAAATACAATCTGCTACCCTAAAGCCTTGGTGGACTCCTGTGCACCAGCCCTATGCTCAACCTATGCACTAAGGCTGGATTTTTCTTTTACAATTGCGCTTGTTATCGCTTACCGCCAACTTCCTCGTGTCTACGGCTCAGTTTCCACAACTCCCTAGTCCTGAGCTATGATCCGACCTAACAAAATCGTATTACGAAAATGTTAAGTGAATTTTGCAGTACTTTTCCGATGGGTCTGAAGTGGGTTCCAAACTGGCTTACGCCTTGTCCATAAATGGAGAAGTCCCGCTCTTAAAAAAACTCGGATCTATATATTGTGCTAAACTATCTGCTATCTATCCCTGCTTTACTCCCTTCTCTTTTCTTTCACCTCCGCGTAAATTCCTCCTTCTTTCCGTCCCTTTTTCCTTTTCCCGGCTATTCAAGACCTCTACTCTTCCAACCCCGTCGTTCAGCGCATTCTGTTTTTTCTATCATCAATCGTCTTCCTCTAGACTCCTGGTCATATCGGCCTTCGGAACACGACGCAATGGACCTAGCTGCCAAGCAGACGCGGCTCTCTTTCTCAATTACTGATCCCTCTCCCTCTCAAGCTTATGACTCGAAATTTTACTGTCCTTCTCTACATCAGTTCTCGCTCCATGCACCCGCCTAACTCACTCCTTCCTCCTCACTACGCTCATGCTGAGAAATCATCCGTCTTCAATTTTTTCTCCTGTCAATAAATCATAAACCTTGGAAAATCATTCTCCATTCCCTCTGAAGCCTTTTTTGTCCTCTCTAAGCGCTCAGAATCCACTACTAACAACATCCTTCGGTTCACATTGTATTAAAAACCCATCCAACTTCAATGCTTCTTCCCAAGCTAATGACCTGTAGTGTAGTTGAACAGCTTGTAAGAAAAGAAGAAAATTCCAGCTAGACTATCTGATTCGTTTTCAAATGCTAAAAATAATACAAAGTTGTTCGAATTTTTAACTTCATTTTTTTCCCCTTGAGTTTTATTATTTCTCTTCGGTCCTCTCGTCGATTATTCAAGTTTTAATTTAATTTTTGACATCAGAAAGACGTTAAAGGTTTCTGCTCGATTTCTTCAAAACGTCCTTCTTATTTTTCCGAGTACTTTAATTCACATATTTCATCTTTTAACGACTAGAAATTTGTCGAAATTTTAAAAAATATTCGTTTTTTCCATAATTATTTTAATAGGTACCTATGATTTTAATTTTTACACCCAATTCATATCTACTCAAAAGAGGGGAAAAAAGTTTCAATTTAATTCTCGAGCCGCTTTCTCAAATAGGGTGGTAACTAATTAATAATTATTTTACTATGGATGGTAGTGTATCCCAACGTTAATTTTTTGATTAGGGTACCTAACACTCAACGTGTTGTATGAATTTCTGTTGTGGAAAAAAACAATGTTACAAATTTGAAAAATTTTAATTAATACTAACGTTCACGTATTCGGTCACAGAGGCCCATCATTCCGAATACGAAATTAGAGGGAAGAAAAAAAGGAATAGAAAGACTAGACGATAACAGATACGGCATGAAAAGAGAGCAAAATGACACGCAGCATCAACGAGCTCTGAAACGAGAACACTCTCGCTTACAAAGGGAAGTTCGTTGTTCAAAGTTATAATAATTTCGAGATTCTAGAGTGCTCTGCCTTTTTTCTCTTCCTGTGTTTTCTGCATGAAGGAGAAGAATGAGGATAGGCTTTTATCTTTGAAGGAGTAGCCTGCTTTGGGACGATAAATCGTAAAAATGGATTCATGATCATTATTATCATTATTGTGAAATAACTTTGGAGTTTATCAAGTAGTGTAATTTTAGTTTCTTCTTCTTTTATCTTTTTTTTTTCTTCTTTTCCTCTTCATCTTGTCTTTGAAGTGAATATTTTTAAGAGTAGGTAATTTCAATTTCTTGCCAATTTTGAGTTCATTTTTCTTCTATCTACCGGAGAGAGTTTAGTAAGATGAATTTCTGATAGACTGATAATTTATTGAAGAAGGTGACTCATAATTTATTTCTCTTGTCAGAAAATATGCTGACAAAGAAAGAAACAGAGGGCCAGAGCTGCGATTCAAAATATTTCCTCCTCCCTCATTTCTACCTCGAAATAAAATAAATTTTCCAATTTCTCATGCCATCGCATATCGTACCTATTGAACAATTTTTTGCCATGAAAATTTTCCTTTTTACTTTTTGGACAATCTAGGGTTTCTACGAGAAAAAGGAAGCCGGTAACGTATTAAATTAATATTACTTACCGTAGAGTTTTATCTTATCTTTGGTTTTCAATAAAATTATCACATAGCCGCCGACGTCCACCATGTTTCTACGAAAACACACGTACGATAGTGAGATATGAGAGACGAAACGAATTTCCTCTTCGGATAACTGAGGCAGGTACTGACTTAGGTAGGTACGGTAAAATTTGTATAAAAAGGGACTAATTTAAAAACAAAACGGATTAGGCCACGGGGTTTGATTTTGATAAATAAATAAACGTATACGTGAACACATTAACTATTATACACCAATATCACTGGCGTGTACACTTATCTAGGAAAATAAATAGCGTTAATAGCGCGAAAACCGATATTGGTGGTCTTTTTCTTTTTTCGTTTCTTACATTTCATGAGAATAACGATTGTGCTAAAAATCGTGATATCCCGTAAACGTGTATTCAAAAGATGAAGTTCTCATCATCAATAATAATTTCAGTTGCTTCATCGGCCTCCATTTAGTCTTGGCTAACACGTGAAATTCGCGCGCATTCTCCCGTACACGAGACCTGTGTCTGGAGAATTCCATCTCATTGACGCTTTCCTCCAAAAAATTATCATCAATATAAGTGGTCTGTACTCTAGGAAAACAAACACAATTGCACCTATTATAAATGAAAAGTTATTTTGTTGAAAATGTGAGAGATCGTAGGTACTCACTTTTTTTTCTTTTGCTTCACTAAATACGAGAGAATTTTCGAAATACGAGAATATTTACCGACTTTATGATGCGTTCTGTGAAGCAAAGACTTTCGGAGAATGCGATCCAACCATTTTTGATTTTTTTCTAAAAATTTGCTAAAAACCGAAATAGATAAATCAACGAAACGCGATTCGCGAAAATAATAACTGAAAATTTCACCGATTTTAGCCCGGACGGTTCGAAAAGAGAATAAGGGTGTGCGAAACGAGGTTGCGAAAGCGCGACTGAAAGCTCGGAGCACAGTGCAGTAGATCAATAATGGTCCAGGTCTGTGTTTCGCCAATAGATCTCAGTACGGCTGTGCAATACGTTCCGAATTTTCGATTTACTCCTGTACCTATCCTACTTTTCCCGACACACGAGACAATATTATTTTTCTATGCCGTTCACGCGGATTTAATTGAATTGTCGTGCATATTAAGGAGTATCATTTTTCCGTGACACTGAATTTACGAAAAAAAAAAAAAAAAAAAACACACACAAAAGAGTAGAAAAGGGGGAACAAAAATCATTTGAAAAACTTCAAAACAACAGTTTGTGTGCGTAATCTTTGACGTGTTATGAACGCGCGTTAAGCTATTATCCCCAAAAATGATATTAAATACACACGAGTGCGAACAAAATTTCCACGTATAATGGTTTTAATTTTTTTCAAGATAAGTTTCCGGCAAAATTCGTAATTTTCTTCCTAATACTGTGATACCTACTACGCATACTATTGAGAAAAAGAAGGGACATTTGGACAATAGTTGCATAGTTAGAGTTCAAGGATATTTTTCAAAATGTAAGGCACGGGGCGATATTCGAAATTTCACCCCTGAAGAAGTACATCAGTGGCTGAATGAGAGAATAAAACGTTTGCACGTTATCAAGTAGGTGTACCTAATATAGAAATGAAAATTGTTCTCAGTTAAATTTTTCGAAAATTATTCTCAGATTCTTAATTTTCTTCATAAACTCCCACCTGCAGAATTCCAGTGAGGGCCTAGTAACTACTCTATTATATTTTATTTCTTAAATTTAATTCTCAAGTCCCCAATAATCAGAATTTTTGAATAATATCACGATGGAGAAGGAAGGAGAGTTCACAAAACTTCTTGTTTTTGATGAATTGAGTTTCACTCAAATTCGAAACCCTCCTCGCACTCTTCCCATATTCTTTTATTTTAAGTAGTTCTTGTCCACAGTATTCTCATTTTCTACACTGTCTCTTTCCTCCCCCTGGCCAATGTCAAGACATATTATCGCCCTCCCGATAAATTTTCTTGTGTACCATATTGTACAGAGAATTTGTTTTTTCAGATTTTGATCATATTATTAAACTGCAAAAGAACGCGCTAAGGTAGCAATTTGTCTTATCATTATTTTTATTATGAAAAAATACCAATGTAGGTTGAATCGGTATCGCGAAATTGAACATTGCGTTGTAATGGACGGTGAGGTGAATTAAATTATTGAAAAAGATAAATTAATTGATTTAAATTAGGTACCTACGTGTTTTCGATCGCTTGGAGACTGGCTGTACAGCATCAATTTGTATTTTATTTTCGATGCGTCTTTGTAAGTAATTCAAATCAATGTTGATAATTTATTTCATCTTATTTAAAATGTGCCGTATTTTGGAACATTGTATAAATTCTATTGTAATGAAATTTTCGAACTTTCATTCGGCCAAAAAATACTCGATTATAAATTATTACCGTACCTAGGCTATAAAGTTTTTGACCAGTTTGGCGACTTGATATCAATTGAGCTGCAGCACTTGATAGTCTATTTCGCGACGTATAATTCTCTGTTGATAGTTACCTATCAATTTGCGTTTGGAAAAGCCAAGCTATCGCCGTTTAACAAAATAAGCAATTAGGCCGATGCAACGCCATCTGCAGCAAAATTGGGATGTAGGCTATTACTGTTTACCTACATACTTTATCTATGATACCAGCGATCATAATCCTTCCATTTCAATTACCGTCCGGCGCTCCGGCATTTTATCGAGTTCAAGGCAGCTTTGAAACGGAAGTTTGTCACGATCGGAAAGTTTTATTTTTGCAGAGCATTTTTCAAATTTTCGTATCTGTAGGCCTAGTCTTCGACAAAGTTTCTTGATAGTTTACCTCAATAATGGTAACATACCTACTTATTGCAAGCTGTTAGGCCTATATCAGACATACTTTTTGATCGTATATCTCAATTTTTTCAGTTGTTTATAATTTTTTTGGCTAGGAACACTTATACCGTGAATATTTGTGGGAATATTATTGCATTTTTTCGGCCTGGATATCTATCCCAATTGCGTTGATGAAGGCGAACGAGAATAACGGCTCCAATTACAAATATCGAATCTATTATTTATTCACCTTGTCGAAATTTGTTCAAATTCTCCAAAAATGTATACAACTCGATGATCTAAATTCTTTTAACCCCCCTTCCCCCCACCCCCCCAAAAAAAAATAAATAAATAAAATATACATAGAATTCATATACCTACTGGTATTGATCAAATTTACACATCGACCAGGACGAAAGGAAAAAAAAAAACTATAAACCATTGGCATTCATTGTCTTATATGAATTGTATGCAATCCTCCGTACTTAGACTAAACATTGTCATAAAATAAAATAATGATATTTTACAGAAAAATGTATTTCGATAGTAATTAGCACTTCTACGACAAAAATAAACATAAAACATTCAAAGAAACTTTATTCATTGATCCAGAAAAAGTCTCAAAGTATAAAATTAACTTACTGATCAGAAAAATCTGAAAAGGTAAACAGATCGCACTTCAAAGAATAAAACAAAAAGAAGTGACAAAATGGAGAATATCTTATAATATCTGACACTTGAACAACAAATATTACGTTTTATTCTTAACAATGAGAGAAATTAATACATTTTGTTTGATTATAATATTGATTTTAATTCCACTGATTATACCTACTTACTTCTCAATTTTTGATAATTCATACTCTTTCACGAAATTTTGTCACCTACTAAAAGAAAATCTTGGGTGAAACAACCTTAATTTTTATCATTTTCTCTCATTCTTTCTTTCTCTCTCTCTTTGAGATTCATAATACTAATCCTCGAGATCAAAGTATCACCAAAATTGATATTACCAATTATCTTCAATTATTTCATAAAAAGAAAAGACAATCGGTAAATTATACTGGTAGTTAGGTATTTAACTTAGATGGAAACTTTACAAAAATTGAATACATCCATGAATGTAAGAATTTATCAGTGATGTTAAGCTACAATAGGCATATGTTCAAAACATAATTCCAGTGACTGTCGATCTTCGATCGGTTGTATTTTGAACTAGTAGCAGATAAAAACAATGAATCATACAACAATTGAAAGATTCACCTTTCTAATTCATTCAATTCCATATTTTGGCAAGCCAAATTCTTCTGGTTTGAATTCAAGTAAGGAAGAAATGACTTTTGTAGCCAACTTTTTTTTTTCTTTCGGCACAAGAGAATCGGGTACCATTACAACTTGCATACCAGCTTTTACAGCTCCTTCCACACCATTAGGAGAATCTTCACATACTAAGCCCTGAAAAAAAAGAAAAAAAAAAGAAAATACGGTATAGGCTATGAATAAAAAAATAAATAATGAAAAATACCCTGCCTTGGTTGAATAACTTGGCTTATTGTTACTAAAGATGATAAAATAATTACCTACTTTGTTTGGTGAAGGTTTTTCAGGAAATTTCGAAGCACAAACTAGAAAAATATCAGGAGCTGGTTTTCCTTGCTTTACTTCGGGATCTGAACCTACAGGCTGAACAATTTTGTAAGATTTTCAGTTTTCATCTGGAATTGTTCCCTATTGCTACTGGTAGCAACCGCTATTGGAATATTGTGTTTCTTCAAATGTGTAATCAATTTCTCAACACCTATCAGAAAATTGTTCAAGATTAGAGCTTATAGAGAAAATTTACTCTTACAGATGATTCATTTTTTCAATGGAATGAGTGATGATTATCGAGGAAAAAATAGTACAGACAAAGAAAGGTTGGCGAAGTCTAAGTTATATAGAGACGAGAATTAAATCTTTCCGAGAAAAAATTAAATTTCAAAATAATCATACTCCTGGAAAGATTACAACTTCATAAGAATAAGTACTTGGAATCTATGATATTTTTGGTGCGATAAATTTAGATACTGATAAATTATCGCGACGTTTTGGGGTACCAAATTTACAGTGTTTTAAACGGAAAATTGGCGATCTGACCCCTCTGAATAGAGAATTGGTATAAAATCTACAGATAACTGGTCTTACCTGGAAGTAACCGAACGTTTTGAATATTCTTCATTTCTTCCGCTCTCACTTCATTCCTCAGTGCTTCCAAAGACACTGGCAGTTTATATTCATTAATAAACGTATTGAATATATTATCTGAGGGGGTTCCCGTTATTCTGATGTGCATCTCCTCTGTATATTTAGCTCCATATCTTTCAAGAGTCTCTGCATATATTTTAGAATGCAGTGTTTCTGTATCTGTGAGAAAAAAAAGTTGTGTTTAATAAGAATTGTATGCGGTTTGCGAGAAACACAGGTGCTGCTCGGCAGCAGGTATGAAAACCTCATAAAGACTGATACGTATTTTTTGTTCCCATTTCTTCGAGAATGAGATTCAACGAAGCCCGAAAATTGAAAATAAAAAGAGTAGAACATCGAAGAAATTTCTAAACAGATTCGTTCATCAATGAGAACAGATATCGTTATCAATATCAGAATTCTCGTCATCAGAATTGACATATAGGCCTAAGTGAGAGAGAAAGACCGGCGGTAATTATTATCTCACCGAGAAGTAGACCGTCCATATCGAATATGACATAGTTCACCGGATTATAAGCGGTTGTTCCTGTGGTTGCATTTGAAGACACTGAAACAAAACGGAGAAATATGGTTTGATATAAAAAGTTTGAATTTTGACTCGTTATGATCTTATTCTACGACGAGGTATTACTTCAATATCACACTCAGGGTAATTCAAGTGTACTAATACCCATTGTAACACCTATATACAATGCCGCATCCACTGATCAGAGGTTCCGAACCAGCCAAAAATTGATGGTTTGCTGGTAAGGAAGTTCAAAAAGAGAGATATTTATCACCAACTTGATCGTATCGTAGAACTTACTTTTTACGAGAATTCGAAGAACAATTGGTCAACAGAGTACAGAGATATGCATGGAATATGCTGGCATTTTCCATGCACGTCAGATCTTCATTCAATATCACCCAGAATGATCGTAAAATTTCATCAGAGTTTATAACCGAATAATGAAAAAGAAAGCAAACTACACCACAGATAGTTCAGTGTACACGTTGCGTCCGGCCGCGCCGGCGTTTTATCAAGTTCAAGGCAACCTTGAAACAAAACGTTCCTCGAGGTCAACTCGTCCTCGGCTTTATTTTTTTTCGAAGCAAAATCCAAACAATATCACGTTTCGTGATTAAGTGATGGGCACCCCCGGCTACCGGGTGTTTTGGTGAAAAACTACCGATTGATATTTTTGACAACCGAACAACCTCCGAAAGTTTTTGATAGTTTTTCCGATGACTATGTTTTTAAGAAAAGGTATTGTTGAAGTCGTTCATAATAATTTTCAGGACAGGGAAGCAGGGACGTCATCGGACTTCGAATAGAACTCAAGTTCTCTTCTGTGAAGTATCAGCAAATCAGACTTCCTTTAGTTTTCTGACTTGATAATCTATATGGATTCAATTCAGGAGTACCGGTATTTACTTCTAAAATACGCGTTAATTTAAAAACCAATTATTGTAAACACGGAAATGATGAAGAACATAGATTAAAGGGTCACATTCGTAGGAAAAGATACCCCGATTACCAACAAAATTACAAACAACAACTTCAAAAGTTTATCACAGAAAATAATAAAGAAATAACATTATTTTAACGTTCCTATTCGCCTCTATAGTACTTTCCGGGACTGGAAGGACCGGCGTACATTTTCCTTTTATCACCCACCGGATTATGATACTTCAGTTCTATAACTTTGTCAAAAAATCGACTGCATTTCACAGCTGAACTGGTACCGGCACCTAATGATTTGGCTTGCAAGCAATCCTAAAAGTAATTTACGTGTTAATCCGGAAAAATGTTTACATTATATTAACGATTTTCAATTACGTCTTTTCAACGTCTCACCAGAAATATTTCATCTGCTCCGTATTCGTCACAAATGCGTGAAGAACGTCTGTTAGCCCGAGTACGAGAATCACCGACCAAATCCGCTTTCGTACCAATGACTAGAACTGGTATCTGCCAGACAATATAAATCTTTGAAGATTACGTCAATTTTTCAATTCTAGATCACAGACAGGAAAGACGAATAATACTTGAGAGTAACCAACAAATTGTTCAGCATCGTATTCGTCATTCTTTTTTGGTTTGGCAGTACTATCGCGATTAAACACTTCGGCTAACCATTTATACAAATTTTCCTGCGATTTTCGATTAGTCAAATCGTGCACCAGGATTACACCTAAAAGGAGAAGAATAAGCAATGAGGTCTCAATGAATTTTCCTCAAAACTGAGAGATACCAACAACTCGCATACCATGTACACCCAGGTAGAATACGTGTCTTGTGTTTCGATGGCTCGAACTACCACCAACATCCCACAATTCGATAAAATACGTTTTTTGTTGCGGCGTTCCTTCTTTATATTCATGTAACTTCACTTCTACAGAACAACCTACGGTCCATGTAGTCTTACTGATGGGCTCTTTGTGAGCAATAAGATGTGTTAATGATGATTTTCCAACACCTGTATGAACCATTTTCAAGAAATTAGTATGGGTGTGTATCTATTTTCACAAGTTAGAAAAAAACACCGATTTCTTCTAAAATACCTGAATCTCCTAGAACCAAAACTTTGACTTTATCAATGTCAGCCATTTCACGATCCAGTTATGAGAGATCTTGGGCATAATCTACGTTGTCGTAATCTCACTGGAGAATTTTCCACTCAAACTCCGGTAAATAACACTTCACAACAAACAATAATATAGTTTCATCATTAATCGATGGTACACAAACACGAAAACAACACACGTCGTGGACTAGTGACGTCGACGCATTGTCAGCTGCTTAACCCGTAGCGTAACCTACAGCACAATAATAATATTATAATAATGATGTATATTAAAGCGATTCGGAGAAAAATCGCTTCTTTGCCGTAAATCATCGTTATGAAACACTGTTTTTTCTAGATTTTGTGGTTGGTCAGTGTATGAATATTATCGAACTGATTTTCAGGAGTGCCGCTTGGAGTGCTAAAATATACGTGATTTTCTTTGTTTTTCAAATCGATGTATCGATAAGTTACTTTCTATCGATTAATAATCGATGTACTCGATAATTTCCCCACCACCTTTCAGATTCTGAATTCAATTCATTACCGTATTCGTATGTCTGTCAACAGTCAACAAGCATGTTCGTTGTGTTTCAAGCAGTAGTTTTCGATTTGAATGTGATATGTAACATTGTGAAATGAAAATTTTCTTTACCTTTCTTCCTACGATGCTTGATTAATAGGATAAATCTATCGTTGAAATTCGTATTGAACGAAGTATGAATGCTGAAAACGAAGACGTGCTGTGTTCGGTGAAACCGGCACCTACGAAGCCGGCGTGCGCTAATATCGTCAATGGAAGCACTAGCACTTCGAAACGAGGCGTTCGGGTAAAGCACGAAACAAAGGATTCAATTTCCTCCGAGATTGCTTGCTAATCCTTTTTGTATTGCAGATAATTGAATTGGAACGTTACACAATTTCTACCTCGTTCTCGCTTCGTAGTTCAGATAAATGTTCCGTCCATAATGACTTCGCCATCATAACTGAAACTGGAGTTCATATCCTAGTAAACTATCTTGATTCATTATTTCATTATCATTGCAAAAATGAATTCAAATTACCGCAAGATGAACTGGATTTAGATCGTAGAAGACGAAACAAAGACGATCGTTTTCAGCAAAGAAACTAAAACATTCGTTTGTTTCATAAATCATAACGCTTGAATTTGTTTTGTATTCTTCAATCGAAATAAAGTTTATCCCGCGGTAATTCGTAATCATTCTTCCAATTGTATTAAAATGAACCGTAACATTGATAATCGCCTCGATACAATCATCTCATGTTCGGTTATATTATGATTAATTTTACATTTTTCCATAGAGCTTACGACCCAACTTGTGGAACAGTCAGCAGAATTCGTCTCAAAAATACGCTATCCACCGGGCACTCATTCCAACTCCTACCAAATTCCCTCTCGAAGATCTGCCTCTCGATTACCAAAAGCTAGATCGAGAAAAATTTTGTCTGTTGTTCTTGAATCCTAAACTTCGACCAAAAGCAGAACGATTGGACGTCCCTTTGCAACGTGTGAAACAGATGGATTGGGGTTACTTAACTAGTCCGTACAAATACAGGTGAGTTTCTACAGTCATTTCCTAGGAATTGAAATTGTTCATGATGTTTAGTTCCTTCGATTTCAGATCGATCCTAGGTGTTTTAAGTAACCATGGTTGTCTTGAGTTATATTTCTTCGATCGATTTAAATGGACCTTATTTGCTGACATATCTGAGTTGTGGAAACAATACTGTCTGAAAAAGTGGTTTAGTGCAGGTGACGACGATTTCAACAGTTTCATGACGGCTTTCAAACGTATTCGTATCACGAGTAAGTGCGAGGTCATTATAACTTGAAAGAGATTTTTCGCGTTGAAATTATTATAATTCTTTTTTAGCTTTTGCTTGGTGCAACGGAGTGAAACTAAAGAACGAAAATGACGCCCTATTACTATGTGTATCCGAAAGTGGTATGCTTTCATTCTGGACGATCAGCGAAGATGTGGATAGTAAGCCTCCTGAGTTGATAAAAACTCACGATCTAGGACCGAACTTACATACTTGCTTGTGGTATACCACAACAAATGACGAACAAGGTTCGTTTTTACATCATTGAAATTGAGTTGTGGTCACATTATTTCTGAGATAAAGATTAATTCATCATTATTATCTAACAGCTTTTCTCGTTAGCGGTTTCACTGACGGTACAGTAACCATGAATGTGTGTACGATCGACCGCGATTCGAGTGGGATTACGTTTAAAGGTGACCTTACTCTATGGAAGGAAGAAGATCTCGCTATAGCTGAGAACATGAAAATAAGAGTCGATAATGAAAAAGCTGTGTTAGTATTATCGAAAGAGCAATGGCTCTTGATTTTCAATCTTGATAATGAAGTTACTGTCCAGCAAATTTCATTTGATAAACGTATTGCAGGTGAATTCTAATTCAATGGCTCGTGATGAACGAAACTTTTACGATTTTTTAAAGAATTTCTCAATTTTCAGGTCTAGAAATTATGGATGATTTTTCGGTTTTTGTAACTTTACTGAATTTCGCATGTTACGTCGTTAAACCATTCAAAGAAGACAAGGAATTGATTCAGGTCAATATATCGACGAACATAAAAAATCACCGTTGTTCAGGTGTATCATTCAGCAGAAACAAGGAATTCTGTCTATTCTCTGCCAAGTTAGTTTTATATTTTTGAACAATTTTCAAATTACCGCATCTCTCTAACTAAAGTGTATAAAACAATAGCATTGCCAAGTTTCACGACCACCTAACATTCAAAGAGCCGTGGTATTTGTTATGGTCTTCCGTAAACGACCAGTTGTCGCTCGAGAAGTTGCTAGACACTGTGATCCGTACTTCAGTTAACGAAAGTTTTGATTACATAGAAAATTTTCGGTGAGTATCGTTCCGATACTGAACACAGATATGTTTGTTCAACCGACTGTAAATTGATGAACAGGTAACATCTTTGATTAAAATTTTAATAGAATTCATTCGATCAAAAACGGATTTGAGATTGATGAAAATGCGTTACTATCAGCTTGGAGTTTCATGAAACATGAAGACCCGCGTGTATGGCGAAAGACTTTACAGCTCATGAATATCTTGATGTCGGGCTGTAAACTAAGTCAGAATTCTGTAAGTTGAATTAATTCTTCCTTCTAAAGTGCGGTACATTCTGAGTACGAAAGAGAATAAATAAATTATCAAAAGAAATCGCCAACTTAAGAGAGAAAGAGCATAATATTAAGGCTTGGAAGACTAATTCTGTAGATGAGTCTGTTTTTGCTGACCACCTTATATCGCAAAATCATAAGTTTGAAGAGGGTTCTATTACTTTGCTTCTTAATAAAAGTTCCTATAGGAAACGTATTGCCCTCGAAAATATTGAAATCGTCTGCCATAAACATGATAATAAAGTTATTCTTCTTAACCAGTTTATTCCAGAAGATGAATTTATCGAAAAGGTTTACTGCTCTAGTCATGAATCACCATGATTCCGTCATCTTCCTTCCCTCCTCGTGTTTTCATTTTCCTGTTCGATCTGTACATGTAATGATTCAAAACGTGTTTACGACGCTTTGAGAATGGCTATTTAGCCGAAAGCTGGCTCAGCCTATTTTTTCGTTTTTTTTTTTACGGTTTACTAAATCGAATTAATAAATTTCTTTTGATAATTTATTTATTCTCTTTCGTACTCAGTAAGTTGAGTTGAATATGTACAAAAAATTGGATGCCGTTATCGTATGCAATTTGTTATCACTACGTTTTGCCGCTAATGTGAAACTGATCCAGTATTATTTAATGGAGTAATGAATTGGCACTATCAACCACATAGAACGACACATTTTATTTTTCGCGACGTTTCAATCGTATAGCGATCATCTTCAGGCGAAATGATAGATGAGAACATACAGGAAATAAAACAATTACAACAAGTGAAATACAGAAAAAACACGAAACGACCGAACGAAAAGAAGAAAGAGGGAGACATTAGCCGGTGACTAACGTTTAATCACCGTCTTGTACGCGTCGGAGAGACCATCAGTGTCCGTCTTAAAATTAACACAATTTTCATCTTTGATGATATTAATCACCTCTAGAATCTTCCTCTTTTTGTCGTTCTCTTCACTCCCTACAATTTTAGTTCTATTGAAATTAAATACATGGCCCTTTTCCAGGGCATGAGTGGCCAAAGCAGTAATGTCTTTTTGATTACTGACGTCGTTTTTATGTTGAGAGAGGCGAGCCTTCAACCTTTGGCATGTCTCTCCCACATGAGAAGAGGGACAATTCGAACAGGGAACCACGTAAATAACACCAGATTTCTGTTCGTTGGGAATTTTATCCTTCATGTACGAGAAATATTTTTCTTTGTTGGTGTTATAATTTCCAAAAGAAACTTTGAAGTTGTTACTAAGAGAGCGGAAGTGTTTACTGATGATCCAACTGCTTTGGCCTTCATACAATGTGTTAATTTTAAGACGGACACTGATGGTCTCTCCGACGCGTACAAGACGGTGATTAAACGTTAGTCACCGGCTAATCTCTCCCTCTATCTTCTTTTCGTTCGGTCGTTTCATGTTTTTTCTGTATTTCACTTGTTGTAATTGTTTTATTTCCTGTATGTTCTCATCTATCATTTCGCCTGAAGATGATCGCTATGCGACTGAAACGTCGCGAAAAATAAAATGTGTTGTTCTATGTGGTTGATAGTGCCAATTCATTACTCCATTAAATTATAATCTAAATTTTTAACCACGGTTAAACCTACGTTCAAATCTGATCCAGTATGTCCTCTATCTGTCTAAAATTGATGTAAGTCTATTAGCGTGACCCAGAAGATGAGAAGGCACACGGCTTGAATTGTCTGTCAAAAAAAGCGACTGTTCCTGGTGACAGTGTTGTGAAGTAAAAGATATGAAACATTTTTGTCATAATTATTTTCAATTGTGAGGTAGGTGTACATCACTCGTAAGTCATCTAGATGAGATTGAAAGGTTGACGTTAAAACACGTCTCATATTTTTCTATAATACTTTAATTTTGGCATCCAGCCACGATCGCTGTTTGAGAGCTTTAGAGCACATAAACGTACTGGTGCGCATACTATAACGGGACCAAAAATTGCTACCACCAGTTCATTCATACATGATTTCTAAATTTGCAGGATGATACTTTTCTTGTCGAAATGGCCCTCAGCATGTGTAATTTTCAATTCTATGATGCCGAGGAAAGAATAGTGAGAAACGAAAACGAAACTTATTTCTATCGTATGTGGTTACGAGCCAACCATAACAAATTGAAAGAGCCGATCAAGGGTCATAAACTGTATCAAAATATTCCCATAGATTTAGAGAAAGATGAGTCCCTTGAGTGTGATAACAAATGTGAACTTTGCTCAAGCAGTATCCTTTTCTATTTTTGCTTCAAAAGATTTTATACCATGTTTTTTTTTTTGGTAACCAAAATTCTTTATCCAAAACGACGTATATTACCTTAATAAACTATTCCAGATTTCACCATTCACTCACCCACAGATTACATTGTCTGCGAGAGAGAACATAAGATATTAAGGTGTCGGTACAGTTTCTTACCGATTTTCTCCCAACCTCATACCGAATGTTCCTGTTGTCATGCAGTGATGATTCGAAAAGCTGGTATGTATTAAATCAGAAATGAATATTCCACCTAGCCCAGGAAAATCACAATTTAAAAAGAAGAAAAAAAAAGAGATCATAAATCATTTTACGAACTTTTTCAATTCTCCTACCCTGAAGTGAGCGTCTCTCGATTATTGCTTCCTTTAGAATTGTTTTGCTAATCGTTTGCCAGCAAACGCCATTTTTTAAAGTTGATTTTCCTGAATTATTTTTCAAGTTTATGATTTATTATGATGGGATTGATTGTATCCGCTAACAATTTTTGAAATATTTTCTGACAGGATTTCGACGTTGTATTATGTGTGATTCCGAATTATGATGATACGTACAAATTTTTTACCATTTTGCCGTAAGTTTATCGAAGAAGTCCGAAGTGTTCCTGTATCTGTAAGTGTATTTTTAAGACGTTTTTGTTAAAATCTAAACTATAAGGAAGCTCTACAGTTGATGGCAGAATTGTATCAACTATATTTAAGAATTATTGTTAGTTAAAATCCGAACTATGGATAAGAATAATTAAGAAAATGAATTCGCTATCTAAATTAAGCTTAAGTCACAAAATAATAGTTAAATATCTGGAGGTAAAAGAATTTTTGCCTCATTTTCAAGTGCATATTTGAGACGTTGAAAGGAAATACTTTCGTGATAAGATTTGTGTTATAAGAAGTGATTACGCGTATATTTTAACAACTGCGCAGTTGTTATTTCAAAAAACAAAACAGTAATGTTCCCCTAATGAACAGTCTTTAAGTCAAAAATAGTATTTAAATATCTGGAGGTTTTTGAATTATCGCCTCATTTTCAAGTGCATATTTGAGACGTTGAAAGGAAATACTTTCGTGATTTTATGAGAAGTGATTACGCTTTTATTTCAACAATTATAGTTGTTCTTTTAAAAAACAAACCCGATGTTCCCCTAATTAACAGTCTTTAAGTCAAAAATAGTAGTTAAATATCTGGAGGTTTTTGAATTATCGCCTCATTTTCAAGTGTATATTTGAGACGTTGAAAGGAAATACTTTCGTGATAAGATTAGTTTTATGAGAAGTGATTACGCTTTTATTTCAACAATTATAGTTGTTCTTTCAAAAAACAAAACAGTAATGCTCTCCTTATGAACGTTCTTCAATTATCTGGTCTATTTCAATATTCTGATTTTGTTCAGAATTTGTTAATCCATTAGCCAATAATGAATGATATATCCTTTTGATAACTCATTAAATTCTACCTTTGGAATCATATAAAAGAATGATATTTGATCAGTCCTGATGGAGATTTCATTTAGTCACTCATCCTTTTGAAATCATTCTCTTTTGTCGCGTTAGAATCCATTGATTCATTTACCTTGTAGAAAGCTATTAGTTTTTGAACTTGCAGAAAGATTCTAAATGATTCTTTATCAACCCAACTTTCTGCGGGGATTGGTCCAAAAGTGAGAGAAACCGCAGTAATAATGATAATAAGTACTTACCTACTTGATAATAAAATAAGGAGAATATTAAATCATCAACTTTGGAAATTCTTTGTCCATTTTGCATGGCATATACTCATAATTATTTATGAATCGCTATGATAGAGTGGTTAAATTTATGTGAAATAGAGGAATCATCCATGACTGATATTTTATCCTCAATAAAATTACGGTTCATAGTATATTTATGGAAATTCAGATGAAATAAAAATAAAAATACAATTCCCGTATAAACTAGGTATACTGCGCGAGCGCTTTCGGCGTGAGCCATTGACGAGCGAACAAACTGGAATCATCCATCCCTGATGTTGACGCAGGTAGAAACTGTTATTTGCATCAATAATTTTAGAAGTGAGTCGGTGATTTCTAGAAGCATTAATATTGTATAAAGAATTTTGTTCAGCATCGTGGAATTGGAATTAAATTATACTCCTTGGCATTGTGTGAGGTGGCTTTCATAACCACTGTGATTATTAGAAATTGAACCAACAACTAGACCAGATATTTGGTGTATAGTCTCGTCCAGTTTCATTTACGCCATGATCTAGATTTTTCAATTTCTTCCCAACTTTCTAATTCCTCTCAGATTTATAGAAAAATTTCCTACATTCACATATGTAAGGCGACTGCTCGCTTGTCAGACGACAGTTTTTCAAACATGCCATTTGGCGTCGATGTTGCCGCTAAAGCACGCGCCGGTGCTTGCGCAATATTTGACAAATTTATGAGTGTACAAAAGATAAAAATAGACCTCTGTGGTTACTCAAGAATGCGGCGTACTGTTACGAACCAGGAACCGACCGAAGATGACTGATTGCTGAACTCTTTGCAGAGCAGTACAGTCTCAAAAAATACAACAGTTAAAATAAACTGAAGGAGCACAGTAAAACAACGTGTATTGAAATCGCTGTTAATTACAGAACTGAGGAAATGAGTATTCATCGATTGTTTATATAGTGTGCGAATGCGACAGAATTTGCGAGTAGTAAACTGACAATAATAGACAATTACATATAAAATATATGGAAAATGATTAATTAGCAAAAAATAGAATAGGAGCATTTAGTCTCCGTCAAAGAAAAAGTAGAAATAATATTATTAATTATAAGAGAGATAGCGTTACATACACGTTTATGAAGTTCAGAAAATGCATAATAAACAATAATCGTGAAAATATTGTGTCTTTGTTTAGAATAGAATAAGAAAGGGTTTTATAATTGATATTGAGATAGCGTTAGTAGTATTATAAATGAGAAGACAAATAAATATGTAATACAATGAGTGAGGGACGTAACAGTACGCCCCTTCTGGGTCCATTATGATGTACTTCCCCGCTCTTACGGCTTCAGGGTACGTCGCCATCCGAGTGAACTTGACGCTGTCCCCAATTGCGACCTTTTCATCAAGCTGTACCCTCTCTACCGCGCCGCATTCATAGGGACGTCGCCCTCGCGTCCCTCCGCGACAGCGTTCAGTCCATTGACAACCCAAGTACAATTTTTTTCCTTTATATAAATTTTTCTTGTCCATAGGTGGTGATAAATTTGAAACTATCAATAATTTTACAATGATTTATAGAAGCACTTATTTTACCATTACAATTGTGTGCGGTTTTGAATACAGTATTGTATGGTAAATTTATAGTCATATCTCTGAAAATGGTATACAGTGGCTGTTATAACCTATCAGAAATTGGACCCAACTAGGGCATATACTTAAAGGACCCTCTTATCCTGTTCCATTCATGCTAGCGGATAATACTTTGCGCTTGATAATGAAAATTTTCTCGATGAAGTTTGTTGAAACCTTATAGTTGATGGGGATACCGGTACCCGTTTAGAGATCTTGACAATTCAAGCTCTTTGAGTTTGAGGATCTCTTTCTCTGTAGGAAAATTCTATTTTTCTTAAATTTCATATCTTAAAATCTAATACAATAATCGTTTGAGATATTTATCAAAACAGAAGAGTCAAGTTCATTATTATTATGAACAAAACATAGTGGATAACTGCTTTAAATTTAAAAATAAATCATTGAAATGTAGACGAATTCTCTGAAATCACTATCTCCAAGTTTGCAGGATAATTACATCATAACGTTTATTACTGACTACCTTTTAGGTAATCAGAAATATATTTCAAACTTTTGGAAATTTCCAGTAGTTAAAGTGATATTTTGTACCCTATCTCTTCTACAAGTCGATAAAAAAGAGCTTACATTTTCTGCTTCACTCTTTTTCAAGGTGAAATTCGCATCATATTGATAGTAAGTAATAAACGACTACGTAAAGATTATTATTTTATAAAAACAAAGATACCTAATAATAAATTAGGAGAAATAAAACGAGGATGGCATCGAAGCCATTAAGATAGCAGTCAGCAGAGGAAAGTCCTCCGCTGTTTTTGCACCTGCTAAGCGAAGTTCCGAGATAATCCTATCCAACTTAGCATAATGCAAGTCTAGGTTCGTCCCCTCGTCCATGCGGAAATAGGCTAGGCACTTCAATGGGGGTGATAGGAAGATATTTTTCATCTGTAGATATTGACTGGCTGGAAGGCATGACAGTATTCTTCGCCATGAATCTATAAGAAAATGTGAACATTTTGTTGAGAAACAAGAAATATTAGTAACAATAGGAATATAAAAGAAATCCAAAAAATTGGAAAAACTTACAATATAAAAAATAAATCAACAGTAGAAAGTAAAACAAGGAAAGTTTATAGGGAGTAACTACTCATTATTCATATTTATACATATCGGCAGATACTAATGGAATTAAATCAGGATAGTTAATATCAAACATAGTTTTATGTTTAACAAGCGCTTTGGTGTGCAAAATTCCATTTAAAGAAGCCATGCGAGTAGTATACCCATGTATGTTCTGGGACAGTTAAAGATTTCTAAACTTTTCACCCAATTTTCTTTACTTTAGAAAATCCCTGGAAATTGACTGACGAAAAATGGATAATTTTCTCCTCTGTCACCATCTTGCGAAATTTTCAATTTTTTGTATCCATTTTGCATCAAATCCCATCAAAACTAGGTAGTTCAAATATGTCACATTTTTCTTCAATCACGGTGACAAGTAATGTGTCAGCATTTGCTTACTTATGTCAGCAACATCCCATCAAAACTATTGAAATATGTGAGATCCTGGACCACAATATATGTTCTGGGACAGTTACCAATTTCTAAACTTTCCACCCAATTTTCTTCACTTATAGAGGGAAAGTAGGTAGCTTTCTTATAATTTTTTGTTGAGTTGGGTTACAAAATCTTCATTTTTTGTATCCAATTTTTATAAATTTTCGATGTTTTGAAACACAACCAAGAGTTCATATTATGTTCTAGAACAGTTGTAGATTTCTAAACTTACAAGCGGCTATCACGTAATGTTGCATTTTCAAGAGAGAAGGAAATGACGTTTTTGGCACAGTACTTTCAAAGCAACCAGGGCCCTTTTTCCAAGTTAACAAAATATCCTTCCATCCATATTTTAATGGTTGGAAGTAGCATTTATCCAATGGTTGAGTCAAGTGTGTCAAATTTGGAGGAAGAAACACAAAATGGATATTGTGCTTGTGACATAATGAGACAGCTGCAAATGAAAGATGCGAAGATGAATTGTCGCCTATGAGAACTTTTTTGCCTTCAAACTTTTGGAAGTACGGGATAACAATAGTTGCCAGCCAATCGTGGAAGCATACAGCATCAAACCAGCCTGATAAGGTACAATTGTATCTTGTACCCTTCGGACCATTTGTAGTCCAGCTATTGTAAAGATGTTTTGCGCAATATACAAGATAAGGAGGTAATACAGTTCCGGATGCAGATATAGCATACATGATTGACGTTGCCGATTTTGAAGTGTTCATCACACGTTCTGGATGTTTTGATCCTCTTTTAGCCAAGACTTTCTTTCAGCCGGGGTCATCTGATAAATTGGTCTCATCATAGTTGACTATATTGTTAGGGGATACATTCTGAAGCTCTATCTCTAAATTATCAAAGTATTGATTAACAACTTCTCGAGAAACTTGAGTTCTGGATGTTTTGATATTCTCGCACATTTGAAAGCTTATTGCACGACGATGGCGTTTGACAAATCCGTGGGCAAAATCGAGTCCTGGAAAATTACCTTTGAATTTCCTCACTTTCTTCCCATTCTTTTCAAGGTACGAATGAATGATCAATCTAAGTTCTAGTAGGTCAATCGGATAGCCCCATTTAGAGGCTGTCTGGATGCACTCAACAATTGCAGATTCTTCTGCTTCGGATAAAACGGTTTGACCTCCTTTTTGTTTTGTTGGTTCCCCTTTTAAGTGTTTCTTTTATGCTCGGTAAATGACTGAATAATTGATATCTACAAATTAAATTATTGCCTTATCGGCATAAGTCTCTTCAAAATTTTTCGTTCTTACATAGATATCAACGGCTATACTCTACCTTTCTTCTTCGCTACCTCTCGAACTGATAAATTTTGACGAGAGTAGCTGTTGATCTGCCAACTCCACTCCTGCCATCTTCAGTTCGCAGATAATGTTGTCGAGCCGTGCGAAATGTTCAATTTGATCGTCCGCGTTCATTCTTAACTTTAATAATCGATCGAGTAGCAGCGTTTGATTCATGGATTCCTGATTTTGGTAGCCCTTTTTTAACTCATGCCACATTGCGTAGGCTGAAGTACAATTCTTGACAACATTTATTGCGTAGGAGGATAAATGTTTCACTATGAGTCCAACCGCCTTTTTGTCCGCTTCGACGTACTCATCTAGATCGATTTTATAATTAGCCAATTTTTCTACATACTGATTACGTTCTGTAGTTTTAGAGGCTCCACCATCTCCTTCCTGTTCCACAGGACGAATTGGTCGCGGTTCACAAATTGCACGATCACAGTTTCGAGATCGCAATAGGATGATCATACGATATTCCCATTCTCCGTAGTAATCTGAAGCCGCGCCAAGAGCTTTCAATTCAAGTTTTGGTTCCGAATCGGACATTATAACGTTATGAATTAATAAAATAAGTTGAAACCTAGTATTGGCCTACTGGGCCCATAACCTATTAGAAGTTAATCAACCGAAGGCAAGGGAAGAAGTGAATATTTATTTCAGAATATTTGTGAACACAAAAACTTATATTCATAAGTATCTTGACAGCCAATAGTATGTCAACAAGCATTTATATTAATAGGCTACAGGTCTGCAAAACCTGATAATTTTAACAGGAAGACTCCATATCCACAAGGATAGGATCATCCTCAGCCAACGGGACGTTAGTTTCTGTCAGTTCGGGTTTCTCATCCTCAATCAGGTTAGTTTCTGAGTCATGTGTGCTAGACTCATCTTGGGGTTCTTCAGCTGTCGCCTCTTCAACTACTGAAGGCTTGATCTCCTCATCGACTACAGGGACGCTAGAAACAGACTCCTCCAACTCCTCGACTGTACCATCGTCTTCGCTCGTCTCCTCCGTCTGCTGGAGTGACTGTTGTTGTCCTACAACTGGCACTGCTTCATCTCGAGATGAAATTGCATCCCTAAATTTGGCTTTTCTTGCCTTTTTCGCTAAGCGCTTTGTGACATCGTTCGTTCAGGCTTCAAGACGACCGAAATCTTACCTTTGGACTTAGTCGCCCAGAAAAGTGCTTCATATTTACGCAGCAAGTAAGACACTGTGCTGCGAGGAATATGCTCTTCTTGGATTGGTTTACCCCTGTAACTATTTTCACATTTCGATGAATAAACTTCATCGTTGTATTCCTCCACTAAAAAATGCGGGGACTTGTTTCTAGCCATGTCTGGTTCCGGCAATTTACCCCAGATTGCCTCGCAGATAAGGATGACATCTCGATGTTCCAAAATTCTATTCCATCGGTATTCATTAGTTTCTGTGAGAGGCTTCTCCCACGGCTTTGAGCCAATGCGGCTAGCCTTCGGCTTCGCAGCCTCGATACGTGTCCATAGCGACAGTTCCTCAACGGTTTCCCGCACATATTGAGTCGACATGCTAAATAGCGAAACGACACAATTAAACTAACCACAAACAAACTTTATACAAAGTGATAAACAAAATTATCAGGTTCAGTTACTACGACAGTATTATCTCAACAGTCTAAAAACTGAAATTAAATAATTTTATTTTTCTAGACAAATCAAGACATCCACATCAGCCAATCATAGCGACGTTACAGCGCCGCACCACTGTTTACTCGCGTGCAACGTAAAACACAACTTACATTCGCACAAACAGTGATGGCACAAACAGTGATGTTACAACGTACTTACCGAACCACTATACTGTCAGGTGACGCAAACTGCTGACTTCTTTTAATATGGCGAACCAGCGCGTCATAGGTATGACGCTAACTACTGACCACGGGTGACATGGATAACAAACTGCGTCATGTTAGAAAACGAACTCACAACGATATTTTTCGAGGGTTTATTTTCATAATATAAAGATAGCACAATATACAAGAAATCCAAATCTAAAGAGACAAGCGAACACCGCGATCTTCGATTACAGATGGACCCGCGATTTCATCAGCCGTTGTTGTCATCTCGTGTGTAGCATAGACTCAAGGTGGGATGCTGTAACCTGGACCAGTTGTTGGCCGGAGTGCTGAATGCTGCACGGCTGTTGTTATTTTCTCCAACACGTCACTGCTTAATACTTCATTTTAATAATGAAAATAGCTCCCTTTTTCGTATGAAGTGTTTTTTTTATTGATTTAGAGACACTTACCATTATAGCGGATGAAAAAACTTTGAGTTATCTGATTACACAATGCAGCATTTCGCGTTCGAATGTCAATCCCGCGATTTTGTGCCAATATAATTTTTTGTTATGAACATTCCACAGTATGGATGAAACCACTGTCAACGGCAATTTCACCTACTTAAAAATCAATCATCCTGGAAAAAAGGGTTTCTTCTCATTCTTGTGGGTTCACTTTACAACTAATGAAAGGCAGATTGCACCCACATTCTTTTATTATTATATTTAACGCGTTTTATAGCGCTCCAGTGACGCTAACTGTAAGCTGACGCGAACTGTTGCCGCACCCTACAATAAAAAAATAAAAACTCATTATTAAAATTGAAATATCTACAAAGGCACTTGAGATGGAGCTACAAGTTTGCCATTCTCTCTGCTGAAATAAAATCCTTCCTGTGGGTGAACTTTGTTGGAGTACCTCAGCCGTGGTTTTGCGGTAGGACCATGTTCAGCCAATTTCAGCAATGTATTTTCTATATTTTCATAAATTTCTCTCAGCACAATACAATTATTGATCTCCTTTTAGTTCTTGTTCTGCAGTCGTAAGTTCAGTTGCCAAATAAAGAAAGGATGCTAATGTTATCTATAGAAGCACTTTCTTCTTCATTTCCTCCGTCAGCAAACTGAAGAGATTCAAGTTGAGGAAGCATTGTGTACCGGAAATGTGATTTTTCGCTTAAACTCCTGGCATGCAATATCTTTCACCTTCGTATGTTGCAGAGTTATTCCCTGTCTCGTTCTGCCCACTAGGATCGGTGCTCTTTCGACAGTTATTGGGAATAAATTTTACAAAATTCTTGTGCGTTCCTTGTAACAATATCGTATATTATTCTTGGTACAGTGCGAGCTGTGCAATTTGTTAAATTTTCTTACTTGTCATTAAAACGGCGTAATTTTGCTAATTTTTCCCTGTTTCTTGGAATGTTGTTACGGGCCACATCTGACGGGTTCGAGGGCCGCAGGTCGCCCATGCCTGGATTAGGGTAACGTTAACTGACAGATTTATTGATAGTCAATAAGGCAGAGCGTTGAATAGCAATAGTTTTTCGCGAAGGAGACGCGTGGGAGAGAAGGAGGAAGAAACAGCTCTATAACAAACTCATTCATTTTTGGGTTCTAAATTTTTATTTATTAGAACAAGGGTTCAAGTTGTGGCAACGAGAGTTACGGAGTACATTTTTTGAGCGACAACCACAAAGCGAAGATGAACATTTTTTTTTGCATGAGCAGCAATCAATTTTACTTTAAATGAAAATATCCCCGCATTGAAAAATTGCGGGAAAGTCCCCCACCACATTGAAAAATTGTTTGTAGGTGGGCTTCAATGTGTATGGATGGTAATGTATTTGTACATTTCTTTCCTCGGGTTACGTGGAAAAAAAATATGGAATTCTGTAGAGAGAGAGAATAATTGAACCGGTTGCTCTCTATGAGTATCATCCGTTCTTTGCACTATGACTTTCAATAGATTCACTTGGTCTGTTGGTCCTCAGTCCACCCTCTGAACGCGTATCTTGACTGTATATCCTACGTATCTTGACTGTATATCCTACCTCTGCCTCTTCCATTCATTTCGCACAATTTTCCATTTCATTTGCTAGCTGAAGCGCGCGCGTTTCTTCACAATTTAGCGATTTTCAGCGATTTAGAATTTCAATGGCTTAGATAAGGCCCCCCATTGTCATTTTTTTCTCGTTGTTTACTGTATTTTTCGCCTTTTTTTTTGAAAATGTTACAAATGAAAACATGCATCTGCCACATTGGAAAATTGTATATACGCCACGGTACGGTTTGGTTTTCGGTGAGATAGGCTTTAATGTGTAGGGATGATAATGTGTACACACCTGGAAAATAATACATGAATTTTTGTTCGTATTTGCATCAGGATTCGATTGAAGTACTCTTGACGTACACTCATTTCCAATTTTCAACTGTTTTGGATTCTCATCCCTCCAAAAGGTTCATTCCGTAGTCTCTGAATTATGAGAAGTCTTGGTAGTATTTCCTGTGGTACAATTATTGCCTATATACGTATCTCGTTGGCGAGAATTTCCTCAATTATATCAGCCCCAATAAAATCGTTGAGGCCTTTCCTTTCAGTTGCAGTGGTGAAGTCAAATGTTGAACTTTTCGACAATGTTTCTTTTTTGGCCGTCTGACAGATAATACATTTCTCTCGATTTGTATCACTGACTGATGGATCAAGCAGAATGAGCGGCTCCATATCTACAATAAGATAATACATACATACGTAAAGAACTAGTTGAAGAGCAAAACTATAATCTTGATGACATACCTGGACAAATAAATTATGTAGGGCAATAATTTAGTCCAGGAAAATTAGCTTGAAAAATGGCGTTGGCTCAAAAAAAAATCAGGCCAAACTGAAATTTTGCACGATTGTCGGGGACCACCATCTAATGAACCTCCCAAAACCCCCCACCCCCCGATGTGAGGAACCCCCCTGCAGCGTAATATCCATTCTTTTCAATGGTTTTTTGTTTGTATCTCACTAAATATTGATTTTAGGAAAAAATGTTTGAAACAAAAATGAAAGAACGTTCAATTTTACATAAAAATGATTCTTATACTTTTTATCGGAACACCCATATTTTCCAAGATAATTGCCTTTGAAGATATTCATATATGCACTGATTACAAATACAGTACATTTTTCACACGCAAATTCTATTTCACGGTAAAAATATCATCTGTGAACACGAGAGAGCATCAAAGTCTATTTAATTACACTACTGAACAGCTATCCTGTTAACAAGATTCTATTATGTGATTCTTGGATACTTTTCAACGCTGAACACGAATCCGTTGTCCGTTTTTTGCCAGCACGTCACAATTTTTAGTAATCACGATAAATATTCACGTAATCATAACAAATGTCCTCTTGCCGCGCGCTGACGCGGAACGTAACGAACGTTTTCGATAGCGACGCTGCTATCGTTGATATGTTTTGCGACAACGCGCGGCAAGTAAACGAGAACTTTGATCGTGCTTACTAAAAATTGTGACGTGCTAGCAAAAAACGGACAACGGATTCGTGTTCAGCGTTGAAAAGTGTCCAAGAATCACATAATAGAATCTTGTAAACAGGATAGCTGTTCAGTAGTGATTATAGTTCATTTAGCATTTTTCAGCTGAAATAGTAAGAAGGATAAAAGTGCCGGCTGTCGAATTTTCTTAAAGCTTTATTTTGTACACTGCAACGTATTTTTTACAAGTAAATTACAGGTTGTTATCGTCGTCGTCGTCATCGTGCGAGTTGAGGCAGCCATTACCTTTACAGATACAGACGTGGTTACAGGCTATCCCAATTTTCCTGCAACCGCATGCGGCAGAACGACCTTTTCGGCAACTACAGAAAATAAGTTTTAAAATTTCAGGAGGAGCTGGGGGCTGTTTGGTGGTAAGAGAGAAGAGGCCATTTGGTGAGCTCTTCCAGCCCCAGTCTAAAAGTGTCTTTTTCACTCCTAACCACGTCTGCACCTGCAAGAAAACTCGCATGCTGTGGTTCGCTGCTGCCGCAGATGTCGGAGGAAGAGAGGCCAAATTGAATGTCTTCCTTTTAACAAATTGACAGTAACAGTGGAATCTGTAAGAAAGACGAGTGGAGGAAATATTTGTAGGTTGGGAGTATAACGTAAATAATCTATCGTACCAATTCAAAGGAACATGTACCTTTGTGCATTGAGACTTGTACTGGGGGAACCGCCGTATAATAAAATGATTAATTTTTCCCCTGCATAGATGATTTCTTCTCGCGTGCTGGAAGGTGACTCAAATACTTTCAAGTAAATATGAGCGGCTCTTGTTGACAATGACTTGACGGCCTTCAATTTTCCTAAAACAAAAATCAATACGAACACTTGTCACCAAATCCAATGTAATAATAGGAGGCTGAAGAATGAATACCTTTATTCTAAAATGCAGACGTAGAGTCGCAGCCCGCAAATGCATGTAACGCCAACACATGTTTCGGTATAGTTTTATTCAAAGCTTTGGCGTCATAGTATTTATTTGATTGACCAGCAGAACCAGGCTTCAAGAGAAATATATTTGTTTTTCTCTTCGCCAATGCTGCGGTCAAAACAAGGATGTCAGTATCTTCAGCTACAATTATAACATTCTTATTGGGATCTTCGCTAGCCACTTGAATTGCTGTAAGCACTATGATGGCATCAGCATCATTCTCGGCCTCTCGAACTTCATACCCAGCTTCTGTGAACTGGCATGACAGAAGGCGAATGAGTTGTTCTTTATTTTTTTTATTTGACAAAAATGAGCCTTGAGCAACGGTCAAGGGAGAATTTTCATTGATTGCAAAATCGACCGACGTAAATTTCCGTGACCTGTTCAGATGTTCGCAATTTTTTATCGAATCGGCTGCACTGCTGTACCCGTCGAATACCACAATTGTACGCGTTTGATATCTCCCAATATATTTCATATACCCGTCGCAGACGTCTTGAAAGGTACCACTAGTTGGCCACACTTTCCGATGCAGGAGGAAGCCTCCATCGATTACAACGACGTCCTCACTGCTCGGTTGACTGACTGGTGTAGCTAAGTCATATACGGCTGACTTCTTGCCCTTACGAAGTCCATACTCAGTGAATATAGAGAGTGGAAAAGGAGCCAACTCATACTGTAGACAAGATTGTAGCTCTTCATCGCTTTTTTTTAAAAGAGAAATTCTTTGAAACAGGAGCAGAGGGTCCACCGGAATGATCTTGTCGTGTACTTTGATGCCCGTGTTCATTGCACCCAGTGGTTTCACTCGATTACCTAAGAAAGTAGAATTCAAAAAAGGAGGAAAAAATGAAAGTAGTTTTATTTCTTTATAATATGTACAAATAGGTACTGGCCTGACTGAATACTTACATCTTTGAAATTTGAAATCGTTGAAATTTGATCCAATGATGGCTTGAACGCCCTTCCTTCCATGATCAAAGGCTTTGTAAGTAAGAATTGACCGTCTCATCGCCTTGGAGGCCGGAGGCGAGGCACATTATTGAGGTCGTTTGTGGAAACGGAGAATGGATTGTCAACCATTGTAAAATAGTCTCTACATCCTTGAGATCTAGTTTGACTCGCGATTCTCTCAATTCTTTATGTTGATGGCTAGACTCCGACAAACAACCAGTGTAACTTTCTATGCCTTGACATATATTCAGCATGACTGGAGTGCTGAGTATCCAACGGTTTAAAACGAAGGAGGTTACTCCACGTCCATGAGTTAATCCTCCGGTACTTTTCATGGCTCGCATCAGCGTCTGCTCTATACACATGTCACTCCATATTCCACCCCAAAATTTGTTGGTTCTTCGAATAGTAAAGTAGCCCAAATTTGTGAAGCAATAAAATGATGCTGAAGATACATTGTCTTGCAGTTTTCGTGCATCCTGGACGTACAGGTGAGCCGATTTAGCGTACAGATAGTGACCGCTGGCATGGAAGTACGGTAACATTTCCGTTATAGCGTCAAGATGTGCAAATTCAGCAATTCTTGCACCCAATTTGAATGAACAGATTGAGAATAAAATCACTTTATGCATCGTGTAACGTGCGTTTTATCAGCTGATTAATATTGTAAAGTTTGAGAATTAAGAATGAAGTATGTTGATAGACATGATGCGATCTCTGTACTTCCTATTTTTCCTTCTGTTTCATCCCATATGTTACAAATACCTTAGTGAAGAGCAGTGTATTTGAAAATGATCTTCACTTAATTAGAAGCATCAGTAACAGAGATTCTCACAACTAATAATTTAATTTGTACAGTATTATTGAAAATTACTTGATTCACGATCACATCGTCTTATCAGTCGATAGTTCATCACAAGCCGATATTTTAATGCAAGCGTTTTAGATAATTTGCCGTCCCCTTGCTTCCGCGATGTTTTCGCTCAAATTTCATGGTGCTAGTTTTTGATAGAGGACCCATTGATTTCTTAACTTTAAGATAGTGTATAAGATTATGGTACTTTGGTTTTAAACTATCTGGGAATAATTCACTCAGAAATTGTAAATATTCTGTTACTATACTTTGTAAGTAAATGAATGTATTTCTGTGGAAAGCTGGAGAATAAATGACTTCAACCGAATGTCTCAATTTCAGTAGTAATTTCCAATAAATTCCAGTTTCTGGTACAAAGTCTCCTATAAGGTAACGCGCCCAGTGGTGGCCACATTAAGGATATTTTTTTTGGAAAAATGTGAATAGCTCCTCCTCTATGGAACAAAAAGACTTCGGAAATGGCTTAAATTATAGAAGAGGGATTGCTGAACAAAGCCATGTATTATATTGCCTCGAAAGGTATGTTTGATTTTGGGGAAAAGAGGTCAATTTTTTTTTTTTTTTTTTCGGCCAGTAGTGGACAATCGAAAGTTTGCAAATTCTAGTAGTGGACATCCAGTAGTGGACGCTTCTATCATTCACATTTTCAACGTAAATAAATGCATTTTAGTATTTAATTACCCAATTGTATTGAAAAAGAAACAGTTTGAAACGAGAAAACAAGAATTGATCGTCTCATACTTAATTATTAATTAAAAGTACTCAACAAATCACAATAGAAGTTCAATACTTTGGCACATAAGTAAGTACTTACTTACTTAATTTGCTTAAAACATAAGTAACTTAATGGGTAATTAGAATATTTTCTTCGGTTATTTCACGGGGGTCTTGGGATTGTTTTCATTATTGCGTTCAAAATTCTTTGCTGCCAGTGCTGCGAGGAAGGTACGTGGAGGATTACCCTTACTAGTGCTCGTGCTTGGCATATTAATATCAGAGGAACGAGGACGACCACACTTGCGAGTTTCTCCTTTTCGTGGCATTTTGTTTGTCAGCGCTTCATCAGTTACGGGTGAGTCAGCAGCTACTGGTAAAACGTTATCAGAAAATGGTGAGAAGTCATCACCCTTGCTCTTCTCTAACTCTGATTCCAATTCAAAATCTGATGCCAATTCCATTGCCAAATGCGATTAACTTTCCGATTCCGAATCTTTTTTCTTTCTTTGGGTCTTTTTCTTCCTCTGAGCTTGACCGTTTGAACGATTCTTCTCCTCTTGCTTCTTTTTCTTTATTTCTTCATTTTCTGCTTTTTTCAACAAACGTTTCCTTTTTCTTTCCTTGCACGCTTCTTCCTTCTCTGCTCTCTTCAACAATCGTTGTTTCTTCCTTTGCTCCAATTCATCCGCAAGTTTTTGTTTTTCTTGCCGCTCCTTTTGGTGATACTCCTGCCATTCTCCAGAGGTCAATGTGAATGGTAGTTGCTTCTTCACTTTCTTACCATCACCTTCATTATTTTTTTTTTGAGCCACAGGCCATGGTAAAATCCTCTTGAATGGCGGTGGAATGGCTTTTGGAGCATTTTTCGGATTATAAGCAAGTAATGGGGTCGAGGTAGCTGCCGGTGACTGCGGTAAGGTTGGCTCAATTGAATTTGAGGAGGTTTCCACTAAACCAGAAGGGGTTGATGATGATGTAATTTGAAAAGAATTATCAGGATCTTTTTATTTTTTTATTTTTGCTTTTGAAGTACACAAATAACTACGACACAATACATTCTAAACAAAGTATTTGTTCCCGGAACGGGAGAAAGCTGCTCTCAGCCTATGCCATTCAGGTCTACTCTTTGCCATCTGGTGAAACATTCTGTGTGTAAGTAAATTGTAAAAATCATCAGACCATCTTATTTTCTGTTTCCCTCTACTTCTTTTTTCGTGTCCTAAGTACCAAAAAGTGCTTTTTGTAACCCAGTTGTTCCCGCTTCTTGCTATGTGACCCGCCCAGTCCCATTTTCTATTTAGGCATATTTCGACCATGCTATAATTGTGGAAAAGTGGTTGTTTTATGTCTTTAATTCTTATCTTTTCTATCTTCTCCATTTTGTTTTGTGTAACCTGAATCATATCTTTATCTTTGTTCCTTAAAGTCCACGTCTGAGATCTGTGGCTTAAAGTGGGGACAACACAGGTGTTGAAAACTTTTGAGTTTGTTTCGGTTTTAAAATTATACTTGAATATTCTTTTTAGACTCCAGTATTTTTTCCAACTTGAATTTATTCTTCTTTTTATCTCTTTTTCGTGTCTGTTTATGAAGCTAATTGTTTGCCCTAAATAAATAATATCTTCAACCTTCTTAATGCTTCCACTTTCCACCCTAATTTCAGTTTTGTATTCTGTATTTGCAATTGTATTGGTTTTTTAATATTAATTTGTAGACCCGCTTTTTTGCCTTCTTCATTGAGTTCGCAAAGCATTAATTCTAATTCTTCTTTTGAATTTACTATAATCACTACGTCGTCTGCAAAGCGTAGGTTATTCAATTTCTTGCCATTTATATCAATTCCTTTATTGTCCAACAAGAGATTTTTAAAGACTTCCTCTAGGGTGATGTTAAAGTTGAACAGCGTTGAGGATAGGGGGTCGCCCTGTTTTACACCTCTTAAGATTTCAAAAGTTTCCCCTTCCACGTCCGTATTAATGTATGCTTTTGCTCCACGATATGATTCTTGGATTAATTGAATATAGCTTTCGGGGTATCCCTGTTTTTTCGTGGCTTCAAAAAGAAAACGGTACTTTACTGTATCAAAAGCTTTAGTGTAGTCTACAAAGGCAAGGTGGAGTTCCATATTGTATTCCTGAGATTTTTCAATTAGCTGATTGATGATATGTAAGTTCGTGATTGTCGAATAGCCAGATAAAAATCCTGCTCGTTCTTCAGGTTGAGTAGAGTCGTAATATTTTTTTATTCTATTATTTATTATTTTTGCTAGATTAGATGTTATGCTTAACGGTCTATAGTTTTTATTAAGGTGTTTTCCCCTTTCTTGAATATTAATATTATTTTTGCAATTTTCCATGCACTCGGGATTTTGTTTTCTCTGCATATCTTATTAAAGAATTTCGCTAAAAATGTAAATAGATGTTCACCTCCGTATTTCAATTGTTTGTTACTAATATTGTCAACACCAGTTGCTTTGTTATTCTTGGTTATCAGTACTATTTGCTTTACCTCTTCTGGCGTGATATCTGGTATATTGTCTAGATCAGCAGTAGGCTTAGTATTGGGTTTATTGTTCTTCATTATAATGGGCACATCATCGTGGTTAAATAGCTAGTCCACTTGTTCCCTAGTTTCAGATTTTTATTTATGTTTTTTATGCTCATTGTATCAGTTAGTATTTCCTCAATCATCTGATTTTTCTTGTCAATATTGATTTCCTTCATTTTAAGCTTGATTAGTTTGTGTAATTGAGTCATTTCTATTCTGTCTGTGATTGTTATTTGTTTTTTATTTATATTAGTATTCGTTGTCTGTTTTTATAAAGGGTTCTTAGTGAACTCGTGCTTTCTTCTGAGATCTTTTTCTCTCTTCGCTCAATTCTTTTTACGCTGTTGTCAAATGCTTTTGTGATCTGTTTATTGACACTCGATTGTACGACATTTTCCCTAATACATATTTCCTAACGACAAATTCCCCAACCGACAAATTCCCTAATGAAATTTTCCCTGAAACAATTGACCCTAACGACAAATTGCCAAAGAGACATTTTCCCGAAAGTAAATTTCACTACAGAATTTAATACGTCATTTTCCCTAAAAATATTTTCAGCAAACCATATTAATGAAATGAAAAATTTAATTGTTTCATGAAATAGTTACATTTGCCGCGATAGAACGTAGGTATTCAAGTCGAGGGCGCGTGTTGTATTCAGCTGCTATGCTTTCCAACCGGTTTTGTAGTTCAATCCATTTAGCAGTTGGTGCAGCCTTAACTTTCTTGCCCATAGAAAGCTCAACTAGGCACATCTCACTGTATCCTTGCTCCTTCTGGATTTCCGATATTGCTGTATATATGTCCGGATGGTGCCGACCAACAACGAGCCGGAAGCGGTTGTGCCACCCCTCCGACACGTTGTTGGTCCGGTGCGATTTATTCACTGCCGTGTTATACTGGTTCCACAGCGCTGGTGGATACCGCGGTGGAACGGCTGCTCGTCGCCCTCTGGCAGGTTTCCCGGCGATGAAGTACTCATTGAATCTGTCATACAGGTCACGCAGATCGGGTGGATACTCACGGCGTAAAGCTCTAAATGAGGCAGGCACATCTGCACTATCTAACAAATTTATTTTCTCAATACATTCATAAAGATTTTCAACGTAAAGTGATTTATTTTGCTCTATGATTTCAGATGTGTTATTGTGCTTATGGTTGACCTGTTTCTGTATTCTTTTTTTCAGACAGTCAATGTTCATTATGCACCTTATTAGCCTGTGATCAGATTCACAGTTGAATTTCTTCAGTACACCAAAGTTTTTTACCGCCTTATTCCTGTTCTGTACTAATATGTAGTCTATTTGATTTTTTGTCTCTAAGTTAGGTGAAATCCACATCCAAATATCTCTGTTCTTTTTCTTAAACCAGGGGTTGAGAATTTTCAGATCGTTTTCCTGACAGAATCTTACTAGGTTTTCACCATTTTTGTTTCTCCTGCCATAATAGTATGGTCCCATTATTCTTTCCTCCCCTGGTTCCCTTTTTCCTATTTGAATGTTGAAGTCGCCTATTGTAATTATGTTATTGTTTCTAGTTTTTTCTCTTTGTTCGACTTGCTTAAATAGTCCATGGTGTTGTTCAGTTCGTCGTAAAAACTTTCAATTTCATTGAGAGTCGGGCCATGGACTTGTATTATGCTCAGTTCTAACTTGCCTATTGTTAGTTTTACTATTGCTATTCTATCACTTATTGCTTTGAAAATTTCGATAAACTGAACTAGAGGTGAACTTATTATAAATCCTACTCCTCTATAGCCATCCGAGTTCGTGTGAAAATATATGCAGTGATTTTTTGTATTTATTATATTTTCTTCTGAGCATTTTATCTCAGCTAATCCTAAAATATCAATGTTGTTATCTAGCATTTCCTGTTCTATACACAGAAATTCGTGATTGTCTCTCAGAGATCTTACGTTGAGTGTAGCAATATTTATTAAATTTTTATTACCCGGTGATTTACTTTTACTCTTAATTATCGAATTATTTTTTATATTTCGAGAGGGTTCAGAATTTTTAAAAGAAGTTATGTTTCGAATAGAATTCAAATATTCGTTTTCTTTCCTAGTTGTCGTTAAATTTCTTTCTATATTATCAATATTTTTAGTATGATAACTTACGCACAGATTTTGAGAGCAATCGTACCTAGGCAAGGAGAGTCGCAGCTTTCTCATTTTGTCGTTTTTTTGGAACTTCGCATCTGGATCTTCTCTGTTTTCTTCTTCGGTGTGTTCAGGGGGCCACTGGTCATCTTCTTTCCGAGTACATCGTTGATCATCGGTAGTTTTTTCACAGCTGTTTTTTCCATTGGTACAGTTGATGTACTTGATTCGTCGGAGTCGCTTGGTCCGTCCTTTTCGTCGTCGTCTTCATTCGACAAACCACTTTCACTCATCTTCTTTTTCCAACCAAATTGATACAATGCGTTGATGTTGGTAATTTCTACTGCATCATCACTATCGTTCTTCTTTACTAAGATTCTGTCACCCTTCGCCCACGTATATTGCACTGCTCCCATTCTTCTCAGTTCCAACGCTCTTTGGAGTAATCCAAACTTTTCAGGGGTCAGTTGGTGTGTTATAAAAATTCCTTCCATTTTCTTCTCTTTGGAGGCCCTAATCAGTTGGTTTTTTTTTTTCATCTATTCACTAAGCGAACTATTACTGGCGGAGGCAAATTTTTGCTCTGGGTCGGAAGACGATGCAGGATATTGATGTGGATGTCACTGAGCTCGACGCCAAGAGAGTAAGGCAAGGTCAATGATTTTTTTCATCAAGACATCTTCGGTTTCATTTTTTTCCATCTTCAAGCCTTTTATAATGATGTTTTCTTTTCTGGAGTATTCTTCTACTCTCTTGACTCTTACAATGGCGTTTATTGAGATCTCTTTCGCCTCGGTGGCTGTTTTCATGTTGATCTGGTTGGTCGAATTAAACTCGTTTTTCAGCGAGTCAAGCTTCTCAGTCCAACTTGTATCTAATTCTTTGGCCACGTCCTTCATCATACTCGAAATTGAAGATCGAATTTCCGTACGAATCAATTCTTTGATTTCTTCCGGGTTCATAATTGGTACGATTCGAAAAATTCAAGGATAATTTTTACTCTTATCGCGTTTTATCGAGAGAATCGACACGAAATAAACTGTTCAAAACTGTTTCTGGTTTTTACCGGCACTATTGCATGAACGCGATCACAATACGTGTTGCTTCTTTCACAATAGCATATACGAACTCCCGTGGTAAAATTACTGCCGAGAATTCGCTCAATTATATCAGCTCCAATAAAATCGTTGAGGCCTTTCCTTTCAGTTGCAGTGGTGAAGTCAAATGTTGAACTTTTCGACAATGTTTCTTTTTTAGCCGTCTGACAGATAATACATTTCTCTCGATTTGTATCACTGACTGATGGATCAAGCAGAATAAGCGGCTCCATATCTACAATAAGATAATACATACGTAAAGGACTAGTTGAAGAGCAAAACTATAATCTGGATGACGTACCTGGACAAATAAATTATGTAGAGCAATAATTCAGCAATTCTTGCACCCAATTTGAATGAACAGAAACGAAAATAATTAAGAATAAAATCACTCTATGCATCGTGTAACGTGCGTTTTATCAGCTGATTAAAATATTGTGAAGCTTGAGAATGAAGAATGAAGTATGTTGACAGACATGATGCGATCTCTAAACTTCCTATTTTTCCTTCGGTTTCATCCCATATGTTACAAATACCTTAGTGAAGAGCAGTGTATTTGAAAATGATCTTCACTTAATTAGAAGCATCAGTAACAGAGATTCTCACAACTAATAATTTAATGTATACAGCATTATTTTGAAAATTACTTGATGAAACCCCAGGTAGTATCTTTTACGATCACATCGTCTTATCAGTCGATAGTTCATCACAAGCTGATATTTTAATGCAAGAGTTTTAGTTATATTATTAACCGTTCTCTTGCTTCCGTGATGTTTTCGCTCAAATTTCATGGTACTAGTTTTTGATAGAGGACCCATTGATTCCTTAACTTTAAGATAGTGTATAAGATTATGGTACTTTGGTTTTAAACTATCTGGGAATAATTCACTCAGAAATTGTAAATATTCTGTTACTATACTTTGTAAGTAAATGAATGTATTTCTGTGGAAAGCTGGAGAATAAATAACTTCAACCGAATGTCTCAATTTCAGTAGTAATTTCTAATAAATTTCAGTTTCTGGTACAAAGTCTCCTATAAGTGATGGTAAAACTCTCAAAAAACACATCATTTCAGAAGCAGAAAAACACACAATTTGTTCTTGATGTTATTATCAGAAACCTTGAGGGGTTTACTCCGCATCTCGAATGCAATTTTCTATAATGTTGAGTTTCAGTGAAGGCTTTTCTAGAGTAGTATTAATTTGTATTAGAAAGTCTTTTTTCCACTTCACATTCACCATTATTTATAAAATATAATTGTAAAAATTGTGGATCGTTGTCACAGGGAGGAAAAATAATTAAGATCGAATGATTCAACCCTCTCTGTATATTTGACCAGCCTGTCTACCGTAACCATTGAACGTAACGGGGTCATTCTCTGAAAACAGGGCATTTGGGAATTCATTTTTTTTAAATTCTAATTTTCGTTTTCTCGGGTTTTTCAATTTATATATCTATTATAGGATGACTGACGAATGTTCTGCCAAATTTTGGCTTCATAGAATTTTTCCAATATCTTGGAATTTGACTTTTTTTTTTTGACTTTCCAGGGTAATGAGAAGTGTGCCAGGGGAATGATAAATCACATATAAATTTGAAATAGTAATGTAGTATAAACACTAAAATAGTCAATTTGAGGAACAATATGAATGTATATGTAGAATTTGGAAAAAAATAAAAAATGACCCAATTTATAAGAAAGTATTGTAAAAACTAGAGCTTGGAATAATGAAAAATTACCCGCATTCATTTCTCATGTACATCAATATCAAATGGAAAAACAGAGACAATTTTCCTGTTCAATTTTCGTTCTTCTGGTCTTGGAAGGATTTGAATCATCAGTTTTTTCAACGAGACACACATCTTTTTCACAAATGACAAATTCTCTCTTTGAACCTTTCAGACTTCGAAAAGCAATTATTACTGTACTGTTTGCTTAACGTTGGCACCATCAAAATTTACCGACACAAGAACACCGACGCTGAGTACCGCATCATCAATACAGAGAAGACTGGGCTGATTATCTTGTACGTCTACTTCAGGTTCTGGCACAGCGCGCTCATCATTCATATCAATCTGCAAAATATCGTTTGGTTCGTAATTGTCATCATCATCTGATGTATAGTTAGTGTAGGATGGATTTAAATACATTGTGCCCAATGAAAATTTTGAGCAGTGGATACATTCGAGACAACTGAGAGATTTCATAACTAGACCACTGCCGCACGAGTAAACAAGTTGATGGACTTTCATTGTGCCTCCAAAATTTTCCATTTTAATTGTATCATCTGACAACATTTCTTTAACAGCAGCAATTTCATTTTCATCAACAATATAAAGTTGAATACCTCGAACGTGACATTGTAAAGTGGTTAAAAAGTTCTGAAAATTTGCAATGTCGGCACCCTGGGCTACCACTCGATCTGCAGTCCTTTTGAGAGTTCCACCAACTCCATCTGGTGCCCCTTTGCCGTGGCCCGGTACTGAGTAGTTCCAAGTTGCTGACTGAACGGATAGTACAAAGTGTTTGAGTGCTTGACTTAGAAAGTAGAAAATTGTCTTATTGCGATATTGCGCGGTTGGAGAGTCGGATAAAAAATGAATGGTTCGCACTTGAGGACAAATTTCTCGAACAAATGTGAAAATTGGTTCTAAATGAGCCCAAATTGCAGGCGCTGTGTGATCATTACACTCAGAAAGCGTACACATTGACTTCTGTTGGACTTCAGAATACTCATCCCTTCTGAAGTACACAACAACGGTATGTAAAGTATACTGCTTGCGGCTTCCGCCAAAATGGACCGATTGAATTTCACATGCATATTTTGAAGCCCAATTTTCGCTGAAATCCATATGGATGAGTACTTCTCTCTTCTTTAGAGCATCAACCTGTCGAAATTGATGGATGTAAATTGCAACACACCGATTTTTCTTGAAAGCTAAGGTAGGGTATGGAAGAATCTTTACACAAAGAGCATGTACGTTGTAAGCACGCAACACTATTCTTGTCGCAAGTCAGATAAGCAGATAATTCCTTGGGATTTTTCTTATCGATTATTCCAGCTTCAAAGGCAGCCTGCACCAGAAATTCGATATTTGCGTGAGTTTGGCACATACATGTATCTCTGTCTTTGAGTGACGGAATTCTAACCCGTCCGGAGATATTGTACACATTGTTGTCATCATCGTTCACAGTTATCTGCAGTTGTTCAGCGATGGATTGGAGGTTGTACAATTGTTGAGCCATACCGATTATTGTAATCCTTCAGTATATTATCAAACAAATGGGCAACCACAGTTGTGTCTTTATCTATAAATAATGACACTTTGTTGTATAGCTCAGAGATCCCTGACAATGTATTCGGGACTTGTATCACTTTCACTTCCTCTTTTGATGATTGCCCTTCTATGTACACTAGGTACTTGTAATCACCAATGATCACTGGCTTTGAGGTAACTATACCACACTCACACACTTCTAGATCACCAACACAAATCTTTTGTAATTTAATTTCAAATTCGTAGACGTTTATGCTATCACCACATTTAGTAATTCGTATAACCAGAGGGAAATACATTTAATAACTCCTGCGTGCTGCTGAGAACGTATGATCTGTGACGCACGACTCTGTCGCGCGCCACAAGTTGGTTGAAAAATTGATAAATTCGCAAATATTTGGAATAATTGACTCGCCTCTACGAGCTAATTCGAATAACGGTAATTCACTTCGCGAAACCGCGATTTTTCGCGGATGTTTAGTCTACGATAAAGGATGTCATTTTTGCACACGAAAAGCTTCGCACATATTGCTGACTATTACATTTATCAATTGTTTATACCTATACGATTCCGAGATACTTGACGGATGTTTAGTCTACCGAACCTGTATATAATTCACCGTTAACTGTACCAAATAATTGTCAGCTTTTGCTTCAATTGCAATTTTCAAATATTATAAGTTATCCATTCCCTAATTTATCCCCACTGTACCATACCGTATACCGTTAGAATTAAGAGTATATATTATACCATTTTATCTCCCTTAAGAACATTACCTTACTCTTCACTACTTATCGCGAATCACGTAGTCTTTAGTGTTAACTTGGAAATTTAAGTCGTAAAGTCTTGCCGCGAATTTATTGCCCGTGTATTTTTGTAAAGTGTACTATTGAGTTAATAAATCTTTCGGTCAGTCCAACATGAAACACTTCGCGTTTTTCGCAATCTGATTTTTAAACCCCGTACTTTCGAAAGTCCCTTGGTCGAATTTCCATCACGACCAATCCACACATCACAACATTCCAGCAAAAAAACCCAAGATTGCAATTTGTTCCAGGTAGACCTCATATTATTTAAAAAGGAAGAAAACACATGGACGCGTAACTCGCGGCTTGATATCGTAAAAGAACGAGGGATTGACAATTTAGAAATCGATACAAATCGAAAGCAATCGAGGAGTATACTGAAAATAATGTAAGTCAGTTAAAAGCAAAAATATAATTAATTAAAACACAAGAACAAGACGCGAGTTAGAACGCTACCGGTTTCAGTCCTAACGCGACGACCATCATCAGGCAACTACAAAAATACAAGGTGGAAATCAATAAAGCCGAAATCGCTATCATCATAAAATTTCCTGTCGCGGAATAGTAGAGGCATTAATCAACATGATAATTGTATACGTGGCGTATAATAGGAGTAACGAAAGTTGCGGTGAGGTCATTTAAAAGATTCGGACCAATCGAATTGAACGCTGATATGGTTTCTATCTCCTCGGCACGATTCATGAAGTTCCCTTTGGTGCATTGATGAATGAGTTTGGAGGATATTTTATGAAAATCGTGTTCTTTTTCAAGGCAATGCTTCGCCATTGCAGAATCTATAGGTTTCTTGGAGTTGTACGCTATTCGATGTTCGGCGAGTCGAGTTTTGAGGGAACGACCTGTCTGACCTACATATTGGGCATCACATTCGCCACAAGATAGTCTGTATGTACCGGATTTTTCTTCTTCTGGGATGGTGTCTTTAAGGCGGATGAGCTGACTCAAGGTTGTGACTGGATAAAAACCGACGTAGTAATTATATCTCTTCAGTTCACGAGCAAGTGTATTAGAAACTTTCCCTAAGTAGGGAAGGCGAAGCCAGCGTTTACAAAGAAGAGGGGGTGAATTTTGAATAGAATTATCATCACGTGATTCAGCAAGAAGCAGACGTAGGCTTTTCCGACGCACCATTTGCGGAACATCGATATCAAGGCCGTTCTGTGAAGCCATACCCTGAATAGTTTGAATCTCAATGAGGCGTGCCTCTTCTGAAAGAGGGAGGACGAGCAGCCTGTGGATAGCAGCATTGACCGTGGCCAGGTTGTGCTGGCGTGGGTAAAGAGAATCGTTTGCGATGGATATTCCGGTGAAAGATTCCTTCCTGTAGATGGAGAAGTCGAGAGAGAGGTGGTTGGTTCCAGGTGAAGGTCGCAGAGTGAGTGTGAGGTCGAGGAAGTTTAGAGAATCGTTGCCAATTTCAAGAGTGAACCTCATAGCTGGGTGGAAGGAATTGAAAGTGGATAAGAAATGCTGCAAGGTGTCATCAGTACCATTCCACACACAAAGGATATCGTCAACGTATCGCGCATAGTAAAGGACGTGCTGAGTAAGGATATCATGAGTGAGGATCTGAGATTCCATATGGTCCATAAATATGTCGGCTACCAAAGTGGATAACGGTCCTCCCATCGGGAGTCCATCGAGAAACTTGTATGTTTTTCCACGGAAGAAGCAGATATTGTCTTGAAGACATAGCGTTATTAATTTTTTGAATTCACAAATTATGTCGTCATGAAGTTGTTTTTCCCGGAGGTGCGAGATCATAATTTCAATTGTATCGAGGACCGGAATTCGTGTAAACATACTCATGGCATCGAATGAGATGAATCGAGAGCCTGGTGGGAAAGTTTTAGGATGTAGATCTCTAGCCAGCTCGGTGGAATTCTTTATTGTGCGGTGAGGAGTGAAGCCGGAGGAGGTCGGGAACCAAGCGGCAGACGGGTCTGAGAAAAAGGCGACTACTGGTCTAACAGGATGACCCGGTTTGTGAAGCCTTATTTGACCATAGAGGCACGGAGGGGCAAAATTCATTTGCTTCAGATTATCATGATGGGTGCGAATAACGTATCTTGCTTTTTCGATAGCGGATCGGATTTCTTTGCTGTAGTTATTGAGATTGAAGTTCGTGGGTACTGCTCCAGATGAATTGAGGAAGTCGATCATCTTCTTATCATAATCGGCACGGGAGATGACGATAAGGGTTTCACCTTTGTCAGCCTTGACGACTACAAGATTTTCATGTGCTAAACGTTGACGGAGTTGAAAGAAATTGTGAGAAAGGAGGGGGGAGGTGCTGAGAGTTGAGAGACCATGGTGTCAATAAGTTGTCTTATTTTTTCGTTGTTTAAGCGTGAGTCACCACGGAGGCCCACAGCAAGGTCTGATACCAGAATGGCGCGTTTATCAGTAGGGGTGACAGCGAACTTCCTTCCTCTTTCTAGTAGTTTTAGATCATTGTCAGGCAAAACAACATCGGAAAGGTTGACTATGGAAGGGGCGAACTCGGTTATCCTCCTCTTTTGTGCGGGGAATTTCGCATTCTTTGCATCCACTAGTTTCTAAATTTTGCGAATTTTTGTGGTGTAAGGAGACGGTAAGCGCGTTTGTTTTATCTGATAACTGGCTGAGGAACTCTTGGAATTCGGAAAGATGTATAGTAAAGTTTGTAAACGGTTGAGGGAGCGTCTCAATAGGTCCGAGAGCATGGCTTTCTTCGCGTGCCAAGTACGTCGTTCGGCGTCCGCAGCCATTTACGTAAAAGCCATCCTTTCAATTCTTTTCCGCAATGCGGGGGAAGAGATGGGAAGTTTGAACGAGATAAATTTAGGTTGTAGGCCAAACCGCAGGCAGGTGGTAATGAAGTTGATGTGCGATAGACAGCGTATTAACTTCTTGGTTGTACTAAACAATAAAGAGGAATACTCCGACGTGGAGTAAAAAAATGCAAACCGCAGAAAAAATGAAAATACGACGAGCGCTTTCGGTTAAACAACCATCTTCGAGCCTGAAATGAAAGCAACTGACGAACAAAAGAGAAGGACGAGGTATTAAGATCGTCCAAACGAGAAATCACGGTGTGAGTCATAAACAAGTTCGATCAGGCCATCTTCCGGAATATACGAATTAAGAACAGTGATACCGTCAGTGTTGAGATGACGAATTATCTCTATATTCTCGAGGGCGATACGCTTACGGTAGGAATTCTCCTTATGGAGGAGCTTTTCGGATCCCTCACGGAAGCTGTGGCCACTGTTTATTAAGTGATCGGCGAAAGCTGACTCCCCCAAGTGTCCCTTCTTCCAAGACTTCAGGTGCTCAGCTACTCGAACTTTCATTTGGCGGCTGGTCTCACCAATATAAAAGCCTCCACAATCCTCACACTCCAACTTATACACACCACTCCTCTCATCAACAGGTATGGGGTCCTTCAGTCTCACAAACAACCTCTTGACTGTGGTTGGGTTGTAAAACGCGGGTCTGAAGCCAAACGGGCGAAGGGCCCGACCCAATTGCTGGGAGAACTTCCCCAAGAAAGGGAGACTGATCCAACGCAAACGGCGATCACGGATCGTGTCTCGGGGGAGGGAGGTGGTGGAATCCAGGAGGCCCCTCGTAACTTTCCTCCGAACCATCACGTCAACATCAACATTGACCCCATTCACTCTGGCCAGGTGTTTTATTGTGATTAACTCTTTCTTGAAGGCAGACTGTCCCTCGCATGAGTAATAAATTGGGAGGAGTGATTCAGGGTCTAAGGAGGAAGATGAAAGAGGGCGATTTGATCGTCACTAAGGCTGACAAGGGCAACGCTGTTGTAGTGATGGAGAGATCGGCCTATTCTTCTAAGGTCCTTGAAGTCCTACAGCAGTGTGGTGCTAAAGAGAGTGAGGATTTCAGCTTTCCCAAGCACGTGAAAGAAGTTAGGTGTGTCATCAACAGGAGTGAGGCTGTTATCAAAACTCCTGCTTTGAAAAAAGCCCTCCTCGTTCCTAACCCCACACCCCCCCTCTTGTACGGGCTGCCTAAAGTGCATAAGAACAATACCCCGATGCGACCCGTTGTTTCTTTCGTCTCCTCTCCTACCTACCTCCTTGCTAAATTCCTTGACCGTTGGTTCAAAAATCGTATTGATTTTGAATCCCCTCATTCGGTCTTGAATTCGGCCTCTTTAACTGACGTCCTCAAGGATGTAAGCCTTCCCCCGGGAACGACCATCTGCTCGTTTGATGTTGTTGGTTTGTTCCCGAATATTCCTAAGGCTGTTACTATCCAGCGTATGGGTGAGCTACTCGTCAAAGCCAACATTCCTCATAATGAGCTTCACGAATTCTTCGATCTTCTTAATACTTGCTGGTCCCCTAACTATTGTAAATTTGAAGGGAAATTTTTCGAGTTCCCTGACGAAGTAGGGATCCCCATTGGATCACCACTAGGCTCTCTCATATCCGAAATCTTCATGTCTAAGTTTGAACTTGACCTCTTTTCCTCGAACCAGGTGTTACTTAATCATATTCATTATTGGCACAGGTACGTTGATGACGTTCTATGTACCTGGACTGGTCACCCAGATCTCCTTGGTGAGTTTCTGAGGTATCTCAATTCCTGGTACCCTTCCATCAAATTTACGTTGGAAATAGGGGTATTTTCCATTAACTTTTTGGATTTATCGATCTCTATAATAGACGGTATCCATAAATTTGGAATTTACAGGAAAGATACTACGACCGATGTTTTAGTCCACGGTGGTTCGTTCGGTCCTGTTGCTCACAAGATGGCTGCTTTTCATAGCCTAGTTCACAGACTGACTCGTATTCCTTTGAGTCAGTCTGCCTTCAAGAAAGAGTTAATCACAATAAAACACCTGGCCAGAGTGAATGGGGTCAATGTTGATGTTGACGTGATGGTTCGGAGGAAAGTTACGAGGGGCCTCCTGGATTCCACCACCTCCCTCCCCCGAGACACGATCCGTGATCGCCGTTTGCGTTGGACCAGTCTCCCTTTCTTGGGGAAGTTCTCCCAGCAATTGGGTCGGGCCCTTCGCCCGTTTGGCTTCAGACCCGCGTTTTACAACCCTACCACAGTCAAGAGGTTGTTTGTGAGACTGAAGGACCCCATACCTGTTGATGAGAGGAGTGGTGTGTATAAGTTGGAGTGTGAGGATTGTGGAGGCTTTTATATTGGTGAGACCAGCCGCCAAATGAAAGTTCGAGTAGCTGAGCACCTGAAGTCTTGGAAGAAGGGACACTTGGGGGAGTCAGCTTTCGCCGATCACTTAATAAACAGTGGCCACAGCTTCCGTGGGGGATCCGAAAAGCTCCTCCATAAGGAGAATTCCTACCGTAAGCGTATCGCCCTCGAGAATATAGAGATAATTCGTCATCTCAACACTGACGGTATCACTGTTCTTAATTCGTATATTCCGGAAGATGGCCTGATCGAACTTGTTTATGACTCACACCGTGATTTCTCGTTTGGACGATCTTAATACCTCGTTCTTCTCTTTTGTTCGTCAGTTGCTTTCATTTCAGGCTCGAAGATGGTTGTTTAACCGAAAGCGCTCGTCGTATTTTCATTTTTTCTGCGGTTTGCATTTTTTTACTCCACGTCGGAGTATTCCTCTTTATTGTTTAGTATGGATAGCCGTAACTTAAAGGAACGGATTCGTGTTCTTGGTTGTACTTTTTGTGAAAGGAAAGTAGAGCTGCTGTGTTGGCAGAATGAATGAAGAGGATTTTTCCTTTGAAGGTACTCGTCATCGTTATTTAAAAAGGAAGAAAACGCATGGACGTGTAACAATATATTTGTAACTCGCGGCTTGATATCGTAAAAGAACGAGGGATTGACAATTTAGAAATCGATACAAATCGAAAACATAGAAAAATCGAAAGCAATTATGGCTAATTTGCCTGGACTATATAACAAATCATGCATGCAGTTATTTCCTAGACGGGCGCGCCCACGTACGCGCGTGAGAGAGAGAGAGAGAGAGAGGGAGAGGGAGAGGGAGATACTCAAGTATTGAGAACAGAACTGTTGAGCTGCAGATTAGGGTCTCCCAGCGCAAGAATGATATTAAGCAGCCCTTTGCGAACACTCTACTGAATCCGGGAATAATTTTAATTTTTCTAAAGTGTCGATAATTTGTTTCGAAAAACATGAAAAAAAAAAGAGAAAAATGCGAGAAGCGATTGAAATTGTAAAGAGAGGTGAGGAGGCTATCAATTTTAGAACAGATAGTCATGAATAAGCTCAATTGTACTTATTCGACGATACTTGAAAAGCGTCACCGCGATCACGTGATTATCTAAGATACATTTTCGGTTACATCTTGGTTGTTGTTGCAGTACTGCTACTTGTCATCTTTCGATTGGTTGGTTCTATTCGTTGTCCTCCCGAACGAGGTTACAATTATCTGTATCTGTTAGTATTGACGGCAGTGCCACAAAAAAATTAATTAAAAATTATGTTGAACCGTCAAATCAAACTATCTTATATAATACTGAAGAGTGTATCCCGCTGATTCAGCTCGGAGATGGAATAAGCGACCGGAAACAATTAGGTAAACGAATATGAAGCCCTAAGTGAAGCCAAGATAGTCCCGCTGTTTCAGCTTGGACCAAAAGACTGAAATCTACTGCGAGAGCTAAGAAATAATGATCAAATTTTTGTTATGATTTTCAATGAATACAAGATTTACAAAAATAAAACGAGAGATGAAAAAACAGACGAGATAAGTAACATGATATATCGAGAGTTGAACGAGAAAAGATTACAGATCACAGGAGGTCGAGAGAAACATAAATAATAAATAAAACCGAGTATGACGACTTGAAAGATAAGCTGAAATGATCGTAGTCGATTATCCTATATATAAACATTCTAAGATGTACATAAGAATCTGTAGAAATATGAATAATTCCGTTGCGAGTAGGTAGAGGTGTGTCAATCTTGTTTTTCGAGTGAAATTCTTATTCAAGCCTCGTGAAAACAAAAAAAAAACGCTCTGAAAACCATGCTAATCCAATTTGTCGAACTATTGTGAACTTGGAATTTTTTAGTCTCTTCTTAAATAAAGATTAAGAAATATAATATTCCGATATTATCTATAATATTCCGATATTATCAAGATGTACGTTCACTAGTTATCTTCCACTTGCCGATTCTTAATGACGATGTAATCGAATAATGTGAACTAATGACACACGAGTTCTCTGATTGTGCCATTTACCAGATACCGGTATCTGAGTTCGCATTCGTGTTGATGTGTTTACTTCGTTAGAAAAAGACGTGTTATTCTGTGTGCGTCCGATCAATAGCTAGATTTTGTCGAAATAATGGACGAGGAGGCCAGCCCGGGTTCTGGAAAGAATGGTACGATTGAAAATTCACCTCGTTCATCGACTACGCCCTCTCATCGAGTGAGATCAATACTGGCTCAGGTAAAAATTTCAAGTACAAATTATCAAATTTTTTGAAAGAGGGAGTAATTCGAACGTGTACTCAATTTTACGAGGCAGTAACCTTCGGTACAAGATGAATCCCCGCATACAATTATAGAGATTTCATTTCACTCGTCTTCTTGCATGTCTTGTTTACTACCTTCGAAGAAGCTTCGATAACTGATTTGTCGTTTGTATCGAAAATTTTTGTTTGGGCTCTGTACTCTCTTTAGTTTGATCGTGATGTACTTCATGATACTGTGGACCAAATTCCACACGACCGTCAGGCACTAAAGAACAGGAATGTTTTCCAGTAACGTCACATTTGTTACCAGCTGCATGCTGATTTTCCTTCGCGCTTTCTTTACCTTCTTTCTACTGCGGACCAACAAAATAATAAAGATTGTATTTATATTCATCCGAATTACAATTGTAACAACGAAGAAAGAATGTGACTGGTATTATTATGACGATGAGATGACTAATAGGGTGTTCTTAGCACAATTCATATTTGTACTCGCAGATTTACTTTGAAAGGTGTTTTTGCATTAGTAGCGAAATAGTTGAGAATTATACATTCCTATGAGGAAAGAAGTGTTAATATCCCAGATAGAACAAATAAATAAGAAATTTCTGCTGTCGTTTCATAAACTAGAGACCTGTAGATTTAGGCTTCACACTTTGAAATATTTAATGAACAAGATGACTTGAAAAATTGTTGTACCTCTATGAATTTCTTATGTAGGAAGAGGATAACTTATTTTAGTCGTTTTTGATAGATGCATACCAACGAGTGAATTGACAGTTGTCTATCTTTGCAACTGTAATTGAATGATATTCTAGACCAAATGGCAAGGAAAACCTCCCCACGTGGGATACAAGTAAATACAACCATAAAATTAAATTGATTCATTATTTTTTTTCAATTTATATCTTGTTGAACACCCTTAAAGATATTTTTCTGTGCTTCAGAGCAGTGGGGATACTCTGGTACGAAACATATCACCATTGCTGTTTCGATTAACTGAAATATTTCCAACAAATTCGAACACCATTTTTGATTTCCATCAAATTCTTTTTTCCTTCCTCCTTTCTGGTCCATTGAAAACGCCGATCGATAAGGAGTTTGATAGAGGTAATTAAAACAACAATTTTCAAAGTGATCCTGTCCACCAAAGCCAATAATGTCAAGAATTAAAGATGTCTCTAGTTTATGAGACGACACAGCAGAAATTTCTTATTTCTTTCTTTCCGGAATATTAACCAGTTTTGAACGTAACCCTCTTCGTTTCAGGAGAATACCATGTAAAAAGAAAGTAAATAAAGCGCGAAGGAGAATTAGCATGTTAGTCCATGGGCCGTATGGAAATGCGGTACCATTCGGAGGGACAAAGCAATACTTCGAGATATGTTAGTACGGGTGATACTTGATATAAAAAACGATGATAGACATCTGAGAAGAGCAGTTTTCCAAAATGGCGGATCGGTCTTCTGGTAAAAGGCGAATAACTCATATTGTATGGGTCAAATTTTTTACTTTTCTTTTTCAATAAGAGAAAATAAAGCCCCAAATAACATCCCTCACATTCTAATAAATTTTCTGTGGCACGTTCCAGCTCCCTAAAATCAATGTTTTGCAAATATCTTGAGAAATTGGGCATCAATCATGAAAAGTTTCAGATAAAAAATTTTCCTCGTGAAATTTGTTATCAAAAAAACCCCACAAACTTGGCTATGCGTCCAATTATTAGCTTAAAAAGTTCGTCAAATGTTGGGAAGGTTGGGAAAAAGTCAATTTTTCAGCAATAAATATCCAAAAAATCAAACACGAATGAAATAAAATTTCAAACAAAAACTATTAATTGAAAAATTTTAACTGCAAAATAGATTGCCTAAACTTTCTCCCAAAGTTTGTCGAAAGTTCTGAGCTTTTGGAAGGAAATCGATTGTTCTCAAATATTACAAAAAAATAAACTATTCGAATAAGGAGTTCCAAAAAAAAAAAATTTTCATGAAATTTACTACATCACGGACCATCTGAACTTTATTGTCAGTCTAGTTTTAATCTTGAAAAGCTTCCAAAAGTTGTGAGCTTCTAATAAAAATCGATTCATAGTAAATATTTTGGAGAATTGAGTTTCAATAAGAAAGACTTTCAAACATAGAATGTTCCTTTTGAAATTGTCTGTAAAATAGACTACTTAGACTTTCTTTTAAAAATTGTCGGAAGTTCTGAGCGTTTGGAAGGAAAGTGATTGTTCCCAAATATCCTCCAAACTAGAGCTTAACCCAAAAGTGATTCTCACAAAATTCACTACATCTTGAATGTAAAGCTAATGGTCATCATAAAAAGTCTATCGTGAGCTTCAACATTGAAAAAAAAAAATCTGTAGGAATCACATTGAATACTTGTGTTTATTTATTTAAAGTATTTTTATTGGTAAGTGATGCCGATAACAGTTCACTGGCAAAATTGCAGTCAGAGGAACAAAATCTTGATGAGGAATTGTACCTAATTCGCCGTTTGCCGCCATACGTGTTAATGTTGCTGTGCTTTGGACAAACTTAAATAATATTTAAGCTGTTCATCCGCACATGGCGCTGCAATCTCTTAAAACTACAAAAAGTAGGTTCTTTGAATATCTGCTAAATAATTTTCTTGAAATTATTTCGAATTATTTATTCTAGAACATAATGTAAAATATAAAATACAAGAGTGAAACCCGCGCTTTCAGCGCTTCAATATCCCGCTTTCTGAAATTTTTTTTTTTTCATAAAAAAATTTGGTTTTACAACAAAATGTATTTCAATTTCGAACAAAATTTTCCAACACAATTTAAAAAAAAAGTAAATAAAAATCGAAAACCAATAAAAATTTAAAAAAAACGAACGATAATAATATACTCGTAATTTTATCCGTACAATTTTTTTTCATACGCCAACCTACTTCTCTTCATTTTCATTCTCTTCAGGTGTTTTTCCGTCTCTGCAATATTATTCTCAATGTCCTCCAATTCAAAGTCTATCTCCTCCATGACGTCAGGGTATTTCCTTTTAATTTTTCCAATTTCGTTGTCTTCTTGCTCTTTGTATTCCGAAAAATGTTTTGCGCTCGAAATGTTAAAATTATTGCTTTCATACCTGAAACAATTTCCTTTTGTAAACTTTTATTGTTTAAAAAACTGTTGGAATACTTTTGGTTAAATTTTTTTGTAACGCAAATTGAATCCTAAATTCATAATTTTTTTTAATTTTAAATATATCTATTATTATTACCTGACGAATCCGTCAACGCAATTTTTCTTATCCCGCTGTAATTTATTATGTCGCCGCAAATGCCAGCAGCCCCTTTTTTGGTTTTATCGAATTTACGCAGAAATTTTAAAAAAATATTTGATTTAATATGAGATCCATCTAATAAATTACTGAATAAGTCCGGTGGATCGGGCAAGTCTAATTTTACTCTACCGTTTGAACAGCTCATATTTTCACTTTCACCCATAAACAATTTTGCTGTACAATGCGGACAAATTCGTTCAAGGGCACCTAGAATCGAGTTTAATTTATAATTTAAATTCACATCATAAATATACGTTAAATTTTGAGGAGGAAAATTATCATTTAAAATATTAGGATTAGGAATAGAATTTATCACCTCAATCTTCCTTTTTTTTCGGCATTTTACGACTTTTGCCGCGGAGTTTGATCTGCGACTTACATTTGATCTTCTCTTTACCATTTTCTCAATTAAAAACTTCGAACAGATAATCAAAATATTGTAGCAAGTAAATTCATAATCATTGGGAAGAGGGTCGATAAAAAATAATGGGAAAGAACTGAAAATAGTAGCCAATATACGCTCGACAAAAACCATTTGTCACAACAAAGCCTCCTATAGTTAGAAGCCATGAACGTAGAAAGGCAACACCGCATTCGGCCCACGCATTTACATGTAAAACACCTCTCTCATGAAAAAATCGAGTTGACCCTTATTTAAATGAAATTTCACAAGCTACAACTTTTGTTCTTTTCGATTTTTTCAAAAACTTAATATTTTCTTAAGAAATAGACGCTCAAAGAGTTTCTCCCCATAAGAGCAATGTAAAAGTCGGCCCACGGTTGTGCAGTTGCCAATTTTACGTTCATGGCTTCTAGTCACAAACATCCTAATTTGAGAAAGAAAGCTGTAGCCTATAGTTAAGTAATGAAAGTAGGCTAATAGTACTTTTCCATGGCAATTCACCAACCCGATTCTCAAAATTATATTTGGTTGCCTAGTATGAAAAAACGGAAATTTTTTTCGGGACCAAGAATACATGTACAAAAGCAGTAGCCAATACACGATTAACTTTCAAGCTTTATTTCAACTTTTACGGTGAACTTTATTCAATTCTGGATAGGAAAAGACCATCCTCGACATAATTCACGTATAATGTGAAAATTTCATCGAATTTCAATGAGTGGGGGCGGAGATTACCCGTTACATGCGATTTCATCTTCAGCTTTATACGTAATATAGGATTTAAAAAAAGAATTCGGTGTTGTTCATGAAGTTGATTGAATTGAGTTCATCATAACTGAACTAAAAAGAAAAAAACAACAGTTTGAATCGAAAAAACTCTAGTGACTAAATGAAATATTAAATAATTTTGTCATCAAACATTCATAATTATGTAAAATCTGACAGCAGCACCTCCGTATCCTACTATAACTCATATAATCTTACGCTTCCTCATGAGTGACACAATCATTTAGTTATTCAGTTTTCCATTATATTAGGAACAAACAGCCTCTAGATTTTCACTATTGCCTTCTATATAAATGAATATTATATTGTTGCTGTAAGATTTTACATATGAATGTTTGATTACAAAATGATTTAATATTTTGTTTGGTAACTATAAAGTTTTTTTGATTTAAACTCTTGTTTTTTCTTTTTAGTTCACTTATGATAAAAGTCAATTCAATCACCTTCATGAGCAACAGCTGAGTTTTTTTTTTTTTTTTTTTTTTTTTTTTTTTTTTTAAATATTTAATTCGAATTATTTTTAGTTAAAATATATCTATGCAAACGATGTGTCCCAAAACATTTCTTTGTTGATAAATTATAATAATTGGGCTGATAAAAAGAAGGAAATGCTCAATTGGTCCAAAAAGTAACTGCATTATCAAAAAGAAAAGGCTCCAAGTGGTATGGGAAGCTAGATACAAAGGTACCTACCAGATAAAAAAATCCGCGGTCAAACACATACCAAGTGATGGCAACACCGGAAAAACTTGTGATTTTCAAGACATATGGATGAAAAAGTGACAAAAGAGACTAGTTTCTTTAAAAACTGCCTAAAAGTGACTGAAGCCTAAAAAAGTGACCAAGTCACTCAAAAGTGACAAACTGGACACCCTAGAACAATCGATTCCCTTCCAAAAGCTCAGAACTTTCGACAAACTTTGAGAGAAAGTTTAGGTAATCCATTATGAAGTTAAAATTTTTCAATCATAGTTTTTGTTTGAAATTTTATTTTATTTGTGTTTGATTTTTTAGATATTTGTTGCTGAAAAATTGACTTTTTCCCAAAGTTCCCAATTTTTGACGAACTTTTTACGCTGATAATTGAACGCATAGCGAAGTTTGAATGGTATTTTCTATAACAAATTTGACGAGGAACATTGTTTATCTGAAACTTTTCATGATTGATGCCCAATTTTTCAAGATATTTATGAAACATTAATTTTTGGGAGCCATGAAGTTGGATGTGTTGTTCGGGGCCTTATTTGCTTTTATTAAAAAAGAAGAGTAGAAAATTTGATCCATACAATATGAGTTATTCGCTTTTTACAAGAAGACCGATCCGCCATTTTGAAAAGCTGCTCTTCTCAGATGTCTATCATCGTTTTTCATGTCAAGTATCACCCCTACTAACATATCCCAAAGTGACGCTTTGTCCCCCCATGTGGTACCGAAAACCACCATTTTCTATTATGGACCATGGACTATGCAGCTACTACCAAATGTGACGTTGAACAAAACATCCCTGCTGTTCTCAAAGTCGAAAATATAAGTGGAGAATGAGTATCTAAAGTGAGGCAGTGGTTGGGAAATTCAACTCTTTTTTCTTCTACCAGCTGTCTTAGAGTTTACACTTCCTCAATATGTATCAGTATCGTCGAATTTTCTGAATTATTCTCGTTGTTTATCTTTGCTCAGTCTTTGGCAACGCTCATCAACTGTCTTTCACTGGTCAGTTTGGGCTTCATAGTAGTCTTTCCGTCCGTAGTAATTAGCCATGTTCGAAACGCCGAAGGTTCCTTATCTTTGAACGAAGAACAAATATCATGGTATGGTGAGTAAGCTATAACGTGTATTACTTGGTTTTTGAGACCTTATACAACAAAGATCCGCAATCGGCCATTTAAATAAGACTGACAAGTTGATTGCGTAATGTGATAAGAAAAGTTGGGATATTGGAATATTAATTGAAATTGCAGACCTGAAAGGCCAGGTATTTGCTAGTAGCGATGGTTCCAATGTCGTGCCGTTTTTTGTCCCGCTATCTCAACTATTCTGGTCACATGTCACTGTCAAGACTATACGTATTGTCAACGTTTTCCTTGCTCTCTTCTATGAGTTTCACTCCTTGTATTATTGGTAATGGTTCGATTGTGTATCTCCTTGGTCTATCTATATTGTACACGGTCTAGGTTGGGTGAACCATTTTCATTAGAAGTTACCTCAACTCCTTATGTTGAATTTCTTGCGCAGCGAGCCTCCTATTCATCTTCCAACCGGTTGGTTGTATTTTTGGTGGATACCTGCAGAACTATATTGGAAGGAAACATGGACTCTTGCTCATGAATCTAGTAACAATAGCAATGTGGCTTATGTTATATACTGCAACAAGCGTTCAGATGTTGTACTCGACGGCAATTTTGATGGGTATTAGCGTTGGATTGGTCGAAACTCCCAGCGGAATTTATGTGTGTGAAATCTCGACGCCAAAACTGCGCGGAACGATGGTGATGTTGGACAACTCGGGCGTCAGCACTGGAGTCATGTTATTATTTCTCATCACTTCGTTACTGAGTTGGCGAAGTTCCTGCCTGATGTGCATGAGTTGGTGTGTTTTCACTATTCTTCTACTAGTATTTGTAAGTGTTTGTAATCACACTCAATCAGCCTGATTTGCTAGAAAACAGCTCGGAAAAGTTGCGGATCAGGAATTCGACAGACGATTTCATTCTGTCAGCATTAACTATATGATTACAGATCCCTGATTCGCCGGTATGGCTCATCAGGAAAGGTAAAACGAAGCAAGCTATTAAAGCTCTTTGCTGGTTGCGAGGTTGGGTTGAAGAATCAAATGTGATCGCTGAATATACAGAACTCAGTCAGTTTATCAGTGAATCGTCCATAAAAAGTAGGTGCACTAAGATACCAATAAATAATTTGGAGCTTTCTGTATTATTATATTTTGTAATATCTCAGATACAGTCAGTGAACGCAGTGATGACGATTCAATATGGATACGAAAGTGTAAAAGTATAAGATATGGTTTATTGAATGGACGGACATGGCGTCCATTTGTCATGCTAACGAGTTATTATTTTTTTGCCACCGGCGCCACCTTACAAGGAGCTAAACACTATATACTCGTTATATTTGGTGACTTGAACCTACCAGTCGAGCCTACATGGCTAGCTGTAAGTAGAGGCAGGTTTATTCAAGTCTTTTTCACCTTTCTATATCGCGTAATTATTCCCTTACAAGTTATCATATCTATTTGGTAGTGTTTAGAATTGATCCGGTTCTCAAGTTTACGGTCGGATATATTGAAGAAAAGCTCCACAATACTCGAAAAAGTAAACTGGAGGGCAATTTGCAAGAACCGCTTTGCCCTCCTGTTTACTTTTTCGAGTATTGTGGAGCTTTTCTTCGATTGGTAGTGTTTCTTAACTTGCTGGATGGTATAAATGACGATGGGAACTATAAATTTTTTTATTGTGCGGCACTGCCGTCGATATAAAAAAAATTAAAAAAAGACCGACGTTTCGGTAGTCACAACTACCATCTTCGGGGTCAAGTAGTATACTGTTTTTTTTTAGGGCGTCGTCTATGGGGTCTAAGGGAAGTGCGGGGTCGTAAACCCTACACCCCCTACCAACACTCGAAAGCTACTCGACTAAGGACACACACACGACCAGTCTAGAGACATCATCAATCGTGCACCTTCCATACCTCTTCGAGAACCTGCCACGAGGGGTATGGCATCATTCTTCACTCAAAAACTTCATCACCACCCTCAGTAGAGAGAGACCGGGTACTAACTTTCTCCTTAAACACCACCCGCTTGAATTCTAACTCGGTTGGTTCAGTACCGTTACGCATCATACGGGTTAAATAATAATTAACCGACGTCATTTCCTCAGGAGAAGTGACATAGTTCGAGAAATCAAATTCTTCTGATAAAGGAGCTAGAGTAAGGCTCTTTTCCATTCATTTTAGATGGCGTGCTTACGCCTTTTAATGGGTCTCGCTTTTCACGCACAGGCGTGCTATTCTTAAAAGTTTCGACCTTGTTTACAATATCAGCTCCAGAAGTCGTGGGAACTTCCAAGATCTTCCACCTGAGTGGTAACATTACAGCATTCAGATCCTCATCTTCAATTACCGACTCATGAGCGATACCTCTGCCAGTACTACTACCGCCAGAACTATTACCTCAGGAAGTCCCTCCCCCACGACCACGATTAGCCCCTCGTCCCCTTGTGGAGGACTTATTCCTGCTCTTTCTGACTTTAACGTTCAGCCCTTCAAATATTGTTTCAATAGTCTCCGATTCTAAAGTCATGTGGCTCAGGGACGCAAAATATGTGTCCTATGGACACAGAGAACCCGTCAACATCTATCTCCTGTTCCGAAAATTTTGCATTGATATGTCCATTGTACTCGCAACCTTTAATAACACCTTCGAATAACGATTCAACCTCGTACGCGACCGGAGCGAATTTCACCGGAACGTAGTTGTGGGTCTTAGAATGGCCAGAAATAACAAAAGCCTGCATCGGCTTTCTCTTTACAGCTTCAGTCATGGAAGCGACCTTCTCTACCTCGATAGGAGATCCATACCCCACGTTTACCATTTTCACTTTGCCATCCACTAACTTCTGCGTCTTCAACATCACGTAAGTGAGCAGAACCGTTCGCTGGGTCCCGGCAGCGACTTCATGCGTGAGCGCTAGACACTCAACCTTCAAGCGGTCCATATTACCTTCATCGGAAAAAGGAACGACATCAAAAAACTTGACCCCGAAGATGGTAGTTTTGACTACCGAAACGTCGGTCCTTTTTTAATTTGTTTTATATCGACGGCAGCGCCGCATAATAAAAAAATTTGCTGGATGGCATTCATTCCTCGGAATTTGCAGAGAAACTCTACCAGATTGATAGTATACAGTATGGAATACTGGAAACAGGGCATTGCAGTCGTATCATATACCCTCAATTTTCAGTTTGAACTTATGACCTTGAAAAGTAGAGCTGTAGCTTTGGGCTTCTAACTTTTGTGAAGTGTTCACTCACTTCGTTGTTCTGATCTTCCAATTCGAATAATGTTCTCCAAGTCGGTAACGCATATCCGAGTCTTGGCACTTCAAAACTGAACTTTGGAGGACCCAATATCGATATTCTTGAGGTTTGTATTCGAGTTCGGTGACTGATGCAAGTAATTTTTTTTTTTTCTTCTTCTTCACATACGTGAAACTTGTCCGAAACTTGTCGTCTAATCGCCGTCAGGTCTGATTTGTATCCAAATCGAAGGAACCACAGATACGTTTCACTATTTGTGGTATACCATGTCTGACATTTTTGATAATAATAATAATAATGATGATAATAATATAATAAGCCTTTATTTGCAATTACTGAAGAAAATTACAAATGGCCCGTAAATCGGGCAAAGGCCTCCCTCAGTCTTGCCCATTCCTGCCTGTCATGAGCGACTCGATGGTGCATTTTATTAATTGTAAATTTATCTATTGCATCCCTCCAGCGCGTGTTTTGTCTCCCTCTCCCTCTTTTGCTGTCTACATAACAAAGAGTAATTTTATGAGCCCAACGCTCTTTCGGTTGCCTGTATACATGTCCTGCCCAGTCCCATTTAAGCGTTTTGATTGTTTCCAGAAAGTCTCTGTTTCCAGTCAACTTCTTTTTTATTAGCTCCATCCTCACTTTATCTTTCCTCTTTATTCCAACGATTGATCTCTCGATCGCGTTTTGAGTAGACCTAATTTTGTTCTCGTCCTTCCTTGACAAAGCCCATGTTTGGGCTCCGTAAGTCAGAGTCGGGACCCAGCTATTCAGAATTTCGCTTTTCTGGGAGTTTTTATAAGGTCCCTTCATTATATGTTTTAGTGACCAGTATTTTTTCATGTCAAGGCTATTCGGCGTCCCACTTCTTTTTCTGTCTTTTTGTGTAGGGATATTTGTTATCCCAAGTATATTATTTCGTCGGCCTGTTCCACTATTTCTGTGTTATTTTCTTTTTTTATGTAGATTTTATCTTGTATTTTTTCGTTCGATAGAATTTTTGATTTTTTAATGTTAATTTCAAGCCCAAAGTGCTTCCCTTCCTCATTCAACTCTTCGAACATTACTTTTAGTTCGTCTACTTTGCTCGCTATTAGTACTACTGATATTTAACGATAATTATTGAAACGTTCTTTATTAAGGGTGTGCTTTACTTGTTGACGAAATCCGAAACGGTGTAGATTGGGTTGCGGGTAGTCCCCTAAAAAATACGACTTAGATTTGATGGTGCGCACGCATTGTGAATTTTGACGAATCTAACTGCGAACAAACGATACGGGTTGTTCGTTTCATGTCCGGATTGTTTGTTTCATATAAGCCAGATCCTGTCCTGTCTAGTTTGTTCACCTACTACCTGCCAGGGTGAGGATTGAAAAAAGGACCTGGGTATTATTTTTTTTTTTTTTCTATTATTTTTTCTTTCTTTTTTTTTACACCCAGATTTTCAATCGAATGAGACCACGAGGCTTAGAGATACTTTTTATATTTCAAACTATTAGTGTAACCCTAATAAATTGCCGGAGCGCCTGTCCCCTCAAGAATACAACCCAACATACACCAAAGAGCCACTTACGTCAGTCTGATCTTGAAAAATCTCCCTGCTGAGCCAACTCCGCCTTTCCATTGAATTTCCTGTAAAAGGTTTTCAAAACTCGTTTGAGTATACCTGCAACATACGCCTACGCAACCTACCTAACTTGCGGTCACGCATGACCTTTGCCATAGACTATTCCTTCAAACATTACGGGGAATTGACCAGACCTTCACTTATTCTCTCATCTTGACACCAACACAGGGCCTTGCCCCAGTTGTCACACTGGTAGAACTTTCTGATCATTTCCCCTTTACTAACTATGTAATATCGAGTCCCCATCAGCCGCCCAATAGCAGCCTGATGGCTAGAGGTTCAGCAACCCTACGATTGCCCCGCAGTGTCCACTTTAGTGGGGCAGACCCGGGGCGGCCAACCCCAGCCTCGGATTTGTGCGACAAGGCCCCTGGCACCTAACTCAGTCGGTACCCCTTAACCTGACTAGCCGATGCCAATCACAGCACAAGCCCCATTACAAGAGACTCTGTGATGACGCCCCGTCCCTGCCATGAAGTCCATCTCATGGCCTCTTGACCTCAAGGGTCCCAGCCCCTGCTCGGCCTTCCACTGGAGGATAAAGGTTCAGTGCTCATCAGGGGAACAGACTGTTCCCCTGACCACTGACAAGACTCGCATTACCTATTGTACCCTTAGGTCAGCTCGGTCCATTGGCTACCTCGGGTATCGGCTAACTATCACGGCCACTCCAGGACCGCCCTGAACCGACGATAAGCCTTCCCACCGCCGTCACCTAGGACACCAGACGTCAGCAAAAAATAGAGCAGTAGGCCACCTTGAGCCGCACTCGGTGTTAATCACAAATCCTATTTGCCATCCACCTCTACTGATTCCTTCTCGTGTGCGTGCCGCAAGACATAACACTAAGATAATCTTATATTGAAGTATCCCTAACTGACAGCAGACGAATGTAAATTACAAATATACTCAGTGAACCACTCACCAATACAATATCAAAAGCTCGATATGTATACACAGTAATACTCACAATAAGAATTCACACACACAATTACTACCGATACCAAGAATCCAACAAACCACAGAAATATAGCAACCGAAATATATCAACGCTTGATACGCGTACTTCGACAAACGACTACGATTCCGCCGAACTGATTTACTATTAAACAGAGTAGGTAGTTTGAAACTTGAAAGAATTTTGTCTCCTTAGCCTCATGACTGTATCAACTCAGGAGAGCGAAGGCATTGATTCATTTAATGGACCAAAATTTTCCAAAGGAACCAAGTAGGTGTCCAAGGACGGGGAAGCTATAATTTACACGTGACAGGAGTTTATAGAAATTTTGACTTCAACTGCGATCACAGAATATCTCAGGGGGGAGGATCTGGAGGGAGACTAATGAAAATTCAACGGAATCAACTACCAAATTTAAAATGAAGAAATCCTTTTGTTCCCAAAACAGGTTCCCTGCTCGCCTCAATGAACTTGGAACATGAAAGGGACTTCGCAAGCTGCCAAAAGAATGGACTGGGAACTCCTCTTATTTCTTGTTCTCAAAACGAAGTTCTCATGACACTGTGCACTTGGTTCAATTCACATCATGTTTTCATAATAGGAAAGTTGTATATTCCTTACCTTCAACATCGATTTGTCGCAAAGGTCTTCCGCGTTCTATCCGAGAATCAACGAGCTCTGGTAAAAGACTATAGGCAAAGAAAGACGATAACCTAGGCAGCATTTTCTTCTTCCACAGACATCTATCTCTTTTTATGATTTCAGTTGAGATGATAATCTTCAGAATATACGACAAAAATGGCTCGTTCTTCATCTGCCACTTCTAACTGACCTCGTACTTGGTAAAAATAATTGTGGGTTTTCTTGAGTTTTCCATTACGGTCAAGAAATTTAATAACCCCTTCACTGATTAATTTCTTGGCCTCGTCACAACTAAGACCTTTCAGCGTGAAGGGACATTTTATTTCGACCAATATCAAATTTTCGATGAGACCATCAGGACTTGCACCCAAAAGATTTGAGGGTGAACAACGAAACCAGATAATTGAATAGTTCTTTTGACATGTTCCATGTCTTTTCTCTCGCCAGACCCCGATTTTGAAACTCGCGAGTACACCCCCCCCCCCCCCCCCCGTCAAGAGAAATCTCTACCCCGTGGGTGATTCAGAAATTCGCGAGTACACCCGCGTAATAATAATAATTAATTAATTAATTAATTAATTGATTGATTAAAAATTAAATAATTAAATAAATAAATAAATAAATAAATAAATAATTAAATAATTAATATAATTAATAATTAGAAAATCTCTACCCCGTGGGTGATTCAGAAATTCGCGAGTACACCCCCGTAATAATGATAAATAATTAATTAATTAATTAAATAAAAATTAAATAATTAAATAATTAAATAAATAAATAAATAAATGATTAAATAATTAATATAATTAATAATTAGAAAATCTCTACCCCGTGGGTGATTCAGAAATTCGCGAGTACACCCCGCGTAATAACAATAATTAATAATAAATAAATAAATAAATAAATATTTAAATAATTAATATAAATAAATAAATAAATAATTAATATAATTAAATAATCAAATAAATAAATAAATAAATAATTGAATAATTAAATAATTAAATAAATAAATAATTAAATAATTAATATAATTGATAATTAGAAAATTTTCCAAGCTGGATAGTCGAAATTTTTCCAAGTCCCCTAGACTTGAATTGTCTCATACCATTCCAATACAACAGCGAGATCGCTCGTTCGCCCCACGAAAGTTGATACCTCAAAATATAGAACACCCACAATTACCTCAAAATATTTCTCATACAAGACTTATACGACGCCAAGATAGGTAAAGGGAGTAAACGAATAATATCTCACGAACACTTGACCTAGTAGAAGAATTAATAATAAATAAATAAATGAATAAATAAATAAATAGATAAATAAATAAATAAATAATATTAAATAATTAAACAATAAAATAATTGAATAATTAAATAATTGAATAATTAAATTATTAAATAAATGAATAATTTAATAATAAAATAATTAAATAATTAAATAAATAAAGGCTGAATAGTCGAAATTTTTCCAAGTCCCCTATACTTGAATTGTCTCATACCATTCCAATACAACAGCGAGATCGCTCGTTCGCCCCACCGAAAGTTGATACCTCAAAATATTTCTCATACAAGACTTATACGACGCCAAGATAGGTAAAGGGATAAACGAATAATATCTCACGAACACTTGACCTAGTAGAAGCCTAGACTGAAATATTTCATGATGACTGATAAAATATAAAAGACATGGAACATTTTATTTGGCTATGCCAGAAAATTTAATAATACTACAATATGACCAAGTTACAAATTTTTTAAAACACCTTCTAATTTTTTTCTTGCTTCTGGCTCCTTTTCAACACCCCAAGCAGTCGCTGCCGAACCATCAAAATCATTTTGGATGATATTTTTAACACAATTGGCAGTGCTGGTGGTCAGCCTCATTTTGCAAATCTGCCCAAATTTGGAAGAAGGTATCCGTTTACATCGGGCTTCTTTCCATAAAACATTGTTACTTTGATCTCGCGTTCCCTCCTCTAATGCTTGCCTACCTTCAGGCACCACAGTCAACTCTTCAGCAAATTTATGCGCGGCGATTTCGTATTCAGCTGGTTTCATATCGAAATTTTCGGTAAGAGCACATTCATATAAAATCGTAATAGCGGTATTAATACGTTTCTTCTCATTTAAAATAATTCTTTTTCATATTTCTCTATTATTCTCGACTTCCCTGACGCACATTTACACGGCACGCAGTGTCACACAATTGTCATAATAATGGGAAATTTCAAGAGGCTAAAAGACAGCTAAGAACATCCAGTGTTTTTGGCTTTTTAAGAAACACGGCTATCTTTTTTTCGGCTTCAGCTTTCAACTTTTCAATGATAAATACGGCTGACCATCGACTTTAGTTTTTGGCATTCAGTTGACTGCAATGCCCTGACCGGAAAAACAATTATATTCGCGTATATGACTTCCTCCAGAAGCGCTAGCGTCTGTGACGGAAATTGACACTAACGTTATTTCATGTAGGAATGTCTCTGTTAATATTGAATTGAGATTATCATTTGTAATATTTTTTTCACCATTTCTGGCAGTTACTAAGAGACGATCATCATGTTTTAGTCACGCTTTTGTAAATGGCCACCACAATAAACATAGAGGGTGACTCTTTTGACACAAGCGCTTCTATAGGGGCTCATATGTACGCGAATTGTTAGACTGATGCAGATAGGGAGGCGCATCGTATGACGTGTGCTTGTAAATTAAAATTGGACGGTCAAGTAAATTCTGTGTGCTTTGGGGATGGTAATATCGTCAATAGACTTTGAAATTCTTGGAAATTGAGCTCCTTCATTTTCATTATTCAATCTTCACCGTCGCTGTTAATTTATCGCAAAAAATTGAAAAGCCTATTGTTTGTTTCTTTTTGAACACAGTTTATGAGTAGTTTAACGTCCTTAATTGGATCTTTCGCGTGTATCGCCACCGTAAGAATGCTGGGGAAACGAATGTTAGCTTTGATATCCATGATGTCAACGTCGTTCATCTCCGTGTTGTTGGGGTTGTATATTTTGTACGAATACAAGATAAATCAACCGTGGATGTTTGTCACACTTTATATTGTACAAGGGTTTACTACCGCTGTTGTCATTACAATACCTTGGATACTGATGGGAGAAATATACCCGATCAAGTGAGTCTTGTAATTCGTCATCAACCAACTTCTATATCTCATTTTCCTCTACCAAAAAAATGTGTACACGTTTTTTGCCAGATAGTTTAATTCTTTTTTGTTTTTGTTAGTTAAAGCTTTTGTGCTCAATTGAACGAATATCATCTGAACGGCTCAGGATGTAATGAAATTTTCTGATTTTATATGTATCGGTGGCTGAAATTGTATCCTGCCACTTCCACATACAGAATTGTGTTTAATGGTGGCTGTAGAAGACACTTCGGTTAAGAAGTACAATTACCCGAAAAAACAGAATCATTTATTATTTGTACAGCTCAATTCACAAGCAATATTTCAACCATGTGTCGATGTCGATCATAAAGTATCGTTCAATTAATAACATAACGAACAAACAATCAGAGCTTTGACAACTCTGTAGTTCACAATATTCACAAAGGCATAAAGTTACTAGAGTCGTACACTAACTTTCTGTGTTTGTGAATTTATGTGTCGTAGCGTGGCTCAAAGAATTCTCGAAATTATGGTTGTATTGTGTGCCCTGGAGATTGTTGAGCAGTGTAATGCTAGCCACAAATTAGCTACAACGACGTCGACTTTTTCTATTCTGTTCATAGGGCCTTTTTTCTACGATGGTAGGAAACGGATTTTGTGAGCTTCTGGAATTCTTCACTTGATGTTTGTTAAGCCGTTCTGTCAGACCTACGTTGATTGGAGAACAGTCGCTACATAGGACCAAGTGTTCTCCTAGTGCATCCATTGTTGGAATCGGGGTGATCATATCGATGGAGAACGTTAAAAGAGGATCGGTTGCGTGCTGTAGCGGAAATATTGATCCCACTAGTGGCGGAGTACGGCACCGAACATACCCGAGCGTTTCCCCAAGTAAGGGTGACCTTTCTTCTGTTCAAGTATAGAGGGAGGTGTCGTCTCTCTGATGAGCTGTCCGAATTTATTGCTTTTGTTAGAAGACAGACGTTCATTTTGAGGTCGTCGATGTTGGCTATTTCTTCTAAGTCCTCAGTTCAGCTTTTTCGTCCTGAGGTGGCAGGAGAAGTGGAAAAGGCGATGTATTGAGGAGATGACAGCTTTTTATGAGTATTGGAGTGATGAATTGGCCCCTCTTTTTCGTTGAAATTATTGATGAGATTTTTGCTGGCCAATATAGAAAGTATTGCGAAGCGATAATGACTAATTTTACAAAATAACAATTGCGAGTTGAGTGAGTTGAGTTGAGATACTCACATGATTATATTATTTAAAAGACGTACGATACTCGCTATGATCAAGTAAAATTGCATTACTCATCTTGTGTAGCGAAATTTATATTATGGCAACTGGCGAATCTAGCGTATTTCAATATCTGAGACGCCACATTTTGGTGACGTCAACCGTATCTTGTTCACTGCTCGCCCAAAAAGTTAATTTTGCAGTGGAAGTCAACCGCGGAAGATGAAGAAGGAACGAAATTGATGAAGGTTGATCCAGTCGGCGTGACTCAACTTACAGTTGAAGACAGTGTTGTTATTTCTTATGACGTTTGTCTCTGGAACCGATGGTCTTTTTGGCGAAGCTTCAAGTACGGGGCCAGGCAATGTCCAAGGGTTGGTCTTCTAATATGATGAACAAAGAGACGGGAATATCATTGCGTGTTTGTAACTGCTCGTTTGAATCGAATTGAAGCTTTCAAAATCATAAATGATTCTTTTTCTCGGTGTGCCTACTTTGGTCCATTTTGTAGCTTCGATTGATCTTTTTACGTCATTAATATTCTACGTAAATGATATTCAAGCAATCCATTTCTTTGGCTTCAACAATGAAGCCCTGTATACAAATATTTATCAATAATTTTGATGTCGTTGATTTGTTTTGTTCCAAAATTTTTCAAAAGTATTTCGAATCTTCGATGTTAGTTCAATTTGAAGATCAAAATTAGGCATGTAAATTGCTTGACATTTTCTGAACTTTTGGCAAAGGGAGTTGCCATACCTAAATAATATTTCCCCTTAGTAACGCCGATTTCGGGGGGGGGGGGTACAAGAAAAATGAGATATAGAAAGATCTCTTGATAATATGTGACAATTATTTATAATGGCTGTAATTTTAAATTTAGAACGAGACCTATGGCCGCAGGAATAACGGGCGCAATATATTATGTGATAACTGCACTCTACGTTAAACCTTATATTTATTTTCGATCTCTGGTGACCATACCGGGAACATTTATAGTTTACGGCGTTATTGGATTGATTGGTTTCGTCTACTTGTGGGTATTTATGCCAGAAACTGAAGGTAAAACGATGGCTGAAATTGAAGAATTATTTGTAGATGATGCTCGCAGATCGTGTAGCCATTTTCGAAAGAAGAAATAAATTTTATATTCAAAGCGTTATTGAATTTTATGGTTGTACATATTGAAGCAAAAAAGTGTATTCTTGAATGAGTCACAGATTACAGAAAACCACAATGCACACAGCCTTCGAGAGTACATTTTTTTGTTTCCAATTGTATATTGTTATAATCTTATGAGATGTTTGTGATTTGGAAACAGTTTGAAAACAATTCATACGGTATTTCCTGACTACGAAACCTGCGGAAAGCGTTTGGATGTCTAGGACGTGACGCCGTAGTGTCGCGGCTAGTTTCTAGAGCCTTTATTAATAGAATGATTCGTTCAGAAAATTAAACTCAATAGAAACTAAAGTTTCGTGCATTCGGTTCAACTTGAGGTTCTCGCAGTTGAGGGGAAGGGAGATTAAAGGGTAACTAACAGGAACTTTGAAGGATATGGGGTCGCAGTTTCAGCGCAGGCCGGATAGACAGAGGAGCTAAAGTTGAAGGGAGCGTCTCCCGCTTGTTCAGCGCGGGGATCGGAGTAAGCTGAAATATAGAAGAGAAGGGTAGCTAAGGATTGTCTCCCGCTGTTTCAGCGCGGAAATTGGAGTAACCGAAAATCTAAAGAGTGGATTCCACTGGTTCAGCTCGAAGATTGTAGTAAGTGACCGGAGAAGAAAACGAATAGGGAAGCGATTAGGTGAGCGAATATGAAGCCGTAAGAAAAGCCAAGATAGTCTCGCTGTTTCAGCGTGGACCAAAAGACTGAACTCTACTGCGAGAGCTAAGAAATAACGATCAAAGTTTTGTTATGATTTTCAATGAATACAAGATTTACAAAAATAAGACGAGAGATGGAAAAACAAACGAGATAAGTCACACGATATGTCGAAAAAATTGTAGATGAGATAACAAGAGATCGGGAGAAACGGAAATAATAAACAGAACCGAGTATGAAGACTATAAAGATAAACGTGCTACACCGCTGAAATGATCGTAATCGATCATCTTAGATGTAAGAATCTGTAGAAATATGAATAATTCCGTTGGGAGTAGCCAGAGGTGTATCGGATCATGTTTTCCGAGTAAAATTCTTATTCACGCCACATTAAAAAAAAAAAACCTCTGAAAACCATGCCAGTCCAATTTGTCTAGCTATTGCGAAAGTCTTGTCATTTTTCAGTCTCTTTTTAAGTAAAGATTGAGAAGTATTATGATGTACTTTCCTAGTTATCTTCACCTTGCCGATTCTTAATGACGATGTAACCTAATAATGCGAACTAATGAGACACGAGTTTTCTGAATGTGCCATTAACCATATACCGGTATCTGAGTTCGCACTCGGGTTGATGTGTTTACTTCGTTAGAAAAAGACGTGTTATTTTGCGTGCGTCCAAACAACAGCTAGATTTTGTCGAAATAATGGACAAGGAGGCCAGCTCGGGTTCTCTCGAAAAGATTGGAAAGAATGGTACGATTGAAAATTCATCTCGTCCATCGACTACGCCCTCTCATCGAATGAGATCAATACTGGCTCAGGTAAAAATTTGAAGTACGAATTGATAATTTTTTAAATAGGGAGTAATTCGAAAGTGTACTCAACTTTATGAGGCAGTTAACATTGATACGAGATAACTCACCGCATGCAATTATAGAGATTTTATTTCACTCGTTCTCTTGCATGTCTTGGTTACTATATTCGAAGAAGCTTCGATTTTCCTCGGCATTCTATCAAAAATTTTTGTTTGTGTTCCGTACTCTCTACAGTTTAATCTTGATGTACCAAATTCCACACGATCATCAGGTCCTGAAGGATAGGAATGTTCTTCAGTCACGTCACATTTTGTTACCAGCTGCATGCTGATTTTCCTTCGTGCTTTGTTTGCTTTCTTCTTACATGGTGTTTTCCATAACAGGGTGTCTACCAGGTCAGTAAGTCCAAAAAAAGTTCACTATTTCAAAAATGGTTCAATAAGTCAGTAAAAGTCCATTATAGAGAAATATACTCGCAAAGAGTAACGACGTATTGATTCTAAAAGTCCATTAATTTTGATGCCAGTCCAATAAAAATCCATAATCTAGATGAAAGTTCTAATTTTAATACATATTCAATAATAATCAATAATCAAGAATTGGAAAAAGTTTTTTTTTGCTTGTTAAGTCAGGAGATTCGCGACAAAAGGTCCAATAAAAGTCCAATATTTCTAATTTTCAAATTTGGTAGACACCCTGCATAAGGAAAAAAGTTACGTTCGGAATTTGTCAATATTCTGGATAAAAAGAATAAATAAGAAACTTCTGCTTTCGTTTCATAAACTAGAGACATGTAGATTTTGACTTCACGCTTTGAAATAATCAATGAACAGAATCACTTCAAAAATTGTTGTACTTATTTTACCTCTATCATCTTCTTATCATTCAGTATTAATGTTTGCTGTTACTAGAATAAAGGAGTTATCTATTTGTCTTGATGAGAGTATTTTTCACAATAATGTAGATGATTTTGCGTGAGGAACTAATCGAATATCCGTTACTGGCATCACGAGAAAAAACAAGTATCAATCAAATTGATCGCCACATATTTGTATTCAGTAAATTTTCCGTTACTGTAAATGTACGTATGTCTCATCTTCTAGGTCAAATTCGAAATTAAAACAGCTGATTCGTTATAACCAAAGCGCACGTCGCGGTCACCCCAGTTCCCTAAACATTTCTTTTTTCGTTAATAAAATTATAGTATTTAATCGCCGAAGATAATCCATCTCAGATTATGGGAATCCGACTTGATCAAGCACCTCCCAGAACACCCTAATGCCAAATCTTATTGGCATCTATCGCCCGTAATTCTTTGGCAAACTGCCGCAGGTCCTCATCTGGAAATATGAAATCCATATAACCGGTAAATCTGCCATGACGTTGATGGACGACACTGTCCTTTCCTCTTCGTCCTTTGTCCTTCGCCCTACGTCCCGGTTCCAACACCATCTCTGCTAATCCCGCAGGATTCTCAATCACAGCACCGACATCGAGCAGTTCGTCTATATGCACAAATTCGGCCCGGCTACTCCTTCCACTACGTCTGTCTGTACAGCTGCATCATGGACTGCTGACCCGGCCACTCCTCCGTCGGTGTTCCCCGACTCCGTATCACTCGCGGCGGCCGTCCTGCTGATCGATACAGAACGGTTGTGCCGACTAGTGTCGGTAAGGCACTCGAGTACGATAGGTGTGCTGGACTGATAACAGGGTGACGACTTTTAGGCTATAAGGTAGGAATACGGCTCGTGTAACGTCACGCGAGAGCAAATGTAATCGATGGGTACCGACGACACTCGTCAGTTCCGCGACGTTACGTGAAACGTGTTTGTACCCTATAACCTAAACGTCATCTCCGTGTTATCAGTCCAGCATACCTATCGTACTATAGTGCCTTAGTGTCGGCTCGCTGATTTTTACCATATGCTTTGATTTACGCAGCTGTCCATGACTCCGTCCCGTTGCTGCGATCGTACTTCCGCCTTGCCCAACTTCGCGCACTGTTTCTACGCCTCTGGAATCCCTGTACAATCGCCAATATTGTTCCTCCATTACCTGGTAACACATGCATACCAACGAGTGAATTAACAGTTGTCTATCTTCACAACTGTAAATGAATGATATTCTAGACCAAATGGAAAGGAAGCCCTCTTCACGTGGGATACAAGTAAATACAACCATCGAAATGAATTGATTCATTTTTTGTTTTCAGTTTTTCGTCGTCTAGAACACCCTTGAAGACATTTTTCTGTGATTCAGAGCAGTGGGGATACTCTGGTACAAAACATATCACCACAGTTCTATTAAGTGAAATAATTCCAACAAATTCAAAAAATATTTTTGATTTCTATCAAATTCTTTAATTTTTTTCCTTCCGTCAACACCGATCGAGAAAAAGTTTATAAAGACAATCAAAACAACAATTTTCTAAGTGATCATGTTCACCGAAGCCAAGAATAACTTGAATTAAAGCTACATGGCACTAGTTTATGATACAACAGCAGAAATTCCCTATTTATTCCTTCTTTCCGGAATATTAACCAGTTTCGAAGGTAGCCCTTTTTCTTTTGGGAAAATACTATCAAATGTGACGTTGACCATAATATTCCTATTAGTTTCAAAGTCGAAAATAATAAGTGCAGCATAAGTATCTAAAATAAGAGAGTGTCTAAGAAAATCAACTCATTTTCCTTTAACCAGCTGTACTAGAGTTGGTAAATCCTTTTTCAATATGTATCAGTATCGTCGAATGTTTTGAATTACTCTTCTTGTTTATCTCTGCCCAGTCTTTGGCAACGCTCATCAACAGTCTTTCACTGATCAGTTTGGGCTTCATAGTAGTCTTTCCGTCCGTAGTAATTAGCCATGTTCGAAACGCCGAAGGTTCCTTATCTTTGAACGAAGAACAGATATCATGGTATGGTGAGTAAGCTATAACGTTTATTACTTGGTTTTTGAGACCTTATACAATATAGATCCGCAATCGGCCATTAAAATAGCATTGATAAGTTGATTGTGTAATGTGATAAGAAAATTTGGGACATTGGAATATTAACTGAAGTTGCAGACGCCAAAAGGCAGGTGTTTGCAGGTAGCGATTGTCCCAACTTCCTCTCACCATCGCGCCGTTTTTTGTCTCGTTATCCCAGCTTTTCCTCTCACCGTCAAGATTTGGAAAATACCCATATGTATTGTTCTCTACTATAAGTTTCTTTTTTTTATTTTTTGTAATGGTTCGATTGTGTGTTTCCTTGGTCTATATTGTACACGGTCTAAGTTAGTTGGACCAATTTTATTAGAAGGTACCTCAACTGCTTATGTTGAATTCCTTGCGCAGCAAGCTTCTTACCCATCTTCCAACCGGTTGGTTGTATTTTTGGTGGATATCTGCAGAACTATATTGGAAGGAAACAAGGACTCTTGCTCATGAACCTAGTAACGATAGCAACTTGGCTTTTGTTATATACTGCAACGAGCGTGCAGACGTTGTACTTGACGGCAATTTTGATGGGTATTAGCATTGGATTGGCCGAAACACCAAGCGGAATTTACGTGTGTGAAATTTCGACGCCGAAACTGCGCGGAACGTTGGTTATGTTCGACAACTCGGGCGTGGGCACTGGAATCATGTTCACATTTCTTACCACTTCGTTACTGAGTTGGCAAAATTCCTGCCTGATGTTTATGAGTTGGTGTGTTTTCACTATTCTTCTACTAGCATTTGTAAGTGTTTGATCAATCAGGCTGACTTGCTAGAAATAGCTCGGAAAAGTTGCGCGTCTGTTGAGAAAATAAACATTCCTCAGGAATTTGACAGACGATGTCATTCTGTCAGCATTAACTATGATTACAGATACCTGATTCGCCAGTGTGGCTCATCAGGAAAGGTAAAACGAAGCAAGCTATTAAAGCTCTTTGCTGGTTACGAGGTTGGGTTGAGGAATCAGATGTGATCGCTGAATATGGAGAACTTAGTCAGTTTATCAGGGAATCTTTCATAAAAAGTAGGTGCCTCAAGATACCAATGATTTATTCAGAGCTTTCTCTATTATACATTATGTAATATCTCAGATTCAGTCAGCGAACGAAGCGATGACGATTCGATATGGATACGAAAATGTAAGAGTATAAAAAATGATTTTTTGAATGGAGGGTCATTGCGACCATATATCGTTCTATCAAGTTATATGTTCTTTGCTACTGCTGCCAGCTTACAAGGAGCCAAACACTATATACTCGTTATATTTGGTGACTTGAACCTACCAGTCGAGCCTACATGGCTAGCTGTAAGTAGAGACAGGTTTATTCAAGACTTTTCCATCATTCGATATAGTTGTAATATCAATCTAGTAGTGTTTCTTAACTTTGGTCTGTGTGGTGCTGGATTGTATTCAATTCCTGGAATTGGCAGTATGATCAATATTAGAAACGCTACCACATTGATAACACGTAGGAGAATAAGTTTGCTGAATGGAATGCCGGAAACAGGGTATTGCAGTCGTATCATACAGCTCCAATTTTCGGCTTGAACTTCAGACCTTGAAAAATACAGCTTTAGCTTTTGGCTATCAACTTTTGTAAAAACTTGTAGCTTTCTTTGGCTGGCTTTCATAGTTTTCAATATTTTTGGATGTATCAGTCTACCCCTTAATTTTCATTCAAAGCTGAAGATAGATCGCAGAACTTGGAAGATTGGAAGCTTCCTCAAAATGGCACTGTAGAAGGAGAAGAGGGCTATTTTTTCTGGTTGGATATCAGGAATGGGAACAAAGCAATTTAGGAGAAAAATGAGAAAAAAAAAAAATTTGTAATGATGACTTTTCTTCCAATCATCTTCTCTCATAAAAATTAAGATTTGCATTGATTTTAGGAAAAGTTCCGCCAGGCACCCGCACTGCGCATAAATTGGAGTTTTTGAATTCTGATATTAAAACTGTCCGGTCTGATCCATGAGTAGATGTAAATTTTAGAGTTTGGTCGGCTTGAGCTGACTGGGCCATGATGCTTTCATGTGGACAATGTGGGTTTTCTAGTTCACCCAGCCTGCAGCAGGTAGAGCAGCACCCTGAACTCCATCGGTGCTCCAGCCGGCAGCCTCAGCCTACCTTGCACTACTGCAAGTCTGCAAATTAATTTTTTTCAAATTTCTCCATTCTCAACTTCTACAACATAATCGTCATAATGATGGGTTCCCAAAATAATTGAAAAATTCAAAATTTAAAAGACAGCTGAGAATGTACGTTTTTTTTTTTTTCTTTTTAATAAATACGGCTACCCTTCTTTCGGCTTAAGCTTTCAACTTTTCAAGGATAAATACGGCTGACTGTCGGCTTTAGCTTTTGGATTTCAACTAACTGCAATGTCCTGACCGGAAAATCGTTATATTTGCTTATATAGCCCGGATTTTTCGGCACTTGAAAAGAAAAGTTTCGGCAATTAATGTTGCATTTTCGGCATTGTTCGGCATTTAAAAAGAAATTGATAGGAACTGAGTTTTGAGTGCTTTTACGACTTCACGATCAAAATTTTTCAATTTATAACCTAAATCTCACGTTTTGACCAAATAAACGATTTTTGAGGATTAAACTCACCAATAAAGAATTCTAGCAATTTTTCAATCAAAATTTTTAATTTTTCAACTTTCAACTAAAAATAATAATTATTAAAAAAAAAAAAAAAAACTTTAATTTTCATCAAAATTGCAGAATTTCAAGCAAAATTAAGCAAATTTCGTCCCAAATTTTATAATTTTATATGATATTTAACTAAATGGTCATTTTCGGCATTATTCGGCATTTAAAAAAAAAATTGATAAAAACATGCATTTTGAGTGCTTTTACGACTTGACGATCAAAATTTTTCAATTTATAACCTACATTACACGATTTTGACCAAATAAACGATTTTTGAGGATTAAACTCACCAATAAAAAATTCTAGCAATTTTTCAATCAAAATTTTTAATTTTTCAACTTTTAACTAGAAATAATATTAAAAAAAAAAAAAAACTTTAATTTTCATCAAAATTGCTGAATTTCAAATAAAGTTAAGCAAATTTTGTCCCAAATTTTATAATTTTAGACGATATTTAAGTAAATGGTCATTTTCGGCCTTATTCGGCTTTAAACCCCTTTTTCGGCATTTATTCAATTTTCGGCATCATTTGGTAGTATGAAATTTTTTTCCCTAGCCTTCTAAGCTATGAAATGAACTTCTATCTCATTTTCAGCCACTCACCTCTTCAGGAAATGATTCGGCAAATGCCGAGGAATCCGGGCTCTACTTATATGACTTCCTCTAGAAGTGCTAGTGTCTGTGACGGAAATTGACACTAATATTATTTCATGTAGATATGTCTGCCTTAATATTGAATTAAGATTATTACTTGTAATATTTTTTTCGGGTATTTTCAGTAGTTACTATGAAACAGGGATGTCAAGCCACTAGTCATTGACTTTAAACTTGGCCTAAGGCTTTCAGTTGATCTTTGGATCAACTTAAACTCACAGCAATTGTCAAACCTTCCTAATCGACTTGATAACGTTTGGCTTTTAGCGTACCCTGGAACGTAATCAATCGGCTCCAGAGCGATGTGAACCGGTTCTGGAGTGGAGTGAACGGGATACAAGAGGGAAATGCAGGGTTTCAAGTTTAAATCAATGACATTAGCTGGTGGCTAACTTCAGGCTTGAAGCCAATTATGAAAAAAATCATTAGCTGACAATTAGAACTTGAAAATAACGTCTAAAACAACGGGATCTCGACATCCCTGCTATGAAATGATCATCATGTTTTATCTAGCTTCTGTAAATGACCACCACAGAAAAGCCCAAGGGGCGACTCATCTGACACAAGCGCTTCTATAGGAGCTCATAAATAAACAAATTGTTTGATTGATGCAGATAGTGTAGAAATGGAATATCCAGAATATTCTGTGTGGTATGGAAGAACTAATTTCTTCAATAGGCTTGAAAATTCTGAAAAATTGAGCTCCTTGATCTGCATCAATCTTCACAAAAGCAATTAACTTATCACAACAAATTGTAAAGCCAATTGTTTGTTTCTCTTTAAACACAGTTTATGAGTAGTTCAGCGTCTTTAATTGGAGCTTTCGCGTGTGTCGCCACTGTAAGAATGCTCGGGAAACGAATGTTAGCCTTGATATCCATGCTGTCAACGTCATCCATTTCTGTGTTGTTGGGGTTGTATATTTTGTACGAATACAAAATAAATCAACCGTGGATATTTGTCATACTCTATATTGTACTAGGGTTTACACACGCTGTTGTCATTACATTACCTTGGATACTGATGGGAGAAGTATACCCAGTAAAGTGAGTCTTGTAATTCGACCTAGTGTCACGAACCAACTTCTATGTCTCATTTTCCGCTAGAAAAAAGATGTGTACACGTTTTTGCCAGGTAGTTCAATTCTTTTCTGTTTTTTTTTAGTGAAAGCTTTTGTGCTGAATTGAACAAGTATCATCTGAAAAAGACGCAGGATGTGACGAAATTTTCTGATTTTATATGAATCTATCGTTTTTTGCCACACTCCCGCATACAGAATTGTAATAAAAAATACAAGCACGTTACGAGTTTAATGGTGGCTGTAGAAACCACCAGGTTAAGTACAATTACCCGATGAAACAGAATAATTTATTATTTCTACAGCTCGATTTATACGAGCGGTTTCAACCATGTGTGGATGGCATTGTTGAGTACTTACGTAAATAATGTTACGATCCTATCAAAAATAGCCGTGTAGCGCGTATTCTTTTCGACCTAAACTTTTTTGCCATAAATTGAGTTATAAACTCTCGAGCTACAAAATTGTGACTTGGTAAATTAATTAATGTTACGTGCCTAAGTGCTTCTCTCCTCTCAATTACTTATCTTGACTAGCAAAATTTGTATGGCAATTGGAAATTCTAGCATATTTCAATGTACTTGCGAATTTTATTTTGACGTTTATGACCAGAACCGTTGATCCCCTCGACGTGGCTCAACTTACAGTTCAGTGTTGTTGTACTCGCAAGATTTCTTCTTACGTTTGTCTCTGGAACCGTTGGTCTTTTTGGCGTAGCTTCGAGTACGGGGCCAGGCCATGTGCGAGTCTTGGTCTTCTAGGGACGGGAATATCATTGCATGTTTGAAACCGCTCGTTTGGATCAAAACTTTCGAAATAATATATAATCGCCGATATCGGGTCCAGGAAAAATGAGATATAGGAAGATCTCCTGATATGTGACAATTATTTATAATAGCTGTAATTTTTAAATTTAGAACGAGATCCACGGCCGCAGGAATTACAGGAGCAACATATTACTTTATAACTGCATTCTATGTTAAAACGTACATTCATTTTCGATCTCTGGTTACCATACCCGGAACATTTATAGTTTACGGCATTATTGGATTGATTGGTTTCGTCTACTTGTGGGTATTTATGCCAGAAACTGAAGGTAAAACGATGGCTGAAATTGAAGAACTATTCGTAGATGATGCTCGCAGATCGTGTAGCCATTTTCGAAAGAAGAAATAAATTTTATATTCAATACGGTCTTGAATATTGAAACGAAGAAGTGTACTTTTAAATGAGTAACAGATTACGGAAAACCACAATAAACACAGACACCGAGAGTGCTTTTCTTTGTTTCCAATTATATATTGCTATAATTTTGTAAGATGTTTGTGCGATTTCCCTTTTCTTTGACGTAGCAGATGATTAGATTTTGATCGCGTTGGGTCAACTCCGCTGCTTCCCATCTGATCTTTTTTCTTCTCCCTCCCGTTTTCAGGCACTTATGCCGAGTTTTCGGTTGTTTTTTACTCGTCGAAAGATATTCCGTTTAGGACTCCTTTGGGCTGATGTTTGTGTTCGAGTATGGCGTATACCGTTTTGTAGTGATGTTAACGGAGCGGATTTTTTTTGCTCCGGAACTTTTATTATCCGGATCATTTGAACGGAGCTCCGGAGAAAATCCGGAATCCGATCATGTGAACGGAGCTCCGGAGAAAACCGGGATCTGATCAAATATTCAAAATTCAACCGATCGACTGTAAATATTGGATTTATTTCGTATACATTACAAAACATAAGAATATTACTAGGTACCTTAATTATTCAGAACATGAAATTTAATTTCAAAAATCACGTTGTGGAAAATAATTCCTGATATCTACTCAGTTCTGTCCGTAGAATTTTCACCTGTGCAGTAAGGTCAGCTTATTTGGATCGCCGGTATCTAAGCTGATTAGTAAGTTTCTTATTCTTTTTCTCTAATTCTGCAATGTGCACATTCTTTCTTCCAATCAAGAATGTGAAATTTTCTTTGGACGAATCTCGTGTAGATAATGAAGTGAAATGCTTCAGCCATTAACGTCAGGTACTTACTCACTGTCGCAGTTCTTATTAATCAATACTACTAATTGATGATTTGTAATGCTAAACAAGCCGGTGATAACGTCTACTCGATTACTACAAAATTACAAAATCAAGATAGACAACACATATCACATGATGAGAATTCAGAAGATGAAATAATAATCATGTTCACAGAACATACTTGTCCGACCTTCCCAATCGAGCGTCAATTTTACATATATACGATGAAGAATATCGAAAAGTAGGTTTTCGTCCAAATTCGAACCTAAAGGATTGAGACCAAATAGATTACAGTAGAAAACTGAACCTGATTCAATTCCAATAGTCGGATGACTCGGGAGAATTTTCTCGAGAACGAACAGGAAACGGTACGGTTTAATATTATTGTTTATCTTGATGCACAAGCCTTGTTTCTGGCATAAGTTTATCATTCTACATGAAACAAAATTTCAAATTCCAAATTGATACTCACAGTTTACGTTTATTTAAAAAATGCAATAATCAGTTTCCAGGTAGAAAGTATAGTTTTAAATACTCACTGCTGCTGGGAGCTTTCAATGTACAACGTTATTTTCACAGCATATTCTTTTCCAGATACTCTTCGGTTCATTATTATATTATTATACGTTCGCCCTCTAATTCTATTATGTAGGTACCCGTTTGTACCAGAACGGTGAACAACGTGGTAACGAGCCCACTAATAAGGCAAGGATAACGGTTCTCACACTCACAGGCTGGACTGCAGTAGTCAGCAATGCAGCTGGACTGCTGGAGTAAACGTAAACGACAAACAGTCATAATGATAATATACAAAACAAGAATCTGCAGAAAAGTTCCTATTCAAGATGTATAAGAGATACCTTTTTGCAGAACTTTTTGTTACAATTACGATTGCTCAAGTTCGAGCGGATATCCGGATATTCTTTATTTGCTCCGGATAAAAAGGATCCGGAACATTTGTGATCCGGATCACATTTCTCCGGATATTCTCCGGATGAAATCCGGTTCCGGAGCTCCGTTTAACATCACTACCGTTTTGTTGGGAAGCCTATGATGTTTGGCTATATGAATAATAGTCTGGATACGAAGCATGTGTCTGCACCAAAGTCTGATAAGATGTTATTCATTATTAGGAGTCATTGGATAACTGATGAAATGATTGAAAGTGCTCTACCAAGACGATAATTGAGATCAATTTCAAACTCTATTTATTTTATGAATACTATTTCGCCCCCTTCTCCCCGAAAAATATATTTATATGATGCGACTATGGAGGGACTTTCGCAGTGGTCCTCTTTTATGACTGTAATTAACATAAAATCAATTACATCTTAATTCTAAATGGTGAGTCGACATTCGATAATTCGACCGGCTTACCTACTTACAAATAAGTCTTATTCGACTTGAAACAACAAGAATTTATTAAGTTCAGTTTTTCTGAATCTTCTCTTTACTAAAGTGGAGCCTTATAAACTAGATTTGTTTATCGATATGAAGTATCTTTGATCAATAGTCGTTCCTGAACGGCGATCGTCGGTGTTCGCAGACTATTCGCTCGTTCGGTGTCGTAGCTGTTTTACATAATTTACTGTATATGCTAATGGGAAAATTAGAGAAAATCTATTTGAACATTTTGGTTTAGATGCACCAAAGAAATTGTATGAAAAATTGAGAGAAAATGCTTCACATATTGCGCAAGAATATTTAGATAAGAAAATAAAAATGAAAGAGCTATCTGAGATACAAAAAATGAAATATGAAAATGCTAAAGCATGTAATATTTGTGAAAGAAATCTCAAATATACCTTGAAAAGGATATAAGAATATTGAATAAGAAAATTGATATTGCTCGTAGATCCATTATTATGGATAGAAAAGGAAGATAAGTTTGAAGAACTTGTAGAGAAAACAAGAATTAAGTATAAAAAAGAGGGAGGAGATATGAATACATTTTATGAAAACTATATACCTAAATTAAAAAATATAAAATTAGAAGATGAAGAGAAACTCAACAAACTTAGAATTTGTACAGAATAGAAAAATTGTAGATAAAGCAAGAATTAAGCATGAAAAAAATGGAGGAGATATGAAAACTATATTATTGCATTGGAAAATGTAGAAAAAGAAAATGAATATGAAGAAAAATGCTTCAATAAAGTTATAGAATTTGTAAAGATTACGAAATATAATATTGAGAAGAAAGAAGAACTGAACACAAACATTTCAAACTGGGTAGAAGAATTAAAATTGGTGGAAAGTAATGAATTTGTAAATAAAAATGAAAGTTCGAGATCGTGATCATCTAACTGGAGAATTTAGAGGAGCAGCTCATAGTGTTTGTAACCTTAATTATAATTAGAGCCCGGATTTTTCGGCACTAAAAAAGAAAAGTTTCGGCACTTAATGTTGCATTTTCGGCATTATTCGGCATATTTAAAAAAAAATTGATGAAAACTTGCGTTTTGAGTGCTTTTACGACTTGACGATCAAAATTTTTCAATTTATAACCTAAATTACACGATTTTGAACAAATAAACGATTTTTGAGGATTAAGCTCACCAATAAAAAATTCTAGCAATTTTTCAATCAAAATTTTTAATTTTTCAACTTTCAACTAAAAATAATATTTAAAAAAAAAAACTTCAATTTTCATCAAAATTGCCGAATTTCAAGCAAAATTAAGCAAATTTTGTCCCAAATTTTATAATTTTAGACGATATTTAACTAAATGGTCATTTTTGGCATTATTCGGCATTTAAAAAAAAATTTGATAAAAACATGCGTTTTGAGTGCTTTTACGACTTGACGATCAAAATTTTCCAATTTATAACCTAAATTACACGATGTTGACCAAATAAACGATTTTTGAGGATTGAACTCACCAATAAAAAATTCTTGCAATTTTTCAATCAAAATTTTTAATTTTTCAACTTTCAACTAAAAATAATATTGAAAAAAAAAATTTAATTTTCATCAAAATTGCTGAATTTCAAGCAAAATTAAGCAAATTTTTTCCCAAATTTTATAATTTTAGACGATATTTAACTAAATATGGTCATTTTCGGTATTATTTGGCATTTAAAAAAAAAATTGATAAAAACATGCGTTTTGAGTGCTTTTACGACTTGACGATCAAAATTTTTCAATTTATAACCTAAATTACACGATTTCGATCAAATGAACGATTTTTGAGGATTAAACTCACCAATAAAAAATTCTAGCAATTTTTTAATCAAAATTTTTAATTTTTCAACTAAAAATAATATTTAAAATAAAAACTTCAATTTTCATCAAAATTGCTGAATTTCAAGCAAAATTAAGCAAATTTTGTCCCAAATTTTATAATTTTAGACGATATTTAACTAACTGGTCATTTTCGGCATTATTCGGCATTTAAAAAAAAAATTGATAAAAACATGCGTTTTGAGTGCTTTTACGACTTGACGATCAAAATTTTTCAATTTACAACCTAAATTACACGATTTTGACCAAATAAACGATTTTTGAGGATTAAACTCGCCAATAAAAAATTCTACCAATTTTTCAACCAAAATTTTTAATTTTTCAACTTTCAACTAGAAATAATATTAAAAAAGAAAAAAACTTTAATTTTCATCAAAATTGCTGAATTTCAAGCAAAATTAAGCAAATTTTGTCCCAAATTTTATAATTTTGGACGATATTTAACTAAATGGTCATTTTCGGCATTATTCGGCATTTAAAAAAAAAGATTGATAAAAACATGCGTTTCGAGTGCTTTTACGACTTGACGATCAAAATTTTTCAATTTACAACCTAAATTACACGATTTTGACCAAATAAACGATTTTTGAGGATTAAACTCGCCAATAAAAAATTCTAGCAATTTTTCAATCAAAATTTTTAATTTTTCAACTTTCAACTAAAAATAATATTTTAAGAAAAAAAACTTTAATTTTCATCAAAATTGCTGAATTTCAAGCAAAATTAAGCAAATTTTGTCCCAAATTTTATAATTTTGGACGATATTCAACTAAATGGTCATTTTCGGCATTATTTGGCATTAAAAAAGAAAAAACATGCGTTTTCAGTGCTTTTACGACTTTACGATCAAAATTTTTCAATTTATAACCTAAATTACACGATGTTGACCAAATAAACGATTTTTAAGGATTAAACTCACCAATAAAAAATTCTAGCAATTTTTCTATCAAAATTTTGAATTTTTCAACTTTCAACTAAAAATAATATTAAAAAAAAAAAAAACTTTGATTTTTATCAAAATTGCTGAATTTCAAGCAAAATTAAGCAAATTTTGTCCCGAATTTTATAATTTTAGACGATATTTAACTAAATGGTCATTTTCGGCCTTATTCGGCTTTAAACCCCTTTTTCGGCATTTATTCAATTTTCGGCATTATTTGGTAAAATAAAATTTTTTTCCCTAGCCTTCTAAGCTATGAAATGAACTTCTATCTCATTTTCAGCCACTCACCTCTTCAGGAAATGATTCGGCAAATGCCGAGGAATCCGGGCTCTAATTATAATGTACCTAGATTTATTCCTAAAAATTTTCATAATTTCTCTGCATACGATGCTCATTTAATTATTAAAGAATTTGGAGCTACAGAAGGATCGTTAAATACTCGATTTTGTTCGTAATCTAGATTGTTGTACAAAACAGATCCGGTCATTCTTTGCTCGGAACTCATAGCAATACCTGCTAGAATGTAATTTGTAACATCTATCTCATCCGGATCGTATTTTGGATTCACGAAAGCCGGTAATCCTTATCTATAATTTGAAGCAACCCTTCTTCGGGATTTTTTTCGATTTTCAACTCTAAGATCATACTTACCGGTACATTAGTTTTCAACAACAGAAGATCCAATCTTTTTCGAGTTACTTTGTCGGACCTAATTTCCGAATAACATTTATACGTAGAAAATAACATGGTGAAAAGTAGCTTTGTTTTGAGAATTCAAAGTACACGAACTTATAATTAGATCCATTAACGTAATAATTTCCTTCATGATCAAGATCGTTAATTTCATCAAACAACGACGTGCACTCTTTGACCTTTACCATGTCATGTCAATATTACACGTTTCTGCATAATATTTAATCAATATTCCAGAAAATTCAGTTTTTATTTTACGATTCGAGAGTTTTAATTTTATTTTTTTGTCTGGAACATTAATCTCAACAAGAGAAAGATAACCTTGCGCTAATAGAAAAAATTTTCTGGCATAGCCAAATAAATGAAAATCATGTTCCATGTCTTTTATATTAATTTTATCAGTCATCTTGAAATATTTCAGTCTAGGCTTCTACTAGGTCAAGTGTTCGTGAGATATTATTTGTTCACCCCTTTACCTATCTTGGCGTCGTATAAGTCTTCTATGAGAAATATGAGGTAGCGCGAACTCGCTGTTGTATTGGAATGGTATGAGACAATTCAAGTCTAGGGCACATGGAAAAATTTCGACTATCCAGCCATATATGATAGGAAGAGGGACTTGGAAAATTTTTTAATTATTAATTATAATAATTATTTAATTATTTATTTATTTAATTATTTAATTATTTATTTATTTAATTATTTAATTATTTATTTATTTAATTATTTATTTATTTAATTATTTATTTATTTAATTATTTAATTATTTGATTATTTAATTATTCAATTATTTAATTATTTAATTATTCAATTATTTAATTATTTATTAATTAGTTGATATAATTATTTATTATCATTACGCCGGGTGTACTCGCGAATTTCTGAATCACCCACGGGGTAGAGATTTCTCTCGAAGGGGGGGGGAGGGGGTGTACTCGCGAGTTTCAAAATCGGGGTCCGGCGAGAGAAAAGACATGGAACATGTCAAAAGTAAAGAGGTTATCTACGAGTACGTTAATAAGTTCAGGATCCGGCTCATCCAAAATTTTTTTCAATTTGCAAACTTAACATAACTTATTTCAATGTGATTTGTAAATTCCACTCAACATTTTACACATGAAAGAACTTACAGTTTTAATTTTAAACAGAGGAAACAAATTCAAAGCCGCCATACCAGAGTCTCTCCAGTAGCTGTCTATTCGTTTTTGGTTCAAAAAGTTCCCTACCGACCATAAACTCACAATCTCATTTCTATAACTATTATAATGATCCATGACTGCTGAGCGCTGAGAAAATTGATCAAACTTTTTAAGAAGTTTTTCTAATTCACCCGAGGTAAGACCATGAAAATCGGGAAAATCGTGATCGTCTTGGAATCTGAAAGCAATAACTTGATTCAATTTATTAGAACCTAGACAAGATAAGTATGAAATTCCGGTCAGAATTACGCGATCCGGATCGACATTATCGTTTGATTTAGCCAAGCATGAGATGGTCCCCACACATAAAGCTATCGTCTGCTTAGTTACTTCTTCAGCCTTCTTCTTTTCAGTGTCTTTATCGTGGACGATCGCATCGGAGCAGGTGGAGTCATACTCATCAACGAGCACTATAACTTTAGCAGAATGATGAGCCACTAAATAGCTCGCTAGATTCTCGAGAGCTCCAATAATATTGTCTTTGGTAGAAGCCCAAGTTACAAATTTCATCTCATCACACCAATTTTCGACGTATGCTTTTTTGTTAGCTTGCAGCTGACCACTTGACTTTAGATAGGAGTGCCTTACGAGACGCTCTACAAACCAAGTTGAACGCGTCTTCGTACGAACACATACTCATATCTGACTTGAAATCAAGGTATACGTATATATTGACTAAAGGTGTTTAAATGTCTATAGTGTGTATCTTCAGTCTAATAACTTATCCAAGACTGATATTTAGCCAGCGTTCTCGTGTCGACCTAAACCGAATGTTTCCGCAAGTTCGTCAGACATTCTCACGACTTTATTGGCGGCGGACTGATTGATTACGTGCCCGTGATTTCCAAAAACAGATACTAGGGCTCGTACTTACGAGGGAAACGTACCACTAAGGGGAGAGGGTAATATTGTGTATAGCGAAAGCTAATCGATTATCACCTCATTTAGTGAAAAGATATATGATCATTCCAAGATGTAAGAATCTTTAGAAATATGAATAATTTCGTTAGAAGTAGGCAGAGGTGTATCAGATTATATTTTCCGAGTGAAATTCTCATTCAAGCCACGTTAAAAACAAAGAAACATTCTGAAAACTATGCCAGTCCAATTTGTCGAACTATTGTGAACTTGAAATTTTTCAGTCTCTTCTTGAATAAAGATGAAGAAATATTCAATTATTATCAAGATGAACGTTCCTAGTTATCTTCTCCTTACTGATTCTTAATGACGGTGTAATACGAACTAATGAGACATGAATTCTCTGAATGTGCCATTTACCATAATATACCGATATCTGGTTCGCGCTCGTGTTGATGTGTTTACTTCGTTAGAAAAAGACGTGTTATTCTGCGTGCGTTCGAACAACGGCGAGATTTTGTCAGAATAATGGACAAGGAGGCCAGCCCGGGTCCTCTTGAAGAGATTGGAAAGAATGGTACGATTGAAAATTCATCTCGTTCATCGACTACGCCTTCTCATCGAATGAGATCGATACTGGCTCAGGTACAAATTTGAAGTACGAATTGATAATTTTTTAGAAGAGAGAGTAATTCGAACCAGTTAACTTCGATAGAAGCATTTTCCTCGGCATATAACAGTTTTTTCATTCCTACCGAAAATTGTTGTTCGAGTTCTTTACTCTCTACGGTTTGATCTTGATGTACTTGTATGATCCAAATTCCACACGATCATCAGGCACTAAAGAATAGGAATGTTTTCCAGTAACGTTACATTTGAAGCCAGCTCCATACTGATATTCCTTCACGCTTTGTTTACCTTCGTTGTAGATTTTATTTTCCATGAGGAAAGAAGTCTTGTTTGGATTTAGAACAGATAAATTAGAAATTTCTGCTGTCGTTTCATAAACTAGAGAAATGATTTCTGACTTATTCCTTCTTTCCGGAATATTAACCAGTTTCGAACGTAACCCTTTTCGTTTTGGGAAAATACCACGTAAAAATTAAGTGAATAAAGTGCGGAGGAAAATCAGCATGCAGCTACTACCAAATGTGACGTTGAACAAAATATTCCTAGAAAATAATAAGTGCAGAATAAGTATCTAAAATACGAGAGTGGCTAAGAAAATCAACTCTTTTTTCTCCTACCAACTGTCCTAGAGTTGGTAAATCCTTTTTCAATATGTATCGGTGTCGTCGAGTGTTTTGAATTACTCTTCTTGTTTATTTCTGCTCAGTCTTTGGCAACGCTCATCAACAGTCTTTCACTGGTCAGTTTGGGCTTCATAGTAGTCTTTCCGTCCGTAGTAATTAGCCATGTTCGAAACGCCGAAGGTTCCCTATCTTTGAACGAAGAACAAATATCATGGTATGGTGAGTAAGCTATAACTTGTATTATTTGGTTTTTGAAACCTTATACAATATAGATCCGCAATCGGCCATTTACATAGCACTGATAAGTTGATTGCGTGATGTGGTAAGAAAAGTTGGAACATTGGAACATTATAGAATAGGAGGAATAGTACAGCACGTAACAGATTAGAGAGTCCGGAACTAGAGTTTTATTATCGAAATTTTTAGTCAGATGACTAGAGAAACACCGCAACGAAAAAGAGGTAGAACAGAAATAAAATAAAAATAAAATAAAATGAAATATAAAATTAAGGAAAAATTGGTCAAAATAATATAATGATAAATATCCTTCGTCACAACTTGTTTGAAGTTCAAGCTAAAACCATCTTTCGTGTCTTATCGACTAAACTGTTCCTCTGAAACACTCCGCTCTCGTATCGACGCATGGCTAACCCGTAAATGGCTGGACTCCGAACGACGACGATGGTACTGTGAAAAGGTGAAACTCCAAGATCTCCTTCGCCGGTTAGCTATTAAACTTTCCTCCGAACTCACCCCGGAAGAGTTCCTCAACCTCCAGTCAACCGCCAGCCGAAAACAATCAAGGCTTCACTCCCTCCTTCGTACAACTAAATTGAAGAAGCTCCAGCGTCTATCCAAACCGAAAACTCCTCATCCGGCTCCTGATACCGACACTCCCTTCGCTCCTGCCGTCGTCAACCTATCGTCCACCCACTTCTCATCTCCTGAGCTTGACCTCCTCAAAAAAGGAGAGAAATTCGCGTTACCACCCACAAACCGGGAAGAAGCCTTCGAGAGCGTCCTCGTCTTCGACCTAGCTACCGGCATTCGCACCGATAACCGCCTTAACGATGACAACACACGGCATCTCATTCGCGAAGCAATCGATCTACTAGGCAACACTAAATCCCCTCTGGTCCGGTGCTTTTCCTCCTTGATACGTAACCTGCAACAGAACGACCTTACGATGGTGAAAGTCGATAAAGGCGAAGCTGTTGTTATTATGCCGCGCCCATTATACGAACAAAAGGTCACCGACTTCCTGGCCTCTGTCGGTGCCTCCAAAATTCCGTCAAAATTCGCCGAATACAACTCAGAAGTGCGTTCCACCATCAAAAACGCTAAGCATATACTCCCCCACGAACGGATATTCTTCCTACAAATGAACCCTTCACTGCCGCAACTATATGGGCAGATGAAGCTACATAAGCCAGTCGTCGCTTTCTATTCCGACCCAACCTACAAGCTCGCGAAGTTCCTGACCAACTGGTTCTGTTCTGTGGCCGACTTCAATCCTCCTTCTGCGGTTCGCAACTCCCTCGATCTCACATCAAGAATGTCCAACACAAATTTTCCTTCCGGATCGATACTAGTCTCCTTCGACGTCGCCAGTATGTTTTCTAATATTCCGGTGGCGCGCACCATCCCCCTCCTCCTCCGGTTCCTGGAAAGACAGAATATTCATCCGGACATCATCAACGAATTCCGCAATTTACTCCAAGTGTGCCTCTCTCAAAATGTTTGCGTCTTCAGGAAAACGACCTACAAGTTTCCGGGTGGGCTTCCTACGGGAGGTCCACTATCCTCTCTGGTAGCAAATGTGTTCATGAACTACCTCGAAACCTCCATCCTCAGCTCAAGCCCATACGCCTCTCGAATACGATTCTGGGCTCGCTATGTCGACGATGTGTTATGTGTCTGACGTGGCCCTCTACCGGAGCTACAACTCTTCCTCCAAGAACTCAACAATTTCGACCCCGCTATAAAATTCACGCTTGAAACAGGAGGAAACAGCATCAATTTTCTAGACGTCACCATCACCCTCATCGAAAAACATAATATTCTAAAATCTAAATTTGGCATCTTTAGGAAAGCTTTGTTCACGGGCGTTTCAATCCACACGGACTCCTTCCATCCTCCATCTCACAAAATGGCAGCCATAAACGCAGCCATCCACAGGCTGATCCATATTCCTCTAGATGACGTGGCTTTCGAACACGAGGTTAAGCAAATTGAAAAAATTGCCAAGTTAAACGGCCTCGAATCTAACATCCCCTTCTTGGTCAGACGTAAACAACTCAAAAAGCTGCTCACAGAACTCTCTCCCGACGAGCCTCCCTCTCAAAAGAGCTCAACGTCCAAAACACGATGGATTCGCCTACCATACCTCGGGAGACCTACAGAAAAACTTTCCTCAAAGCTCCGAAAATTCAACTACCGAGTAGGCTTCTATCCAATCAACACTTTGTCTAACCTCTCCACCTTGAAGGATGCTGTACCACCAATGGATAAGTCAGGCATTTACCGAATAACGTGCGGGTCCTGTGATGCTCAGTACGTTGGCCAGACCGGCCGTTCCCTCCGTACTCGCTTCCGCGAGCATAAAGCAGCCATCTCCAATGGAAAATACTCTGCTTTTGCTGAACACTGCACGGATAAGAATCACCCCGTCGATAATGCCGTCATCGAACTCCTTCACGACGCCGATAAAGGTCAAAACATGAATCGTCTGGAAGAAACCGAAATCATTCGCTCTTCATCTACAAACTCGTCGACTCTAAACGACACATCATCTACCTTTCTTAACCCGTCCATTAAATTCTACTACAACTTTAATCAGCACTTCCTGTCTTGACCTAATCCCCTCGTTCAACTTTCTTTCATCTCCTTACCAGTTTCAATGCTTTCATTCAGTTCTCTCCTGATGATGATAGACGCCAGATCTATCGAAACCGGTCGAACAACTAGTCCTCGGAACTAATCTAAATTTATATTTTCGATAAATTTATCATTATATTATTTTGACCAATTTTTCCTTAATTTTATATTTTATTTTTATTTCATTTTATTTCTGTTCTACCTCTTTTTCGTTGTGGTGTTTCTCTAGTCATCTGACTAAAAAAAAAGACAAAAATTTCGATAATAAAACTCTGGTTCCGGACTCACTAACCTGTTACGTGCTGTACTATTCCTCCTATTCTCTTCAAATGGCTCGGAGTCACGAGGAAAACATTCAAAAAAAAAATCATTGGAACATTAACCGAAGTTGCCGACGCCAAAAGACAGGTAGCGATTGTCCCAACTTCCTCTTTGTTATCGCATCTCTTCTCGTCACGTCTCACTGTCAAGACTTGAAAAATACCTATACGTATTGTCAACGTTCTCCTTGCTCTCTTTTATGTGTCTCACTCTCTTGTACTATTTGTAATGGTTCGATTGTGTGTCTCCTTAGTCTATATTGTACACGGTCTAGGTTGGATGGACCATTTTCATTAGAAGGTACCTCAACTCCTTATGTTGAATTCCTTGCGCAGCGAGCCTCGTGCCCATCTTCCAACCGGTTGGTTGTATTTTTGGTGGATACTCGCAGAATTATATTGGAAGGAAACAAGGACTCTTGCTCATGAACCTAGTAACAATAACAACTTGGATTACGTTATATACTGCATCGAGCGTGCAGACGTTGTACTTGACGGCAATTTTGATGGGTATTAGCGTTGGATTGGTCGAAACTCCCAGCGGGATTTACGTGTGTGAAATCTCGACGCCAAAATTGCGCGGAACGTTGGCGATGTTCGACAACTCGGGCGTAGGCACTGGAATCATGTCAACATTTCTCATGACTTCGTTGCTGAGTTGGCGAAGTTCCTGCTTGATGTTTATGGGTTGGTGTGTTTTCACTATTCTTCTACTAGCATTTGTAAGTGTTTGAAATCGTACCCAATCAAGCTAATTTACTAGAAACATGTCGGAGAAGTTGCGTATCAGGAATTTGACAGACAATTTCATTTTGTCAGCATTAACTATGTTTACAGATACCTGATTCGCCGGTATGGCTCATCAGGAAAGGTAAAACTAAGCAAGCTATTAAAGCTCTTTGCTGGTTACGAGGTTGGGTTGAAGAAGCAGATGTGGTCGCTGAATACGCAGAACTTAATCAGTTTATCAGTGAATCGTCGATAAATAGTAGGTGCACCAAGATACCAATAATTAATTCGGAGCGTTCTGTATTATATATTATATAATATCTCTGGTTTAGTCAGTGAACGCGGTGGTGACGATTCAATGTGGAAACGAAAATATGAAAGTATAAGAAATGGTTTATTGAATGCACGTACATGGCGTCCATATGTGATTCTCACAAGTTATATGGTATTCGCTCTTGCCGCCAGTTTACAAGGAGCCAAGCACTATATACTTGTTATAATGGGTGACTTGAACCTACCAGTCGAGCCTACATGGCTAGCTGTAAGTAGAGGCAGTTTTATTCAAGGCTTTCGATATAGTTATAATACCAATCTAGTAGTGTTTCTTAACTTTGGTCGGGGTGTTGCCGGATTGTATTCATTCCCTGGAATTCGCAGTATGATGAATGTTAGAAACGCTACCAGATTGGTAACACGTAGGAGAACAAATTTGCAGAATGGAGTACCGGAAACAGGGCATTGCAGTCGTATTATACAGCTTCCGCTTTTCGCTTGAACTTCAGACCTTGAAAAAAACAGCTTTGGCTTTTGGCTATCATCTTTTGCAAAAACTTGTCGCTTTCTTTGGCTGGCTTTCATATTTTTCAATTTTTCTTTAATATATCAGTCTGCCCCTCAAATTTCATTCAAAATTGATGATAGATCGCAGAATTTGGAAGCTTGGTAGCTTCCTTAATATGGCACTGTAGAAAAATGAAGAGGGCTATTTATCCTGGTTGTATGTCAGGAATGGGAACGAAGCAATTTAGGAGAAAAATGAAAAAGACAAAATTTTGTAAATGATGAATTTTCTTCAAATCATCATCTCTCATAAAAATTAAGATTTGGATTGACTTTAAGGAACGTTCCGCCGGGCATCCGCACTGTACATAAATTTGAGTTTCTGAATTCTGATAATAACGTCGTCCGGCCAGATCCACGAGTAGATGTAACTCTTGGAGTTGGATAGGCTTGAGCTGACAGGGCCATGATGATTTCATATCGACAATGTAGGTTTTCGCGCAGCCTGTAGCAGGCAGAGTAGCACCCTAAATTCCAGCAGCGCTCCAGCCTGCAGCCACAATCTACCCTGCACTTATCAGTATCACAAATCCAATCGAAGTAAGACTCGTGATGTGTGTTATGAGTCTGCCGCCTTGAAGCTTAACTCCCTGCAGGTTATTTTTACTGATTGCTAATTCCAAATCATGGTCGTCTTTTATTTTGGTGGAGAACAGCATGTTTCTTCTGAATATACCCTACTGCAAGTCTGCAGATACTGCAGTCTGCAATATTGATACGTTTGAAACTAAGACAACGGCTAATTCCACCGGCTGAAACAGAATTTTTATTTGAAACACTGACGTTTCGTCCAAGTCACCGGATTTCATCACGGGTAAACAGAATTCTGCTTACTCGTGATGAAATCCGGTGACTTGGACGAAACGTCAGTGTTTTAAATAAAAATTCTGTTTGAGCTGGTGGAACCAGCCGTTGTATTATTTTCTTAGATTTTAGATATTCCACAAATAAATCTAGATTTGTTGTTTGAAACTATTTTTTTTTCAAATTTCTCTATTCTCACCTTCTCGGGCAGTACAACACAATTGTCATAATGATGGGTTCCCTCCCTAAATAATTAAAAATTTTAAAAAACAAAAGTCAGGTGAGAATATACTTCTTTTTGGGCTTTTCTTTTGTTTCGGCTTAAGTTTTCGACTTTTCAAGGAAAAATACCGCTGACTTTCGGTTTTAGCTTTTGACTTTCAGCTAACTGCGATATCCTGACCGGAAAAGCATTATATTTGCTTAAATGACTTCCTCTAGAAGTGCCAACGTCTGCGAAGGAAATTGACAGTAACATTATTCCATTTATATATGTTGAATTGAGAGTATTACTTGTAATATTTTTTTCGGGTATTTTGAGCAGTTACTATGAAACAGGGATGTCAAGCCACTTGTCATTGACTTTAAACTTGGCCTAAGGCTTTCAGTTGATTCTTGCATCAACCTAAACTGACAGCCATTGTCAATCCTTTCGAATCGACCTAATAACGTCTGGCTTTTAGCTTACCCAGGAACGTAATTTCGGCTCCAGAGCGATGTGAACCGGTTCTGGAGTGGAATAAACTGGCCCTGGAGCAGAATGAACCGGATAAGAGAGGGAAATACAAGACTCCAAGTTTAAATCAATCGAATTAGCTTTTAGCTGACTTTAGGCTTGAAACCAATCATGAAAAAAATCATTAGCCGACTTAAAACTTGAAAATAACGGCCAAAACAACGGTTCCAGGGTGTCTACCAGGTCAACTAAGTCAATTAAAGTCAACTTTTTCTAAATATGGTCAACTAAGTCAAGTAAAGTCAACTTTTTTATCCGTAGGTCAACTAAAAAGTCCAAAAATGCATAATTTTGTGTAAAGGATGTTTTTCACGTGTCTTCCTATATGCACAATATCAAGGTATAATCAACAAACTTCTGACTTTTAAAATGACACTCATCTCAATTAAATATTAATACTTGCAAACGAATAAAAAAATACCGAAATTACGATATTAGTTTTTTGAGGGGGGGGGGGGGGGAATTGATATTTTTTAGGGTCAAATAAAATATCGGAAAAAAGTCAACTAATGTCAACTATTTCCATTTTTCAATTCTGGTAGACACCCTGGGTTCTAGCTTAACCCGATCACGACTCAAGTTTGACATCCCTGCTTTGAGATGGTCATCATGTTGTAGTAAAATTTCTGTGAATGGTCACCACAATAAACATAGAGAGCGACTCTTCTGACACAAGCACTTCTGCAGGAGCTCATATACGAGTATACACGAATTGTTGGATTGATGCAGATAAAGTGGCGCACCGTATGACGTGTGCTTGTAAATTGTATGATCCTGAAAATTCTGTTTGCTATGGAAAAACTAATTTCGTCAATAGATTTTAAAATTCTGAAAAATTAAGCTGCTTAATCTGCATCTATCTCCACCATTGCTGTTCATTTATCTCAGCAAATTGTAAAGCCTCTTCTTTGTTTCTCTTTGAACACAGTTTATGAGTGGTTCAGCGTCTTTAATTGGAGCTTTCACGTGTGTCGCTACAGTAAGAATGCTCGGGAAACGAATGTTAGCCTTGATATCCATGATGTCAACGTCGTTCATCTCTGTGTTTTTGGGGTTGTATATTTTGTACGAATACAAAATAAATCAACCGTGGATATTCGTCATGCTTTATATTGCACTAGGGTTCACCATCGCTGTTATCACTACAATACCTTGGATACTGATGGGAGAAATATACCCAGTCAAGTGAGTCGTGTGTAATTCGACCTAGTGTCATAAACGAACTTCTATATCTCATTTGCCTCTAGAAAAAAGATGTGTACTCGTTTTTGTCAGATCTGCTTTTGTTGGTTAGAGCGATTGTGCTTAATTGAACAAGTATCATCTGAAAAAGCCGCAGGATGTGACGAAATTTTCTGATTTCATATGAATCTTTGGCTGAAATCGTATTCTGCCACTCCCGCATACAGAATTGTAAAAAAAAATACAAGCACGTAACGAGTTTAATGGTGGCTGTAGAGGATACGTAGGTCAAGAAGTACAATTAGCCAAAGAAACAGAGAGTTATTTATTATTTCTACAGCTCGATTTATAGGAGCGGTTTCAACCATGTGTGGATGCCATTGTTGAATACTTACGTGAATAATGTTACAATACTATCAAAAATAGCCGAGTAGCGCGGATCATCTAACCTGATACTTATTCAACTTATCTAACCGTTTTACCCGTTGTAACATCGTTTAAGTAATAACATAACGAACGAACGATCAGAGCTTTGACAATCCCACCGACAAGAGGAAGCAACGGGGGTACAATACAAAGATATGAAGTTACTAGAGTCATCATAACGTATTACAAGTGCGGTAACTGTATGTGTTCGTGAATTTGTGTGTCGCAGTATGGAACAAAGGAATCGTTGAGCACGTGCAAAAATTTGGACTCCGTCAATTCTATTCATAAGGCCACTTCTCTATAATGGTAGGAAACGGACTCTTTGAGCTTTGGAAGTTTATCGTTTGATGCTTGTTGAGCTGTTCTGTCTGGCTCTTGTTGATTTGAGAAAAGTCGCCACATAAGATCCAGAGTTTTCCGACTATCTCCATTATTGGAATCGGGTTTTTGAAGTGTGATCATATCGATGGCGAGTGTTACAGAGGATCGGTTGCGTGGGCAGCGGAAATGCAGAGCGTTGCAGATCATTTGGAAGTAGTGATCGCACTGGTGGCGAGTACAGGTAGACCAAGCGGAGTTCAGCCCCAAATATGCCCGAGCGTTTCCCCGAGTGAGAATGACCTTTCTTCTGTTCAAGTGTAGAGGGAGCTGTCGTCCCTGAGATGAGCTGAACGAAATTTTATTGTTTTTACTAGAAGACAGACGTTCATTTTGAGGTCATCAATTTTGGCTATTTCTTCTAAGTCCTCAGTTTCAGCTTCCTTGGCCTGAGGTGGCAGGAGAAGTGCGAAAAGGAGATGTTCTGAAGAGATTATGACAGCTTTTTATTGAGTAGGGGAGTGATGAATCGGCCCCTCTTTTTTTCTTGAAGTTATTGATGAGATTTTTGCTGGTCAATGCATGACTAATTTTACAAAATAACTATTGCGAGTTGAGGTGAGATACTCACATGATTACATTTCCAGGACGCATGGATACTCGTAATGATCAAGTAAAATTGCATTACATACCATCTTGACTAGCATAATCTGTGTGGCAACTGGCAAATCTAGCATATTTCGATATTTTCTTTGATTTCGACGTGAGACGCAATATTTTGGTGAGAGCAAGCATCCGTTGCGTCTCAACTGTATCTTGTTTACTGCTCACTGGAGAGGAAGTCGACCAAAGAACGATGAGGTGTTGCTCTACATTGAAGAAAGGACAAAAAAATGGACCATATTTTGGCAAACTTTTCCAGAAAACCTAGAGTGAAGGTTTATTTTACGCAGTTGTACTTGTGAAATTTGTTTTCACGTTTATCATCAGAGCCGTTGGTCCTCTCGGCGTAACTCAACTTACTGTTGAAGAGAGTTGTACTCGCAAGATTTCTTCTGACCCTTTTCTCTGGAACCAATGGTATTTTCGGCGAAGCCATGTCCGAGTCTTGGTCTTCTAATTCGATGAAGAAAGGGATGAGAATATAATTGTATGTTTGAAACCGCTCGTTTGAATTGAATTAAAGCTTTTAAAATGATAAATGATCTTTTTCCTCTGTGTGCCTACTTTGATCCATTCTGTAGCTTCGATTGAACTTTTTACGTCATCAATCTTTTACATCATTGATGTTCAAGGAATCAATTTCTTTGGCTATAACAATGAAGCTCTACATATTTTCCAATAATTTTGATCTCGTTGAGTTGTTTGTTCAAAAATGTTAAGGGATAGATACGACATTGATTGGTATAAAATTCTTAAGAAGTACCGTAATTTGGGGCAACATTGAAAGGTAATTTCTCTGTTTTGTGAATTTGCGCTTCAGAGGAGAGTGATAAGAGAAAAATTGGTTGGCTTTGGGCAGAGCTCCGGTTGCTTCATACGGTAGGGGTACAAGCGTTTTCGAGTGACCTAATCTTTCTGAGTGAGGAGCGAGAATAGGGCCTTTCAAACTTACCCCGAGAATGGGGTTATTTTGAAAGCTTGTTGAATAAGAGCAAAATATAAAATTTTTCGAACGGAAATCGGTAGTGCGTCACTTGAAGATACTCTACACCAATTTTCAAGTTGTTAGCTCAATTAGACCGCGTTGTGGAAGCAATAATGCGGGGAGGGAACGCTCTTCTTTTTCCGCAAGCTTTTCTTCTTTTTCGATTCGAGCAGCTTCTTTTTTTGCCGCCTGAGCGTCGGCCTTCATTTTTGCGGCATCCTCTTTCGCCTGAGCAGCATCCCTTTTCTCTTTTTCGATTGTTTCAATCTCTTCAAATGTGACACTTCGGCCAGGTTGAAGTTCTAATTTACTCGCGCGTATCTTTTTTGGATTGGTTTCTCCATTAACATTCGAACACTTCGATTCGTCGTGCTTTTCTTTCAGAAATTCTTTGATGCTCTCTTGTAACGGCGTAGTATCCTCAGGATCCACATCTACGTTACCGCTTAATTTTTTCAAGACTTGCGAACTATCCAATGGATAAATGCCGCAACTCTTGAAACCCGATATGATATTGGCTTCAACCCTATTCTTCATCTCAACTTTTCTCACGAAAATAGTATCCATTTCCAAAATACTATCCCTTAGTAAATCAGGAAAGTAGTTTTTAGGAAGTCCCGTGATTTTTGGATGTTCTTTCTTGAACTTACGTAGTGTTTTTCTCCAAGCTTCTTTATATGCGCGAAAGAAGCTTCGATCCAAGGGCTGCGATATATGCGTTGAATTGGGCACCAGGAACACAAAAGCTACATCATTTTCTTGACATTTCCTAACCACCTCTGGCGTGAAATGCACAGGTAAATTGTCACCAATTAAAACTTTTTTCTCTCGCAAACGATTTTCGTGAGGAAGAAATGATCTCTCCAACCAATCGAGGAATACAGTGTGGTCAATCCAACCGCTTTTTGATCGGTTGTACTTGAAGCAAGAGTAAAATCGTTGAGTGACGTCACAGTCGGGCAGTTCGTAATGGTAGGTGTACGGTGTAGACGTGTAGTACGTATACTCTTCAACGTTCATCTTATGATCTTTCTTCTTCTTGTATGTTAATGAAGAATTTTTCATTAATAGCAAATCACCTGTTGATTAAATTTTTATGAATTTATTTAAAAACCGACTGCGTAAATGATTCAAAGGCGGAGGGCTACTTATATTAATAAAATGTAAAAAAGTTTCAGCTGGAGCAATAATATTGGAGAAGACATACATTAAAATTATTTACAGAAATAGAAACACAAAATGGGAATAATACTATCATTGGTTCATAAATAGAGTTGTATTATTGCAAACATTCCGAACTCTAACTTTGATGTTTCTTTCATTGAGTAAAGCAGCATAGTAGTGGAAGCGGATGGTAAAATATTTATGTAAAATTAATTTCATTAAATTATGAATATGGTTCTCTCCTATTGCGACATCTAAGGCATGGGTTTCTAAAGATTTGAATAGAGGCTTATCTAGTCGATTTAGAGTTTTCAGAATTACAAATGCCATATTAATAGGTTTATTAGGCAGTTGTAATTCAAATTCCCTAAAAATATTTTCTGCGAGTCGACATAAATAAATCCCATCATTCGATGCTCTTACCAAACCACCAGATGGGTTTTTTGGTTGAAGGTTATATGTTTTTATCGTCCGCAGAAACGAAATTATTTCCGTCGAAAGGAGAGCTCCATAGCAGGTGGAGCATAAAATATTTTTTCTTAATGTTTTGACCACAAACCCTGAAATGTAGCCTACTACGTCGTTCACATACTGCGAATTACTCCACGCTGGAAGTGCATAATCAGCGTGATCTAGAAAAATTGGAGCTCTCTCTGCGAGAAATCTCTTGAACTCGTCCATATCATCATGGTCAAACTCTGGACATTCTTTCAATGAACCTACTAAATTTAGAATAGCAGTTGGAATGATCATGTGATTATTCGAGCGCGATCGATTTATTTTTGATGACGAACTGGCGTAAAGGGTAGAAAGTGGAGTTTCCTCTAACTCTACACAATTTCCATTTCTACCCTTTACAGCAGTATGAAGCAAAAGCCGTTTGTATGCCGATTTGAATTGCACGCTTGACGGATTGTTGTTATGTCCATTTCTTGATCTCAGGGCGCAGAAGAACACCTCCAAATGGTCTTGACAAATTTTATACATTAAAATGTAGGATAAATATCTCTTTGTCAAAACATACTCCGTGTACAGCAAAATAAGAGATTCGGTACAAATGAGGAAACCAAGGAATCCGGTTTTGCGATCTCTTTCGACAATTGGACGGCCATTTCTACTCTCTCGCTATCCCAGAATGTAATTTTTTACTCGTATCATCTCCGTGAAGATGAACTGTTCATTGCAAGGTTGTAGGCCTTTCTTATAATGCTGTCCATATTTATTTCGGGAGTTCATTATATCAAAAATGTTGTTGAAGGTGCGGAAAAAGTTTTCAGTAGCCTCGCTACTTTCTTGAACCGCACTTCCTCTTGACTCATTGACATCGACTTCTGTTGTATCCTCTTCATCTTGGAGGAGAGCTTGAATAGCCTCTCGAATGTCAGCGATTGTTGCTTCAGGTAGTCCTTTGTGTTCTTCTTCAGGACTTTGTCCTTCAAGTACATATTGGCTTTTTCGTAAATACTCCATACCACGGGCAGTGCTTTCACTGAACGTCTGGGCAGCAAGCTTCACTCGTATCTTCTCCCGTTTCCAATCCACATGCCTCTTTGTAGCGCGACAACCGATGTGTAATTTCTCCTTAGATTGAGCTTTCACTAAATCTTCGAAGAAAGACCATCTGATAGCGTTATTGTCTTTATCATACATAATTTTGTAAGTCCCCAAAGTGTTTCTTACAAGTTTCAAAGCATGTGGTGGATCGAGAAAAATGTATACTCGTTCTTTGGTACACGGATGAAGGAACCAAGTTTTTAAATTCGTGGGATCCTTGAAAGAAGCTCCAAGCTTCCTACACATAGACATGTTATTACGCGCGCCATCAAAAGTCAGACCACTTTTACAGGGCATCCATTGAGGAAATTGAGACACGCGTTCACTAAATTTGCCTTCTCCTCTCCACCCATACCAGTTATGAAAAAGTACCCCACTGGCAATTTCCATCTCTCATTTAGACAATTTAACATGAAAACTAGCACTTCTTTGTGTTGTACTCACGAATTCAAATAATTATTCGAATATATTTTTCGAATAAGTATTTTCTCTCGCGCGTCAACTGTTCTTTTCATGTTGCTTTCATCTTCGTTCGTAACGAACGCGTACTCTACGCGAACTACCCCCAAAAGTAGAAAATACTCCTACCACCGTCCTCACGTGATCGCGCCGAGATCGCGCCCAAAAACACCCTATAAAATAGGCTCCGCGAGCCACTTTTCGTCACTTCTCTTTCGGCTTCACCCAGCTTACTCTCCTGCTTTCCTGCTAGCTCTCTCGCTTCTCTCCTTACCTTCTTTCTTTATTTTCATAGCTTCTTTCCACAACCTCTTCGGACTGTTCGCCGCGGTGCCCGCGGGTATAGTCTACTCTTTCTCGGCTTACTCGGCTTCCTCAGCTTCCCTCGCTTTCTTCTCGCTTACCTATCCCTTCGGGTTATTCTCCGCGGTGTCCGCGGGTTTAGCTTTCCTATCTTCTCCGAACTTCCTCCTGTTGCTCGCCGCGGTGTCCGCGGGTACAACAGCGTATCTTCTCGGTTAGCCTCCGCGGTGTCCGCGGGACTGATCTGTTCACCTCTCCGAACTTCCTCCTGTTGCTCGCCGCGGTGTCCGCGGGTACAACAGCGTATCCTCTTGATTAGCCTCCGCGGTGTCCGTGGGACTGATCTGCTCATCTCCCCAAACTCCCTTCTGTTGCTCGCCGCGGTGTCCGCGGGTACAACAGTACATCTTCTTGGTTAGCCTCCGCGGTGTCCGCGGGACTGAACTGCTCATCTTCTCCGAACTTCCTCCTGTTGCTCGCCGCGGTGTCCGCGGGTACAACAGGTCTTCCTCTTGATTAGCCTCCGCGGTGACCGCGGGACTGGTCTTCTCTTCCCCCTCAACTTTGTAGCACCGGCCGTTCACTCTCCAGCTTTCTTTAATTCCAGTCAACCGTTCTTCTCCCTTTCTCTTTCACTCATTTGTTGTCGTATTATCGAAATAAACGTACATTGCTATACACCGAAAGAGACTTTTTTCTTTATAATGTCGCGTAACGCCGATCCTCCGCCCGAGGCGTTCAGGAGCCTTCGGAGCCGACAGGTTCCTATTTCCTCTTCATCGTGGCGTACGGACCGCCGTGCGCAACATTTGGTATAGGAGGCTGACTGCTCATTTGTCCCATCTTGACCAGCACTGTAATCAGCGTAACCGACATATTTTGTACCATCCCACTGGACGTGTTTTCGTATATGCATTTCATCGATCATCAAACTGCACAATCTTTTTTCGTTTCAGTGTTTGCAGAGCCTCGGTACTAAATCCTGGTTCCCACTCCACACTCGAGTACCATTGTTGAATGGTGCGTCTATGAGGTAGAACTTTTTCAAAAATTTCACGTACGTAGTCGTATGCCTTCGGCGAGTAGAAGTCGAGGGTCAGCGCAAAACTACGTAGTTCAGGCTATATTTCTTCGTTCTCTTTTTCTCCCCATGTAACTGTTTCATGAAAGAATCATGTAGGGATTCAGGAACCAATGCCTATAAAAAAAACACAGACACGTAGTTGAAGATCATCATAGTTTATTCCCAATGAACGAATAATTAAATAAATACGCGGATAAATAAATAAATAAACATGCGTAAATGAAGAAATTAATGCATGGTCGAAGAGTAAAGGAGAGTGATTGGTATTTCAATGCTCATAGATAGTGTACACACTCCTATACCGCGAATCGTGTGAAAGAACGATACAAAAATATACAACTAGAGCGCGCTACGGTTGGCTGCGTGCTTCGAGTCTTAACTTTCAATATTACCCCGTGGTTTCAATGAAGCCCCAAATATTACGGTAGTTCGAACCTTCGATGTTTCTAGACATTTTCTGAACTCTTAGCAAAAAGAGGAAAGTTATCATACCTGACATAGTAACGCCGATCTCGTGCACAGGAAAAATGAGATATAGAAAGATCTCTTGATAATATGTGACAATTATTTATAATGGCTGTAAATTTTAAATTTAGAACGAGACCTATGGCCGCAGGAATAACGGGCGCGACATATTATTTTATAACTGCATTCTACGTTAAAACGTACATCCATTTTCGATCTCTGGTTACCATACCGGGAACATTTATAATTTACGGCGTTATTGGATTGATTGGTTTCTTTTACTTGTGGGTATTTATGCCAGAAACTGAAGGTAAAACGATGGCTGAAATTGAAGAACTATTCGTAGATGATGCTCGAAGATCGTGTAGCCATTTTCGAAAGAAGAAATAAATTTTATATTAAATGCGTTCTTGAATTTCATGGTTGTACATATTGCAACAAAGAAGTGTACTCGTAAATGAGTAACAGATTACAGAAAACCACAATGAACACAGCCTTCGAGAGTACATTTCTTTGTTTCCAATTGTATATTGTTATAATTTTATGAGATGTTTGTGATTTGGAAACAGTTTGAAAACAATTCATCTGGTATTTCCTGACTACGAAACCTGCGGAAAGGGTTTGGGTGTCTAGGACGTGACGAATTCCGAAGCGCGGCTAGTTTCTAGAGCCATTATTAATAGAATGATTCGTTCAGAAAATTAAACTCAATGTAAACTAAAGTTTCGTGCTTCCGGTTTAACTTGAGGTTCTCGCTGTTGAGGGGAAGGGAGATTAAAGGGTAACTCACAGGAACTTTGAAGAATATGGGGTCCTAGTTTCAGCGCGGACCGGATAGACAGAGGAGCTAAAGTTGAAGGGAGCGTCTTCCGCTTGTTCAGCGCGGAGATCGGAGTAAGCTGAAATATAGAAGAGAAGGATAGCTAAGGATTGTCTCCCGCTGTTTCAGCGCGGAAATTGGAGTAAGCGAAAATCTAAAGAGTGTATTCCACTGGTTCAGCTCGAAGATTGTAGTAAGTGACCGGAGAAAAAACGATTAAGGAAGCGATTAGGCGAGCGAATATGAAGCCGTATGAGAAGCCAAGATAGTCTCGCTTTTTCAGCGTGGACCAAAAGACTGAACTCTACTGCGAGAGCTAAGAAATAAGGATCAAAGTCTTGTTATGATTTTTAATGAATACAAGATTTAGAAAAATAAAACGAGAGATGGAAAACAAACGATATAAGTCACACGATATGTCGAGAGTTGGACAAGAGAAGATTGTAGATAAGAGAACAAGAGATCGGGAGGAACGGAAATGATAAACGGAACCGAGTATGACGACTATCAAGGTAAAAGTGCTACACCGCTGAAACGATCGTAATCGATTATCTTCTCATTCGGCGAAGAGATAGTAAAAATATGAAGGGAGAGGTGCAGGTGTATCGGATCATGTTTTCCGAGTAAAATTCTTATTCGCACGTCACATAAGAAAAAAAAAAAACCTCTGAAAACCATACCAGTCTAATTTGTCGAGCTATTGCGAAAGTCTTGTAATTTTTCAGTCTCTTTTTAATAAAGATTAAGAAGTATAGTCCAATTATTATCAAGATGTACGTTCCTAGTTATCTTCGCCTTGCCGATTCTTTATGACGATATAACCTGATAATGCGAACTAATGAGACACGAGTTTTCTGAATATGCCATTTACCATGTACCGGTATCTGAGTTCGCACTTGCGTTCATGTGTTTACTTCGTTAGAAAAAGACGTGTTATATTGCGTGCGTGAACAACAGCTAGATTTTGTCGAAATAATGGACAAGGAGGCTGGCCCGGGTTCACTCGAAAGGATTGGAAAGAATGGTATGATTGAAAATTCATCTCGTCCATCGACTGCGCCCTCTCATCGAATGAGATCAATACTGGCTCAGGTAAAAATTTGAAGTACGAGTTGATAATGTTTTAAAAGAGAAGGTAATTCGAACGTGTACTCAATTTTATGAGGCAGTTAACTTCGATACAAGATAAATCACCGCGCGCAATTATAGAGACTTTATTTCACTCATTCTGTAGCATGTCTTGGTTACTATCTTCGAAGAAGCTTCGATTTTCCTCGGCATTCTATCAAAAATTTTTGTTTGTGTTCTGTACTCTCTACAGTTTGATCTTGATGTACCAAATTCCACACGATCATCAGGCCCTGAAGGATAGGAATGTTCTCCACTAACGTCACATTTGTTACCAGCTGCATGCCAATTTTCCTTCGCGCTTTGTTGACTTTCTTCTTACATGGTTTTCGCCATAAGAAAGGAAGAGTTACGTTCGGTATTTCGTAATATTCCGGATAGAAAGAATAAATATGGAATTTCTACTGTCGTTTCATGAACTAGAGACATGTAGCTTTTGACCTCATACTTTGAAATAAGCGATCAAAGGATCATTTCAAAAATCGTTCTTTTATCATTCAGTATCAATCTTCGTTGTTGCTAGAAGAAAGGAGTTATCTATATTTGTCTTGATATGGTGAGAGTATTTGTTACAATAATGTAGATGATATATTGCTTGAGGAACTAATCGAATATCCGTTACTGGCTTCACAAGAAAAAGCACGTATCAACCAGATTGTTCACCACATAAATGTAAGAACGTTTTACTGTTCTCACAAATTTTCGTGTTGGTAGCGTTGCATCGATACTCGTAGACAGGTTTGGTAGTTGATGTTTTATAAGATAGACAATACTGGTAGATAGTTGTCAATTGATTTCACGTTTTGTATGTGGGATAAGATATTGGGAAAACGGAATGCCGGAAAGACTTGGAGCACCGGTAAACGATCAGCCGATATTCTTACACATATTCGTATTCAGTTAATTTCCCCGTTACTGTAAATATTCGTATGTCTTACCTTCTCGGAAGTCCATTCGAACTCGAAATTAAAAGAGCTGATTTGTTATAAACAATCCAACCCGTTTCAATCCTTAAACATTTATTTTTTCGTTAATAAAATTATAGTAATTAATTGCCAAACATAATCCATCTCAGATTTCGGGAATCTGACTTGATGAATCACCTCCCAGAACACCCTCCTGCCAAATCTCATTGGCATCAATCGTCCGTAATTATTCGACAAACTGCCGCAGGTCCTCATATGTAAATAGTATGGAATCCACAACCGGTGCTGCCAAGACGTCGATGGACGACACCGACAGTGTCCTTTCCTCTTCGTCCTCCACTCTGCATCTCAGCTCCAGCACCATCTCTGCTAATCCCACAGGATTCTCAACCACAACAGCGACATCGAGCACTTTGTCTACATCTACAAATTCCGCACGGCTACTCCTTCACGTTTGTCTATACAGCTGCTGGCCCTACCTAAAAAAGTAGTCGAGTTGACCTCTTACTTATTGACCAATAATTGACCTAGTTTGTCTATAATCATGAAATGATTTTTTAGGTCGCTTAACGGTACGTAATTTCATCGTATTTTTCGACTTCATTCTGACCAATATTCGATCGAAGAATCGACGTCTTTTTTCAGTAAAATGTAAATCGATTCTATTTTGACCTATAATTGGCTGAAGAATCGACGTCATTTTTAAATCTGGATGAAATTCGACTTCTTTTTTTTACCAATAATTGACCAAAGAATCGACGTCTTTTTCCAATCTGAATGAAAAATAGAAAAGCTCATCCTTCGAAGACGCCAGGTAGTCGCACGTTTTTTCTTAATCGATTGAATGACTTTCGCAATTGGATTGTATCTGTAAAGATTAATTCTTTTTAGATATTGTGAACAATATTGACTTTCATTTCTTTACAGTTTCCATAGTTTTATTTAAAAATAAGCCAGGCCCATATTCTTCCCTATAAGTCCATCTATTATCCTGGATTCTAGATATGTGTCCCGCCCAGTTCCACTTTAACCTTCTGATTTCATACAAAAAATTTCTGGTGTTCTTCAACTTCTCCCGAATGTGACTTATTTTTATTTTATCTTTCAATTTGATGTTTAGTATTGATCTCATCATGGAGTTGTAGTGATCCTGAAATCTACGGTCGTCAGTTTTCCGAGTTGGTAAATTTATCACAATATTATGCGATCAACCGAAAGAACAGTAGTTGAATTCGTATTCACTAAAACTTATTGTTATGCAAAATTTGAAGCCCCAGTCGCGGAGCTTCTGTCGAGGAAGACTCAGAGCGTACTCGAAATCTTTTATGAAATGTTCGCGTCGAGATACATCGGGAATGAGGAATAAAATATCGGGTTCGAGAACCGACCTGACTTCGTTGCCCAACTGATTTTCCGGGGTAATATCCGGTTCGCCTGAAAAAACAGTGCTATCAAAAAAACGCTACCTTACACCCCCATTTATGGACACCGACCCTGTAACACTTGTGGCGGCCGTCCTGCTGATCGATACGGAACGGGGTTGCATCAACTAGAGTCGACTGGCTGATGTTGACCATGTGCTATGAACTGCGCAGCTGTCCATAACTCCGTCTCGTTGGTGTGATTGTACCATTCACCCGTCATTACCCGCATTCTCTGCATTTGGGCACTTGCAGCCTAGTTATGAATCTAGCGTTTTTGCTTCTCTGAGCTAATGAAGTTGATTTTTTTTTTCATTCCGTTTGAAGTCGTAATTTTCCAAGGGACTGACAGCTGCATCCAGCGAGTGAATTGAAAGTTGTCTATCTTCGCAACTGTGAATGAATGATATTCTAGACCAACTGGCAAGGAAGCCTTCCTCATGTAGGATACATGGAAATATAGCCATTCAATTAGATAGATTCTTTTTTTTTTTTTTCAGTTTTTTATCCTCTGGAACAACCCTCGAGAGCAGTGGGGATACTCTGGTACAAAACATATCACCATTGTTTCAATCAACTGAAATAATCCCAGCAAATTCGAAAACCATTTTTGATTTCCGTCAAATTCTTCAATTTTCTTCCTTCCCTCTGGTAACTTGAAAACGCCGATCAATGAGGAGTTTGATAGAGGTGATCAGAACAACAATTGAAGCGCTGCGTGGAAAAAGGGCCTTCATTCCATAAGAAATACATTAGACGGAGGCCTTTTTTCCACGCAGCGCTTCATTTTCAAAGTGATAAATTGTTCACCAAAGCCAAGAATTTTTTTTTTTTTTTTTATTATTATATTTTTACATGAACTGTAAGATAGTGTTACATTAACATGTACGAGTGACAGAAGATTGTGACATGTTACGATAAAGTCGCGCAGTCGCTAACTTATCTTAGCATAACTTGAGTTGAAAGTTTTACTGGTATGTCACACAGTCGCCTGGATTTCTTCTTTCAAGTCTTAAGATAGGTGGCTCCTCTAGTAATTGAATCGCCAGGATGTTGGAGTGACGGTGAAGTCGGCGTTCGTAGGAGTAGGCTAGCTTGCCTACCACTTCTTTGACTGTTGATATTTCCAGGTCCTGGTGGAGAGAAGAGAATGGTTATTTATGAACCAGGGGGCTCCAGTAATCTTCCTCAGGATCAGGTTCTGAAGTCGTTGTAAGATAAGTAGGTTGGAATCTGCTGCACAACCCCAGATTGGAGCACCGTAAGACCACACTGGGCGTAAAATCGTAATGTACAAGAGTCGTTTATTTCCGAGTGAAAGTTTGCTTCTGGCGCGAAGCAGCCAGAACATAGTGCGGAGTCGAGCTTTGACTTCTTCTCTTTTCTTGAGGATATGTACTTTCCACGTTAACTTGGAGTCCAAATGAATGCCTAAGTACTTGGCGTGAGTGTCGGTTGGTGTGAGCTGGTTGTCTAGATGAATTGGAGCTGGTGCGTGTGGTCGTAGTGCATAGTCTACTTTGACTGATTTGGTCGAATTCAACTGTATCTTCCAGCGTTTGGCCCAAGTACTTACCTTGTCCACTGCCTTCTGGAGTCGCTGATTTGCGATACTGTGGTTCGGATCAGTTGACAGAATAGCTGTGTCGTCTGCAAAGGTCGCAATGGTAGTTCCTTTTTTTTGAGGGATGTCAGCTGTGTAGAGTGTGTAGAGTAGTGGTCCTAGTACGCTGCCCTGGGGGACGCCTTCAGAGATCGTACGGGTTGTTGACGTGGGTTCTCCGTATTGGACCTGAAACGTCCTGTCACTAAGGTAAGACTGGAGTAACGTGACGTGTTGGTTAGGTAAGTACTTGCTTATTTTATGGAGCAGTCCATCTATCCACACTCTATCGAATGCTTGGCTCACATCAAGGAATACCGCCGGGCAGAATTCTTTGGCTTCGAGGGCATTCCTGATTGTGGTAGTAACACGATGTACCTGCTCAATGGCGGCATGTTTGGCACGAAAGCCAAATTGGTGATCGGGTACGATGTTAAGCTTGGACAGGATCGATAGTAGCCTCTTGCATATCAGTTTCTCAAATATTTTTGATAGGGTCGGCAGTAATGAGATTGGCCGGACTGTCAGGCGGTTTGCCAGGTTTGGGTAGCATGATCACTTTAGCTCTTTTCCAATTTTTTGGGAAGTAGTGAAGACGAATACATGCGTTGTATATGTATGTAAGGTATACAATCGGCTTTTTTGGGCACTCTGTTATGATTTGATTAGAGATCAAGTTATGCCCAGGTGCTTTGTTGAGCTTGAGTTTGCTACCCACTTGTTGGATTTCTTTCGGTGATATGAGCGGTTTATCCAGTCCATCGATCTGCTCAATGGTAGGCTGGACATCTGATGGTATATCATAGGGTTGTCCAAAATTAAGAAGCGACCTCCAGTATACACTCCACCACTCAGGGGTAGAACTGGTACCTTCGCTCGCAGCGACTCCGAAAAGGCAGACTTATTTGCTGTTCACCTCGAGAACAGACCAAAGCCAAGAATGGCTTGAATTAAAACTACATGTCTCTGGTTTATGATACAACAACAGAAATTCCTTACTTATCCTTTCTTCCCGGAATATTTGGAACGTCTGGAGAATACCATGTAAAAAGAAAGTAAATAAAGCGCGAAGGAGAATCAGCATGCAGCTAGTACCAAATGTGAGGTTGAACAAAACATTCACTACTGTTCTCATAGTCGAAAATATGAGTGTAGAATAAGTATCTAAAATGAGGCGGTGGGTTGGAAAATCAACTCTTTTCTTCTACCAACTGTTCTAGAGTTGGTAAATCCCTTTTCAATGTTAGTATCGTCGAACGTTCTAAATTATTCATCTTGTTTATTTCTGCTCAGTCTTTGGCAACGCTCATCAACAGTCTTTCACTGGTCACTTTGGGCTTCATAGTAGTCTTTCCGTCCGTAGTAATTAGCTATGTTCTAAACGCCGAAGGTTCCTTATCTTTGAACGAAGAACAGGTATCATGGTATGGTGAGTAAGCTATAACGTTTATTACTTGGTTTTTGAAACCTCATACGACATAGATCCGCAATCGGCCATAACCTGATAAGTTGATTGCGTAATGTGATGAGAAAAGTTGACATATTGGAATAATAACTGAAGTTGCAGACGCAAAAAGGCAGGTATTTGTGGGTAGCGATTGCCCCAACTTCCTTTTCTGTCTCGTTATCGCAACTTTTCATGTCACCTCTGACTGTCAAGATTTGGAAAATATTGTCAACGTTCTCCTTGTTCTCTACTATGAGTTTCTCTCTTTTATTATTTGTAATGATTAGATATTGTGTTTCCTTGGTCTATATTGTACATGGTCTAAACGTACCTCAAATCCTTATGTTGACTTGCTTGCGCAGCGAGTTTCTTACCCATCTTCCAACCGGTTGGTTGTATTTTTGGTGGATACCTGCAGAACTTTATTGGAAGGAAACATGGACTCTTGCTCATGAACCTAGTAACCATAGCAACTTGGCTTATGTTATATACTGCAACAAGCGTTCAGATGTTGTACCTGACGGCAATTTTGATGGGTATTAGCATTGGATTAGCCGAAACTCCCAGCGGAATTTACGTGTGTGAAATTTCGACGCCAAAACTGCGCGGAACGTTGGTGATGTTGGACAACTCGGGCGTGGGCACTGGAATCATGTTAACATTTCTCGTCACTTCGTTATTGAGTTGGCGAAGTTCCTGCCTAATCTGTATGAGTTGGTGTGTTTTCACTATTCTTCTACTAGCATTTGTAAGTGTTTGAAATCGCACTCAATCAGGCTGATTGACTAGAAACAGCTCGGAAAAGTTGCGTATATGTTGAAAAAAGAAACATTTTTCAGGAATTCGACAGACGATTTTATTCTGTCAGCATTAACTATATGATTACAGATACCTGATTCGCCGGTATGGCTCATCAGGAAAGGTAAAACGAAGCAAGCTATTAAAGCTCTTTGCTGGTTACGAGGTTGGGTTGAAGAATCAAATGTGGTCGCTGAATATGGAGAACTTAATCAGTTTATCAGTGAATCGTCCATAGAAAGTAGGTGCACCAAGTTGCCAATAAATAATTTGGAGCTTTCTCTATTACATATTATATAATATCTCAGATTCAGTCAATGAACGCAGTGATGACGATTCAATATGGAAACAAAAGTACGAAAGTATAAGAAATGGTTTATTGAATACACGGACATGGCGTCCATATGTCCTTCTATCGAGTTATATGTCATTCGCTACTGCCGCCAGCTTACAAGGAGTCAAACCATATATACTTGTTATATTTGGTGACTTGAACCTACCAGTCGGGCCTACATGGCTTGCTGTAAGTAGAGGCAGGTTGCTTTTCCAGCATTCGATATCGCATATCAATCTGGTAATGTTTCTTGACTTTTGGTCTTATGGGTGTTGCTGGATCGTATTCATTCCCCGGAATACGTTAGATACGACACCAGATTGATAACATGTAGGAGAATAAGTATGCAGTATGGAATATCCGAAACAGGGCATTGCAGCCAGGGTTGCTTAGTTGAGTGGAAGCCATTAGCCGTTAGCCGAGCAGCGTTCATACAAAATTAGCTAGCTGTTAGTTAGCTAATGAAATCATGTTAGCCATTAGCTCTGTCGCGTCGTTAGGTATTCTCACGCCTAATATTTTCTCTTTCCTACACTTCACCCCTCCGCTTTGGAGTGACCGCCTAGCGCCTACCCTCCTTTCAGCCCTTAGCTTTTAGTCTCAGCCGTTAGCCATTCTATTTTGAACATAGCTAGCCGGATTAGCTTTTAGCTAAGTTATTAGCCAATACAATTGGCTGAACAGCCCTTTTTGTATCATAATTTATTCTGGTTGTATGTCAGGAATGGGAACAAAGCAATTTAGGAGAAAAATGAAAAAAATAAAATTTCTAAAGTGTGAAATTTTCTACGTAAATCATCTTCTCTCATAAAAATTAGATTTGGATTGATTTTAGGAAACCACCCGCACGGCACCCACACTGCCTATAAATTTTAGTTTCTAAATTCTGATATCAACGCTATCCGGCCTGATCTATGAATAGATGTGACTCTCAAAGTTAGATTAGCTCATGACGTCAGTAGCACTAGTATTTGTTATTTTGTTCTTGTTGATAATTGATGTCAAATGAAAATTCAAAGTTTGAAAATCAAAATTCTTAAAGAAAGTTTTGTTTTTACGTGACAAACAGATATCAATTTAAATGAGACAGTTTGCTTTTGTTGCCACCTTTATTCAAAAACAACTCGACGTTTCGACGCACCTCGTCGTCATCATCAGGAAACGAAAAGCAAACTGTCTCATTTAAATCAAAATTCTTGTTTCACTTATCTTTTGATTTCACATTCACGCAGCCTGCAGCGGGTAGAGCTGCTTCCTGAACTCCACAAGCGCTCCAGCCGGCAGCCTCAGCCTACAGTATGCAAATACTGCAGTGTACTATATTAATACGTTATTAATTTTTTTCAAATTTCTCTATCCTCGACTTCTCTGACGCACGCAGTACGACACAATCGTCATGATAATGGGGTTCTCAAAATCATTAAAAATTTCAAAAAGCCAAAAGACAGCTGAGAATATCCACTTGTTTTGGCTTTTCAAGTAATACGGCTATCTTTCTTTCGGCTCAAGCTTTTGACTTCTCAATGATAATAACGGCTGACTTTCGGCTTTAGTTTTTGGCTTTCAGTTGACTGCAATGCCCTGACCAGGAAAGCATTATATTTGCGTATTATGACTTCCTTCAGAAGCGCTAGCGTCTGTGACGGAAGTTGACACTAACGTCATTTCACAGAGAAATGTCTCCTTAATATTGAATTGAGAGTATTACTTGTAATATTTTTTTCGGGTATTTCTAGGAGTTACTGTGATGTGATCATCATGTTTCAGTCAAGGGCCACCGTAATAAACATAGAGGGCGACTCTTTTGACACGAGCGCTTCTACAGGAGCTCATATGTACGCGACTTGTTTGATTGATGCAGATAGGGAGGCGTGTGTACTTTGAGGGCAGTAATATTCTCAATAGACTTTGAAAAAATAGAGCTCCTTCATTTCCATCAATCTTCACCGTCGCTGTTAATTTATCATAACAAATTGTAAGGCCGATTGTTTGTTTCCTTTTAAACACAGTTTATGAATAGTTTAGCATCTTTAATTGGAGCTTTCGCGTGTGTCGCTACTGTAAGAATGCTCGGGAAACGAATGTTAGCCTTGGTATCCATGATGTCAACGTCATTCATCTCTGTGTTGTTGGGGTTGTATATTTTGTACGAATACAAAATAAATCAACCGTGGATATTCGTCATACTTTATATTGTACAAGGGTTTACCATCACTGTTGTCATTACAATACCTTGGATACTGATGGGAGAAGTATACCCAGTCAAGTAAGTCGTGTAATTTGTCCTAGTGTCATCAGCCAACTTCTATATCTCATTTTCCTCTGGAAAAAAGATGGGTGCCACTAGCGAACGCGGCCTACCACAATTGGTTTACTGTCTCGTGTCTGTAACCCTCGGCAACCAGTTGCCCGTAAGCTGGCCACTCATCGGAATGGATTAAGGAATCTCGGTTCGCTGGACCGAGGAAGTACAACCGAGGTCGTTTGCTAGGTGGTGACGCTTCTGAAGACGAAGATGTTGTCATCCAGAATAACCGAAATCTGGCGCCAGAGTAGATGGCCCATGGGTGTTTGGTTTAGAGCGACGGGACAAAGCAACACTTACTCCGATTATCCGGAGGGAGTGCCAAAAAAGATCATTAAGTGGCCACCTTACAGGCAGCTTGTTGCCGAGGGTTACAGTCACGAGACAGTAAACTAATATTGTGGTAGGCGGCGTACCCTAATGGCACCAAAAGATGTGTACACGTTTTGGCTAGGTTGTTCAATTCTTTTCTGATTTATTAATTAGAGCTTTTATGCTCAAGTGAACAAATATCATCTGAACGAGCCGCTGGACGTAATAACATTTTCTAATATTATGAATCTGTGGCTGAAATTGTATCCTGCCAATCCCGCATACAGAATCGTCAGGGCATGTCCGAGTCTTGGTCTTCTAATTGGGTGAAAAAAAGGGATGGGAATATCATTGCAAGTTTAAAACCGCTCGTTTGAATTGAATTAATGCTTTGAAAATGATAAATGATCTTTTTTCTCTGTGTGCCTACTTTGGTCCCTTCTGACATTTGATTGAACTTTGTTCAAGGAATCCATTTCTGTGGCTTTGACAATAAAGCTCTATATATATTTCTTAATAATTTTAATCTTGTTGATTCTTTTGGTTCATAAATGTTAAAGGATAGGTACGACTTTGGTGGTGTAAATTTTTCAAAAAGAATTTCAAATCTTCGATGTTAGCTCAATTTGAAGATCAAGATCAGGAATGTAAATTGCTAAACGTTTTCTGAATTCTTGACAAAGAGAGGAAAGTTATCGTGCCTGAATAATATTTGGCCATAGTAACACCGATATCGGGTACAGGAAAAATGAGATATAGGAAGATTTCCTGATAATATGTGACAATTATTTATAATGTATGTAATTTTAAATTTAGAACGAGACCTATGGCCGCAGGAATAACGGGCGCAACATATTATTTGATAACTGCATTCTACGTTAAAACTTATATTCATTTTCGATCTCTGGTTACCATACCGGGAACATTTATAATTTACGGCGTTATCGGATTGATTGGTTTCTTCTACTTGTGGGTATTTATGCCAGAAACTGAAGGTAAAACGATGGCTGAGATTGAAGAATTATTCGTAGATGATGCCCGCAAATCTTGTAGTCACTTTCGAAAGAAGAAATAAATTTTGTATTCAAAGCGTTCTTGAATTTTATGGCTGTACATATTGGAAGGAAGAAGTGTACTCGTAAATGAGTAATAGGTTATAGAAAACCACAATAAACACAGCCACCGAGAGTATCTTTCTTTGTTTCCAATTTTATGTTGCTATAATCTTGTGACATGTTTGCGATTTTCTTTTTTCTTTGACGTAACAGATGATGTTGATCGCGTTGGGTCTATTCCGCTGCTTCTCATCTAATTTCTTCTCCCTCCCATTATCAGTCACTTATGCTTACAACATTCATGTGTTTTTGTTTAGGATACAAACAAGTTTTCGGTTGTTTTTCACTCCTTGATAGATATTAAAAAGTGTATAATTTCGTTGAAAATCATGTTGAAGAAGCGTGACATTCCAAAATGCATTTTGTCCATATCCATTTTGGCATGATAATTTGACAGATACTATAGAAACGTTCTACTGAAAGGAGAGGGTAATAATTGTGAGGTGTATAGCAAAAGCAGAAGCCCCTTTGCGGCTCCCAGCTATTGGACCAAGAAAGGAAAATATTTACCTGGACACAAAGAATACAGAGCTGATTTTTTTATGGAATGTTCGGAAGCCTCCCCTAATGGTGTCTTCAAAAATCCCCGCAAATCCAAGTTGGGCTTTCCTTTTTAGAGGGGGGGGGGGGGGGGGGTAAAAGGGGAGGAAATTGAGTTTTTCATCAATAACTCGATAATGGGTGATCCTACAAAAAAAAGTTTGGTATAAAAATTGTTCTACGCCCAATTTCCCACAAAAAATGTTCCATGACTTTTTCCATTCAAGTTCATATTTAAGCCGCTAGAGCGCGTCACACCTACCCGCCTTCTTGTCATTTACGCGCAATACGTGTCACGCATGCGCTGTATGGGTATATCTTACGTGTAGCAGTGTTATACGCAACTTGTAGGTGTAGTGAGTACAAGCTGCATTGAAGAACGTTGTGAGAATATCATAATCATTCTTTCCAATCTTCATTTTTTTCAGTTGAATATTCATTAACAAATTGAGGTGTATGCATTGAATCAAAAATATTTATAATAATATATATACCTATATATAAGAAAACAAGAATGAGGATACTGAGGAATAATATAAGAGTCAGTAATACGCTCACTCCACATTGGCAGGGTGCACTGTGAAGAACAAAGGATTTTAGATACAAGCAGTGGTTTCAATTGGGATGTTAACCTATGTTTGGTAGCGCTAGAATCGCCTTCCTCTCTTGCCGCACTCGCTTAAATTTCTGGGTGTCGATTTTACGTTCAATGTATTTGGCCATAAGAATCGAGATTTTCAATTAGTGGTAGATGACTCAATACTTCATTATTAGAATTACTTCTTTCAGTTATCGATTCTCTTGGAGTGCTTAAACAATTTATAGGACATAATTTTTCAATAATACAAATTGTAATCATTTAAATTGTGTTTGAAAATTGCAAATTCCGCATCATGAAGCATGGTACGTTAAAATTATCCCCCACATCTTCGTACACGGCTACCAACTTACGTAACTTAGGTTAACATCCCAATACAAGGAAGCATCAAAACGATAGAAAAATTAGAAAAATAACACAAAGAACCAAGAGACACGCTACTGTGTGCCAGCGATTACTTGATCCCTGAACGATTTGGCGCGAAAATGCGTTGCTAGGCAACGCGTGTCAAGTGTTCGCAAAAAGAGCGCAATTTTTCAAATATATGAAAAAATGCGCTCTTTTTGCGAACACCTGACACGCGTTGCCTAGCAACGCGTTTTCGCGCCAAATCGTTCAGGGATCAAGTAATCGCTCGCACACAGTAGGAAGACTGGAATGTAAGCGGTTTACTTTTTGCATGATGTGCAAACACATGCATAATTAGTGAGAGATATAATTTTAGCGCGCTGTAACGACAAAACTATCGATTTTTAGAAAAAAAGTAATAGAACATTATTTGTAGGAAATTAGGCGTAGAACAATTTTTATCTCAAATTTTTTGTGTAGGATCGCTCGTTATCGAGTTATTGACGAGAAACTCAATGATTTAAACGTATTTTTTATCATTTCGCCTAAAGATGATCGCTATGCGATTGAAACGTCGCGAAAAATAAAATGTGTTGTTCTATGTGGTTAATAGTGCCAATTTATTCCTCCTTTTAATGAAAAACTCAATTTCTCCCCCTTTGCCACCTCTGTAAAAGGGAAAGCCCCATTAGGATTTGCGGGGATTTTTCAGGACAACTTGAAGGGAAGGTTCTGAACATTCCATGAAAAAATTGGCTCTGTATTCATCGTGTTCAGGTAGCCATATTTTTCTGACTTCATTTCTTGGTCTATATGGTCACTGCTGAAATGATCTTAATCGATTATCTTCTCATTCAGCAAAAAGATATATTATAATCATTCTAAGATGTAACCCTAATGACGAAATGTAGCGTAGAAAATACGAAACGGACGCAGGCGGAAAAATTTCCGCCTCAATGAGACAGATTTTTCCGCCGCTGACAAGGCGGAAACTTTGGGACGCTTTTTGCGTCGGAAAATATCGTCTACGTTTCGCTTCGGAAACTTTTTTATACATTTCGCGTGTTCAGCTTCGGAAACTTTTTCTGAGAAATCCACCTCTATCCGCTGCAATTTTTCTTCGCGCAACGTTTTGAGGCGGAAAAATAATTCGACCCGTTTCGAGTGTATGAGCTGTACTGACGAGTACGCCACGTTCCGTTGCTATTAATATTCTGTTGAGTTCGACTCGAAAATATTTACGGCTTGTTCCGTGTCTGATAAAAGTACTGCACGTTTCGTTGCTAGTAGGATTCATGCGAGTTCTGATGCGAAAATATTCACGATGCGTTCCGCTACAAAAAAAGATCCGGATACTCCACTCCATTCAAAATTACTACGCGTTTCATGACAATTTTGATTGAAAAATTTATTTTTATTTGAAATAATATATTATTAAACATTCACAATAGAAAATCCCACTTAAACATATACCTGCTATAGTCTTTTCACGTTAAGAAAGGATAGAAGGACGTACCTCGAGAATGGAACGCTCCATGTAATTTTAACCTACCGTTCCGTACAACGTACTTTGTACTACTTCCTATCCTTTCTTAACGTGAACAGACTATAACACAACCTGATTGCTGGCGTAAGTGCCCAAAGTAATTAGTTTAAGAATGAAATATTTGAATATTCATGAATAACGATAATGAAAAAAAGTTATATTTTCTCAAAAGAATGAAATATTTGAATATTCATGAATAGAGTTCGGATTCCTCGGTTTTTCTCGAATCGTTTCCTGATAAGACAGATGACTGAAAACCAGATAGAAGTTCATTTTGTAGCAAAGGGGACCCAGGAAAAAAATTTTATTTCACCGAAAAGGGAATAAATACCGAAAATGGGTGAAATAACCGAATATTACCGAAAAGACGGGATTTCTTTCAAATGTACGTATTCTTTTCAACGCAAAAATGTTTGTAAAAATGGGTAAAATACCAAATAGTATGGAAAAGACGAGATTTCATTCAAACGAATACTTCTCAACACGAAAATGATTGTAGAATAATTTCTTAGCTCGATGTTATTACCTACTTCATGTTTGTGATTTGTACATGAATTTTTGTAGATTTGTGTTTGTGTAACTAATTTTTTCATCCATTTGCATTTTTTTTTTTTTTTTTTTTTTTTGTCACCGAATAAAACCGAAAAGTCTCGTTTCAGTACCGAATTTCACTATTTTCAACACCGAAAAATCCGAGCTCCATTCATGAATAACGATAATGAAAAAAAGTTATATTTTGTCGAAAGATAAAACTTTGGTGATTCTTCGAACTTCATAGTTTGAAAATTCGGAAATTTCACTATCACGAGAAGAATCATCATGTGACAGTGTTCCATTAGCCTGGGTCATGGGTGATACTGTATTGAGGGAGATAAAACCATTGATGGGGTTGATATCAACGTTAGAGGGGCGCAGTGAAGCCGTATTGTTGTCATGGATGGCATTTGAAACTAATGAATTGCTTGGCAAAATGTCATTGATTGAGTTTTCTTGCAAAACATTATTGACAGAGTTATCTGGCAAAATGTCATTGTCGTCCGTTCTTACATCATCATTGGTCTCCATTGTTTCTTCTACTGGAAACAAAAATGAAGAAATATGAAATATTTTCAACTTGAAATTTTTTAGGAGGGGGCGGTCAGTAGATGAGAATACAAGCGAAAAATTTTGGTCACCTCTTCGGGATCCGAACCCGAGACCTTTCGCTTGCCGGGCGACTCCTCTGAAAGGTCTCGGGTTCGGACCCCGACGAGGTGACCAAATTTTTCGCTTGTATTCTCATCTAATAACCACCCCCCCCCCCTCCTTCTCCTAAATATTATCCTGCACGTAAAAAATCATCGTCTTTCGTTGAAATTTTTTGTTTAGAAAAAGAAAGTAAATCTACAGCTGATTTGTGTACTTACCATGTATTTGCATCGTGGACTTCGATCTTTTAGTTCGATAATCGCTTCTGTGTTTGAAAAAGTTGATGATAATTGGTTTCATTAAAATATGACAGTTCGGGTCCGTAGGAAATTTTTTGTTCACAAAGTCTGTGGAATATAGATAATAAAAACATCAGGTGCATGAAGAGCTCAACAATCTGAACGCGGAACGCAAGTGTATCATGAAAGAAAAGAAATTTCAGATAAACAATCACGGTGAGTATTGTGGAATGAAATTCAAGAGCAGAATTCCATTTGTCGTTATATTTTGGCTCATATAAACCAAATCTGATTTTTTAAACAAGAGTTTTGGGATTTTTTCAACTCTCCTCATAATGATCAAAGCTCTATCCCCTTAATAACTTTCCAGCTGTAAATATCTATTGTATACGAATGTCGCCAGCGGCAGATTTAGAGTTGTTCTTTCCCAAGTCGTATCGAGACGATCACACTTTGTTCGTAAATAATTTGTGCCTATTATCACATCGCTCATCGAAAGCGTTCAAAATTATGGATATAGAGTCTAACTCCTCGCCGTCCGGACAATCATGACCTTTACAATAACGTGAACCTGAACGTGTTACCCTCAGTTTCACGTATACTCGGCGAGATACTTGCAATCAACTCTTTCTCAAAAACGATACCTTTTATCCACGAAATTAAGCCACATACATTTTGAATTCACTTACAATAAAAATATGACTTCACCGTATTTCGCTTTATTAACCAATTTAGTCACTAGTCAACAGTTTCATTACATCTCCGTTTCCTTACAGCTATAAGTATTTGAATCAGGTTGCAAATCGTGTTACAACTCGCCTTACCGATAACAGGGTGACCAGATTTTTTCAAGGGTAAAAGAGTATTCTCTTTAAAGAACAACTCCAAAATCACTCCGGAACGACTCCGGAACAAGTAAGGAACGACTCCAATACGCTCCGGGACCGTTTTTAAAACTGTTGTAATTGTTTTAAACGTTGAACATAGTTTTCTCTAAAGAGACTTTGAAATCAATAAAATTTGTATCATAATTAATTCACAATAATTGTGTATAATTGAATTAATTATGGGGTATAATCATTATTGAGGTATCAAATTTAATCAATAATTAAAACACTTGGTTTTAGAACTAGTGTAATAATAAAGAGCTCAAAATCAATAGAATTTCAAAGATCCTCTTGTTTGTAGGCCTAATTATGGGTTATTATCATCATTAATTAATATTGGGTATCAATATTAAAAATATTCAATCTTATTTTTAATTAATAAAAAACATGAATCATGAATCTAGGTATCTAACTGTACTTATCTGACGATTTGAATTGATCAAGTAATTTTGTATTGTTTTTAATACATTCAAAAAATTCCTCACACGATTTGTCTATATTAAATTTTATTTTTATAACTCCTTCAAGAGTGCTCACGCATAATTGTGACTTATTATCTTCCCAATAATCATTAATGATACTGAAAACTCGTTCGCAATCGGCATTAGTACCTGGTAAAACAAAAATATGCTGCACCACTTTTTTCAAAATTGTGAAATCTGCTCCAAGGCGCAAGAAGTCACGGTATATAATTTCCCATCTTTCGCGAAGTACTTTCTCCTTCCAATCCTCTTCTTTACAATGCTCTTTTACCAGATCATTCAGGCAAGTGTAGGTTTCAAAGAGCAAATTATCTGAAATTGTCTCATTGGGATGAAAAAAGGTACAAGCTGAATTGAACTCATCTTCGGTAACTTCACGTTCCAACGTGAAAAGCCTCATCTCGTCGCAAGAATTTAATTTAGTTGACCACGTTTCCAGATAGTCACGAAGCGAAAAATAGAAGTTTCTGACAACAGCTTCCACCACATTTTTCTTGAGACTAGGTACTTCCTTCAGCATATAATTACGCGCAGTAAATGGTATGAAAGTGGTATCTTCACGGATTCTCACCTGTGTTAGGAGAGAATTGTAATGCTCTGATACTTCAATTGCTGTTAAATTGGGATTTTGAATCTTTTCGAGAACACTGTGGAATTTTTCAAGCTGAGCATGATGGAACAACGTCCAGAATTGAGATTCATCATTATTGAAAAAATTATACAACATTAAAGGTGCGTCTTTTACCGACAAAAAATAACTTTTGAAAGCGTCATATAACTGAAGTAGTCTTTCCACACAAGGATAAAGAGAAAGCCAGCGTGTATCAGAATGCTTTAGAATTTTCTTAAATTGAGTGCCTACAAACTCGCAATAGCTCTTGAACCGTTCTGTACGTTGTGTGTAGATTCTGAAGTGATAGAAAATTTTTATGATGACATTTTCAATGTCTGCTGGAATCACCTTTGGAACAGCATGATGCAAAGCATTATGAATAATATGAGCTTTGCAGCCAATCGGGATTATATCTCTCTGTAGTTCTCGTTGTAGAATAGCATGTACATTTTTACCTATAACATAAGGAAAGAGAATTAAATTTCATCATTTGTAGTCTAGTGTTACAATCAGGTACTTGAAATGAAAAAGGTAGTGTGTGAGTTAGTCAGAGTTCATCATTGGAATGGATTTTCACCTCTTGCTGGATTCAAACTTGCTATTGAACCAAAATTGACAGGTGCGTTATCAGCAAGGAAACCAAGAAGCTTATTCTGTACTCCAAAGTGTCGGATAATCTTTATATTTCTGAATATACTAGATGATCAAATAAAATAACGTTTTATTGTCTTTTAATAACTCTAACAATTATACAATCTAAAAACGTGGTGTAGAGTAATTATATAAAGAGCCAGTGTCGAGCTGGCTGGGTAAGTTAACTTGCAGACACAAGCGAAAAACTGCAGGCATGTTTTGTACACATGAGCGCACTCTATTCTCCAACACAAAGTGATTGCATGATTCTTGAACCATTTGCGCAATTGTTTTTGCCTCCTCATCATGGATGTTGTGGATATTCAACACAGCTGTTCTGATTGATATTTCGCCAGTGGTCTTGTTCAAGTAACAGTATCTTTGAATTGAAAAAGAAAATAGAGGTTAATTAAGTATCAATAGAAGAGTTGAAGAAATGTGAGAATGTTTAATCAGTAGCCATAGATAGTTGAGTACTAAATAGAAACTAAATCAACTAAACTGTCAAACTGAACTTCAACTAACCTCAATAATACCGGCAGTAATTTGATAGCACCGTGGTTGGACGCATCTGTAGCGACAACTACAAAATCACATTCTTTCAACTCAGCAAGAAGTTGCTCATCTGACCAGGTACTCAGAACATTTTTTGCAACCGCCCGAGTTTTTGTTCGCGCGCAGGATAGTTTGAGATCGACAAATTTCTTCAATAATTTTGGTGTGCAATCCATAGACCGAAATGATTGAGAATGTTTCACGTTGTGGTAGCACCATGTCATCTCCATTCGTGCAAGTCTGTAATCTGTACTACTCTTTGGATGAAAGTAGTTCACTATTTTCTGCATTATTGGAATCTTCGATTTTGTCTTATGTTTTACTGTTGATAAATGCTGTTCAATGTCGTACTTGCCTTTGTTCATGATGGAAAAAACTTCTTTGCAAATACTGCAGAACGCTTTGTTGGGATCGCCAGACACAGGTTCAATACAAGTATACTCCTTCTCCATTTTATCGTTGAAAAAACACTTATTTCGAGCCATTGTAGTGACTAAGATTGTGTTGATATACTGACCAAACTTGTTGAAAATTTTGGTTGAAGCTTCAGCAAAGATAAAAAAGAAACTCATATCCCTGCTTTTTCTTTATCGAAAAGAAAATCACTCACGACACGAATCGAGTCACGCCGACTTGGACAATCCGAATACGAACTGGGAATAGAATCGAAGTTACCGTAACCGGTAACCCAAGGTATAGATTAGAATATAAATTAAACTTTGAAAGAGTAGCCAGGTAACTAACAAACTAGGAAAGAGAGTGAGTTTGACTTTAACATAACTCTTTTGCTTTCATCCAACTGACAGATAATAATAATAATAAAATAATCAAATCATGTAATCAAATCAACGTCGACAAACATCCTGATCGTCAAGAAAGAGCACGCAGGTGATGTATTATTCAATAGTAAACTGTGATAAGAACAGGAGCGAGGTGCTAGGTAGTTTGACTAAAAATTGTCATGTAGGTACCACACTGCCGGCCGCTGCGCTGCGCAGCTACGCAGCATGCAGTCAGTAAGTAAAAGTAAATGCCATGAAAATGGTAGAAAAAAGACACTACCATCAAAATTTTTGTAATTTTTTTTTGTTTGTCATAAAATTATTAGTGAAATTCGAAAAAAAACGTAGTTTGTTGGACTTGAGGCCAAAAGAGTATTTGTTGACCATTTTGAGGTAAAAGAGTAAATACTCTTTTCAGATGGTCGAAAAGAGTATAATACTCTTAAAAAGAGTATATCTGGTCACCCTGCGATAAGATTGGAGATGAAGGAATAAATGGCATACTACACTTTTAGCGAGTCAGGTTTAACAAGGATAAAATTACGTACTTATCAAGTAAAAGCAGTGCTGGTTAACTACACGACAAGCAGAACGATAGGAGCATGCTATCGTTTCATTTTACGCTTAACCCATTACACCAGCCGAACGCACAACAAATTACTCGAATTCAACAAGATATTTATAGGTACTCACAATTATAAATTCGAGAATCAACGACAGGTACAGAGGTACTTGCAAATTAGGTACGGATTCAACCTTCCGGATACGCAAATGACCGATTAACACACACAAATGACCGAATATCGATTATAACACACGCAATTACGCGATGAGGATAAATGGAACAATGGAACACAGACGCACAGGGCAACTACTGCACGTGCAACAGCAACGATTCGCGCAACAGCATGGACAACAGTAAACAAATCATTTTAGGCATTGAGTAGTAAGCCAGCAGAGCAATTATTAATCAGTTATTCACATTCGTTCACCAATCATCCGTCCGTCATCGGTATCTCACACGTACTTCACACCAAGACACAATGCATTAGCCTCTGCTGGCATTGGCTACTGTATTTTCGACCTACAATCCGCGGCCAAAAAAAAATACGAGTCAGTCTCCGTTCGCGTCTGAATTTGAATTTCTATCATCCGCTGCGTTTGAAGAGGATTCATGTACGACCTCGGCCGCTACGTTTTTTCATCAAAGGAAAGTCCGCGGCGGAAAAAGGATAAAAATCAGCCTCTATCAGCGTCGGATTTTGAATTTCCATCGTACGCTGCGAATGAGGAGGATTGCATGTACGAAGCTGAACGAGGCTGTCTTGCCGACAGCAGCGGAATTATTTTCGACTCATTACGTCCCTGAAGAAAAGACGGTTCGACGGCAATGTTATGGAATTGGCGCTGATCGCGGACTACCTATCTTTCGCGCCGTTTCAAGCCTGAAAATATTTTCTGGTGCATTCCGCTTTGATGGAAACGTAAAATACCCAAAACTTTACACGCTGATCGCCACGTAAAATTTTTTTCAAAACTTACAACCCGAAAGTGCGCTTTTCGCGTGCTGTTTTGAGGCGCGAAAGCATTCGTTTGCAGGCGCGTTAGCTTTATGCTTTGAAAACGAGTTTCGCACGGTTAGAAGACATGAGAAATCACTTTTCCGGCCGCTGAATTAACTTTTCTGGCCGCTCAATTTACTTTTCCGTCCGCTCGGCAATAATCAATGGCTCGCTCGCCGTGCTCGCCGCTCTTATCAGTAACACAATAATGGACACTATCAAAATCATGTGCCAATGAGAATTTGATGTTATAAACGAAGAAAAGACGAATTTTATTGACGAACAAATGTTGTGAACAAGAAGAAACGAATTAGAATCGATATAAATTGAATTGTAAGATGATTAATAAAGACTTATCAATAAGAAAGGAACTGAATTCAATAGAAATAATAATCGATAAGGAACGATGTTATAGCGTCAATAAAATGAATTTTAACGAAAGTCATGAAGAAAAAAACGAACTAGATTCTACTTTAAATAGAAATTAATCGAGTGGCAATTATATTGAGGAACAAAAATGAACGAATGTAGAAAAACGATAGTATTTATTTATTATTAACGAACGAGATCACGTACATCTGCTACGTGTTGAGATATGAAGGGAACTTCAGATATGGCTTAATAATATTTTTGGTTTAAACACACTAGAAAAATCGAAAGTCATGAAGAAAAAAATGAACTAGATTCTACTTTAAATAGAAATTAATCGAGTGGCAATTATTAAATGTGAAATGTTTCATTGCATCAAACGGAACGTTGTTTGATTCACGGGCATGATTATTAGAATCCACGACAAATTGTTCATTGAAGACATGATCATCGTCAGGAAAGCTAGATCCACACACGCTATTGTCGTCGATCGGGATGTTCTCCTTACTTGCTACTGTCATGTTCCTTGGAACAACAGCTGTTTCCGCACAAACGCTTGTTTTCGTGGAAGAACTACAAATCCTCTTTGACGCAGACGAATCATTGCTGACATGATTGGTAACATCACGTAGTGATGCTTTAATCATCGATTCCGTTTTTCGTTTGTAATTTAAACTATTCTCGACATAGCCCTCCGTAACCGTACTACTCTTCCAGCCACCGTGACGTTTAAGCGTCGTCATGTCGGCCCCAGAATTGGCCACGATGCTGGCCGATGTGCGACGAAAACTATGACCTACAACAAAACATCGAATACATCAAAATTTACTCTACTCAATGAATGAAACTATTTGTAAAATACGCCTCGCACCTGTGAAACGTTTCGTATCGTCGAAACCAAGAAATTCCGCAATATCACTTGGCATTTTACTAAATTTATGATAGCCAATAACTTGGGCGGTACAACGACCTCTCTCATACCTCAAGAAGAATCGCGACGTGAGCACTTTCGGAGGTCTTAAATTGCGATATTTCTCAACGATGTGGTAGTATTCGTCACTGATAGTGAAGGATCGTTTGACGCCTGTTTTTGTATCATTAATATCCCTGGATGACATTTCAGATCACTTGTACAAATCTTCGGGAACTCGTCTGTACGGCATGCGCCGAAAATTCCAAACACCATAACTACCTATTGATTGACATTGAAATACAATCTGTGTTATAAAAAAGGAATACACACTGTAAGCAAATATTGCGATATAGACTGTATTCAACACGTACTTTATGAACAAGCCAGGTATAATCCGGCGCATTTTGCAGGAACGTTGAAATACTTTCATCAGAAAAGACGTCGGCTTTCGTTGATTCGTAATTTTTGGACCCTTTCTTCAAGAAAGCTAGAAGTTCTGTATACTGGTCGAGATGGATTTTGTGTTTCAAACTTACAACGCTATTCAACATCGAATACATTGACCATAAGGTGGTCGGACAATATTTAGTGGAAATCTCCCGGAAATATGCTAACAAAATATTTTCGTTGAACCTATTTGGAACATTGTTCCTTGACTACCACTCAACAAACTTCTCGTATGCTTGCATGTAACGCTTCTTGGATTTGTCAGGCAAAACTGCTCCTCTCGCAAGATTTGCAGCTTCTAGTATTTCAGGAGGCGTACGAGTATCGACATCCTGATCTTCATCAACAGCCACATCGACAGCCACGTCTATCTCCCATTCTTCAACAACGTCACTCATCTTCGCTAATTAAAACAAACTTTAAATTCGAATTGAAACACAAATCCTTGAACAAACACCGACAAAAAACACGCACGAGTGGTCTTGAATGAGTGGTATGCGTATGCTAAATGCATCGGTGAAGCATAAACGAGTATGGCCTTGAACGAGTGGTATGAATATGATAATACGATATTGAACAGTGAAAACGTGACAAAAGTGGTTCTAACAGAGAGCATCAATCTGCGAAACGAATGCTCTCGCGCCTTCAAAACAGCACGCGAAAAGCGCTTTCGCATTGTTCGTTTTAAAAAATATCTTCCAAGACAATGAGCGAGCGACTTGAATGACTCGTTCGGCTCGCTTCGCGAACGCCGAACTCGTCATTCAAAACGTCGCTTTCGCTCCTTGGCATGAAATATACTATCGCTGCCAAACTCGGACTTACACTACAAGGCGTCGGCTAAGCTGCAAAATGTTGTATGTCCAAAAAGCATGATTTTACAGGGCAGCTGTTTGAAGTTTTCGTAGAGCTAAAACTACACCATGCGGGTGGTGTGTGAATTGGTAACCGCTGAGAACCAGCATTGAAGACTATCAAAGGGAATTCTATAGAAAAGTTTCTGTGAAATTAGTCCGAAGGCGGGAAATTTATTAATTCAAAGAAACAGAACGGGACATACAACATTTTGCCAATATTTCTCTCATAGCGTGGACATACTACAGAAGGAGATGAGAGTTGTATTCCAGATTACGCACCCTTCAATAATATTAATTGTGTAGCACTTCACCAGGAGTGTTCTCTGGTGCGATAATTATTGAACACTGAGTGCAATATTGCGAAGTAATTACAGTAATATTATCAACAACTCGACTCATTGCATTAATTTACAATCTCATTTCATCAATTATGTCGTGGTTGGAGGTTTTGTACGAAGCAATGTTTTTCAAACAAAAAGTAAAATATGAAGAGTTGTTGGCAAAAATGGCTTCGAAGGAGAAAGAGCTGCTCCAAGCGGAGGTTGAAAAAATCCATATTCGTAACGAGCTGGAAGGTCCAAAAAGGGTTGTGAAATGGAAACGTCAAGAAGTTCAGGAGCTGCGAGAAAAGTTAGAAAGAAAATCCAGAAGAAAAAGGAAACCAGTGTCCCCACCAACTGATGATGTTCCAGACCATACAAATAATGAAAAAAAAATACGGATTATTCCAGGGAATAATATTCCGTACGTAGATGACGTCGAATGAAGAGGAAGTTTGGTATGTAGACGTTCCTGTGGAAAGAACTGAAATTGAACTGGAAACCATCGTCAACCAGAGTACGTCTACGTTTAAAAAAATTATGTTCTCACGTTATGATTACCTATAAATTTTTGATTTTGTATTCAAATAAAACGTTATCTGAAAAATAAATTCGATGTATGCTTGAAACAAAAATTATAATTACACAATCATAGTAATGGCATGAAATCTTCGTACACTTCCGGAAGTACAACTACTACGTCGTCGTCTACTTCATGTTCAATGTATTTATCTACAACTGAGGCGTTGGTAGGAAGATTCAGGTAATAAGCTTCATGGCATACAGGTATTTGCCCACCTTTCAACAACGCGAGAAGATCTTTCTGCTTAGCTTTAGATATGGGTAATCGTGCACTATGTAATTTCTCGAGAGTGAGGCGACCAATTTCTCGTGGATTAATACATGCAGGAGGGTTCTTACGAGTTCGAGTTCCTTTCGATGCTAGTGGTTTCACAAGGAAGTTGAATTCTTTGAAGTCGTCATCATAGTCATACTTAAACCTCACGACATCTGAATTCTCATTGACCTGGAACCACTTGATCTTCAACCAATTTACTGTTTCAAAATTGGCATCCAACTTGTAGTTCTTCATAAATTTGTCCGTAAGTGATTTCATGTCGAAAAATTCAGTGAAGTTCATTTGATTCACCTGAAAAGGACGCGGATTAACTCGAGCATCTCCCATAACTACCTGCATTTGGTCAGGCGTGAAAATTCGGCGGTTCTTCTTCGTGCCCTCAATTTTGCTGTGCATGCTGTCACACTCCAAATATGTGTGCCCGGATTCCAGATACTTGATGTTTATTTGCTGTAAATGTTCAATACTATTCACGGCATATATGAGACCACTCACCAGGAAGTGGTTCCTATTCTGTGCAGCGCACGTATCAGACCAAGTATTTACAATCGAAATAGATGTTGGCAATGATTTGAGATACCACAGGAGGCACGATGCAATTTCACTGCACCCTTTCTTCCCATTGATCTCATCAAACATAAAACAGTACCCATCAGCTTCAGAATCGTAGATGGTAAAATTATAAATGTTCACCTTCCTCGAATAATAGAAACCTGAATCCGAACCTTGCGGTAAGATTAAATTTCCTTGAACATCGAATGTGATAGTTCTTTCGTTTTTATTAGTTGAAGCCATGTCCCTTCCTTTCATCTCCAGTGAAACTTTCTCCCTGTTCTTGTGCGCATTATATTTCTCTATCAGAAATTGAGATGGCGAAGTTGCTTCATCGTATTGAATACATAATGAGCATCGATCTTTCTTCGCATTTTGAAATGCAAGCGGAGGTTCCCAGCCGTTGAATACAGATCTGTTGAAATGCAGGCGTCATTATTTTTGATGAATTACTAGCTAACACCTTATAGTTTGCTGTGAGTGAAGGGATACCCACCTGTACACAAACTCCGAAACAGGCTTCTTGTCGTCATCATGACGGAGAGTTAACGTCTGTAAGTATTCCAAGTATAACCTGTACATTATGGTCAAGTTCAGTTCAGGTCCTAGGTACAATTTACGAGAAGAACTTCGGCAGTAGTGCGAAGGAATGGCTGGAAAACGGCGAATATGAAGTCGAACCAGGTCCATACGACTGTTTGAAGTTGCATTTCCTGGACTTTTTCCAGTACGGCCATGAACAACACCCAGAAATGCTCCCGTAGCACTCCTGTTCCGCACTATGGATGTGACAAACGAGTAGGACACCTACATTCATAGGAACGATGAGAACAATTTATTACGTACCTCAATTTTTTAGTACTGCCAGTGTAAAACTATGAAGAAGAAATATGTACAAACCTGAAAGATGAACAAGAAGAATTTGAGGCATACGCGTTCTTCATTTCCGGATGCATTTGGTAGGAAATAAAATCTTGAGATGTCTTTCGATTTGTTCTCTACATTCTTACGTTTCCGTGCCCGAACAACTGGCTTTTCAAGGATGAATCGTGAGAGGTATGCTTTCTGCCGAGCTGTATCACCCAGCGCCAGATAATCCTTCAGTAAAGTACTCTGAAGCGACGCATCTATCTTCTCATGACAACGGAAGCGGCACTTACAGTCTTCCATAATTCGTACTATTTTAGCTTCCTTCAGTACTCCTTTCCGATCTTTATATTCTAATCCTAACATTGTCTTCTTCTTTTCCATGTTTTGAGACCAAGTACGCGGATCAGTACGATGTCGAGATCGTATCCTTGGTTCGGTGTTGTTTGGTACTGCTTCCCCAATAGTTCCACTTGAACGGTTAGATGACGCTGAAGATTCAGGTGTTGATACAGAGGCTGAATCTGGTGACGTACTCCATAATGTACAGTTATGCAGAGCATCATCTTCTTCATCTGTGACCGACATCTTTGTGGACATACAACCATCATCAGTGCTTGATTTGGGGAATGGTGTTGATGTTACCACGACATTCGAAACGGAATTGATTGATTCGGTCACTTCTTCATCATCTAAATTGTCAAAGCATTCGACTACTACTTCCTCATATACTCCAGGATCGTACAAGGAAAATAATTCTGTGATGGTTTCCATATTTAATTCCGATTACATACTTTTATCTGAGTAGTAAGTCAGATTAATGAGGCTCTCATAAAAACTAACGAGGAACGAGTAATGTAAACAAAGGACATACAATATTTTGCAGCAAGAAGCTACACTTTCTCGGACATACTGCATTTTCCATTTTCTCGATTTTAATCATTATCTTGATCAAGTCGGTTAAAATTCACTTTGTTACCTGTAGAGGGCGCCTTGGAGAACCAGGCTGGCCAAAAAACAGAAAATCGAAAATATTGGACATACAACATTTTGCAGCTTAGCCGACGAAGGCGTAACGCGCCAGGTTTTTCTTTTCCGTTGATGTCCGAGGCGTGAAATTTCCGGCAACGGAATTTTGCATTCCAAATTTACGCTTCAGAATGCAGCGTATTATAAACTCGCGTCAAGAGAACAGGAAAACTTTTCCTGATTTCGCTGCGATACGCTACGAATTGTTTTTCATATTCTTTTACGGCACGGGTTTTGTAAATATTTCGCTGTGTTCGCTTCTGCCAAAGCGGAAAATTTCCTATTTTCGTCATTAGGGAAGAATCTGTAGAAATATGAATAATTTGGTTGGGAGTAGGCAGAGGTGTATTGATGATATTTTTCGAGTGAAATTCTTATTCAAGCTACATGAAAACAAAAAAAAAACTCTCTGAAAACTATGCCAGTCCAATTTGTCGAACTATTGTGAACTTGAAATTTTTCAGTCTCTTCTTGAATAAAGATGAAGAAATATTCAATTATTATCAAGATGAACGTTCCTAGTTATCTTCTCCTTACTGATTCTTAATGACGGTGTAATACGAACTAATGAGACATGAATTCTCTGAATGTGCCATTTACCATAATATACCGATATCTGGTTCGCGCTCGTGTTGATGTGTTTACTTCGTTAGAAAAAGACGTGTTATTCTGCGTGCGTTCGAACAACGGCGAGATTTTGTCAGAATAATGGACAAGGAGGCCAGCCCGGGTCCTCTTGAAGAGATTGGAAAGAATGGTACGATTGAAAATTCATCTCGTTCATCGACTACGCCTTCTCATCGAATGAGATCGATACTGGCTCAGGTACAAATTTGAAGTACGAATTGATAATTTTTTAGAAGAGGGAGTCATTCGAACGTGTACTCAGCTTTATGAGGCAGTTAACTTCGATACAAGATAAATCACCGCATGTAATGGTAGTGACTTTATTTCACTCATTCTCTTGCATTTCTTGGTTGCTATCTTCGAAGAAGCGGAGGATTTTCCTCGGCGTATAACTGATTTTTAATTTTTATCGAAAAGTTTTGTTTGGGAATTGAATGAAGTTTTACTGGACGCATTTCAAACAAATCGAAAAAAAAAAAACATTTTAGGCACTGGCGTCCAAATTTTAGTTTCGGCGATACAGTCGTCTTCATCGGCGTGAACTGAATTACAAGATTACTATGAGTAAAGGTCTACTTAATACACCGAGAAGAGAATGGTGACCAGAAGAGAAGTGTTGACTTAAGACAGCCACCTTTTTTTCTTCAATTTGATCAGCTTTTCCAGTTTTTTTAACTGTAAAATCTAGTCATAGTGAATAAAAGTAGGTGACATGTCTTAAGTTAACACTTGTTTTCTAGTCACCAAGGACATACAAGGGTACTGAGTTAAATGCAGACAAGTGCCAGCAACGACGACACGAAAAAACAAAGCAAATCACATTCTTTCTGATGACGCATCCTTGTGATAAGACAAGAATTATTGTATATTTCTTCCGAATTTGATAATTTCAATGGCCTCCCTGATTCTATCTAAAATGAGGCAGTGGATAAGAAAATCGACTCTTTTTTCTTTTACCAGCTGTTCTGGAGTTGGTAAATCCTTTTTCAATATGCATCAGTATCGTCGAATGTTCTGAATTACTTGTTTATCTCTGCTCAGTCTTTGGCAACGCTCATCAACAGTCTTTCACTGGTCAGTTTGGGCTTCATAGAAGTCTTTCCGGCCGTAGTAATTAGCCATGTTCGAAACGCCGAAGGCTCCTTATCTTTGAACGAAGAACAGATATCATGGTATGGTGAGTAAGCTATAACATGTATTACTTGGTTTTTGAGACCTTATACTTACTATATAAATCCGCAATCGGCCATTCAAATAACACTGATGAGTTGTTTGCGTAATTTGATTTACAAGTACCTAATAAGAAAAGTTAGTATATTGGATCAGTACTGAAGTTGCGGACGCGAAAAGGCAGGTGTTCGCCACGCCGTTTTTAGTTTCATTATCGCAGCTTTTCTCGTCACATCTCACTGTCAAAACTTGAAAAATACCCATAAATATTGTCAACGTTCTCCTTGTCCTCTTTTATGAGTTTCACTCTCTAGGTAGTATTATTTGTAATGGTTCGATTGTGTGTCTCCTTGGTCTATACAGGGTGGACCAGAAAGATATTACCAGTTAAATGAGAGTTTGCGCTAAATCTGTTGTAGCGCGAAAACGCCAAACTTTGGATGTAAACTTCAAATCTACGAAATTGGTATCTCAACCTTATCTTTAATTCGCGCCACATCCGAAGTTTCGACGACTTTTCTGAGCCGAGTTATGGCTGAAAATGTGCCGAAATTTTAGACAGGGGTTCCCAAAGTTGTGAATTATCGAAAAACAATCTTCCATGATTGAAAGAATCGCGTAATCTTCAAAGTGTTTACCCATCCTGTAGTAAAATTTAGCGCTCAATCTGAATAGAATTGTTAAAAAATTCTGGAAAACACCAAAATGGGTTAATGGGCCCAAAATGGGTCAAAATTTCCCCAAAAAGATAAAACCACCTGATCTTCAAAGTTTTTCTCGATTCTGAAATAAAATTTAGCGCTGAATCTGAATAAAATTGTTGAAAAATTCTGCGAAGCACCAAAATTGGTTCATGGGTCCCAAAAGGGTCAAAATATGCCCGAAATGATAAAATTGCCCAACTTTCAAAGTTTTTTCGTTTCTGAGATAAAATTTAGCGCTAAGTCTGAATAAAATTGTTCAATAATTTTGCGAAGCACCAAAATAGGTTTATGAGCCCAGAAAGGGTCAAAATTTCACAAAATGATGAAGTCGCCCAACCTTCAAAGTTTTTCTCGATTCTGAGATAAAATTTAGCGCTAAATCTGAATAAAATAGTTGAAAAATTCTGCGATGCACCAAAATGGTTCATGGGTCCAAAAAGGGTCAAAATTTTCCCAAAATAATAAAACCGCCTTATCTTCGAAGTTTTTCTCGATTCTGAGATAATGTTTACCGCTGAATCTCAATAAAATTGTTAGAAAATTCTGCGAAGCGCCGAAATAGGTTTATGGGCGCAAAAAGGGTCAAAATATCCCTAAAATGATGAAATCCGAACTTCAAAGTTTTTCTCGATTCTGAGATAAAATTTAGCGCTGAATCTGAATAAAATTGTTGAAAAATTCTGCGAATCACCAAAATGGGTTCATGGGTCCAAAAAGGGTCAGCATTTCCTCAAAATGATGAAACCGCCTAATCTTCAAAGTTTTTTTTGATTCTGAGATAAAATTTAGCGCTAAATCTGAATAAAATAGTTTAAAAATTCTGCGAAGCACCAAAATGGGTTCATGGGTCCAAAAAGGGTCAAAATTTCCCCAAAATAATAAAACCGCCTTATCTTCGAAGTTTTTCTCGATTCTGAGATAATGTTTACCGCTGAATCTCAATAAAATTGTTAGAAAATTCTGCGAAGCGCCGAAATAGGTTTATGGGCGCAAAAAGGGTCAAAATATCCCTAAAATGATGAAATCCGAACTTCAAAGTTTTTCTCGATTCTGAGGTAAAATTTAGCGCTGAATCTGAATAAAATTGTTGAGAAATTCTGCGAAGCACCAAAATCGGTTAATGAAACCAAAAAGGGTCAACATTTCTTTAAAACCAAGAAAATCCGCCTAACCTTCAATGTTTTTCTTGAGTCTAGGGTAGAATTGTGTGCTAAGTTAAAAAAAAAAAACTGTTGAATGCGAAGCACCAAAATGTGTGAAAGTGCCCAAAAACAATCACAATTTACCAATTGGAAAATCGCTTAGTCTTTCAAATTTCATTTGGTTTTTAAAGAAGTCGAGCTTCGCGAGAACAAAGATTCCTCGCGGTGATCGACTGAGGTCCTGCGTATGATCGAAGCTGGTAGTGTGTGACATTCACAGGTACTGAGATGCTCGTCTTACATTGTGAACTCGCAGTGATTATTAGGCCATATGAATGCGGGTAAGAGTGCGATCATTTTCTTGTAGCGCCACCCGAGAGAGTAACGTTTCAGAGAAGATTGTCTTCCGTTGTCAGTTCGCGGTGAGAGATTGGATAGGGCCCCCGATACCACGGAATCAAACGAATGCTCAAAAATTCTTGTGGTTTCTCACAAAGGCGCAAATGAAGCCGTGAATTTTGTAATAAACCACGAGTATTTCTGTGCATTCACCCGGTCCTATCAAATGTGGGACCCTGACTGTTCTCTCACCTCGAGCTGCCAACAGAAGACGAATTTCACGGTATCATTCGCGACTTTCTGAGAAACCACGAGAATATCCGCGCATTCGTTTTCCTCCATAATATCTGGAGCCCTATCCATTCTCTCATCGCGAGCTGACACAGGGAGACGAGCTTCACGATATCATTGCCTCCTTTGCGTAAAACCACGGGCCCCAGAGATCATCACAATTTCTCCCAAATTAAGAGTTTTTGAGGAAGCACCCGCGTTAACCCATTTTGGTGCTTCTTAGGGTTTTGTTACTAATTGTTTCGTTTTCCCCGTCCAAATTCACTTAAGAAACAGTAATTGGATTGTTAAAATTTTCGAAATTCAGCTCAATACTGTAAATTAACTAATTTTCGAGCCCTATTTTGGGAACCCTGGCGATTTGGTGAATTTTCGGCACATTTTGGTCCATAACTCGGCTCAGAAAAGACGTAGAAACTTCGGATGTGGCGCGAATCGAAGATAAAGTTGAGATACAAATTTCGTCGATTTGAAGTATACATCCAAGGTTTCGTGTTTTCGCGCTACGACTAATTTAACGCGAACTCCCATTCAACTGGTAACATCTTTCTGGTCTACCCTGTAGTTTGGGTGAACCATTTTCATTAGAAGGTACCTCAACCTCTTATTTTGAATTCCTTGTGCAGCGAGCTTCCTACCCGTCTTCCAACCGGTTGGTTGTATTGTTGGTGGATACTTACAGAACTATATTGGAAGGAAACAAGGACTCTTGCTCATGAACCTAGTTACGATAACCACTTGGATTACGTTATATACTGCAACGAGCGTGCAGACGTTGTACTTGACAGCAATTTTGATGGGTATTAGCACTGGATTGGTCGAAACTCCCAGCGGAATTTATGTGTGTGAAATATCAACGCCAAAACTGCGCGGAACGTTGGTGATGTTTGACAGCTCGGGCGTGGGCACCGGTATCATGTTATCATTTCTCATCAATTCGTTGCGGAGTTGGCGAAGTTCCTGCCTAATCTGTATGGGTTGGTGTGTTTTCACAATTCTTCTGCTAGCATTTGTAAGTGTTCGAAATCGCCCTAGAAACAGCTCGGAAAAGTTTCGTATCAGGAATCTGACAGACAATTTCATTCCGTCAGCATTAACTATATGATTACAGATACCTGACTCGCCGGTATGGCTCATCAGAAAAAGTAAAACTAAGCAAGCTATTAAAGCTCTTTGCTGGTTACGAGGTTGGGTAGAAGAATCACATGTGATCGCTGAATATGCAGAACTTAGTCAGTTTATCAGTGAATCGTCTATAAAAAGTAGGTGCACCAAGTTACCAATAAATGATTTGGAGCTTTCGCTATTACATATTATATAACATCTCAGATTCAGTCAGTGAACGCAGTGATGACGATTCAATATGGAAACAAAAGTATGAAAGTATAAGAAATGGTTTATTGAATGGACGGACATGGCGTCCATATGTCCTTCTATCGAGTTATATGTTATTCGCTACTGCCGCCAGCTTACTAGGAGCCAAACACTATATACTTGTTATATTTGGTGACTTGAACCTACCAGTCGAGCCTACATGGCTAGCTGTAAGTAAAGGCTGGTTTATTCAAATCTTTTTCAGCATTTGATATTGTAAAATCATTCTCTTACAAGTTATAATATCAATTTGGTAGTGTTTCTTGACTTTGGTCTCATGGGTGTTGCTGGATTGTATTCATTCCCCGGAATTTACAGTATGATCAACATTAGAAACTCTACTAGATTGATAGCATACAGTATGGAATACTGGAAACGGGGCATTGCAGCCATATCATACAACTTCAATTTTTGACTTGAAAAATTCAGCTTTAGCTCTTGGTTTCAGCTTTGTAGAAATATAGCTGACTTTCATATTTTTTTTGGTTGGACACTTTGATTCAAAACTTGAGATGAGTCGCAGAATTTTGAACCTCCCTTGAAATTTCGCTGTAGAAGAGAGAAGAGGGCTATCTTGTTTCTGGTTGGATGTCAGGAACGGGAACAAATCGATTCAGGGGAAAAATGAAGAAAACAAAATTTGTAAAGCATGAAATTTTTCACAAATCATCTTCTCTCAAAAAATTGAGATTTGGATTGATTTTAGGAAACCCTCCGCCTGGCACCCGCGCTTCTCATAAATTTTAGTTTCTGAATTCTGATATTAACACTGCCCAGCCTGATCCAGAGTTGGGTTTTCCTGAGCTCGTGACGTCAGTAGGACTAGTATTTGTTATTTTGTTCTTGTTGGTAATTGGTATAGAATGAACATTCAAGGTGTGGAAATCAAAATATGTTTTTCATTTATCATTTTGGTCTTCACATTGACGCAGCCTGCAGCAGGGAGAGCAGCACCCTAAACTCACGAGCGCTCCAGGCGGCACCCTCGGCCCTCTTTGGACTACTGCAAGTCTGCAAGTTCTGCAATACTAATACGTTTCTTCTCATGTAAATTAATTTTTTTCAAATTTCTCTATTCTCGACATCTCTAGTGCATATTTACATGCCACGCAGTATAACACAACCGTCATAATAATGGGGTTCTCAAAATAATTAAAAATTTCAAAAAGCCAAAAGACAGTGAGAATATCCAGTTTTTTGGGCTTTTTAAGAAATGCGGTTATCTTTCTTTCGGCCTAAGCTTTTGACTTTTCAGTGATAAATGCGGCTGATTTACAGCTTTAGTTGTTGGCTTTCAGTTGACTGCAATGCTCTGACCGGAAAAGCTTTATATTCGCGTACTTGACTTCCTCCAGAAGCGCTAGTGTCTGTAATGGAAATTGATATCATCATTATTTCATGAAGTAGAATTGAGAGTACTACTTACAATTAGGAAAAATTTTTAAGGCACTGAAAAACACATTTTTTATTTTCACCAATGTTTCGACGACACTGTCTCATTCATCTGGGTGAATTACAATACTTGTAATATTTTTTCAGGCATTTCTAGCTGTTACTATGAGATGATCATCATGTTTTAGTCAAGCTTCTGTAAATGGCCACTACAATAAACATAGAGGGCGACTCTTTTGACACAAGCGCTTCTACAGGAAGTCACATGTACGCGAATTGTTCGATTGATGCAGATAAGAAGGCGCACAAGGATGACGTGTGCTTGTAAATTGAAATTGGACGATCGAGAAAATTCTGTGTGCTTTGGGGATAGTAATAATATCTTCAATAGACTTCGACATTCTGAGAAATTGAGCTTCTTGATCTGCATCCGTCTTCATTGTTGCTGTTAATTTATCACTACAAATTGTAAAGTCTATTGTTTGTTTCTCTTTAAACACAGTTTATGAGTAGTTCAGCGTCTTTAATCGGAGCTTTCGCGTGTGTCGCTACTGTAAGACTGCTCGGGAAACGAATGTTAGCCTTGGTATCCATGATGTCCTCGTCGGTTATCTCTGTGTTTTTGGGGTTGTATATTTTGTATGAATACAGAATAAATCAACCGTGGATATTCGTAATGCTTTATATTGTACAAGGGTTTACCAACACTGTCGTCATTATAATACCTTGGATACTGATGGGAGAAATATACCCGATCAAGTAAGTCTTGTAATTCAACCTAGTGTCATCAACCAACTTCTATATCTCATTTTCCTCTACAAAAAAGTGTGCACACGTTTTTGCCTGGTAATTCATTTCTTTCGTTAGTTAATTGAACAAATATATCTGAAAGAGCCTCAGGATGTAATGAAATTTTCTGATTTTATATGTATCTGTGACTGAAATTGTATCATGCCACTTCCACGTACAGAATTGAGTTTAATGGTGGCTGTAGAAGACACTTAGGTTAAGGGGTACAATTACCCGAAGAAACAGAATCATTTATTATTTGTAGGTACAGCTTGATTCACAAGCGCGGTTTCAACCATGTGTGGATGTCGATCATTAATTATCGTTTCAATATGAACTGCCCGAATTTATTATTTTTGTTCGAAGACGGACGTTGGTTTTGAGATCATCAATGTTGCCTATAGTATTTCTACTAAGTCCTCAATTCAGCTTCCTTGCCCTGAGGTGGCAGGAGAAGTGCGAAAAGGCGATGTATTGAGGACAATATTACAGCTTTTTATTGAGTAGTGGAATGATGAATATCATTCCTGAATAATATTTGGCCATAGTAACACCGATATCGGGTACAGGAAAAATGAGATATAGGACGGTCTCCTGATAATATGTGACAATTATTTCTAATGGCTGTAATTTTAAATTTAGAACGAGACCTATGGCCGCAGGAATAACGGGCGCAACATATTATTTCATAGCTGCAATCTACGTTAAAACGTATATTTATTTTCGATCTCTGGTGACCATACCGGGAACATTTATAATTTACGGCGTTATTGGATTGATTGGTTTCTTCTACTTGTGGGTATTTATGCCAGAAACTGAAGGTAAAACGATGGCTGAAATTGAAGAATTATTCGTAGATGATGCTCGCAAATCTTGTAGTCACTTTCGAAAGAAGAAATAAATTTTGTATTCAAAGCGTTCTTGAATTTTATGGCTGTACAATATTGGAAGGAAGAAGTGTACTTGTAAATGACTAACAGATTACATAAAAGCACAATAAACACAGCCACCGAGAGCACTTTTCTTTGTTTCCAATTTCATATTGCTATAATTTTGAGAGATGCTTGCAATTTTCTTTTTCCTTTGACGAAACAGATGATGTTGATCGCGTTGGGTCAATTCCGCTGCTTCCGATCGAATCTTTTCTCTTCTCTTTCCCGTTTTAAATTACTTTTAATATTACTTACAATAACTGATTCGTTGTAACAATCTAAGAATTGTGATCGGTTCGAGAGCGCTCTTGCTTAAACTAAAATGGAGCGACCTTAATAATACTCTTTTTTCACAACCATGATTTCACATGAAAGTAAAAATACGATTATATGGACAAGCTCGCGGGAAAGTACGTATTTTACTAAACGGCTATACAACATTTGGCGACAAAATTATGAAGTCACCATTAAAATAAAATTACAAAAGTAACGAAAATTATCAATATTTATGCATACAAACGAGTTTTCGGTTGTTGTTTACTCGTCGATAGACACATTTGGCGCGGCGTCTGCGGCTTTAACCAAGTCGATAAGGAACAGTACGTCTACTTCTTGAGGAGCTTTACCGCAAAAATGTTTGGTACCGTACGCAACTTCGATCACCACTAAAAACGCGGAAGTGGTGGTGTTGTTTTTCGCCGATAAAGTTCGAAAGGTCGCATTGACGGGGCTTAAGCCTTCCACAGCCCCGGCGCTAGACTTTTTGACGCGGGAGGCAAACTCAGTTTTTGGCGCCCCTTTTTTCAAGAAATTACGCTCGTTTTTTTCAACATATTATACTTTTACTTGTATCGGTATCAAAATTAATGAGCACATGCATATAACTTAATAGGTAGGCGTAATTACTAAGTGAGTACAACTGTACGTGCCTTAAGTTTAGCAAATTCGTAGATTACATCTTTCATAACTACACTTTTCGCTATTTCGTTTTCAATCGCTATGAGAGCAAGCCCTGAAAGACGCTCTTGCCCAATTGTAGAACGAAGATACGTTTTAATGCGTTTCAATTTTGAAAAGCTTCGCTCTCCGCTAGCAACGGTAACGGGTAGGGTAAGAAGTATTCTTAACACAATGGCAGTATTGGGAGTGAAGAATTCGTTTTTTGCAATAAATTTTAATACTTCCGCCGGTGAAGTGTGCGGTTCGATGAGATTCCTCAGAGCCAACAACTCGTCGCATAATTGAAGGCCATCAATGTCGCATTCGTCGCCATCACTTAAGGCCATATGTAAGTCCTTGCAGTATTTCTCTATCTCATCTTTTGAAAAGGTTGTTAACGAGCCAATATCATAGAGAAACCGAAAAATATCTTGATGCTCTTGAAGTTGACCAAATCTTTCTTCAACGGACATGGTAGCCTGCGTCTACAATGGTAAAAAAACATTCAATCTTGAATTTCTGCTTCGGATCAACGATTGGTTCATCGGAAGCTTCGTACGAGAACATTTTTTTTTTCGTTCGACGACGTGCTGTTATTGGAAGAGGAATTTTTTTTTCAATATCCAGTAATTCCGCTAACGACTCGGCTTCACCAATAATTTCCTCAAACTTTTCATCAGAACGACAATTTTTCAAAAAGGTCAACGTACTTTTAAGCATGTCGACAGCCTCAGAGTCATTCATGTTGATGTTTTGCAGCATTTTGCTTACTAAATTGGTTTGATTTAGAAGTAAGTGCCACAAAACAGTACAACAACAAAATGAAAATGTCGAGATCCTCTCAGCTAATGACTCAGCCTCATATCTAATATTGGCTTCAAAGGTCTCATCTTCGCTAATTTCTACCAGAGCGTCGTATATTTCTTCGGGGTTGTAACGGAATGTACGAACAGCATCAATACGACTACACCACCTGGTGCTACTCACTCGTTTCACGAAATATTTTCCTGCTAAATGTTTCATTAGAATTCCCCAACGTCGAGTTGAAGCACTTGAAAAGTTGAAAATATTATCAATTGTGCTGAAATATTTGATTCCCTCTTTAGAAGATTTTGCAGCGTCGTTGACAACTAAATTCAAACTATGCGCGTAGCATGGGACGTAGAAGGCACGGCTATTTAGATTGAGAATGCGGCGCTGCACCCCCGATGATTTCCCCTTCATATTCGACCCGTTGTCATAACCTTGACCGCGCATGTTATTTAAAGGTATATTGTACTTTTGAAGCACTTCCAGAATGTATTCAGTCAATGCTTCCCCAGTTGATATTTCAGCAGGAAAAAACTCCAAGAAATATTCGCAAATAGTATATTTCATGACAAGGTGCGAAAGCGACGTTTTGAGTGACGAGTTCGGTGTAGTTGCGACGCGAGTCACTCGAGTCGCCCTTGTCTTGGAAGATTTTTTTTATAACGACGGCTACGAGTGTGCGTTTTTTGTTTTGTCGTCAACTCGTCACCCGGTCGCCGTTGCACGCAATTTCTCCTGCTGCTAACATAGAACATTATCACCCACTATCGATATGGAGCAATGCGGCGCAGCTGGTAGTGCAACGGCTTGCGAAGTCAGGAGTGCGTGGTTCGAGCCCCGATCGCGGAGACAAAAAAAAAATAATAAAGAGAAAATGGCCGTCAAGAATGGAGCAGGCAGAAAAGTGTGAAGTCAGGGTGGTAATGTAGCAAGCGGGCGGTAAAATGAGAGAAGACGATAGAAAAGTAAATAGACGACCTGCAAAGTAGATGAGTTCTCAAACAGCTACTTTCGCACCTAAAATCGACCAACAAAAAACGCACTTTTGTAGCAGGAGTTATAAAAAAACTATTTCTAGCAATAAAACGAAGGATAATAGACATTTGTTCGATTCTGCTGACATCAGGAGTACAATCCACAATAATAGAATAATATTTGGCTAACCTCAATTTGTCTAATATATGATTACGAATATTTTTCGCAAGAAGGTTAATAAGTCCATTTTGAATATCATGACTGAGATAGTGAACTCGAGTCTCTCTGCTCTTGATTTTACGCAGGTGTTCGGCCATAATATTGTCGAATTTCGAAAGTAATTCTACTGTTTTTAAAAAGTTTCCATTATTTTGTTGAAACAGTACGTCAGAACTCCCTCTAAGGGCTAAACACTGCTCGCCAAGAAATATTATGATAGCTAACAACCGTTCGAGGACAGCTTTCCAACGGTCCGTCTCTTCCTCTAAAATTTTCTGTATTTCGGAGTGCACAGTTGTACAAGTACGTAGTCTAGTTCGTAGTTCTACCCAGTCAGTGACTGTATATGAACAGGACTTCTTTCATGTTTCTCCAATCCCACGTACAAATTTTTCCAATCTTTATAACTTGTAGTTGTTAGAGATATCAAATTATTGCTAAAAAGTTTGCAGCAGAAACAGAAAATTGCATCAGCACTCGTCGAATACATTATCCACGATCTAACAACAACTTCTCCATTCTTCAATTTTCGTTGGTTACATTTTGGCGAAAATCGACGACCATGGCCATCAATTGGGTACTCGAAATCTAAATCTACACTCGTTGGTCCATTAGTAACTAAAATTACTCGCACAGCGTCAGGAATCCCATTCGGCCAAATAGCGGGGTCTGTACCAAGTTCCAACTGCCGGGGGCTACTTTCGTATTCATGTAGGACACTATTTTCGGGCTCAACGTTATTTGTATCATCATTTCCTTCATTAGAATCACTGTTTTCTTCGAAAAAAAATTCCTCTTTGACTGTCGTTTCTACGCTAATCGGAATTTCTATATCGGATTCCCGATAGTAAAAGATAAAAGAAAACACTTTTCGTCTGTATGATAACTTTAGCTGCTTTATTCATTCTTTTGGATACTATATAATCCTTAGGCTTCGGAACATTGTCTGCGAGTGTTCAAGTTACACAAGTTACATTCCTAATATCTATATACATACGAAGTACGAGATACTCGCATTCGCGACACTCCAGAGGAGGACGAGAAAAAGAAAATGAAAGTGAAAGGTCGGAAAACAAAAAAAAACAAAAAAAATAGAAATGAAAAAAAAAAGAAAAAAGAAAAAAAAATCAGAAACTTCTAAAAAGGTCTAAAATTGGGGGGTTAAAACTTAATAAATAGATAAAAGAAAAGGAGAAAGTGGTTATAAATAAATTAATGAAAGAATTGTATGTGTTTCAACAACTTAGAATTAATGGTAGGCGATTTAAAAAAACAACATAATCGTTAAAATAGAGGGATAACAAGAGAATATAGAATAAATTAAAAATGAAATAACTTAATAGTGGGTAATAAAATAATAAAGTTTCAGTCTTCTTCATTGGAGGAGAGATCATACGTTGATGGAAATTTTTCCCGGTGTGTTACTCCAAATTGTGATGGTTCTTCAGGAGAAGGGCTAGGTGTATTTTGACACAGAAAGTTGGAGATTTCTTTTTCTTTTTCTTGAATTCTCCAATTGACTTGAAGGATCTTCCTTTTGATTGCATTTCTTTTGCGACTTGCCTTCCCTCGACGATTTTTGGTTTTCCTCAGTTGTCGTTTTTCGCGTTCTTCTAGGGAAATATATGCTTTTGCAGACTCCTCCCTTTCCATTTCCTCACATACACGTTCTATGTATGGTTGTTCGTGGTCGGACTGTTGTGGGAACCCTTTTCTGTTGAAGTATTGCAGTTTATAACTGCACAACCCACCATGATGATCAATAAAGAAATCAGAAAATTTTCGTATTTTCTACCAAAATTACCAAAATAAGTAGAGATGAAGAATTACTAGTCAAGTCGCAGGTGTGATAAAAGCGAGAGCCATACCGCGAAGTTTACAAGTCTCGAACCAAAATGGTGGCCTAGCATACCTATGTGTAACTACAGAGCCCTACCTCTACTATCAGGCCGAAAAACTGTATATTTGGCAACACGGCGTTCCGTCCGTGTTACCACAGTATCACGTTCGTAACTGATAGTAATTGATTGAATTTTCCTAAGATTTTCCTTTGAATTTTCGTTTTATTTTGTGATTTGTGAATGAGTTGTCATCCGAGAACTATCCAGAGAAGGAATCATCATCTTAAATATTCAAGGTATGTGAGATATGACTTCATTAATAGTTTATTATTGTATTAAATGAAAGAAAATCGGTAATAAATATTTTCTCGTTCGCTAAACCCTCTACTCACTGCACTGATAAGATTGTAGATGTTCATTTTTAATTAAAGATGCCAGACAGGTGCTCCGCGACTAATTGCAAAAGCAATTACAATAATACGGGCACTTATGTGTCCCTATTCCAGTTTCCTAAAAATGAAGAAGAGCGGCAAAAGACTGAAAAATTCCTCATAACACGCATAGCTGCGCCTGTATCACGTAATCAAATCTCCGACGGCTACGATCAGCTGTTCGCAACGTTGTCATGTTGAGTTGTTCGGCCTGATAGTAATTTGATACTGACTTCGACCATGCATTAATGATAGACGCGCGTTCAGACCAGAACTTGAAGCGACAGTAAAATCGTTGCGTGACGTCAGAGTCGGGCAGTACGTATATGGTGTAGTCGGTACATACGCTTTAAAGTTTAAACGCTCGCATATTTTTTGCTTGTCAATGAATAATAGAAAAAGTTTGGACTGGAGCAATATTATTATTGTGAAAGACATCAAAATTTTTTACAGACCTGCAAAATACAAAATGGGAAAAACTACTAAGCCTATTGGTTCATAAATAAAGTTGTATTATTGCAAACATTTCGAACTCTAATTTTGATGTTTCTTTCATTGAGTAAAGCGGCATAATAATGGAATCGGATTGTAAAATATTTGTGGAGGATCAATTTCATTAAATTATAAATATGATTTTCTCCCTGCTAAAGAGTATGCGAGGGCGCACGCGAGGTGAACTCGAAAATTTTTGAATCTCCACGGGGTAGAGATTTGCACGCGCACACAATGGTGAATGGGGGGGGGGGGGGCACTCGCAAAATTTCAAATTAGGGGTTAGGGTAGAGTAAAGACATGAAACATGTCAAAAAATACAAAAAGAATGATTGAAAGGCATGCAGAACTAACTCAAACAGTATTTTTGGGTTGTAACATAATAATTAAATGTTTTTCAAGATTCTCTTGAGTAAAATTGTAACGGCGGTCGGTCAGTATTAGTTTATAGGCGGAGAACGTTCTTTTTAGATGTCTACAGAGGTGATGGGTGCAAATGTGTTCAGCCGATGGTAGTATGAAAACAAAGTATCATTTTTCTCTTTTCTCGTTGATTTTACCATATAATTGAGGTTTAACCTCTTTTCTTCGGTATTTCCAAACTGGTGGTCAGGGATTAGGTTCTTGTTTTCCACTATTCCCAGTAAACTCCTCATGTAAAGCTTCTCAAATAGTTTAGAAAATACTGAAAGCAGGGATATTGGATGATACGAGCTCGGTATTTCTGGCGGTTTACCCTCTTTAGGAATCATGATTATTCTCGCTAGCTTCCACTGTTTTGGTACATATTGCAGTCTCTGAACTACATTATATAGGTAGGTCAACATTACCAGGCCTTTGCGTGGCAGCTTTTGTGAAATACGAGCCGTAATTTGATCGTGCCCAGGTGCACAGAGGTACTTACATTTTTGACATGAATTTGAAAGAAATTCATTAAAATATATTTGCAAACAATGTATTAAGATTTGCGGAAACAAAAAGACTTTCATTATTAACACTGAAAAATTGAAATATCAAAATAGTTGCTATATCTATTTACTGTGGTAAGGTAGATTTTTGAATAAATTCCGATTTCATTTCGTGTCAAAAAATAAAATAAAATAGTGTCGTCCCATAATTGGCCTTATTGGCTGTCGGACGGCACTTTAAATAAATAAATAAATAAACATACTATAGTACAAATAAAGGATTACTTACGTTATACATTTTGAAAAATAAACAACCGAACTTTGAGTGTCGGAATCATTGTAACGCAATCCGTTCACATACCTATATTATGTGAATTCTATACATTACATCCTCTTTATAACAAGAATTCTCGCTATCTGACGTCATAATACAAAAAAAGAAAAAATTCCTTCCAACATTTACGATGACTGGCCGCTCAGGAACTTTGCTGATAAGGACCGGTGTTATCGTCCCTTAAATAAATTGAATTTTGGTGACCCGAGCTTGTAGCTGTTGTTGGACTTAAGATTGGAAATGGTTAAGCAATAGGTTTCTTCTGGAGCCTAAAAACAACCCAAAAAACGTTAACGAGGAAATATTCTTCAGCATACTTTCTGGAGCTCACGAGCGAAAGTTGCGTCCCTTCGCGTTTCCACCCCCAATCTTCTGCTTCAATATCATTCCCCAACCATATTTGTACTTGGCAGTAAACACGGAAGCTGTGCTGCTTGGCGGCGCCGGTAGTTGGGCGTAGCGATCTTAAATCACTTGAAGATGTTGAGCCAAGTCTTCTGAATTGTTGGTACCAGAATGAATTCAAGCTCCTTTATTACCATGAAGGCCAGCAAATTCAACTTCGGCCTTTCAAGATTCCTTGTAGAGAAATATGTAGCAAGCACTTTCCAAATCTCCTTTCGAAAAAATTTTGTGCAGACTAACTTTTCCCTTGTGGTAGATGGCTGATGTGATGTCGCAACCGGTAAATACATGGGAAATAAATACTGAATCTTTAATGTGCGCACTCTGTTCGTGTATAATTTCGCTCGAATTAATGATTTCTCTCTGTTTATCTCTTCCGGGGTTTAAAAAGAAAATTTCATTATCTTTTTCGGCAAGGGCAGTAATTAAAACTAAAAGGTCAACGTCTTTACCGACAATAACCACACATTCCTCCGTGTTGGCCTTCACTTCTATACATATCCCTCCTTACAATGAAGATATCTACGTCATCAGGGGCTGTTTGGACGTACATCTGGTGATTTTCGAAGGTTTTGATCAACATTTCTATGAACCTTGTCTTGTTTGTTCGGCTCCCCAAGAAAAGGTCTTGCAAGCTACTTACTAACAGGCGTGTTTTCTTGAAATACGATGTTGGGAAACTGTTACTTGTACCGACGACTCCATTCAGCTGCCTTAATGCTGTCATTTTGATAGCCGTTGAAAACCACTGATATATTTTGGTCTCTCCCGTAATTCATTTCGACGTATTTGAGGTACAAGCCGCATAAACTTCCGTACGTTTGATTTAGTGGCCACCAACGCGATGGAGCAGAAAGCCACCATCCAGGACGTAATGAGAGTCTGGGCCTTTTGAGAGGCTAATTTCGGTAGAGGTCGGAAAAATGGAGCTCCAATTTCTTTTACCTCAAAAATGTTGGTACCGTACGCAACTCAGCGGGGGCTTGATCCTTCCCGTTCCTGTAAGAGACAACAACACTACCTAACGTCCTTTTTAAACAGCCAGAAAAGACATGAAACATGATCTTTATTCATTTGGCTACACCAGAAAATCAATCATGAGGTTAATCGTGGGCGAGCCCGCTGCTTTTTATATAGTGACACATTTGGCGCGGCGTCTGCGGCTTTAACCAAGTCGATAAGGAACAGTACGTCTATTTCTTGAGGACCTCCAATTTCTTTTACCGCAAAAATATTGGTACCGTAGGCAACTTCGACCACTACTAAAAACGCGGATGTGGTAGTGTTGTTTTTCACCGATAAAGTTCGAAAGGTCGCATTGACGGTGCTTGAGCCTTCCATGGCCATCACTATCTAAAAAACAAAACCAAATAATTTCATTCTCGAATTTTTTTTCAACTTTAGGAAAATTTAACATTAGGAAAACGGGATCTCCTAACCTGTTTACCCTGTGGTATTTCCATTACTCCTCCTCGCTTTATTTGGGAAGACTCTTTACTAGCAAAACATCTGAATTGTTTTGTCGACGAAAATCTAACAGTAGGAAAACGGGATCTAACTGTACGGTACGCTTAATAAACAAAAACTACTCGCCACAAATATGAACTACGACTAATCATATCCCTATTGACAAAAATCGACGGTTTCTGGTGGAAATTTTCTCTTGTTTCATTACCTATTTTATTTTTTCAATACGATCCCCATTTGCCCAGCGAGATTCATCGAACGAGCTGTTGCTTACAGGCCTTTGATTTGAAATTTTATATTGGGCTCAGACTCGAGCCAACGGGGCACATTATGGTGATGTACCTTTTACTCACTTTTCTTTTTTTTTAATGGATAAACTCTGTCTCCCCCAATTTCTGGTCGACTCAAAATTCATGCCCGACGGAATGGTTGAAATTAATTGCATCTAACTTGATTATTGTAACTTCTGTGTTGATTATTATTCAACTATTATAACTAGAGACCGGATTTTTTGGCATGAATAATGAAAAATTTGGCGCTGAAAATCGAAAATTTGACATTTTTTGGCAGAAACAAAAAAAAAAGAAAAAAAACAAATACAAAAATACAAAAAGAATGATTGTTTGAGTTGTAACGTAATAATTAAATGTTTTTCAAGATTCTCTTAAGTAAAATGATTGTTATCAGTATAAAAACACCAATGCGCTTGTTGCGCACGGTGGTCCGTACGCCACGATGAAGAGGTAATAGGAACCTGTCGGCTCCGAAGGCTCCTGAACGCCTCGGGCGGAGGATCGGCGTTACGCGACATTATAAAGAAAAAGTCTCTTTCGGTGTATAACAATGTACGTTTATTTCGATAGTAATTTGACGGCAAATGAATGAAAGAGAAAGGGAGAAGAACGGTTGACTGGAATTAAAGACTGAAAAGAAAGCTGGAGAGTGATCGGCCGGTGCTACAAAGTTGAGGGGGGAGAGAAGACCAGTCCCGCGGACACCGCGGAGGCTAATCGAGAGGATACGCTGTTATACCCGCGGACACCGCGGCGAGCAACAGAATGAAGTTCGGAGAGGAGAGTGGATCAGTCCCGCGGACACCGCGGAGGCTAATCGAGAGGATACGTTGTTGTACCCGCGGACACCGCGGAGGCTAATCAAGAGGATACGCTGTTGTACCCGCGGACACCGCAGTGAGCAACAGAAAGGAAGTTCGGAGTGAGATAGGAAAGCTAAACCGTCTCCGCCAATGATCTGCAACGTTCTTAATGTGTTCGTGTGTGCAAATCTCTTCATCAAACTCAACTTCATCTTGGTCGGACATCTAGACAACATTCACATCCAAATTGTGAACAAGAATACCAAAGCAATTGAAATCTTACAAGAGGATAGTGTGGAGCTTGATGATAATAGCGGAGACGTAACAAAACGATATCCGGTAACGAACGATAGTAACCCAGGGTGTCTCCCAGGTCAACTAAGTCAACTAAGTCAAGTAAAGTCAACTTTTCTATTCGTAGGTCAACTAAAAAGTCGAAAAATGCATAATTTTGTGTAAAGAATGTTTTTCACATGTCTTCCTATATGCACAATATCAAGGTATAATCAACAAACTTCACACTTTTCTCAATTGAATATTAATTCTTGCAAACGAATAAAAAAATACCGAAATTACGATATTAGTTTGGAGGGGGGGGGGGGGGGGGGGGTTGATATTTTTTCGGGTCAAATAAAATATCGAAAAAAAGGTCAACTATTTCCATTTTTCAATTCTGGTAGACACCCTGTAAACGTATACCTAACTTTTCTAGTCGTAAGAGTGATCGTGATCAAATGAGTGTTGCGTTACCTGCCCAAGTTATTCGTACATTTCGATAACTTTCGCTTCTATCGTTACCTCACTTCACAGTTACTTAATTCCTTTCGTTACAGTTCCGTTATTATCATCACGCGCCCTTAAGTAAGTACAACTTTATCGCGTGGAGAGATACATACCTTCAACAAGTGGCAGTGGTACAAAAATTCGACAATTAACGGGCGCAAAACAAACTTATCAGACGACGGAAAATAAGGATTATGAAAATTATTACTACAGTGGTCAAGAATTTAACTAACAAAACTCCTCGGCAAGGTCGGCACCACAGGAATCATGATAATTGAGATTGAAAAAATTACAGAAGAACCAGAGTCTAGAGAAGCACTGATCAAAAATAAAACAATAGAAAATACGCGCGGAAGTACGCAACATGATGATCAGTGTTACCACAAATTGTACTAAGGAACTTATACTGGAAAAAGGGTTTAAGTTACATTTTATATAAATCATACTTCCACTCACATATTCTGTTTCTTCAATATGAATCATATTCTTTGAGAGGACGATAGGAAGAGGATGTTTTATCCTTTGATGGCGTAACATATTTTTTTTGGAACTGTCACGGACATCACAACATTCCTGTATGACACCACCACATGCAACTTTTTAATGATAAAGAGTTATTTCAATAATTTAATACACTATTGCCCACAAACTCACAAAAATCTCAGTTTCCTTCAGCTTCCGTTTTGCTTTTGAGCCATAGAATTTTTTCTGAAATCAGAATCCTTCTGCAAACGAGTAGAACAGAATTTTACTTCCTCCGCGGTACCTAGTTTGAAACCGAATTCTGATCCCAACGCAGGACCCTCGATCATATTTTTAACAAGAATGTCAATTTTTTCATCAATATATTATGATGCGAAGAACTTCATAAAATTCTCTGAAATATGTGTAGATGGTTGCATTAGTAGTAGAGTACTATTATGTACATACATGCGCAAAAAATACTGACTATATATTTTTGGTTACTTAGTTCTTTGTTTATTATGGTTCTCATTTTCTCGTTGATTAGAGTATCTATGCGTGATAATAATACTGAATCGGGAGACAATTTATAATAGGTGTTCTAATTATTTACTTACTGGTCGTGTTAGCTATTGAATTCTGACTGCAGGCGTGAGCGGATTCAGCGTAGTTTACCCAAGCTTCGAGGGTCGCGTTACCTAAGACAACAAATGAAAGTCAACTGTGAAAAAATTGAATTTTTTACACGTTTAATATCTATTTTCTAACCTGGTCGTGCAAAGAACAATGTAACAATATTGTATTAATTTAAAATTATTGTTAATGGAATAAAAATCACTATACCTAAAATGTTGGCAGTTGAATAGATTTCTAAAAAATTGAGAGTGGAAATTTGTGAACTTCCAAAGTGACAAGTGGTAATAATTCTGTCAAGATGTACTTCTCTTGAAGGACTATTTCTTACAAACAAAGATGATGAACATATATTTAACCTCTTGCTATATCTTTCAGCGTATTTACAGTTTCTAAGCATAAATTAAGAGTACAAACTTTTTTTGGAGTTAGTGTATGGTACAGGTGTGTTAGTATTTTCTAAAGCTACAATTAATTGCATCTTATTTAACTCATAATAATATTTAAAATCTTCAGTTTGCGTGAAATTTATTTACAGGATAGCTCTCGGAAGAGCTACTTTTAATCAAATTTACAAACGCTTGAGCCATAATAATTATCGCTTTTTATCATCCCGGGTGCAGACACTGACAAAAACCTTGAAAAAATTTGATTGTAGGATTTCAGAGAAGACGAGAGAGAAAAATGCAGATGTGAGCAGTTGAACAGCCAACAGGCAACAGATGTTGGAGCGCTAGTGTACCCATTTATAGACAATGTACGCGTATGCATTTCCAACATTGTGATTATATTCAGTAAGGGTACCAATCTTTTCACTTTGTAAAAAAATAACACACAATTGAATGTTTTTCAAATACACTTCCGGAGAATATACTCGGGCAGGTGACGTCACTGTCACCCGTCGATTAAGAACACAATATTTGAATTGCCTTCTGGTAATCCCTTTAGCTTTCTCTACTTTCCCCTCACTTTTTTCAGGGAAACCCGTAAGATCTGTTCTTCACAGCGATCAGTAGGAAAACAGAACCTAAAAAGTGAACATTGACGGTTTTCACCGAGATAAATAACAGCGTCTATTTTGAATCTACTAGCTGGTAAGTTTGAGTAGTCAGGCTGCTTATAAGGACAAGACCGTTGCTTGCGACATGCATTGCATTTTTTGATAACGCTGTAAACAATAACATTTTAAATACTTTTTAAAAATTGTATGTATCAGGTTTTCTATCTTTGATTTTGCGTCTTCAATTCCCTTCTGCGGTTCTTTAGGAAGTTGATCTGAGAAAGAAAGACTGTCTCATCATCAATACAAAGACACAAATGAGAGTATTTTATTCTTATCTTTCAAATTAATACAAGATATTGTTGTATTTTATAGGGATCATCTTTATCGCGTCCAACACTTATTAGCTGAAATATTTATCCTGTAAAAAATTTCAAAATAGAGCTTGCTTACAGAATTTTTTCTGAAATCAGAATCCTTCTGCAAACAAGTAGAACAGAATTTTACTTCCTCCACGGTACCCAGTTTGAAACCGAATTCTGACCCCTACGCAGGACCTTCGACCATATTTTTAACAAGAATGTCATTTTTTAAATTAATATATGATGCAAAGACTTTCATAAAATTCTCTGAAATATGTGTAGATGGTTGCATTAGTAAAAGAGTGGTATTATGTACATACATGCGCAAAAAATACTGACTACCTATATATTTTTGCTTAGGGTAGACCGGGGCTAAAATCGGACAAGAGGTTTTTTTTTTTCTTCATCACCACTAATGGGTTGATCTTATTCCACTTCCAATAGTATCTTTGTATACTTTGAACATTTCTTGTTCTTTTTCATTAAAAATGAGATGATTGGATGTTCTAATTCGAAGTTATTCTCAAGTTTATCCGTTCACTAATTACCCCACTTCATCTTTGTTTCCAATCCATTAAAATAACCTTCGATTGCGGTAGGAGCTTCGTCACTGGGTGATTTGATCGTTGCCAATTCGGTCAACCTCGCAATTTTCCGATGTGGCGGGGAGTCACCACCGAACTCATTTTCTGAGTCGGTAAGATCGTAATTCATTTCCGATACGTTCAAAACTGTTTTATAAGTATGCTCAAGCTGATTAATGTAGCGATCGATGCGCTTTATTACTTTTCTTACGTTGTCGCTCTTCTTCTTCATCGTATTCACCTGGCTTTGAATGGCCATATTTAAATCGATGAATGCTCAACAACAGGATAAAGATATCTCAGTCGTCTTAGCCTGGAAGGAGAAAGGTGAACGACCAGTCTGGCAGGATATCAGCTCGCAGTCAGTAAATTTAAAGATTTTATGGTCACAATGGGACTCGCTTCAAGTAGAAAATGGAATTGTTTACCGGATCTGGGAAACAACAGATGGCAGATCACACCGGCGCCAACTACTGATACCTGAAGCACTTGTTCCGGATGTCTTGAAGAGTGTTCATGATGACGCATCTGGTAGCCATCTTGGAATAACAAAAACATTGGCCAAGATTTGGGAACGGTTTTACTGGCCAGCCTGTAGAAGTGATGTAGAGGATTGGATTCAATGTTGCAGAGCATGTAATGCCAGTAAGGGGCCCAATACTAGGGGCCGGGCTAAGATGCAAATCTACAATGTGGGATACCCTTTTGAACGGATTGCGGCAGATATCTCAGGACCATTTCCAGAAACTGACCAAGGTAATCGTTATATTCTAGTGGTAGGAGATTATTTCAGCAAATGGATGGATGCTTACCCACTGCCAAATTGCGAAGCCGTCACTGTTGCAACAGCGCTGGTGGAAAACTGGATTTCAAGGTTTGGAGTACCTCTGGAGTTACACTCAGACCAGGGAAGAAACTTTGAATCCCAGGTATTTGGAGAAGTGGCTAAGCTGATGGGATTGAGGAAAACTCGTACAACACCACTCCACCCACAATCTGATGATATGGTCGAGAGGTTCAACAAAACAATAGACCAATTCCTATCCAAAGTAATTGATAGTGACCAGCGGAATTGGGACAAGCTACTTCCATTGTTCCTGCTAGCCTATCGGTCTTCAATCCATGAGAGCACCAAGGAAACACCTGCAAAAATCATTTTTGGAAGAGAACTTCGATTACCGTGTGATTTAGAGCTGGGCACCCCTCCACAGCCACCTCAAGAAGTCAAACCATTTATGCAAGAACTGAAGAACCGACTTAAGCAGGTACATGAGCTGGTCAGGGAAAATTTAGAAGTTGCTAGCGACCGGATGAAGGCACGCTATGTTCTGACACCAGTTGTGACGTTCTACCAGTCACTGAATATCTCTTGACGCCAATAATAAAGAACAATTACGAAAACCGAGCTTTATTACTGGTACCGCAAGTACAACACTTCTAAACACCGTTAAACTGTAACACAATCGCGTTAAAGAACGAGAACACGTTAACTATCGCTTTTAAGATTACAACTGAATCCATCGATTGAATTCGTAAGATCCAATATTAATTACGGGTGAAGCTTCTGACGATACAGATTACCTAGCCAGCCAGATAGAGTATTGAAAGAGGAGCTTAAGGAGTGCAGTGTAGGAGGAAATATCTGAGTTCCCCAAAATATTGCAAAGTATTCCAAACGAAACTAAATTAGTACAAACTAACAAAGATTGACCACTAACCGTATCGGAGGACATCTCCTGATCTTGATCAGTCATGGAAGAGAAAATATGAAAACAATAATAATAAATCAACAATTTTCTGAAGTTACATCGTGACGAACATTCGAATACACGACAAAACGATATTAATGGTGGACTTCCATACAAGCGAAAGCGAGAAATATAATCTTAACAAAGCGAAGGAAAGGGAATGTAAAATGAAGGAAATCTGGAATTAGTGCTGTCAGCAGATTTAAAATAGTTGGTCTGGCGGTAATAAGAGTACAGTTTCAATGCTTCGATCATACAAGATCGAAGTCGAAAATTGGGCTATGAACCTATCGATATTACGGATCATGGTGTATTTTCGACACCGGTCATCATACTAGCCTACTACACGTAGCCTATCAGACTGCTATAAACACGTTTGCCAGATGACATTTTACAAAAGTAGTTTGGTGCATTAAAAATGTATCATGCATTGCTTGGAAGAATATTACACGTACGATTTTCACCCCAAGACTGTTCAATGTTTACCCCATTGCGATCCGCTTTTTACCCCTCAACTTCCATCGCTTGTAACTCATATTGAACCTTTTCACAGATTTCAAGTAGGTATGTGAGAAGAAAGCTGATGAAATTTCCTACTCCATAATATGTCAACTTCTTCCTAGTAACGGTCAATTTAAAAAATAATGATGTTTTTATTAAAAAAAAATTCGCATCTTGTAATAGCTAAAAGGGGAAATTTTTTTCCAATTTTTTTTTTGAATTTATAAGTAGAAACCACAGATTTCAATACTATATGGTACTAGATAGCTAACTCACAGTGAACGTATACGAGCGGGTGTGAAGCCGACTAAGACGTAAGGGGGGAAGCAACGCTAGGAGCACTCGCTAGGAGCACTCGTATGAGAAGGTGGCAAGGAGGACACGGATGTAATGTATTCTCATGGGACAAACTAATTTTTTCAGTCGATTTTTCTCAAAATCTACCGCGAAAATTTTCTTTGTGAAGCAAACTTGATAAAGGTTATTCAACAGGTAAGGAAAGTGTGTTGCGCAGATTGCGCAAAATACTAAAAATACAAAGATTAGACAGTTGCGCAGATTGCGCACTTGCAAGTATGCGCAATAGTACGTGGAGGTTTGCGCAAAAATGTAAGATGGTTGCGCAGTAGTATATAACAGTTGCACACTGATGCACAGAATACCTAAAAGGATCAAACTTGGTTTAAGAACAGTATTAGATCAGTGAATAGTCTTTATTCTTCAAAAGATCAGTACATAATAATCATACTGCCCACTCTGGGCTCCTTATATAGGGCTCTTTCAGCTGTGAGTGCGACTCTATTGTTGTCGTTCGGTTTTGCATCACTGAACGGATCACTGTACGGGGAGGGGGGGGGGGGGAATTCGTTCACTTAGTTTCTTCGCTGACTTATAGGAGCGCTATCAGTCTGTTGGAACTAGGTTTGCGACATTTGTTAATATCTCAAAAAATTCAGAGAAGCCTGAAGGAAAAATGTGAGGGAGAAAATGATATAGGTACGCTTTGTTTTTTTGAGAAAAATGTACAATTTGCTTGTGTGTTTCAATATTTACGCGCATCGGGTCACTTGCGATCGCTTGCCGGGAACATCAACGAATACGTTCGTGATGTGGCGGCGTTCCATGGATACGTACAATTCGGGTTATCTTTATTGAAATAGCTTTTAATAATCAACATTTGTCCGTCGACAAGAATATAAATTAAATGATAAAATTTAATTTTTAGGGAAAACAATACCATATTGAAAGCTAAGTTACCTAGTTAAAAAATTATGTTCAGGTAGGCAGAATTCAGAAAATCTCTTTAGTAAGAGTACTGGTTTCAGAATAATGTTTAAAATTAATTAAAAATACAATAATACATAGGCCTACCAACTTTACTGATTAAAAAATAATGTTAACTCATTAAATTTCTGACGCTCACTTATTTTATTTTGTTCGTTATGATGCTTGGCGTAAGCGTACAAACGAATTTTTAAAAAAGTAGCGCAAAAACGCTTTTTCAATTGTACACGGTGACTTGGGCCACCTAAGTCCTCTGTTTCACAAATGTGCATATCATTAAAGATTCGTCACGCCGCACTCTCGGTAACTGCGCTACTCGCAGAGAGGTTTGGCAGGTGTAGGTATATTAGGTAGCAGGACGGTTGATGTTATCATCTTCCGAGCTACGACATGTCGTTAGCACACAATCGGAACTGTGAACTTTTTGTTGATTCAGTGTTTATCATTGCAATCTCAGAAGTATTGTTGTATTTCGTGAGCTGTACCACAGTACAGTCTTAAGGCCGGTCCACACTTGCGCGCCAAGCCCGCGCTGCGCGAGCAATGCAACAAGAAACGCGCATGTTTGATCCGCCGTTCGTTAGGTGTGGACGAGTAGGCGCACGAATTGCGCGTGAACTGCGGCGTTGCAATACTGCCGCGCGACGAACCATTTCTTGTCGGTCGAGACGAACACAGAGAGATTCGTGCGCGATTCGATGCACAGTGTGGACGTGAATTTAGGGCATTCGTGAATTTCAACACGCGAAGAGGTGCTCGCCGTGTTGTTGAGAAAATGTCGGGTAAAAAAGATGCAAATTCGTGGGCTGACGACACCTGCATTTTGTTGATTGACGAATATCGGTCGAGGCCCATCCTCTGGAATCCACAGGACGTCAATTTCTATCGAAAAATTTTAAAATATGATGCGTGGGTTCAAGTTGTTGGTGTTTTGAGTCGAGAAGTTCCGGAGTGTCAAAAGAAGATGACATATAGGCGAAAAAAAGCACGTACCAAATCAACTTCTGGAACAGGGACAGGTAAGCTGATAAGCAATTTCATTATTAAAACACTTTCATTCAATTTATACACTCTCTTTTACTTCGCTTTCATTCTGAGAAAATATAATTGCTAGAACCGAGAACAAGTATTTATTGTATATAAAAATAAACAATATAATTGAGAAAATACGTATCCTAGTAACCTAGTAATGTATGCAGAAGATCAGATTCAGCTTGACCCATCTTACGCCAAGCCTTCGTTATTGCGTTGTTTACCTCCTGTAGAAGTTCTTTTGGAGGTTTTGCAAATACCCTTCGGACGACCTCAATCATTTCAATAAGTTGCTGAATGAGTAGTGGGAAACACAAGATTTCCTCTCCCGTTCGCTCATTGTAATTCTCGACCCAAGAATCTATTGCAGAAACGAGTTGCGATAACTGCGCCTGTTACTAGGATTAGATGCTCTGCACGCGCTTCTATCGACACTGGCGAATCAGAAGAAGGGTAGAAGGATGGCTTCTTGACTCGGATAGGTTTCGTGTCTTTACAACCTATTACCTGTGACGACGAACTTTTTAATAGTAGTATTTCCTAATCTGTTCTTTTTACTTTATTACCAAGTACTTAATTTGAAAAGGCAAAATTTATGTTGCTTAATTTGTGTGGTACTGTTCTAATTTTTTACTTCTTTTTTATTCAAACTAATTAATTATAGAGATTATTTGTATACGAGGTTACAGAGAAGAACGTAATCATTATACTGCTGGTATCTTAATATAATCCTGTAGAACTTCTATCAGTGCGGAACAAACTTCTGGAATTATCAATGAAATAGCTTGTTTTGAAATTCGAAATGTGTACTGTAGGCTTGAGTAGGCATCTCCAGTGGCCAAAAATTGTAAAGTAATGGCAAGTCTGCAATTAATGTAGGTATACATTCACTACAAAATAAGTCGATCAAGAAATGCACAACTATATGAAAAAATACTTACCTATCTTGAACTGAAATTGACTCTCGCATGTAAGTATCTTTCTTCACAATTTTTGGTCCAATTCTCCCCAATAAATCTTCAAAACATGAAGAACTCATTCTAGTAAAATTCTTGTACTGCCCACTAATTTCGTGAAACTTTAAATCAGAAATCAATTCTCCACCATTCCGTTTCTTGTACAGTGCCGTCCTCCACCACCTTCGCTTTCGTCGCTCCATTTTCCCACCCACACCATACGCTAAAATAACTACTGCTGCAGCAGCCCTTAACAAATCCAACTCAGCATCCTCCATAATTATTCGAAAATTTACAAAATTTGAACGCGGAAAACGTGGGCTGAATAAATGCGGTCAATTACAGAGAATATTTTCAATCATCGATATTCGCAAACCGGACATCCGCGCTGTTTGCGAATCTCCGGTTCGTTGCAAATTTGTTCCGTGTTTGCAGTGACAATTTTTACCTGCAAACGCGCGTGCAATGCGCGTTTCTTGTTGCATTGCTCGCGCAGCGCGGGCTTGGGGCGCAAGTGTGGACCGGCCTTTACACATATCTATCTTACCCTTACTCAGAGCGTAACAATGATCCTGGTTCTGCATTAATAACCTGTCAACACAAGTTCCACATTTCACTTTATTCTTCCTCTTTAAAATTTTAACGCAACAAACCCTGCTATGTAGTATAGAATGAATTCTATGTGTTCTTCTTCTACATTATTTCTAGAATCGAGGCCGCTCACTTCATCAAATAATTCTTCTTCAATGAGAATTTCAGCTCTTGCGTCCTCGAGCGTGGTGCCGGCTTCTTCAGAAAGTTCATCTTCAGAAAGGTCGTCTCGGAATAAATCTGCTCTACTTTTGTGATTCCATTTTATTTCAAACACATCTCCACAAACGTCATCATCAAAAGCTACACAATTGGCTGATGGCGATGCATCTTTACTATTTTTCAGTAATAATTGCTTCATAGCTGTTTTGAATTGTGTCGCGTTTGGGTTATTATTATTCCCAAATCTTCTGCGAATTCGGGAGAAAAAGAGCTCTAGGTGGTCTTGAGAACAACTGTAAGTCAATAAATATTTGAAACCGTCATTGGTTAGGACATTTTTAGAGATGGCCAGGACTGACTTCACAGTCGCAGCAAATCCCAAAATGAATGTTTTCCCGGGAGATTGATACAAGGGTTCGCCACTCAAGTCTTGCAAGGAATACAAATACTCTAGAATATGACTCATCGACTTCTCATGTTTCTCAACTTTATCATAATAAATTGGCTTTTTAAAACCGGACTTTGTAGCAGGATTCCTGCTGTTTAAAAAATCAGACAGTCGGTCAATATTTCGAATAAATTGAATGGTTGCTCCACAATTTTTAAATTGTGGTTTACCACTGTCCTTTAATAACTGAAGAGCGTCTGCAACAGAAGAGCTGAGGGTCTGAGCTGCAAGTTTTACCTTCATAATATTATTTTTATAAGTGACGTGGGTGGGCGATAATTTGTTTGCAAATTTCAAACACAGTTTCTCCTGGTACACTTGGAGTAAATTGATGTAATTCCAATCAATTATCTCATCACCGTAATTGAACTGCTGATACTCAAACAGCGCATTTCTAGCTAATTTTAGCATGTGACATGCATCTGGAAGCACGTAGATCAGGTCTTCACAAGCAGTATCTGGATGTTTGAAATAATTCACCATTATCGTCAAAGTGCGTGTCTAGACGACAGCCAAGATTCTTGAAAGCACTAAAATTTGAGCCATGACCATCAGTGGTTATGCCCCAAATTCTCACCTTACTCTCTCTCTACATACATGAAGTGCTGTCCTCAACAATTCACTGACGGTGGTACCACTTGCACCATTAGCGAAAAAATAACCTGTAAGATTTACAAGAGAATGAAAAATAATGAATTAAAATCCTACCTTTACTATTCGTTCTTTTTGTTTCATGCAGAACGTCAATTTCCCCAATAAGAATGAGTTGAAGTAGGAAATCAGACGTTTACAATGTTTTGCCTCCTTACAACATCGCGACGAAGTTGGGTGGTGGGCTTCACTCTCGATCGCTAGTTAGCTATCTAGTTCCATGTAGTATTGAAATCTGTGGTAGAAACAGGCTCAAATTATATCTCAGAATGAAAATTGAGGATAATACCAACACATTGGTCTGAAAATCTTTCATTAAACAGTGTTTTTATGGATAATGCATCTGGTTCGCTTTTTTCCCCAGGAAACCTGCAATCCGATTTTTGCCCCGGTCTACCCTACTTAGTTCTTCGTTTATTACGGTTCTCATTTTCTTGTTCATTAGAGTATCTATGCGTGATAATAACACTGAATCGGGAGACAATTTATGATATGTACCAGCACGACGGCGCGCCTTTCATGAATTTTGTTGTCATGATTTTTAATCTGAAGGTTTGACGCTTGGCAGTTACAACCTGTCGTTTGTCATTTTCTAATTTTTTTGCAGTTGAGTAATTTTTTTAAATCATTTTACAACAAAATGAATAATTGTATATAATTTTAATTGAATTTACAGAATAATATAATTATTGATGAACATACTGTTGTTCGAGTAAACAATCTATTAACTTACGAAGTATTAATGTAAAATTAATGTTAATAGAATGAAAATCACTATACCTAAAATGTTGGCAGTCAAGTTAAATAGATTTCAAAGAGAGAGAAAAAAATTTAGATGTGAGTAGTTCAACAGCCGACAGGCAACAGAGATTGGAGCGCTTTTTCAGACAAAATTTATACTTGAGAAACTGTTACTGAAGTAGGGTACAAAGTTTTTAAGATGGTCTATTTCCTTACTTTCAATTTCTGTCCACAGAGCCGTGCCAAGCAGTGACTGTCTATTCTCACTTCTCCCGTTCAATGAGTAGTAATTTGCTATGGAATCTGTTCAATCTACAGTAGTATTTGATAAAAAAAAAAAAAAAAAAAGTATCCTAGTGTAGGTAGGTAGATCAAGGTATTTTCGATTCTTTTAGCAATGCGTTGAATAGGATATTTCATTACTTTCACATCATGAATCGCCTTATGCCACATACCTTCCAAATACTTCTGTCGCATCTTTCCAAACACACTCGGCTTATGAGTAGGTGGCATTTTTAAAACTCGTTTTCGAGCCTTAAAACCAGGGTCGAGTAGCCAATGCTCACCCGCTAAAAGCTATCGCTAAGGCTAATAGCTTTTTAAAAAATTTTCATTTGCTAGCTATTGCCATTGCAGCAAATTGAAGGATAACTTCGTTGCTTTAAAGCAGCGGTACTCAACCCTTCGTCAGCTACAATCAATTTTCAACATATTCCTGCAATTTCTCAAGAACATTGGTGATTAACTGGTTGAGTATCGTTGCTTGAAATGAAGAAATGAAAAATAACGTACCGTCTTGTTGTAGAGTACCGGCCACGTTGGCCCACACGTCGTCCTTTCGAGTTTTATAACTTGGGGACTTGTGGTCCCATAAATACGGATAGGATTGTACTATTTCAATGAGGTGAAACTTAACTTCATCTGTCAACATCTGTTACCAAAACAAAATCTACTTATGAACAAGAACTGTACTTCAAAATTAAGTGCTTCGAGCTGGGTTTGCCAAAAGGAATAATTCATAACTCCAATGCGAATGAGAAGATTCATACCAAAATGATTATTCCCGTCACAGTTTTAATCTCCGCACTCATTTTCAGATCTTTCTTAGACGATCATTTCCACACGTGCTTGAATACTTTCAGCGCGCTATCATCAACCAAAAACTAGCGTTGAGCCGTTATCACACACATACTTCACACGCCATTGTTATCTTGTACCGCTCAAAGTGAACAGCCCTCAGCTTCAGCTACAACTCAGGTGTCAAAGTCAGTTGAAAAATTTACAGCACAGTGCTTTACAGCAAAGCGTCAAAGCGTTTCCGCGCTTTGCAGTATTCTGTGAAAACAGCAAGCAGCTAACAGAAACATTTGACTGGCCGAAAAACTCCGACTGGTGAGCGCGCGAACAAACCTAATAATGAACAGAATATCGAAATAAATCGAAGCTAATAATAAGGTAATTGAACGAAATACTTAATATTATCGAATAATAATGAACGGAATATGGAAATGGATCGAAACTAATAATAATGTGTATCCCTTCTTCTGAGCTGGCGTACGGCTGACGCTTTAGTAAAGACATTCTTTCGTAGCCTTATAACTGTGCGAGTTCCTCTTCAGGAAAAATGTAAGTTTATGATACTTGGAAATGTCTATCTGTTCATTCTGTTGGAGCATCATTTTTAACATAATATAGTGCGTCCACAGGAATGTGGGCGCAAGTGTTTTCGCCATTGATGAAAAGTATGCCAGGATCGTCTCTTCAGAGGTGGATGAAGTATCATTATTTTCTCTCCATGTTAAAAACTCTGCAAACGCCGTTTCATATCGTTCTTTTGATTTTTCTATCTTGTACTCATCCATCACGAAAAAATCGAAACCTCAATGGAAACTGAATACTGAGACTGAACTGAATCAGAATGCACCGCACAAAAAGTTCGTTTTAATCAAAACCTAATACTGAGACTAATCTATAGTTCGTTTTAATCGAAACGTAATAAGAATCAGAATGCACCTGAATGCACCGCACTGATAACCTACCTTTCTACGACCGTATTTCATTAAAATAGCATACAGAACAGAGTTGGTAAGCAAGCGACCAACTCGCGCGTTATTACGTCACTCGGCTGCGCCTCGTTCCGCAAACAACGCACTCGTTAATCGCTTACTTACCACCTCTGTTCTGTAATCCACTATTGCGCGTTCAGTGTTTAATGAAGTTTAAATACCATATCTTACTCCGTGATAAATGATATCAATGGAAATAGGCTATTATAGACTCAGTCGATGTAACCGATCAGATATCATAATGGAAAATTCGGTTTTCGTAAAATCAAATAGTTGCTAATAATTTTACTCGTAGGCGAGGAGTGAAGGAATAACTAGGTAAGGTACACAACCTAGTAGTGAGCAGTTTAAGTTTTTTTTTTTCGTTGAAATTGAATATCTCGCGCTGAGATTCAGATATTAATTACATTGTCGAGAGCTCATATGATAGGTATTGCATGATTGCATCTTATGACAAACTACAAGAAAATAATTTTTTTATATCACTTTGAATTTTGTCAATTTTTTTTCCAGTAGTGAGCATTGAAATTTCAAAGATATCTAGTAGTGATCACCCAGTACTGAGCACTTGCCAATAGTTGTCACCTAGTAGTAAGCAATTGGAAAAAAGAAGATATTACTTACTTATCATTCAATACTAAGTAATTTGAATTTGACTTTTAAAAATCAGTACACTTACATGTTCTTTGTTCATACAACCGACAACTTGTCCCCGTTGTCCAGCAGTCAGCTCTTCCAAATTTTTGCCTTGGAAACCTTCTGCGCGTAAACACCTATGTAATAATGTCTCTGCTCCATTCTTGGTTGGTTGGCTAACCGTGATATCAACTGTAAAATAATAAAGAAAACCAATGTATTATACACGTAGCTTATTGCTCACTCAAAATGGCATCATTGCTGGAAACTGTGCTGTCGACTGTAAAATAAGACAAAGAGAATTAGTGTCAACGTAGCTCATAGGTCACTCAGAAAGTTCATGCTCGCTCATTCAAAACGTTTTAAGATACTTACTGCAAAATAAGACCAAAAAGCGGCAAAAAATTACACGTTCGTCTACGAATCGCAGTTACAAATTGGTTCTAGCACGTAAATCTATTTGCGCGTTCAGTGTTTAATGAAGTTTAAATACCATATCTTACTCCGTGATAAATGATATCAATGGAAATAGGCTATTATAGACTCAGTCGATGTAACCGATCAGATATCATAATGGAAAATTTGGTTTTTGTAAAATCAAATAGTTGCTAATAATTTTACTCGTAGGCGAGGAGTAAAGGAATAACTAGGTACGTAGACGATAGAAAGAACATACCTGAAACCTATAAACTTCCACAATAATATAAAATAATGATATTTTGAGAGTACAGTTCTACATAGATTTATATTATACAATAGTAGAGTTGATATAACATCATAAATTCTATGCTATGATTCATTTAAAGTTATTTTCTGAAGTAGGATTCAAAAACTGCGGAACATGATTTGTAATAATTAGGTACTGAACTGAGTAGTAAAGGGTTTTGAACTTCAGCATTTACTGTGAAAATTTCAATAGGCTACTACCTACTTTAATTTTTTCTAAAATTTTTGCTACTAAATTTTTTCTACATCACTTTCTCACATTCTGCTGATTCTTCTTCGGTGAAGCTAAAACCATTGAGTAAAGCAGACGCTATTAATAGTAATTCTTGGTCGTGGATACCAAGTGATTCTTCCAATCCTGTTATCAGTTCTTTATCACTCAATTTGTATGTTTGTGCCTCATGTATGTCCTTACTTCCAAATAGGAATTTAAGAAGCTATCTTTGCACACAACTTCTTACAAGTTTCTTGGTCAGGGAATCTTTTTCGTAAACGAACAATCATTGGATCCAATGACCTCTCAACAATATTCCTCCACAAAGAATAGTGGTAGACAACTTGGTCGTCCGTTTTGGAATATGGATCGTCTTTATTATCCAGTATTTTCTCTTTTTTTCACTTAGTTTCAAATTATCCTTGTGTTCGTTCCATCATCTCATAAATTCAGCTGCAGAGCCCGGATTTTTCAGTTTTTTGGGTACTGACTTCATGAATTTATTAATTTCTTGAACTGCCTCTAGCACATACTCCTTGAGATACGGTTTCAACAGAAGTCCCAACGTTTTTTTGTACTTCTCAACATTCGTTCGTAACTTTGTTGTAGCATACAGTTTAGCAATAGTTTTACGATCCATATGTCGTTGTCTCTCAAGATTATTCTGCAATATAAGAGATGAATATATAACCCTTTGAGGCGCAAGTAATGAAATTACCGACCGATTTTCATGAAATTTTGGATCTAAGGTAAGGTTGGGTAGTAATGTCCATAGGCAACTTGATAAAAAATCTAAGTCAATGATAACAAGATTTCCAGATGGTGGTCTCATAGCGAAACCACTGCGCCACAAAGGAACAGAAATTCTATACTAACAAAAACTTTTTTTCGCCATTCAAAGTTATATTAGGTAGGTACGCATCATAAACACTATTCAATAAATGACTAATCAAATTAGGAAATATATTTGAAGGACTCAAAATCACAAAAACAATGAATTTAAAAAATTTTCTGGCATAGCCAAATAAATGAAAATCATGTTCCATGTCTTTTATATTTTATCAGTCATCATGAAATATTTCAGTCTAGGCTTCTACTAGGTCAAGTGTACGTGAGATATTATTCGTTTACCCCTTTACCTATCTTGGCGTCGTATAAGTCTTGTATGAGAAATATTTTGAGGTAATTGTGGGTGTTCTATATTTTGAGGTATCAACTTTCGGTGGGGCGAACGAGCGATCTCGCTGTTGTATTGGAATGGTATGAGAAAATTCAAGTCTTTTTTGAGAAATATGAGGTAGCGCTCGCTGTTGTATTGGAATGGTATGAGACAATTCAAGTCTAGGGGACTTGGAAAAATTTCGACTATCCAGCCTTTATTTATTTAATTGTTTAATTATTCAATTATTTAAATATTTAATTATTTAATTATTTAATATTATTTATTTATTTATTTATTCATTTATTATTAATTCTTGTACTAGGTCAAGTGTTCGTGAGATATTATTCGTTTACCCCTTTACCTATCTTGACGTCGTATAAGTCTTGTATGAGAAATATTTTGAGGTAATTGTGGGTGTTCTATATTTTGAGGTATCAACTTTCGGTGGGGCGAACGAGCGATCTCGCTGTTGTATTGGAATGGTATGAGAAAATTCAAGTCTTTTTTGAGAAATATGAGGTAGCGCGAACTCGCTCCGCTCGTTCGCCCCCTGTCTCGCTGTTGTATTGGTATGGTATGAGACAATTCAAGTCTAGGGGACTTGGAAAAATTTCGACTATCCAGCCTTTATTTATTCAATTATTTAATTATTTAATTTTTAATTATTTAATTATTCAATTATTTAATTATTTAATTATTCAATTATTTTATTATTTAATTATTTAATATTATTTATTTATTTATTTATTTATTTATTTATTTATTTATTTATTTATTTATTTATTTATCAATTTATTTATTTATTTATTTATTCATTTATTTATTTATTATTAATTCTTCTTCTAGGTCAAGTGTTCGTGAGATATTATTCGTTTACCCCTGTACCTATCTTGGCGTCGTATAAGTCTTGTATGAGAAATATTTTGAGGTAATTGTGGGTGTTCTATATTTTGAGGTATCAACTTTCGTGGGGCGAACGAGCGATCTCGCTGTTGTATTGGAATGGTATGAGAAAATTCAAGTCTTTTTTGAGAAATATGAGGTAGCGCAAACTCGCTCCGCTCGTTCGCCCCCTGTCTCGCTGTTGTATTGGAATGGTATGAGACAATTCAAGTCTAGGGGACTTGGAAAAATTTCAACTATCCAGCCATATATGATACGAAGAGGGACTTAGAAAATTTTCTAATTATCAATTATATTAATTATTTATTTATTTAATTATTTAATTATTTATTTATTTATTTGATTATTTAATTATATTAATTATTTAATTATTTATTTATTTAATTATTTAATTATTAATTATTTAATTAATTATTTATTATTATTACGCAGGGTGTACTCGCGAATTTCTGAATCATCCAAGGGGTAGAGATTTTCTAATTATTAATTATATTAATTATTTAATTTTTTATTTATTTATTTAATTATATTAATTATTTAAATATTTATTTATTTAATTATTTAATAATTAATTAATTAATTAAATAATTATTTATTATTATTACGCGGGGTGTACTCGCGAATTTCTGAATCACCCAAGAGGTAGAGATTTACTAATTATTAATTATATTAATTATTTAATTATTTATTTATTTATTTATTTAATTATTTAATATTAAATTAATTAATTAATTAATTATTTAATTATTTAATTATTTTTTATTTATTTAATTATTTATTTATTTAATTATTCATTTATTTAATTATTTATTTATTTATTTATTTAATTATTTAATTATTTCTTTATTTAATTATTTATTTATTTATTTATTTAATTATTTAATTAATTATTTATTTATTTAATTATTTAATTATTTGATATTTAATTAACTAATTAATTAATTATTTATTATTATTACGCGGGTGTACTCGCGAATTTCTGAATCACCCACGTTGTAGAGATTTTCTAATTATTAATTATATTAATTATTTAATTATCTAATTATTCATTTATTTAATTCTTTAATTATTTAATTATTTATTTATTTAATTATTTAATTATTTCTTTATTTAATTATTTCTTTATTTAATTATTTAATTATTTATTTATTTAATTATTTATTTATTTATTTAATTATTTTATTATTTATTTCTTTAATTATTTATTTATTTATTTAATTATTTAAATAATTATTTATTTATTTATTTATTTATTTATTATTGATTATTATTATTACGCGGGGTGTACTCGCGAATTTCTGAATCACCCACCGGGTAGAGATTTCTCTTGACGGGGGGGGGGGGGGAGGGGGGGGGGGGTGTACTCGCGAGTTTCAAAATCGGGGTCTGGCGAGAGAAAAGACATGGAACATGTCAAAATAATCAAAAATTGAACAAGAATTTGGTATTGAAAATGAACTTACAAAATAGGAGAAACTTGAATAAGAATTTGGTATCAAAATTGAACTTACAAAATAGGAAAAAATTGAATAAGAATTTGGTATCAAAATTGAACTCAAGAATTTGGTATTAAAAATGAACTTACAAAATAGGAAAAACTTGAACAAGAATTTAGTATCGAAAATGAACTTACAAAATAGGAAAAAATTGAACAAGAATTTGGTATCGAAATTGAACTTGCAAAATAGGAAAAAATTGAACAAGAATTTGGTATTGAAATTGAACTTACAAAATAGGAAAAAATTGAACAAGAATTTGGTATCAAAATTAAACTTACAAAATAGGAAAAACTTGAAGAAGATTGGTATCAAAAACCAAATTGAACTCAATATAACAATAAGAAAGATGCCATAGGCAGAAAAAAAAAATTAAAGTTGACCTTGATATTTTGCAAAACAGTTTTTCTCACCTCCCAAGCACAACCCCACATCACATGTCTTACAATACCATCTGCTTCAATGAACTTCTTTTTTACTACTGCAAAGACCACATCGTCTCTGAGTGCCATGCATTGGCATATGGCTGGCTTCAGTATATCTTGTTTCAATACCAACAAGTTTCTTGAAATTCAAAGACTTTTTACTTTTTACGATTCCGATTTGGCTTGCGATTAGACACAGTCTAAAGTCTTTTAATTTCATATTCCCTTCCCCTTCAATGAAAAGGGAAGAGAAGATAATACAGCTATTCACAACGGTCAAGTCCAAAAAATGGAAGAAAATACAATGCCACCATTTCTTGGACTTACGACTGATTTCGTAAGTTTTTTTCAATTGGTCGCCTTTGTCAACATATCCCATGTGCTGATTGTAGATGCGGACTACAGGAGGACAGGAAACAACTTTTTTTGTTCCATCCTTTTGTTTTCGCATGACACTTTCCAAGTGAGTTGGATCCAAGTAATTCGATAAGAATGGAATCGGTCTTTTGTCTTGCCATACTACAGCTGTAAGACCACTTCTTGAGCTCTTCCATAAAAATTTTCCCTCTTCCATTTTTTTGAGATTTTTCAATTTTTTGGGGAATAATTTTCGTTTACATTAAGTCGTAGCACACGCTTTCACTTTCCTCAACATCAGTTTGTGCATTAGTGTTGTTGAACTGAAATAATTGTCGAAAAAAACCGAATAATTTTTTCCTATCAATTTTTTAGTCAGATCTAGAACAACACGAGCTCCCAAGTCAGTTTCAACTATGTTCTCTACTTTTCCAGTACAGATTTGAAATTGAGTCACATATCCGTTGGCATCTGCGCGCTCCCAAATTTTATAACCACGTTTTATTGGTTTCTTCGGCATATATTGTTTCAATGACGATCTACCCTTGAACCGAATCATAGATTCGTCGATTGACTGATATTCTGTCGGATTATAATACAGGGAGAAAGTTTCTGAAAGCTTATTCAGCAATGGACGTACTTTATATAATTTGTCGTAATTTGGCTGACCTTTTTTAGGCATTTTCGAGTTATCGTTCACGTGGAAATTCCCAAGCAAAAAGGAAAATCGTTTCAATGACATAACTTTGGAAATGTAACTGTCGCGCAACTGAAAATTGGAGCTCCAACAGTCTTTGAAACTGGAAACTCTCTTTATACCCATTAGCAAATTTATTCCTAAAAACTGTTTCATATCCTTGTGAGTGATTTTTTTTTTACGATGATCAACCCCAAACTTTTGATCCACGTATAAATTGCTCTGAAATACTAACTCTTCAATGAGTTCTTCTGGAAATAGCAGAAAAAATACCTCTATTGGGGTTAGATCATGGTCGTACACATCGATATCAATATTTGGACCAACGGCTTCACTAAATTCACCAAACATGTTCGCATTATCAAAATATTTTTGATACCATTGACACCCATTGCAAAATAATCTCTCTGCTAATGGGAGATCCTCCAACTCAACTGGTTCTTCAACTTCTTCATCAATCATTGGTTCTTTCTCGATTTCGTCACCCATTGGGATTTCTACGTCTTCCAAGGGGAAAAAATCATTTACAAGTTCAGGCGGCTCATTCAAAATAGAATTGTATTCAGGTTCAGGCGGAAAATCATCGAAAATAGCATCGTTCGAAACTCTGTCCATCTCTGGAGCATTCTCCAAATTAATCTCTTCAGTAATTATTTCCGAATATAAGATTTCAGTACCAGGAGGCACATTCTCTAAGCTACCTACAGATACTGATATTTCATACTCTGAGATATCGTTCAAAATTGGAAGAACAGTTTCATTTACAGGGGGTTCCACAGGTATGATAGCGGGTTCCACAGGTAAATCAGCTGACGATTCATTTTCGCCGATGGACGCATCAGAAGGAAAAACTTGGACAAATGCTTTCTTCTGAGGGCAGAACACAGAAATTGGGCACCAGTTATACACGATATTTTTGGAGTGGATGACGAGTTTGACGTTTTTTCGGAACATAATCGTTTTTGGGTGGGTTCAATAGGGAACAAGTTCAAATTTTCTTCAACGAAAGGAAATGATCGTTTTGGGGTTATTCGAGTAGACGATCTCGTATTGTGCCTTACTTTAGGTGTTGAACACTGTTCTTTTGGAGTAATACTACTCTTACTCAAAGATTTCAAAGTTACTTTATCACTAGTAGAATTATTTGATTGCTGTTTACCAGGAAAATGCAAGGTAATACGACTCGATGACACGTTCGACGTGCTTTGAGCTTCTTTTTCAGAATTGTGCGTTACTTTAGGTGTTGAACACAGTTCTTTTTGAGTAATACTACTTGTACTCAAAGATTTCAAAGTTACTTTATTACTACTAGAATTATTCGATTTCTGTTTACCAGGAAAACGCGAGGTAATAGACTTGACACGTTCGACGTGCTTTGAACTTCTTTTTCAGATTCGCTATCACTTCCATCAGAACTCGATACAATCGATGATACATCGCTTGGAATGGCATCAAACCATTCCATATACTTATCGTACTCTTTTTCTTCTTCCTCATAATTTCGAAACGTACTCCGACAACTTAGACCATACAACAGATAGACCGAGCATCGGCCACATAAGCGTGTACAACGCGTTGAACGGAAGACATGATAAGAAAATAAGAGGGACTGGACCTCAATGAAGGCAACGCGGGTGAACGCGCGGAGCAGTGAAACGCACCGTACACCCGCGCCGCTCATCAAACTTGTAAACAAGGTCCAGTCCCCCTTATTTTCTTTTGTGTATTCTTATCATGTTCTCCGTTCAAAGATTCATTCCTATGCTCGGTCTATCTGTTGTATGGTCTACGTCCGACAATAACGACGCATGACAAATAATTATCTAAAGAAGAAAATCACACAACTCTTATCATCAAGAATGTTCCCAATGTAGCGCAGCGGTTTCATAATGAGACTTCTATTCATTCGACCGCATGAAGAGAAAAATATTCGAAAATCCTTCGATGGTTTATTTATTTCAGACCTAAGAGTTGAAGAAGGGTTAATTCGCCTTCTTTGGCCAGTTTTACGATAACTGAGAACTTTAAATATTGAATGAACATGGAAGAATCGTTCGTTTCGCGCACTTTTTTTTTTAAACCATATCAGAAAATATCATAGATTAGGAATATTTCGTTCATTTAGACCTGTGAATCAATATTCGTTCATTCAAATCGATAGAAAGGAAGAAAAGTCGTGAAATACCCTTCTTTGGCCTCATTTTCCGATCTTTGGCCGATTTGTTTTCCTTCTTTGGCCACCTTGAATAATTCTTCAGTATTTTCCCTAAAAATAGCTGAAAATAGGCTTAAACGCAGTATTTAAACGTTTTTATATTTAATGAACGTCTGAATAATGATGATAATAAAAAAAAAAAGTAGTACTTCTGAGAAATAAAGAAAAAGAAATTAAATTGAACGGTCACTAGGTAAGTACTAAGTACGTACCTAGGTCAAAAAATTAAAAAATAAGGAAGTAAGTAGGTAGGTAATTTGGTACCTAGGTTAGAAAATTAAAAAATAAGAAAGTAATTAATTAATTGCAAATGTCGCATACATCTTCATCATCGGCGCATTCTTCGTGGACCCACTGCCTGCACATTAAACATCGCACCCATCGCTGAAACCAAACGAATGAAAATTATTGTTGAAGAGTGGAAACAGAAAGTAGATAGGTAGGTGTACGTAGTAGGAGTATTCAGTTGGCAAGTTCAAGTTTAATTATTCAAGGATAGGTATAACTTACAGCTTTGGGTCGTCCTAAAAATGATTCCAAACACACCCTGCAATCAGGATTAGGATCTTCGTCACTATCGCTACTATCATCTTCTTCACTTCTGTGTGTTTTTTGAGATACATCACGGGCAGCTTTCGAGCATCCAGGTACACTGAGCCTGGCAGAAACTTTCTGCTTCGAAAAAAGAAGAAAAAAGGAACGTTAGGAATAGGTACCTAAAATACGTAATGTATAAGTGTGTTGTCAAAAATGTACAAATAGGTTCATAAGTTAGGCTGCTCACTTTCCAGTTTTTGTCGATTTTTTGATTTTCTCCTGTCTTTTTTCTTCTTTTTTTGCTTCAATTTCCGCTTTTTTGGCTGCTCTTTGGGCTTTTTTCTCCTCTTTTTCTGCTAAAATTTCAGCTTGTCTCTTCTTTCGCTCTTCTCTCTCAATTTGCCTTTGTATAGAATCAATACGTTTTTTAATTTTACGGTCATCCATCATAGAGAAATATACTCGAAGAGAGTAACGAAACAATACAAGAACCGCACAATATTATAAACAGACCGAGCGCTTTCGACTAAACAGTCATTCTCACGGTATAGAAAGCGACTGAACCCAACACCAACGAGAACAAGAAACAACGAACGAGGAGGTCATGACTGAACCAGCGAGTCATCGAAATGTGAATCATTCTCATAGACTAATTCAATCAATCCCTCCTCAGGAACGTACCTGTTCACCACGGTAATGTCTTTAATATTTCGGTGACGATGAATTTCAATTTCTTCCAAAGCCAAGCGCCTAAAATAAGATTTTTCCCTGTGGAGGAGAACTTCGGATCCCTCTTTGAGGCTATGACCGCATTCGATTAAGTGGTCGGCAAACGCCGACTCCCCTACTTTTCTTTTTTCCCATGCTTTTCTATGTTCATCAACTCTAATTTTGAATTGACGGCTAGTCATCCCTATGTACACACTCGGGCAATCACCACAGGCCACCCTATAAACACCCTCCCTCTCGGCCATCGGAATCGGATCCTTTAACTTGACCAAGAGGCTCTTCACCGTATTGGTACTATAAAACGCCGGTCGGAAACCAAAGGGACGGAGGACACGGCTCACCTCCGAAGAAAACTTCCCCAAAAACGGTATCCTAATCCACCGTTTACGCCTATCAAGATGCAACTGGCGGGGGAGGGAGGTAGTTGAGTCAAGACTTTTTCTTGTAAGTCTCCTACGGACCATGAGGTCAATGTCCACTTTCACCTGATTCACTCTAGCCAAGTGCTTTATCGTCACGAGTTCCTTATTAAACGCTACCTCACTCAAGGGGATCTGAGTGAGGCGATGTATTAAACTATTAAATGTGGCAACTTTATGGGCAAAAGGTACGAAAGACGACCCGTGGATAGTAATATCGGTCGAAGTACTTTTCCGGTAAATACCGAAATCATGGACACCGTCAATGACGGATATGGTTATGTCCAAAAAATTTATTGATGAGCCGCCAACTTCAAGAGTGAACTTGATGGACGGATATAAACTATTTAAATATGCTAGAAACTCACTAAGGAGCTCCGCGGGACCGGTCCACGCACACAATATGTCATCTACGTACCTATGCCAATAGAAAACGTGATTCAAAAACACCTGGCCCGAGGAAAACAGGTCGGCCTCAAATTTAGACATAAAGACCTCCGAAATAAGAGAGCCTAAAGGGGAACCAATAGGGATCCCTACCTCCTCAGGGAACTCGAAATATTTATCATCGAACTTACAAAAATTAGGTGACCAACAGGCGTTTAAGAGGTCAAAGAATTCACCAAATTCACTATGAGGAGTTCCACAGTCTACGAGCAGTTTGCCTATTTGTTGCATAGTGGTAGCCTTTGGAATGTTAGGAAAAAGCCCAACGACATCAAACGAGCACAGAATTGAACCCGGAGGAAGGATAGTGTCCTTCAATTTTTCAGCCAGGGCGCTCGAATTCTTTACTGAATAGGGAGACTCAGCCTCCACACGAGCTTTGAACCAACCATCGAGGAACTTAGCGAGGGAGTATGTAGGGGAGGAAACGAAGGAAACAACCGGCCGCATCGGCACATTTTCTTTGTGTACCTTCGGCAGCCCGTAAAGGAGGGGAGGAGCGGGATTCGGCTCCAAGATAGCTTTCTTTAGAGATGGGCTCTTAATGATTACCTCACTACCATTAATAAGTTTTCTAGCCTCTTTAACGAATTTTGGAAAATCGAAGAGGGGGGCCTCCTTAGCCCCACATTGGCCAAGTACCTCGTAAACCTTAGAGACGTAGGAAGCCTTATTCATCACTACGACGGCATTCCCTTTGTCAGCCTTGGTAATAACTAGCTTTTCCTCCTTAATCTTCCTCCTCAGACCCACTATCAATTCACTCCCAGCTTCACTTATGCGGGGGAGGGGGGTGTTACGAACAATTTCCGCACATTTTTTCTGGGTATTTACACCAGGGCCGATTTTTATAGCTAAATCAGCTACAACGTTTGCCAACGTCTCCTGATTTTTTAGAGGGGGGAGCCCGAACTTCAATCCCTTCTCTAGGAGTGTCATCTCATCACGGTTGAACTCAGTGTTACTGTGATTTATGACACGGGGCTGAAACTGTTGGATAATTCCATCGTCACCTAGATCTAATTCGTCATCCCTCATCTTAGAACTTAGGAGGGAGGTAAGCTTCCGATTTTTCTTTTCTTTTAGTTTCGACTCAAATTCACGACAAACCTCATTTATGGAATGAATAAATGGATCGAACTCACCGTGGTGGAGTAGGCTAGACAGCCGCGAATGCACAAGGAGGTTGAGTCTGGGGTCATAGCCTCAAAGAGGGATCCGAAGTTCTCCTCCACAGGGAAAAATCTTATTTTAGGCGCTTGGCTTTGGAAGAAATTGAAATTCATCGTCACCGAAATATTAAAGACATTACCGTGGTGAACAGGTACGTTCCTGAGGAGGGATTGATTGAATTAGTCTATGAGAATGATTCACATTTCGATGACTCGCTGGTTCAGTCATGACCTCCTCGTTCGTTGTTTCTTGTTCTCGTTGGTGTTGGGTTCAGTCGCTTTCTATACCGTGAGAATGACTGTTTAGTCGAAAGCGCTCGGTCTGTTTATAATATTGTGCGGTTCTTGTATTGTTTCGTTACTCTCTTCGAGTATATTTCTCTATTGCCTTTGTATCTTCGCTTCTTCTTTCTGTTTTTTATCGTCTTCCTTTTGTTTTCTCATGGCTTGCCATAACTCGTGAGTAATGACTGAGGGCATGGGCTCGGCAGACTTTTTCTTTCGATATGAGAACTGCTTATCTGGGTAGTGGTGGTATTCATTCAACAAATCGCTTACAGATTTGGACGTATTTTTTGGTGTACCTTTCGGTTGTTCAAAAGAAGACTTTTTTCTGGGACTGGTCCTCAACCGATTCTCAGTAGTGATTGTTCTGGTGAAGTCCTTCCTGACGGGTACAATTGTCTGCGAGGGTGGAGGTATTGCTGCTTTCACTGGTTCAACAATTTCTGCAACTGGAGTAACCATTCCAGCTGATGTGACTGCTTGTGTGACTGGAATAACTGTTTTGTCTGTAACCGAGGTAACTGCTTGTGTGACTGGAATAATTGTCTTGTTTATAAATGGAGTAACTGTTTCGTCGGTAACTGAAGTAACTGCCTGTGTGACTGGAATAATAGTTTTGTCTGTAACAACTGGAGTAACGGTTTCACTTATAACTGAGGTAACTGCTAGTGCGACTGGAGTAATTGCTTCGTCTATGCCTGGAGTAAATGCTTTGTCTATGACTGGAGTAACTGCTTCGTCTATGACTGGGGTAACTGCTTGCGTGACTGGAGTAACTGCTGTTTCTGTTACAGAGGCGACTGCTTCTGTGGCCGAAGTGTCCCATTCAACTGGAGTTACGGATTGAACTGTGGTGACTGCTGTTTTTGATTGTCTCATCTCATGAGTGATATTGTCTGGATGTTCATAAAGAGGCCATAAATTTCCTTCATCATCTACTATACCATCAAAGTTGTCCGTATTGTAAAAAATATTCATATCCAAATCAGGAAAGTCGCAGATGATTTCATTCAAATCCATAGTATTCACTTCTTCAACTATGACAGGTTCACTATTTTTATGAATTTTTTTATACAAGCTGCTCCAAACCTGGAATAGTCCTTCGTCTTTGTAATTATACATGGGAGTTGTTGATTTCAAACTGAGAATTTCCATTCATGTACATAGCCGTCTCGTCCATGTTCCATACTCTTCTAGGGTCTCCAGACTGAAGAATCGTCAAATCATCTCCTAGGAGTTCTTCCGTATACTGGAACCAATTACGAATATACTTTTCCGTCACTTTACCACGGGAATAGCTCAGGAATTCCGATTTTTTAAATGAAAGTTCTTCATGACGATCAAGAAAGTTCTTGAACCATTTATGTCCTAATAAAGAAGCGCAAGATCATAGTTGTCTCAAGAATAAAGTACCCAGTTACCTAAATATGCTAGTTATACACGTTTAGAATGCATAAACGAGGTAGATACTAACCTGGCCTTCCATTAGGAAATGGATTAGCTATGTTCTTCTCGCCCAATAAATATTCCACTGAATATAACAATCCTTCTATTGGTATGGGAGATCCTCGCCGACACATTGTCAACAGCCAGTCTTTCAACTGAATTTCAATTTGCGGATCGAGATAAGAGACGCGACCTGTGGTTCCATACACAGCTGCGTCAGTTGTACCATCTGTTTTATGACGTAAAGTTGTTCTTGGGATATTGAACATCTGACTAGCCTTGCTCACCTACCAAGGAACATTCAAAGAGTTACTAAAAGTAAGCCATGAATCCATAACAAGTGCCTAGGTAGAATACTTACACTAGTTCCGGAACGAACTGATTCTATTGCCTTCTGCAGATCATCGCGACTATATTTGAAGAATTCTCGTTTACTCTGCGTCACCAACTGTTTCCGCAATTCTCTCTTCTTCTTTCGTTTAGGTTTTGGCCCAGGAGGAGACATTATAACAACTGTAGATCATCAAGTATCAAGAAGGAGAATAAAAATCGATCTCTGATTGAGCTGGCCAAAGAAGATTTTCGCACTAAACCATCTTTGGCCAGATCTGGCCAAAGAAGGAAAATCGTTGAAATTCACTTCCCTAAGTTGGCCATGCCTTATTAATAAATAAAAATGAGAAAAATCCGAGTTTTCAACTTATATTATCATCAATCAGACAAGGAAGAAGCAATAAATTCACTTACCAGCACATATAACTTCTCCACAAGTCAATTAATCGCGCACGAGAGATCGGGTCCTTCTTATCAACTCAGCTAAGAAACAACCACATGTTCTGACCGACGTCACAGAAACATTAATGTAAATAGAAATACTAAGCACAGCTCCAAGATTTTTGTGGTAACATGCAGAGCAGTGTTGACAGATGAGAAGAAAAAAAATAATCACGCGTTTCGATGCAGTAGTTTCTTATTTTCACAGTTTTAGTGTGGAAGGTGGCCAAAGAAGGGACCCTGGCCAGAAAAGGCGAATTAAAAATGAGATTACCGAATTTGCACCTTTCCCAGTTACGCATGCTTCTGGTATAATGTAAAGAACAAATTTGTTGATTGGTTCCACTACAATACCAAATAAAGCAACTTTGTAGCCAGTTTTAAAATAAATTGGCCCAACTTGTTGCGAGTCATACGATAAATGCACTTGTTGGGTGTAATCAAAAGAGATATGTGAAGTTCCTGGGTACGGACAAGGTGAACGATGTTGTAAAAAGTACGCTGCTACTCTGTCGCAAATGATTTTCTCTCGACATTCCTCAATCAGACGCTGGTAGTAACGACGTTCACGTTCAACAATCTCTAAATGACTCAACGATTCTAGGATACGAGCTTTCTTGATTACCTCTGGTAGAGCTGCCAGCCTGCCTAAAGTGGAGACCGATTGGCATACATTGCACAGATCTGTCCGAGGTTTCTGAATGACTATATTACCGCAGAAATCGTGCCACAGTGAATACCATACACGTAATTTTACTGCTTGCGTTCGACGTTCTTCCTCAGAAAATGCGCTCAAATATTTCTCATAAACATACTTTTTTGTCATTATGGAAGGCAACAAGAGTAGATCCGTGCAAAGTGTATGAGAAGGTAATCGACCTGGAAGAACTAACCCATGTTGCAGAGCAAAGTTAGAAATGAAAGTGATGACTTTTTGGCAAACTTCAAATGGTATCGATTGCACAATATGTGTACAAATAACATTCTCGTGAACATGTTCTCCAACACCATCCTTGACAAGCATGCGTTTCATATATTTCAGCCTTTTTTCACCAATGGCATTAATAAACATGAACAACTCTTTACAAACGATGATGCCTCGGAATTGGAACTCAGTATACAATTGTTTCCGCTTTTTCGATTTGTGTTCTTTTTGCTGAGTTGTATCTGAAGTTTGTGCGAGAGCATTCAATGCTCCTAGATGTGTGAAGGATAAAAATAATAATATCCATCCCGTACGACCAAAAATAAACAGTCTCCGCGTTGACAGTCTCGTGATACTGAGAGCCACAAGAAAAGACCGAAAACGAGTCTCGATTAATTACAAACGCGTGGTCCTTTTACGTCATTTAGGTCTCGCCAATCACAATTCACTGTTCTGTAGTGTTTGAAACAGCCGTTACAAAGAAAGGGTCGCTAGTGTTAGTATTTGTATGCCTTCATATGACGTCACAACCACTGTGTGTCCCTCCCTTGCTTCCTCCTAACCATTTTTATCACGTGCTAGTTATTTTTGTTCTTACTCGTACAAACTGTTACGTAGAACATAGGTAACACAATATTTCGGAGTAGGAAAAGTTTTATTTTATCGTTTTTTTCATACTTTACACTAGGAATACTTGGAACAATACATAAGTTACCTAATTACAGACATTTTTACTAATAGGAATTTTCTTCAAGATGTAAACAACAAAAAATCATAATTTATTTACAATACTTTGACATCTATGTAACCAAAAATATGATGATACCTACTTAATACATGGAATGAGTGAAACCAAACGTATCTTTACAAAACTGAAATTCATATTCAAAATACAAACAAAGAAATACTTAAAAATAACGTACAAAAATATACTACATATTTGCGAAAGAGTAGAAATTACATCGTAACAAATTACGAATACGCCTACATACATACATAATATTTCTTTATCGATGATTTCCGGCATTTTCAAATTCTGCTTCTAAAACGAGTACCTGCCGTGGAAATAAGTAGTTTATGTTTACTTGCTTTTTCAAGATAAACTGACAAGAACGCCGATAAATAAAATATCATGAATAAACGGTCTTTATGGATGTATGGAAAAATCAGCTGTAAGGTAGTATAATTATAGTACAGATACGAGTAAATAAACGAGTTCAAAAATTCACTTCACGAAATTTATGTACAGTCGCACATACGCATGAACCTACACTTTCTGATAAAACCTGTCTATTTTCTGCCTCCTTTCTTTCTTCCTAAAGTTGACAAAAAATAGTGAAATTCTCGGTATCCCCAGTTTATATATTAAGACGCTGAAACTAGTCTTTTAAACATTCAAAAAATGATTTTAAAAAATTGACGACATGATTCGTACCTTCTTCTCAGCTGACATTTTCAATGGAAAAGTTACCTCGTGTATCTGGGTAGTAGAATAGTTTTATAATCGAAAATTGAGCTTTAAAATACCGTTTTAAAAAGCACTAATTTTCGCGTTATTCCAAAACAATTAGAAAAACAAAATACTTAATCCTAAAATTTTTCATGTTTTCATCAGCCCACTCAAAACGTTCTAATCTCTGTGAGGTCACGTGATCGATGAGGATTATAGGCACTGTACAGTTGTCTTACGTAATGTAATAATAATAAAATCGATTCATTATTCCCACAAAATTCCAAAATCGCGCTGAGATAAAAATAACGAAAACGAGAAAAAAAAAAATCGTTAATCTTACGATATAAATGTAGTAACAGGTACAGCAAAAATCATTTATAAAACTATAGGTAAAAAGTTATTAAGATATCGTGCATTTTTTTCAAAGTTATCAAGACAATAGTGGAGAATTTTATTCGCGCAAAGATGCTATCTAATATTTAGTGATTTTAAAAACGGCTCTGCTCGTACTCAATTACATTGATAAGCAAATTAGAAAATAAAATCTGTCAGACATTGAAATTTAAAGTTAATGGTTTTATGACTCTCGTTCAACGTCTTCTTGCGAAATAAATGATAATAATATAACTGATGAAGAAATGAGAAAATGAAGACGCGTTTTTTTTTTGGGGGGGGGGTGGAGAGACCTCGTACAATTTTTATTTTTAATGCGATTTTAATTTTTAATGCGGTAATTATGATAGTAAAATTGAAAATAAAAATCTGATCAACCTTTGCTGTACCATGGTTGGGAACGTATTAAAAAAAAAAATTTACATCTCATATTTAAAAAACTAACGATTTTTTTTTTAAATCCCAGTGTGGCAGAATGAAGGGTTGGGTACTACAAAATATTATCCAGATGAACTTCAACCACTTCTATATCTTCCATTGAATCATTGCCGGTCTCCGTTATGTTCGTCTCTATGGAATCATTCATCCCGCCGATTCCCTTGGTATTTGTAGCACTTGAATAGCGATACATATTGTGTATGAATTTTTTCATCGCATCCACGTACCCTTCTTTAGTGAACTGTTTGTTTACTTCATACAGGTATTCTGGTGATAAATGAAAAAAATTAATTATTCAATCTCATCGCATTGCCTTCTTAAGCTGTATTTAAGTTTATAGAAATGATAATTATTGCCTTAAACTTACTTTGTATGAAGTTATACAAAAATGATTTCTTAATGGCGAATTTCTCAACCCCGGAAGCACTTCGTCCGCTGAGGGTACACGTTTCTGACATCATCGAGATCTCGCATATGTCTCCGTATACCATCATGAGCGCCTTACTCATCTGGTTCCCCGGCAATATTCTCAACTTCCCGTCGCGTTGTCGAAGGAACTCTTTCTACAAAATTACAATCAGGAAAGTACAATAAAATAATGCGTTGCATTGCTATGTACTTTGCACGATAGAAAAAATACTCTTAATAATTATACGTACTAAACGATCTTCCAGAGGAAGACTTGTTCTTAGCTCTTCATCGAATTTCGACCACTCGTTTGCAGATTTCAGTGGCAATCCCAATGCAGCTTTTAGTTCATTAGCAGGAAGGGATGGTTGTGCTTCACTGCTTTCATTCGATCGTTCGACAGCCATGACTGTATCACCACTCGCACACGTACTTTCTGAACTTGAACTTCTCTCTTCGTCGACCAGAGAAGTCGGACACCGTTCGGCTGTAAATTACATAATACGAGTATAAGTTCAGTGGTACGTGACGCAATAACATGATTTTAATACAATTGCAATTGCCAGTCACATTTGAATCTTCTTTCACGAACTTTACGTAAAAGAACAGAGGTACTGCTATTGCCATTCACGAGGGGGTACAGTGTGTCGTGATCCAAGAACCATCGACATACCACCAAGCCAAATTTAAGTGCTTCCGCTCTGTCGAAGGATGAGCATTGTTTCCTATATTCGGGAGTGTAAGATAAGAAAACTACAAAGATCGGAGGTCTTCAAGCTCACAGTCCCACTTGGAAATTCAACATCCCCGGACAGGGCGTGGTAACCTTGCTCCAATCCTCAGGGTGTACCTGCCTCAATACGGACAGGTCAAAACTCCCCTACACGATTGCCACCAAGCAAGGCGCAGTACAATAATGCTACTAACTCACACGACCGGCTAGCTCACGGAAGTAGAGCATGTCCAGTTCAGGGACATGGACATGTGCACAGAAAATTTAGTTAGGCTAGACAGGGTTAGATTTCTCAGTAACCTTAGGACAAATAATCGAATAAAATTCCGACACATTGACGAGAGGTATTAATTAGAGGCAAAGGAGATAAGAAATATCACCACACTCCCGACCCAAACACGAAGAGAAAACTAAGAAAAAACTATTGAGTTGGACCACCCCCCTGCTCTTACATCTGAGTGAGTGTCGAGGCCGCTTTGAAATACAATGACTGCATCCCGTCTAACAATTCATTTCTGTTCTCAGTTCCCTCCTATAGTTTACGCCAACATTACGATAAGACAAATTTCATCCAGAGTCTCCAATAGGGTTCATATCGCTCCGGACGTGCTCGTAATAGATTAGTGATAACGACTCCCAACTCGGTGTAACTGAGTAATTTGTAAATAATTACACTAACCTATAGGTACGAATGCTAAATATATTTAAAAATAACGATGCTTCTGGAGATTTAGGCGTCTGGAATCTTCTCGTCGCTACAACCGGTGATCGCGCGGTGGTCGAATGAAGCACGTGGCGAGTAACTCCGGAACGATTTAACCAATGTTATCTCATATGGTGCTACTGAAAGGATCCGACAATAACTCAGGGACGAAAGATCGAACAAGTCAACGAGAAGAGAACTTCTTCTCTTGGGATATAACTGATACTTTAAATTGTAATTTTCAGTACTTGAAAAAATTCACATATGAAAAGAATAGTTCGTATCGACTAATTCTTTTTTTTTTTTTAAATTCACTAATTTTGAATTAAGCCTAAGCCAACTATAAGAGCATGTACAAATTTACTTTTTGTGAATTCATAAGCCAACGTAGGTATTGCTTGCATTCGCTGTATAATTGAACTGTTTCATTCAACCACCACCCGGTCCGTCGGCGATAGCGACGAGAGATTTGGGAAAATCTCATAATGATGCGTACAGCGATAGTACAAATCTGGTCTATCACAAGTGAAAGTGATATTTCACAAGTTTTAAATTACAGAAAATATGCTTCAAGCTCCCTTATGTTTCTCCATTCCCTCTTCCAAAAAAAAATTCTTTCAATTACCCATCAAGCGTATACTAACCCACTTTATCGAGATGCCTATATAGAGCCATTCGCGAGGCTTTATTTGTTTTCCTCAGGCTCTTCAGATACGGCTCCATCATTTCTTTGATGCCCTCTTTGATGACCTGGTGAAGAGTAGGGCCCAATACCTCCTGTACACATTCCCTGACAATTTCTTTCAGGGTGTTTCGGTCTACTCCTGTAATTGTTACATGATCATTTCCATAAGAAATCACATAAATAAATTTTAGTAACATGTAAGTAGAACATACTGTCACCTGGCACGATCGTTTCGTTTTCGAGTTGAGGGACATGCTGACGAGACGTTTCTACGGTGTCCACTGTAGTGCAGTCAAAATCCCCTGAACTAACGTCGGGGGATTTTTCTGCACATTCAACTAAGTTCTCTAGGTCGTCGAGTCCTCCACCATCATTAACCGACGTATTCTCTGTAAAATATAAGTTCTTTTAGATCCTACATTTATTACTTTAATAAGTATTTTATGAATCAACCTATTGCATTTGTGACGTGAACGACTTGACAGGGTGACAACCGAACATACAAAATTACTTACCTTCATCGAATTGTTCTCCATCAACACCGGATTCTTCGCCTCCACTAGTTGTACTAGCGATGTTGTTCGTGTACAACTCTTTACGTGACAAATCGGTTTTCTGCCTCCAGTACTGGATGGCATGTCTCGCTTTCTCTGTTCATTAGAAATTTAATAATATCATCACATTAACACACTAAGAAAGTTATACAGCATTGTTTATTTTGAACAAAATTAGTAACTTACTAAACTGGGCGTGAATTTTGTTAACCGTGCATTCCTGGAACCCGTAGTCGTTGTTTACGTCAATTAGTGGCTGCTGCGTGAGACTTTCAGCCGCATCCGCTGGAATTTTGTAATTTCCAGGAATCACAACCGGTGGCCCCAGCATTTTGCCTAGAAAGTCCGCTCCATCACTTTTGCACGGGTATACAAGGGTACTCGTCTGTCTGTTGAACCACGCGCGATGTGCCACTAAATAATACTTATCATTCGAATCCACCGCTTTCTCACTCATTACAAGATGGGGGTCCGTTATTATGGGAGGTTGCCATTCGATCCTTTCACTGGGAAATGGACACCCTTTCACCACTGGAGTCGAGGTATCCTCATTTTTTTTCAAGATTCTGAAAATAAATTTATAACCCCAATTTTGTATAAAATAATGCAATTCGGTGACTACCTACCGAGATTTACTCGTACTTCCGTTGAAGTGAACTTACTTTGTTGTCTTCGATTGATTTGGTTTACGTCTCTTCATTAGAATATTTTTCATTTTCTATTGCTGAAATAATAATTTTTATATTTTAATCACAGTCTATTAGTAACGATATTATACTAATACTGAATGACGAATTTGTCAAAATGAGCATATCGACAGAAATTTATTCTACTCTATTTAATGTTTTCTTGTACTGGGTACCTACTTTTTATAAAAGTCAAGACTGTAGGTCACGTAAAGAGAAGTGGAAGATGCCAACGTGTGCGCGCGTGTTCTTTGAGTGAAGCGTACAATCTCTTGGTGGAAGGGGGGTCAGTACAAGGCCCGAGCCCCATCTTTGAACTGGAAAATTTGCTTTAAAATACCATAATAATTACAGAAAAGGATAAAGTATTGTATGATTTCGTCAGAACTTTCTTGTCGGTAAATGTTCTTCTTCAAGCCCCCCGGCTCTCCAAAAATATTCTGACGACGCCACTTCTCATAACCTTTCTTCTAAGACATATGATGCAGATAAATGGCTAGTACAATGTCCTCTTTGCTGTCTCGATAAGGCATTGCAAAACATTTTCGATACGTCGAAAGTGAGAATCCAATTTCCACTTCTTCGTTCGAAAAATATGAATTCTTAGCCACCACTATACCCACGTCCTTCGAATGAATGGGCCTCTTTAGAGCGTATAAGTCTTCAGTTTGGTGATATGGTTTGTAGAGCAAACTGATGGCTTTTGTATTCTTATTCATGAGAATGCGTGTCACTCTTGCATACACGTAGTCGCGAGGGTCAGACTCACTACCGAAAGCTGCGTGCGAGTCCTTGATATTGTCTGTGCGAACAACAAAATCCGCGAATTTCATCATCTTATAACTTTTATACACGTTACCATTTAATACAAAATTGTCGTCGACGAGTTTACTCAATTCTGGTGAACTGAAATGTGTCGTGTTCATATCTGTCAACAACACATTTCTTTCACTTTTACTCTCTTGAAATCCTTGCACATACAAATGCTCGTAATTTCGATTTGCTAATTGAACTAAGGGTTCAAACCCAGATTTTATTCTGCGCTTTACTAAATGATGAAGAGCATTTTCTCCACTGAATGTGCTAAACTCGTCGAGCGCACCAAAGCGAAGGTAATCGTCACAAAGATGACGTAACAAATGGAAATTATGCGACAGAAATTGAGGACCATAATTCTTTTTACAGTTCTTGAGGAACCACAAAAAAATTTTCTCGATCTTTTTGATTTTTTCTGTTGTTGCACGCTCACCGCTTTTGCATAAAATACGAATACATGGCTGGAGTACTTCAAATTGCGCCAAATATTCTTCCCCAACCAAACAGTCTAATACAGCTACTCCAATGTAAAGTACAAATTCCCGGACAACAGTACACTTCCAGCCGGAACACTGGTCAAACGGTTGTGGTCGTCGTTGAAACTCGCTGGGAAAAAAATGCGACGAAATTACTTTCAACCTTTGCGAGATTTTATCAATAACGTTATCGGGATCAGGTGAAATGAAAATGTTACGCTGTTCTTCCTTGCTTGCGGTAATCCACCGCGTAAGGACTTTTTTCACTATACCCGCCAACAACAGATGTAAATAATCAATCACTACATTTGTGACCAAATCGAAATGTTTCAGCCTACTCAATTCCGGCTTACGGTGATGGTGCCACGTAATCGGTTCATTCGGCGGCTCACTGCGTGAAATTTCTTCTTCGGGATCACTATCCTCGTCATCTGCCAAATTTTCCACACATTCGTCTTCGTCATCATTCTCGTCATCGCTGATTACGTCGTCTGCTTCTACAACAATATCCTCTTTGAGATGAGGATTCTCAACAAAAAACAACGATCAATTTACAGTACCTATCAAACAAAGGAAAAAGAGTGCATACATTCATGTACTAACATGCACCCCGCTGGGCCTAATCTCCTTAGCTTTCTCTAATTTCCCCTCACCTAGTTCAGGGAAGCTTATAAGGTCTATTCTTCACAGCGATCAGTAGGAAAACAGAACCTAAATAGTGAACATTGACAGTAAAACTTGTTTTTCACGGTTAAACTTGTTTTTCAAGGTAAAACCCATTTTTCAAGGTAAACCTCGTTTTTCACGGTAAAACCCATTTTTCAAGGTGAACCTCGTTTTTCACGGTAAAACTCGTTCTTCAAGGTAAAACTCGTTTATCACGGTAAAACTTGTTTTCCACAGACATGAATAATAAATTAATGAAAAATATCTTTTAAAAATTGAATGTATCTGGTTTTCTATCTTTGATTTTGCATTTTCAATTCCCTTCATGCGGTTCCTTAGGAAGTTGATCTGAGAAAGAAAGACTGTCTCATCATCAATACAAAGACACAAGTGAGAGTATTTTATTCTTATCTTTCAAATTAATTCAAGATATTGTTGTAAGTTATTTTACCGGGATCATCTTTAGTGCGCGAAACACTTATTAGCTGAAATATTTATCCTGTAAAAAATTTGAAAGTAGAGCATCCTTACAAAATTTTTTTTGTAATCAGAACCCTCCAGCTAATGAGTAGAACAGATATTCACTTCCTCCATGGTACCCACTGGATTTGATTACAGTCAGAGCGAGGGCATCAAGTTGCTCCTTTTTGGCTTTACTTACATTTAGGTCTTCTGGGTGATCTTTTCGAGGAAAGAGATTAATCCCATCGCTTGAAGGTCGAGCTGGAGGTTTTATAGTTCTTATACCCCGTGAGTTTCTCATAACCTTGGATTGGATTTGTAGCAAATTGTCTATCTAACTGAAGCCATTTGTCCTGCGTCCAGTCATTTTTGATCTTGAGATTTTTGAAACGGCGTCTCACCTCGCTTTCGAGAGTATCTTGAAGTAGATTTTTAAATATTTCACTTGAGCCAAATTTTCATCGGTGGACGTTACCGATGGAGTGTTATTGAGATTGGTATTGGAGTTGGATGTACTTGGGTTTTCTTGCTCATTGGTACTAGCGATGTTTTTTTTTCTAGTAGGGCAAACCATTTTTGCAAGACAGTGACCAACAACAAATGCAAATAATTAAGTCAAAGGATTGATAAAATAAATTACTCAAAAGTTTTTTGCAGACAATACATTCCTCTTTCCATTGATGTGCATTATGAGTACCTTACAACTTGACCTGAAGCGCTATAGTCCATTCTTGCAAAAAAAAAAAAACCTTGTTGGCTCAATTTACAGTACCTATCAAACAAAGGAAAGGAGTGCATACGTATGCATGTACCCACATACACCCCACTGGGCCTGATCTCCTTAGCTTTCTCTAATTTCCTCTCACCTAGCTCAGGGCAGCCCGGAAGGTCTATTCTTCACAGCGATCAGTAGGAAAACAGAACCTAAAAAGTGAACATTGACGGTAAAACTCATTTTTCACAGTAAAACTCGTTTTTCAAGGTGAAACCTGTTTTTCACAGTAAAACTCGTTCTTCTAGGTAAAACTTGATTTATATGGTAGAACTCATTTTTCAAGGTAAAACTTGTTTTTCACGGAGATGAATAATAAATTAATGAAAAATATCTTTTAAAAATTGTATGTATCTGGTTTTCTATCTTTGATTTTGCGTCTTCAATTCCCTTCATGCGGTTCTTTAGGAAGTTGATCTGAGACAGAAAGACTGATTCACCATCAATACAAAGACACAAATCAGAGTATCTTATTCTCATTGTTCAAATTAATTAAAAGATATTGTTGTATTTTATAGGCACCATCGTTATCGCGCGCAACACTTATTAGCTGAAATATTTACCCTGTTAAAAAATTTGAAACTAGAGCATCATAACAAAATTTTTTTTGAAATCGGAATCCTCCAGCAAATGAGTAGAACAGATATTCACTTCCTCCACGGTACCCAATTTGAAACCAAATTCTGATCCCAATGTAGGAAACTCGACCATATTGTTAACAAGAATGTCAATTTTTTCATCAATATAATTATTTCGCAGTACTGAAGATTTTTCCGTGCAGAGAACAACAGTTGTAAATTAAAAAACGGCTTTGCTCGCACTTTTTTTTTATTAAAATTAGGTACTCGTTTGTACGAGTAAAATTTAAGGGAGGTTTACATTTCGACGTACTACGACGTCTTCATCAGAACCAACTAAAAAACTAAACTAAATACAATCGTAATAAAGAAGAGCAACGCGCTTATCATAAAAAAGAAGACATGAAAAAACAAAATCCAAAAGTTCAAGGGTTATGACTAATGATGACAGCAGAGTACGTCGATCCAAGTTTCTGCATATCGCGTTTGAAATTGACAGTGTGGTTTTTGATGATTTCGATGCATTCCCGAATTCTTCGTTTCTGGGTGTTTTTCTCGTAGGCTAAGATGCGAGTATTGTCGAAATCAAACTTATGATTATTACACCAGGCATGACAGGCCAAAGCAGTGTTATCATTAAGATCCCTTTCATCCCTTTTATGCTGGGACACTCTACTAGAGAGGTATTGGAGAGTCTCACCAACATAAGAGAGAGGGCAACCAGAGCAAGGAATTTTATACACGAGTTCGGATTTTTTGGAAGATGGGGTGGGATCTTTAGTTTTGGAAAACAGAATATTATTAAGGGAGTGCCAGTTAGTAAAGGAAATACTGATCTTACTATCGAGTTTTTTTATAATTTTGCTGATGATAACGCTGCTTTGACCTACAAAAGGAAGACTGTAATATTCCGATGCGAAGATCTTCTTGAAATTCTCTGAAATATGTGTGGATGGATGCAGTAGTAATAGAGTACTATTATGTATTTGTACATTAGTGTACATGCGTAAAAAATACTGGCTATATATTTTTGGTTACTTAGTTCTTTGTTTATTACGGTTCTCATTTTCTCGTTCATTAGAGTATCTATGCGTGATAATAATAGTGAATTGGGGGACAATTTATAATACTTACCTATTCTAATTATTTACTTACTGGTCGTGTTAGCTATTGAATTTTGACTGCATGCGTGAGCGGATAGCCTTTTTTCACCAATGGCATTAACAAACATGAACAACTCTTTACAAACGACGATGCCTCGGAATTGGAACTCAGTATACAATTGTTTCCGCTTTTTCGATTTGTGTTCTTTCTGCTGAGTTGTATCTGAAGTTGGTGCGAGAGCATTCAATACACCTAGATGTGTGAAGGATAAAAATAATAATATCCATCGATATGATTTTGTGATCACAGCTATGATGATAATGTTACCTTGAATAAAGATGTGATGATGATCAACGTGGTCCTTACAATAATAATCGAGTTTTGAACAATTTATGCGAGATTGAATAAGTTTTTCTCGATTGAACTTTGCTACACAATTGCTTGAGCAGCGGCATCCATCAAAGATTGTGTTTGTACCTATCAAACAAAGGAAAAAGAGTGCATACATTCATGTACTAACATGCACCCCGCTGGGCCTAATCTCCTTAGCTTTCTCTAATTTCGCCTCACCTAGTTCAGGGAAGCTTATAAGGTCTATTCTTCACAGCGATCAGTAGGAAAACAGAACCTAAATAGTGAACATTGACAGTAAAACTTGTTTTTCACGGTAAAACTTGTTCTTCAAGGTAAAGCTCGTTTTTTCACGGACATGAATAGTAAATTAATGAAAAATATTTTTTAAAAATTGTATGTACCGTAACACGGGTTTACTTTGACCCACTTTTTCGCATGTTTCAGTTTTGATTGACAATACAAGGCATCAATAGTGACGTAATATTTTTTTCCAAGACATCAATCGACAGAGGAGGCTTCAAGGAATCCCTACATATCATAACATATTTTTTCCCTCACTTACCCCCCTCTCAAATGCGCCTCAAAGTAGTGGGACAATTTTACCCGGTCACGGGGTTACTTAATCCCGGCACTCACATCATCACAAAAATCAATGTATAAAGCAACCAAGGGCAATGTTACCCCTCTACAACAATTTCTCGTCACTTTCTCACCTACAGGAAGTCTGAAAATAGCAAAAAAAAAATGCTGAAAAAGACATTAGATCGTAAAAAAAGTTTATTTTCATTTAGGTTCACATGAATTCGTTCAATTCAGGAACATTAAACATTCCTCGTCTTTTTTCTTTGGGTGCTTCAATTTTTCGAAGAACGTATCGCCATTCATACGCGATTGTGTCCTCTCTAGACGGCCAAAACCACGAATTCCCTTTTTTTGTCATGCATTTCACTAGTGCAGAGCGTTGACTCAGACTTTCAATAATTCCCGGGTAGTGTACTCCATCACCTGTATACAAAACAATAACAAAATCGCCAACGCAGAATCCGTTCACCTGGGTTGGTCCACTCTCATTCGAAACATTTTCAATTACTGACATTTCTTCTTCTTCTAACGAACCAAAAGTTTCATCGCTATCACTGTCATGACAGCAAAAATCTTCAGGTAAAGATTCGGAATCACTACAAGCTGGTGTGGATGCAACTGGACAACTTTTTCGAGGACGACCCCGCTTGCGCGCAGGTGGTGAGTTATGAGAAACAGGATCAACGTCATCATTGAGTGGATTCACATTTTCTCCATTTTCAGAATCAACGTGAAGGAGATCATCAGGTGTTATGCCTTTTCCCGCGGGTACATTCAACTTCTTCTTACGTGTCTTTTCTATACCAGACGCTGTTTAGCATAGTAAATACTATCAAATTAAGTACATCATTTGAGCACTAACAAAGAAGGAATGACTTTATTTATGATAATGCATAGTGATAATGACAACAGAATTATAGATAGCGCGCATGTAGTTACACGCTTCTCTTTCTTTTTTTTTTTTTTTTTTACATAGTTTTGATTAATCTATTAGGCTTTCTTATGGGCCGCAAAAAACGTCTATTTCTACGCAAGGTAACTCCTGTATCTGATTCTTGAACGGTGTAGGATCTTGGTTCATTTGCTGCTTGTAGTACTGTTCCTTTCTTCCATACCGGATCTGTGAGTTGACGTTTCAAGAGGACAGTATCACCAGGTTGAAGAGGTGGTAGATTGCGAGTTGTTCTATTGAAATAATTGGTAGCTGTTCTATTAGCAACGTTCTTTCTTCCTTGAACTTCCAGTTTGTCCGGTATAGATGACTGCAAGGTTGAGGAGGGTACTGGCATGATTGATTTGAGAGTTCGATTGTTCAACATCTGTGATGGGGAATATCCCATGTGTGGAATGGGAGCGACACGATACTGCAGAAGAGCATATTCCAGATCCTTATTCTTTGCAAGAAGCGTTTTGGCTATTGCAACACCTTTTTCTGCAAATCCATTACTCTGGCTATATTTGGGGCTACTAAAAGTTGGTTTAAAGCCCCAATCTTTAGCAAATTGAAGGTATTCTTCTGAATTAAAAGGAACATTATCTGACATGACTTCTTCTGGAACTCCTAGGTGACTGAAAACTTTTTTTAAATGTCTGATGATTTCTGAGGCTGCTTTAGATTTTATGTGCAATACCTCTAACCAATACGAGTAGGAATCATAAACCACAAGATAATCATGATTGTTATGGGTACATATATCCGTGCTGATTCGCTGCCAAGGACGCTCTGGAATAGGTAATGCCATCAGTGGTTCTGAAGGGTTGTTTCGTTGATGTACCAAGCAGACATTACAGGCCAACACAAAATTATGGATATCTGATGTGATTTTTGGCCAATAGACAGTTGCTCGAGCAAGATTTTTCATTTTTTGCTCATTCAAATGACCTCCATGAAGCATACGTAGAAACTCAGGTCTCATTTTTTGAGGAATCATTAATCTGTTCTCTAAGAATAAAAGATTATCAGCTTCTGTTATTTCGTGTTGCAAACCCCAATATTGAGCCAAAGAAGGATTCATTTTATTTTTGGACTCTGGCCAACCTTGTGTTACATATTGCAGTAATATCTTCAAATCTGGATCATTCATTGTTTCTTCCACTAGCTGACTCTTTCTTTCTGCTGTGGCAACAACTCTTGTATTAGAATGGACATGAAATGTTTGCACAATATCTTCTTCAGGGATCCTATGAATAAAGGCACGAGATAAGGCATCTGCTATGAACATTTCTTTACCTGGTGTGTACACCACTTTAAGATTGTACTTCAACAAACGCAGGCATAAGCGTTGTAATCGACTTGATATTTTATCAAATGGCTTATTCAATATTGTTTGCAGTGGTTTATGATCAGATTGGACTACAATAGGTTGACCATAAACGTAATAATGGAACTTTTCCACTGCAAAAACAATTGCTAAGAGTTCTTTTTCAATTTGTGAGTATCTTTGCTCACTTTTTGCAAGTGCCCGCGAGGCAAATGCAATGGGTTGACTATCTTGCAGAAGGCAGGATCCAATACCAGCTTTTGATGCATCAGTTTGAATTACAATAGGCAAGGATGAATCAAAAATTCGTAGAACTGGTGCAGTCGCTATCAGCTTTTTAATTGTATCAAATTCTATTTGGTGTTCCTTTTTCCACTCAAATTTCACATCCGGTCGAGTTAACTTACGCAGTTCTTGCGTTTGACTTGACAGATTAGGAATAAACGAATTCAAGAACTTTGCCATTCCTAAAAATCGATGAACTGCTTTGCTGTCTTCAGGGGTTCTGAATTCTTGAATAGCTCTTATGCGTTCTGGGTTTATCTGTATACCGCTGGCATTTACTATAAGTCCTAAAAAACAAACTTCTGGTTTTTTATACTGTAATTTGTCAGCGTTGAAACGAACATTATATTGACGGGCGCGATCAAACACTTTAGCCAGGATTTTATCATGTTGTTCTTCAGTTTCACCTGCTATGATTAAATCGTCAAAGTAAGGGGTACAACCATCCAAATCACCAAAAATTTCAACAACTTTTCTCATGAAAATTTCTGGAGCACTACTAAGACCAAAGCACATTCTTTTGAATCGATAGCGTCCAAAAGGTGTTTGAAATGTAGTTGCTGAAGCCGAATCATCATCAAGTTCTAGATGCCAAAATCCTGATGACATGTCCAGAACAGAAAATATTTTTTTACCAGTTAGTTCAGAAATCAATTCCTCAGTTTTTGGAATTGTATACATATCCATTAATCGAACCACGATTTGCTATCATGATGAAATAACGACTACAATCTCTACATTTTCTGATATTTTATTCACGCGTGAAGAGACAAACTCATAAACTAATAGAGACAATTTCTCCTAACTACGATGTACATCGAAAAGCTCATAAACGTGGTTAGTCTCATCAATAATCTACCACAATAAAAATAGCTAGAAATTATCGCACCAGTGTTACCACACTATTACAATTTCAACAAAGATATTGCTGTATTTTACCGGGGTCATCTTTATTGCGCGCAACACTTATTAGCTGAAATATTTATCATGTAAAAAATTTGAAAGTGTTATGTACCTGCACCTTTGCACCTTATAGTTTTCGCGTATAAGTTTTCGTGTATAAGTTTTCGCGTATAAGATTTGCACCTTATAGTATTCGTGTATCTTATAGTACTAGCATATAGCAATCTACTCTCCTCTTTTGCACCTCTTATACATCTGTATTTATAATCCTATACGCACCTCTTATTTTACGCACCGTATCTACGTCGCTATTCCATCGACATACATATTTTATTTTTATGACTTTAACCGACTCATCTTTTTGCCCTTCTTCCAATCTGTATATCTATATTTCCAAAATGTACCTATATAAAGCCTGGCAGTGTATAATAAACGAACTGTTAATTCTCAAAACTTTAATTTGTTGGAGCCGCACATAACATTTGGCGACGAGGATGGGATTCTCTTGTTAAATTGGAGAATTTCGAACTTATAATTTTTCGTATATTTGAGATAATATTTTTTGAAACTTGAAAGTTTTGCGCGATTACATAGTGTGATTTTTTCGTTCTTCTGCTGTCATCGCACGTGAGTTTCCTATTATTCCTTTTTACTCCTTTTTTAACAGTTCCAATATGTACGAAAATTGCAAACTCTAAATACTTTGAGTTATCGTAAAAAAAAAAAAAAAAATACTCCTTTTGAATTTTTGTGGTCTGTACCATTTCTCAGTTTTTATTCTGCTGAATTTTTTGTGGTCTCTGTACCATCATTCAGTTTTTCTTTTCTGAATTTTTTGGTCTCCGTACCATTATTCAGTTTTTCTCTCCTGATTTTTGTGGTCTTTACACCATTATGCAGGTTTATTTTGTGGTAATTTAGCCATTTTCTCTCGGGGATTTTTTTTAATTTAGCCATTTTCTCTCGGGGATTTTTTTTTATAATTTTGGACTGAGCCATTTATTTTCTACTGGGGTATTTTCTTCTAGCGGTCTCCAACTATTTTTGAATCAAAAAAAAAAAAAAACAAGAGAAGGTGGAGAAATAGTTTTTCTTCCCATTCCTATTTAGTGTGAGCTCCACAGTCTCAACAATTCTTATTTTTTCAGCATTTCTGAGGTTCTTTAAAGAAAGAGCAATTTTCTTCCTGTTTGGAATTTTCTTGAACCAATATGCCCAATTCCGACTCTGAAGTTCCCAAGACTAGTACGGTTGCTACTACAACCACTACGTCAACTTCACCTGCTTTTTCTGATGCTCTCAGTAATATGAGAGCTAGTCTTCAACAATTGAGTATTAATCAGGGAGTCAGTGGAAATCAACCACCAATTAGCTCAACGCTAGGGACTTTTCCAAGTCAAGGTGGAACAAGGCCCATTCCTCAAATGGGAACCTTTTTAAATCCCTCAGGTCCGTCAGGTCCGACTTATAGTAATCAATTTTACTCACAAGACGAATATGTCAATCAAAACCAACAATCGGCAACGTATCCTATGAATTTTATAGGGTCTCTAATCCCGAAAAAATTTACTGGTAAACGAGATGAATTAAATAGTTTCATCATAAATTGTAATTCGGCGTATGAATTAATTCAGCCTTTTCAAAAAATAGCGTTTCTCTGTTGTGTCATGAGTAAGATTGAGGAGCCTTGTAAAAGTCAACTCCTATTTTTCCAGTTTGAAGAATGGTCACAATTAAGGGATAAGTTGAAACAACTTTTTGGTGAGAAAAAACTGTATTCCCAATATCTCGAGGACTTGAACAATATCTCGCAATATAAGGACGAATCAATTGTAGTTTTTCATAGAAGGTTGGAAGAATTACAAAGTAAGGTTTTAAACGCTTTGAGCACTACATCCATTGAGGACACATTGAAACCTGGTTGTATAGAAAATATTAAACAAGTCACTCTCTCGCGTTTTATCTATCATTCCAATCCAGAGATAAGTCGGTTTTTACGCTGGAAAGGAAATATTGATTTAAATACCGCTTTGTCCCAAGCTATTGAGGAAGAAAGCGCGATGAAAATTAGAAATCAAGGGAATAAAAATAATTATAATTCGAGAATAAATTCTTCTTCAAAGTATTGCTCTCATTGTCATGCTACAAATCATAATATCTCCTCTTGTTTTCAATTGAAAAAGGAAAAAGGGGGAAAAATGAATTATAATACTGGATCAAATTATTTGACCAATAAAAATAAAGAAAAAGTTTTCCATTGTACGATTTGTAATATGAGTAACCATTCAACTGACTCATGTTACCGTAATCAAAATTTGTCCCCTATTACTTGTGAATTTTGTTCCAAGGTGGGTCATCGGGCTGAAAAATGTTTTAAAAAACAACGTTTACAAGGTTCACGTGATCGTAATTCTTATAAGCCCAATGGAAGACATTTTAAGGGGAAAAATAATTCCAATGATAGGAATACACGTTCAGTAAATTTTGGAACAGTGCAACTTCCACAATCTACAGAAAATTGGGATGCTGAGATTCCAATAGCTCGAGTTGAACCAACTCCTCGCAATTCAGGAAATCCTACTTTAGGAGATTTAGCTATTTATACCATGGTAAAAAATCCCAATTATAATTTGGTCTACGTAAATTTACGTTGCCCCCAAGCCAAAACAGAAAAATTGAGCTTGCTTGTTGATTTAGGTGCTTCTGTCACCATTATAAAGGCAAAAGCCTTAAAGAAGGAAATAAGAGTAAATATTCAGGAAGGTTCTGCTTTAAAGGGGATAAACTTAGGAGAAGCCATGAGAACAGTAGGGACCACTATTCTCACTATTACTCCCGACGCAAATTCAAAACTGGATCATAAGGTTCATATAATACCATCAAAGAATGAAATACCTGTAGACGGTCTACTAGGGAATGACTTTTTCAAGGAGCATTGTAAGGTCATAAATTTTGAGAAAAATCAACTCGTTTTGAAAAGGTGTAAAGTGACCTTACCATTTTATGCTGTAGACGAATATGATGAACGAGAGAAGGAAAATTCCCAGGCCTTTATGGTGAAAACGTCGGAAAGAATTGAATCTGTGACTATAGTCCCCTGTTCAGAAACCATAGTACCTGTCCATATTGAAAATCCTGAGATTGGCGAAGGAATGATTCCTAAGCTTGAGTTACAAGGAAACGTATTCATGGCTCAAACTCTTACTACAGTACAAGGCGATAATAACGCCCTTGTACCAGTAATAAATACTCGTATTTGTGGCCAAAATAATAATCTTCGGCCCAGGTGAGAGCGGTGGGCATGCGAAAAGAACGTAGCTGAAGGTAGTTTTTGGAGGTACCAGAGGGAAGAATCGTGCGATTTCGACGCAGCTGTAGAATTGTAGGTGGAATAGTTGGAGTACACACAATGAGACAGAGCGAAATAAAGCCATGGACTTGACGGTAATAGCGATAGCGGACCTCAGTGTTGTATTCATAGCGCGTAAATTGCATTTCGGCGATTTTCGTAAAACATTTGATCAACTTCAGGTTACTGAGTCCTGATCCTGCCACCGGCGGGAAGTGGTTGCTCACTATGACTTTAAATTTGTCGACATCTTCGGTATGATGGACTTGTAATTCGCAATGCAAACGACAAAATTTGAGACACTGCTGTAGAACGCCGCGAAGGAGAGGTCTATTCCCACGCATACATGGTTCAACTTGGATGGTGCATGAATTCGTAGCGCACGTTGACTGCCATATGACGGCGGCGATGTAGTCGTACAAACAATCAAGGAACTTATGAAGTTCTCCGTATCGAATGAGTTCCATAGAACCAAGCGCTCCGAGGAGGCTAGAACTTTCGTTTTCTAGATACTGAACGTTCATGCTGTAAGATGTGAGTCACATTAGGATACATAGGATATTATGTAATAGGTACATTTACAGAGGAGTATAGGATATTTACGTACAAGGAAGGGAAGAGGAGGCATAATCTATATTACGAAAATCGCAAACGATGACTTTGTTTATTACGTCCAGAGAATAAACGGGCTGAACGGCGAGGACTTCTATTACTGAGATCGGGAAGTTCCATTGTTTCAGGCACATTGAAAGAGACCGATCTAGTACCATCCTCCCTTGATGAATTAGAACGATTTTGATCATTCGGACCCGTAATGATATTTAAGTTGACTCCAGCCTCACCGCGTTCAGTCAGTGGAGCCGGAGGTCGGAAATAGTCGCCACGATGACGATTATTAGAATTAAAGCAAGTTATTATTCTCCATAATATTTTAAGAAATGGGAAAAATTTAAAGACCCAATATATGCCAAAACCACTCAGCAAAAATCCCGCTATATACGAAAACCAGGATGTACGCTGATAAAAGTCGCTATGTTTTTCGTGATAATCCGATATCTTTTCCATGTCATCAAGTTTAGAGGCTAAAACTTTAAATTCGTTTATATTAAGATGCATTAAGCGTAATTTTTGCAATTTAAGCTCAGTAAGTGTAGATGATGACAACTTCGGTTGTAAATCCAAAGAAAAAGGAGGAATATAATGCTCGTAAGTGTGATTAGTTTCTGTCCCCGCCAGAACCATACCTAAATGAGTATGAGCTCGACAGTTTTTATCTAAAGTGAGAATACCTATTTTATCGATAAAGAAATCATGAACAGTACTTTGATTGGTACATTCAATAGTGAGAGAGGTTGGTGTACTTAAATCATATAACCACTGATTTCCTCTTAAAGGGTACCATACATGAAGTTCAGAGACAAGGTTTTTGACCTCACAAGAAGCAGGGAGTGTCTGCGAACGGGTAATAAGAAGCGATATTTCACAAACCACTTCATCAGAATTACTATAATCCAAGACAGAAATATGGCACAGAAATAAATTGGCATGGGCTTGAGAGCAATACGAAAGGTCCTTGAGCATTGAATGTTTAGTTTTAATCTTATTTATGACAAAATATTCAGAAGTTGGTTGAATGTATTGCAAAATTGCCGAATCTGTAGCAACTGGAACTGGTAAGGGTAAGGCCTTATAAAGTTCAAACTTCATAGTTGAGACAAGCGGTATTCGTATTAAAAAGACTAAGAACATAGATGGAGTAAGAAATGCGTCAATTCTGCATATATCAAAAAATTGAAACACTTCATCTTTTGTAATTTCAAAAGGAAAAGCCTTATCTGTCGGTATGTACGAGCGTGCTAATTCCTCGAGAAAGGCTGCAGGAGTGATAATTGAAGGATGTAAAAGACCCTTTTTAGCAAATAAAATAGCATCAATTATTTCCGAATATTCCAGGAGGGTGCTCTGTATGGCAGATGTTAACATGGATTCAGCGATCTCAAGAGACTCTCTTAAGTCAAGTCGTTCTACTTGTGCCTTCAGATCATTAATGTAGGTTTCGATGTAAGCTAAATTAAGATTCAAGGTTTTTTGAGTATCTTGAAACGACCATAAGGTAACGTTATATTCCTTCAAAGAGTCTCGAGTAAATTGGATTGATTCCTTGATATATTTATGAATGCTATTGTCATCCTCTAGTAAATCATGAATTGCATTGTCATACCTTTCATGGTCGTCGGCATCAGGCGTACCAACCATCCATTTATTTAATTTTGAAAGAGGGGAGAAAAGACCATATTCCAAAAATCTTTTATTTCGAATGTTAGCATTATTTTCGAGAGAGTGTCCCACAAGGTTTTGAATAACATTAAACTTGTCTTGCATCTGCTTTAGATATTCCTTGTCTAAGTCTATAAATCTCGAACAGTCATGGTAATTGGGGTCATGCGCTTGTATAGTTCTACAAAAACTAATACATTGGTTTAAGGAGGCATTTAAATAAATGTATTTAGTTTGATAAGTTTTCAAATTTCGGAAAGATAATAAATTATATAGGTCATTTGTCACTAAAGCGTCTCCTAGATTCTCGAAGTAGATACCTGGATTGTACTTCAATCTTTCCACATGATTTCCGCCAATAACTTGAAAACAAAAGAGAAGACTCAACAAAAATATAAAGACACTATGTACTCTTGGTACAATGTTACTATTATTAGACTTATTATCATTGTCAGGAAGGTTTTGAACATCATCATAGAAATCTCCTGTATATTTTTTCAATAAATTAAAGTGGTAAGTTACAATCCTTTTGCCTATTTTAATATCGGCTGAACTTTTCCCGTGAACTCGTATAATAGGGTAAGGTCCTATAAAAATGGGATCCAATTTCTTATTTCTCCCTGGTTTGTTGGGTATGTCCTTTACAAGTACTAATTCTCCGGTTTGAAATTCTGTAGGATTGATTTTCTTATCGTAATAATTTTTGGATCTTTCCTTACTAGCGATAATTGAAGAGCGAGCTAACTGGTGGGTATTACTGAGTCGCAGTTTTAATTGATCATAATAATTATCATATGAATATCTGAATGGAGGTTCTGAGAGAGCAGAAGTAGGAATAAAGGCCTTGTGTCCAAAGACAAGCTCGTATGGAGTATACTGTGTACTTGAATGTACTTGCGTGTTATAGAAAAACAATCCATTAGGGATTAAAATGTCCCAATCCGTTTGATCAGACGCAATAAAATGCCGTAAAAAGGTTTTAATCTCTGCATTAAATCGTTCTACATAATTACTTTGTGGATGATATACACTAGTAAAAATATGTCTAATCTTATAGAGTCGACATAATGCCTTAACGACTTCTCCAGCTAAATTAGAACCATTGTCAGACAATAAAGAATTTGGTACACCGAAAAGTGAAATAAATTTGTTTAATTCTTCCGCTATAGTTATTGCCTCACCATCTGGAAGCGGAACAGCGTACGCATATTTAGTAAGATCGCACTGAATGGTTAGGATGTAAACATTTCCACGGGGAGTCTCCGGTAGTCTTCCTATTAAATCAATTGCGATTTTTTCGAAAGGTTGATGGCTGGTTGAAGAAATCTCTAAACCCATTTTAGTTGGTTTACGATCTGGTTTATTGGTTTGACAGACTAAGCAATTACGTAAATATCGACCTATATCTTCTTTGAGTGAAGGCCAGTCGTATAATTCCTTCATATTGTTATACATTTTCCAAAAACCGCGATGACCTGATGACATAAGGTCATGGTGCTCGGACAACAATTTTTGTTTGTCGAAGTCATGTTCCACTTGAATCTTTTTATTGAGACATATTACAATCTTAATGTCTTTTTCGGCACGAAAAACGTATTCTACAATAAGTTTAAATTTTTCCAAATTAATTCTTTCATAACCATTGTTAATATGTGATATATGAAGTTCATTCATTCCTTTTATTTTTATTATCTCTCTTGCCGTAACCATAGCCATAAAAATATTCGGATAAGTTCCCCAATCGTAATAGTCTTCCTTATATGCGGCTAAGACGATTTTACGTTTCAATTGTTTGGCAAAAGATACTTGTCCTTGCGTAAGTAAGGGAAATTCGGTTAGACCATATTTGCTAGTATTTCTCAAGAAATCTTGCAATTCTACAGTATTAGGCCTAGCAGGTACAAACAATAAAATATTATTTTTGAGAAATATCGAATCATTACTAACGGTAATAATTCTTGGATTTGAGGAGTCTAGATTTTTATGTTTCAACATTTTTTTATAGCTTTCTTCTTCTTGTACGAAATAGATCAATGGTTCAGTAGTACTTTCAACTGGTGAATCACGTATACGAGACAGTAAATCGGCATTATTGTTTTTGCCGGTGCGATAAATAATCGTAAAATTATAATTTTGTAAGTGAAGTCGCCAGCGTGTGATACGACTGTTGAAAGTAGATTTTGAATTTAGAAGGAAACTTAGAGGTTTATGATCCGTATAGACGAAGAAACTTCTTCCATAAAGAAAATGAGAAAAATTACGGATTCCCCAAACGATTGCGAGTAATTCTTTTTCGATTACAGAATAATTTTGCTCTGCTTTGTTCAAGGTCCTACTAGCGTAAGCGATAGGTCTATCTAAATTATTTTTCAATGATTCGGGAGAGTCACCATCAAGTTGAGACAACACGGCTCCTAACGCATATTCAGAAGCATCTGTTGCCAAAACAAAATCCTTTGAAAAATCAGGGTATTGTAAGAGAATATCTTTAGTGAGAATATTTTTCATATGTTGGAAACTTTCTTCTTGTTCCTTACCCCAAATATATGGTTCATTTTTTCTCAATAGCTTTGTGAGAGGCAAAACAATTTTACTGAAATCTGGTACAAACCGTCTGTAATAATTGCAAAATCCTAAAAATGACTGCAATCCTTTAATGTTTTTAGGAGGCATATATTCTTGTAATACTTTAATTTTGGAAGGGTCAGGTTTTACACCATGTTCTGTGAGAATATGTCCCAGATACATTATTTCTTTTTTAAGAAATTCACATTTAAGGGGTTGCAATCTCAGTTTATATTTTCGCAATCTTTCAAAAATTTCAATTAATTTATCTTCGTGTTCCTTCAAATTCTTGGCGAAAATAATTATGTCGTCCATGTAACAAAAACAACGCGTCCCAGTTAACCCTACTAAGGCCATTGCCATTAGTTTTAAAAATACTGAAGGCGAATCCTTGTAACCAAAGGGTAAGCGTTTGAATTGATATTTATTTAGATGAGTAGAAAAAGCAAATTTTTCTCTATCATTCTCCGCAATTTTTATAGCATGAAACCCACTTGCTAAATCGCATACCGAAAAATAGGAATTTTTACCTAGAAGCTCAAGTATTTCAGAAACTTGTGGTAAAGGAAATGTTTGCGCTACACATTTTTCGTTTAAACGACGAAAATCGACCACAATTCGGTATTGAGGATTTCCTTTTGCATCTAAATTTTTCTTTTTCACCAATAAAATTGGAGCGTTAAACGGGGAGATACTTTCCTCAATGATATCTTCCTTCAACATTTTTATAATTTGTTTCTCAACATCTCCCTTCAGTGCTTCGGGTATACGATAGTTTCGGACATGAATAGGGGTTTCATCTGTCATTCGCACTTCATGCTCCATAAGATTTGTAGCAGGTAAATAATCACCTTCTAGATAAAAAATATCTGAATAACGAAAACAAATTTTTTCAACGGAACGTCTTTCCTCAAGATTCAAATGATCTAACTTTAATGCTTGACGTAATTTCGCGGTTCTAGATCTATCATAGTTTTCGAATAGTGTCTTTTTTGTAATTAGAATCCTCCAGCAAACAAGTAGAACAGAATTTTACTTCCTCCACAGTACCCAGTTTGAAACCAAATTCTGATCCCAACGCAGGACCCTCGACCATATTTTTAACAAGAATGTCAATTTTTTCATCACTATAATTACTTATTATGATGCGAAGATCTTCATAAAATTCTCTGAAATATGTGTAGATGGTTGCATTAGTAATACAGTACTATTATGTGCATACATGCGCAAAAAATACTGACTATATACCTATATATTTTTGGTTACTTAGTTCTTTGTTTATTACGGTTTTCATTTTCTCGTTGATTAGAGTATCTATGCGTGATAATAGTTGTGAATTGGGAGACAATTTATAATACGTATTCTAATTATTTACTTACTGGTCGGGTTAGCTATTGAATTTTGACTGCACACGTGAGCGGATTCAGCGTTGTTTACCTAAGCTTTGACGGTCGCGTTACCTAAGACAACAAAATAATGAAAATCAACTGTGAAAAAATTGAACTTTTTACACATTTAATATATATTTTCTAACCTGGTTGTGCAAAGAACAATGTAACAATTGTATTAATTTAAAATTAATCTTGATGGAATTAAAATCACTTTGGCAGTTGAATAGATTTCTAAAAAATTGAGAGAGGAAATTTGTGACCTTCCAAATAGATAAGTGGTAATAATTCTTTCTTACAAACAAAGATGATGAACATTATATTGAACCTGTCGTTATATCATTCAGAGTATTTACAGTTTCTAAGCTTAAATTAAAAGTACAAACTTTTTTGGAGTTAGTATATGGTACAGGTGTGTTAGTATTTTCTAAAGCTACAATTAATTGCATCTTATTCAACTCATAATAATATTTAAAATCTTCAGTTTGTGTAAAATTTATTTACAGGATCGCTCTTAAAACAACTGTTTTTAATCAATTTTACAAACGCTTGAGCCATAATAATTATCGCTTTTTATCAGCCCTGGTTATCACCCCAGGTTAAGTACATCAGACACTGACAAAAACGTGGCATCAATTAGGCCTATTTTAACCTTCTTCACTTGTTCTGTCACGCATTTTGTGAATTGATCGAAGTTGGCAATGTCATGGTTTGTGGCAACGACTCGGTCACACGTTCTTTTAAGGGTTGCGTCCACGCCATCGGGCGCGCCCTTGCCGTGGCCGGACTCGGAGTAATTCCAGCTTAGGCTTCTGAGATTCTTGAATAACGGAATAATTTTCTTTATTACAATGAAGAACATATGACGATTTCGGTACTGATTACTCGGGACGTCTCACAGGAAATGAATTCGATTGTACATGAATTAAACGAAGAAACAAGTTCATATTATGCAAAAACATTTAGGTACTTCACAAGCAATTATTATATGACGCGTGTGAATGATAAGAAAAAAGGAAACTTATAAACTCATAAACTGAATGAAAAACAGAAATTCAACGAACAATATTTTGTAGGTACTTTGCCAAGTTGAAATCTGTACACCTCGACTTCAATAACAAAATCTTGAGATAAACTTAGTCTGTCAAGTTGAAAAGAAAAAAATATACTTACCTAAAATGTTGGCAGTTGAATAGATTTCTAAAAAATTCAGAGAGGGAATTTGTGACCATCCGTATTGACAAGGGGTAATCATTCTGTCAAGATGTACTTCTCTTAAAGGACTATTTCTTACAAACAAAGATGATGAACATAATATTTAACCTCTTGCTATATCTTTCAGCGTATTACAGTTTCTAAGCATAAATTAAAGTTACAAACTTTTATGGAGTTGGTATATGGTACAGGTGTGTTAGTATTTTCTAAAGCTACAATCAATTGCATCTTATTTAACTCATAATAATATTTAAAATCTTCAGTTTGCGTGAAATTTATTTACAGGATAGCTCTTAAAAGAGCTGTTTTTAATCAAATTTACAAACGCTGAGCCATAATAATTATCGCTTTTTATCAGCCCGGGTTATCACCCAAGATTAAGTACATCAGACACTGACAAAAACATGACATTCTTAAAACTTGTTTTTGAGCCTTAAGGCGGTTGCAATTCGCTAATATAGATCTACTCTTTTTTTTTTTTTTTTCAAAATAATTAGGAGGACTTGTCAAATTCATTCAAATATTAACAACAAACTGCTGATTACGTTCTACAAATTTCCCAGCACCTATTGAACTTATTATTGGCATATTTTTTTGAGTGCGCTTTTGTTTCACGCCTAACCCAAATATTCAGCAACTGAATCAGGAGAAACCACCATCAGTTTTCATATAAAGTAATAGACAATACATTCCTCTTTCCATTGATGTGCATTATGAGTACCTTACAACTCCACCTGAAGCGCAATAGTCCATTCTTGCAAAAAAAAAAAAAAAAATACCTTGGTGGCTCGATTTACAGTACCTATCAAACAAAGGAAAACAAGTGTATATATGCATGTACTAACATGTATCCCGCTGGGCCTAATCTCCTTAGCTTTCTCTAATTTCCTCTCACCTTGTTCAGGGAAGCCCGTAAGGTCTATTCTTCACAGCGATCAGTAGGAAAACAGAACCTAAAAAGTGCACATTGACGGTAAAACTCGTATTTCAAGGTCAAACCGTTTTTCAAGGTGAAACCCTGCCGGTAAAACTCGTATTTCAAGGTAAAACCTGTTTTTCAAGGTGAAACCCGTTACCTCAAGGTTAGACTCGTTTTTCAAGGTAAAACTCGTTTTTTCACAGTAAAACTTGTTCTTCAAGGTAAAACTCATTTTTCACGGTGAAACTTGTTTTTCAAAGTAAAACTTGTTTTTCACGGAGATAAATAAAAAATGAAAAAGATCTTTTAAAAATTGTATGTATCAGGTTTTCTATCTTTGATTTTCCGTCTTCAATTTCCTTCATGCGGTTCTGTAGGAAGTTGATCTGAGAAAGAAAGACTGTCTCATCATCAATACAAAGACACAAATGAGAGTATTTTCATTCTTATCTTTCAAATTAATACAAGATGTTGTTATATTTTACAGGGATCATCTTTATCGCGCGCAACACTTATTAGCTGAAATATTTATCCTGTAAAAAATTTGAAAGTAGTGTTGTATAAGTTGGGCCCAGATCCCCAGCATAGTTGGATTTTTTAGGTAATACCTCAAATGAAGCATACCATTCTCCAAATTCTTGAATAGACTTACTATTAAGTTCAAAATAATATTTTTCCAAAGTCGTTAAAAAAAAGTTTTTTTTTTTTCGGTTTAAGTGACAAAAAGACGATAAAATCCATTCACCTGTTTGGAATAACGGGCTAACCGGACTCATTGGGTGCTGGTGGAGGAAGGCCAATAACCTGTCTACTTGAGGCGTACATTTACTGTTGGGTTGCTCTTGGTGATCCTCTCCGCTATCAAGTTGAGTAGGAATAGGATCGTCCACAGATGCTGTCATTATCTGGCACCTGAAACTCGCTTGTTTCCACCATTGATTCTTGTCCAGTCTCGCACATTTGGAAAATGGCATGAAATCCAACTTTATGATCTGGTGTCCAGTACTCTCGACCGAGTTGTACGTATGCAACTCTCCGTCCACCTCGCTCTCGAGATACTGGAACAGATGGACGGCATATTGACGCGAGAACTGCTCGAATGAAACAACTTTTGAACGCCTGACAGAGGTGGCCTGGAGGAATGTTTGTAGGTATATGGTTGATTGTCGCGCAGCGACATGTTCCGTTCAAATAGGGACAGACGTGGATGATGTGCCAATGCCCGCCGTGTTCGGCAACAATAATACATTCTTTATACCGTCTTTGACCTCGCTGGTAATAGAGGGAAGCATACTGGGAGAGATACGCAACTTACCTACTGTTCGCGACAACATGGTGCAGAACTTTATGTCGTTCGTTCCGCTCACCAATAATTTGAAAGATTGAATCGACGATATCCACTTTTTGAATACCTGCATGCGTTGAAAATGTACAAATTCCTGCATCAAATGTTTCACGAGATTCGCACACGCTACTTGAGGTATTGCTAAAAATTGCATGGCTAAGCACTGAAGAACTAGAGCAGGCAGGTCTGTTTTTAGTGCAAATTGAATAAAATCACTGTCGTTTGTTCACAAGTATGTCGTCACGGGGAATTGGTCTATACAAATGACTGCTGTAAATTGTAGCTGGAGGCAGGGTTGCAATGTTTTAAACAAACGATGTTTAAAATATTTTTAAAAACACACAAAAAAAATTAGAATTGTGTTTTAATCGGAAAATGTTTACAATGTGTTCTTTTTCGTTTTAAACTTGTTTTTTTGAATACATTAAAAAACATGAAAAACCTTTTTTTTTCTTTCCGTAGGTACGAGTACTTCCATTATTATTCCTCACTAAAAATGAATATTATTTGATAATTTTTCCAGGATTGAAAAAGTAAAAGAAAAAAATAGGATGATGTTTTAACAAACATTTTTTTAAACAACGTTTAAAATCGATATTTAAAACATTTAAATATTGTGTTTAAAACAATAGTTAAAATGCCATAAATATGTCCCAAACAATAATTATTAAATGATTTAGAATGGTTTTACACAATGAAAACATCTAAAACGTGTTTCAAACAAGGAATTGAAAACCATAATTTGAAACATGTTTTGAACATAAAATCTGTTTTAAATAGAAAAAAAAAAACATTTTTTTTTGCAACCTTGGCTGGAGGTCTGAAGAAGTGAAATTGAGGCTAAATTTGTATTTATAACAAGTTGAGAAAATTGTAGTTAATTGATACTTATTTTCTGAAAATTATGACAATAAGAAAATCTCAGACAACATTTGTTCGAACAGGACAGAGTGATTTGGAAGAATCGGCCAAAACCACAAGTTCGAAAATTTTCAGTTGAACCTTTCTTTTTCAAATTACATCACTAGGTTCCACGCGTATTGCTACCATGTAGCCGTGTGAGATCAATAAATTTCTATTCATTATTTCATATTGGTTCACGACTATTTTTATTGTTTTTAACGAACGAAAATACATTCTCTGTCTTTAACGTGCATACAATACAATTTATTTTTAAACTACAAAAACAGTGTAACCATTTGTCTCGCGGGCAGTGTTGCCGCGACAGCTTATAAGCAGAATTGACACAATTTCTTCTCATTGGCTACTCCCCTGGTGATGCTGGTAGTTCTCGAAATTTCTCACATCCATCAACTTGATACATATTTTTAGAAGGAGAGATAATTTCTTTTTAATTGAAAACATACTGCTGTGCGTTTGTCTGGAGGTTGTACCAGATATGATACAATTTAGTTCTTGTTGATGAGCAGTCTCTGGGAACCAACACATAATTATCTGTAACCTGAGGTTAGTAAAACTTTCTCCGATTATGTTTACGCAGACACTTCAGTTTGTGAGTCAAATTGTTAGTATCTATGTTCAATTTTGTCTTGTTTATTTTGCCAACATAGTACTTTACAGCTTTGGCATTCTTAGTTATGTACCCCATTCCATTTCTCTAAAAATACCGTACATTTAGGTATAGAATAATACGCAGGAACGTGTGAAAAATATTAAGGCGAAATGATCACATATAGGTATACTTATAAAGAACAATCAATTAGTGAGAAAAAACTCAAGCGCTCTCCACAAATGAGATCACAACTTCTAAATTTGTTAAAAACATGATTTTTGGGATTCCTAGAGTCCAAATCCTATTTAGAAAAAAGAGTAAGAAGATCAATTCAGTGAAGGCTGAGATTCTACTGTTAAATATTTTGGAGTCTATTCTAAGTATAGATTCTCCTATTCAACGTCTCATATAATGCTCTCGATTTAATTAATATTTGTTGTAACATATACATTTTGAGTTCTCTGTAATCCATTTTTAGGTGATTTTCAATTTCGTCATTTTGCGTAGCTTTCTCTAATTAATTATACAATTCTTTTGTTTTACATTTTCTCTTATTACTACACAAGAACGGATTACAGAATTTCAGTTCCTACAGAGTTACGCCGAGTACAGAATAATAACAGTCATTAAGCCTCAGCTCTCAGCTTGCGCTCGTGTAGGTTGCGCTATGGTCGCAACACTCCATGTTTGATTCTTCTCTGCCTTTTTTCTAGTGATTAGATTGATAAAAACATAAAATCTCCTATTCAACGGCTCATATAATGCACTTGATTTGATTTTTCTCAATGTGAAATTTATTCATTTACTTTAAACATTATTTGATACATTCCCTATTCATTGTATTTCATTTTTAGGTTAATCTCAATGTTTGATTATTTTCTGCCTTTTTTCTCATAATTAGATCAATGAAAACGTGAAATCTCCTATTCAACGTCATATAATATAACTTGCTTGATTTAATACTAAGTGTTCAACATATGATTTGGTGCACTCTGAGATCACTGTATTTAAAAATTTAATTTTCAGGTAATTCTTAATATTATTAAATTTGATTCTTTTCTGCCTTTTTTCTTTTAAATTAGAACTATAAAAACATGAAATCTTCTATTCAACGTTTCATATAACTTGACTTAATATTTTCTGACTTACAATTTGATGCATTCTTAGTTTACTTTTTAGGCAATTCTTGATGATTGATTCTTTTCAGCCTCTAGGTTGATAAAAACATAAAATTCCCTCTATTTCATATAGTGTACTTGATTTAATTCCTACTTGTTGACAAATAATTTGATACATTCTCAATGAATTTATTGTATCCCATTCCCAAGTAATTCACAATACTTATTTGATGCTTGTTTGCTTTTTTTTTTTTTTTCTTAAAATTAGATTGATGAACACATTTTTTAAACTGTGTAGTCTTAATTATTGTAATCTTAATTGTACTATAACTATACAGTCATAAAGATTTTTTATTTCAAAGAACAATAAAATTTAATATTTGTAATTTACTGTATGTGTTATATCATTGGAATGAAACATTTTCTTCAAATTCCAAGGTCATAATATGCAAGCGCGCACACACACGCGCCAGCAAATTTTCAAATTACCCTACGGTCAAACTGAAATCAAAAATTCTTTTCAAGTCCCAAAGTTGTGAGTGTATGCGCACGTCAATTTTGGAATTAGGGGAGCAGGTGTAAGAGCAAAGATATGAAACACTTGAAAAAACTACAGCTCACTTCATTTGCTGCTTGCGCGTTTCTTTCATCAATACACCGACTGAGGTGAGATTGAAGTCCTCCTAATGAAAACAGATTGATGTTCAGAATTATTGTTCAAGTCCCTAAACTAGCTTTTGCCTCGTTATTACCACACTTCACTCCTTCTTCCTATGTAGCAAAAAAGTAGAAATATTTCTGAACATAGGATTCTTCTAATATCCCTCCTCCTCCTCTCCATTTTGTCTGTATTTTTCCAAAAATTCTAAATTTTTTTTTGTACTCCTGACGTTATCTACAGTTTGATGGTTGGAATTTTTCTTGAACTCCCCTCCTGATTTATATGAAAGCCATAGTCAAAAACCGGATTCAGCTGAACTTTCACTAATAAGAGAGAAGCTAAAAGCCAGCTTTATTAAAACCTTTGTAAACCAAAAGAGACCATCTTTTTTTTTTTTTTTTTGCTTTCCTCTTAGGCCAGACTAGCTTGACTGAAAAATTAAAGAAGGTAAGAAATATTAGCTTTTGCACTGTTTGGCTACAAGCCTGTATGTCAGTCATCTTCTGGAAACACACACAAACTGGAGAATAGGTATCTTCCACAGGTTTGATAAAGCCGCCATTCTCCTGATCAATTTCTTCATAACATTGATCAGCCTAAATCAACTGAGGTAAGTCAAAAGTCAACTAAAGGGAGATGAATCAAGAGAAATGATGGGTGTCGGGCTGCAAACCTTGGGACTTGGAAAAACTTTTAACTTTTAGGCTATATGTATATAATGGGAAAAGGACTTGAAAAAAATTCAATGATATTGAGCTGTGTCTGATAGGGGGCAACTTGGAAAAATATGGACTTTTGAACTTGGACTCCCAAGGTGGTAAAGAACAAAGTTTAATCTTCATTTAGAAAAAGTATGAACAAAGAAACTTCCAGAATACGGGTTCCCTAAAGGCAATCCCAAGCAGCTAAAAAATTTCGGCAACTGTTTAAGGAAAATCTAAATGAAAAGTACTTTTTTTGCATACACGCTGTTGACATACTCACCTGAGCACACAGAAAAGTATAGCTTTTTATAGCCTACAATTATAAAGTCTACTACTACATGATATTATAAGTTGTATGGGTTGCATAAGGAAATCAGAAGGGGTGATGATTGAGCCTGAATATGAAACCAGCATGACTGTTATACGCTCCTAATACTTTAGGTGTTTTTTTGGCCTCGTAGTGTGAGTAAAAATTTACTCACACTTCTTTAAAATCATGCAAATGTATGAAAAGTCATACGATATGTCTTTCCATATATTTGCATGATTTTAAAGAAGTGTGAGTAAATTTTTACTCACACTACAAGGCCAAAAAAACACCTAAAGTATTAGGAGAGTATAACAGTCAAGTTGGTATCATGTTCATATTCCATCCATGCCCCGCCATTTTGTATTTACTAATACAAACACACATGTTCAAACCTAATACGTTCAAAATACTGTCTGATTTTGTAGTGGGTGGAGCAACCATCAACACAAGGCGCTGGTATGGTGTTCAAACATGCCCCACTATCTCACAGAAGTAGTATAGATTCTTTTATACAAGGGTTATTTACAACTTCTAAAAATGGAATTTGATGCATTCTCAGTTTACTGTATTCCATTTTTAGGTAATCTCAATAACTTGATTTTTTTTTTTCTTTTTGGCTTTCTTTCTCCTAATTGAATCAATAAAACATTTTTTCAAATTGTATAATTATTGTATTGTTTAAAATAATTACAATCTTATAATGGATACGGTTATTATTCAATTATACTGACTAGACATATATAAAATTTTTTAATTTTGAAAAACAATAGAATATATTTTGTAATCTATTGTGTACCATAATCATTCTAATTATATGATATTATAAGGAATAAATTTTTTCTTCCTTTTAAAATTTGATACCTTATTTTTTCGAATTTATCCTGCATAGAAATTAAATAATATTACAAAAAGTAGAACGACAAAAAGACTCATACATACAAAAAGAGAAAAAAAAAATAACAGAGCAAATTGGGATAATACTTCATTCCGCAATTGTTTAAACTTAGAAATTAATCGACGTAAAAAAAAAAAAAAGAAGTTCACGGTATGAATTAATGAAAAATCTTCAAAAAATGTAGAAAAATGATGAGACGCAGTTTCTGTCATTCTTTTTTTCTTTTCTCTCTTCTTCGATAGCAGGATTTCTTACACAATTATAGCGACAAAATGATCGAATGAAATTTTTTACATGATCTCTTATTCAGCATAATAATACTTGTTCATTAAAAATAAAACTCGGGGGCATAAATTTTCAATTTCTGAAATTCTTTGGCGTTAAAATTTAACTTCTTTTTCGAACTGGAAGACTTTTACACAGTCACAACTTTTTTTAACCAGCGCCAAAATCGGCGTATTTATATCGTCGTCGTTACTATTAACAAAAAAAAAAAAAAAAAAAAATGGCAACTTGATCACTATAATGATTACAGTCTCGAAAGTAGAACTACCCTTGCGTTAAAATAGTAGCATCAACCGCCGAATTAAAAATTACCGACATCATAATAATAATAGTAGTAATAATAATAAATAATGATAGTAAAACTTAAAAACGACAGCTAAAAGTTTAAAATAATTTACACTGACGTAAAATTTGATTTTCATCATCAATAACTGCATAAATTCGCTTACATCTACAAAATAGAAATCTAATATTTAACTCGTGATCGTACCCTTGAAAAAATTTACCCCCATTTTTCGTGCTGGACGATAGTAATACGATAGAAATTAGAAATTCGAGTGAATACTTTTTTTTTTTTGTTTTACGGGTACCTATGAAAGATGAAAATAAAGAGATAGGTATTACTAGAAGAAAGTGGAGTAAGGGTCCGCTAGGCGGAACGTGGCAAGTGTTCTATTTTTCATCAATTAAATCTTGTAAATTATCATTTTTTAAAATCGATATTTGTCTCATTATAAATCGGATTCGCCGTACAATGCCGTCGAGAATGACATGTAATCTAGAGCTCCTGGAACGCTATTAACTCCTTTGTAAGGTGGCATTCGATGTATGCAGTATTCGGCTTGGTCGGGTGGTAATTCTCGTCTCAGTTCATCGGCTAATATGTAAGGCTATAGAATCATACAACAGATCATCAATAACACAATTTAGCTCACCTCGCACAGAAACAAAAAGAATACGAATTTTACCTTATCTCCGGCGAGGATTCTGAATGAATCTATCACTTGTTCGGCGGTGTCAGTGTCCGTGCTCTCTCTGGTCATGAAATCGAGGAAAGCATCGAAGTGAACGTATCCTGTGTTGTTTGGATCAACGACGGCTAGAATTCGTTGGAAATCGATTTCACCCTGCAACATGAAATTAAGTATTCCACGTAAGTATTGTAAGTAATGCTATTCTCGAGTAACACAAAGTTGCAGAGTTTTGTGGATCACAGTCTCCTTCACATTAGCATCAAGATTTGTAACGTAAGTACGATATTTTCTTCAATTTCCCCCGTGAACTAATAAGAAGAGAAACACCTGAGAGAACTTTAAGCAAAGAGATTTCAAAAACGAAGCCTACATTAAGACAGTTTGAATATTTTCCTCAGACTCAAAAAAAATCGTTTCTCATAAATAGGTGAGGAGAAAAGAAACAGCGGCGCAGTTGGAAACAAGGAAGGCATTAATTATGATAGTTTCAATGATTCTCAGGATATGGGAATGCTAGTTTTCTCACGCTTCATGCTTTCTTGGGACAGAGTAAATGCTAAATGGTCTTCAACGATTTTCGGTAGTACCATATCTCTAATAAAAAGAGTTGAAAATTTGAATCGGCACGTTTAGAGAGGGAATGATTTACTTGAGCTTGTGCACGGACATGAAACCTTTCAAAAAGGTTACTTATCTTGCTTTCTCGGAGAGGAGAGGACAGAATTATTTTCTGACAAATTTTGGCATCATTAAGCTTTTGCAACGACTTAAAAATTCAGGGGAACTGGTTTTCTAGCTTTCTGATGAGAAAGAGGAAGAGGGGGAATGATTCTTGGATGAATTTCGTTAAAATTTTGCTTTTTCGAAGGAGTAAAAATTTCAGCAGGCTTCCCACTGTCTTGGGAACGAGAAAATGATTCTCGACAATTTGGGGGCCGGTCATCCACTAGGAGCACTACAAACAACAAAATAGATGTTAAATTAGAAGACAGAGAGTAAATTTTCGTACAAAATACCATCTTTTCCAAAAATTGATTTTGATCGATTTCGGAGAAGCTTTCGCCCACCACCTGCGCGGCCTATCAATTTCATTGTTCCAGTTTTTATTGTACGCAATACTAGCGCTCACCTACGCAAATTTCTGGAATACCGTATAATTTGGGGTGCTGAGCACTTCAGGGTTGTGATATTTTAAACGAAACTGTTTTAAACACGTTTTAAACATGAACGGAACGTCATGAATATAAAGTCACGCGTACTCACGCATAAGAAAGCGTGAGTGTCTAGGGAAAAAACCTGGAGAAAGAGAAACGAGAAATCCGTAATGAGCGCTAGGTCATTATGTGTAAAACAACAAAATACACAGAAATGTCGTTTTAAACTCTGAAGAAAAAATATAAATTTCCAAACGAAAAAAAAAAAAAAAAAAAAAGTGTTTTTGTTCTTTTTTTAAAAAAGCTAATTTTTTGTAACCCCTAGCATTAGTATCGCGCACAACAAAAACTGAACAATCGATGGGTGGCGGGAGTGGAAGACAGGAGCCTCTATTGAATAGATAAGTCATAATTTTCATAAGAAAGTAACTTGAAGGAAATTTTACGCTCTAAAAATTTTGTTCTAGATTTTTCCACTAAATCAATGACTTTGTTCTCAATTATTTAATGAACATTGAAAATCGTCCTGTTGCTGTTTTAAATTTAATCAAGCGCTCTGAGCGGGTGATCAGTCTAAATTACGTTTAGGCAAAGACATGAAAAATTCCAACTTTCAAGGGCTGATTTACTCGCTTTCTGAGAGGGAGGATTTTTCGACCTTCTGAAAGGACTTTGAAATTTAGTAGGGCAAGTCTTCTTACTTCCTTGGTGAGGAAAAAATGATTTCGATCAAAATTGGATCAGTTATCCACTACGAGCGCTAAAATCGACACAATTGGAAACTGATGGGAAAGATTTCCACAAATAAATTTGATCAAGTAACCTCAAGATGAGTCGAAAGCAAAACAATTTAGCGCTAAAATTAAGACAATGAAATTTATGGAGCGTAAATCTTGCTACAATTTACTTTCTGCGCTAAAAATTGTTTTTGATCAATATTTAACAGAAGGTTGCGCCCACTGTTTGCACCACCCATCTACTGTCCAGTTTTTGTTCATGCGATCCTAGCGCTGATCTGCGCAAATTTCAAAGTTTTCGAATAATTAGCCTTCAACAAGGACTTGAAAACGCAGAGGGACTCCTTGATTTCTTGGTAAGACAGACGGGGGGGGGGGGGACGATTTTCTAACAATTTTTGTTATACTTACAAAAAATCCCTGTAATTTTCAAAACGATTTTTCAATATAATTATATTAGCCCATAAGGAACTTGAAACTTTGGAGGCCTTCTTAGTTCTTAATCACTTTTTTTTAAATACGGTGTAAGACGAGGCAAGGCCTAGTAGTCACCCTCTACTCCAACCTCTCACTTTTTTTTTTCTTTCTTTTTCCTCCCCCCTTGATTCTTGAAAAATTTTCTTTCAAGTTTTGCTATTATTATTATTATTATTATTATTATTATTATTTTTATTTTGAAAAAACGTCATCCTTATTTTTTCCCCCTTCTTTTTCTATTACTTTTTTCATTATTTTTATTTATTTTTTTCCAGTTTTTACTGTTATTTTTTGTACTTACTATTATGTTTTTTGTTCTTATGTTTTGTTATATTACTTTCATTATCATTATTATTTGATATTTAATAAATATGGTTGGATTGAAAAAAGAAAAAAAAGGAAAGCTTTCGCCCACCACCAACGTTGCCTGTCAATTGTCTGGTTTTCATTGTACGCGATAGTAGCGCTGACCAGCCCAAATTTTTAATATAATAACTAATAAAAGACTTCCGCAAAGACTTGAGAATTTCAACGCGCTAATTTTTTTGGTTTGAGGGGGGAAGGGAGGATTTTTTAAAATCATTATTAGTAGAGTTGGAAAGCTAGTTGGAAACTGAAAGTTTAAAGCCAAAACCCAGAGAACTGCGAAAAGCCCAAAATGAATTTTCAACATTAAGTCAATAGAAAAAAAAACTGAACGCCAAAAGCTAGAGACTGAGAGCCGCCGAGGAATTTCGGGATGATAAAGATGAAAAGTTGAAAACCCAAAATTTCATATTATACTAGATTGAAAGCTAAAAGCCAAAGTTCTATCTATCGACTTTCCAACTCTTGGTTATTAGGCTTTCGAAAGAATTCGGAGAAGAGGAAGGAGAATGATTGTCTGATAGAATTTATTTTGATATGATTTGGGCCAAAGCAGCGCTAGTGTCGCACACAACAAAAACGGAACAATAAATGGACAGTGCGGAGGATGAGCGAAAAGTTCCCTTAAATCGATCTGGCTCATCATTATATACGAGAAGATGTCTTGTAAACAATTTTACACTGAACAAATTTCGTCCTCTTAATCGTTCTCCTAAATCGCTTCGTTCCCACGTTTTTTCTGAATAATTCAATGAACATTCAAACGGGAAAATCGTCCTGATCCCGTTTTCAATTTCGCCTATCTCAATGCTCCTAGCGGATAGGCAACCAAATTACACTTCTAAAAGAACTAAAAACTATTGAGAAGCTGTACCCTGTTCACGTTAACAAAGGATAGAAAGTAGTACGTACTTCTTTTCTTAATGTGAACAGACTATAGTTTTCTTGGAGAGGAAAGGGGGAAAGATTTTTCCACCTGTTTTGGTATAATAAATTCTAATCGTGAGTCCAAAGAGACAATCAAAAGATGGGCAGAGATAAGTTTCCCAATATGATTAGGCAAGTTTTCAAGAAATCTTTGATGAAGGGGCTGCACTTGTCACCTAGGCTCCTTTCAGAGAACAACATCTTTTTTTTTTAGAAGAGGGCTTCAACAAGCCATAAAGGAAATACCTATTACTTAATCTTGTTGGACGGCTGTCTGAATATGAGCGCTCCTCAAGTCTTTACTAAACCTACGTGGATTTCAAAGTCTCACGTAGATTTCTCTCACTGAGATATCTTTCAGTCGGGGATTAATTTTTCTCGGACGTTCTGCGATTTTTTAAGCCTTATAGACTGGAATTTATCGACTCACCTGACGATCCTTTCCAATACTGTATCCCAAGCTAACCAGACACGATTTGAATTCCTCCGGTGTGAGGCGGCCCGTACGATTCTTATCGAAATGATTGAAGCTGGCTCTGAATTCGTTCAATTGTTCTTGCGTGATACCTTTCGAATCTCTGGTTAATATCTGGTTCTCCACTTCGTTAATATTGCGGTTTATAGAGGTAAGCAATTGTTCCCAGCCGACACGTAACGTTTCCATCGTGTAATGAGTGTATCTGAAGAGACGACAAAATGATTATTCATGCAAAAACTGGTTGTAATATAAAACGCGCATCCCACGAAGAAATCACAAGTCGTACCTGTTTTCGAAGATCATTCCCTCTTGAATGGCTTGATGGATCTTTTCTAGCTCTTCGATATGCGGTTTGTACGCGTAAACTGCCTGCTCGTACTCCTTCAATCGACGCAATTGATCCTCGAGCGAACCTTGAAGACCCATACCGATAGCGGTGACCGCGTCCATTTGTTTTTCGATCCACGGACCGACTTGGTTGGCTTTTTCCGCGAATTGTCGACGCAACATTTCGTTGTCTACAAAGGAACGGTAATTATTAGGATCATATTTCCGGCATTTTATTATTAAACAATGGACATGCACTCACTTTGTTGTTTTCGCAATTCCGTCTGCAAAGTAGTATCTCGCTGTGGTACTAAGTGTTTCACTTCCGTCCATTTCTTCGTCATATCCTACAATGAGCGCGCAAAAAATATAGTGAGAAAAAAAGCAAGACAAACATAAATGAGATGATTTTCCCCCTTTATCAATTCACGCACGCAATAATAATTCATGTTACTCACGGAGGCTGTTAACGTAGTGTACGGATTGGCTAAACCGCCGGGAATTTGATATTTCTGCACGGTCGTTTCGACTTCCTTCACCAAAGACACAATCGAGTTGTACTCTTTGTCCGCTTCGCCGAGAGTAGCCTTGAATTGGTTGTGCGCGTCGATCAAACCTTGAATCTCTTCCATTGTGTGCACGATGAACATATCGACCAAGTCTTCGCGAGTTCCGTCTAACCAATTATTGAACGGCTGCACCCGGGCGCAACAAAATGCACATCAATAAAAGCGAACATGACAAGAGAAAGAGAAACAAAGATGGGATCAAATCGTAGTCCCTTACCGCGGCACGTTTGGCGAATTCCAAATGCAAAATATCGATCTTTTCCAGAATTTTTTCGGCCTCGTCCAACGCCTGTTTACGACGTTGAGTCAAACTACCCAGACGATCCCACTGATCACAAATACGTTGGCATCTTGTGTTCACGCTTACACTGTCGTGGTACTCCAGCGCGCTGTTTATTCGAGAAAAAATTTATATTAGTTTGATGGTCAAGAGAAAAAGAGCGACAAAGCTTTCCTTACAGATATATAAGGTTTCTCAATGAGGACAGAGTATAGGTGTTGCAGCCAACTAAAAGCCAAAAGTCAAAGTCAGCTGAATTTTCACTGACAAGAGAGAAGCTGCCTTTGTAAGCCAGGAAAAGCCACTTTTTTCAGCTTTATCCAAGGTTTCCTAATTTCCAGAAAATAGAAGAATGCTCTGCTTGAATGTTCAAGTTTCAAGTTCAACTACTCTACTCTCTAGGCCAGACTGCCTTTGCCAAAGAATAAACAAAGATTAAGAGAGATTGGTTCCGGTTCAGTTCAGCTGTTCAGCCGTTCAGCATAGGAGTCTGTAGTGCAGTCATCCAAGTAATATGAACATGAACTGGAGAATAGGTATTTATCACAAGTATACCAAAGCTTCAATGCTCCTTATCGTTTTTTTTTTGACACACATTTCTCCATAACATTGATTAGCCAAAAACGAGCTGAATTAGGCCAAAAGTCGGCTGAATTTTTCCAAAACTAGAAGCCAAAAGCCGAAAGCTAAATTGTGAGTTTAAGCCAAAAGTCAAAGCTGAAATTTTCGGCTGCAATAGTGAATACTCTGAATGAGAAATCGTCTGAGCAGGGTTGTATTTGGAGTGAAAGGGATGAAATACGTGAAAAAAAAAAAAAAAAGAAGGAACCTGTTTTTTCTATGGGGTGTTTTTTTGAAAAATTTTCCGCCCGACCAAAATGGACTTTGAAAAAGTTTGCTCTTTTCTTGAGCTACATGTCTATATACTAGGATAGGATGGGAATGATGAGAGGGGGACATGGGATTTATTTATTCATTCATTTACTTATTCATCCAATTATTCATCTATTTATTTATTTATTTATTTATTCCTTTATCTATATTTCTATTTATTTATTTACAGGGTGACCACTTTTCCTCTGAAATGAAATTCCATGACTTTTCCCTGACTTTTTCAGGTTTTTCTAGATCATCATCTCCACTGAAAAGCAAAAGGAAAAAAAAAAAAAAAAAAGGAGGAAAAACTTTTTAGCACGAACTTTTTTTGACGTATCTCAAAAAATTCCCTGACTTTGGGTAAAATTCCTAAAAATTTCCTGACTTTTCCAGGTCTCACAAAATTCCCTGATTTTTCCCTGACTTCCAGATTTCTCAGAAAAGTGGACACCCTGTATTTATTTATTTATTTGGTTTTCTCTTCCTTCATATGGGAAGACCATGGAGTGAAAGGGATGAAATGTGTGAGAAAAAAAATTTAACAGGATCCTGTTCTAGGTTTTTTTCTTTAAAATCTGCCATCCGACATCTGACAAAAATGGACTTAGAAAATTGTTGCTCCCTTTCTGGAGTTATATATGATAGGAGGGGAATGATGAGGGGGGGGCGCAGATTCATTCATTTATCTATCTATCTATCTATTCATTTATTTATTCCTTGATTGGTTGATTGATTGATTGATTGATTGATTTATTCATTCATTCATTCATTCATTTATTTACTTATTTATTCATTTATCCATTTGTGATGCGCTCCGAGAAAAGGGACCATAAGTTGGCAAAAAAAACACCTTTTTTTTTTTCATAGATATGTTCACCTGGTGACGCAAGGAAAAAATACTTTTCAACTAAATTTAATGATGAAAGGTTTGAATTTGCCCCATCCATTTCCATCTCAAGATATAAAAACGATTTTTTTATTCGGACATACAGATAGCCCCAAAAAAAGTTCGTTTGCCGACTTATGGTCCCTTTTCTCGGAGCGCATCACATTTATTTATTTATTTATTTATTTAATTATTCATTCATTCATTTATTCATTTAATTATCTATTTATTTATTTATTTCATTTATTTATTTATTTATTTATTTATTCATTTGGTTTCCTTCTTCCTTCATATGGGAAGACAATGGAGTGAAAGGGATGAAATGTGTGAGAAAAAAAAATTTCACAGGATCCTGTTCTAGGTTTTTTTCTTTAAAATTTGCCGTCCGACATCTGACGAAAATGGACTTAGAAAAATGTTGCTCCCTTTCTGGAGCTATATATGATAGGAAGGGAATGATGAGAGGGGGGCATAGATTTATTTATTTATCCATCTATCTATCTATCTATCTATCTATCTATCTATTTATTTACTTATTCCTTGATTGGTTGGTTGATTGATTGATTTATTTATTTATTTATTTATTTATTCATTCATTCATTCATTCATTCATTCATTCATTTATTTATTTACTTATTTATCCATTTATTTATTTATTTATTTATTCATTTATTTATTTATTCGTTCATTAATTCATTCATTCATTCATTCATCTATCTATTCATCCATTTATTTATTTATTTATTTATTTGTTCATTCATCCATTTATTTTTATTTATTTATTTAGTTTCTTTCTTTCTTCATATGATAGGAAGACAATGGAGTGGAAGGGATGAAATACGTGAGGAAAAAAAAATTCAACAGGAACCTGTTCATGGTTCTTTTTTTTTTTCAAAATTAGCCGTCCGCCGTCCTTTGAGGTTCATATATAAGATAAGAAAAACTTGAAATAATTTTGTTCTCCAAGTCATGAATATTGAAGAAAAGACTTGAAAAATTTTGAATTCTTGTCATATTTTTCCGAGTATAATACGCGCCTTTTTTTCATTTTTGAAGATTGAAAATCTGAGGTGGGTGTTATACACAAGTGCGTGCTATATGTATATGAGTAAAAGGAAACTTTGATGCAAAAATCTAAAAAAATTTAGAAAAATTGGAAAAATGTTCAAAAAGTTCGGAAAAAATCTTGAAAATCTTGAAAAAATCTAGAAAAAGAGTTGAAAAGTGATGGAAAAAGTCCTAATAAATGTCTGAAAGGTTTGAGGAAAAATCCAGAAAATTTGGAGAATTATTGTAATTAACCTGGTTTGAACCTGCGTGTCAAATTCGCATTAGAAAAAAAAATCAAAATCGAGTCTTCAAATTTCTATTGCGTGTTGTGGGGAAAATACGTTAATAGAAGGAGATTTTGGAAAATTGATGTTTTCTCAATTCAGTTCCACACTACCATAGAGGGTGAATTGATAGTGCGTTTTAAAAAAATATTTTTATAGCGGTTCCCTCAATAGGCCCATAAACCTCATTACTAAAACAAATTCGACCCATAGAACAGGTTTCCTGCGTTCCTCGTCTAACATCGATAAGGAAGCCTCAATTTTTCCTTCAACCTTCATATTTATAGGAAAATAAGCCCCCCAATAGCTCTCACTCTTCCCCAATATTCCTTGTACAACTGTTTTTTCCAGACTCTTGCTGATTCGTCACCTCTCCTCTACCTCCCCCAACTCAAAAACTTGAATCCTGCCCAAAAACGCTCCTTTCTTGCGAGATTTTGACCTGCGATCGGAAGCTCTTTATCACTCCAATTCAAACGATGAGCGCCCGAATATAAAATTAGGCCAAGAGCAACTAAATCGTCATACATATAAGCTCGTGAGAAACAACAATACTTATAACAAAGGAATAAACTTTTTACACGATTTCGAGTTGATAGTCGGCCTGGGTGACGAAAACTTACTTCAATTCTTGCGCGATGGCGGCGATTTGCTCGACACGATCTTGATGCGCGGCCAAATCACTCTCGAACGCTTCGTGTTTCTTCTTCAGCGCCTTCAATTCGTTCAGTTTGCACTGTCTAAAATCAGAACTTTGCAGCATCTCCTCTTTGCCTCGCGTCCAGTCTTCGTGAATATCAGCCTTATGTTTGAATTTCTGCGCCAAATGTTCTAATCGTTCGAGTCTGAAAAGTTAAAACGGTTACACAATTACGTACTTCGATTTATAGTCTTCAAAAAAGGAAGGTCACGATAGGCTAATCAAGAGAAGATGAAATTATAGGACGGGTGGGCAGTTCGTGGACTGTCTGCCTTGCCAGGCATTAGGTATGAAATTTACCTACTCAATTTCGAACTACATACTTATGAACCTGGGTACGACGTCATTGAAGGGACAGACAATTTCTCAAATTTCAATTCAAAGCTGAAAACTTCAAGACTCCCTACCTTTTTTTCGGAGAAAAAAAAAGTATTTCTTCAAGTTTTTTTTTTTTTTTTTCTTCCAGGGTATCTACTAAATTTGAAAATTAAAAATATTGGACTTTTATTGGACCTTTTGTCGCGAATCTCTTGATTTAACAAAAAAAAAAAAAAAAATCGATTATTGATTTTTATTGGACTTGCATCAAAATTAATGGACTTTTATTGACTCATTGGACCATTTTTGAAATAGTGAACTTTTATTGGACTATGAGGCTGGGTACGACGTCATCGAAGGGACAGACAATTTCTCAAATTTCAATTCAAAGCTGAAAACTTCAAGACTCCCTGCCTTTTTTTCGGAGAAAAAAAAAAAGTATTTCTTCAAGTTTTTTTTTTTTTTTTTTTTTCTTCCAGGGCGTCTACCAAATTGGAAAATTAAAAATATTGGGCTTTTATTGGACCTTTTGTCGCGAATCTCTTGATTTAACAAGCAAAAAAAAAAATTGATTATTGATTTTTATTGAATATGTATTAAAGTTAGAACTTTTATTCTCGATTATTGATCTTGTATCAAAATTGATGGACTTTTATTGACTCATTGGACCACTTTTGAAATAGTGAACTTTTATTGGACTATGAGGCTGGGTACGACGTCATCGAAGGGACAGACAATTTCTCAAATTTCAATTCAAAGCTGAAAACTTCAAGACTCCCTGCCTTTTTTTCGGAAAAAAAAAAAAGTATTTCTTCAAGTTTTTTTTTTTTTTTTTTTTTTTTTCTTCCAGGGCGTCTACCAAATTGGAAAATTAAAAATATTGGGCTTTTATTGGACCTTTTGTCGCGAATCTCTTGATTTAACAAGCAAAAAAAAAAATTGATTATTGATTTTTATTGAATATGTATTAAAGTTAGAACTTTTATTCTCGATTATTGATCTTGTATCAAAATTGATGGACTTTTATTGACTCATTGGACCACTTTTGAAATAGTGAACTTTTATTGAACTATGAGGCTGGGTACGACGTCATCGAAGGGACAGACAATTTCTCAAATTTCAATTCAAAGCTGAAAACTTCAAGACTCTCTGCCTTTTTTCCAAGTTTTTTTGTTTCTTTTTTCTTCCAGGGCGTCTACCAAATTTGGAAATTAAAAATATTGGGCTTTTATTGGACCTTTTGTCGCAAATCTATTTAACAAAAAAAAAAAAAAAAAAAAAAACTCCTTGATTATTGATTTTTATTGGACTTGCATCAAAATTAATGGACTTTTATTGACTTATTGGACCATTTTTGAAATAGTGAACTTTTATTGGACTTACTGAACTTATTGACCTGGTAGACACCCTATCTTCAAACAAGGAACCGATTTTACAAGGAGCTTCTCGTCTTTACGAAGCCCCGGTCCCTTAGTGAGCACGAGCTACCGGTGTTTTAACAGGGAACCTTTTTTATGAAGAAGTTCGACCCACACTCCCAGAAACCTGTGGTTCCGAAGAGAGCAGCGGTTCTGACCCACTTGGAGGGACAGAAGTAGAATATTACAAGAGTCATTTTCAAAATAATATGGTACGAGCGCTTTCAGAAGAAATGTAATTTTTCACATTCTGTCATAACTATGTGCCGTAATTTAGAGAAAAGAATTGAAGGCTACTTTGAAGATTTGAAAAAATTTCGGACATTTGAAGTAGGGACTAGAGAAACTTCCGAAAATGTAGACTTTTGGAAAAATGTATCCGCAGAGTGTCTACGAAATTCAGAAATAGATGAGATTTTTTCGCACAAAATAAAAAGCCAAGAATCACGAAAAACAAAAATTTTGAATTTTACGAAAAAAATTAAAAAAAGAAAGAGAGCATTTTTTTTTTTTTTTTTAACGAGCATTTTAGCTACACATGAGGGCTATTTGCTCGGCGTAATTTAGATTATAAAGTTAAATTTAAGTGACGGTAAGTACATTGTAAGTTTATGTTGAAGTTTATTCATGTTAAAAGTAGTAAGTGTAGTTATATGTGTTCGTAAAACTGGGTGGAGCGTAAGTAAGTTGAAGTTGAGTCGATGGAGTCGGAGTTGTTTCTTAGAGCAGAGCCGGTGTCAGATGGTATTTTGAGAGTAGATCGTGTTAGTTGTAAAACAGGACATGTAAAGAAATGTTCTACACTTAGATTGTCGTCTTGGCAATGAGGACATGATGGAGGGTGAAAAATTAGAAAGAAAAAAATGTTTGGCCTATTTCACATTAATAATGACAAGACATTATTATTTTCATTTTAAGAACTTTCCTCCACAAAATAATCAATTTTAAAGAATATGGAATGAAAAATTGAACTTGAAATCTGACTACAAATAAAACGAAAAAATTCGAATTTTTCCATCTGTAAATTTTGACAGAAAGAAATTCTGATCGTTTGAGTACTAAATATTGGTAAGAAAAAAAAGTTTCAGATCTTGATTGGAAAAGAGAAACTGTAGACTGAATTCATGGACTATTAAAAGTATTCCCCGTAATTACCGACAGAAACAAAGAGAGAGAAAAAAAAAAAAGGTGATCGAAATTATTTTTAAAAATCCGAATAATAAAATTCGAAGATGCAAGAAACCTCCAAGTACTGAAAAATCTTTTTTTTTTCTGTTTTCTTGAGAGAATACACTAAAAAATTCGAATAATATTCTTCTTTTTTCGGGAGAACTGTTGAAAATTCCGTGTACTGTACTTTTCGTTACCACAACTTATTATATCATTCTGCTAGATAATTTTTTCGTAATGCTGTTTTTCGTTTCAACACCATTGTACTTTTATAGGGTTTATTGGATCTAGATAGGGGCGGTAGAACACCTCCATGCCGAATAGGCGGCTTGGAAAATATTTGGGCCTTCATTACCTCAGTCAATTGAGGGGAGCAACCCGTTGAACCACATCGACCGTCGATTTAGAGTCGATTTCGAGTCATACGCAATGTTGACTCAAATTCAACTAAAATTCTACGTCAAATCGACATCTTTACCGATATCCATAAAAATCCAGTCTATTTTAGAAGTAAATCGACTTCGTGATGACGTCGATTTGAAGTCGAAATATCGTCGACTCAAGAAACATTTTGTCCAATGTCATGTTGACTGCATTTCGACATCGATTTTTTGGCTACCAAAAATGTGATCAATATGCGATTGAACCACGAAATCAACCTCATATCGACGTTGATGTAAAGTGAACGAAAACTTATACCGGAAAGATGTTACCAGTTAAATGGGAGCATGCGCTAAATCTATCATAGCGCGAAAACGCAAAACCGTATAGTTTAGATGTACGAATTTTGTATCTCAATTTCATCTTTAATTCGAGCCATATCCGAAGTTTCTACGACTTTTCTAAGCTGAGTTATGGACCAAAATGTGACAAAAATTGACCAATTTGCCAAGATTTAATTGAAGAATCCCCCACTTTCAAGCTTCATAGGGTTATTTAGGTATTTTTTCCGTAATCAGCGTTTAATTTCACTTTCAAATCAAATAAAGTATGGAAGTTTGAACAATTTTTAATTTTTGAGAATTTTGGCAAATTGACCAATTTTTGGCACGTTTTGGTCCATAACTCGGCTCAGAAATATCGTAGAAAGTTGAGTAGGGGCGCAAATTGAAAATAAAATTAAGATACAAATTTTGTAGTTTTAATGTATGCATCTAACCTTTTGCGCTTTTGAGCCGTTCAAACTCCCATTTAACTGATGACATTTTATTGCCCCATCCGACATTTTGACGTCAATTCAACGAGGGTAGGCATAACACTATCCATTCATAATTGACTTTATTTCGATCTCATTTCGGGACGAGCAAAATTTTAAAATTCATTTTCGATGTCCATTTAGAAATGTAAACAAATCATTTACTCCAAATCGACTTCTCGTCGACGTAGACTCGAAGTTCGTTAAATTCTGTTCACTCATGATCGACTTGATTTCTACGTCCATTGCAGCACTCAGATTGAAGCGAGTAAGTAAGTCGATTTTACAGGGTGTCTACCAAATTTGAAAATTAAAAAATATTGGACTTTTATTGGACCTTTTGTCGCAAATCTCCTGATTCAAAAAAAAAAAAAAAAAAACTTTTTTCAAAATTAGAATTTTTATTCTCGATTATTGATTTTTATTGGACTTGCATCAAAATTAAAATTAATGGACTTTTATTGACTTATTGGACCATTTTTGAAATAGTGAACTTTTATTGGATTTATTGGACTTATTGACCTGGTAGACACCCTGTTTTACGTTGATTTGCAGTCGTTTTTGGTCGATTTCTGGTGAACGTTCAGGAACTATTTCCAAGGTAAATCGACGTCGAATTTGTGTCATTTTTAATGGGTCGATATGATTCAACGGGAAGGAACCTATTTTTTTGGATTCTACTTCCCTATTTTTCATTTCTTTGCTTCAAGGAACTACAGGGATTTGTCTTCTCGTTACAAGAAAGAAGGAAGAACCAAAAAATCCTTATCCAAGGAGAGAGAAAAGGGGTTATATCGAAGACTCTATTTCCCAAATTGTACTGACGTTGATGATTCTGATTTCAAGCAACGATCTGGAGACCGAATTTCTACTCAAATTATTCGGTTTGATAGGGAAAATGAATCGCTTTACCAAAACAAGAATTGATTCCTTTACCTCATCATTTCCGACAGCAACCAATCTTCAAATGATTTTTCGGATGTTTCTAAACCTTTCCATGCGTTACCAATGTCCTAGAATGATAAACAAGTATAATTTTAGATCATATCATCAATTGCACAAAACATTACAATGCATTGATGGTGGAGCTGCTGTACTACGTCGCTGATTTTCTTTATTTATCAATTCCGTCAGACTCGAATAATACGAAGCCAAATAGGGATCACACAATTGGCGTTAATTCTTCTTTTTCATATTTCAACACGTAATCTGACATCGTTTTAAAAACAACCAATCTGCATGACCACAGAGAAATACCTACTCATCTAATAAAACAACAGAAAGACGTGCTTGAATTTTTCAACGCTGATGACACCGCTATGTCGAAAATCAACCTTTTTCTCGTTCAACGTACCTGAATTTGATTACTCATATCCGGCAAATTTTAATAAAAACTCTGAAAATTATCGCTCCTGTCTAATTTTAGGTCATTAAATTCCGTTTCGAATCATATACTTTCAACAAAGACCCCCTATTTTTCAGTTCTTGACTTGGAACCAATTTGAAAAACGACTCGTGAGAGCACAGCTAAAGAAACTCAATTTTCATCCAGTTTAGTCCTCTCGGGCAAGAATACGAGACTAAAAATAATCGTTTATTCGAGAAACGTGATCCGATGACCTGAAGATTCATGAAAAACTGTCCGACTTGGTATCGAGGACATCACACTAATACTACTCCACTTGAAGATATTTTGATCTATGATCTACTGAAAACGTCATGAAAATTGAATTCGGACAACGTATTTTATCAACAAAATAGCTGGATTTTTCTTACGAAATTCTGGAACACAACTTCAGTAGTGATTTTACAAAAAATGGCACTCTCAAGACTCAGCGCTACGAGATCGGGGAGCGATAAGATATCCTAAAGCTGCTGAATTTTAGAAAATGAAATAGAATTCTTAAATCTGAACCGGTATACGATTTTGAATAATACTTAAATTGAGGGCTTATATAGGCTCAGGAAGATGAGGAAAATGTGAGCAATTGACAAAAATTGAGCTACAAACACATACAAGTACTCTCCACCTATTCCTCGATCCTTATAGCTCTTCTTTGACTATCGAAAGGAAAGGGACGACAGTGATGTCGTCATCCGGGGGAAAGAAGCAAGATGCTAGAGGACAAGGAAAAACTGAGCGAAGTACAAGAAGTCAATCCAACTTCATACAAACATGCTCACAAAATACTTATGGGAGGTATGCGATAGAAAAGCGCTCACCGAAATCATTTTTCCCTCGGTCGGCATGTACGCGGGTCGGTTAGACAGTCTTAATTTCGTTTGTAGAGTGTTGAAATTGGTTTCTAATTTTGCCTTCTGCTCGACACGAGGCGGTTTATGTTTTCGACGATATGTTCGATACTCCTCAAGTTTTTTCTGCACGCCGGATAGCGAATTGTCGGTTTGTCTGTTCTTCAGCCATGGCATCGTTCGCCTAATCCAATCCAACAACTAGATAATCGAAACATATGAGAGCAAATAAATATCCACATAATATTATACATAAGGAAAAATTATCAATTTTGCTGATAGCTCTTACGTCGCTCGCTAATCTTTCGTACTCTTCCATGAGTCGTTCGTTATCTTGATTCACTTTTAGCACCTTACAGATTCGGTTAGCCGCGGTCTCAGCCTGAAAAATGGAAAATATCAACGTTAATTATTTTCAGGAAAATCGTACAGGTGTGTTCGTTTGTTGTTAAGAGAATTTAGTCAGTCAGGCTTAGACGAATAAGCTGTTAGCCGGATTTGATAAAATTTTATCATTCCAAACTTTTTTTGAAAAAAATTTAGAAAATTCATCCAAGAGAGCGACAAAAATGTTATCAAGATAATCTTCTCAATTGCAACATTTTCGTAGATATTCACAAGTTCTAGGTATATTATTCTCGCTCGCAATTTTAGAGCATATGGATTTCAGTAAGTTGTCTCCGTGCTACTCCAACTATGTGCATTCATCTCTGGTGAGTAGCATATGGTTATTACGCTCTTCTCACTTTCAAAATCTCTCTTTCACCTCTGACCTTTCAATTTCTATTCCACGAGAACCACCAAAAAGATATTCTCGAAGCTCAAATGTCCCTTCACGACGAAGAACAAGAGCGATGTTTATAGAAACCAGCGAGTGCAATTGTTACCCCTTTATCTATATTGGAAAAATTTACTTTAAATAATATTAAATAAAGTTTTTTATTAAAGAATAAATTAAAATATTTGTTTGAGTTATATGTATAAAAAAGGCGGTGAAAAATAATAATTCAGATAAAATAAATATTAAAATTGATAATTTTATTGATAAATTTATTTTAAAACTTTTATATGTAATTATAAATCAATTTTAATAAGTTTGAATTATAGTTTCATTTTGGAATGTGAGGAAAAAGAGATTCTGAGCACCACAATTTGTCACTTCTGGATGTTTGCCTGATGAACCGTCCCTCTTTTCCTCTAGTCACTTGATCTACATACCAATATGTTTCAACTCTACCTTCATCTAATTTTTTATCTATGAAAGTTGGGTCAAAAACATTTATCAATGTATTTGTAAATTATAATTGTTACCATTTGTATGCTTCTTTGTTTTACATTTAATCAACTGGTAAATATTTATAGGAATCTAAAATTCTCAACTCAATATCATTGAAAATTATTTTATCTTCCGCATTCGTTGAACCTGAATATTTCATGAATTTTAAAAATGATATATTTTTCTTTATCATCTGGTATCAATTTGTTGTTATTATGATTATCGCCAAATCTTTGGACAAGTAGATGCGTATCATACCTACCTTATTAAATTCAATTGAAAAATTATAAATTGTAAATTTATATGAATAATTTTATCAAGTTTTAAATATAGAAGTTTAATTAATTTTGGAATTAAAGAAAATTTTTATATTAAATTTGATAAAAATAATAACCATTCCTGAACACAAATTTTATTTGTTTTACCACATCTAAAAATCCATCATAAAGTTTGTTTTTTCTATCTTCTTCTATCTTTACTAAAATACTACTAATGAAATATCAATTTTTTATTCAATATTCTTATACCTTTTCCAATCATACAAGGATTATATTGAATTTTTCTACAAAATAAAAAACTAAAATTTTTGGTACTGCCGTCAAAAAACAATTTAATAGAAGTTGGCCGACGTTTCGGAAGCACGGCTTTCCTTCGACAATCAATCTCCCTGATTGTCCTAAAATAATTTTGTGATTATATTAAAGTTTTCCTCCACAAATATAACATTTTTTTATAATTTTTGTATTCCAATTTTTTGTACCTCAGATAAACCTTTCATTTCTACTTTCTTATCTAAACATTATTTTGCAATGAATAGGTAATGCATCTTCTTTCAATTTCTCATATGGGAGTAATTTTCTCAGAAAGATTTATTCTCCTTATTTATAAAGAATATTTTTTAATAAAAAATTGAAAGTAAGACAGAGCATTCCCAGACATGGAAACATTCCTAACACACATAGGTTTATATAAGATCTCACTGGAAAGGTATATAGAATCTTACCAAAATTGAATGAACTCGATTGTTTTTTTATTTTTAGTACTTATTTCATCAATGTCCCTTTTCCATTTAAACAAAATTCTTTTCTCTTTGTATTACTTTCAATTCACAATTATATGTTGTGAATCATCAAAATTAAAGTGCCCATCTTCAATATCAAAATTGGAAAAATACCTAAATTTTCCAGTAAATTCTGCAATGCTATTAGCATTAGTCTTACCTAAATTCATTGGAGTAACAATAATTAAATTGATCAAATCAATTATTATTTTATTTTTTAAATGAATGGAATCTATTTTTTTTTTCTTATGTTCTTTACACAATCTCTTCTTCATTTTTTTCCAAAGTCTCATCTCATAATTCAGTTCTTTCATCATTTTCTTCAATCATGTTATCTTTTTGTTTTATCACTTGATTATTTGCTTCAGATAATCTCTTCAACTGACCTCCTGTTTTATTAGCTGCAGTCATCAATACCCTAAAACTAAAAAAATATTTATAAATTTGTAACTTTCAAAATATATAAAATTCTTTTGAATAATATAGAAAGTTTGGTTCAAATATAATTCAGTAAAATTTTTTATTAAAAAATAAATTAAAATATTTATTCGAGTTATATCTATGTATGTATTTAAAAAAAGAAGAAAAATAATAATTCAGGTATAATAAAAATTGAAAACAAAATAATTGATAATAATTTTTATTGATGAATTTATTTTAAAAATTTTTATAATTATAAATGAATTTTAATAAATTCAACTTTTCTTTAAATAGTAATTGATTGCTTGTATTTTGAATTCAATTGTGTCTTTTAATTCCTTTATTTCAGGATATTTTGAAACAAATACTTGTACATTGATATGACCCACTTCTTCTTCTTGAAATAGAGTAATTTATTAACTACTTGAAGAATCATTTTGATTTATGTTAATTATAATGAAAAATTTTCATTTTTGAAATCATAATAACCACAAACATACCAAAATATATAAAAATTGTCTATTCATAAATAATGGAATTGAAAAAATAAAAGAAGTGATAATTTGATTTTATAAAAAGTCAAGTATTTGATTTATAAAAAAATAAATATTATGAGTCAGGTTCTTTTACCAATGGAATATTCATTATAACAAAAAAAAAAAAGAAAAAAAAAATGTTTTCACTTGTAGAAATAGATTAGGTCAATTTTGTTTATATCAAATAAAATTAATCAGATAGCTAGTGCAGCTCCTATAAAATCTGTTGAAAGTAAAGTCAAAAATAATTTCCAGAAAGCTCTCCAAATATAAGTGATGAGGGTAGAACGATCAATTCAAAAGAATTAATTATCTTACACAACGAGACCATAACCCCCCAATCTGTTCTATGGCATGTTAAATAGATGAATTGATTTTATGGAGATTTATTCAAACAGAATGATGTTACACTGGCCAAAAAACTAATTCTTCTTAAGGGTGTTGAAAAAATTTCAATTAAAAAAATTTTATGAAAATATTTTTAATAAAAACATCTACAAATTTAAATTTAGTATGAAATATTGGATCATCCAAATGTTCATTGGATTTTTTATTTCAATCAATTATTTTTCATATTCACTCGATATACGTATTTATTAATTTATGTGGGGATTAGGGAAATTATTTATTCGTTTTCAACTTGACAGAGAGCCGTTGTTTAGCGAAGTTCCCGGACCAAGATATGTATGCTCAAACGGGTAAAATAAGAAAAAGATCACGACAAAGGGCGGTCTTCATGTCGTCGCTCCCGCAAACACTGACTGTCTACATGAAAAGAGGCACTCTCTCTAACCTCTACTAATGCAAGCAATTACGATAGGCTCACTGGTACGGATAGCTGTGATGAATGAAGTCGATAGCAGACGAGGCCTCACCCCAGGCTCGAGGAGCAGCCGTAGAGGATACTCTAGCCTCTTCGCAACCCTGTTTAGTCATTACGCAATTTTATGTACAATTTCTTCTCATTCTTACAAGATCTTTGTTGGAAATTTGGAATCTTTCATCAATCAACTTGGATCCTTTTGATGCCAACTCTGGAGAAACTAAGATCGGCTGCTCTCCTCTCCCTCTTCGACTGTCCAAAGCGGTAAGTCTCCAAATCCCAACCGAAGATACCGAGGATCGAGAACAATGGTTCAGGCAAATTAGCAAATGCAATGAATTGAGCTCATATGGGGAAAAATCGCTACCTCAAGTTTGTTCGCGCCAATTTGTTCATCACTTTACCCCTTACCGATACCGCTACCACCAGCGGGGGACAAAACGTCTTTTTCATCGTTGTTGGACACATTCTGAATTCAAATACACTCGAATTGACTACTGGTATGTCTCAGATCTCAGTCCTTTCAAAATTTTGCTGTCGAAGTAGGTTTAGCGAAAATTGCAAAAGTGATACTTTGTTAAAGAATTTCTGTACGACTTTCACTCATCGGAATATACTCGTATGGGGGCTCATTTTGTAGGGAATTTTATGTAAAATAATTTTGGAATGATGTATTTCTGCTCTAGAGTTCATAGTTTTTGAGAATAATCGAAAAATTTGAAAATTGAGAGTCGTTCCGCCATCCCTGGTGGCAGCGGCGTCAGTGAAGAGGTAAAGTTATTAAATTCTCATTATGGGCACCTCGATGAACACATTTGCGCGAACAAATGTGAGTTAGCGATTCTTTCTCATTTTGAGCTACAAATCCACACTGTTGAGTAGCACCTCAATTGCTCAATTTTTCACAATTCCCTTCATCTCAACGACGAGAAATTCTACGAAAATGTTGCCAGTCGAGAATTCCGCCTCGACATCGCGGACAAATTTTGCGAAACAATTGCGTGGTGCATTCCACTCTTATTTTCATCCATTCAATTATAACTCATCAACCTCACTCAACCAATCATTGTATGATGATCGATAATAAAACTCGTCGTCCCACGTGTAAGCATTTAGGTACACGTTACGTCGTTTACTCGATTCGACGTAATATTTTCAATCGTACGCGTAATCTAACTAATAAACGTGATTGTTTATCATCGTCGACTATTTCGACAATCACTACACACACTGACTAATATTCGTCCCGAAGAAATTCTTCTATTTCGTCACCCGCTACTTGAAAAAAAAAAAAAAAACCTAAATGGAAAAATACTTAAGGTACAGTACAAGTTACCTTTTGAGCGCCAGAAAAGCAATGGTAATACGAAGACACGTAAGTCATGATAACTCGTTCATCCGGCATGGCGGTATTAGTCACATCTACATCGATGGATTAGGATACAAAAACACAACATAGAGAAAAAAAAACAGACCACACGAATTAGTGAAAAAAAAAACATCTTGGGGCTATTAGTTTAATATATTATGTATACTACATTAATTTATGAGGGTGTAAATAAATGCGTTAGTTTGATAAAATGTCGCACAAAGGCGGACGGCGGCGCGGCGCTCTTGTCGGCCTATAGGAAGGTTATAAAACACGGGTTAGGTAAGTATAATTATTTCTAATAAATGCTACTTTTTAGTCAGCCTAGGGTTAGGGAAGGAGGTGTGAATAAAAATACTCAAAATGGGTTCGCATCGTCAATGATATTGTCAAATCTTAATGAGTAGTACTCGTATATATAATCGAGACCGTATTTTCTACTTCAGGAAAAGTGGGTGTCTGATGTACGCGTGTATATAAGCAATACATACATATACACACACTCTAAAAAATCTATAAAAAGAAAACCAAAACTAGGCTATCAGGTAGGTATACATGAATTCTGTAATTCATCTGCGGCCGTCCTCCATCCTTTACCTGGTGAGCACCCTGGAAAGCGTGATAGTAACAAGATACGTATGTCATAACAGCACGCTCATCCGGCTTAGGTGTATTGATCATATCTGCATCGGAGACAATACTCATTGTTTATTATCATCATCATGGTAATATTTTCGACACGATCGAAGAATAAATGAAAAAAAAAAAAAAAACTAATTATCGAGTACTCGTTCGTGTAGATGAGTGAGTTATTGATGCGAAAACTGATTGTTACGGGCTCTTATCATCTACGCTCGAATCTGCCAGCCGAGTCCACATTATGGTGTACTTTTCTTTTGTAACACAGACTGAGACAAGTAACTTGTGATACAGGTGGAAAAGCGAAAAACAAACATTCTGATTCGACTTGAATTCTTTCAGCGCCTGATAGAGGCTGCAAAGAGGCGCAGGCTGGCTCGTAACAGGCTGAAGGAAGCCATAAAAGACAGCAACAGGGCTGCGTGGAAAGAGCTTGGCAAACCCTATAAGATAGTGCAGACGAAGCTGAAGGACCAAATGGAGCTGGATGCGGCGGAGCGAGTCATTGGTGGCTTGTACACTACCAACAATAGAAGGGGATGGTGCCGAGGGGGTGGATGCAGCATTCAATAGACAACGGGGTAAGTATTGGAAGGCTTCGGGTGCGAATGAGATCCTGAATCTAGTCTGGAGCGCAAAACATTCAGTTGACCCGGCACTGCTTGTTGATACAATTGAAGTGGCTAATGCTAGAGGACCGTTTCGTGTGCGGTGGGAGGAAGCTAGGCTAGTGTTGATCACCTGGCCTGCCATCCTTCTGCTAGACAAAGTGGCAAAACTCTTAGGAAAGCGTGAGAGCCAGTCGACTCAAAAGCTATCTGAAGGAAAGAGATACAATCTCAAGTAGTCAGCACGGTTGTCAAACTGAAGGCTGTACATCAGATGCTGGAATCAGGCTGAAGAGGATAACCAAGTCAACAATAGCGACGCGTCAGTTTTGCACAGCCGTTGGCCTCGACATAAGGGATGCGTTCAACCCGATTCCATGGGAGAGATTATTTGAAGCCCTTAGAGACGCAGAGGTGCCTACATACCTGCTCAAGATGATCCGCAGCTATCTTAGCTACCGAGAAATCAAGCAGAGGTGTCTGCTGGTACAGTAAAGCCCCCCGTTACTTGTACAGTACCACCTTAGTCTATCTGCCCCCGAGAGGATGTAACAGGAATTCCCTCCTTCGTCTAGAGCTACCAGAGCTTTTACACTTCCCCCCGCTTCGATCATAAGCGGGGCTATAGCAATTGGAGAATTGTATCTTTCTACGAGTATAACAAGGCTCCCATTCCGCTGGTCGTTTCAGGCTGAATTTCAATATACCGTATTCTCTCGAAAACAAGACGCACTTGAATGCAAGACGCACCCCAAATTTAAGAATGCATTTTCAGAATTTTTTTTTTAATTCGAATACAAGACGCAGTACCGAAATGAGAAAATTAAGTTATCGTAGGTACATAAAATATAAGGTACATAAAATACCGGTACATCGCTGCTACAAAAAAGAAAAACTTCACTCGGAGTCAGTATCTGATGACTCTTCACTTGTAGGGTCGTCAGGGTCATCATCGCTTGAAGAGGAGGAGTCATCCTGCATAACAGATAGGAACTCGGCATCACCCGCCGTGACCACCTAGTGACCACCTACCCACTTTTTATTCGAAACATAGATTTCATTTTATCGCTCGAATGCAAGACGCGCTTGAATGCAAGACGCACCCCAATTTTAGAGCTCTGAAATTTGGTAAAAAAGTGCGTCTTGTATTCGAGAGAATACGGTAATTTGAATGGATGATGATATGGATAGAAATTGGAGAATGGTATCTTTCTACACATAAAACGAAGCTCGCATCCTGCTGATCGTTTCAGGCCAAATTTCAATTGAATTTAAATGGATGATGATATCGACAGAAATTGGAGAATAGTATCTCTCTACACATATAATTAGACCCTATTCTGCTGATTGTTTTGGGCTGAATTTCAATTGATTTCAAATATGTGATAAGATGCACAGAAATCGGAGAATGGTATCTTTCTACACGTATAACAAGGCTCCTATTCTGCTGATCAATTCAGAATGAATTTCAATTGGTTTCAAATATGTGATAAGATGGACAGAAACTGGAGAATGGTATCTTTCTACACTTATGACAAGGCTCCTATTCTGCTGATCGTTTCAGGTTGAATTTCAATTGATTTCAAATATGTGATAAGATGGATAGGATTGGAGAATGGTATCTTTCGACATGTATAAGAAGGCTCCTTTACTGCTGATCAATTCAGGCTGAATTTCAATTGATTTCAAATATGTGATAAGATGGATAGAAATTGGAGAATGGTATCTCTCTACACGTATAACAAGGCTCTCATTCTGCTGATCGTCTCAGGCTGAATTTGAATTGATTTCAAATGGATGATTATATGGACAGAAACTGGAGAATAGTATCTCTCTACACATATAACAAGACTCCTATTCTGCTGATCAATTCAGGCTGAATTTCAATTGATTTCAAATATGTGATAAGATGGATAGAAATTGGAGAATGGTTTCTTTCTACACGTATAACAAGGCTCCCATGCTGCTGATCGCTCCAAGCTGAATTTCAATTGATTTCAAATATGTGATAAGATGGATAGAAATTGGAGAATGGTTTCTTTCTACACGTATAACAAGGCTCTCATGCTGCTGATCGCTCCAAGCTGAATTTCAATTGATTTCAAATATGTGATAAGATGCACAGAAATTGGAGAATGGTATCTTTCTACACGTATAACAAGGCTCCCATTCTGCTGATCGTTTCAGGCTAAATTTCAATCGTGGATGATAATATGGACAGAAATTGGAGAATAGTATCTTTCTGCTCATATAACAAGACTTCCATTCTGCTGATCGTTTCAGGCTGAATTTCAATTGAATTCAAATGGATGATAATATTCACAGAAATTGGAGAATGGTATCTTTCCACATATATAACCAGGACAGAAATTGGCTTTCCCCCTCAGCGCGCAAGGGAAACATAACTACCACAAATGGAAATTTCGACGGCACAATTCAGAACAAATGTTGCACAAACGATTCAGCCCGGTTTCGGACCAAAAATCGGAATGCGGAGAGCCTGAGGACATGGACCTGGATAGTGAGTCCACCTACCTTCCGCCTACAACGGGTGGAAATCACTATCAAGAAGGTGATCTGCTTTGATTGGATGCACAATTTTGTAATGTCGGCGAAAAAAGCGCACAAGGTAGTGACCTGCCTAAGCCACCTAAGAGGGCCGACGGAAGCAAGGAAGACGATCATGATGAGCACCACATTGTCTATCTCCGACTCCATAAACATGGGGCACAAGATATGAGTTAGACAGAGGGAGGGAAGGAGAGGGGGGAGGACCCAACGAAGAGTTGCGCCGAGGTATGTTAGTACCCACCGTAGCGAGGGTGTTCAAAGCAGAGAAGAGGACTACATTTGATCAAGAGGTTTCACGGGTCAAGCAGGAGGCCTCCAAGCGCTCCTCGCTAAGGAATCGGAAAAGGAGAATTGCTCAGAGTGAGATGAACCACATATCAAGTAGATGAACCGAAACCATGGTCGGCCGAACTTTCACCTGTTCAACGGCCGTACTTCCAAAAGTACCTTCCTGAGAAGTTAAGGGAAGTTGAAGAGGCGACGTGTTGTCACTCCAATCAAGGGCGGGGTGGAATGATAAACCACAGCACACCTCATGTGAGTGTGAGGTGTGAGCGGGGCAAGCTTGGTCTGTCACTTCAAGAGGTTAGGGTCGATGAAACGTTTGCTTTAAGTAGCCTGGTTGGTGGCCACCATGCTAAGTTCCAAAGAAACATGGAACCAGGTGTCTGCATTCGGAGCCACAGTCATGAGACAGATGGGGAACGGGATGAAATATGCAAAGCAGAACCACGCTATGGCCTTCTCAACACCTGTGTGCCATCCACATATGGACGGCACTTTGCAGGAAGAAGGGGAAGCATAGGGACTTGAAAAAAGAGGAAGAAGAAGACACTCCAACAGCGATGTGCTACATCTACGTTGTTGTTGTGTGTTCCAAGGTTGCTTACCTGGGACCACTGCAGCTTGGCGGTCGCCACAAAGAGTGGGGTTTCGCCAAGGAGATGCTGCCAACACCAAAGTTATACCCAGTCGAAGGAAACAAAATTAATACATATAGGCAACCCGCACCCCCTCCACTATTATGGAGGTCGGACCCGGGCGGCTGCACATGCGACACAAACGGTAGACAAAAAAAGATGTAAGAGAAGCTCTATTGGATGGGGTCATAAGGTAGGTCATTCGTGACGTCATCTGGCGAAATAATGACAGAAGAAGAAGAAAGGAAAGGTTTTCTGGTGACGTCAGTGCCTAAGTAGGTGTGGCCTAGATCTATTCTAGGGATTGAAAAATTTTTGAGTTCTGACCCAAGCTATACTTATATGAGACTGAGTACTACGTCATCAAGAGGGACAGATATTTTCATAACCTTCGTTTTACTACTGGTGGCTCTAAGACTCCATTTTCTGATAAAAATTAAGAAGAATTGCTACAAATCTAAGAAGGGTGAAGGAAATTTTGAGTGCTAAATGGATGAAGAGAGGAAACGGGCTTGAAAGAATTTCGACCATCGAGCTACGAATGTGAAGGAGTGGGAGCGGTTTCGAAGACTTCCAATTTTGTAGTCGCATAAAAAGGGAGGAGGACTTGGAAAAAGTCTCGCTAACAAACCGTAGGCTTAGTCAAGAGGAGAATCCAGACGAATTTCGAGTTCCGGGCTGTATACTCGTAGATCAGGAAAGTTTAGGCCTTCGAATTATAAAAGGAGGACGAATCCCAACCTTCGAGCTGTACACATAGGAAGAGAGAGCGATTCGAAAGAAGTTTCGAAGGTGAGGCGTAAATTTTGCTTTCCGAGCTATACTTAACACATTTCACCGTCCAGCTCTCAAGTAGACGACGGTTGTGAGCCTTCGAAAAATTATAAATCCCGAGAGACAAATTTACATCTACAGAGGACTTTGAAAAAAGACCGCCCAGGCGTACATATGACGGGAGGGAAGACAGGTCTGAAAAAAGTTTGACTAGCAAATGATACATCGAGTAAGGTGCAGTTTCGGAGGGGACTAGACGCCTTAGATCTAGTTCAATACTCCAGTAATCCTTGCATCAAAATTTCACAAGTCTTCAAGCACGGTCATAGCTTTGCATACACTAAGCAAAATTTGTCCAATCCTCTACAGAGTAGGACGACTTCTTCAGTGTGCTCTTTTAAGTCAGTCCGAAATGTTTGATTTTCGCTTTATCGCCTTATAGCTATCGTAGAAGCACTCGTCAAGTCTCTATATATCTACGACAAACTATTCGTCCCTTTTCATTTTTTTCATTTCTTTCTACGGTTGGTTAGGCTCGAGTAAAGTTCGGAACGGTAGCCAAGAAAAATTTAAAAAATTTAACGCATCGACAGCGCCCGAATATAAACAGACGATTATTCAAATGCTCTTCGATTACGTTAAAAATAATTACATTTCTAATTACAAATGCCAGTATGTCAAGGCCGAGACGTCATCCAATTTTTCTACACGTCAATTTTGCATCTCGAGGAAAAAGAATGTACGGAGAGGGAATATTTTTTGTACCAATACGTATAAATACAAACGTGGCTTGACTAACCTTCCGGATCCAACATCCGTGGGATATCCAAATATTTCTCGGCTACGTCGAATGCCGTATTCAAGTTTTGTAACGGATTGTCTTTCGATAATTTGTTGTAATCAATCAGATCTGGTCGATGTCGATGAATGAGGGCGCAGAAGGCCAAACCGTCTTTGAAACTGCAAGTGAAAGAAGAAATTTTCATTGAGATCTTTAGATGAGAGGTTTCCAAGGATGCAGAGACGTCTAAATTGTCACAGGGGCGGAGCGGAGCGAGCCTCTAGCCAACTCTTCTAGCCCCGGTTCCCAAATATTACGGTATGAAGAAAGACATGAGAAAATACAATAGGGTAAATAACTTCTGAAATTATCATACCTGAGATGGAAGTTTTGAACATTCACGTTCTTGTACGGAGCTGTCTTCCTCTGGCACCATAGTAACAAACCTTCTTTGGCGGTCATCTCCTCCACGGAAATGTCTTGAATGGCGAAACGTAAAATAATGGTCCATATCATACCAAGGGTCATTTTCAAGTTGCCATCCACAATTTCTGCACAAATTCATAAATAATGTAACATGAGATCGGATCATTTTGGACAACCAAAAATAAAACTATGACTAGGTAAGTATCAACTAACTAAATGAATGCGAATTTTTTTGAATTTCATCATACGCAGTCTAGCCAGTGAACTCCACAATCTTCTGGGGACATTCATAAGGAAACGAGGAGACTTCCTTCAAAATCATGGGATTGAATTTCGGATTTTATGTTTCTGTCAGCCCTTTCAAAATAAAAAGAGTCTCAACTACTGCGGAAAGTCTGCGAAGTGGAAGATACGCAGGGGGTTTGTGGAAACGATGTTCACTCATTGTTTCGTCACAGAGCAAAAATTTCATTAAAAAACTGTTAAGAGAGTGAGTAACGAGAACAAAATTATGCATCAATTGCGATTACTAAGAACGTAATTTTTTATGCAGCGTACGTATTGTGCAATATTAAGTATACTGCGTTTATCTCAGATCATAAACTTTATGACACTCGAGTACTGTGGCATGACACTGAATGCGTATGAAGTACTCTCGTTTAGTAAACCACAAATATTTTCGTAATATTATCTAGGATTCTGTGTCGCACTAGTATTCGAGATTTTCTGGAGTGAAAAATAACTTCCCGTGGAATTACATAGGCTCTTCTAGCGGTCCCATGTAAAAAACAAAAAAAATCTCGACACAATAGAAAACCCAGCGAGTTGAGTTATCTAAAGTAGCTGACAGTTTGACATTTGGGATTGCATCTGTCAGTACTTTATAAGACAGCGTTAAATTTTTGTTTTTGGCTTTCTTTTTGTCGGTTTCACGCGCCAAAAATTTACTAACATTATCGTTTGGTTTCTCGTAGACCATACTCGTTTACGATTTTTTATGGAGGAATAAAAAAGTACGGAAACTGAGGAAGTATATTTCGTTATATTGTATTGGCATACATGTACGAAACTTTTTATTATGCTATTTGAGCAGATGGTTGTCTTATCTTTGAGCCTTGGCGCCGCATCCCAACGGTTATAGGTCTGCTGTGAGTTACCATACAAAGTACATTTTATTTCATTTGCAATGTTTGGCAACGTTAGATTAATTACGATTACGAGAAAAGTTTCCAAGCTGATGTTTTCGGGTAATATCCAGAATGAGGATGGTTTCAATGTACATCCGAGGACAATCTTGGCAGCACACTTTGTGGACTCCGCCACTTCTCACGGTCTACCTATCATTAAGGAAGGTTTTGCTCATTGTATGCGGTCTACTGGTATATCACAGTGTAAACTGCGGCTTTCCCAATTGAGAGTCGACAAAATACAATATGCGGTCTTAGAATTTTTACAAAAAGGAAGCACAACTAGTACTGTCTTCATTCTGGTCAGAATATCGGTATTCAAGGGTTATAGTAATTAACCATAAAATAAGAATCCAATGGTCGTAGAATACTTCTAATGGATCGCAAATTTAAGGATCATTCAACTCTAATTCCATTGTTGTGGTCAAGATTCTTCGTCAACTAGGAATTCCATGGTCTTCGTCAAAATTGTTTATTCATAAACTAGAATTCTATGGTAGGGTGAAAAATTTCCATGGTTGAGGCCAAAACTCTCTATATCCAACATAGGAATTCCAGGGTTGTGTCTAAAACTTTCTGTCCACTATAGATGAGTTCCATGGTAGTTGTCGAAATCTTTTATAGTCAAGGTGAAAATTTCCTGTTCACAACTAGGAATTTCATGGTCTTGTCAAAAAATTGTTTATTCAGAAAACAATAGTTCTAAGGTGGGGGTCAAATTTTTCATGGTTGTGTCCAAAACTTTCTCAACACAACATAGGAGTTCCACAATAGTTGTCAAAATCTTGTATGGCCCAATTGAAAATTTTTCTGTCCACACCTAAGAATGCCATGATTTTAGTCAAATCTGTTTTTTCACAAAATAGGAATTCTATGGTAGGGCTAAAAATTTTCCATGGTTGAGGGCAAACCTCTCTGTTTTCAACACAGCAATTCCAGGGTTGTGGCCAAAACCTTCTGTCCACAATATAGGAGTTCTACGGTAGTTGTCAAAATCTTTTACAGTCGGGGTGAAAATTTCCTGTCCACAACTAAGAATTTTATGATCCTAGTCAAAACTTTTTATTTAGAAAATAAATCGGTTACCTCAAATTAAATATATTAGATTATTTCCAATTAATGGAATGACAGCAATAAAATTAGTAATAACTATTCTTGTTCGAAAAGATATTTGTCTTCAAACAAGTGAATAATCAAGAAAAGAAATTATTATGAGTAAACCAGAATGTCTTTTAGTATTTATGAAATTTTTGTAAATTAATCTTTGTAATATATGTAAAAATATTGAAATAAAAATTATTGATGTTAAATTTTTACGGAAATAACGAAATATTCAACCAGAATTTAAATTATAAAAAATTATACATGAATTAATAAATATATCAATTGAATATGAAAAATAATTTATTGAAATAAGAAATCCAATAAAAACTTGAATTGACATAATTAATATAATTAATGATCCAATATTTCATATAATGTTCAGGTTTGTGGATGTTTCAACTAAAAATATCTTCACAAAATTTTTTAAATTAAATTTTTGAATTAAAATTTATATTTGATATATAAATTAATATTAATAATAAAATTATTATTATAATAATAAATTTTTTCAAAAATGTTTTTGAAACAAATTGTTTAAAAAATATTATAGCAAAATTTTTTATATCTAAATTTAAATATTAAATTAATAAAAATTATAATTTCTAATAAGTAAATATTCAATTTTTCAAATTTATTATAAAATTGATAATTTAAAATTGTAATGAAAAAATTATTCTTGAAATTTGAATTAATAAAATTATTATCAAGATACTTAAAATTTTTGAATAAAAAAATTGATAATAATTATTACTGTTATGTTATAAAAATAATTATTATACTTGAAGAAATAATTATTAAATTAGAAAAGTTTATTATAATAATAAATAAAATGATAAATAAGTTCATTTTTATAATTAATAATTATTAAATGATGTACAAAATCATTAATTATTTAATCAAATTTTAGTACCATTTTTTTTGTTATAATAATTTTATTAATTAAAATTAAATTAGTTATTAATTTAAATTTATTAATATTTAATTATTTATGTTTTAATAAAGTATTTTATTTTGATAAATTCAATTTATTATTTATAATTATAGTTTTAATGATGTGAATTTTAATAATAGCTATATTATTATTTTAGTTGCATTACTTAATCGATTAGGAGATATTTTAAATTTTAATAGTGATTTTTTATTTTTTTATTTATTCTAAAAATAATTTAATATTAAATTTAAATTTTAATATTAATTATTTATTTATGTTTTGTTTTTTCATAAAAAGATTTCACTTGTTCTATGGTAGGGGTGAAAAATTTCCATGGTTATGGCCAAAACCCTCTGTAGCCAACATAGGATTTCCAGGGTTAAGGCCAAAACTTTCTGTCCACAACATAGGAGTTCCACAATAGTTTTCGAAATCATTTGTACAAATTTCCTGTCCATAACTAGGAATTCCATGGTCTTAAGTTAAAACTGTTGATCCACACCACAGAAATTCTATGATAAGAGTGAAGTTTGTGACCAAAAATTGCTCATCACATTCTCTGTATAGAGGAGATCCACAATATTAATTTTCAAAATCTTGATGGTCATGGTGAGAAATTTTTGTCGACATCTAAGACTTCCTTGGTCTTAGTCACAACTTTTGATTCACAACACAAGAAATCCATGGATGTCAACAATATAACAGTTCCATGGTTGTGGTCACTATTTTCCATGGTTGGGGTGAAAATTTTACGAGCTCGACTCTCCCTGCTCAGTGAAGAACTCGGGTCCCTTGGCAGATAGGTTGAAGGACTTAAATCTTTTTCCGGGTTCTACTTTATGTTCCTTTGATGTTTTTGGCTTCTTCCCAAACATCCACAAAGCCACCGCTATCCAACGTACAGGTGACTTGCTTGTTAAATCTGGTGCTCCTCATGAGGAATCAGAGGCATTTTTCGACCTTCTGAATGTTTGTTGGTCCCCTAACACTTGCAAATTTGATGGAAAATTTCTCGATTTCCTCGAGGAAATGGGGATCTCTGTTGGTTCTCCCTTGGGCTCCCTCATTTCAGAAGTATTCAGGGGCGGATTTACGGGGGGAAGAGGGGGAACGCCCCCCCCCAAAAAAAAACCTCAAAAAAAGACTGAAATTGTTTAATTTGACTATATTGTCCGAGCGGAGCGGGGGAAAAAATGTTTGAACGATGGAAGTTCTCCCTCCCCCCAAAAAATGTACCAGTAAATCCGCCCCTGAGTATTCAAGTCCAAATTTGAACTAGATTTGCTCTCTTCGGGTTGGGTGTTTCTGAGTCACACGGGTATGTGTATGTTGACGACCTTTTACGAGTATGCGCATAGATCGCTCCTGTTAGAGATGGCGTCCATGAGTTTGGTATTTATAGGAAAGGTTGTAATCTATGGATCGTCATTCTGTCCTGTTGCCCACAAGATTGCTAATTTCAACAGTTTGGTCCACCGATTGACTCACATTCCTTCGAGTCAGGTTGCTTTCCACAAGGAACTGACGACGATTAAACACTTGGCTAGAGTGAATCAGGTCAATCTCAACATTAACCTCATGATTCGTATGAGGCTTACGAGAAAATGTCTCGACTCTACTGACTCCCTTCCCCGAGAATCACACCACGATAGTAGAAAACGTTGGATTAGACCTTTTATGGGTAAGTTTTCCGTACAGCTCGGTAGGGTGGCTGAGAGGGGTGGTGTATATAACGTGGCTTGCAATGATTACCCTGGAGTCTATAAAGGGAAGCTATCTCGAACAGCGCATAGTGCAGTACACCGGAGAAGAAGAGTCGCTAGGCTGGCCTCAAAGTAGTGTGGTCTGCCCGGTGCTCAGGAACATCGAATACAACTCAGTGATAGAGGGTATGCGCAGAAAGTGAACGCGACCTACTTGCAATCAGCGGTGCTATACTGAAGATGAGCTGAGAGCAAAATTAGAACGTGAAATCACACTCGTTGCAACAGGCGAGCTGAATGAAGGCAAAATAGAGTGGATGGTGCTCTCAAAACGACCGAGGGCGAATGCGCAGCCCTTGGAAATACAAGTGTCTCAGTGCGTAAGTTCAAGTACCTAGGAGTAATCGTTGATAATGGACTCATACGGTTTGACCACATTAAGTACGAGTATGTCAAGAACAAGTCAACGGTCATTATGCCAAAGCTGTGAGGGATAGCGCATAATACCTTTGGATACAGCACCAGAGCCAGAAGAGTTATGCTGGACGGGACCATTGGAGCGTACGTGAAGTATGCGAGCGCAGTTTGGGCCCATAGGTTGAGTGGTCTAGTATAAGTCTAGTATACTGTATATTAGGCCTAGTGAATGAAGGCTGGTCGAAATTCTAGTACAAGCCTAGTATACTGTGTGAGGGTTAGACCTAGTGTAAGCCTAGTAAGAAATTAGAAGGCTTAAGTCTAGCATTAGTACACAACAAGTAGTACAAAATACTGTGTATGCGAAGCCTAGTATAGCAGCTAGCTTGGCCTAATATACTGTATGGCCAGGTTGGTACCCAGTTTAATGAAGGCTTGAATATTGTATAAAGTTTCAGGTTTCGTTTCGGTTTTTTGTGACAATTTTTCAAGAAAGCTTATAAAGCGTTGAAATTTCAGTTCATACTACCCAATTCTCTTTTTCTTGAATGCGGTGAGTCTCAGAAAATTCTCTGTCTTCTTCATGAACACTCAACTGCCCGACTTACCCTTGTTTTACAAAAACCAATCACCTCGTAGGCTAAGGAAGTAAAGGTCAGTGACCCGTCCTCATGGTAACGTGAGCATGGGAGCTACGCTACGACCCTGAAGACTTAGCTTCCATCCGAGTCTCGAACATTACTCTTCCAGTCCTTAACATGTCCTATTTTCGTAGGCTTCACGATCAGTACTAACCGAAAAGAGTGTTGTCGACTCATTATTGGCGGGTCCCTCCATATAGGTTTGTGATTTTTTGAGACGTACGTATTTTACAATAATTTCTGAAGATTCGCAAACCAGTATGCATCATGCACTCGTCCAATACAAGGATCCTGACAGTTTTTACGTCACCTTAGCACTCAATATATTCCGAGATCGATTTCAAGGTTTCGAATACATAATGTGAAATTTGCCCACACGTTCGCTACTGCAATAGAAAAAGAGATTTTCTTTTCTAATTGCGAGCACATTATAAAACTACGAAACACTGGTAGGCGTGCGGGTACCTGACATTGTGTCAAGGTCGTTCGTATAATGATGATGGAATTCTTTCGATGTGTGTTGTGTACAGTTTTATTTGTTTATTTGCGAATTTTTACACATACCTACACGGATACAACAAAGAGTAAAACGAAAAAGAAAGAAAAAATATATATTAACCGAACACGTTAAATCAAACTTGTAAGAACGGGCTACAAATAAATAAACAAAAAATGAATTTCTTTCTTTTTCATAGTTTTTCCGAGATGAGTAATTAAATATTAACTCAGGATAACGACGAGGTAAAACAAAAGCCAGTTTCGACACTAACACACGCTTACATTATTTTTAAAGGAGGGTTTTTTTGCGTTCGGAGGCCCGCATGTAAGTTGTCAGTTTACCTCCCAGTTCTATTCATGATTCATTCGCAATTTTTCTTGATGGGGCATGATGGGGGCAAAAATGAAATTATATATGTATCTAATGAATCATCGGCTATAGTTTTCAAATGATTTTTTTTCATGAGTTAAAACGATTAAATTGTAAAAGCATACTTCGCTGATATTTTCCAAGAGGGACAAAACAAGTTGCCCCCATTTGCCTCCCTCCTCTTGTAGTTACGAGCCTGAACTAATATTAATAGAGGTATCAGAGAATGGAACTTCGATTCACGATTCAGATTCCATCAATTTGTTCTCCTCTAATAATTTGCTTCTCGGTTAGAGATAAACAGAGAAGTTCTACATCTGGGTATGTTTTAATCCTAGATCGAATTATGTAATAACCGACTTCGAAAAAATTTTAGGATTTTCTTGAAAATAGGGAGGAATGAAAAAACTGCGATTAATTCTCGACCCGAAACAAATGAGAAAGGGAAGAAGGGACAATGACACTGAAGCACGACCTTACTCCCAGAACCGAGAGCCTATCAAGCACATCTCTTAAGAAGAAAGACTAGGAGAAAACGGTCATTAAAGACAACCAGTCCGAGAAATTGACACAGTGCAGTGTAAGCTCAAAAGCATGATCATTAGCGGCGAACAAGTAATCCAATCTAAGGAATATGACGTGAGATCAGAAGCCCACTTGACAAATTCAATTTTCAACTCAAGACCAGTTCCTTGAAAAGGAGCTGGAACAGAGCCACTCCAGAAGAGCTGGAAAGCTTACCACATGAGCGAAGTTTTCTGGTACTTTTCAAAATCGAATTACGGCTCCGGCTCCTACTCCTCAAAATCCAAGAGCAGAGCAGGAGCCGGGGCTGGCTTCAACTCCGGCTCCCTCGGTGTAGAAAAAGATGATGGAAAATCACAGTTTGGCAAGCACTCCAATGAATAGCAGCAATATGGTGGAAGAATCTATGAAGTTATGCACGTAGAAAACTGCACAAAGAGAGGAAAACTCTAGCAACCGATGGAGATTGCGAAGGCAAAGAGGAGAACAGTGAGCCTTCTAAACAATGTAATTACATTTGAGAGCGAAAAATCATTCGGCTTGGTGAAGGGACGAGAGATGAAGAACCCAATAGGATGACAGCAAACTTGGTAGTCAACAGTAACGCAGAACATAAGTTGAAGCGTGAACCAATCACGACGCGGCATCGTTATAGCCAACAAGATCGGAGGCAGCGCTACACTATAAGAATTAAAGTTTGAAGCCTTCTTCTTCAGTGGGGTAGCCTGTAAGCTAGATATCACACTTGGGATTCTTTAAATACAGAGAGCACTACTTACACTTCATCATATTCAAAACGAGCTGAAATGGGAACATGTCCAGTTAAATTCAAACTTATTTCGAAGTACGGGCAATACATCGTGAGATTGTGATGCAATCAACAGCTGTGGGCTAACCTATGGGCTTGAAAAAATATCGAGTCCCTATCCTTTACAACGATGGTATTGGAGAAAATTTGGAGCTATGAACCTCTGTAGAGGTGGACTCAGAGGAGAAGGTCAATCTCTGAACTTTTAGGCTGGGCAATAACTATAGATCCTCTTCTCCGGGCACGAAAGCTAGGCTATGACTGCATTAAGCTGGGCCCAGGGAAGGATTTTAGGTCAAGACTCTTTCAGTGAGGTTAACATTCTCACTAGGAACTAGCAACTGAAGAATGGGGGGCATTATCGATATACTGATACCGGAGTGACTCTCAGAATTACAAGCATGAAGGCATGACAATTCCAGGGACGGACATTATCTAAAATTCCTGAAGACGAGGAAAGCACAAGCAAGAGCGTGACGTCGTTAAGGGATGATGTTTGATATGAAACGATTTAGGAAAATCAGAGCGCTGATATCAAGCAACATCCTTTGGTGGACAGCATGTTCAGCTTTTTCGGGTATTTTAACTTGACTTGCGTACGTTTTATGTGAGGTAGCCATTGAAGTCCAAAGTCGAGGATGCGGGCAAGAAGTTTTAGAGTGTGAGTGTTGAAGAAGGTGATAGGTGGAAGTTGGTGGTATGACTATTTTCGAGAGAATAAGAGTCCGTGGACTCTGAGGAGGGTTCAAGTTCGGATATGAATGCTGAAAAAGTGGCCTTGTTCTTCAAGGGGCTAGCTTTCGAGAGTACTCTTGTAAGCAGTACAGTACTCGTACACTTGAGATTCTTCAAATATCTAGTGCACTACTTACACTTCATTAGACTCAAAATGAGTTTTAGTGGGAACATTTTAAGCTAGATTCAAATTAATTTCGATTACAGTGAATACAACCTCAGAAAACATCTGCGTTCGACCTTAATGACGTCATTAACGGTCGTGACGTAATTCAAGAAATAGAATAAAAAATCGAGTCCCGATTCTTTACAGAGGTGGTATTTGAGAAAATTTGGAGCTATCAACCTCTGTAGAGGTTGACTCAGAGAGAAAGGTTGATCTCCGAATTTTTAGGCTGGGCAGTTACTATATTATAGATTCTCTTCTTTGGACCCAAAAGCTAGACTATGACTGCATTAAGCTAGGCCCAGGGAATGTTTTAGGTCAGGACTCTTTCAGTGAGGTTAACATTCTCACTAGGAACTAGCAAGTGAAGAATGGGGGGCAGGCGACATCATCGATATACTGATACCGGAGTGACTCTCAAAATTCCAAGCATGAAGGCATGACAATTCCAGGGACGGGCATTATCTAAAATCCCTAAAGACGAGGAAAGCACAAGCAAGAGCGTGACGTCGTTAAGGGATGATGTTTGATATAAATCGTTATAGAAAAACGATTTAGGAAAATCAGAGCGTGATATCAAGCAAATTTACGATGGCTAGTTGTATCTGTAAGAATCTGCAACATCAATCTTCCTAGCACAAGCCTGAAAGTTCGAAGTCGAGGATGCAACCAAATAGCTTTAGAGTGTGAGTGTTGAAGAAGATAATAGGTGGAAGTTGGTTATATGACTATTTTCGAGAGAATAAACTGAATTTTGGAAGAGTCTGTGGACCCCGAGGAGGGTTTAAGTTTGGATATGAATGCTGAAACAGTGGCCTTGTTCTTCACGAGGCTAGCTTTCGAGAGTACTCTTGTAAGCAGCACAGTACTCGTACACTTGAGATTCATCAAACATCTAGTGCACTACTTACACTTCATTATACTCAAAATGAGTTCTAGTGGGAACATTTTAAGCTAGATTCAAATTAATTTCGATTACAGTGAATACAATCTCAGAAAACGTCTACGTTCGACCTTAATGACGTCATTAACGGTCGTGACGTAATTCAAGAAATTGAAAAAAAAATCGAGTCCCGATTCTTTAGAGAGGTGGTATTTGAGAAAATTTGAAGCTATGAACCTCTGTGGAGGTTGACTCAGAGAGAAAGGTTGATCTCTGAACTTTTAGGCTGGGCAGTTACTATATTATAGATTCTCTTCTCTGGGTACAAAAGCTAGACTATGACTGCATTAAGCTAGGCCCAGGGAAGGATTCTAGGTCAAGACTCTTTTAGTGAGGTTAATTTTCTCACTAGGAGCTAGCAACTGAAGAATGGGGTGACATCATCGATATACTGATACAGGAGGAACTCTAAAAATTTCAAGCATGAAGGCATGACATTATCAGGGTCCCAGGAGACGAGGAAAGCACCTGCAAGAGCGTGACGTCGTTAAGGGATGACGTTCGACATAAATCTTTACAGAGAAACGATTTATGAAAATCAAAGCGCTGATATCAAGCAAATTTACGATGGTTAGTTGTATCTGTAAGAATCAGCAACATCAATCTTCCTAGCACAAGCTAATCCGATTTTAAATTTACTGTTCTACGAAAACTTCGTATTGGAAAGTGTTTTGCTCAATAGTCGCGGAAAAATGATTTCACGCAAAGATTATGAGGATTTCTACTTAAGAGTGATTCATTTATTGTACAAGGTGTCGATGTTGTACCTGATAATGTTCATTTATCGTTCGTTACCCGCACTTATTGTACTTAGGTACCTACATGATAAATATTATTGTTTTCCCTTCATTATTGACTTTGTACGTTGTATTTTTGTTTTTTTTTTTCTCCAACAGCACAATAGAAACGTGAAAGTTTATCTTCAAAGAGCTGGTGTAAAAGTTCGGAACGATAATTAATTAGAAATTTACATAATAATCGTATCCTGCGGACTCACCTTCGGCACCGATGGACACCAATTTCACACCTTTGCTGGCGATGAAGTCGAGCGCTTTGTTGACGTTGGCGATTTTGTGAAAACGCATTTTTCCTCGATCCGGCTTCGGTAGCGTCTCGCCGGATATAACTTCCAGCAATAACATAAGCTTAAGGCCATTTCTGAAATCTTCGTCGATGTTCTCGATAGCTGTTCCGGCTTTTCGTAAATGCGAATTACACCATGCTGTGAATGTCTGCAAACAAGAAAAAAAGTCCATAGTTTTTAAACGTATCGTCATTAAATTTCACGCAAAACAAGTGCTGAGCACTCCCCAGGTCTCCACTTCATATAGGATTTGTCGTGAGGATTTAAATGTAGTTTGATTATAGAAATATTCCTTCTTTTTGGAGAGTGGAGCATGAGAAGTCCGAGAGTGACCGGATGCAAATGACAGACTGTCGACTATTGTCGCACAGTGGATTAGACAGAATTTAAACAGTAATTTATCAAAAGTATACAGGATTTAGTTACCCAATTTGGGTAATTTCAAGAGAAAAATACAGAAAAATCTCCAGACCATCATTCATGACGCAGGCTTGCCAACAACCGAGTATTGAAAAAAATTGTGAAATAGTGACTTGCAAAAGAAGAAAAAGTAACTCAATAATTACTTCAAAAAATCACTAAAAGTGATTTCGTTAATACCATTATTATCTATTATAAAAACCAGCAATATTAGTTAATTAATTAATTGAATACAGCACTTCACTTGAAAAGTATTGGTTTGAAAAAGATGACAAAAAAAAAAAAAACATGACAAGTACTACTCTTTCTGAAAATACAGGGTTGCCACTTTTTTTCAATTACGAAATTCCCTGACTTTTCCAGGTATTTTTAATTATTTTTCCATGACTTTTTTTGCAACTTCATTTGCTCATTCTTTATGAATAAATTTTTCTTTTCTATCTTTATCGCAAATCGCGCGGAAATAATCAAAAGTAAGGATTTTCCTGACTTCTGAGAGATTTCTCAAAATTCCCTGACTTTTCTATGACTTTTCTAGGACCAAAAAAATCCCTGACTTTTCCCTGACTTCCAGTTTTTCGATAAAAAAGGCAACCCTGAAATAAGTAGGCCTACTCATATTTTATTGATAAAGTATAAAAAGAGGAAAATTTCGTAAAACGACAAGAATAAATCACGTCAGGCTAATTAGTACAATATACTCTGGAAATTGCGGTTCCACTTTGTTTTAAAATTTTGTAGGAGCGCTAGTATTGATCAATATTCTCATCTTTCTTTCTAGAATATTTTTTTGTAGTCATTGAGCCTTATATTGAGTGTGGTGACGTGTACTGGATATTGAAAAATTCTCAAGTGTACAATTCTACTTATCAGTCAACTTACAAGAGTACTTTTGGGTACTAGCCCATCATCAGTTGTGTCGCTACTGAAGACACACAAAAAGTGGAGTTGTACATCACAGAGAGTGGATACCAAGAGTTTACAAAGGACCCAGTACAGAAATACCAAAACAGGTTGAAATCTGTTTGGAAGACAACAATAACCCGGTAGCACCAAAATTCAAAGGGCTTGTCAAACTTCACAAAGAGAACTAATCGATGAGACCACTAGTTAGTATTCAATCCCCATGTTACAAGATAGCGAAGATTGCAGCTACATTCTTGAAAGAAAACTACCACACTGCACTCAGAAAGAGCTTTACAAACAATGGTAATCTGATAGAGCAATTGGATAAGGTGGAAATCAACAGTAATGACAAGCTGGAACTTCTCGTCTTGTTCCAAAACAGCAGATATGATGGGAACCCCAATGGGCCAAAGTACGCAAAAATAGTGGAAGAGATATTGAGCCAGAACTACCCCCGCTTCAATAACCAGTTTTACAGTCAGGAAAAGGGACTAGCAATGGGATCTCTGCTGTCCCCGATACTGACGGAGATATTCACAAATGAAATAGAAAACAAGATATTGAAGGGGATATGTAGATAATATCCTAAGCATCAAATTCACAGTAGAAAAGGGTAATGAGACTATCAACAATTTGGACCCAATAGTCACGCTGATAAACAACCAGAATATAGAATATAAAACTTACCAGAAGCCGATGCACATAAAAGTAGTAATAGTGCCCTTTAGGGACTGTTACCAAAAACTACCCAAGGTATGTCCGTTGTTTTTGGTTGATTTTGGTCGTTTTTTGATCGTTTTTGGTCAATTTTTATCATTTTTAGTTGAATTTTGGAACAGTTCCCAAGGGTGCCTATTACTACTCACAAGCACTATCATCCTAATGACTTGTACCACCACTCCAGATACGAATTAGCGGCAATTCAGAACTACTGCTACCGGGCACTTTCTGTCCTGAAGAACAATGAAGAAGAGGTGTGGTGGAAAGAGTCTCTGGAAAAATGGAATCCAAGAAGGGAACCCATGCTGGCACGACAAAAAAGGTTCTTTGGATCAATACCATACTCAGGAAAGTACACAAACAAAGTGATGAAGGCATTCAACGGCTATGATATGAATGTGGGCATCCATAAAAACCAACCCATGGTGAAAGGAATCAGCAATGACCAGACGGAAGGAAAGGACAAGGAAAGCTTGAGTGGAGTATAAGCTCAGTTGTAAGCAGTGCAAAGGTATCTACTACACTGGTGAAACTGGGAGAAAGCTTAAGATTAGGAAGAAGAAGCGCAAAATATTGAGGGAGAAAGAAGATGGGAGATTGCTGTAACAAAGAACAGCACAAAGAGAAGAAAACTCTGAAGACAGATGGAGATTGCGAAGGCAAAGAGGAGAAAAGTGAGCCTTTTAAACGACGTAATCAGTTTGACAGCAAAATATTATTTGGCTTGGTGATGGAAAGAGATGAGGAGCCCAATAAAAAGGCAGGAAACTTGGTAGTCAACAGCAACGCAGAACATAAGTTGAAGAGTGAACCAATCACAATGAGGCATCGTTGTAGCCAATAAGGTCACAGACAGCGCTACACTATAAGAACTAATGTTTAAAGCCTTGTTTTTCAGGAAGGTAGCTTTCGAGAGTACTCTTGTAAGCTAGATGGTACATTTGAGATTCTTTAAATATAGAGTGCACTACTTACACTACATCATACTCGGAACAAGTTCAATGGGAACATGTCCAGTTAAATTCAAACTAATTTTGAAATACGGGCAATACGTCGTGAGATTCAGCGGTGGCCTAATCTATGGGTTTGAACAAATATCGAGTCCCGATCTTTTATAGAGGTGGGACTTGAAAGAATTTGGAGCTATGAACCTCTTTGAAGGTAGGCTCAGAGAAAGGTTGATCTTTGAACTTTTGAGCTACCTAAGCCATAACTATGGATTCTTAAGCTAAATTCCTCTTTTGGGTCCAAAATCTAGGCCATGACTAAATGAAGCTAGGCTAAAGGAGTATGCCTCATTTACACTTCGCCCATCCAAAATGAGTTCCATTGAAATATGCTGGAAGTGAAGGAATGTTCAAGCAAGATCATATATAGCTCGATGGTCGGTGTTTATACCCAGCTGTCAGATAGCCCTTTGGGGGCGTCCATAAATTAAGGCTTTTTTTTTTTTAGCGGGGAACCCGCTATCCATTTTGTTAGGAGATTACATCCTCCGAAAACGTCCGCGTCCGCGAAGTTAGTAACCTAAGGTTAGGTTAGGTTACGGGACTTGGAAGAATTTCGAGTCTCGAGCTATATATGATACGAGGGGGACTTGGAAGAATTTCAAGTCTTGAGCTATATATAATGGGGGGAGGGGGGACGGGGGGACTTGGAAGAATTTTGACTTTCGAGCTACCGTCCGCCGTCCAACCAAAAACTTGGAAAAATTTCGAGTCTCGAGCTATATATGATAGGAGGGGGACTTAGAAGAATTTCGAGTCTCGAGCTATATATGAAAGGAGGGGGACTTAGAAGAATTTCGAGTCTTGAGATATATATAATAGGAGAGGGACTTGGGAGAATCGTGACTTTCGAGCTATATATGATAGGAGAGGGACTTAGAAGATTTAGAAGAATTTCGAGTCTCGAGCTATATATGATAGGAGGGGGACTTGGAAGAATTTCAAGTCTTGAGCTATATATAATAGGGGGGAGGGGGGACGGGGGGACTTGGAAGAATTTTGACTTTCGAGCTACCGTCCGCCGTCCAACCAAAAACTTGGAAAAATTTCGAATCTCGAGCTATATATGATAGGAGGGGGACTTTGAAGAATTTCGAGTCTCGACCTATATATGAAAGGAGGGGGACTTAGAAGAATTTCGAGTATTGAGATATATATGATAGGAGGGGGACTTGGAAGAATCGTGACTTTCGAGCTATATATGATAGGAGGGAATGTAGAATGATAATTTCGATTTGAATTATATGACAAGATTATCAACTCAGTTCCACACCACCTGAGAGGTCGAGTTAAGGAATTGCGGGTTCCCCGCTGCCATTGCAACGTCTGCAATGGTTTCTAATTTGTTTTTTGGAGGGGGGGTGGTTCAGCCAAGTCGCACCAAAATTCACGTGAGGGGAAGGGGGTGCCGACAAATCTCACGTAATTTCTTTCTCACGCAAATACATTCTAAAACATTGCTGAACTGGCTTAAATTCAATAAAAACTTGTCCTTTTCGAATAGGTATAAAATGTGATCGAGGAAATTACGTTTTTTTAATAGATAAACGCGATTAAGCACAGATAAACGTATTTAAAGCAAAAATATACATTTCGAAGAATCTCATGCAAGATAAGAGGGGGGAGGGGGTCGAGGCAAATCTCACGATATCTCACCAAGGGGGGGGGGAGGGTCAAAAACTCAAAAAAATCGCCTCTCGTAATTTATGGACGCCCTCTTTCGAGTATGCTTCACACACCCATTGACTTAGCCCCTTCAATGAGCCAGATATGTAACGTTTTCAAGGCCATAAGACTCTTAACGTACTTTAAAGTATTTCAAGTCCCCCTCGTATCATATACGTGCCCCATAAAACAGGTTCCCTGCCTCCCCTTGTTCAACTTTGTTAATGAACCCGCAAGTTGTTTGTAGTGGTGCTCTTGTTATTGACAGCATCATCATTTTTTCCCCTTTCAATCTTTATTTCATAGAAACGGTGGCAAAAGAGACTATTTTGACTCAATAGTGACTAATAATGACCAAGAAAGAAAAAGAACACCAAGTCACTAAAATAGTGACCAGTTGGCAGGCCTACGAAACGGAGGGGAATCGCGTCCGGTTCCACTTCCCCCCCCTCCCCCGTGTGGAGAATTTAGCCCGCCACCTCTGTCAACGATTGGAAGTTTCGACTTTCACAAGGTTCAATCGATTCTCTTGATCCTCAAGTTGCAACGCAATACTTCTGCCAAACCTAAAATCGATCCCTAGTCCAGAAAAAAAAAACGGTTCGAGAGTAAAATTTCGGCTAAAATTTCTAAATTCATACCGAAGTGCAACGAATTTCGTGGAGGAAAAACGTTCGCCGTCAGATATTAAAAATATCTTCTGTACAATCTCGACAGTTAGTCATTTTGGCAGAATGGCAACGTTGGTGTAAGTTTTTTAGACGAGCTGAACTAAAAAATCCTGCCCGACGATTTTAAAATTAAATATACGTGTATACGAGCTGGTAAGCAATAAATTCTGGAATTCGGAAACATTTCAGCGGACTCGGGGGACGTCACCGGGCGCGCATGTAAAACAATAGCTTTCGTATATTATTAATTCGACGTTTCGCAGAAGAACTATTTTTATTTAAACGTTTAATTCCAGCAGCCAACGAACACAATCTTGTATACAAGAGAGCGTGGAAGAATTCCGGCGCGTAGGCGTGCAAGAGCGACCAGGCAGCGAGAAGGCGAAACAGATCGAACCGCGAAACTTTCGAGGCGGATCACGTAAATTTTCACCTCAGCCACCATCGAAGTCTAGTGGGTCGAGCTTAATAAATCGAGAAGGTTGCTTCTGGCCAGTTCTCGGAAAATCGATCCAACAATGTAAAGTGTTTTGATTCTCGAGATGGTATCTTTGATTAATTAGCACTTCGGGAAGTAACCTTGCGACGAGAAATTTATTTCAACTCTCTACATATATGCACGCGTTCGTCCATTTAGACACGAGGTACGAACTCGTAAACATTATTGAACATGACACAATTTTCTTCCTAGCTCTATACAATTTTAGTTCGTATTTCATTACGATAAAATGTTTTTGATGACTTGGACTCTCAAGGAGGGCATACTATTTATCGAAATTGCATACACTCGGTCAGAACTGCACGAAAATATTCGCACCACGTGACGAGACTAATGGATATTTTGAGCGGAATTCTGCAGTTTTATTCTCAAATTTTGCGAAACGGTCGCGTCGAGAAAAATGAAAGAAGAGAGTACGAGCAGGGACGAGGCGAGGCGACGAAGGAGCGAAAAAAAAAATCATTACATAACCACATTCCTCGGATCTGTGGATCAGTCGTATGCCAAAAAACAATCGTCAGTCGGTATTTTCGCTTTAGTAAATAATACAACGCGTACAGCATAATAGCGGGTAAAGCTATTTTTACTGCGTGTGTCGGTAATTACAATAAATGAATGTTTTATTAATTGTTGGAAGTTCAAAAAGCTCGTATAGCATTCGCGACTCAAAAAAAAAAAAAAAAAAAAAACCACAAACGAAGCTTGCAGAAAAATAATAATTCAGCACGATCTCGCTGTTTCTTTTTTGAGGAAGCGGTTAAACTGAGCGGAACTGCTCGACGTTTCTCAATGAAAAAAGACCGGTATAATAGGTGACAATCTACGTTCCGGTCACCCCAGACAAAACGATATAATCGCCTTTGTCGCCTGTTGTTTACGCACAACACGCCTAAGACGAAGTGTGGCGAGGAAGCCAGAAAGAAGCACGAAAGCTAGCTACAATTCCGAATTGGGCGAATTGTACGGCTGGTGCGGTTGTTTGTCACGACCTCCGCCAACTATTTGACGAACAAGTGTGAAATAAAGTCCTACAGTCGAATTGTTCGCGTCGTTCGCATTATTCACTCGACACCTTGTCATAAGACTGGAGAGCAGAAGAAATAATCGCGTCGAGACGGATACAAACACGAACATAGATGTGCACATCCTGTGTATAGTCGTCGGGAGTGGGAAAAAAAATCTCTTCATCTAATTGGCTTCGAACATGTATCACAAACTATATTAATATACAACTTTTTTTTTCCTTCTTTGCGAAAGTAAACATTATGACAGTCGAAATGAGACGAATAGGTGTTGATTCGTCCCATTTCCTTGTAAATACAACAAGTCAGGAAACGATTCCAAAATCTTCGTTCATTTGTCTTCGTATTTTGACGAGACAAAGAATGCGAAAGCAACATCCTCTAAGACGAAGGAAGGCAGTTCATGCAGCAGGTAAGCGATACGGCGTGACGAAATATTTCCGCATCGATTGATACGTTGCTATAAAATCTAGATTTTGATGACGTCGCAGTAATTAAGGTACTGTAATCCATAAAACCACCGGGTGAATACAATGTATGATAAAACGAAAACGCTAGATCAGAAATACATTGGACTGCAGTGGCGTTGAAGACACCCTGAGCGAGGAGCAGGTTGTACAATATTACCAAATCGTATTCGCGCACCGTTTCAGCATCCATTCATCTCCAAACTTTAAACCTTCTTGAAGCCCACAGACTCCTCCAGAATTCAGTTCATTCCCTCGAAAATAGTCATACTACTGATATTCCCCTATCACCTTCAACGCACCTATTCTTTCAAAACTCTTCGGCTCCATCTTCGACTTCGAACTTTCATGGCTACGACAAAAGCTCGATATTGTAAAGTATCCAATAAAATGTGACCCATTTTTGACTGTACACATCTTCCACCCGATCCACATTGCCCAGCCTAAAAATTCAGAGATCAACCTTCTTCTAAGCCTACCTCCACAGAGGTTCATAACTTCAAATTTTCTCAAATACCACCTCTGTACAGGATTGGGACTCGATTTTTATAAATTCCTTGAATTAAGTTACGACCGTTAATAACGCCATCAAGGTTGAAAGCAGACGTTTTTTGAAGATGTATTCACTGTAGCTCGTAATTAGCTGGAATCTAGCTTAAAATGTTCTCACTAGAACCATTTTGAGTATGATGAAATGTAAGTAGTGCACTAGATATTTAAGGAATCTCAAGTGTACTAGTAATTAACCTCACTGAAATAGTCTCGACCTAAAATCCTTCCCTGGGCCTAGCCTAATGCAGTCATAGTCCAGCTTTTGTGCCCAGAGAAGAGAATCTATAATATAGTAATTGCCCAGCCTAAAAGTTCAGACATCAACCTTCTTCTAAGCCCACCTCCACAGAGGTTCATAACTTCAAATTTTCTCAAATACCACCTCTGTACAGGATTGGGACTCGATTTTTATAAATTCCTTGAATTAAGTTACGACCGTTAATAACGCCATCAAGGTTGAAAGCAGACGTTTTTTGAAGATGTATTCACTGTAGCTCGTAATTAGCTGGAATCTAGCTTAAAATGTTCTCACTAGAACCATTTTGAGTATGATGAAATGTAAGTAGTGCACTAGATATTTAAGGAATCTCAAGTGTACTAGTAATTAACCTCACTGAAATAGTCTCGACCTAAAATCCTTCCCTGGGCCTAGCCTAATGCAGTCATAGTCCAGCTTTTGTGCCCAGAGAAGAGAATCTATAATATAGTAATTGCCCAGCCTAAAAGTTCAGACATCAACCTTCTTCTAAGCCCACCTCCACAGAGGTTCATAACTTCAAATTTTCTCAAATACCACCTCTGTACAGGATCGGGACTCGATTTTTATAAATTCCTTGAATTAAGTTACGACCATTAATGACGTCATCAAGTTTGGAAGCAGACGTTTTTTGAAGATGTATTCACTGTAGCTCGTAATTAGCTTCAATCTAGCTTAAAATGTTCTCACTAGAACTCATTTTGAGTATGATGAAATGTAAGTAGTGCACTAGATATTTAAGGAATCTCAAGTGTACGAGTAATTGACCTCACTGGAATAGTCTTGACCTAAAATCCATCCCTGGGCCTAGCTTAATGCAGTCATAGTCTAGCTTTTGTGCACAGAGAAGAGAATCTATAATATAGTAACTGCCCAGCTTAAAAGTTTAGAGATCAACCTTTCTCTCCGAGTCAACCTCTACAGAGGTTCATAGCTCCAAATTTTCTCAAATACCACCTCTGTAAAGAATCGGGAGTCGATTATTTTTCAAGTTCTTGAATTACGTCACGACCGTTAATGACGTCATTAAGTTCGGGCGCAGATGTTTTCTGAGGTTGTATTCACTGTAATCGAAATTAATTTGAATCTAGCTTAAAATGTTCCCACTAGAACTCATTTTGAGTATGATGAAATGTAAGTAGTGCACTAGATATTTAAAGAATCTCAAGTGTACGAGTACTGTGCAGCTTACAAGAGTATTCTCGAAAGCTAGCCCGCTGAAGAACAGAGCCACTGTTTCAGCATTCATATACGAACTTAAACCCTCCGCGGGGTCCACGGACTCTTCCAAAATTCAATTTATTCTCTCAAAAATAGTCATATCACCAACTTCCACCTATTATCTTCTTCAACACTCACACTCTAAAGCTATTTGGCCGCATCCTCGACTTCGAACTTTCAGGCTTGTGCTGGGAAGATTGATGTTGCAGATTCTTACAAATGCAACTAACCATCGTAAATTTGCTTGATATCACGCTCTGATTTTCCTAAATCGTTTTTCTATAAAGATTTATAACAAACATCATCCCTTAACGACGTCTGCTCTTGCTTGTGCTTTCCTCGTCTTCAGGCATTTTAGATAATGCCCGTCCCAGGAATTGTCATGCCTTCAGGCTTGTAATTTTGAGAGCCACTCTGGTATCAGTATATCGATGATTTCCCCCCCCCACATTCTTCAGTTGCTAGTTCCTAGTGAGAATGTTAACCTCACTGAAAGAGTCGTGACCTAAAATCCTTCCCTGGGCCTAGCTTAATGCAGTCATAGTCCAGCTTTTGTGCCCAGAGAAGAGAATCTATAATATAGTAACTGCCCAGCCTAAAAGTTCGGAGAGATCAAACCTTTCTCTCTGAGTCAACCTCTACAGAGGTTCATAGCTCCAAATTTTCTCAAATACCACCTCTGTAATGAATCGGGACTCGATTTTTTTCAATTTCTGGAATTACGTCACGACCGTTAATGACGTCATTAAGGTCGAACGCAGATGTTTTCTGAGGTTGTATTCACTGTAATCGAAATTAATTTGAATCTAGCTTAAAATGTTCCCACTAGAACTCATTTTGAGTATAATGAAGTGTAAGTAGTGCACTAGATATTTGAAGAATCTCAAGTGTACGAGTACTGTGCAGCTTACAAGAGTATTCTCGAAAGCTAGCCTGCTGAAGAACAGAGCCACTGTTTCAGCTTTCATATCCAAACTTAAACCCTTCGCGGAGTCCACGGACTCTTCCAAAACTCCGTTTATTCTCTCAAAAATAGTCATATCACCAACTTTCACCTATTATCTTCTTTAACACTCACACTCTAATGCTATTTGGCCGCATCCTCGACTTCGAACTTTCAGGCTTGTGCTAGGAAGATTGATGTTGTAGATTCTTACAGATACAACTAACCATCGTAAATTTGCTTGATATCACGCTCTGATTTTCCTAAATCGTTTTTCTATAAAGATTTATAACAAACATCATCCCTTAACGACGTCTGCTCTTGCTTGTGCTTTCCTCGTCCTCAGAGATTTTAGATAATGCCCGTCCCTGGGAATTGTCATGCCTTCATGCTTGTAATTTTGAGAGCCACTCCGGTATTAGTATATCGATGACGCACCCCCCCTCATTCTTCAGTTGCTAGTTCCTAGTGAGAATGTTAACCTCGCTGAAAGAGTCTTGACCTAAAATCCTTCCCTGGGCCTAGCTCAATGCAGTCATAGTCTAGCTTTTGTGCCCAGAGAAGAGAATCTATAATATAGTAATTGCCCAGCCTAAAAGTTCAGAGATCCACCTTTTTCTCTGAATCAACCTCTACAGAGGTTCATAGCTCCAAATTTTCTCAAATACCACCTCTGTAAAGAATCGGGAGTCGATTTTTTTTCAATTTCTTGAATTACGTCACGACCGTTAATGACGTCATTAAGGTCGAACGCAGAATGATGTTTTCTGAGGTTGTATTCACTGTAATCGAAATTAATTTGAATCTAGCTTAAAATGTTCCCACTACAACTCATTTTGAGTATAATGAAGGGTAAGTAGTGCACTAGATATTTAAAGAATCTCAAGTGTACGAGTACTGTGCAGCTTACAAGAGTACTCTCGAAAGCTAGCCCCCTGAAGAACAGAGCCACTGTTTCAGCATTCATATCCAAACTTAAACCCTCCCCGGAGTCCACGGACTCTTATTCTCTCGAAGATAGTCATACAACCAACTTCCACCTATCACCTTCTTCAACACTCACACTCTAAAACTCCTTGGCCGCATCCTCGACTTTGGACTTTAATGGCTACCTCACATAAAACGTACGCGGGTCAACTTGAAATACCCAAAAAAAGCTGAACATACTGTCCACCAAAGGATGACCTCTTTATGCCTAAACACATCTCGCATTCAGTCCATTCTCGACTACAGCTCAAACAGCTAGGTATACTTCAAACTTCTAGCCGCCACACGCTCCGAACAAGCCTAGCTCTCCATCCTCCGATCAGAAGCCGCCCTTCATCTCAAAGATTCTCCTTTTCTGTCCACAGTAACATCACTCACAATTCTTTAGTAACGTCACTGAAGTACAGAACAATGAAGCAAATGCAGCCCTCAGCTGCAGACTCCATCCAATATAAGATGGAGTCCGATTATATCTCTAGTTATTGTGTCTCAATGTAAGGAAAGAAAATACAAATTCACCCCCCCCCCCCCCCATTGACGTCGTATTGAATCATCAAACTATTTACAAATGCAGATTTCAGGGGCTCATTTCTGCTCCTCCTATGACTAACAGCTCGGCCATTTTCTTCCTTGTCCAATGACAAATTCATACGACTATATGTTTTGGAAGGATTCAATTGACCCTATGAGTTTCGTTGAGATATCTTGGCTTTTTCAAGAATTCTTGACGGTTCCGTGACTTTCAGGGGTCATCCTCCACTTTTCGCAATGGTCTACTGATGTGAGCACAGAAAAGTACGAATTTCAGGATATTTCACTGGAACTCATTTTCAGTACAGCATCCTCCTTTAGCATAGCTTCATACTTTCGCAGCCTAGCTTTTCTGCTCAGAGGAAAAATTTGAATTAAGAATCCGTGGTTATGGGCTAGCTCAAAGGTTCAGAAATACGCCATCCTCTGAGCCCACCTCTATAGGTCCCAGCTGTATAGAGGATCGGACCTCGATTTTTTTCCAAGTCTTTAAATTATGTCACCGCTGTCAATGACGTCACAAAGGTCGAACGCGAACGTTTTCCCAAGATTTAACCACCGTAGCTCGAAATCAGTCAAAATTCAGCTCGAAATGGTCCCATTGAAACTCATTTTGAGTTTGATGCGGTGTAAGTAGTGCACTGTATATTGAAAGGATTTCAATTGTACTATTCTGCTTTATTAGTTAGCTCACCAGAGTTCTTTTGGGGTTCTTTCCTCTCTTCTTCATTGTTCTTCACGATAGAAATTGCTCGGCAGCCATTAACTTTTACCTGGGATAGTGATAGGAGTCTCTTAGGATGATGGTGTCGGTGCTCATTGGCTTCTAAAGACTCCGCCATCTACTCCGTTGCTTAGCAGCGTGAGTGTTAAGTCCAAATAGTAGATGATCTCATTGCTCTTTTCCACTGTGAATTTGAAGCTTTTATAATTTACGCCATAATAGACGGTATTTCTTTCCAGCATCAAAGATTTTTAAAGACCTATTTCCACTCCTATAATTTACAGGTTGATCATCATTTTCTAATAATAAAATTCCTCCCAACTCTTTCCCAATCTTTCCAGATCAAATTGATAGATTTTTGGGCCGTTGGTCATTACAGTTGAATGTCTTGAAAGAAATTCCCTGACACATTTCATGACTTTCAGAGGTCATTTTTCACTCGTCTACTGATGGAAGCAAAAATGTTCTCTCATGCACACGATATTCATGGAATCTTCGATCATTGGTAAAGAGAGTCACAAATACAGACCTCAGGAACTTCTTTTGCACCAGAGACTTTTGAGTTGTTGGTCGTTACAATTGAAGATCTCGATAGAATTTAGCTGAACCTGCCTGACTTTTCTTCAACTTTCTCCTCACTCTCCCAGATCAAATTATCAATTTTTTCACTTATCAATAGATTTTCGAGTTGTCTATCGTCACGATTGAAAGCTTAGATAAAACCCCGGCTAACTCAGTGAGTCTCTCCAAGATTACTTGACCAGAAATCCCATACGATTCTATAACTTTCAGCGGCCATCATGAAAGAAGGCATTTATCCTTTGACATAAGCAAAGTTGTTTTGTCATTCATGGAACCTACCATTATTAGCGAAGTCATTGACATCTGCAGATCGCAGGAACTCATTTTGCTCTAGTGATTTTTGAGTTTTTAGTCGTTACCATTGAATGTCTTTGAGAATCATTTCTACTCCTACGACCAACAGGTTGGCCACTTTTTTCCAGCGGCAAATTCTCAAACTCTTTCCTCGTCTTTCCAGGTCAAATTCCCAATTTTTCTTCTCACTGATCACTGGTGGCTGGTTGCAAAAATTGGAAGTCTTCGAAGTATTTCTCAGACCGCCAGAGTTCCTTCGAAATTTTACTTTATGCGAGATGTTTGTCTAATCACTAACTTCTTCGGCAGTCAACCTCCCATTTTCTGAGGATCATCACATAGGACCTCAAATACAGGAAAAAGAAAGCTCGATTCGAATCTCGATACAATGATAAATTCGGCATATCGAAAAAATTCACTTTTGCATCTAGACATTATTCATTCACAGTCAAAAATCAGCACTTTCGAATTTTTCGTTATCGACCATTTCCTCCCAAGTCGGTCACGGATTTGAAAAAATGTGAATGAGCAAATTTCAACGGTTACTTCTACCTTCACGCCATCCGATACTTTCGAAGTTTACATGCAAATCACTTTAGGTGAGAGATAAAAGAACTACGAGTAAATACAAATACACAAACACTACTATTCTGAACATTGTTTATTCAAGTCTTCTACTTTCGCACGAACAGATAGAATAGAAAGGTATACCAAACTACAGATAAAAAAATAACCGAACGTGAGATTCATTCGCCGAAAGGAATTTTAACCTAAAATAGTAATTTCAAAATGATTACACATACTGTCCACCTTGCGATAGGCGTTGTCCTCCATGGTATCATCGAGCGAAATATGGGCACAGCTGAATTGACAGCCGTCAACGATTTACCATTCGCTGGGAAACTCTACTTAAACATTCAAGACGATGGTAAGTGAATGAAAATAAAAACCTGTATTCTATGAAGTAACTGCGAATGACACTTTCAAGAAAACTTTTTATTCCAGAGCGACCTCCACCGTCTGAAATGGACGCAGATCCAGAAACGCGAAAACAAATTTGTACCGATATAACCTCTAGTCTATACTTCCTCGAGATGAAAAGGGACCCAGTCAACATGAATAAGGACAAAACGCGTAGAAAGTTGAAACGAAAAAGAAAATATCGAGAAATATTCGAAACGATCTACCAAGAATCGCGGAATCAACGTTGTTTTCGATGTAAGCTTCGATATGAGTACGCAAACCCTTACAGATCGCGAACGGTCAACATCGATGATATATCCACAAAAGCAATTGCTGCACGTCAAGATTGGGCGTTTATGTGTCTCGTAAAAACTCGCCGCCGTAAAACTACGAAGAAAAAAATAATACCTTACTACGTATCCAAAGAATACAACGTGATGGCTGAGCAAATACCTCAATTGCGCATAGCGGGCCGTTTCGTATTCAAACCACCACCGTCGAATATACAGATGGTAATACTAGCTGAAGAACCCGCCAAGGTCTACGAGAGTGAGGACTTCGATCTCGAGCGTCACTATCTAACGTTGAGAAGAGACCTCAAACCAGGTGCGTTATGTTCCGGTTTAATCTTATAGTATCAGAGACCATTCAACGTAATCTCGTTTACGTCCATTTACAGAGGACGAAAAGAGGAATGATCCTCTGTGCCAACTTACAGTAGGAATCTATCGACAAAATGAACGAATTTGTCGGTCGATGTTGGGATCAGCTAAAGTTATTACCGAATATAGATACGATAATACGCGACATTATCGAGATGAGTGTTACAAAAGAGAGGTCTCGTTTAGATCTGAAGCTTTGCGAAGAGAAGCTTCCAGGAGCGGAAGATACCACGAGTGGGTGATATATTGCAGAGGTAGAATCATCGAAACCAACGCCGAAGCTCATTTTTGGGTTTCGAGAGCGTATAAAACGGGTCAAATGTTTCTTTATCGCTATAATACATCATTCGAGCACATACTCCTTGAAAACCTTAGCACAAATGTGAGCATACTTGATCCAGAAGATGAAGACGACTATGTAGAGTGGGCTACACCAGAAAGTGGAGTAGAAGTTTGAAGAAGCATTTGCGCTTCAATTACACGATCATTGTGTTTTTTTATTGTTCTTCTTGCAATGAGTCAGCGGACTGCTAAGGCTACGGCTGGAGAAATAAATCCGAGGTATTTATCGAAAAATAACCATCAGTGGGCAAAAATCTCAATGACATTGAAAGCAGTACCTAAGCTATATCATATCATCGAGCTATTGAATTCCTCTTCATGACCCATCCAAATTTTTGGACAACTATCTCTTCTTGTACCAAAGAGCCGTCATATCTCCTATTTGTTTTAGTATCTCATTTATTCTCTGAACAGATGACCGAATAAGTACCAGGTGTCCAGGATACTTTCCTGCCCCCCGTCTATCAAGTCCATTTCTTTTCTTTTTCCAGCAAGATTTTCAAGACAAATTGCGAGATCTAATCGAAAAACAAATTCTGAATGAGAACGGGCCAGTGGTGATCGGAAGGAAACTGGACTCGTACGTTCCTCATAAAGCTACAAACGAAAAGTACATAGAAAGAAAAAAAAAATTCTAAAGATGAAATTTATACAATAACACTTCTTGTGCGATACGAATCTCGAGGGTGGTCCACATCTTCAATTATTCATACCAGTATGAAAATTATACACGTCGTATTTTATGCTCTGATCACGAGTTACGAGGTAACCTCATTATTTGAGCAGCAGCATCCAAGCTAATAGGAAAATCTTTCGTACTACTGCATGAGACTTATCTCGATTTCTCGTTAGTCTCATGAAGTTGACTGAAATAGGTCATACAAGATAAACAAACAAATCTGCGAGTACGTTGATTTACCCGCCAAATTATTCTTTCCTCAAACAATGAAAATAGAGTGTACTCAAAAAGAACAAAATCTTGACGAGTTTTTAGTTCTACGCCTCTCTAGGACATGCATATGTGCCACAAGGGAAGCGCTACAGGAGTACAACATGTCCTATATAGTAAGTAATCGTTGGACGTATTTTGAGAAGGATTATTTGGGGAAAATTCCCACGACCCATGGTACAGGGGTTTCGAGTGGTCGAGGGCTCGTCCGACTGTCGAGCTATCAGAATGGGAACTTTCAGAAAATCCAACAACGAGACTTAGGTACATTCGATAAATATGCAGGGGTAAGACTTGAAAGATTTTCAATCGTTTTTCTAACTGTACAAATAGTGTTGGCGACGAGTAGAGGGCTCCAATCTACTTTAATGACGTGGAAAAACTTTAAATATCGAGAGAGGGCTTGAAAAACTTCGACACGTGAGCTGTATAAGAAGGGGAGGGGAGTGAATTGTAGTCCCGAGAGTGGTTGCTCTCTGATGACCTACTTCGGATACTTCAATTCAAGTTGTTATGAGCGGGAGGGTGGGACTTCAATATTATGTGCATATTATGAGAAGCAGATCTTGGAGTTATGTGAACTTACGAACTGTAATTTAAGGGAGAGGTGCACGGAAAAATTTCGACCAATTGATCGGTGATTATCGATTACCGAAATATACCTCAAAAAATAAGTTTCCTGCGGATCTCATCGAGTCGGCTGGACTCGAACTTGCAGCTGGTAAGACGGAGGCCATTTTATTCACGACTCTTCGGAAGTTCAGTCCACGCACCCTTTGCCTGCAAGGTGTGGAAATGGCAACCAAGAAGCGAATGAATTACCTGGGTATCTGGTTTGACTCAACGCTGAGCTCCAGGAACCATTTCCTGATGACGGCGGAAAAACGGGCCGGGTAGTTGGATACCTAATCCGGCTGATGAGGAATCTAGGAGGATCGAGAGGAGCAAGGAGAAGGATCGTGATGAGCACCGCCTTGTCGATCCTCCTATATGATGTGCCAGTACGGAGGCTCTTTGTGTATTAGCATGTTTACCTTCAATAGAGTTCCTGGCTGGGGAGAGAGCGGTGGTGTTCAAAGCAAGGAAGACAATGACGACCAACCGAGAGGCTTTACGGGTCAAGCAGGAGGCCAGGCGCTCCTTGCTTGTAAAATGGAAAGCAAGAATTGCCCAGAGTGAGCAGAGTACGTGGACAACCCACGAGCTAATACACGACTTTGATGAGTGGATGAACCGACATCACGTTCAGCCGAACTTTCACCTGACGCAGGTGTTGAACGGCCCTGGCTACTTCAACAAGTACCCGCACGAGAAGTTAATGCGTTCGCACTGTAACCAAGAGCGGGATGATGGACCACAAAAACACCTTATTTGAGTATAGGGCGTGGAGGCGTGAGCGGGACAAGCTTAGTCGGTCTCTTCAAGAGATCGGGGTAGATAAAGCGCTTGACCCCAGTAGCCTGGTATCCACCATGCTAGGTTCCGAAGAAACACGGAACCAGGTGTCTGCATTTGCGGCCACCGTCATGAAGAGGAAGATGGACCAGGAATGGAATAGATAAATGCAGAACCACGCTATGGCCTACTCGACATCTGTGTACCATCAACAACCAGATTTGCAGGAAGAGGAAGAGAAAGATCATCTCTGAAGATAAAAGAAGATGAAGAAACTCCAGCAGCGAATCAGGGTGTCCACCTATTCTCTAAAATGAAATTCCCTGACTTTTCCCACACCTTAATCTCCACTAAAAAGCAAAAGAAAAAAAGGGGAAAAATTTCTTAGCTCGAACTTTTTTTGACGTATCTCAAAAAATTCCCTAACTTTGGGTAAAATTCCCTAAATTCCTGACTTTTCCCTGACTTCCAGATTTTCCAGACAAGGGGACACCCTGTTACTATATTGTGTAACGTGGTGGTGTTGTTGTTGTTGTTGTTGTGTGTGTTCTTATGCTTTTTGCGTACCAGGGGGGCATAGCAGCTTGGTGGTTGTCGAGTAGAAGAGGGGGTTCGCCGGGAGATTCTTCCTTCACCGAAGTTATACCTGAAAGGGTCGATTCTGGTGTTGGAGGAGACGAAATTAATGCAGACGCAACCCGCATCTACTCCATCATGGAGGACAGGGCGGTGTTTGCAAATGCGAAACAAACGCGATCTCAGTCGACATGGTTAATGGAAGAGACTCCGCGAGCTGCGAGTTTCAATCTACATTATATCTCTTAAATTCTGGGTTGATCCTCATCCGCATTCGCGTCCGTACGTCCGAGCCACAATAATATTCAGCGGGAAACCCGTTATCTATTTTTGTTTAGGGAGGGCCCGTCTTCGACTTTGATGACGTCTTCAACCTTAATTGGGTTAGGTTATGTTGCATAGAAGGGAGCCATCCATGTCTTGTTACGCCATCAACTCAAGTAAGGTTAGAAATTGTTTCATAGAAGTTCCCGCGTCTAACTTTGATGACGTCATCAACCTGAGTTAGGTTAGGTCATGTTGCTTAGAGGAATTTGTCTAGGCTAGATGTACCAAAAGATATAACTAGAAACCGCAATCACGACTGAGGATTAAATTTCAATAATTCACTCAGCCTACGCGCTGAGGTAAGTGTCCCTCCTTCCTGTTAGCTTGCTGTCACATTCACTGATAACTTCTGGTTTCAACAGGCCAGTAACCAAACCTTTCCATATTTTCAAGTGCGTTCAGCCCTCTTCCGTCGCTTCAATCCCATCGCCTAAGCACTAATCTTCAATTTAGACCCTTACATTCTATTTTCTCATCTACTCACGCTTGGCTAATAACCCAGGAAGATTTAGGCTCAAAAATAAGAGTAAATGGAAATAAATACCGGCATAGGTTTTTTTTGTGAATTATGTTTGAAATGGTCTCGTGATAAACATACTAAAAATCTACAGCGATCAAAGAGGTGGCTCCCCCCTAAGGGGGTCAAAGTACCACAGAAATTAGTTTTTTGAGAATAAATCGAAAACTAAGCACCAGAGAAAAAAAAAAGTTTCAAGCAAAAGTTGTTCCTCGTTAAATTTCCTACATGTCACTTAGCCCAAAAACTCGAGCTGAAAAGTTGAATTGAAAGTTGAGCGATTTCTAAAATTTTTGATTTTAGAGTTGTCAAATAATCCTGTAGAATGAAATATCTTTGTTAGTCGTTGAATTTTCATGAAACTACGTTACAGACAGGTGACTAAGATCTAATTTTCTCCCTTTCTTGTTCCCCACTTCGAACTTACTCGATGGCGTAAATTTATTTCGAATTATTCAATGACTATAACATAGCCCGGCAGGAGCTATACTTGAAATTATTAATAGAATGATGCACGCAGTGTTCTCAAGTTAGCGTATCAAGTGCACAGACCAGGGTCTGATATAGACAAATACATATTTACAAATTCATGTTGAAACTATAGATGGTGGTGAGTCAGATTTCTTCTGGTCTCAATCGCTCAACTTTCAATCCAACTTTTCAGCTCGAGTTTTTGGGCCAAGTTGACATGTAAACTGTGAAATTTGTAGGAAATTTGACGAGGAACAACTTTTACTTGAAACTTTTGTTTCTCTGGTGCTTAGTTTTCGAATTATTCTCGAAAAACTAATTTCTGTGGTACTTTGACCCCCTTTGGGGGAGAGCCACCCCTCCGATCGCGGTCGATTTTTAGTATGTTTATCAGGAGACCATTGTAAACATAATCCACGAAAAAAACCTATGCCGGCATTTATTTCCATTTCAAAACCTAATCTGCCAGGGCTAAACCCTATTACTGACATTCGTCTCGACCTTACTGAAATTCTTGAACTATAGATGGTGGTCAGTCAGGTTTCTTCTGGTCCCCATCGCTCAACTTTCAATCCAACTTTTCAGCTCGAGTTTTTGGGCTAAGTTGACATAAAAATATAGTGAAATTTGTAGAAAAATTTGACGAGGAACAACTTTTACTTGAAACTTTTGTTTCTCTGGTGCTTAGTTTTCGAATTATTCTCGAAAAACTAATTTCTGCGGTACTTTGACCCTCTTTGGGGGAGAGCCACCCCTCCGATCGCGGTAGATTTTTAGTATGTTTATCAGGAGACCATTTTAAACATAATTCACGAAAAAACCTCTTCCTGGAATTTATTTCCATTTCGAAACCCAATCTGCCAGGGCTAAACCCTATCACTGACATTCGTCTCGACCTTCGTCAACTTCGTATACGAACGACTTCCACACATCTCTCCCACTTTCTTTGCTTCTCAGACGGCTCCAAATTGAGATCCAGAACCGGATATGCAGCGATATCTCACCTTCCCATACTATGAGAAACTCAGTTCCCACATTCACCGCTGAGCAAATTCCTTTTACTATCTGATTCTTTCCCAACTTTACTTGCTATCCAAGACCACCATTCTAGCAATTCTATCGTTCAACAAATCCTCATTCCTATCTTCCTCATCCTCTATCCCGAAACACATCGACTTTAACGCAGTGAACCTTGCCGCAATGCAGTTACTGCAATCGTCTTCCATAATAGACCCCTCTCTCCATATGATCTCAAATCCTCACCCTCTCCTCCTGGAATAATTTTTGGTCCTCCTCATACTCCAATAAACTCCGATCTATCGACAAACTTCCAATCCTTTCGTCTACTTCAAACCGTCCTCTCCGACGAGGAGAAGGCTATAAACCCGTCATACCCACTTTTTTATCTTGTCATGCCTGTACTACAATGCTGATTCTCTGTCCGTTCAACACTTCATCATTTGCCCAGCTATCTATCATTCGGTCTCTCGCTGCAAAGCAAACTGCACGATGAACTACCTCCCACCCCATCCATTTCTACAACTCACCCAATTCATATTCGTCCTTACTGTCACCGTTTTCCCACTTCGAACTGATCGAAAGGTACTTTTCGTCTCCATGTTTATTCTCTCTTTTGTTTTCCAAATAAATGCTTATTGTGTTGCCCAGAACACAGTTTTACTTTGTTAGTTTTATCAGCTTTCTTATCTTTTTCACGAAACAAGCTTGTTATCTCGAAAAAAGTCCTAAAAAATGAATTGGAATAATACGAAGTTCAAGAACACTGCCGAGGCTTTGAGTTTGACGCTTTACAGCTTTTCATTCAAGAGGTCATAAGCCTACAATAAAAGTCGTCCCAAAATATAATTCATACGGTGAAGAGCAACTTTCAAGCACTTTTCGTTCGTGTCAAAAATGTCTTCACCATTTCTACTCGTACTCTCCATTCGACGTTTTTGTAATCAAAATTTTGAGTATCACTTGAAGAAATATGCGCAATACGTACAAGAGTGAACGAACGATATCCGCATATCACAAAAATAATAAATAAGACTGCACTATCATCAGAAATTGGCTCGACAGTTTATGTAAGTGTAAATTTTAGTTTTGTTTTTGAACATTACATGTGTTATAATATTATTAATGACATTGCGACCTTCTAATGCTCGAATTGATGAAACCAACGAAGAGGATATTTTTTTATTGAATAGGCATGGTGATTTTCAGAGCTTATCTTTCAAGTCTATCTTTTCTTGTGGAAATTAGTATCGCATTCACATTCGTATGTTTACAAAAGATGTCGTCATAACAGACACAGTCAAAGGGAAAAATCGCTTTCAAAGTTATAATCAGATAGGCTCTGTTACAGTTGTATCAATTATTACACCAAGAAGTCGTTATGATCGTAGTACAGAAGACAGAAAATTTTCAAAAAATAACTCTGTTTAGGGATATGAGTTTTTTCCTATTATCGCTGATTTATAAACAGACTATGAGAACAGTTTTCAAATAATTTCCTTCCATCGGCTCATTCCACCCAAAGGAAAGTGAGTAGCCCTCCAGTTATCTCACTCTCGTAACGTCATTTCAAATACAGACCACTTTTAGAAGTTGTCTAAAAGTCGACAGTCGTCGTGGAATTTAGTGAATTTAATAAGTTCACATATTATGATGCAGTGTAGAGCATATTTCCATTAATCGTCTTCGTCATTACTCATTAGCAATAGCATTCATGTTGACAGACCGATACTATAGCTTCTTACCATTAGTGATCGATAACTGGTTTCAGTTCGAGCGATTTTATTACGCTTGCTGTCTGGTTCTATTTAAAAGTTGAACTTAATCACTTTTGACTGGAATGACGTATGTATGTTCAAGTCTGCCATCATTTCGTCAACGCTTGTTCAAAATGAATTATAAGTAGCATTTCCGGTTGTTAGGCAACCATCCGCGATGTATCTTTCCTTCACTCTGCTGTGGTCAACGTGTAGATGGACTTCACTGCCTTTTGTGGTCGCAAAAATACCTCGCGAGTTGTGAAGTTCAAGTGATGAAGAAAATTCACGGGTTCTTTAACAGAGTTGAACGAGAGGTGGCAGGGAACGTGCTTTACGGGGCACTTGGTATCTGAAAAATGGTCATCAAATTGTGACGTCTCAAGCTCGGAATTTGGAGGTATACAGAATGGGAGAGGTACTTGGAAAAATTCCGACCTCCAAACTATATAGCTGTATATGATAAGAGGAGGACTTCCACGGGAGATCCAGGCAGAGCAATGGGGAACGGACCTCCTGGACTGAGCGAGGGCAAGGACAGACTTCTAACCGTATAAAAGCGGCGAAAAAGACAAGCTCTAGGATGCACGACTACGTTCCACAGCTTTTGAGAGGGCTACTGTCTCGCTACATGTGGATCAACATCCAATCTAATCGTCTCAGTCATCTATGCTATTAGCCTTGTAGGTTTTTATTTGCAGTAGTAGTGGAGTATAAGTGCGAGACCTCTACTACTACTCTGCACAGTCATACTCGACCACCTTTCACTATCATCAACATCTGACTTGAACTCCTCCCAAGATAGTGGGACAAACGTCCAAAACTTGGGATTAATGTGCAGAGTAATACAAGAAGATTGTCTTCTGTTGTGAGCTCGCGGTGAGAGAACAGTGATTGCCCCTCGTTTAATCTAAGTGCGAGAATACGTGAAAATTCTCGTTGTGTTGTATCCAAGGAAGGAAATACTGAAACAATTTTCTCTGTTGTAGGCTCGCGGTAAAATAACGACTATTGCCCCGCATTTGATCATAGAGTACGTACACGCAAAAATTCTCGTCATATTCTGCCATGGAAAGAATGATGGCGAAGAGATTTTTTCAGTTGTGAGCCGCGGTGAGAGAAAAGCGATTGCCCCGCGTTTAATCAGGGGCGGGGGAATACTTGAAAAGACTATGGCTTTCTTAATGAAGTTGAAAGAGGAACGCAGGGAACCGGTCCTAGGGATTGAATTAGTTTTGTATTGAGAATTCAAAATGAAATCTTGAAGATTTTTTTATCATGATGTGTGGCCTATAAGTAAGGATTTTTCCAAGTTCCTTCCCTATTGTGTATTATGACTCGAAAGTCAAAATTTTTCCTAGTCTGTCTCCTATCATATAAAGTTTAGAGATCAAAATTTTTACAAGTCCCTCTCATAATACGATAAATTATGCCTCGAGAGTAGAAATTTTCCAAGTTCAATCCTAGTTATATAGCATGACAAGCTGCTGACACACTCACACATATACACAACCACATATAGAGATCAACAGTCTACAACAATGGAGTCTACTACTGAATTTGGGCTTTGTCATACTTTTGGGCAATACCTATTTTTGATGGTAACGGCAGTATGACGGTAATGGTGGTATGACGGTAACAGCGGTATGATGGTAACGGCAATATGATGGTAATGGCGGTATGACGGTAACAGCGGTATGACGGTAACGGCGTTATGACGGTAACAGCGTTATGAATTTAATGGCGTTATGGCGGTAACGGCGGTATGACGGTAATAGTTGTATGGTGGTAACGGCAGTATGACGATATATGACGGCAACGGCAGTATGACAATAACAGCAGTATGACGGTAACGGCAGTATGACAATAATGGCATGATGACTGTAATGGCGGTATGGTGGTAATGACGGTAACAGCGTTATGACGGTAATGGCAGTATGACGGTAACAGCGGTATGACGGTAACGGCGTTATGACGATAACAGCCTTATGAATTTAATGGCGGTACGGCGGTAACGGCGGTATGACGGTAATAGTCGTATGGTGGTAACGGCAGTATGACAATATATGACGGCAACGGCAGTATGACAATAACAGCAGTATGACGGTAACGGCAGTATGACGATAATGGCATTATGACTGTAATGGCGGTATGGTGGTAATGACGGTAACAGCGTTATGACGGTAATGGCAGTATGACGGTAACAGCGGTATGACGGTAACGGCGTTATGACGGTAACAGCGTTATGAATTCAATGGCGGTATGACGGTAATAGTCGTATGGTGGTAACGGCAGTATGACAATAACAGCAGTATGACAGTAACAGCAGTATGACTGTAATGACGGTATGGTGGTCATGACGGTAACAGCGTTATGACGGTAACAGTGGTATGACGGTAATGGCAGTATGATGGTAATGGCGGTATGACAGTGACGGCGGTATGACGGTAACGGCATCATGACGGTAATGGCGGTATGATGGTAACAGCGGTATGACAGTTACAGCAGTATGACAGTAACGGTGGTATGAGGTAACGGCAGTATGACAGTAATGGCAGTATAACGGTAACAGCAATATGACAGTAACGGCGGAATGACGGTAATGGCAGTACGCCAATAACAGAATTGACGGTAATGGCGGTACAACGGTAACGGCAGTATGACGGTAACGGCAGTATGACGGTAATGGCGGTATGAGGTAACGGCAGTATGACAGTAATGGAAGTATGACGGTAACAGCGGTATGACAGTAACGGCAGAATGACGGTAATGGCAGTATGACAATAACAGAATTGACGCTAATGGCGGTACAACGGTAACGGCAGTATGACGGTAATGGCAGTATGACGGTAACAGCGGTATGACAGTAATGGCGGTACAATGGTAACGGCAGGATGACGGTAACGACGCTTTGGCGGTAACAGCGTAATTTTTACAATTCTTCCTCAAACCCAGTACTTGTTCTTAGGTAGTTTCAAACTCTCATGACAATAACAGATAACACACTTCTTATTTTGTTAACTGTTCGAATATTGCCTTCATTAACTGTTTAATTGAGGCCAGCAGTGAACAAGTTTTATGGGGGTTTCTTTGTTTACTCTTTTTCTAAATAAAGATTAAACCTTGTTTCTCACTACCTTGAGAGTTTGATCTCGAGAGGCCATATTTCTCCAAGTCTATCCACCCCCTCCTATCAGATACAGCTTAATATTCAAAATTTTTCCAAACCTCACATTTTGCTGGGGCGGCTAGCACCCGTCATTTTTCTTCAATTTACCCCCTCCATTAAATAGGCTCCCTGTTGAAAACCAGCCATACTATTAACGCATTACATCTGTCTGCATGGACGCATGAGACGCACCAAGTCGTTTCCTTGTATGAGAAACAGATGTACCCTGTTGAAATTCTTCCTCTTCTGAGAGATGATGGAAATGCTTTGATTAAACTCCTGACAATCGCTGTCTTTCACCACGAGCACACAATCTTCTTGCATTACTTTGCTCATAAATCCCAATTTTCGAAGTATTGTCCTGTTATTTAGAGAGGGCATTCTTCCACTTCACGCAAGTGCTCGGCTCCCAGTAACAAAGTTTGTACCGCTGCAAGTTAAGAAAAAAAAAAAATAAACATTCTAAAGTGAAGAAAATCAATCTCAGGAGTGTGTATTATTTAGCCCGACTATTGACTATTGATTTCACGCGGTCCATCGCGGTAGCAGTGATAACTTGCCGCGCTATCGATGGAAAAATCACAGAAAATCAGCAAAAAATATTGATTTTTTGGGGATGTTTCACCTCACCGAGGACTGTGATACTAATGTATGTTGTTATGGAAGATAAGGCGCATCGAATGAATGAATTTTGCCTGGTGCCACACAACCCATTGTTTTTTGTTAAATGAGTGTAAAGTATGAATGATTTTTTTTTTTATTATTTTACAAAAATACTGCGGATGCATGTCTACATCTTCTGAAGTGTCTCTAAGTTTCATCGTTCTGCAATTTTTTATTGCCTGAGTTACAGCCATTTGAATTTTAGGCCTAAAAATGGCTCTCCAGACCATATTGGTGAGAGGATGGGTCCTTTGGATTTGAATTTTCTTATTCCAGACAAGATTTTTACACATGTTTGGAACATTTTGCGACCGAGGTCGTTTTCCCCTCTTACCCGGCTAGCCTTTGGGAAGTCGACTAGAAATTGACCTAAAAATCAGGACTGAGACTGCGCATAGTTTTTCACCGTGGTTCTCAGTTTAGATATACCAAATATTTGGCCTAGTCCGATTCTTTTACCCTGTCCCAGCCAGGGCTCGATCTCAGGCCTACCCTGAAATTTACGTGGCGGCTAAGTCTCAATATAGTCGACATTTGTCGACCCCATATCGATCTGAACCGACAGTAACGTGAAGTCGATTTCAGCAATATACAAGATTGACACAATTTCAATCCAAGTTATTGAAAGAAGTAAATATTCAACAAAATTGTGGCACTCTGGATGCTCACTGAGGGGGAGGAGGATTCAATCACTTATACGTTCTTTTGTAGAGGTCTGAAGTCCTCGCATCAGCAGTTCTGCATGCTTCAAAATTCTTCTCAGCCCATTCAGAGATCAAAATATTCAAAAAAACGAGTAAAAAACGTGAAAATTTCTTAAAATTTAGCACTTTTTGGCACTTCCTATTCCTCTTTATGGGCACGTACGAAGCAGCTTGAATACACGTTCATATATCATATTTGATCTGTACTACTCGAATATCATATTGAAAACTTAATCCTGAACGATCCTTCCAATCTAAAGACAGAAAACCACATTTTTCACAAAAATCAGTAAATGGGGGATTCTTCATTTGAAATTTGGGGCACTTCTCGCGGTCGGATCTGAAAAGTTTGTATTCAGGAAAGTCAAAATATATAAAATCGACCCCAAGAACACCAACATTGCTCAACCTTATTTCACATAGGGGGATGGTACTTTAAAAATTTTCTCCCTGCACCCCCTATGCCAAATTTAGAGGGGCTCCCCATCTTAAAACTTTTCTTTCGGTATGAATGTTCAGTATTGTATACCAACTTTCATGCTTCTATCATTAATAGCAGTTTTTCGTAAAAAATTCACAGTTTGCCACTGTACTAATGTTGACTTGAGAAGAAGAAGGAGAGCAAGGACCCCTAAAAGCCATATGGTCTACCAATTTTTCGAAATCAGTAGACACCCTCTATAGAGATGGAAATAATAGTGTAGAGATTGAGTGTTACAGGGGAAAATTACTTTTGATACCTCGTGAAGATTGAGTCAATTTTGAGTCTTGAGCTCTCTCATGGCGTGGTAAACAAAATGCAGGCTGTGTAAAAGTTTGAATATATTCTCATAGTTTTTTTTTTTCTTCTCGACCAAAGAGTCAGTTTCTGCGGCACGCGGATTGCGACAGGATTCTTTTCTCATCACGAGCGTAAAATAAAACAGTCAGTCATTGCCTCCAAGAAAGAGAAGGTATAGAAAGCAACCGAGGCTGTGTACCTATATTGTTTAAATACACTTGAGAGACGACGAACATATCTAGAAGAACAGCAGCGTCGAGAAATTCTTGAGAGTTGACATGAAGAAATACAATAGGTAATAGAGATCTTGAACTTGCTCCGTATTAATTGAATTTGTGGACTTTCTTCTCTCTTTCCCTCGTACGCACGTTCACTCTCTCTGGCTCCTCGTTCATCAACTGGTGTTCTCATCATAATATTTACATTAAATTTTGTCTACATCTCTCTCTCGCTGTAATACGACATATATATAACACCTGTATAAATGATGTGCCAGATGAGAGTTGCAAATCGAATATCGTTTTTAAATAACCGGAATATTATCATCGAAAGGCCAGCGGCAACGTTGCTTTCGTCCGAGAGTATTTTTAATTTCAAACGTGGTACAATACGACCGATGAATTAGTTAGCATAAAGTGGCTCGCTTTTCCGGCTGTAAAAAAAAAAAAAAAAGGCTAAACTCGATACGAAGAGATGATGAGAAAAACTCATTGACGATGCGAAACGATACCATCCTAGCCGAGAGTGCTGGTATACGACTATAAGCGTGCGTATCACGATTTATTCTTGCACGCTCGGATATTCGAAAAATTGGAGTTAGATAAGAGCGTTCTCTTTAGCGCTCATCTGCTTTTGTGTCTATAATATAGCAGTACATAATAATACCGTTTTCGTGGTCGAAATTCCGTAAGCCGTGCAAATATATAGGGTAATCTAACTGCGTATAATTTCTGAATTAGGATAATTGGAAAACCCAACATGTTTTTTTCCCCTCTCTCATTGATGTGACTCAGCCGCCGCGCTCGCGAGTAATGAAAAAAATTCGGTTTGTTCGAGGCATTACGTGATCTAAACGGTCGATGTGGCGTCAGTGATTCGCAAAAAATACGCGTCGGTCCGGTGCCCGCGCGCTGAAAGTTGAGACGGACGCGGAGCTTGGAAGTCGCTGCTCGCGAACAGCGATCTGCTCAATGACCCGTACGCCTCCGCTGCCGGTGTCTTGGAGTTCGCGGTCAATCTTCACGACCACGCGAGATACGCCGCGGAAGTCGGCGGAGTCGAGAAAATGGCTATACGGTTTTGTCACAACGGTACCGGTTTCTCGCCCTCATGGGTGTAGTTGCCTCCTTCTTTGTACATATGTACGTTTCACGTGCGTTCGTTTTGAAAGATCGATTTGTTCGACGCCATCGTCACCAGCATTATTACCACCAGGGATGTCCATAAATAACGCACGCACGCGAGCACGCACGCGCGCGTGAATCCATTAATTCTTCTTCCAACATAATATATAGAAATTTTCCTCTCTCTCTCTCATTCTTTCTGCGTGTACGTCTAAGCCAACACAGAAGATGCACATCATGACTACTCGTACTTGACAATGAACTATCGATACAACGATTTTCGAGTGGTCCATTCTTGGCCTGTTCCGAGATTTTCGACGACGTTGTGATGATGGTGACGCGGACTTCGGCTTCGCCGTATGGATTTTTTTTTTTCGAAGGAAATAACGCAATTCTTTTTTTGGGGGGGTAATGAATGTGGATTAATTATATTGGAAATGTGCAGCGACCGTTGTACGTACGGATAACGCATACCGATTTCGATTTTCGCGGAAAGAGAAATGACTTATCCGCGAATTCTTCGCATTGTTTTCAAGAACGATCGATTCGGAAGCGGGTACGTGCGAATGTGGAATACTTGTGACAGCATTTCTTAAATTTGCTCTCACAGTTATGGTTGTGTATATTATATGTACCTACGTATGCTGACGTATTGGCAACCTGTCGCAAAATTCCCGCTGAAAAGTGAAAAATTTCTCGTTTTCACAGAGGTGTTCGTAGAAACTTGATCAGCGTCGCATTATTTCTACGTAGGAGTCGCGAAGAATGAAACGATTCGGATGAACTTTCCGTAGAAATATGGTTTGGAATCGATCAGAGATAGTGATGTCGGCTTAAAACTCTCAGCATTATCAGCAGAAGCTAAAAGCTAGCCAATGTACTTAATGGTATGCCATCTACTCCCCACTTCACTAATAAAGCAAAAAATCTAAGGAATTCTAGACCTTGCCACCGATTGAGATTGCTTGTCACTATTCCTCTTTGTTTTTGTTATATTTGAAACTTGTTATCGGGTGGCTTAGGCCCAGGGAAGCAAGAAGGATCATGATGAGCATCGCCTTGTCTATCCTTCTATATGGTGCTTCAGTATATGGAGATGGAAAAGATCCAATAGACGGTTACGCTAAGGTGACCTCGACGGAGGCTCTTTGCGTGTTAGCGAGCTCCTTGCTGAGGGAAGAGCGGTGGTGTTCAAAGCAAAAAAGTGGATAAGACTGATCGGAGGCTTTACGGAACGATCAGGAGGCCAGGCGCTCCTTGGCGAGCATTGCTCAGAGTGAGCTAGGTAAATGGACGACCCACATTTTGATAGGCGGCCTTCAGACGTGGATGAACCGAGACCATGGTCAGCTGAACTTTCCCTTCATGAGAAGTTGAGAAAAGTTGGGCAAGCAACGTGTACATCTTATTTGAGTGTAAGGTGGGGAGGTATGAGCGGGGCAAGCTTAGTCAGTTCTTCAAGAGATTGGGTGCATAAGGCGCTGGTTCCGAGTAGCCTAGTAACCACCATGCTAAGTTCCAAAGAAGCTAGTCTGCATTTGTGGTCACTTTTATGAAGAAGAAGATGGATACGGATTGGAATAGTTAAATTCAAAGGCACGCTAGCGCTATGGCCTACTCAAAACCTGTGTATCATCGACATACAGAGGACAGTTGGCCACGCAGGATGACGGTGAAAATGAAGCGTAGGGCATGAAGAAAGAAGAAGAAGAGATTCTAACAGCAACTTAGCTCCAAAGTGGGTCTAATGTGTGTGTGTGCGTTAGTTTGCATACCAGGGCACTTGAATTTGACGGTTACCAAGAAGAGAGGGGTTTCGCCGAGGAGATTCTTCCAACAGTTACATTTGAAAGGGTCGACACCGGGTTCCAAGGAAACAAAATTAATACATACACACATACAACCCTCACTCACTCCATTATGGAGTATGGGCGTCTAGAAAAGATTGACAGAAAAATAAAAAAAAAAAAGGTCGATCTGGTGAGGTCATACGGTAGGTCATGCGTGACGTCATCTGGGGAATATTGACAGAAGAAAGAAAGGAAAAAGTTAATACATTCCTCAATTTTATGGTTAGACATGATGACAGAGGGTTGTACTCGAATGAACTGATTACAAAAAACTACGCGAAATTAGCAAAAATTAAAAATTAATAAATAAAATACAGTCCATTCTCGATTTAACGAAAAACGCGATTTAACGAAATAAAACTCTGTTCCCTTGAGAAAAACTCATTATAACGAAAAATTTGTACTCGATTTAACGAAATTTAATTATTATTATTATTATTAATTTATTTTAACGAGCTTTGTAACTACACAAATGGGTTATTAGCTCGACAATCAGATTTTTGACATAATATACAGTTACAGTATGAGTATAAACGAAAGTTGATAAAACATCTTAATATTTATAAAGTAAAGGAAATATTTTAATATACGGTATTGTGAAATTGTTTTGAGTCGAGTGGGTTATGTTGACAAGTAATTAAGGTTAGATGAATTCGTTAAGAATTTGTTGAGGTAGGACAGTTAGATGAGAGAGTAGAATTCAGTGAGACGTATGTGCACCCAATTCTGACGAATTTCGACAAAAATCTGACAAAATTTGAAGAAAATTCGATCAATTTTGACAAAATTGCGATCAAGTTTGAGAAAAATTCAACCATTTTTTCTTGAAAGCCAAGTATTAAAAGTACAAAACTTTAGCCATGACAAATTTGACAGAAATCCGAATCAATGGAAACAAAATTGAACCAATTTTGACGAAAATAAAACAAATATTTTGAAGAAATTTCAACTAAATTTGTAAAAAATTGCGTTTGAAGTACAAATCGTCAACTTTGACGAATTAGCAAATTCCATTTAACGCAATTTAACGAATTTTCTTATCTCTTCTCGAATTAACGAATTTTTTCCTTGCTCCCTTGGCCTTTGTTAAATCGAGAGTGGACTGTATTAAAAAAAAAATATATTGAAATTCATTTCAGGGTATTTATTCGCAAAGATATGTTTTTTGATATAATTTATTTAATTGAACTTGATAATTATTTTTTCTTTTTAAAATTATTAATTATAAAAATATTTATATTAATTTTTAATAATTTTTATATATAATACAGTCCACTCTCGATTTAACGAAGCCCAAGGGAGCAAGGAAAAAATTCGTTAAATCGATTAATATAAATATTTTTATTCAATAATTAGTAATTTTAAAAAGAAAAAATAATTATCAAGATCAAAAAACATATCTTCGCAAATAAATACTCTAAAATGAATTTTAATACATATATTTTTTTAAATACTGTATTATAATAATTTCAATAATTTAAAATTGAATTCATTTTTAATTTAAAAATATCAATGTACAATTATTTATATTTTAATATAATATTTTATTTTGATAAATTCAATTTTTTATTTATGATTATAGAATTAATAATTGGAATTTTGATTATTTATTATAAATTAAATTGATTTAATTAATGGAAAATTTAAAAAATTAAATTTATTGTAAATAATTTAATAAATTAATTAATCAATTAATATTTATAAAAATATACTTTATTCAAAAAATTGATCAAATATTAAAATAAAAATTTACTACTAAGCTGCTAAATTTGTGTGCTTTTTTGTAATCCGTTACTCATTTGAGTATAGCCCTTTCTCCTAAGAGAGGAAAGGTTTTCTGATGACGTCACAGGGTGAGCAATTCAAGACGTCATTAGAAAGTCTTTCGATCTCCTTAAAAATTAGGCGTCGTCCAGTGCTATTGAAAAAATTTTGAGTTCTGACCCAAGCAACTGTAGTTGACGGTTGCCGGGAAGAGGAAGTTTCGCCCAGGAGATTCCTCCAACGTAGAAGTTACACCCGAGAGGATCAATTCTGGTGTTAAAGAGTAAAAAACTAATGCATACGCCACCCCTATCCACTCCACTATGGAGGACAAGCTGCTCTGCCCATGAGACGCAAGCGATGTAAATGTATTTAAAATTGATCTTACAGCTAACTTCTCTGGAATGAAAATTTGCGTGCAGCCCAGCAACTTCCCAAGTGCTCGGCTCCCAGTAACACACAAGGAAAAAGAAAAATAAACATTCTAAAGTCAAGAAAGTGAATATCAGGAGATTGTATTATTTAGCCCGAAAATTCACTATTGATTTCACGCGGTTCATCGCGGTAGCAGAGATAGCTTACCGCGCTATCGATGAAAAATCACATACATTCACTAAATACGTATTTTTTTGGAATATTCCACCTCACTGAGGACTGTGATACTAATGTATGATGCACTGGAAGGTATGGCGCATCAAATGAATGAATACGCATCCTCTTGTTTTTTCTTAAATGAGTTTGAAGTTTTGTAATTACTTGAAACTAGGGAAAATATAAATGATCTTTTTTCCTTTAGAAAAATACTATGAATGCATGTCTAAATCTTCTAAAATGTTTCCAAGTTTCATTGTTCTGCGACTATTGTACAGCCATTTTGATTTTAGACCTAAAAATGACTCTCTAGACCATATCGGTGAGCGGATGGGTCCAATTTTTGAGTTTGGAGTTTTCTCATCGAGGACAACATTTCGACATACATTTGTAACATTTTGCAACCAAAGCTGTTTTCCCCCTTACCCGGCTAGAGCCTTTTTTATCGACCTAAAATCGTCAGGTCCTTATCAATTTGCAGTTCTCTGGTGAGGTCCGAAGTTCGTTCAACTTCCATTTTTCAATCAAAAAAACTTTTCCCAATCCCACAGCTTATGTATAGCTGGATATCCAGTTCCAAAGTTGAAAAATTTGAAGTATTTCCTTCCTCCCCTACCGAAACAATATGTTTACAGCAGGTTCTAGAAGCAGCATGTGGGGACAGAAGCGATCTCAGCAACGCTCGCTGATATCTTGGAAACCCAGACATTGAAAAATGAAAGTTCCGAGTAAGATTGAGTGTTGGAGCAGGTATGTGGATGACAACCTAGTGGTGTAAATGAGCACCAATGTACGGATCTTCTTCAATGGAATAAATGCAGTGAATGAGAATAATGAATAAATTTCATAGCGGAGTGGGAAGAGAACACCTCGCCCTCCAAGCGTTTTCGCTAAGCATTGGGTCGCGCAATGATAGGAGCTCATTTCACATGATTGTCAGGAAGTCATCACCTTTTCATCTGGTCACATTGTGAGAAAAAAATTTCTGTAGCATCACTGAATGCCTAAGGAGCTCTTGACTACAATCTGCGATCCGGTGGTCAGCGAAAAACGGAGTCACAAGCTTTTGACTCTAGGAGGGCGGCCTACATCTGTTTCTGTGAGAGAACAAGGTAAAAGAAACCCACACAGATATCATCCAAAGGATCCGCACCACCATAATGTCACCGAGTACCCTCCAGGGCGAAAAAAATGATGGAAATTATCAAATAGATAACGTAGGCTAATGATTTCCACAGGAACAATGCACACAGGTTTTTCTAGCACGTTAGCAGAGAGAATTGAGTAGGAAAGAAATCTGGGTTAGTCTCACATGAGGGAAAAGAAGATGAAGACATTATGAATGCTAGAAATGAGAAAAGTTCATCGATGATGGAGAGGATCGGGAAATACACGAAACAGATAAAGGAAAAGGTAGCTCTGAAAGATAAGTGGTCCCCTCTTCTCCACTCTCTTCGTCCTTCTCTTTCATTCAGGAAAAATTATTCATTTCCGAAAGTTTCTAGACGTGATACAAAGCCAGTATAGTAAATGTGCTTAGATAGCAGGGTGCTGCAGATTTTTTTGCAGTCTGACCCCAGCGAAATTGATTGCGACCTTCACATACGAGTACGCCTTTCGAAACGTTCACTTTTCTCGAGATGAATTTTCGAAGTGAGAGCCATATTTTCCATATCAAACATTTTGTCGTGAAGAAAGAATCATCTATAGACGTCGTGGAGACGCTTCTGAACAAAGAATACACTCGCTCTCATTACCTTTCTCGAATCTCTCTATCAGGAGTGAAGCACCTTTATTATCTGTAAGTTGAATTGCAATCCAATACCGAGGGTAGGATAATGTCATTATTTTTACAAAAGCTTCACGAGAGCTCATAAAGTAGACATCTTTTTACGGGAACGAGGAAACTGTCAGCGTCGCGTGCCTGCTCGACCAGCTTTCGAAAAACCTCTCGAAAAAATACTATACTTGAGTTCGATCTGCCATTGCCGTGTCTAGTTGGCATCGCGCGTAGCAATTGCTACAAGAATCTCAAAAATATACGAATAACTTGTGCGTTTCTCTCTCGCGCGCGCGTTTTTCTCTCCTCCGCTTTTTCAGATTCCAAAGACCGTATTCGTGATAATAATATAGGTACTACTATAGTATAGTTTCCGATGATGAAACCACAAAAAACGCGGACGACGCGAACGTCAGATTCGTGACTGGAAACTGATGTAGATGTTTTGATTTTCGTACAGAGTGGTCGGACCGGATTTTTTAGCATCGCTACACGGGTGAGGGGGAGGGGAACGAGCGATGAAGAAAAATAATAAGTATATCGATCTCGCGCTCGTTATTATTTATCATCATCGTCGTATTTTTTTTTTTTTTTGTTTTTTGTCTTCACGACTGACTGTGTTATATTCCTTAATTTTCGAGAAAACAAAATTGTCATACATGAGCGAACGTGCTTCTTGCAAAACGGACAGAAATTGATAATCTAATTCTGGTAATTTGTTAGCATTAAGAACGTGCGAATTCAATGAAATATTATTTCAATAAATTTGGGCAGACGTATACGTAAGAGCCCACGTCTATCTTAGAATTGTACCTAGGTGATGTAGAAAGTTACCAAACTGAGCTGTACGGAGTATTTTTGGAAATAATTCATTCATTTATTCGGGATTTTCCGTCGAAACGAGTTTCTAATTTAGATTCGAATGCCGTCTGTCTAACGAAGCACTCGTTCGTACCTTTTTGATATGCATCTGAAGGGGTCGAAAGGGGAGAGCTTGGACCAACAAGGGAGCTTTCTGTTCTGATATGAAGTCAGTAAATTTACCCGAGACTTCAAAATATCATGGGCCATGAAGCTTCACAACTGAGGATATGTACTAAATTTTTGCAAGTCCTAACGTTCTGTCACGGTTTTTGTAACAATTTTCCAAGAGTAATCTCAATCTGAAAAGTATACGAAACGGTTTTTGTGACAGTTGTCCGAAATTAATCCCAATTTGAAATCCATGAAGCTTCGAAGTTTCGTTACGGTTTCTTGGGACGCCAACCTTAAAAGCATATAAAATGCTGACTGTTTCCTGACAATTTCCCAAGAGTAATCCCAATCTTAAACGCATATGAAATGGTTTTTGTGACAATTATCCAAGAGCAATCCTAATAATCTGAAAAGCGTGCCAGGCTAGCGTTGATCGATAAGAAGGATAAACCACCCACTTTGTCCGCTGGACAATATTGGGAAACTCCAGGAAATAATGACAGCCAATCGACTGGAGAGCTATCTGGAGGAAGAAGATATAATCTCTAGTAGTCAATGGACGCCGCACATCAGATGCTGGGTCCGGCTGAAGAAGATGGCCGAGTCAGCAATTGCTATGCGTCAGTTCTGCGCAGTCGTCAGCCTCGACATAAGAAATGTGTTCAATTCGATTCCATAGGAGGGGATATTGGAAGCTCTTGTGGACGCAGGAGTGCCCGCATACCTGCTCAGGATTCTTAGCTGTCGTGAAATCCAAGCAGAGACGCCTGTTGGTGTAGTAAAATGCACTGTTACTTGTGGGGTGTCGCAGGGGTCGGTCCTCAGGCTGCTTTTGTGGTGCGTCGCATTTAACGGGATATCTAAGGCGAAGCTGCCACCGGGGGTTGCGAAATGACACCCTAGTGGTATGCACTCCCGAAACAACTTTAGCGGCGGAGAGCAAGGTAAACTGGGCTCTGGAGGTAGTGACGCGTTGAATCGAGTCGGTTGGACTCGAATTTGCAGCTGGTAAGACGAAGGCCATTTTATTCACGACCCCTCGGAAGTTCAGACCACCCACCTTTCGCCTGCGAGGTGTGGAAATTGAATGAAGTACCTGGGCATTTGGTTTGACTCAACGCTGAGCTTCAGGCACCACTTCCTGGTGGCAGCGGAAAAGGCGCGCCGGGTAGTTGGGTACCTAAGCCGCCTGATGAGGAACCTAGGAGGTCCGAAAGAAGCAAGACGAAGAATCATGACGAGGCGGCCGACTCTATGAAGATACCATACAGAAGGAGAGAGATGATAAAGATCCAACTAAGGGCTGCGCTACGTTGCCTTAGTGCCTACCGCACTGTCTCGACGGAGGCTCTTTGTGTATTAACATGTTTATCATAATCACCAATCGAGTTCCTCACTGAGGAGAGAGCGGTGGTTTTCGAAGCAAAGAAGAGAACGACGACCAATCGAGAAGCTTTACGGGTCAATCAGGAGGCCAGGCGCTCTTTGCCTGTAAATTGGAAAGCAAGGCTTGCCCAGAGCGAGCTGGGTAAATGGACAACTCGTTTGCTGATACGCGACCTTGAAGAGAGGATGGACCGACACTATGGTCAGCTGAACTTTCACCTGACGCAGGTGTTAAGTGGCTACGGCTGCTTCAACAAGTGCCGTCACGAGATGTTAAGGGAAGTTGAGCAGGCAATATGACCAAGAGCGGGATGATGGACCACAACAACACACCTTATTTGAGTGTGAGGCGTGGAGGCGTGAGTGGGATAAGCTTAGTCGATCTCTTCAAGAGATCGGGGTAGATGAAGCGCTTGACCCGAGTAGCCTGGTATCCACCATGCTAGGTTTCGAAGACGCGTGGAACCAAGTGTCTGCATTTGCAGCCACCGACATGAAGAGGAAGATGGACCGGGAATGGAATAGACAATTTCAGAACCACGCTATGGCCCACTCGACACCTGTGTACCATCAAAATCCAGATTTGCGGGAAGAAGAGGACAAAATCATCCCTGAAGAGGGAAGAAGATGAAGAAACTGCAACAGCGATCTTCTATATTGTATAATGTGGTGGTGTTGTTGTGTGTGTTCTTACGCTTTTTTGCTTGCCAGGGGGGAACTGCAGCTTGGCGGTTGCCGAGTAGAAGAGGGGGTTCGTCGAGGAGATCCTTCCTTCACTGAAGTTATACGTGAAAGGGTCGATTCCGGTGTTAGAGGAAACAAAATTCCGCACCTACTCCATCATGGAGGACGGGCGGTGTTTTGCAAATGCGACATAAACACAAATCTGAAAAGTATACGAAACGCTTTTAGTGACAGTTTGCCAAAATCAATCCCAATTATAAATCCATCAAGTTTCGTTACGGTTTTTTCTGACAATTTTTGTGACCCCTTTTGAGACAATTTTTCAAGAATAATCCTAACCTTAAAAGCATATAAAATGCTAATTGTTTCTTGACAATTTTTGTGACAATTTTCCAAGAGCAATCCCTCAAAAGTATAAAGTCCCAAGGCTTTGGTACGGTTTTCTTGTGACAATTTTCCAAGAGTGATCCCAACTTTAAAAAGCAAATAAAATGTCAAAATTATAAAGATAGAACAGAACATTTTTGGCTTTGAAATGGGATTCTCCCAAGTATTGACTTTTCCGAGTAGTCGTTCATTGGGTGATATTATTCAACTATCGAAATATCTGTAGGCCCACTTGCGTTTCCTCATTTGCAATTATACCAACTCTAGTACAGAGAAAGCCTAATATACCGTGTTAGAGCTGGTGTAGAGGAAGCCTAGTGTGAGGGGCAGGATGAGCGCCCTAGCCCAACATACAGCCCCTGGAGTAGGTCAAGGTCACTGGTGACGTCATCAAGCGTGACACAAATGCGTGATGGTTTTTTGTTCGACCAACACTGGATGACAACGCATTCTGTCTGCGAGTAGGAAAGTCACCAAACAAACGGAATGCTTGATAAATGAAGGGGGGTCAATTCCAGGTCAAAGTCGATTCGATATCGATTCAAAGTCAACCAGTATACATTTCCAGCGTAGTCATGGAACCCGTTCTCTTCCAAAATTTTCAAAAGTACCATAAAATTGCTGTCCCATTTTTTATCTTGAACTTGAGAAAAAAAAAGAAAACCGAAAGGTCGACCTCTTCCCTCCCCCCGAAATGTGTCTGTATAATTAGGTTTTTGCAAATCGACTCTAGGTCAACGTCAAATTTCTGAAATTGCCATAGAATTGCTGACTCATTTTCATGTTGAACTAACAAAAAATTGATCTTTCCCCGTAATTAAGGCTTTAGAATGGAACTCAAAATCGACCCCACAGAGAGCAGTTGATTTCAGGTCAATAGAACAATTTGGCGAGTCGACACGAAATCAACTGCAGATCAAGGTCGATTCAAAGTCCACCAGTGGTACCTCACCCGAGAACTGCAAATCTATTTCAAATTCATACAATAGAGCAGTCGATTTTAGGTCGATAAAAAATTTTAGAAAAGTCGAATCGAAATCGACACCATATTATAGTCTCCGTCGATTAGAGATCAAAGTAAAGTCGAATATCACTAGAGAAGTACGAATGAATTTGAAATTGACCTAACAAAGCAGCTTATTTTAGGTCGATAGAAAAATTTGAAGACATCGACTCGAAATCGACCTAATATCGAAGAGGCATAATAGGGTCCGCCCAAAAAGACGTTAACAGTTGAACGGGGATTTGGGCTAAATTTGTTGTAACGCAAAAACACAAAACGTTGGACGTAAATTTTTCTTTTTTTAATTTTAATTTTAATTTTTATTCTTATTTTAATTTTTAATTTCAATTCTAATTCTAATTTTAATTTTAATCTTAATCTTTCATTTTATTAGACGTAAACTTTAAATCTACAAAATTTGTATTTCAATTTCATCTTCAATTAGCGCCCCTACCCAACTTCCTACGACTTTTCTGAGCCGAGTTGGGGACCGAAATGTGCCAAAAATTGACCAATTTGCCAAAATTTTCAAAAATTAAAAATTGTTCAAAATTCCATATTATTCTTGATTTGAAAGTGAAATTCAACGCTGTTTCCGAAAATAATACTTAAATAGCCATATTAAGCACTAACGGCACTCACAAACCTAACCAAGTTCCATGGTGGTCAGATGAAATTCATCTGGCCATAAAAACTCGCAAAAAAGCCTACCGAACGTACCACTCATTCCGTACTCAGTCCGACTTCATAACCTACAAGAAAGCCCGCGCCAAAACGCGAACTCTTGTCCGTTCCGAGAAGAAACGGTCCTGGAGCACATTTATAGCGGGCTTGAACCAATCCGTATCTATCTCCGCCATGTGGAGAGATATCAAGAAGTTATCGGGCAATGGTTCCTTTCACCACATCTCTCATCTGAAATCAAACGATTCAATTATCTCTGATCCCTTCCTCATTTCCAAACTTTTAGCAAATCACCACACGTCAGTATCCTCCAACGCCAATTACGACTCTACTTTCATATCTTACAAACTTCAACAAGAAAATTTGAACATATCTTTCGACTCACACCAAAGCGATTCTCTCCCTTACAACCTCCCCATATCCGAAAATGAACTTGAAACCACCATCAACAAAAATCTAAAAAACACCTCTCCCGGACTGGACAACATACACGCTGCCATGCTAAAAAACCTTCATCCTAACTCACTTTCCTATCTCGTTTCCCTTTTCAACTCTATATCTTTGCTCATAATACCTATCCACATTTTTGGAAAACAGTCATCATCCTTCCCATCCTGAAACCCGGCTCAGACCCCCTCCTTCCGGTATCATACCGCCCCATAGCATTATCTAGTGTCCTCGGCAAACTATTCCAAAAAGTACTCAACAAAAGACTTCTTTGGTATCTAGAATCAAATAATCTTCTCTCACCCTTCCAATACGGCTTTAGAAAAGGGCGAAACACCACCCAATCTCTAGTTGATCTTCAATCACAAATTAATAACTCTACACTTCAAAAATCCTCTCTTTACTCCATCTTTTTTGATCTCCAAGAAGCCTTCCCCCAGGTTTGGAGACACTTCATCGCAAAAAAATTACACGAAATTGGCCTCCGAGGCAATCTCCCTAACATACTTTAGAGTTTCCTTCATGACAGAACATTAATAGTACGAATTCAAAATATAACCTCTCCCCCTCTCCTTGTACAAAATGGTGTGCCCCAGGGAGAAGTATTTAGTGTCCTACTCTTCCTCATAGCCATCAACGACATTACAAAACTTGTTAACCCTCCCCTCACGCAACGTCTTTTTGCTGACGACTTCACCATTTCCATCTGTTCTTCAAACCCTCAACGAGCCCACAGACTTCTACAGGAAACACTAAATCTAATCACTGCATGGACATCAAAAAATGGCTTCAAATTTTCTACTTCTAAAACCTACTTGGTGATTTTTAAAAAAAGACGCCCTATACCCTACTTTCAACCTCTTTTCCTACAAAATTTCGTAATTCCATTCCGCGATTCTGCTAAACTTCTCGGCCTCCATTCTGATCAGAAACTTTCCTGGACCCCCATATCAAATATTTAAAAGCAAAATGTATACGTGCCCTAAACGTCATTAAATTCGTATCACACCCCTCTAAAGGATGCTCCAGAAAATTACCACTACAACTCTACAAAAGTCTTATTCGATCTATATTAGATTACGGGTCACCAACATACAATTTAGCCAACAAATCTGTTCTCTCGTTACTTGTTACCATTCAAACCTCCTCCTTGAGAATGGCCTTAGGTTCCTACCGCACAAGCCCCAAACTTAGTTTATGTGCAGAAGCCGCTGAACCTCCACTCTCCTTTCGTAGACTCATCCTAACTTCTAATTTCTTATCCTCTGTCTCCCAATTCCCTTATCTTCCTATATATAACTCAATCTTTCTACAAAACACTCAACCCTTTTCGACTCACAATAAACATATCCTTCTCCAATTCAATCACTCCCTCAATAAGCCATTTCAAGCAAATCCTTCGCAACCCATTTACATTACCTCCCCACCTTGGACGCTCTCTGAACCAAACATACGTCTTGACCTCATACAATTCCCTAAATCTAACAACAACATGATTATCGAAACCATCCGACAGATGATACAAGAATATCCGGATTACACAATTTGCCTTTCAGACGGATCTAAAAAATTGAATAAGACTGCTCACGCTTATTCCATAAATGGATACCTTACTTCTCACCGTACACGCAACACTGCATCCATATTCACAGCTGAACTGATGGCTATATTCTCCTGCCTTTCTCATCTCTCCCAACTCCCTCCAAATGGCAAATTCCTTCTCCTCACTGACTCACTTTCTTCTTTACACTCCATACCAGACACGTATAGTACTCACCCCCTTATTCGACGTGTTCACCTCACACTACTTATCCTTAAGTCAATCAACACCCAAACACATTCATATGGATCCCTCGTCATATCAATCTCCCAGAACATGATGCAGTCGACAGAGCCGCCAAAAACACTACTTCCTTAACTAAAATAACCGAATTCACCCGTTTACCTGTCTCCGATTACAAAAACCACTACCGTTTTCTCGTCCTTCAAAAAAGGAAAACATTCTGGAAAAACCAAACGACTAACAAACTTCACAGTATTAAACGAACTCCCGTACCCTGGTCCTCCTCTTTAAGAAATACTAGACGTGAAGAGGTTGTTCTCACTCGTCTAAGAATTGGGCATACTCGTATCACACATTCCTACCTCATCAACCCCGATCTTCTAGCTCCCCCATCCTGTCCTTACTGCGAAGAAGAGACTTTAACAGTCAAACACTTCTTTTCCTGCCCACTACTCGCACCTCTCCGCTTTTCCCTAAATGTACCATCCTCCCACTCTCAAGCATTAATAAATAATTCAGACACAATAACCTCCTCCCTCCAATACATACGCCTCACCCAATTTTACTCCTTCATATAAAAAAAAAAAGAAAAAAAAATTTATATATATCAATAAATATATATTATACACATATAAAAGTAATAATTCGCACACTATTACCATCACCATATTCATCCCTTACTCATCATGCCAAGATGTAAATTACACCTATACTACTATGTAATATTCGTCGAGCTAATAACCCGGTTGTGTAGCTTAAATGCTCGTTAAGATAAATAGAAAAAAAAGCGCTCGAAAATGGGGTAGTTTTCAGGTTTTTATTTCGTAAATCTTGGCAAATTGGTCAATTTTTGGCACACTTTGATCCATAATTTGGCTCAGGGAAGACGTTTAGACTTTGTGTTTGACGCAAATTAAAGATAAAATTAAGATACACATTTTGTACATTTAATTTTAAATTATACATCCAATTTAATCGAAATCCTCATTCACCTGTCATCATTTTCTGGGGGGATCCTGCATAAGTCGAAATATCGACCCCATATCACTCCTGTGAGGTCGACTTCAACAATACACGACCTGAAATTAATGTTCCTGCTTCTTCGGTGCTCGATTTACGTATAAGATAATAGAAATGACGTAGGTAAAAAAGATCGAAAGAGTAGAACACAAAAATTATACAACCAGGCTTCCGTAATTTTTCTTTGGTCGAGACAAAACTTAGATTGAAAAGTTTCCCAAAGTTCAAATACAAATAAACATGAGCTAGAGTGACCACGTCATTCTTTTCAAACTGCAAGTGTACCAATTAATCTTTGTTTCGTTACGTATTCACCAGTCTGAATACTTAATTGAGAAAGCACACTCAAGTACGTAATCAATTCAAAATTAAACAAACGATGACGAAAGTCAGTTGAACTCCTCAAAAAGCTGCCTCAAATTAACACGTGTTAGTATTTTCTCTTTCACGTATAATTACGTCGGTCGTATTTTCACGCTATTGTAATCCGTTATAGTTCGAAGTAGGCCAATAAGCTCTTTTCATACTAATGGATCTCGTGTATTGTGTGTGTGGTCAACAATGAGCGAAAAATCATAACAAAATATTAAAAGCGTCGTACACGCAAAATCAAATGAGAAAGTTCTTATTTTAATCGATCTGCGTATACAGTACACATCATTAGATAAGAGAACTGACCTGTAATACACACATTAGGCTACTGCGGTATAGAGGTTTAATTTCGCTATCACACGTACTATCGAAATTAGGAGGTATTCGAGCGGAGCGCGAAGGCTATGCACGATGAAAAGTTTGAAGTCGATATTGATAACTTTGTTTATCAACAATTACCTATTATTGTAACCCATTATTCTGTCCGTAGTCAGGCTTTAATCTGCAAATGTTTATGGAGTGGATAAGCGATTGAAGTTATTGACCAAGTACACACGCAACTATATGGAAAACTACTCCACAGGTTGTGATTATGAATCGACACGATAATAGGCTGCATTGGAGAAGAAGGTGCCACAAAGACAGGGACGTAGCGAGATGAATTGTGGTAGAAACTTGAAGCAGAACTCCTACAAGACTCGACCTCAGAAGAATTGTCCACAAGTGGTTTCCAGAACGAACCTTGAGAGGATAAAGGAGCTTTTCAGTTCCCGCAAATAATCGAGGTACCTATGTAAAGCCCGACACCAGTCAAAAACGAAAACGATGCCGGTTCATCAAAGACACATGTTATACTCGAAATGTAAGACAACACTCAATCTTGCAGTCACACTTGACTGGAAAATATGGAGCAAGGACGATAACGACGACGTATTTTTGGCTGCGCCGCATGAAGACAGCTGACAAAGCTGCACCACAGCTGTAGTAATGTATCATCTCTTCGGGTGCGATATCTCACTTCGTATCGCAGAGGGTAAGCTCTCGAAATTATTTATTGAGGCTGCAAGAAACACGCTGTACGCCAGAGTAAGCGGTTCTCTCATAAAACTCGTACAATTTCCGTTCGTTTAATTGTTTTCCAATCGAATGTGAGGCAGAGTGAGCAATATGGTTCGATGAATGAAGAATGCTCCGCGAACGGTAATTGTTTACAGAAATTGGCGCGTAACACTATATTGTAGCCCTGCTTGTAGGTACGATATCTGTAACGTTCGTTGTGTACCGTGCGTTTCGTATATTCAATAACCTCGAACACAATTTCATCAAGGTTATCAACGACCAACTTCTTTTATTTTAGTCCAACGATTTGCGACATGCTTTAATCTTATCTCACGAAAAATACTGCATTTAACTAGCTATGTGTATACACGCATGGTTGTAGGTACCGAATAGTAGATCTGAAATAAACAGTCGAAAATAATTCGCTCATTTAGAGCGCCTCGAGCGATGTCCAAAAGTAATCCAAAAATGAAATCGATAGCGGAATAAAACAACAACAATATTATTAATTAGTACTACGAAACAAGCGGACATAACATCCTCGATTACACACGGAACGAAGAAGCAGAAAATCAGAAATTATACTACGTAAAATAATCGAGAGATACTGCCTTTGAACCGACATCGATAGCACCCCGTCCTCTCCACCTATCAGATCTTCAAATTTTGGATATCGCTTTAGTTGACTCAACTCCCTGGAGTACACGGAACAAGGAAGGTGAAAACCAGAAATTGTACCACACAAGACTGCCTTTGAATTGTACTCGTAGATGCCCGCGCCACCCTCCTTCAATCAGATCTTCAAAACTCGTCTCAACGACTGCCTTTCGTTGCAACATGAAACATGATACTACAGGTTCAAAGCTAGGACTTCCACTTTCCTCCATCGTTAGAATCAATAATTTTATATTTTTCCAAAACCACCTTATTCCATGTAGCTGTTGTTAGATTTATTCAAAATTTCAGCAGAAAATCTGGTTCGTGGAAGAGGAGGAGGAATGGAAAAAATTAGAAGCCATTGAAGACGTTGCAATGGCAGCGGGGAACCCGCAATTCCTTAACTCGACCTCTCAGGTGGTGTGGAACTGAGTTGATAATCTTGTCATATAATTCAAATCGAAATTATCATTCTACATTCCCTCCTATCATATATGTATAGCTCGAGACTCGAAATTCTTCCAAGTCCCCCTCCTATCATATATAGCTCGAGACTCGAAATTCTTCTAAATCTTCTAAGTCCCCCTCCTATCATATATATCTCAAGACTTGAAATTCTTCCAAGTCCCCCTCCTATCATATATATCTCAAGACTTGAAATTCTTCTAAGTCCCCCTTCTATCATATATAGCTCAAGACTCGAAATTCTTCTAAGTCCCCCTCCTTTCATATACAGCTCGAGACTCGAAATTCTTCCAAGTCCCCCACCCTATTATATATAGCTCGAGACTCGAAGTTCTTCTAAATCTTCTAAGTCCCCCTCTCATCATATATAGCTCGAGACTTGAAATTCTTTCAAATCCCCCTCCTATCATATATAGCTCGGAAGTAACAATTCTTCCAAGTCCCCCTCCTATCATATATAGCTCGAGACTCGAAATTCTTCTAAATCTTCTAAGTCCCCCTCCTATCATATATAGCTCGAAATTCACGATTCTTCTAAGTCCCCCTTCTATCATACATAGCTCAAGACTCGAAATTCTTCTAAGTCCCCCTCCTATCATATATAGCTCGAGTCCCAAAATTTTTCTAAATTTTTGGTTGGACGGCGGACGATAGCTCGAAAGTCAAAATTCTTCCAAGTCCCCCCCCCTCCCTATTATATATAGCTCGAGACTTGAAATTCTTCTAATTCTTCCAAGTCCCCCCCCCCCTCCCTATTATATATAGCTCGACACTCGAAATTCTTCTAATTCTTCCAAGTCCCCCCCCCCCCCTCCTATCATATATAGCTCGAGACTTGAAATTCTTCTAAGTTCCCCTCCTATCATATATAGCTCGACACTCGAAATTCTTCTAATTCTTCCAAGTCCCCCCCCCCCCCTCCTATCATATATAGCTCGAGACTTGAAATTCTTCCAAGTCCCCCTCCTATCATATATAGCTCGAGTCTCAAAATTTTTCTAAATTTTTGGTTGGACGGCGGACGGTAGCTCGAAAGTCAAAATTTTTCCAAGTCCCCCCCCCCCCTATTATATATAGCTCGAGACTTGAAATTCTTCCAAGTCCCCCTCCTATCATATATAGCTCGAGACTCGAAATTCTTCTAAATCTTCTAAGTCCCCCTCCTATCATATATAGCTCGAGACTTGAAATTCTTCTAAGTCCCCCTCCTATCATATATAGCTCGACACTCGAAATTCTTCTAATTCTTCCAAGTCCCCCCCCCCCCCCTCCTATCATATATAGCTCGAGACTTGAAATTCTTCCAAGTCCCCCTCCTATCATATATAGCTCGAGTCTCAAAATTTTTCTAAATTTTTGGTCGGACGGCGGACGGTAGCTCGAAAGTCAAAATTCTTCCAAGTCCCCCCCCCCCCCTATTATATATAGCTCGAGACTCGAAATTCTTCTAAATCTTCTAAGTCCCCCTCCTATCATCCAAGTCCCCCTTCTATCATATATAGCTCGAGACTTGAAATTCTTCTAAGTCCCCCTCCTATCATATATAGCTCGACACTCGAAATTCTTCTAATTCTTCCAAGTCCCCCCCCCCTCCTATCATACATAGCTCAAGACTCGAAATTCTTCTAAGTCCCCCTCCTATCATATATAGCTCGAGTCCCAAAATTTTTCTAAATTTTTGGTTGGACGGCGGACGATAGCTCGAAAGTCAAAATTCTTCCAAGTCCCCCCCCCTCCCTATTATATATAGCTCGAGACTTGAAATTCTTCTAATTCTTCCAAGTCCCCCCCCCCTCCCTATTATATATAGCTCGACACTCGAAATTCTTCTAATTCTTCCAAGTCCCCCCCCCCTCCTATCATATATAGCTCGAGACTTGAAATTCTTCTAAGTTCCCCTCCTATCATATATAGCTCGACACTCGAAATTCTTCTAATTCTTCCAAGTCCCCCCCCCCCTCCTATCATATATAGCTCGAGACTTGAAATTCTTCCAAGTCCCCCTCCTATCATATATAGCTCGAGTCTCAAAATTTTTCTAAATTTTTGGTTGGACGGCGGACGGTAGCTCGAAAGTCAAAATTTTTCCAAGTCCCCCCCCCCCTATTATATATAGCTCGAGACTTGAAATTCTTCCAAGTCCCCCTCCTATCATATATAGCTCGAGACTCGAAATTCTTCTAAATCTTCTAAGTCCCCCTCCTATCATATATAGCTCGAGACTTGAAATTCTTCTAAGTCCCCCTCCTATCATATATAGCTCGACACTCGAAATTCTTCTAATTCTTCCAAGTCCCCCCCCCCCTCCTATCATATATAGCTCGAGACTTGAAATTCTTCCAAGTCCCCCTCCTATCATATATAGCTCGAGTCTCAAAATTTTTCTAAATTTTTGGTCGGACGGCGGACGGTAGCTCGAAAGTCAAAATTCTTCCAAGTCCCCCCCCCCCCCCCCCCTATTATATATAGCTCGAGACTCGAAATTCTTCTAAATCTTCTAAGTCCCCCTCCTATCATCCAAGTCCCCCTTCTATCATATATAGCTCAAGACTCGAAATTCTTCTAAGTCCCCCTCCTTTCATATACAGCTCGAGACTCGAAATTCTTCCAAGTCCCCTCCGCCCCCCCCTATCATATATAGCTCGAGACTCGAAGTTCTTCTAAATCTTCTAAGTCCCCCTCCCATCATATATAGCTCGAGACTTGAAATTCTTTCAAGTCCCCCTCCTATCATATATAGCTCGGAAGTCACAATTCTTCCAAGTCCCCCTCCTATCATATATAGCTCCAGACTTGAAATTCTTCCAAGTCCCCCTCCTATCATATATAGCTCGAAATTCACGATTCTTCTGAGTCCCCCTTCTATCATACATAGCGCAAGACTCGAAATTCTTCTAAGTCCCCCTCCTATCATATATAGCTCGAGTCTCAAAATTTTTCTAAATTTTTGGTTGGACGGCGGACGATAGCTCGAAAGTCAAAATTCTTCCAAGTCCCCCCCCCCTCCCTATTATATATAGCTCGAGACTTGAAATTCTTCTAAGTCCCCCTCCTATCATATATAGCTCGACACTCGAAATTCTTCTAATTCTTCCAAGTCCCCCCCCCCCTCCTATCATATATAGCTCGAGACTTGAAATTCTTCTAGGTCCCCCTCCTATCATATATAGCTCGACACTCGAAATTCTTCTAAGTCCCTCTTTTATCATATATAGCTCGAGACTTGAAATTCTTTTAAGTCCCCCTCCTATCATATATAGCTCGAGACTCGAAATCCTACCCCATTAGAATGGATACCTTATTTCACATGGCTGAGGAGTGAATCTATTCTAAGTTTTAAGAGGAAACTCATTTTATGGGAGGTGGGTTATTAAATGCGAGAAAAATGATACAACACAGAAGCTTACATGTCTCCCCTAACTTTTGATGCGTCGGTCATGATGACGTCATAGTAATGTCCACATAGTACATAACTCCAATATTCTGTACGTTCGGCTGATGGCTTATGGAAGAATTCCGGATCGCTAGGGCCGCCTATGCCCGCCACCATAACTGCACTCAAGTCCAACTCCACAGCCTTCACGCGGCGACCCTGTTAAGCCAAGCGACATAGTCGAGTCGGGCGGCGACCGAGGTGGGTGGACGAAGGAGAAGGAAAACTCCCGAGAGTAAAACCAAATACAGGAGAAGGAAAACTCCGACCGGAATCAAACCACTCAGCCACAAAGGGTGCTTATGAGGTCAACTGCCGCAGTCTCTGTGCCGTTGACCCAGCTGTGAACACCTGCGGCAAATGGACGAAGTCCTGCGCGAGCTTCACCATTTAAATGTACGCGCAATCTATCTCGGTATAAATAACATAACAAAATAAAGCAACACGAATTCACTGAAAGTAAAATATTTCGGAGTTAAAATACCTCCCGCTCGGATCTCCGGGGGAGGTACTTCAGTGAATCCAGGTGCGCTAAGAATCGCGGCGTGGAACGTCCGCACGTTGATTGACGGAAAGAAGAACACTAGCGGTACAGCACCGGGAGGAATACTACTACCGGGGCGCGCTCCCGCCACCACCGGCGCTCCAACGTCTACAGCGGCGACGTACACGTGCGATGTCTGCGGAAGAATAATACGCTCCAGGATTGGGCTATTTGGCCATCAACGAACTCATCAACCGAGAATGGATCCTCCTATGTTGGAAGGTGGATTACTTAGGCGCGTACGGGAATAAATGAATGGATCCTCCTCCATAGGAGGCCAGACGATTAGTGATGGGCTACTTATTAGCCTTGTACAGGAGTCAGCTAGGCCTATGACGTCAGACTACGCTCCGCTTTCTCTCTCTGGCCATAGTTCACTCTATATTAGGAGAATGTTGGGTCAAGTAGGTGAGCCTGCCAACTCATTAAGTAGCAGAGGTCAGTCAATCCCGAGAGAGAAACATAGTATACTGTATGTTCACGAAAACCTAGTATAGGGAGCAGAATGGGCAGATTGGCCTAGAATATAGTATATGAAGCTCCTAGTATATTGCATATCACGCCTAGCATAATCCAGTATACTGTATGTTAGCTCTAAGCAGAGTATCGTAACCGAAAATTTCAGATTTGGCTTTTGGCTTAAACTTATGACCTTGAAAAACTTGGTTTTCGGCTTTTATTTTTTGGCAAGGCTGAGAACTCAAAAATATTTTTTTTATCTATAATAATTATTAATAAATTCAATTCGTTTCATTTAAATATAGTTTTAAATCTTTATAGTTGATTTTTAATAATAAATTAATAATTTTATTAAATAAATTGTAATAAATTTAATTTCATTTATTAATTAAATTTGAAATAGATAAAATTATCCGGATCTCACAGAAAATAAAAATACGGGATCTTTCACGATTCAGATCTGCGACCTAAAAAAATAAAGGATCCACTCCGGATCTCAACCGTAATTTCTGACTCATCAATGTTGAGAAGACCAGATGAAACGATCAGGAGAATAAGGGTTCTGCCATAATTATGAAAGATACCTATTCTCCACTTCTGTTCATCTTCATTAGATGACTGCACTACTGGTTTCTATGCTGAACGGCTAAACAGCCTGATCAACCTTTCTTATCTTTGTTAATTCTTTGGCAAGCCCAGTCTAGTCTAAAGAGTGGAACAGTCGAACTTGAAATTTGAACACTCAAGCATTGCATTTTCCCATTTTGCGACAATCAAAGGGGTAGAAGAAAAAATCTGAAGAAATTTGGCTTGTTTTGACTCAGAAAGGTTTAAATAAAGCTGGCTCACAGCTTCTCTCTTATCAGTAAAAATTCAGCTGAATTTGGCTTTTTGCTTCTAGCTGGCTGCAATACTCTGAGAGGAAGCCTAGCCTGGGCGGGATAAGTTAGTTAGCTTGACGTACAGTATTTAAAGTCCCCTGTACATCGTATATCAGGCCTAGTATTGTATGTTAGGCTTAGAATAAATACTGAAGGTAAGAGATACAGATTTAATTCCACAAGTCTCAAGTACAAAATTTTCCCGTCTCTGTCATCCAGCGTGACCAAACATCGCGACGGGTTTTCCAGAATAGACCTACTCTCACTGTACGAGTATGAGCATTAATAGAAAATGCTAATATTTCCAGCAAATTAGAAGCCCGAGTGGGCGCGGACTGCTCACTTAAGTATCTTTCGGACAAAAGTACAGAAACACTTTTACCTACTCCGGACAATGGACAAATTGTGGCTGAAAAATACATACATGAATGGGGGTTTGCAGAGCTGAAAAAAATTCTGATCCTCGATCTGTATGCATGATTTGAGGGCAATTTATAGACTTTGAAAAATGTTGAGTTTCGACCATTAGAGGGTCGAGTCACACGCATGTGTGACAGATTGTGGTCAAGAGTACAGTAAGGGGTACTACAGAAAATAAATGGAATCCCTTAGGCCTACCTACGGGATATAGAAATATTTTCAACTTCAAACTGTATATGATAAAAGTATTGAGTGGGTCCCTTACTTCGGAGGAAAAGGGAAGTTTGGAAAAAGGTACTTCAATTGAAAAAGTTCATAAATTGATCCTTGTATTGAAACAGAAAATTCCTTCCCTCCCTACTGACCATGCGAGCAGCGATACAATTTGTGAAAGAACTCAAGCCAACACTTTGGTTTTTCTGCCCCCCATTCTAGTTGTACGATGAAACTCGACGAATTCATTCAGTTATCGGCTCACTAACCAAGAGCGCGAATCTAGTTTTCTGTCGTTCAGTTGGTTGCTGAAAGCGCGAAACTGCTGATGAAGAAGAAGTCGATAAAATACAATCTCAAAATCAACTTAGTGGATTACCTCTGGGGTGAGTCATCGGCAGAAAATCTATAGATTTAGAGTCATTCTTAATACTTGAGAGAATACGGACCTCGTTTCAGAGGAACGTGATATAATTTGATTGAAAAGCCATGAAATTTACCTGCAACAAACAAGAAAAACATCCAATAAATTTCAATACCAAAAATTGTCAATCGCTAGTGAAATCCTTACTACCAACTCTCGGAGGAAAGATGGTTTATTGATTCGTGAAGAACGGATTCTTACATATATTTGAGGAGTGCTACATATGGACCCTATTTAGCCAAACCCAACCAAGCGACATGATAACGATCTGGCAAAAAGGAGAATCTCCGCTTATAGTAAACGAGCATTTTTCTAGATTGTTATCATGTCGCTTGGTTGGGTTTGGCTAAATAGGGTCCATATGGACTTGAAAGAGATTTTATACTCACAAGTTCTACGTAGGAGAGATTTGAAAAAAACTCACGGGTTCTTCAACGTCGTTAAACGGGCGGTGGTAGGGAAGTGTGATCTGGAAAATGTAGATTGTGACGTCACAGACCCAAACTTTGTTGCTATATATACCCAATAGGAGGGGAACTTAGTAAATTTCTCCACTTCATGAGAAAACATTGAATCATGTACATGTCTTTGGGCGTTTGCAAAGAAATACAATATAAAGATATATCACAATCAACATCAATACATTGAAGTCGAGATTGATGTATCGATATAATCGAAATTCATGTATCGAGATTTATAAATCGATATAAGGCCTAAACTACGCTGTTATCGAAGTTTAACCTCCATTATAAGCCGATATAATAACCTATACAATACTTTAAGCTGACCACGTTTTGGGAGCTCACAAGCTCCGCTCGTTTGCCCCCCTTCTTAGTCTAGTATGAGGCTAGTATACTGTGTATATAATGAAGGCTAAACCTACTACAGCAGCCTAGTTTAGGCCTAGCATTATTAGGCCTATTATATGAAATGCTAAAGCTCAAAACTTTTTCAAGCCCAGTATAATAAACGCTAAAGGTCAACATTTTTCCAAGTCCTTAACGTAGGTCAAGATCATTAATGACGTCATGAAGCGTCGCGTCGCGTGACGCAGATTTCAGACTGACCGCCAGCCCAAAGGCATATACACATATCAGAAGTGATCTACGAAATCATTAGATTGTGACGTCACAAGGCTGACCTGTGGCGTCATCAAACTGTGACATCATCTTTGACTATAGATATGCTTTGTATGGACTGCGCGAAGCCCGTGAAAAAGTAGTAGTGAGATCTCGCCCGTTTAAAAACACGTCGCCCCGCCAACGTGACTGAGAGCTGCCATTTGATTAACGTTGCCGCCAAAGTGACTGAAAGAGATCTTGCTACCACTTTTCAACGAGCGTTAACACGCATTAGCGCAGTCCATACAAAGTACTATATAGTCAAAGGACATCATAGGCGCCGCCTCCAAGCTATACATTATAAGAGGAGTAGAGAATTTTTCGAGCTCCGAGCTTGGCGGTCATTTTTTTCGAAAAATCCGTTCCCTGTTAATATTACGAGTTTTAATCTGTACATCATTGGGAGACTAAATCGGAAATGAGAACGTACTTCGATATAAGAAGTGGTCGGAAATTTTTACCTCATCAAGGGATGGTTTGTGGCCTAAATTCTTCTAGAAGAGAGTTTTAGAAAAATTACAAACAACAGAACGGGATGTCATCCAAGCATTACGTACGACTTATTTTAAGGATTTTTATTATAATAAAGTGCAAAAACATAAATAAGGCAAACACTAGCGATCGATTTCGATTCGTGCGAGCGAATCATCGACGGGCAAAAGCAAACTAGGCTGGTAACTTTGACGACTCATTACGGGACTTGGGGAAAATCACAAGCTGGAAAAGGGCTTTATATCAGCAAGTGTCATTATTAGAGAAGACAATTTTTTTCAGCTCAGTCCTTACAGAGGAAGAATTTACGAAAATTAGGGCGTGACTTCAACGAAACATATAAGCTCGAATAGGATGTGATATCATTGAAGTGTTAGATCATAGGTGAGTTAAAGGTGTGCTTTACTTGATCGAAAACTCCAAAACGGTGTACGATAAGTTGCATAAACATCCCCAAAAACCCTGCAAGGTTCGGGAAGCCAGCGGTCACTACGCGGCGCTTGTCGGGCGTGCGTGGGTAGTCCTCGTAACAAATGACGAGGAATAATTTTGCAAGGTCACATCTCAGGGCACCCGTCCAGTGCATAGGTCATCTTGACAAGTCTCTGCGGGCCACCCTCGAGTACGGAAGAGCACATAGATATAAATATCAATTAAGATGAGAAAACCTCTTGCAGGGAGAAGGGCTAGTTTCTAGTATCGTCTTACCACGCTAATAAATTTGCCCCAGGAAGTAAGTTTCCACTGGGGAACCCCCCCCCCAAGAAAAATAGTCACATCTCAGGGCTCCATTTTCCGAAGAATTTTTTCGATCTTTGGAAATGTTGTACAGAAGGGTTCAACGAAAGGCGCTATCGGAACCGAATCCTAAATTTTAGCTCCAGAAGAATTTCGCTCTTGTCAGGAAATAGACGAATTTTTAGCAATTTCAACGTTTAATTGAAATTTCAATTCTGCTTCGATAGCGCTCCTGGTTGGACCTTCCTGGAAAACATTTCAATTATTCAGGAAGATCCGTTAAAAATCCGAGCAGTAAAATGTGATTTTCGGTACCATATTTTGCGAGCATATTTTCACTAGTAAAGCACACCCTTAACATCGATTGAGAGGTAGAGAGAGCGAGGAATGACTTATCTAACCTGCGAGACCGAGAAAAACGTCGTTACGAGCGATTCCGGGAAAGGGGACTTTCGAATCTTGACTCACTGCTGAAGAGGACTTGTGTAATCACACGAAAGGAAGTTACTCAGAAAAAGGAAAGAGCTGATTTATGGCAGAACTCACGGGTTTTTCGCTGCCATTGCATTGACTTTTCTTCGCCAGGAAGGTGTTTTTTTCTCCACAGAGATGGTAGAGTGTGATTTCACCCACAATTAGCGATCTTTATCATCAGTTTTTGAGAAAAATATCTTCCTGATACAAGTGGTTAAAGTGAGACTTCGCTTCTCACTCGTTCAGCGAATTCTCATTTTGATTCACTGGTACAGAAATATACTATTGGAGTTAGCATCAGAAACTCTTGACAATTTTCGTATTGACCTACAGGTTTGTAAAAATTGTCTCGCTCAATCAGCGACTGTCACTCAGCGCAGACATACAGAAATATTGGGGGCTAAGACTGTACCACCTACTCTTGACGTCGGTTGTATACTGATAAAAACTCTAGCACCTACAACAGACATTTTTCTTTCTTAATTTTATTTTTTTGGCTCACTATAGAAACAAAAAGAAAAAAAAAAAGAAAAAAGCTTTAAAGTAATTCGAATCGAAATGAGGCGTCGGTCGTCGTAATTGTCGTCGAAATTCATTCGCTAAGCGAGAAGCCCCACTGCACTGGTTAGCATAAGCGCGACCGTATGACTAAAACGATATTTTTGGAGGTTTGCCGCCCGACAAATTCTACAACGAGAGATGCCGATCGAGTAAATGCCCTAGTTTGTTACGCTATTTTTAAACAGATCGCCGCTGCATTGGTGCTATAGATGCTGTTCCGTATACATAATACGCAGTGTTGCCACCGGCATTTTACATAACGTACACTATACTAGTATACACATCTTGAAACAGTACAATAAGTTCACAAAATAACGAGTGCGAACCATCGTAGAGATGGGGAAGGCTAGCGGGGGTGAAATGAACCAGGGTAAAACAATTGAAAAACGTTGAAAAGAAATTAAACGCGAGCTGATTCGTATAGTAGGTATACGCGCGAATATACGCGCGGACAGGCCGAAGAGGACGGGGTTCATTATATTTTTCGAAAGAGACCATTGTGGTTCGAAACAAAATACAAAATGAAAACTTATTGCGCGTACAGTCAAGGTTAATAACTCGTGTACACATGCAGCATCCGACATCACGACTTCGAGAAAAACTCGGTTGCAGGCGATATCGAAAGCCTACTTCTCGGCGTGTAACGATGGAACTGGTTTACAGGTGGAAAGTTGACGCCGCGAATGCGCAGGGGATGAACTAGGTAACTGGTTACATAACGATAAATTGATAGATAATACACGAAAGCGAAACTATCGAAAACCTTGAATCGAATTTTCTTCCGAACAAGACTCGCTCTGTAACCTTCCGGCATAGCGGAAATGAGAAGAAAAAAATTTTCAACCCGTACAATAAAAAATTAATTGAAATTCGAGTGCGTAGGTGTCATCACGACCGTTCTCGAGAGCGTGATGCGAGATAGATTCCATGCATTTCTTGTGACTGCGGATTATCTTATGACGGTGTGGTACATTTTGCGATCGTATCATTTTCTCCGAGTAATGAGTGAGTATGTGTTTGGAAGCGTCGCGCGCGAGATTCAATTTTGAAATAAAAATATCGAAGTACGACACCGCAGTACCAACGGTTTTAGAAGAGAGAGAGAAAAAGAAAACGTCGAGAGTTCATAATACAGCGCATTTGTCATATTGTGGTGCACGCGTGCTATGGGGGCAACTGTTAAGCATGAAGAAAGAAAGAAGTTTTTTAAAACGTTTATCAGACGGCAGAATCGGATAGTATATCGAGCTGGCAGCATTTATATAATATTTGGAACGTACAGTCGTTTTGTGTACCAAGTACCTCATGTACGCAGACGAATAGGTACGGACTGTACGGCTGTACTTGAAAACGATGAATGCAGGAGGCAAAAAGAGAGAAAAAAAAATGTTTGAAACAACGCGCTGCACACATGTACACATACTCGAGTAATATTCTTCTATAACAGCCCTGAAAAGCTTAACGATATGAATTTACGATCGTTAATCAAAGCTGTCGAATGTTGACGCATTAATAGTTCGAACCGACTGCGTTATCGATCTATCAATCAACTTACACCATTATAGGTCTTCGAATGCAGTTCAGGAAGCGAATGTGAGAGCCTCGCTTCCTTATAACGTGCTCCAGACAGTTACGGTGATAGAAAGTTGGACGAATTGACCAGTAAAGTCGAACTTGAGTTACGGCACATGTAAATGAGACGAAGTCAAGTTCAAGACAAACGAGCCACGTGGATTCATTACTTTCGGGCATGGTCTTCTCGAGCACGTGAACATGTAGTTCAACGATCACGCGTGAAAATCCACTTTGTTCTAGCCCACAGGCAAACTAGCTCCAAAATGAGAAAAAATTGCTACCTCCCGTTTGAAAAAGGGTTTCCCAATTGTAAAAATCTACTTTATTAGTTGCTTTTACAAGAGTACTTTCGATTGCTGTCCCATCATCAGTTGTGTCACTACTGGAGAACAAGGCCTTAACCATGAGTTTTTATAGTATAACACTGTGATCTTATTGGCTATAAAAATACTGTGTTGTGATTGGTTCACTTCTTAGATTCTTATTCATACAATAATATGACATTGTGTTCTTATTGGCTAAAACATACTGCTTAGTGATTGGTTCAATCTATTGTCCTAAATGCTGCGTTTCTATCGGCTACCTGGATTCCTGCTGTCTCATTGGTTGGTTCTGTTCTTCTTCTCTCGTCCAATCACTAGACCGAATAATTTTTCGCTGTCAAATGTGATTACATTGTTCAAGAGGCAGGCTTTCTCCCTCTTGGCCTTTGCAATTTCTATTTGTTCCCAGAGTTTTCTCCTCTTTGTGCGATTCTCTACATGTATGACTTCAAATATTCCCTCTCCGTCGTGGTTTTTTTCGTTACAGTGTTTCCCAAACAAGGACTTGCCATCTTCTTTCTCCCTCGACGTTTTGTACTCTTTTTTCCTGATCTCAAACTCTCTCCCAGTCTCACCGATGTAGACACCCTCGCACTGTTCACAACTGAGCTTGTACACTCCGCTCAAGCTTTCCCTGTCCTTTTGTTCCGTCTGGTCATTGCTGATTCTCTTCACCATGAGTTGGTTATTCTGGGTACCCACATTTACATCGTAGCCACTGAAAGCTTTCATCACCTTGTTTGTGTACTTTCCTATATATGGTATCGATCCGCAGTACTTTCTCACTATGCCATCATGGGTTCCTTTCTTTGTTTCCATTTTCCCGAAGACTCCATCCACCACGCCTCTACGGTAGCCATTGGCTTCTGCGATCTGCTTTACTATCTCGATCTCTTTCCTCTTCTCTTCGTTGTTCTTGAGGACAGAAAGTGCCCGATAGCAGTAGTTCTGGATAGCCGCTAACTTGTGCCTGGGGTGGTGATAGGAGTCATTTGGGAAGATGGTGTCAGTATGCGTCGGCTTCCTGTAGATTTTGTATTCTATCCTATTGTTCTCCATTGTGAGTGTAAAGTCAAAATAGTTTATGGTCTCATTGCCTTTTTCCACTGTGAATTTGATGCTCTCATTCATCGCGTTCATTTCTGAAAGGAATAGATCCACCTGTCTATCAGTGCCTGTCCACACAATTAGGATATCATGTACACATCTAGCTCAGTGTTTGATCGAGTTTCTGAACTTGCTGCCCTTCAATATCTTGTTTTCCATGTTATTCATGAATATCTCCGCCAGTATTGGTGACAGCGGTGATCCCATCGCAAGTCCCCTTTCCTGACTGTAGAACCTGTTATTAAAGTGGCAGTAATTCTGGCTCAAGATCTCTTCCACTATGTTGGCGTACTTCGGCCCATCGGGGTTCCTATGGTATCTGTTGTTTTTGAGCAGAGTGAAAAGTTCCTCCTTCGGTATGGTGCCAAACATATTTGCCACATCAAAGGATGTCAGCTTGTCGTTACTCTTGATTTCCAACTTGTCCAGTTGCTCAATCAGCTCTCCGTTGTTTCTGATACTTCATCTGGGTGCATACTGGTAGTTTTCTTACAGGAATTTGGCTACGATCTTTGCCATCTTGTACCATGGTGATTGAATGCTGTTGACCAGGGGTCTCATAGGACGGTTCACTTTGTGGAGTTTTACAAGCCCCTTGAGTTTTGGTGCAACCGGGTTCATCTCAAGCGTCCTTCCATTGCCGGGTAAATTGTTCCGTTTCACCACAGCTTTCAGGACATCTTGGTATTTCCGTGCTGGGTCCTTTGTTAGCTCTTGGTATCCATTCACTGCGACGTACGACTTTACTTTTTGGGTGTAGTCCTCCTTCTCCATTACCACAACCGTGTTGCCTTTGTCCGCCTTTGTCAAAATCAGGTTGTTCTGTCGGATCTTCTTTTGTAAATTTGTGACCTTCCCCTGCATCACGTTTGTTCACGCAAATGTGTTCATCGCAAGGTGCCCTTAATGAGAATTCAAAAACTTTACCCCTCACTGACGCCGCGTGGCTATCACCAGGGGGGGGGGGAGTCTCTCAATTTTCAGTTTTTTTGATTTTTCTCAAAAACTGTGGACTTCAGAGCAAAAATACATGACTTCAAAATTATTCTACGCCCAATTTCCTACAAAATGATGAGTGAAAGTCGTAAAGCAATTCTTTGAAATTTGAGAGAATATCGGCAATTTTCAGCATAATTCATCATAAATCGATCCTAATTCGCTAAACCTATTCTGAAAGTAAGATTTGGAAAGGTCTGAGACATACCAACAGTCGAATTCAAAATGAGTCCAGAGGTCTACTATACAGCGACGAAAAAATATGGAGAATAATTACAGAATGACAGGACGAAGAATTTAAAAAACTCCTAGCCCAAGTGGTGAGCTGCTCGGCGTTGCCTCCATCAACTTTGTTAATTGAGGCAAACAGGGAACCTGTTTTAGGGGAGTCACTAGTGTGCATTGTCATTCAAGTCCCCCTTCTATCAAATTTAGCTCGGAGGTAGAAATTTTTCCAAGTCCACACCTATTATAATACAGAGCATGAAAGTAGAAGTATTTGCAAGCCCCCCTATCGTATACAGACCGAAGGTAGAAATTTTTCTCAAGTCTCCGTCCTATAATCTCGAAGTTAGAAATCCAAGTCTCTCTTCTATCATATACAGGGTGGACCAGAAAGATATTACCAGTTAAATGGGAGTTTGCGCTAAATCTGTTCTAGCGCAAAAACGCGAAACGTTAGGTGTATACTTCGAATTTTATCTTTAATTTGATCCATATTTGAGGTTTCTACGACTTTTGTGAACCGAGTTATGGATCAAAATGTGCCAAAAATTCACCAAATCGCCAAGGTTCCCAAAATAGGGCTTGAAAATTAATTAATTTACAGTATTGAGCTGAATTTCGAAAATTTTAACAATCAAATTATTGTTCCTAAGTGAATTTGGACGGGGAAAACGAGAAAAATGGTAACAAAATCCTAAGAAGCACCAAAATGGGTTAATGGGCCCAAAAAAGGTCAAAATTCCTCCAAATTGGAAAATTGTTCAAACTTTCAGATTTTAATTCGATTTTCAAGTGGAATTCTGCGCTGAGTCCGAAAAAAAAGCTCAAACAGTTCCTTGAAACACCAAAAAGGGGTTAATGGGTCCAAAAAGGGCCAACATTTTCCCAAATTGAAAAATTGTTCAAACTTCCAAATTTTAATTGCAAGTGGACTTTTGCGCTGAGTCCGAAAAAAAAATGCTTAAAAAGGTCTTCGAAGCACCGAAAAGGGGTTAATGGGACCAAAAAAGCCAAAATTTTCCCAAATTGGAAAATCGTTCAAACTTTCAAATTTCAATTCGATTTTCAAGTGGACTTTTGCGCTGAGTTCGAGAAAAATGCTTAAAAAATACTTCGGAGCACCAAAATGGGTTGGTGGGCTCAAAGAGAATCAAAATTCCTCAAAGATAAAAAAATGCGTAATCTTCAGAAGTTGTTTTCAATTCTGAAGTAAAATTTAACGCGGAGTCCGAGAAAAATACTGAAATGGCCCTAGATGATCTCCAAAATAAAGAATCAAAAATTTTTCCCATTTTGCAGTAAGATTGTTGATTCAGGAGATGGAGGGAGTGTCGACAAGTTTGTCTGCCGTTGAGTGCTCGCGGAGTGAGAGATCGACTAGCGTCGGGTGACAGATCCGAAAGAGGAAATTGCGGAAATTCTCCTCATTTGGGGATTGGAGGGAGACTACAAATTCATCTTCCGTTGAAGGTTCGCGGTGAGAGATCGACTAGGGCTCTGTATATGATAAAAGCGGGCCAAAGTGCAAAAACTCCTTGATTCAAGCAATGGGAAGATACCGCAAATTCGGTCTTGCTCGTGATGAGCGATCAACTACAGCTCAGTCTTGGATTGAGGCAGACGAACGCCCGGAATTTCTCGGGGTTTCACCCGGAGGAGAGAATGATACCGTCAAGCTCGACTTTCGTCATGAGCTCGCAGTGAGAGAACGATCAAGACCCCGTGTTTGACAGAAGCAGGCGAATGATCCCTGGGTTCAACATAGATCGACTGAGGGCCTGTGTATGATCGAGGCGGGTGCTTCCGCAAAAACTCCTGTTGTTTCGGGCGAAGGAGAAAATGATACTGGCGACTTTGTTTTCCATTAATTGCTCGCGGTAAAGGAGCGACTGAGGCCCCGTCTCAATCTAATCTCTGAAGACAAGCTTCCTTGAAACGTCACTCTCTCGGCTGGCGCTACAAGAAAATGATCACACTCTTACCCGCATTCATTGCTAGAGGCACTATGGCCAATTAATCACCGCGAGTTCCCAATGTAAGACAAACATTTTAGTACCATGCTCTCCATCGCCTCATGAAACAATGTGAGTTTTCACGCTGTTACCAGCTTCGATCATACGCAGGGCCTCAGTCGATCACCGCGAGCAATCTTTGTTCTCGCGAAGGTCGATTTCTTTGAGAACCAAATGGAATTTGAAAGACTAAGCGATTTTCCAAATTGGTAAAATTGTGATTGTTTTTGGGCACATTCACACACTTTGGTCCTTCGCATTCAACAGTTTTTTTTTCAACTCGGCACACAATATTACCCTAGAATCAAGAAAAACTTTGAAGGTTAGGCGATTTTTTTCGTTTTGGAGAAATGTTGACCCTTTTTGGGCCCATAAACCTATTTTGGTGCTTCGCAGAATTTTTTAACAATTTTATTCAGATTTAGCGCTAAATTTTACCTCAGAATTGAGAAAAACTTTGTTGGTTGGGCGATTTTATCATTTTGGGGATATTTTGACCCTTTTTGGGCCCATTAACCCATTTTGGTGCTTCGCAGAATCTTTCAACAGTTTTATTCAGATTTAGCGCTAAATTTTATGTCAGAATTGAAGCGCTGCGTAGAAAAGGGGCCTCCGTCTAATGTATTTCTTATGGAACGGAGGCCCCTTTTCCACGCAGCGCTTCAATTGAGAAAAACTTTGTTGGTCGGGCGATTTCATCATTTTGGGGATATTTTGACCCTTTTTGGGCCCATTAACCCATTTTGATGCTTCGCAGAATCTTTTAACAATCGTATTCGCATTCAGCGCTAAATTTTACTTCAGGACCGGGGAACACTTTGAAGATTACGCGATTCTTTCAATCAGGAACGTTGCTTTTGATAATTCACAACTTTGGGAACCCCTGCTGTAAAATTTCGTCACATTTTGGTCCATAACTCGGCTCAGAAAAGTCGTAGAAACTTCGGATATGGCTCAAATGGAAGATAAAATTGAGATACAAAATTCGTACATCACAAGTCGGCAAACTTCGACCCTAGTTGAAATACTGTGCGATAGCTTTTACAGCACCAGTGGCTGAACACTTGAGACGCAGACTTTTGATTCGTGGGTACGTAGTTCAAACTTCGTGGCTGGCAGAATAGTAACTTTCCCACATCTACAATTTCTTGTGAACATATCCAATCCTTACTTGGAATGCGACCTGAAATTGATTGGAGGAGAGGATTTTCTCAAGTTTTCCTTATGATATCACACCCAAACATAGTCATTTCTTTCCTCAGCTCTTTAGTCAAATTTTTTCCCTTTCCCTGTTGATGTAACGCCCTATTCCAGTATACTAGAACAGAATAAGATGAAAGGCGAAGATGGAGTTCCACGAATGTATCATTTAGCGTATTATTGTTCTAGACTAGTATAAGTCTGTCTATTTTGCTGGAAAGTCGCACGGATGCAAATCCAGGAACTAGAGGTGGGATGAGCCTCAAATATCGCAACTTTTTCCAGTCTCAAGGTCGTGAATTCACGATAGAATTAGGGAGAACCCAGGAAAAAGACATGAAACAAATCAAAAAATTTGAATATAATGCGGATAATGTCCTCGTTTTAATATTCCAGCATTTCGATCACGATATTCTTCTCACATTCGTAAGAAACAGATGACCATCGAGAATCCTCGCTAATGAATACAAACAATAATAAATAGAATTCCCTTTAGGTCATTGCGCACTATTGAGCTCGTTTGTGATAGTGCGCGAAACTTTCGTGACGATGGAAGATTTATATTCTACTTCGACTTACACGCGCTCTTGAATCATGATCGATCTAAAATTCCGAGTCTTCAACTTCAAGATTAAAAATAATCATTATTCTACAGCTCCATTCTTTTTCTCGTTCAACTTTAGCTTTCGTAATTTTAGTACACCTATACAGACATTCGTTGCGTCGATAAAAATAGTCAATAGCTCCAATACGATGGCTTTCATATTTTTCACACGGGCTTTCAGCAATGCACGTTTCCGATAGAATAAAAAGAAAGCGCATCTGAGCTCATGTAAAACCCTTTAGCGTTTGATAATCAACAACAATCGAATTCCTATAGTTCTACGCAAGGTTGGAGATTATTTATAAAATCTCTCATGATTTTACGACAGAGCACAACAAAGAAATGATTCATACCGTTTGTGCTTCATGATGAAAATTTAGTAATTTGCGCACCGTAATGTGAAATTTTTTATTTCACATTAATTCCAAACCCAAGTTTAATTGGAAAATTCTTTACAATACAATCTGTCTTCGATCGAATGATTTATGATTCAAGCTCTAACAGCAAAATTCATTAATTGAACTACAGATTCTTGAGACTGTATCAGTTGACTGATTATAAATTCGCATTCGTTGATGTATTTTCAAATTTTGTTGTATTTATTCGGTCCATATGTCTCCTTGAAGAGGCCACGACCTTCTTTTAGGTGCTATCATCCCTTAGTTTCCAGCTTCATCAAGAAGAAGAAGCCATCATGTCCTCCTTTTGTAGACATAGGACTTGAAAACATTTAGAGCTCCGATTTCTATAGCGGGAAGGATATTCAACTTGAAGCAAGAGGCCGTCCATATTTGTATGGTGACGTCGAAGTTGAGTTCCAACAAAGCTAAATAGTAACTGAGCTTCCCGTTGCTTCTGCTCTTTCGTTATGCTTTTTGGAAGGACTTTCCTAGAGAAATTTCCGCTGTCCTCCCGTGACCTTGGATCACATTAAGGACTACCTCAGAACGCAACCCGAATGTGGAAGTATAAGAGTCCTTCCACCTCTGAGTTCAAGGATTTTCGCCTGAAGATCCTGAACTTCGTGCTCCTGATTTCGATTGACCAATATACCACAGTTGCCGGGAGGAGGCTGGTGAGCCCAATAACCTCGACCTAGAGGACGACCTTGATCTTGAATGACTTTGACCTACATTAGAAGCTTGAAAAAATGTCTACCATATATGGTGGACATGAAGTAAATCTAATCATCTGGTTAGTAATAAGCTTGACCTACCTTAGCAACTCGGAAAAATTTTGACAAATTATGAGCAGGGAGGGAGGTGTCCATATGAGAGAAACATTAAATACACATGATCTGATCTTAATTTTTACTTGTAGAAAGTTTGTGTTTGTAAAATTTTGGTTCTTTCATGATATATTCGTAATTTTCCGGCAACCGTTTTCTGTCCGATGTTGCGTCATTACAGACAACGCCCAGCAATAAAATAGAGTTCCCGGTAGGTCTACTGTCACATGTACCCTATTCTGATCGAATTTGGTGGAGCGGATGACGGAAGCACTTCACGTTTCGCATTACTCTTACCGGGTACTTATAAGGTATCGCGTTTGAAAGTGAAAATATCCGACCAGACCGTAGGTGTTTCAATGTGTGCACACACAGATTACAGTCAGTCTTCTTAAGGTAAGGGACTGCAATTATACCGAGGATTTCGATCGAGTCAATAAAAATCGTAAAAGCATAATTCGATCCGACGTAAACGTTATCAACTCTTTTGTTAATTACTAATTCACTGCGAGTGAAAGAGATATTCGATAGCAATTTTGAACGAGTGTCAAGTCCTGCTGCGATTAGTCCTATATAATGAACATGTTTTCTCTTATACTCGTACGTTGTGCGTTCGATAATGCACGCGAATGCTCGGCGAGATAACGCGAGTATTTAAATTGTCACTTTGAAAGTAAATTAACAACGTATGGATAAGAAGTCTGTATGAGTCGAAGATTACTTTCATAAATTATATCGAACATATTTGTATCCAAAGTAAAGAAAAGTCGTACGTACGACGACAATGATCGAGAGAATATTGAATGAATCGTACCTTGAACTAAATTTTTGAATGGTTAACCACGTGATACGCGTTATCATTTTGGAAGATGCGTATTCCATACTTTTCAGTTGTTGGTAACTAGAGATTTTAGATTGCCAACGAAATTTTGGCCGCTGTGAGATTATCAGGAAATTATAACTAGCATTCTCATAATCTTATCCGCGGGTGGTCAAACTTGACGTCCACCAGTTTGTCATTTGAACTTCTGTAAAACTATGGGTCTGAAATTCTATTTATACAAACTTGCAAGAATGGTAAGGCGCGTGAAAAACGAAGACATGCCTTTAGAAGCATTTGTAAAGGGATTGTAGCGAAGTGATCGATTTGATTTAGAATCAATGAAGCACGTGTGCAGAGCGATCTCGTCGAGGGGAGGTAGGCGGCTGTTGAGCGAAGAAAATGGGTATGGTTAGTTTGACGCCTGTGCGATGAAAGAAAGTCAGGCTAGTGTTGATTGATAAGAAAGATAAGCCACCAGGTCAACCATCCTCTTATAGTTCACTTTGTCAACTGGCCCACGTTGGGAAACTCCTGGAAAGAGTGATAGCCAATCGACTGGAGAGGTATCTGAAGGAAAGAGATATAATCTCTAGTAGCCAGTAGGGTTTTCAAACTGGACACGGCACATCAGATGCTGGGATCTGGCTGAAAAGGATAGCCGAGTCAGCAATTGCTATGCGTCAGTTTTGCGCAGCCGTCAACCTCGACATAAGAAATGCGTTCAATTCAATTCCATGGAAGATGATATTGGAAGCTCTTGTGGACGCAGGAAAGCCCGCATACCCGTTCAGGATGATCAACAGTTATCTTAGCTGTCCTGAAACCCAAGCAGAGACGTCAGCTGGTACAGTAAGGCGCCCTGTTACTTGTGGGGAGCCACAGGGGTCGGTCCTCGGACCGCTTTTGTGGTGCGTCGCATTTAACGGGATATTTAAGGCGAAACTGCTTCCAGCGGTTGAGCTTATCTGCTATGCGGATGACACCCTAGTCGTATGCACTTCCGAAACAACTGTAGTGGTGGAGAGCAGCGTAAACCGGGCCCTAGAGGATGTGACGCGTTGGATCGAGTCGGGTGGACTTGAACCAGCAGCAAGTAAGACGGAGGCCATTTCATTCACGACCTGTCGGAAGTTCACTCCACCCACCTTTCGCCTGCAAGGTGTGGAAATAGCAACCAAGAAACGAATAAAGTACTTGGGCATCTGGTTTGACTCAACGCTGCGCTTCTCATGGCAGCGGAAAAGGCGGGCCGGGTTGTTGGATACCTAAGCCGCCTGATGAGGAACCTAGGAAGACCGAGAGAAGCAAGAAGAAGGATCATGATGAGCACCGCCTTGTCGATCCTCCTATATGGTGCGCCAGTATGAGCCGACTCCATGAAGATACCATACAGAAGGAGAGAGATGGTAAAGATCCAAGAAAGAGCTGCGCTGAGGTGTGTTAGTGCCTACCGCACTGTCTCGACAGAGGCTCTTTGTGTATTAGCACGTTCACCACCAATCGAGCTCCTTGCTGAGGAGAGAGCGGTGGTGTTCAAAGCAAAGAAGACAACGACGACCACCCAAGAAGCTTCAAGGGTCAAGCTGGAGGCCAGGCGCTCCTCGCTTGTAAAATGGAAAGCAAGAATTGCCCAGAGCGGGCTGGGTACATGCACAACCCGTGTGCTAGAGTGGTTGAACCGACACCACGGTCAGCTGAACTTTCACCTGACGCAGGTGTTGAGCGGCTATGGCTGTTTCAAGAAGTACCTTCACGAGAAGTTGAGGAAAGTTGAGCAGGCGACGTGTTCGCATTGTAACCAAGGGCGGGATGATGGACCACAAAACACCTTATTTGAGTGTGAGCCGTGGAGGCTTGAGCGAAACAAGCTTAGTCGGTCTCTTCAAGAGATTGGGGTAAATGAAGCGCTTAACCCGAGTAGCCTGGTATCCACCATGTTAGGTTCCGTGGAACCAGATGTCTGTATTTGCGGCCATCGTCATGAACAGGAAGATGGACCGGGAATGGAACAGGCAAATGCAGAACCACTCTATGGCCTACTCGACACCAGTGTGCCATCAACAATCAGATTTGCAAGAAGAGGACGAGGAAGATTATCCCTGAAGAGGGAAGAAGATGAAGAAACTCCAACAGCGATCTACTATATTGTGTAATGTGGTGGTGTTGTTGTCGTGTGTGTTCGTATGTTTTTTGCGTGCCAGGGGGGCACTGCAGCTTAGCGGTTGCCAAAGCAACTTGGAGGTCGCCGAGTAGAGGAGGGGGTTCACATAGGAGATACTTCTAACACCGAAGTTATACCCGAAAGGGTCGTTTCCGGTGTTGGAGGAAACGAAATTAAATGCAGACGCAACCCGCACCAACTCCATCATGGAGGATGGGCGGTGTTTGCAAATGCGATACAAACGCAACTCTGATGACGTTGTAGGCTGAACCATTATTAGTGTGTGCCACCTTCAGTCTTCTAGAGCCCGTTCATAACCTCTCCCTAAGTTTGATATCGCGCCCCTGATTCGGATTAACCTTGATCTACATTACAAACTATTGTGATGACGCCATAGGTTGGGAATGTATCAGTAGTGCGTGATATCTTAAGAGGTTTAAAATGGTTATTACAGAAGAATTCGCACCTTACTTCTCCTACCAATTATGCTCTCCCCTCTATCCCCGAAGCTAATTGGAACTTCACGACCATAGAGACGTAAAGCATGTTCATTGTTCATTTATAAGGAATTGGAGGGATAAATGAAAAATACAGGGAGAATTCACTTGATTTGCAGCGCAGAGGAATGAAACGTAGGGAGAAGCGGAGGGGGTTGATAGACGCGATCACCTCTGTAGATTGTAACAAACAACTTTCGATGAATAACAGCGCCAAATTCACAGTGAAAACGGGCAATAGGACCATCGTCTATTTGGACCTTGATCAATTTTTGGCACTATCGATTCCCTTATCGGAGTGAACTCAATATTTTCCCTTCGGGCTAAGTTTTGTTGAGTCTTGTTTACTAAGTATACGGATTGGCCTCAAGATCTCCTTATTGAGTTTTTAATGTATTTGAATTTACAATATCCTTCCATAAAATTTACTCTGGAAGTCGGAGGATCCTCCATGAATAGTTAAATTTGACGACCTTTCGAGGAGATAGCGTCCATGAGTTTAGGATCTACGGGAAAGATACTTCGACCGATACTGTGGTTCACGAATCATTTTGACCTGTTTCCCATCCCGTTGAGTGAGTCCGCTTCCCACAAGGAATTAATGACCATAAAACACTTGACCAGAGTGAATGAGATCAACGGGAACATCAATCTCATGGTCTGCGGGGAAATCACGAGAAAATGTCTCGATTCTACCACCTTCCTCCCTCCTTCACGAATTGAACCGCGAGGCTCCCGTTTGCGGGGAAGTTTTCTTTGTAGCTGGGCTGAGTCCTTGGCTTCTCTGGCTCTTGTCCAGCGTTTCATAATCCCCTCATTGTAAAGGATTGGTTGGGTTAAAGTACCCTATTCTGCTGGTTGAGCAGTGGAATGTGAGGACTATAGAGATCAGTCACCAACTTAAGCTTAGAGCGACCGAGCATAAGAAACCTTGGGAAAAAGGAACTGTAGAAGAATCGGCCTCTGGGAACCATTCAATCACGAGTGGTTGCAGTTTCAAGGGGGGGTCAAGAGTCCTCCTTCACAGGGAAAATTTCTACTTCGGAAACATTGCGCATTATTCGCCATCGGAACAGGTAAATTCCTTTACTAGATTCACAATGCGATAATTCGCTGTTTCAGTCCTGATTTCTCTGGATATTTTCGTTTTCAGTCGTTCTAGGGTTAGTTGCTTTCACGTCTCGCTAGATGATGGTGCGTTCGCGTATTGTTCAATTCTTTCTGTGATATTCGGGCTTCAAGTTCCTCCCTTGAAAAAATTTTACACTCGGGACTTAATCATTTTTTACAGTTTCCATGAGAGGATTTTCATCTTTTCATTCCATTATATCCAGGTCTTATCCCAAGGTGGTCCGTGATGTAGGTCAAGGTCAATCGAAATCAAGGGCGCGAAGTCAAACTCCGTCAGATCACGATCACTGAACTGATTGAAGAAGTTAAGTCTTTTCTTGCCCTACATATTAGCTCTTACAGTAACTGTCTTTTTTTCAAGTTACTTACTTTAGATTTTAAAAAATACAATTTGTAGACATAGATAAGAATTTCATGCAGTTTTATGTTCTTTACAAGATTTAAAACTCGCCATAAACCAAATATTTGTACCCCCCTCCTCCCTTAAATATTTGTCCGAACTCGAAGGTCATAACATTATTGAAAGAAGCTCAGAACTTCGATAAAGCACAGAGCTAAAAAATTTTCCGACTGCATATAGATAAAACAGACGGATCGCAATATCAACTTGCGCGTTTGTTGACTTTTGTACGACGTTGAAGTTGACTTATCACGAGCTTACTCTGGGTCAATCTTCACACGTTAAAAAGAATAAGGTTTACTGTTCCTGTGACCAATCCGTCCAATTTTCTTAACTTGTCGAATAATATTGGCAGGTAAAATAGAGTTTGTTATTTTCGATCCTCGCGGGCAATATTTTGGTCTCTCGGACATCATAAAATGTTATCTACGATCACCGAAATTGACAATATTATCGTGAGAAACGAATGCTCGTGATTTCATTATGACCTTTCATTCCACGTCTATACGAGACTATTTTCCCCACTCCATTCCTTTTGTGACCAGAGACGAGAAAATCAGACGTTTCGATTAGAAAAAAATTGACTCGGAGAGACAAACTTCGAAATCGGAAGTCACTGATTATGCGCCGAGTCCAATACCAACTTTCATAAAAGCGTATTTCTAACAGAAATACTTCTCCTTTTTATCGACACGACGTGTTACCAAAAGAAAACGAACGAGGCGAACAATGTATAATCGAAATAAAATAAAATTCCTTAATACGATGAATCACGAAAAAAAATATAAAAAATGCGGAAGACCTAGCGGTGTAACGAATTTCATTCCACAAATTTTCAACATCATTTATCATAAACTTATATTATTTTTCAGATCTTGTTCCGAAAAGTGGTCTACATAAATGTCCATCCTACACGGTGATAAATACAGATATAAACTTTCTATGAAATTTCACGTCGGAGATTATAAACGAGAAATAATTGCTTCGACGCTTACATAAAAGGCGCATTTAATGCTACGACGTTGATAATCAACATTCGTGAACCCATCATTCCTAGCTGCAGCTCGGATTGCATTTCGCTACAACCGCGTTCGACGATAGACGACTAAAATAAATATTCCGACAATAATTAAATATAGATTTTTGAAAATATTTTCAAACGCACCTAAAAATTAAGGTCCGCACTCGCTCACGCACGACGTAAAAATCTCATTAGTCAATAAAATATACGAGAGATGTGAATACTTCGAATTTCTTTTCGTCAGTCGAAAAAAAAAAGTACGGTATTCGTCTTTTCAAATTAACCGATGCTGAGTTATTCGTCGGAATTTAGATAACACATGTCACACGAGCTTGTAAAAATAAAACAAATAAATAATACATAATGGTGTAGGTAATTAGTCAACTTTGCTGACGAACGCTAATATTTTTCTCAATTTTCATTCCGCCGTGTACTTTCTTCCACATTTATTCTACATTACTTTTACTTCTCCTTCTTTCACCTTACACTTATTTTTCGAGGTAAAAGCATTTTCAATAAGTAGTACGACACTTAGAAAGATCATCAATACAAAATATACAATGTCACATCCGTTTCGAACGCACACTGCATTTTTTATTCTCACTCTTTCTCTCCCTTCCCTTTCTCCGTCTCGTTCTCGCTCTTTTATTTTTCATTATTATATTTCAAACGAAAACGATATAGGCTAATTCTTGTGACTGACGCTCGAGAACCTGTTCTACTCATGTTTCTACAAGTTCACTAGGATTAAAACTTTTATTTTATTTATTTTTTTCACTCTCCAGCCGATTGTATTTATTCCAAAACATCCTATCCTCGTGAACGAGTTCTGTACCTGCATCAATTTTTCATAATTTTTAATTATTACAACGCATACAAACTAGAATACAATCTCAAAATTTGGACGAAGCTTATCGGATTTCATAATGACCATCGTTCTACGAAGATGAAATTAAAAGAAAGACTGGACGATTAACGAGAGATTACCGACGAGAGGGCAAAAAAAAAAAAAAACCTTTTAAAGCGTCATCATTATTACTGTCATTATGTGTACAAAACAAAACCAGACTGCCAACAGGTTTGTGAAACTGCACGACTCAAAAGAAGGAACAACTTTCTCACAAATAATAAATTAACTGCACCGATGAGGCGACAAATTGATGAACTTTTTATCTCGTACACAACGATAGCACGTTTCCGACTAAATTAGCCAGAATTATCGTTTCATCTCGAGTAGTAAATAAACAAACCAATCAAGATTCCCGGAGCAATGATCGATTTCGTAAAATAAACAATACGACTCTTCCACGAACATTAATTTGGATCGAATGCTAATTGATCATAGATGAACATCGAGAGAAGGATCCGTCGACTTACGAAAGACCGGGTTACTCATCCAAAGAGAGAGCTACGACGTGTTTTTTGTGGTCACTCTCATCTGATGGAACTTCCCCACAGTGATCACATCGCTGACTAATCACCAACAATAACGTATCGATGGTACCTAGATCATTATAATTCGAGAGGCGACTAAAATTAGACAACAATACGGAACTTGGCGACCAAGCAAGTGAAATATGAAACTAACACGCGAAATGACTCATTCTGCTGACTCTTGGTCTCGAAAGGACGATCGTAGCCACTTCGTAGATCTAACGCGTACCTACAACGTTTGTTCAATGCTGCCCACAGTTGGAAAACGAACCTCATCTCAAAATCGTTGGGTGGAACTCGTTGAATACGACTTAATTACAGAGTTTCGTTTTCAAAATCAGGCTCCGGAAAACGAGCTTACGTTGATTGATGTAACGAAAAAAATGATAATAAAAAACTGACCTTTTTCTGTTGTTTCTCCCATGCAGGGTCCAGGAGTCCTTCACGCTCCCATTCCTCTTCCTGCTCCATATATCCGTCTCCGTAATGATCGATGTTGTTACCGATGTGGTGATTATTACTCATCATCTCGATAGATTGCCGGTTTCAATTATATTAATTTCTAAGACAAACACCGAACGTTTAAGTCACCGCAGAAATTTAATGATTCGTTACAACTACGAAAATACTTAGATTGCGATAGTGGAAACGCGATCAACCCGCATCATGAGATTTTCAACGTAGCAAAGTTTTCCCAACTTACCGAATAGTTCAAGTTTGCTTTTATGTGATTATTTTTATGCACAACTTCGAACTTCGTTTCACGACACACACACACTTGTATCGCACATCGCGAGAACTGATGAATCCGTCCGAAGAAGACTCGAGCGTTCAAGCAAAGAGTCCGAGCCGCAGATGGGAAGAAATAAATTCCTACTGTGGTCATAGAAAGTACGGAAGTAATTAGACTTTCGTTAGAAAATCGTGTTCTTCGTTTACAAAAAAACTTGTAGAGGCGCTTGTATCGCGCTGCAACGAAGTCGAAAGCTGAAATCGAAGAGAACCGGATTTCATTTCTCTGATTTCTACGGTTCTACCTTTTAAATGTCCTATTGTCCAGGGCTTGCGACCGAAATTTTTTTAATGGTTAACGGTTATCGGTCAAATGACCTCCCAAATTTTTTCAGTTATCGGTTATCTGTCAAAATGTGGGAAAATATAACGGTTATAACGGTTAACTGTTATAACCGATATAACCGCTATAACCGTTAAAAAATATATATTTTTAGGTTATAACGGTTAAAATGCGTGAACACAACACATATGCATCGAAAAATCACATAATTTAGAAGATAATTCAATATTATTACTACCTCAGTACCTCTAGATACTAGATAGGTAGTGGACAAACTCGACAATCTCCAGTCTCCAAATTCACAGATTGCAAATATTTTTTTCTTTGTTTTCTACTTTTCTTATTTCTAGTTTTCTTCTTGTTAATGTCTCATTACTCATTAGTCTTTAGGCTACTTCAAAAGTTGAAAGTTCAAACTTCAGAGTTTGAACACTTTGAAAGTTTGAACAGTTCCCTTCTAGACCTAGTTTTAGTCAGGCTCTGGTTTTAGTTTGCAAACTTTTCAAAAATATGATGTATGAAATGATGATGATTGATTAGGGAATAGCAGAATGAGTTAGTACAATCATTCTCTTCAAAATAAAATTAGAATTTATCACAGAAGATGGAAATTAAAAAAAACCTTAGTTTCAAGTAATTCTAGATTTTGTATATTTTTGAATTCAGAAAACAAAAATTTAATAGAAAAAATATTAAACATTATGACTAGAGCCCGGATTCCCTGGTTTTTGTCGCATAATTTCCTTAAAGGGCAAATTTCTGAAAATCAAATAGAAGTTCATTTCATGGTATTCTGAGCCCAGGAAAAAAGTTTTATTTCTCCGAAAAACTCCAAAAATGGGGATAAAATCCGAAATCTTCCAAAAATCTATAATTTGTAGAAAAAGTTATTTTTTATACAAAATTTTGTGATTTGAGACACAAAAATTTAAATAATTATGAATCGAAAAAATTTCTTTACTGCCTTATAGTTGTAACTTCACAATATCTTGTGCTCTAATTGAAGCGTGAACCAACCAGAAAATAAAATAAGACAAAATCTAACATGCTAGTGCAGCATAACGTGAAATTTTTATATGTAATTCTTTATGTTCAGATCAACTACCTATTGAGATTTTTTTTCTCTTTTTCGATGTAAAAATTTTGATACATATTTACCTACTGTAAAAATTTTTTTCCCAATTTTTTAATACCTAATTATTTTAATAAATCCGAGTAATGCCGAAAATTCTCATTCTAGTTCCGAATTTTGCTGTTTTTAACTCCGAAAAATCCGGGCTCTAATTATGACGTATATATATAGGCCTATTATTTAAAACTGATTTAAAATCAACTCCAAAATCTTTTGACTGTTCGATTTCGACTTCTACTGAAGCGATTCTCTGACTGGTTTTTCTTTTCATGAAAAGTATCCACCTCGACATTTTCATTGTTCAATATCAAGTTTTTATCTTCAATAGTCTTTGAGGAATCTCAAAACGCGATTTCCTCCCTGTACATTTCTTAGGTCCAAACTCCGAAGAATCAACTGGAAAAATTTTTTTCTTTTTTTTTTACCAATTTTTTTTCTGTCGCTTCAAATTTATTTTGGTCAAATAACAGTTATAACAGAAAAAATAACGGTTAACGGTCAATCGGTTAAGATCGCTTGTGAATTATAACGGTTAACGGTCAATCGGTCAAAATTGGTATTTTCATTTCGGTTATAACGGTTAACCAAAAAATAACTGTTATTATGCAAGCCCTGCTATTGTCATTTAGAGGAATTTCTGTAGACAATGAACGAAATATGGATAATGCAATGTGAAAAGAAAAGCCGACCACGTAATTTTGTAACATATCGGTACCTACCATCTTTACAAGTGAATCAAAAATTAATTAAAGTATACTTGCCTATAGTTTAGAGTGATTCTGTACGTTGAGAATTAATTGCAGCTAACAAAATATAAATAAGACGAACAATATTTCAGTTTGTTTGTGAAGATAATACCGATGATGCATCAAATTAGGAAACTTCAGCTCTTCCTTTTATACAAGAATAATATATCAATAATTAAAGCCAAATTTTTTTCATAATAAATTGTTTCATCACACGTAAAAAAATTGCTTAAAAAGTTATAGGACTCAATGGAATTAAAGTCTGATGCGAAGTTGTCCTCTAATAAATTATGTATACTTTTGTAATTTGAAGAAAAAAAGCTGTTTTCTGAAAGAGATTGTGTTCAAATTCTGTTAGATATTCGGAAAATTGTAATCGTCTTACTCAGGGTTTGCGAGATTTCAGCTTACCAAGCAGCATATAATAATGCAGTCTTCAAAATTTTTTGTGGTACAGTCTTTCCAGTAAATTTCGTTTCAATTCAAGTTTTACTTATTTCATGAATCATTTATTTTCATTCATTTATCTCTGTAAAAACGATTGACAAGATTCAAGTCGTTTTAATCATTTATGATGGTATGTACAACCGTTGTCAACTGGATTGCCGCAATAATGTGTATCAACTAAATCAGCTAGAATATTACTTCCTCCCAGAATAATTATAAGTTATTGATAAAGTCGTTTATATTCTCCTATTGTATGTTTTTATCGAAAATATGCCTTTATAGCTGTGAGATTCAAAGGCACTGAGTATATTCTACGAGAACGCAGATCTGACTTCTAGTATCTATACTGCACAATCGAAAACAAATTATTGCGTAACACTTGCGCGAAATGAGCTCCAAATTCGATTTTAAAACAGATGAAGTTTTTTTTTGGGAGAAAATATGATTCATACTTGATACTTACCGTTTAAAACTGAAAGAAATCGATTAAAAATGCTTGTAAGAATTTTTCGCTTCTTTCAAGAAATGGTTGTTGTCTCGGATTCTCTCATGTTGATTGAAAAAAAAAAGGGGGAGATGCGAGAAAATTGTCTTCACTCTGGACTTGGATCAGGCTACGAGTAAATGGTCGAAAACTAGCCAGAAGTGCGACTTTCCAACCGTGTTAATTGAACTCAAACTTTCACAAGGCTCTCCAGTCGTAAAATCTCGTGAATTATAATTCGAAGACTGAAAACAAGACAATTCGGAACGACCTGTTTTCGAAGTTCAAAGAAATGAAAAGTTGAAACGAGTAGCGATGCTATACAGACGAAAATGAAGAATCTCAAACGTCTATTTCAACTATAGCCAGAGAATCAGATACTTACGTCCTTGGAACCAGTAAATTACTTGAAAATGCTTCTTCCACGTTTCTGCCAACTCGACATAGGTAGTAAAGTTCTACGCCGGAATAAGATTAAATTAAGTTGAATTTTCCAACATTTTGTTACTTACTTCAGAATAAAAGAAATTCAAATATTAATCAATGATTTCATGAACATTCTCTTCAAAAGATTCAACGAAAAAACAACGTGCCGGTAACGTAATAAATACTGTTAACATTTATTAATTGCAAATCAGTCACATGATACACTAAACGATGATACGTACATTCGCTAAATATACTATACAAAAATGGTCTACTTAAACTATAGCACTGTAGGATTACAAATTACAATTAACGTGTCAACGCATAATATCCGCTAGGGTCAATTCTAAAAATATTCTTACAAAGAAAAAAAATAGTATATAATGCACACATTTCTCAATTCGGTAAACGTGTTAAAATGAAATCGAAATTGATATTCGCACAAATAATGTAACTATCAAAATATAAAATCCAAAATAGAAACAAGAATTCCTATCTAAAGTTAAGAACTACTTTGTATAGTTAAGCATCTGCAGATGTTGCTTAAAAGTCGACAGTGTAATTTGAAGTATAAGCTATTCTTTCACATGATTCAGGAACTGAAGAAAACAGTACAGATGATTCGGCATTAATAGGTTCGATTGAAACCTAACCTGTCGAATACGCTGGTTCTTGTTTCTACAGACGTTGGCAGTTCACCGACTTTGATGGCTTCTTCTCGAGACGGTATCAGCTTTTCGGACACTGTTCCAAAACTAACACGTTTCTTCATTGAAGACATTTTGTCGCGAGTAAAATAGCCGTCAGAATTTCTTCTTACTAGAGTTTCTCGTCTGAATTCAGAATCGGAGCGCTGAAAATAAGAAATGTTCTCATTATTCATACGAAATAGTACAACCACACGACGACTAAGAACGATATCCTACCAGTTTGAAATTTGATGAGTTCTTCGGTAAGCCCATTCTTTCTTTCAAACTCAATTTACGTGCGTTGCCATTAGTCGCTACAACAAAAATCCGGAACATGAGGATTTTCTCCAATACAAGAATATATTACTGTAGAACCAATGAGGACGTACCTAGTATTCCTTCCGAATAAGTCGATTTCACACATGATGGGACGCAGGAATTTGAATCAGAATTCTGGTTTTTCGGAATCTTTACTTGTCTAACGGTAATTTTTGGAGTTGCAACTAAAAGTTAATTTCAAAAAGTTAATTTTCGAAACACCTGAATTGAAAAAGAGGTAACACAATCAACATTATAAACACTCACTCTTGGTTACTTTCTGATTTTTCAATGAACTTTCTCGGAGCTCCGACTTCGTTGAATTTTTATCGTCGACTACGTCAGCAGATGTCGACGAAACGTCGCATTTCTGTCCCAATCTATGGAAAACAGAATTCTGCAACAGAACAAAATCACCGATAGAATTATCATTCCGATTCATGGTAAAATGATGTCTGTTTAGGAAAACTTACTTTTTCTGGCACCAATTTAGCAGAATCTTCACGCGATTTCTTACTAGATAAGTGAAGCTGATCTTCATCTTCGAACGGTGTAGTACTGGTAACTGAAGGTTGAGATATTTCTTCGCCTAATCGTTTGAATACAGTTCGTTTGCTCGATTCTTGACCATTCGTTCCTTTCATGACTTCTACAACGTACAATGACAGAAAAATTATATACAGAACACAATTACGTACCTTACACGATCGGAAGATGAAATTTACCTTTGGCTCGCGAGTAATTCTGATCTAAAGACGAAAATCGCTTGTATCGATCGAAAGGGTTTACGATGGGATCATTGATTATAACTTCAACGTTATCGTCATCGTCATCATCATCTGACATACGAAACAAATTCGAATCCAAATCGTGCATTTTCTCTGTTTTCTCAATTCGCAACGTCTTCAATTGAGTTTCTACGTTTTTTGGCAGTTTTTGATTGAACAAAATTGACTTTTTAGACGAATCGATCATCACGTAACCCAAATCTTCACATTCCTCGATATTATCATCATTCACTAGAACTTTTGATTTTTTCTGAGGAGGATCGACAGCAATTTTCTTAGCAGCTGTAATATCATTACAAACATTAAATAAGAAGTTTATCTCTACAAAAATATCATTGTAAATAAAGTTTGAGAATCGCTTATTTGCTGAACTCGAAATTGAATATTTACGAAACCTTGGAAAGTAGTTGAAGAATACTTACGAATTCCAGGTGTATCAGATTTACGTTTCACAGGAGGTTTCGGTACCGGCTTCGCAATTTCAGATGTTTTCGAGACAGTTGGTTCAGCTGAAATGTAAACATAATAGTTCAGAAGACGTTCATGAAAATTCAACTAACACATCTTCTACCCTCAAATACCTGGTATCTTTTTCAATACTTTCGGAGGAACTTCCTTTTCTTTCTTATTTTTTGGTTCCTGCAGAAGAGCAGTTTTACTTATTTTTTGAATCTGTAACGAGTAATTTTGATAAGATTAAAGATGGAAGCAGAGAGCTGGAAACTGAGAAGAAATAAAATTTTCACGTACGTCCTCGTAAACTTGTTTCGCGTGTCTCAGAATGGCAATTACATCACCCATGATGGTAATGCCCATTTCTTTGAGGTAATCTTTGTTGAGATCGACTAACATATCCGTTTGAATACGGTTGTTGGCAAATTTGAAAGCGTAAGTGCCTGCGTCTGAAGTGGGAACTCCAGCATCATTGAAGAACTTTTTCCACTTTTCTAGAATAGGATATGATATTTCCTTTTTAGATGTAACAATACATTACGCGGATGTAAAACAACGAACGTTTAACTTACCCAAATCCATGATTATTGAAGAATCTAAAGTAATCTATTAAAACTGAACACAACGAACTCAATCGATACTGATATCGCGGAATTGAATCAAGTACATAAGTATGGCCGCGTGGTCATCGACGAACACAAAAGTTTTTTCTCGAAATATTTCGGTTATAATGATTAATGAGTTGAAAATAATAACGATTTATTATCTCGTAACCACTACTAACTATTTTTATTCATAAATAACCGATACGTACACTTCATAAAAATAACATATGATTTTCCAACACAATCGTTGATTCCAAAAACATAATAGACATGAATGATTGAAACCACTGATGAAAACAGAAAAATACTCACACGAATGGTAGGGAGTTGCAGCGCTCCTGCTGGTATCTACACAAGCCTCACACCTCCACGCGTCAACGACTCAACGTGTGAGCTGCCGTAACACGGAGAATGGGTGCATCTGCATATCTATAATCCATGGAAAAGAGATCCTTCAACCCGGACAAAAATACCTTTTCTTGCTGATCGTAAATGTGCAGATACGTCCATTCTATTTCATACGGCAAAGGTGCGTAACGTGTGTCACGGTCGTGTGGGACGTGCGTCTCGCCCCGCTGATGATCAGCTGTTGATCGCAATCGCCAATCACACACACACGTAACACACATTCATACGTCACGAATCGTGATTCGTGATGAGTGATGTTCAAATGTAATAGATTTTGAATCTCGAATCATTCGGATCTATTCAGATTTTAACGTAAAAGTTTTCATTATTATTTTTTATTTTAATAATAAGTAGAAATAATCTTGAAATAGTACTCTGAGAATGAATTAACAAAAAGAAGAAAATACTCGGAAAACCAATGAAATCAAAAACAGAGAAAAAGATCTGTCTTTATTTTTATACTCATGGACTGCAGAATTTATCTTCTTGGTTCAACGTTTCTCTCCCATATTGACCTTAGTTCTTTCTCGTTCGCTTCTGTATATTGTGGAGCGATATTTTTCTTTGACTAAATCGTAATAAGTCATTTCTGCATCTGCGGTACCTATGTTCGGCATAAGAGGTTTTTTTTTTTGGAAAACACCTCAGTAATCATTTACAAACACATAATGAAGAAAGTTATCGTAAATGTTTGCCAAAAAAAAATAAATAAATAAATAAATAAGCTCTTCTCCATTTCTTCTATAAGAATTGGAAATGCTGTTCTCGGGCGACTATTTTCCTACAAAAAATGTAGCGCTGTAGAAATGCACAACACAATCACAATGTTCCAGATCGGAGTTCCACGTCCCATTTAACATCTGATTGCTAATTACAAGAAGACTTGCTAAACTTATTACAACTGACAACGCGGAATGCGCTTCTTTTAAATGTATTCATTTTGGTTTCACTAAAGAATCTAGGAGTAGGTAGAAAATGAGAATGCGTGATCGACGTAAGCTTCGAACAGTCTTATCATTAATTATATTTTTAAGCCTCGTTCTTCATAATACGTCTCGTGTAGAGGGAAGAAAACGAGAAAAACGATTTCTCCGTTTTCCACCAAAATCTAACGTTGTGGTGAGTTTTTTTTTTTTTTTTTCTTTTCATTTTTCTATGATAATTTTGTCTGAGAATTCTGAGGAACTTACTTAGGCACTCAAACAAACACGTAAGTACTTTTGTCAATGACCATTTTTTTTTTTTTTTTTTATTACAGCTGACAATGGCACTCCTGAAATTGTTACCAACTGAAAGCATTGCAAATACGTTGACCGAGTTCGACGCTCTATTTCCAGTTCCTTTACATCCTTTTCAAAATGATTTGCATCCGAGACGGAAACGTGATCTGGAGAGGAATGTCATACTTTCAAAACTGAGAGAAATGGGAGATCAGTGAGTACGAAAAAAATAAAATATGTAAAAGAAATTAGGATCGTTCAATAACTTGCAGGTAATTTGAACCCACTAGTCCCACACTTTTTTAAAGTGAAAAATTCGAGTTTTTCTATAATCTAATTCCAATAAAAATATGAAAAATTGGACTCTTCATAAATATGACAAGATACAGTATTCAATATCTTTTAGAACGTTGAACAATTTGTGGAGAATTATTTTTTAACACTGCCTGAGATTGAAAGCTATCGACCGGATCTCGACAAGCAGTTTGATAGGGAATTGTTCGATAATTACTTAGCTTGTTTGATTAAAAACAATTTTTTTGATGTGCCTTCATATTTTTTAAAGCTTTGGTTTCGACGGAAACTTATGTTTGAGGAAATTCCTCTGCAGAATGAGTGACTTGATGCCGTCGACAACAGAGCAAGAAGACAACGTACTCCGGGATATCATCGACATTATATTCGAGTAAGTCAATGCATTCTCCCCAATACGTTAAAATTATATTTATTGATGTATTTATGTAATGATATTTCAGACCAAGTACCTTAATACCAAAAGGGTGCGTCAATGAAACACAGAACCTCTGTCATCTTTATTAGGTAGGCCTATCAGTTTAGGCTATATGGGATAGAACTGCGTTTAACGGCTTTCCGAAGTTAGATAAGTAATTCATATTGAATCATAAACTACAGAATACCGTAATGAATATTATAGTAAATTTTTTATTATAATTTTTGTATTGGGAATGAAGTAACTATAATACAGACCTAACTATAAATTGATGATTCTTTTATTCCAAATTAATGAAGAAGAGGATAGCGATAATAAAGCCCAAACACACATGAAAAAAATAATAAAACTAGAAAACTACCAAATCTTAAGAAGATATACAGAAATGTTCACAAAAATCTTTTTAGCTTATTTCATAAATTGTTGTTTCGACAGAACTACGCTTCAAACTACCCATTCAGAGGATTAATCTTATTTATGGCGAACATAATAAGTAATTACAACAAAACTACGTGTGCTAAATTGTCCCGTGGGTGAAAAATGAGAAGAAATTCTTAAAAAAATAAGCTAACTTCTGCAAATTTGTGGACAAAAAAAAGGAGCACGAAGTGTTGCTCCTGAATAACGTTGCTCGCGAAATATAAAATAAATATCTATTTTTCTGATTCAGGGGGAGAGATTTTCATTAAATACATACTTACCTTTGACATACCACAGAAGGACGAGGAAGAAAAAACTCAAAGATTATAACAATAAAATACAAAAAAATAAAATAAATAATTTTTGAGCAATATTTTATTTTAAGGAAAAAAGAGAGAACAAAAAAACAAAAACAAAAACAAATTTAAATAATAAATAATAGATACCTATTAATGAAACAACAAAACAGAAGTACCAATAATACGTACTTGAAATATAAAACGAAAACAAATTGATAATCTTCTCAATGCGCCTTTCTAGGCTCTGTAAAATAATTATAATTAAAAAAAAGAACAGGAAGAGGAAAAAATAATAATACAGTTCTCACGCCATTATTTAGCGAATAAGAACACTTTGGTACCTAGTGGAACCCGGCTGACGATGGAGTTATCAAGCAAAAAGGAAGGAAGATTCTCTTAACGTTAAATATCAGTCTTCACAATAAAATCTCGAGGAATGTTTACAACCATTCAAAACGGGAGAAAAATTAAAAATATAATAAAAAGGAAGCTACAAAATATAAACTACTTCATATTATGCATTTCATCGTTCTTTATTTCACTCAGTTAGATGGATGTAATACGTTTTCAACGAATTGCCCGATAACATTTCCGCCTGGAAGATAATTGGCGACAATGACAACCTTTCCGGAGCGACCTTTTGCCATACCAAATCCCGCTTGTTTCGTTGCTTTCCAAATCATTTGAGTAAAATCGCCTGTAATTCGAAAAAATACTACATAATCTTGCTCACTTTACTTTTGAATAGAAATCAAGGTCATGATTGTGTCATAAAAAATTCATCAAAGTCTCGTTCTATTATTGACTCTTCTAATTTTGAATTCAAACAGCTGTAGGTTTCAAAATCTTTCTCCGTTCAGCTGTGATGACAAACAGCTACCTAATAACTTAATATTCAAAATTAAAAAAAAAAAATCATCTAAATCGTGTACCATTTTCAAATCAATTTCCTCTCTAAAAAAACATTTGTATGCAAAAATCGTTTAGGTCGATTTTTTTAAAAGACCAAAATCGAGTGAAACATTAATTTTTCAAACCATGTCAATAAGTACAGTATATTCAATTCAGAACAGGCTTGCTTCGAAACTCTCAATTAAGGACAGTTCGCGAACTATGACTTACCACATTTTAACAATTTGGGTTCAACCGAGTAATTATAATCCTTGCCTTCTTGATACCATAATATACAAGCGTCTTTTCCGGTTATAATATTGGATGACCACATACTAAATAAATTTTCTCCGTACGTGTTCTCCGGCCTATGCACTAATTTATCGTCTCGTGCTAATATCTTGGCCCAGTCTTGCGCTCGTCGACAGAGCTGAAACAACGTTTTATTAGTTTTATTAACACTAATTCTCCACGTACAAACTCGCAATAATAGATGAAAAATTGAGTACAGTAGGCGTACCTCTTTGCATAATGTTAAACTCGGAACTCTATGTTTTTTCCTATATTCATTGTGCAGTCTTAACATATCTTCGTGCAAATTCTCACTGGTATATTCGGCTAAGGTGGGTACCTGCATCGGTAGACTATCAGCATCTGGGAAACCCCTGTTCGAATAAACAATTTTGTAAAAATCATCTCAAGAATTATAACTGGATGACAAAGTAACGTGGGTTCGACTTACCCGATGGGCGGAACGTTTTCCTTAAATTGCCCTAAAAAGTTTCCGGGCGGATCGTAATTGGCTACGACGAATATTTGACCGTTTCGACTCCGGGCGATACCGACCCCGAGTTCTCGACTAGTTAACCACACTACCTGAGTAAAATGACCTGTAACAAAATTATTCATATACTTGAATCGTTCAGATGGAAGACATTATCGAGTTGAAGATTCGTACCAGACTTCAAAGTTGATGGCTCTTTTCCAAATGGATGGTATTCTCTCTCCGAATACCAACAATCTACTGGCTCTTGACCGTTCACAGTGTATCCGGGTAAAGAGGTCCAGCAGCAGAATAGATTTTCTCCGTAGGGACAGTTCTGGCGGTGCTCTAGACTACCTTTGGTTGCCATATGTTTAGCCCACTCTTCGCTGTACCTGCAAAGCTGTAAAATTAGATTTTCAATTAGTTGAGGGTAAGCAGGAGCGAGTCAGGACTTTTGTACTATATAACTCTCGAGTACCTAGAGCAACAAAATTTGGTCTCTTTTTAACAATGGAGAGGGGAGAGGAGAGATTTCTAAAACCATATGAGGACCATAGAGGGCGACTGAATCATCATCGATGTATTTTTTATACACTAGACGCGCGCTCTTTGTACAGATAGTATCTAGGTGTGTGAGAGCAGTCAAAGCGGAAATCTATGAGTTATTGGTAGATATGTAAACGTAAAAGTGTATAATCAGTAAACGTGTATAATTTTGGGCTCTAAACTTTGCAGGAGATTTCAATACCAGATCAGTTATTTATGAGAAACTAAACGGCATAAGTTACAATAAAAGAAGAGCCCAAGCCTTTGAAGAATTCTTAATGACAAGTAATCTAACAGTTAGAAATCCATACAATTTTAAAACATTTGAAAATAAAAACGGATCTAGCGTAATTGATCTGATAATCACCAATGAAAGGATTAAAAATCAGGTTCAAAACATTAAAATTAAAAATGAAAGTCTTTCGTACCATAAATCAATAAACTTTGAAATTACAGATATTTGCAATTTTGAACATGAAAAAAACAAAACATGGGCTGTTAATTATGAAAAGTTTGAAAGGATAATTGAAGTAACAGATTTTGACGAAATAGTGGAAAAAATTGAAAACAGTATGGACATAAAAGAGCTAGACAACCAATTAATAGAATTCTCTGAAATAATTAAGAGTAAGCGAAAAGAATGTCTAGTTGAGATAACAGAAAGGAAAAATGAGACATGGTGGAATGATAGATTAGAAACCCAGAAAAAACTAATTAAAAAGCTAACTAAACTTAAATACAAATATAAAAGAGGTAAAAAAAAACATGTACCTAGAGAGTCTAATAGAATTAATGAAAATTTTGAAATCACAGTATACGCAGGAAATAATCTATATTAATAAAAATACGACCTCCACCTTTCACTCCTTCCTGAACTGTCCGATACAATTTAGCTAAAAAAATAGCTAAAACCAAATATTACGTGTATTCTATTACTATATATTATAATAAACTATAGATATAAGCGTAAAATGAATTGCCTAGCAAAATAATACTAAAAACTGTGCCCTTTTCCTCACCGCGATTCATACCTAATTTACCCGATACAATTTAGCTAAAAAATAGCTAAAACCGAATATTATACGTGCATTCTATTACTGTATATTCAAACTATAGATATAAGAGTAAAATAAATTACCTAGCAAATTCGAAGAAAAAAAAAACGATTCAATTCTACATCGAGCATCGAATCTATCTATCTGCGTAAAATGAATTGCTTAGCAAAATAGAAGAAAACAACGATTCAGTCTCACATCGATTACCTCGCCTCTTCCAAACGACCGCACCTCAGACTATAGATGTCCAAAATCTCGATAAAAGGTAGCCAACTTTGTTGGATGTAAGGCAAGAGAAAATGAATTTGACGAAAATTTTCAATGACGTCACACAGTACACACATGTGTTCTATGAAGATCAGCATGAAAATGAATTACTCAATAGCAAATTGAAAGAACTCAATCGCCCTCTGCATCACATACTCAATTTACCCGATACAATTAAGCTAAAAAATAGCTAAAGCCTAATATTATAACGGTAACGATCTTCTCTTTGCACTTCATACCTCATTTTATCCGATACAATTTAACACTTCGCACATTGAAGGATAATTAATTTGCCAAAAGTTCTGATGACGTCACAATGTCCACATAAATACATAATGATAGTAAGTATCTAATGAAAGAGAGCCAATAGGCAAAACAGAAAATAGTAGTCATACCAAAATATGATGATCCTTATCAATATCAACTTTTTGAATCAAAAATCACTTCAATTGTAAGAAGTAAAATAAGAAAAGCAATTAAAATATTTGGAAAATGGAATTGAGTAACACAGGTAGTTCCGGGAGTTGGAAACTGTGTTGGAAATGGTTACACAGGACAGAGGATACGACTGAGATTACATTGTACGAAGTATGTTGATTTTGAAGAGTAGGACAGGAAAAAAGGTGATAGATAGTCTGACCATCTTCATAATAAGATTTATATGATGGTGGAGCATGAAAACCCAGGAGGAGGTGAGAGTGGATGAGTTGAGGGTGACCAATTCTAAGTCGAGCAAAGATAACCTCTTTATGGTGGGAACTTCTGTTTGATGAAGCCTGAGGATGGGTTCACTTTTAATGATTCCAAGTTTGTTGCGGGGTTATTTTTTCTAAGTGAGTGATAACAAGAAGCTAGGATTAAGAAATAATAACAGTTTTTATGATTGTCAGTAGTTACCAGGTGGGATTGGTAATTTTGGGTGAGAGGGTGAAGTCTTTAGATGCACAATCAGTTTCATCATGTTGAGGGTAACTGATGTGAACTGAAAATTGAATAAAAGATACGTTTTGTACATATGAGTGTAGAAAAGTATAAGCCTAAACCTAATGATAATCTCAACTATAGACACGTCATGTGAGAAATTGAGAAGAATATGTAGGCCTATTCAGGAAAAGTAGGTCTACAAGGACCTGGACAGAGTGAGGATTGTAATGAAGCTTTCAATCAGATTTCTATAATTAAACCAAAAGAAGTTCAATTGAAGGTTGTAATAAAAAACAATCACGTCTTTAATAAAGTTGAATAAGGAATTCCCATTGGTTTTGATATTGAGAATTGAATTCAAAATTGGAGAAGTTCCAAAAAGGTAGGAATTAGATTTGATAGAATTCAGAAAATTGAGCTAACTATAGCAGGAGGGACTCGGAAAAATTGAGACTTTCGAGCTCTATTCTGATAGATAAGGGGTAGGAAAAATTTTTAATATCAAAGGAGTCAGATTTGGAAACATTTTTAATATCGGGAATCGAGCTATATATGACGGGAGAAAAACTTGGAAAAAATTGAACCATCAGAGGAGTTGAAATTGAAAACGCATTTTGTACATCGATCTATACAATTATGACAAGTGGATAACTTGAAAAAATTTCATCTTTCAAGCTATATTTTTTATGGGAGGAACATGAAAGAATTTCAACTTCCAAGATACGTTGTGTATGACAGGAAAAGGACTTAGAAAAATATCAATTATCGTTCTAGGTAAATGGCGAGATGCCAAAATTTTCAAAAATCCCTCCCCCTATGGAACAGGTTTCCTATTAAACCTCGATTCAGGTTAAGTAGTTGACATCATAAAAAACTGGAGATGGTCTTAACATCATCAGGATTAAACAGAAGAATCCCTATAGAATAGTGAATTACAAAAATCAGGACTCGACGTCAAAAATAACTGTTAGTTGGAGGTGGGTGGACCCAAAGGAATATATTGAGGGTCTTGAGAAATTTTGTTCGGATTAAACTAAATGAAGGAAGGGATTTTCAAAGTCTCAACTTGATCAACTCGAGAATAGAAGGAGGAGTTATTTTATTTGCATGTAAAAAAGAGAGGTCACAGAACTAATCATGGCTGAAGATTGGAATGACCGAAGAAAAAATGATACTGTCAACATATAATACACACAAAATTTCGAAAAAAAATTTATACTTATAGAGAAAAAGTGAAAGAGAAAAAGGAAAATGAATGAACTAATCTTAGAATCGAAACGTTTTTCTTCCATTAATTTGTAGATTAGAGGAGGATGACACGTAGAATCAATTATCACCGTATGGATTATTAATTGGAGGAGATGGATGCAGAAAACTGAAAAAGAAGAACAGAAAGAGACGGAAAAATGGAAGAATGTGATACTGACGAAGAGAACAATTCGGAAGACTCAGGAAACGATAAAGAAATGAAAAAAAGGAAAAGGTTGTATGGAAGAACAAAACAAGTAAAGAATGAAAGAGTGTAAAATTGAACGAAATTAATAAAGCAGATTGAATTGAACTATGAGATGAAGAGGTACAAAGAAAATAGTGTATCTAAATAAGAAATTCCAAATAATATTAAAGCCCAGAGTTACTCCCTTTGTTTCATGTACCTCACCCAAATTCCTGAATAACAGCTGTTCATATGTTTTCTATAGAAATTTTCTTCACCAATAATTTATTGATAATTTCTTACTTCTGTTTTGCTAAGAGTGATGGGCAATATGAAAATATATTTGAAAATTTAGATGACACAAATATCAAAAAATGCATAAGATTAAATGAAAAGAATATATAATATCTTTGAATTCCGAAAAAGGAGAAATATCTAAAAATAAAAATACGTGGCAACGTGAAAGGCGCCGTCTTGCTATAGAGAATAAAAATAAGATATGGAAGAATCTTATAACCGAGAGCTCAGTTTGGGGAAAACCGTACAAAATTATAATGGAGAAATATAAGAAATTTGAATTCCCTCCCATCAAGCTTGGTAATAAAATTATCACTGAAGAAAAAGAAAAGTACAAAGAAATTTTTTTTAATATTTTCCCAAACATAAATGATCCCCTCAAAGAATATGAGAATGAACAAGGAAATAACATAGAAATTGACGAGCTCCTAATAAAAAACATAATAAAAAAACTAAACAATAGGAAGGCTAATGGCCATGATGATATCTCCAATAAAATGCTCAAAATAATTAACAAACAGTCCCCAGAAATCTTCAAAACAATTTTTCAGAAACTTTTAAGCATGAACTATTTCCCAGAAACGTGGAAACTAGGTAAAATAAAACTCTTGAATAAACCTAATAAGAATCCTGCTGAAATAAACTCATATAGACCACTAACCTTACTGCCCACCCTTGGAAAAGTTTATGAGAAAATAATAAAATATTACCTTAATCAAGAAATTGAAAAACTTAGCATTTTTCATGAACAACAATATGGATTTAGAGAAGGGCGATCAATTTAGAAAAATATTTAAACATGTAATTTTAGTTAGTTTTGATATTACAGGGGCTTTCAACTGGGTCAAATGGTCAAGATAACTAGAAACAATGGAGAAAAAGAAGATTAATAGTCAATTAATACAAATTATTCAGAACTACTTTTATTTTATTTTATTTTAATTAACGAGCTACTAGCAGCCTGCCTTCAGGGCTATGAGCTCGGCTAGATTGTGTGATTATATGCGTGAGAGGAAGTTGGCTTGTTGTAAAAAGTTGAATATGTTAGGGATGGAGGGAAAGAGATCTGAAAGTGCTTCTGTATGGTTGTGGGGGATGGACAAGGAATTACGGAGTTGGGTCAAGTTGGGGTAGCAGAAGATATGTTGAACGGATAGGGGGTGTTCAGATTCGCAGTGAGGGCATGAGAGAGGCATAAGATGAGAGATGAGATGGGTGTGAGTGAGTCTGGTGTGGCCGATTCTGAGACGGGTGATGACTATTTCTTCTCTGCGTTTGAAAACAGAAAAATATGTTTCTTTGACAAAGATAATGACCTAAAGTTAGAACATGCTTTATCCTCTGGAGTACCACAAGGCTCAGCCTTATCGCCAACATTGTTTAATATTGCAATGACTGAAGTACATGAAGCAGTAAAGGAAACTAAAAAATTCAAACTCTTGAGCTATACCGATGACCTGCTGATAATAGTGGGAATAAATAAAATGACTGAATCTCAATTAATAAACGATAAGATAGAAATGATAAAACTTAAACTGGAATACTTAGACCTAACACTCAATCCGAATAAAACACAGATGCTTTTCTTATCTCGGAGACATAAAAAATACGAATTTCAAAAAAGAATGGAAGGAAAAATAAAGTTGGGGCAGGAGAAAATAATATTCCATACAGAAATGAAATATCTAGGAATAATCATCGACCAAAACCTAAACTATAACAAACACGTAATACATTACCAACAAATTAAGAAAATATTATAATAAAATTCGGGCTTTATAAGGTAACACTTTTGGTATGGACACATATATTGTACAATGCACGTTTTCGCTCAATAATGAAATATGGCTCCCTTGCTTATTTTGAGAAGCTTAGGAATACTGAGATTAAGAAACTAAAATCACTCCAAAGGACAGTATTAATAGAATAATTTCAGCATACAGAACAGTATCTCATACAGCCTCACACGTTATAGCTGGAATAACCCCGATTGATTTACAATTAAGCCAAACTAACAAAATAAAAACATTGAAAATTAAATTCAAATAAAATAAAATAACGAAAAAAGAAATGATAAAACAATAAGATTAGATACAATTAAAAATTGGCAGGAACAATATGAAAAAGAAAAGACAGGTAGGAGAACGGCTAAATTGATTCCAGACATAGGGATAAGACTTGAAAACAAGAAATTGAAATCAAATTATTTTTTAACACAGTATTTGACGGGACATGGGAATTTTGCAACTTACTTCAAAAATTTCAATATTATAAATGATAGTCAATGCAGGGAATGCTTAAATTCTGATGATGATCCGGATCACACCTTTATGAAATGCAAAAATTTTGATGTATCAGGGGGGATGCTAAAATAACTACAGAGGAATTGGGACAGTGCCTGCAGAACGGGGAATGCCACCAAAAATTGGATGGATAAATAAGAAAGATATTAAAAACCAAAAAAAAAGAAATCAAATAGACTGAGAAGTCTTATCGCGTGCGTCATACGAATAACACGTCTCTTCTATCTGTGCTTTCTATACTGTGTTCTGTTCTAACGTGAATCATTGCTGAAAAACTCGATCATTTATTGTGCGAATTGAAATCAAGTTGTGAACTGGTATGGCTCCTTCGTCTTCGGAGGAGCTAGCCAAGCAAGTGGCCGAGCTAATAAGCAAAGTCAAATCCCTTGAAGAAGAAAATGCCAAACTACGTAGTCAAACAGGTATAAGAAAATACCTAAACGTCGTCAAGCCGACGAACAAACCTGATGAAAACATGGAAATTCAAGAGCAGACTTCAAACCAAAAGGAGAGAAAACCACCCCCTTTCTTTGTTAGCGGAGTTAAATCAAACTCAATGCTCAAATCCACAATTGAAAAACAAGAAATTGTCATCAGTGAAATGAAAGCCTTAGCAAATGGTGAAATTAAAATGCAGCCATCATCAGCAGACGACTACAGGAAGTTACGTAAGCTGTTCGATAACCCCACATGCTTGGACGAGAACGACAAGAAAGAACTTGGTCCAGTACGATATCACACTTATCAACTGCGGGATGATAAACCGTTTACTGTTTATATTCGTCACCTACATCACAGTACTGAGGTAAGCGATATCTTGAATGAGTTGAATAGCCTTGGCTTTGAAACAATCAATGCTACTAACATCCAGATAAAGAAGTGCGCGGGAGAAAAATCAACCTACGTGAAGCTACCGCTATTCAAGGTGGATTTTAAACCTAATAACGAGAACAAAAATATATTCTCGATAAATACGCTTCTGCATTACAAGGTCTCAGTCGAATGGCCAAAGAAGTCAACCAACGTAGCTCAATGCAAGCGATGCCAGGCTATCGGCCACACTCAAAACTTCTGTAGCAAAACCCCGCGATGCGTCAAATGTGGAGAAAACCATTTGTTCAAATACTGCAAAAAACCAAAAACCACCCCGGCCAAGTGCGCAAACTGCGAAGGTGAACACACCGCCAATTACCGAGGCTGTCCAGCTTTCAAATCAAAAACAACTCGAGTAGATAAAGTCTCAGCAGTTGAACGAGTCAGGCAACGGTCGGTGCCTGCAACTGATCATGCAGGCAAATTAACTTGCACCTATGCAGATGCAACCTCAGCTGCCTCGAAACCCGGCATGATAAGCGCTACCATTGAATCATCAACAAATAGCAAATTGGATGAAATACTGTCAACCTTAAATAACATTGTTGTTAAGCTGAATGACCCCGACAAAACACTCTCAAAGCTCGAAAAGAGAGTCACTTTTCTTGAAGCGGATTCAAAATCACCTAGCCCACGAGCAAGGAAAATGCCGAAAAATACCAAATGACTTCCAAATGTACAAAGCTCCTTTGCTGGAATGCCAATGGCATACTGCAGCGCAAAGAAGAACTAGAAGTTTTTCTACACACACAGTCCATCGATGTGGCACTTATAACTGAAACACATCTCGTCAACCAAAAACAACTTGGCAAGATCCACGGCTACTCTTCATACCCCTGCTGCCACCCTAGTGGAATTGCAAGAGGAGGTGCTCTAATCCTAATCAATAATCAAATTGAACACTACGACATGGGTATATATGTTACTGACTCTATACAGCTATCGATGATTACTGTTCGTCTATTTGGTGCTAAAGTCAACCTTGGCAGTGTCTACTGTTCCCCATCTTACCTCATCAAGGAGGATGACTTCATGAAAATGCTTAGAGCAATTGGTGATCGATGGATCATAGGAGGTGACCTAAATGCTAAAAATCCCAAATGGGGCTCGAGAACGCTCACTACAAGAGGAAGAGAGCTGGAAAAAGCGATCGAAACCACTGCATGCCATGTGGTTCCGCCAAACTCCCCCACATATTGGCCATCTGACATCAATAAACAACCCAATATCATGGAATATTTCATAGTCAAAAATATCTCGCCGAACTACCTACAAATTGCAGTTGAACCGGAATGTTCCTCGGACCATCTTCCATTTGTAATGCTGACTAGCAGTTCAATAGCCAATGTTGAAGTTATACCAAGTTTGACAAACAAGACGACTAACTGGGAGAAATATCGCGAGTACATTGACTCCAACAGCAAACTAGGCGAGAAGACCCACGCTCTCTCACAACTCGATAGGAAGCTGGAAAAATTCACCGAACTACTATCCTGCGCTGCTAAGGTAACGACACGGCAGACTAACAAAAGGAAAAAGGCACCCACGTATCCACTGTATATCTGTGAATATATCCGAGAGCGGCGAGCTATGAGACATCAATGGCAACGTACGCGATCAGCAAACGACAAAACCGAATTCAATCGCATCAGTAAAAAAGTCACCTCGGCGATCAAAGAATATAAAAATAGGTCTTTTTGTGAGTACCTATCTGCATTATCTCCCAAGGGGAAGAACGAACTTTCGTTGTGGAATGCTACAAAACGAGTCAAACGGCCGTTCACACCAAATCGCCCATTACTAAGCCAAGATGGCAAATCGCGAGTTACAGAAGAGGAGGAAAAGGCCAAACTATTTGCTAATCATCTAGAAGCCGCCTTCCAGCCAAACAATATTAGGTCTGAAGCTTGCTTGAATGAAAACTTTGGTGGTTCTGGGACTATCAAACACGCTTCCCCTCTAGAAGTAGCGAAACTGATAGACAAGTTAAACCCAAAGAAATCTCCGGGACCTGACGGCATGACGGTTGATATGCTAATGGAACTATCTAAAAAAGGCATACTACTGCTGACTGAAATAATAAACTCGGCGCTAAATCTGAGATACGTCCCTAAAGAATGGAAAAAAGCTAATGTAATTATGCTTCTCAAACCAGGCAAGAAGGATGATGTCGTGGACTCGTATCGGCCTATCTCCCTTCTTTCTGTCACGTCAAAAATATTCGAAAAAGTTATACTCGCTAGAATCAATCCGATTATAGCTGCGAAGAATTTACTTCCTGATGAGCAATTTGGTTTCAGAAGCAAGCATAGCACAGTGGAGCAAGTCCATCGGCTGGTAAAAACGATAAACACTGCACTTGAAAACAAAGAATTCTGCCCGACAGTTTTCCTGGACGTTTCAAAAGCATTTGACCGCGTATGGCATGCGGGCCTACTACATAAACTCTCTGAACAGTTTCCGACACCAATATGCGAACTTATTAAATCGTATCTTTCAGAAGGATACTTCCGAGTCAAAGTTGGTACCAAAACTTCACCGTACACACCAATCAAGGCTGGAGTGCCGCAGGGCAGTGTGCTAGGGCCCACCCTATACCTACTGTACACTGCCGACATCCCGACCGATGAAAAATCACTCACTGCCCTCTTCGCTGACGACACTGCAGTCGCTACCACGCACGAGAATTACGAAAAAGCTGTAGAAACACTTCAGTCGTCCTTGAATAAAATCTCAGTTTGGGCCAGGAGATGGAAAATTGCCATAAATGAGCTGAAATCTGAACGAGTGGATTTTACTCTACGGAGTTACAGGACATGCCCCTCCTTCCTGGACAGCAAACCTGTTCCCCAGGTTGCAGCAGCCAGATACCTCGGTCTACACTCGGATAGCAAGCTGAATTGGGCCGAGCACATTCGTCAGAAGCGCAATCAACTGAAATTAATGACCAGGAAGTATTACTGGTTACTAGGACCAAGATCGACACTCTCGCTCCAGAGCAAACGAACGATCTATACTAGCATCATCAAGCCAATATGGATGTACGGAATCCAACTATGGGGCTCTGCTAAACCCACCAACCGCAAAACTATTCAAGTACTCCAAAATAAAATTTTACGAATGATAACCAACGCCCCGTGGTATGTTACTAACAGTCAATTGCACGCTGATCTGAAGCTGAGAAACATCGACGAAGAATACGAGAAGATTACGATCAAGTACATAGCCAAGTTGCATAATCACTCGAATGTCAATGCTATTGCATTATTAGATGCTGACTACCACCGCCGATTAAATCGTACTTACCCGCTAGATTTTATTTAGCATGTAAAAATTAACTTAACTGTAAATATTATTCTCTCACACTCGCTTTCATAGATTAAGTAAATACCATGTAAAGGTAGTCCTTAATAATAAAGTAATTAAAAAAAAAAAAAAAAAAAAAAATAGACTGAGAGGAGAAGGAAAAAAAATAATAAAAAATAAATAAATAAATAAATAAAATAAAATAAAAGTAAAATAAAATAAAATTAATAAATAAGTAAGATAATAAAATGAGTAAAATGAAATAAAAACAGAAGTCATACTCTCTTTCAATAGGTAGAGTTAAGTGTATAGTTATACAGTGTATTTCGAACTCGTCATGAGAGGGGTGGGGAAAAACCATGGTAAAACCCACCCAACTCTCATGACTAAATGTAATGTTTAAATTTAAATAAATAAAAAAAAAAAAAAAAAACTTTGCATGTCTATTATACTTGCCTATTCCCACTATACTTCTATGTTTTAGCTTAATCGGATGTATAGAAAGTCGTGGAGAGGGTGGAAACCATCAAGAAATCATGTTTGTAGGACGTCTCACCCTCTCCATGACCTTCGACCCACCTGATTGACCTGAAACGTGGGAATATGGTGGGAATAAGTGAATATAGTAGCCATGCAAAATTTGAAGTCAACCGTTTCGTAAGGAGAGGATTTATAGGACTTGTATTTTTAAAAATTATACACGTTTACGCTAATAGATACAAAAACGTCTGAAACTGTACTCGTCAGACAATCTTAGCTACGACTTTTTAAAAAATTATGGAATATTTGATACTTTTCAAAACGCAAAAATAAGATTTAGAAAATTCCGGAAATGTGAAATGATTTTCCACAAGTCTCTCGAATACGGTCGAAAAAGAGGCTGTAGTGCGACACAAATTCAACAAGTATCTCATTCATCGATTTTTGCACAATAAAAACTTTGCTGTGACCTATTAATCCACTTTGAAAACTTGAAAAAATTCTTGTTAGCGAGAACAAAATCGATTTTTATAGTCTACCGCTGTCGTCCGAAAAAGTTTTTCTACGTTAAAAGTGGAAAAGAAATGTAATACGGCAAAGAAAATTCAGATTATAAATAATTATCAAGGTGAACTTGAAGAATTCCCTACCAAAATAATTAGCATACTCCGGAATACCTATATTTGAACCGAGTTCTGTAAAAGCCGGCCAAGCTCAAGCGACACGCCAACAGTTTGGAGGAAGATATCTCTCGTTCTCGTGCGATATACGGTACCTTATTCTATAGATCGTTAGCAGCTTTTGCAGAACTACAAGCAAGTTGAGATTTTCTCAACGTGGGTCATTGTAACAGCTGTACCGGACTCTATAAGAATTAAGTCCTCAAAAGGAGGGGAAAGGGGGTTTTAAGTTGAAGAGAAACACCGGACTGTTTAGGTGGCTAGTTTTGGGACACTACGCGTGTGATTTTGATATTGCGGTAGCAAATTATAGGGTCACTAGCATCGTTTAATAAGAAAACCGAGGACTTGATGAGAAAGATAAAGAATTTAGAATGTATTTTACGTAAAACAGATGTCTAATTGTGTAAAATTATCTCCTTCAAAAGTGCGATTCTAGCGCTGCCCGGTCCAATTTTTCAAATTCGTATTAGAATCTTTGACTATAGATATGCTTAGTATGGACTGCGCGAAGCCCGTGAAAAAGTGGTAGTGAGATCTCGCCCGTTTAAAAACACGTCGCCACGCCAACGTGACTGAGAGCTGCCATTTGATCAACGTTGCCGCCAAAGTGACTGAAAGAGATCTTGCTACCACTTTTCAACGAGCGTTAACACGCATTAGCGCAGTCCATACAAAGTAGGCTACTATAATTATAGTCAAAGATTAGAATGAATGAGAGATATTACGAGTTGGTTAACCATGTTTTATTCAATAAAGAAATCCTATAGATTTTCTGCTCTAGTAAGAGAGGAGCACATCTTAATTTTACCTCCTAGTTTTTAATTTTTGTTGAGATAAAATGAATTGTCATATAGAAAAAGATCTCGTGTTCAAACACCCAAATTTCAGAGTTTGAATTTCGACAACCAACTGTCTCTTCCTTACCATTCCAGAGTGTCGTCTGCTTGAATCGTGTCTCTCTTTCTCTCTCTCTCTCTTTCTAACTCTGAGTCATAATATGAATAAGGAATTATTAGATTACAATTTCCTTTGACAGAAAGAAATAAATAATCGTTTAATTTTTCTTCGAATCTTACGCCTCCGCCATACGAGCTAAATTAATCCACCACGCTGGTGCCTTCAAGTTCGTATTTTCTTCAAACATTCGATAAATAAGACAAACTAATTTTTAATAAACAATCGAAACTTTATAAAATGTTATGAAAATATTAGTTAGTTGAGGTAAGTATAAAAACTAGCAACATCGTCGTATTGTGACTTCATCTTCCATTTATAAAACCTAATGACTCAATTAAAATTTGCTCCGATGGTATCGCATACGTGATTGTCTCGACTTCACTTGACCTTGATTTATTTTCTCACAATACATTGAAATAATATTGACTTACAAGAAATAAAGTGCAGAATTTTGTCTCGAGTCACTGAACACCATTTAAAAATAAAACTGTATCTATGCAGAAAAAGAAAAGCATGCTGCCCTACTCGAAATTTTTAATGGATGGCCAATTTGAATGTATGCACATTCAAAACAAAATTATAAATAGTCGTAAACTTGAGGTGAAAAAAAGATAGTAGTCGTGTTTTACTATCGTAGAATCGGAAAAAATGATTTGAGAGGTTTTTTGACGTGCGGTTAAAATTTTAAGAAACTCTAGAAACAAAAATAAAGAAAGAAGCTCAAATTGACATTCATAATACGATAAAATTTACGGGACAAATTCAGTAAATTCTAGAAGTTTATCAAAAGATCTCAATATGCTTGTATAAATTTCGAGAAGGCACTCATAGGTAATTGTTCTATTATGACACCATCAGTTGAATCAGATTTATTTTGCTCTCTTTTCAATCTCACCTATGAGAAAAACTAAGCTTGACCTCAAAAAATTATGGATCCGTAAGGAATCAAGAAACTGCTAAGAACAGAGATTTTCTGGCAGAGCGAAATAAATAAAGATCATGTTTCATGTCTACTAGTAGATGACCTTATTTATATTTTAAGGCCATGCTGCGCCTGCTTATGAGAAGCTCACTCGCTCCGCTCGTTTGCCCCACATGGATATCAACATTAGTGGCGTCATTATCTCATGACGTCAAAACCATCCATGGTGGCTGCTTGTGATGTCATCATCAGTACCCGTGACGGCTGCCAGTGACGTCATCAACTTGGGTTCTCTCTCTTCCTTGCTCTCTTTTGACATGTTCCATGTCTTTTCTCTCGCCGGACCCCGATTTTGAAACTCGCGAGTACACCCCCCCCCCCCGTCAAGAGAAATCTCTACCCCGTGGGTGATTCAGAAATTCGCGAGTACACCCCGCGTAATAATAATAAATAATTAATTAATTAATAATTAAATAATTAAATAATCAAATGATCAAATAAATAAATAATATTGAATAATTAAATAATTAAATAAATAAATAATTAAATAATTAATATAATTAATAATTAGAAAATTTTCCAAGTCCCTCTTCCTATCATATATGGCTGGATAGTCGAAATTTTTCCAAGTCCCCTAGACTTGAATTGTCTCATACCATTCCAATACAACAGCGAGACAGGGGGCGAACTCGTAATAATTAATAGTAAATAAATAAATAAATAAATAAATAAATAGATAAATAAATAAATAAATAAATAATATTAAATAATTAAATAATTAAATAATTAATACAATTAACAATTTTTTTTTTTCACTCGGCTCGTAAGTCTCCCAAGACTCTCCATTATACTAGGCCCAATAATAATACCGGTCAAGTCTCTTTTACACTGAACCTCCGGGTCATGGCTAATGACGCCATACTTGCAGATTTCATAAATGGGGTACTATTCCTTAGTCTCCACCATACTAAGCTATGCAGTATAATAAACTATACTAAGGCTACCATTAGCCCTCATCGAACCAGACCAAATATGACCCTAATATACAGCAGTATAAAAGGGGAGGTGGATTAAACTCGCAAATTTTAGAATCAGGCTCGTGATGACGTCATATTTGGAACGGGCCTCTGGGTCACGGCTGATGAGTTTTTTATAGAGGGAGAGGAGGGGTAGAGTATACAGAATTATTAAGGGTAGTGAACTCGCGAATTTCGGAATTAGGGACTAGGTTTCAGGACTCGTGGACCTCGCGAATTTTCAGAATAATGTCTAGGGTTCCTTCCGGGGGGTGGGAGGGATCAACTCGCGGGGGTAGTGTGAACTTGCAAATTGTAGAATTAGAGGCGGGGATTCGGGAAACTTCACGAAGACACATCTTTAGGGGGGTAAACTGGCAGGATGGTATGAACTTGCAAATGCTAGAATTCGAGAAACGTCAGGAGAGACGTGAAACTTGTCTAAAATATGGGGGCTTATCCTTTGAGACAGGATATAACCATTAGAGTCTGGATCCTCAGATGAGCTAGACAGACATTTTACAATCTCATACTTGAGTAATGCTGCGCATTGAATGCATTTTTATAAATCATGAATCTGCAAGTGACTCTACACCTTCTATCCACTACCACTACATAGCATCAGTTGGAATGAAGGAAGAACTAAAATAGACACTTTCCTGGCTTATCTACAAATACTACTGAGCATCACCTCACTAAACTCAATCCGTTGGACGCAAGGAAAAATGTAAATTTCGTAAAGTAGCCGAGGGAGGAGAGATGGAGAGAGAGGATCGAAGCTAAGACTTAAACTGAGTCGCGATTTCGACCAAAAGTCAATCGACTCACAATCGACCGCTCCTTTTCACAAATCAGCTCATCGTCGACGTCGAAATTGAGTCCACTCCAGGTATTATGAATTGATGTTGACCCTAAATCGACGTGAAAGACTTGCAACTGACGTCGAAATTGCGTCAATTTAAGATTTCAAAATGGAGGTCAAAAATGGACCGATCTCTGGTATCAGATTTTAATAGCGAATAATACTCCAATGGGGTGGTTGCACCTCGTCTGCGGAGATCAACTTCGTTTTGAGGTCGAATTAAAGTCGACCAGAACACATTCTCAAAGATTATTAGCGATCCAACAGAGCAGTCGATTTCAATTGAATGGAAAAATTTCGAGAAGTCGAACCAAAATCGGTTCCAAATCGACGTCAATCTCAAGTCTCATTACTACTCCCTCACTCTCATCCAGGTATGATTTCTGGTCCTATTCATTCTTCAATAAGCTCCGGTTGGCTGAATAAGCTCCAATTCCTTGGTCTACTTCAGGTCGTCCTTCCTGAAGCGAAGAATCGTCAACAACGTGTAACAATAGAAGCCCTACATGTGGAAGTGTGAAATCGAGGTGTCTGAATGATGTGAAATTCTTGTTGCAAAATGCACAGTCACGAAAAACCAGACCTAACTAGGTTAGGTTAGATCCTCAGCCGTCTCAGTTTAGTCCATATCTGTAGGGAAGTCTTTATGAGGTGCGACCCTGTAGAAAGCACTCGAATCTACGTTTTGCTATAGACAAGCGACCTTGACCTAGAAGTCTGTACTGACCTAGCCAACTTGAAACAGTCTATCATGCCCGAATCATTGAACCAAGCCCTTTCTCTCAAGGCAAAATACAAGTCACTCGACGTCGGTTTGCACTCGATTTGAAGTTGACCAATATACGCACCTAAAAAACTGGAAGTCAGTTATTAATCGACGCGACAGAGCAGTCGATTTCAGGTCGATAAAGAAATTCAAAGAAGTCGACTCGAAAACAACTCCAGATCGAGGTCGATTTGAGGTCGATTCAAAGTCGACCAGCGTACAACCCCAGAGAAGAACAAGTGAACTTAAAATCGAACCAACAGAGCAGTTGATTTCGGGTCAATGGAAAAATTTGGTGAAGTCGACTCGAAGTCGACCTCAAATCGACGAGGCAAATAAGTCGAATAGAGTTGACATTTATCGACACAATTTTGAACAAGATCTTGAAAATAAGTAAATTTTCGGTTGATTTTCGGTTGGTTGTCAGTCGACGATGAAAATCGACTGTCGACAAGTCTATTGAGCGCTTGGGCGCGGACAGCGCCATGAGCAAACAGGCGCTCAGTCTAATGAGCACAGGGACAATTGGGCGAGGGGTTGCTATCAATTGGGCGCGTCCGATTGGGCGTATAATTTCATTCAATTAGCGCGGTCAAAACATTTTCTGCTCTCAGTAATTCAAAATTCCCTTTTGCTCCTTTAATTTTTTCCTCTTCTTTATACTTCTGTTGAAGCCTTCTTCATTTGCTCAACCCAAGATTCACTCTTCGAAGTCTGAATTAAAAACAAGGTAACTACTGGATCCAAAAATTAATCCTTCTGAGTATCGTATATCAATGACAAGAATGATTACATTAAAATAATCTGACCCTATCTTCCCTGTAACGTCGGTCCTTTCTAGATATGATTAACAGCTAACCTGAAAATCAAAGACGTCTGTGTTCAGGACAGTGGATAAGCCTATATCAAGTTTCTCGCCAGGACTGGAGGAAAATTGAGGGAATTACGACTTGAAAATTTTGAGGTGGTGAATTTATAGAAGGGAAATTCTGGTCTTCTTCATTCATTGTACTTCTAATCCCTTCTTAATACGTGATGATAGACATCAAATTTCGACATTGGCGCTTAAATGTATGCTGCATCAAATTGAGTGTGACACCTAATCGTTTGCGCCAAATTGAAAATCAGAACAATCTTTCCTCAAATTGAAAAATTAGCTTTGGAAGAACAGAAGCGGGTGAAGTATTACATAAAATTCAGTTCAGGACTTCACCCTCCTCGAAAATTTTCTGGCTTGGACACCTCTTTTGGTCTTCTTCTTCATTTCATCTATGATGTGAACAGCTTACCCACGATAAGTAAAAGCCTGAACGTAAGTTTCAAAGCATGAGTAATTGCGGACCACGATGAAAGAAATTCAGGGGTATTTTGGGCACTTCATTAGGGATGTTGCATCAAGAGACTAGCCACAAGCCTCACACTTTCGAAACAGCAAGTAATGATATATAGTAAAAGTCTATGCTTACCTTTTTACTGAGAATTAAAGGTGGAACTTTATGTTTCAATCTATATTCATTATGGGTTTGAAAGCACTGGTCAATGAACTGAGATGCTTCAATCTCGCTTTTTTTTTGAGTGCGTACTCTATTGATCGATCTCCTTTCGTTGATCTGCACATAAGACGAAAAATAAATGAGCATTGAAACGTTTCTGTAAGCGCTTGCGGCGAGAATTAAGAATCGTCGTGATGTCAGTTTAATAGCTCATAACCCCGTGGCATTATGGAAGACAGTATGGTGTAGCCTACTATGATGCTTTGTTCCTCCTTTATTTCAGTCTAAATTATTTCGAAATGATTCGCTTTTACTTCTTGCGCGCGGCTTGAAATTCACGACTTGGCGAATTTTGATTATTATACACATAGGCTGCAGGGCTATAGCGTAATTTTCTTGAGTGGACAATTTCACTTTTTTTTCCTCAGCGGAGAATATAAGTTCGTATAGATGCGAATACATCTATCGTCAACAACGTGTAACAATAGAAGCCGTACGTGTGGAAGCGTAAAATCGAGGTGTCTGAATGATGTGCGATTCGTGTTACGAAATGCACAGTCACGAAAAACGAGACCTAACTAGGCCTGGGTAACTTTTTTTTTTCTCTCCTCTTTCATTATTACATATAGGCCTACTGTATAAAGAGAGTACCTGTTTCAAGGAAGACATCAATTCGGGAGACGAGCTCGCTGATCTGGATAGAGTGATGAATTCTTGAGAATCGTCTGTAAAATAAAAGAAGATGAAATAGAAAAAACAAATACACACAATATATACCTAGACCTATTTCCGGACCATCCTGAATGATGGGCAGACTACTGTATAAGATAAGAATAGGTACCGGTCTACCGGCGCTGAAATACGTACTCAGTTGTTGCGAGTTTTTTCTCGAAGATGTGGTAACCTTCCGTTCAGTTCTATTTCCCGGTCGAAATGTTTGTACTGTTTCTTTGGTTAGCGTTTCCACCTGAGGTTGTTGCTGTGAAACAAAAAAAAAAAAAAAAAAAAAAGTTAGCATAAATATTGATAGTACTCGTGAATAGTTTGTTGCTAAGTAAAACATATTCTCTGGATTCTCAATTTGATCATGAGTGTTTGATTTGGAGCATTTCTTGAGGATGGTGAAGTAGATTAAAATCTCCTACAGAAGATAACAGCTGTCACCGGTAAAAGAGGAATAAACCTCAGCCAATCGTTAAAAATTCGTCGATCTACTAGCTGTATCTGATTCATTCGACAATTGGCTCAGAGAACTATGGACAATTGCGGAGGTCCTTTGAAATAACTAATAAACTTTTCTTATCGATAAGCTGAAAAAAGTCAGCTTTCATTGACGAGGTTTACGACAATGTTTGGCAAAAGGTCAATTCATTTGACCGAAGTTCCGATAATTAGGCAATTCGAAGGCGAAGGGAAAAAACAAGATTTTGGCAGGAGAGGAGAAACGGGTCCATTGGGAGAAGGGTGGTCAAGAATTTTTTTATATTCTAAAATCGGTAGCAAATTTTCAGTTCTTTGGTAAATCCGGGTCTTCAAAATATTCGAAATCACTGTACTCCCCTTTCCTTCCTCCTCTTGTCAGGCTGGAGTTGCATCTCAGATTCTTATATGATCTACCCAGTCAACGGGATCGACCTTATTCTCAAAAACAATTAGCTGCCATTGCAGGACTGCAATGGTTGTCCCGAGTCCCTTAGAGCCTGAATTTTTTCCAAGTCTTGAAAATCATGACGATTACGTGACAACTTCAACGCGCTGCAATTTCAAGAAAGCCGTCGTCTTTCCAAGTCCTTCTCCTATCATATATAGCTCGAGAGTCGACATTTTTTCCAAGTCCCCCTCTTATCATATATAGTTCGAGAGTCGAAATTTTTCTAAGTCCCCCTCCTGTCATATATGGCTCGAGAGTCGACATTTTTCCAAGTCCCCCCCTCCCCCTATCATATATGGCTCGAGAGTCGGAATTTTTTTCAAGTCCCCCTCCTATCATATAGGGCCAAATGGGGCAAAAAGTAAAGAAGGAGTAAAAAGTGACCGGCCTATATCTTTTGTTCCATGCATTGTATCTGGCTCAAATTTTATTATGTAAGAGTGACAGTTTACCACTACTTTGATGTCAAATTTGAACCATAAAGAATGTATGGAACAAAAGAAAACAAAAGATATAGGCCGTTCATTTTTTACCCCTTGTTTACTATTTGCCCCATTTGACCCTACGGCTCGAGAGTCGAAATTTTTTCTGAGTCCCCCTCCTATCATATATAGTTCGAGAGTCGAAATTTTTCTTAGTCCCCCTCATATCATATATAGCTCCAGAGTCGATATTTTTCTAAATCCCCCCCTATCATATATGGCTCGAGAGTAAACATTTTTTACAAGTCCCCTTCCTATCATATATGGCTCGAGAGTTGAAATTTTTTCCAAGTCCCCCTCCTATCATATATAGTTCCAGAGTCGAAATTTTCCTAAGTCCCCCTCCTATCATATATAGTTCGAGAGTCGAAATTTTTCTTAGTCCCCCTCATATCATATATAGCTCCAGAGTCGATATTTTTCTAAATCCCCCCCTATCATATATGGCTCGAGAGTAAACATTTTTTACAAGTCCCCTTCCTATCATATATGGCTCGAGAGTTGAAATTTTTTCCAAGTCCCCCTCCTATCATATATAGTTCCAGAGTCGAAATTTTCCTAAGTCCCCCTCCTATCATATACGCCTCGAGAGTCGAAATTTTTCTTAGTCCCCCTCATATCATATATAGCTCCAGAGTCGATATTTTTCTAAATCCCCCCCTATCATATATGGCTCGAGAGTAAACATTTTTTACAAGTCCCCTTCCTATCATATATGGCTCGAGAGTCGACATTTTTTACGTCCCCTTCCTATCATATATGGCTCGAGAGTCGACATTTTTTCCAAGTCCCCCTCTTATCATATATAGTTCGAGAGTCGAAATTTTTCTAAGTCCCCCTCCTGTCATATATGGCTCGAGAGTCGACATTTTTCCAAGTCCCCCCCTCCCCCTATCATATATGGCTCGAGAGTCGGAATTTTTTTCAAGTCCCCCTCCTATCATATAGGGCCAAATGGGGCAAAAAGTAAAGAAGGAGTAAAAAGTGACCGGCCTATATCTTTTGTTCCATGCATTGTATCTGGCTCAAATTTTATTATGTAAGAGTGACAGTTTACCACTACTTTGATGTCAAATTTGAACCATAAAGAATGTATGGAACAAAAGAAAACAAAAGATATAGGCCGTTCATTTTTTACCCCTTGTTTACTATTTGCCCCATTTGACCCTACGGCTCGAGAGTCGAAATTTTTTCTGAGTCCCCCTCCTATCATATATAGTTCGAGAGTCGAAATTTTTCTTAGTCCCCCTCATATCATATATAGCTCCAGAGTCGATATTTTTCTAAATCCCCCCCTATCATATATGGCTCGAGAGTAAACATTTTTTACAAGTCCCCTTCCTATCATATATGGCTCGAGAGTTGAAATTTTTTCCAAGTCCCCCTCCTATCATATATAGTTCCAGAGTCGAAATTTTCCTAAGTCCCCCTCCTATCATATATAGTTCGAGAGTCGAAATTTTTCTTAGTCCCCCTCATATCATATATAGCTCCAGAGTCGATATTTTTCTAAATCCCCCCCTATCATATATGGCTCGAGAGTAAACATTTTTTACAAGTCCCCTTCCTATCATATATGGCTCGAGAGTTGAAATTTTTTCCAAGTCCCCCTCCTATCATATATAGTTCCAGAGTCGAAATTTTCCTAAGTCCCCCTCCTATCATATACGCCTCGAGAGTCGAAATTTTTTCTTAGTTCCCCTCCTATTATATATAGCTCGAGAGTCGACATTTTTCTAAATCCCCCCCCCCTCCTTATCATATATGACTCGAGAGCCAAATTTTTTCGAAGTCCCCTTCCTATCATATATGGCTCGAGAGTCGACATTTTTTACGTCCCCTTCCTATCATATATGGCTCGAGAGTCGAAACTTTTTCCAAGTCCCCCTCCTATCATATATAGTTCCAGAGTCGAAATTTTTCTAAGTCCCCCTCCTATCATATACGCCTCGAGAGTCGAAATTTTTTTTTAGTCCCCCTCCTATTATATATAGCTCGAGAGTCGACATTTTTCCAAATCCCCCCCTATCAGATATGGCTCGAGAGTCAAATTTTTTCCAAGTCCACTTCCTATCATATATGGCTCGAGAGTCAACATTTTTTACAAGTCCACCTCCTATCATATATAGTTCCAGAGTCGAAATTTTTTCTTAGTCCCCCTCCTCTTATATATAGCTCGAGAGTCGACATTTTTCTAAATCCCCCCCCCCCATCATATATGACTCGAGAGCCAAATTTTTTCGAAGTCCCCTTCCTATCATATATGGCTCGAGAGTCGACATTTTTTACGTCCCCCTCCTATCATATACGCCTCGAGAGTCGAAATTTTTTTTTAGTCCCCCTCCTATTATATATAGCTCGAGGGTCGACATTTTTCTAAATCCCCCCCCCCTATCATACATGACTCGAGAGCCAAATTTTTTCGACGTCCCCTTCCTATCATATATGGCTCGAGAGTCGACATTTTTCTAAGTCCCCCCCCCCCTTATCATATTGTATTAAAATTTTCGAAATTCAGTTCAATACTGTAAATTAATTAATTTTCAATCCCTATTTTGGGAACCCTGACGATTTAGTGAATTTTTGGCACATTTTGGTCCATAACTCAGCTCAGAAAAATCGTAGAAACTTCGAGTCCGGCTCAAATTAAAGATAAAATTAAGATACAAAATTCGTGCATTTGAACTATACGCCTAACGTTTTGCGTTCTTGCGCTACGACAGATTTAGCGCAAACTCCCATTTAACTGGTAACATCTTTCTGCCCCACCCTGTATAGCTCGGAGGTAGGAATTTTTCCAAGTCCCCCTCCCCTCTCCGTGACGTCATCAATCTCGTGACGTTATCAACCTCGCTCGGGCTCGCGGATGAAAAATTCCTGGAAGTACCCGCAACAAAAGAGATAGCGAGTTCCCCGCTAAAAAAAAATTCAGATGCCATCGCAAGTTTTGCAATGGCATCGAGAGACCCGCAAGTTCTGTACGCCGGGCCAGATATGCAAAGCTTCAAATACCATAAGACCTCCTTCTATCATATGCTACGGGTCGCGAGTCGAAATTTTTCCAAGTGCCCCACTTATCATATATAGCTCGAGAGTCAACATTTTTTCAAATCCCCCTCCTATCATATTATGTGTAGGTAGCTCGAGAGTGTAAAATTTTTCAAGTCCCCCTCCTATTGTATATAGCTTGGATGTCGAAATTTTTTTAAGTCCCCCTCCTATTAACAGGGAACCTGTTCTATGGTTTCTTTATTTGAAAAATTTGCCGTCTGCCGTCCGACGTCCCATGTGCAACATCTGACGTCCGGCCAAAATGGACTTAAAAAAATTTGGCTTCTATGATAGGAGGGGGATGATAAGAGGTGGACGTACATGTATTTATTTATTTTATTTTTTATTTATTTAATTGATTGATTAATTAATTTTTATTATCTACTTATTATTATTATTATTTATTTATATTATTATTTACTTAGTTTCTTTCTTTCTTTCTTTCTTTCTTTCTAATAGGAAGGCAAGTCCCCCATCATTTTGTATATCTTGGAGATAAAAATTTTAACTTGGACAAATTATTCCACAAGTGCCAGGATTGCTGTTTTTAGGGTATTGCGGCTTCCCGGCAAGTCCTAGGAAGGTGAGACAGAAACTTTGTCTTTTGCGCAGTTTTTCATAGGCGGTTCTCACATAGGTGAGGATGCGGTCTAGTGCGATACCCAGGTACCTTAGGTTTTTGCAGAAGTCGAAATTAAGGAGCATTTCTGCCAATTATGTGCTGAGTACGCTGGTCAACCTAAATTCAATCTCAAACCGATGTCGCATCGTCGTCGATATTCGAGATATGGAGGGGGAAAAATACATGTATTTTCTTCAAAATAAAGCGATTTTTCCAGTGCACTAGAAATCGATTAAATTTTGACGTCAACAAAAATTTGTTGTCGATTTTGAGTCGACTTCCATCTATTTTGGGTAGATTTGTAGTCGATATTGGGCGGAACTCATTCGACGATTGATTTTCAGTTTACATGGTTGTTATATTTTCTCACTGAGGATGGAAAGAATTTAGAAAATTTCGCCTTTCGAATAACGTGAAATTAAGTTCATTTTTCGTGTTGCTTGTACTTATTTCTGCCTCTAGAACCAAATACGGCTTTGAGAAAAAATGACAATCTAAGGATATTCACTATCTACCTGAGAGAAGTATTACATGTTAGACCATGCTGATGAACAAAGATTCGGAAGCAATCGACGCACTAAATTCTCACAAAATTCAAGTAAATCTCAAGGGTCATTTATTCGGGAGAAAACACCGCTAATTCCATTTATCAGTTTTCATCGCGAATTTTCAAGTAACGTTAGACGATAAATGACAGATAGACGTGGAAAAACGATTGTCAATTTGTAACATGTTGACGTTTGGTTACATCAGAAAAATATTACTGACAGTCAAAAGTACTACTCTGTCCACTTTTGCTTCGCAGTATTCGCGCACAGTATACTCTTATAAATACTTCGTCTGTGCCACTCAAGAGCCAGATATGCGCGTGATAACAAAATCATAGTGCACCTATAGTACACATATACGCAGTATAGTTTAAATATGAAAAGTGAACGACAACGATTTCACGTTATTTTCTGTATCATTATCCACGCTATGGAGCGTACTCTACGTGCATATATGCTCCAGAGTCAAAAATTTAAAAGATAAATCTCTAGTGCATTTGCACGTGTCTCTTGATGGCTATAATTATAAAAATGAATATCGGTCGTTGATTCCCGATGTGAAATTTGCATACAACTTGGGCACGCGTTTACATATCTATTCGAGTAATAATATTTTTCCGGTCATCCTCGAAAAATTTAACCTTATCTATGTAGGTATATAGGCATATTTCAATATTCAATTAGCGACTAGTGTTTTGCGAAAAACAAACAACGTTCATAGATAAAGATCACAGGTACCGAATGACCTCCTCGAAGTGACTGTACGGTATATCGAAACTAGATGTACATAAGTTCGAAAAGTATGATTCCGGAGCTCTAGCTCGATAGAAGTGATGGTATAGTGTTATTAACGTATGCAGATATTCAGGCCTTGTTTACCATGCGGAAAATTGATGTAGCTAATTACCAATTATACATAATATCAAACTTTGCGATGGTATATGATTTTGCGAGGCTGTACATTTTTACTGACGAGAAAGGCAGCAGGTGTTTGATGAGATAAACCTCGTTCGAAAGTTGAATGAAGACACTTGTATAGGGCTGGTGAGTACATTGTGAAAACCTAGCGATAAAAATGATTTGGTCGTTTCCACTGATTGTTGACAAGATTCAAGTTCATGAGAAAACTTTCGCATATAGCTCATAACTCAGAGCTCTAAACGTCTTACAAAATACCTATCTCGTCCTTCCACCATTGTAGCAGCCTCGACTCCCCCTCACAGTCACCCACATTTTCGCATGCCCATCTTTAGCTTTCTCTCCGTCACACCTACTAAATTTCACCATCCATCGAAACAACTCTCGCCGATGACCTCCCATCCATCTAATACATCATCTCATACCTAAAAGCAGTAAATTATACCCAACACATCTCAAGTCGATTTATCATCAAGCTCAGAACTCGAGTGCAGTTAAAAGCTTGTAAAATGATTGTTGAAGTCGTACGTCAGAGTGAAATAAGTAAGTTGGGAGTAGTATTCTTCGCCCCCTGCAATAGATCAGCAATAAGTATAGGAATCCTCTTTTTGATGGTCTCGACGAGCAGTACAGGAGCCAAGGGCTTGATTACATGTCAATATATTTTGCCATGAGAGAAAGAGCTTGGTTCCACATTTCGGGCATGATAGGCTGCTTCAAACTTTTAGCGGGGACCCCCCCTATCCCTTTCGTTGGGGGTACTTCCAGGAAATTTTCGTCCGCGAGCGCGAGCGAGGTTGATGACGTCACGTCACGGAGCGAGGAGGAGGAAATTCCTACCTCCGAGCTATATAATTATGATAGAAGGGGGACTTGGAAAGACGACGGCTTCCTTGAAATTGCAGCACGTTCAAGTTGTCACGTCATGATTTTCAGGACTTGGAAAAACTTCAGGCTGTAGGGGACTCGGGACAGCGGGAACCTGCTGTCCCAATTTTTTCTAGTTGGCTACTCCAGGAGGGACTTTCTACTCACCTTCCAATCATTAAGGGTGTGTTGTGAAAATACGCTCGTAAAACATGGTACCGAAAATCACATTTCACTGCTCGAATTTCTAATGGATCCTTCTGAATAACTGAAATGTTTTCCAGAAAGGTCAAACCAGGAGCACTATCGAAGCAGAATTTTAAAACTTTCAACAGGGAACCTGTTCTATGGGGGGCTTTTTCAGAAATTTGCCGTGTGCCGTGCGCCGTCCGGCAAAAAACTTGGAAGAATTTCGACTCTCGAGTCATATATGATAGGAAGGGGACTTGGAAAAAATTTTGACTCTCGAGCCATATATTATAGGGGGGGGGGACTTGGAAAAATTTCGACTCTCGAGCCATATATGATAGGAAGAGGACTTCGAAAAAATTTTTTCTCTCGAGCTATATATGATAGGAGGGGGACTCAGAAAAAATTTCGACTCTCGAGCCGTAGGTACAAAATGATAGGGGACTTGCCTTCTTATTATATAGAGAAAGAAAAGAGAGAAAGAAAGAAAGAAACTAAGTAAATAATAATATATAATATAAATAAATAAATTAATAATAATAATAATAATAATAATAATAATAATAATAATAATAATAATAATAATAATAATAATAATAATAATAATAATAATAATAATAATAATAATAATAATAATAATAATAAGTAGATAATAAAAATTAATTAATTAATCAATTAAATAAATAAATATATAAAATAAATAAATACATGTACGTCCACCTCTTATCATCCCCCTCCTATCATGGAACCCAAATTTTTTCAAGTCCATTTTGGCCGGACGTCAGATGTTGGACATAGGACGTCGAACGGCAGACGGCAAATTTTTCAAATAAAGAAACCATAGAACAGGTTCCCTGTTAATAGGAGGGGGACTTAGAAAAATTTCTACACTTCCAAGCTATATACAATAGGAGGGGGACTTGGAAAATTTTACACTCTCGAGCTATCTACACATAATATGATAGGAGGGGGATTTAAAAACATGTTGACTCCCGAGCTATATATGATAAGCGGGGCACTTCGAAATGTCGACTCGCGACCCGTAGCATATGATAGAAGGGGGTCTTATGGTATTTGAAGCTTTGCATATCTGGCCCGGCGTACGGAACTTGCGGGTCCCTCGATGCCATTGCAAAATTTGCGATGGCATCTGAATTTTCTTAGCGGGGAGCTCGCTATCTCTTTTGTTGGGGGTACTTCCAGAAATTTTTCGTCCACGAGCGCGAGCGAGGTTGATAACGTCACGAGGTTGATGACGTCACGGAGAGGGGAGGGGGACTTGGAAAAATTCCTACCTCCGAGCTATACAGGGTAGGGCAGAAAGATGTTACCAGTTAAATGGGAGTTTGCGCTAAATCTGTCGTAGCGCAAGATCGCAAAACGTTAGGCGTATAGTATAAATGCACGAATTTTGTATCTTAATTTTATCTTTAATTTGAGCCGGACCCGAAGAAGTTTCTACGACTTTTCTGAGCTGAGTTATGGACCAAAATGTGCCGAAAATTCACTAAATCGTAAGGGTTCCCAAAATAGGGCTTGAAAATCAATTAATTTGCAGTATTGTACTGAATTTCGAAAATTTTAACAATCAAATTATTGTTTCTTAAGTGAATTTGGACGGGGAAACGAAAAAAATAGTAACAAAACCTTGAGAAGCACCAAAATGGGTTAATGGGACCAAAAAGGGTCAAAATTTCCCCAAGGTGGAAAATCGTTCAAACTTTTGAATTGTAAATTGATTTTTCAGTGGAATTTCGCACTGAGTGCGAAAAAAATGTTTAAAAAATTCTTCGAAGCACCGAAACGGGTTAATGGGCCTAAAAAGGGTCAAAATTTCGCCAAATTGGAAAACTGTTCAAACTTTCAAGTTTTCATTTGATTTTCAAGTGGAATTTTGCGCTGAGTTCGAAAAAAATGCTCACAGAGTTCTTCGAAGCACCAAAGAGGGGTTGATGGGCCCAAAAAGTGCCAAAATTTTCCCAAATTGGAAAATCGTTCAAACTTTCAAATTTTAATTCGATTTTCAGGTGGAATTTCGCGCTGAATCCAAAGAAAAATGCCGGAATAATACTTCGGAGCACCACAATGGGTTGATGGGCTCGAAGAGAATCAAAATTCCTCTAAGATGAATTATTGCTTAATCTTCAAATGTTGTTTTCAATTATGGAGTAAATTCTTCCGCCAAGTCCAAAAAAAATACTGAAATGGCCCGGCCTAGATGATCTCCAAAATGAAGAATCAAAAATTCTCATTCTGCAGTAAAATTGTTGATTCAGGGAATGGAAGGAATATCGACAAGTTCATCTTCCGTTGAGTGCTTGCGGAGTGAGAGATCGACTAGTGTCGGGTGACAGATCTGAGAGTGGAAATTGCGGAAATTCTCCTTATTTGGGGATCGGCAGGAGACGACAACTTCGTCTTCTGTTGAAGGTTCGCGGTGAGAGATCGACTAGGACTCTACGTATGATCAAAGCGGGAAAAAGTGCGAAAACTCGCGTCGTTTTCGGCAAAGAACGCAAAGTTGGTCTTCTGTTGCACGAGAGATCAACTGACGCCCTACCAATGAGCGAAACGGGGCAAACTGCAAAAACTCCTTGATTCGGGCAATGGGGGGTATGATACCGCGAATTCGGTCTTGCTCGTGATGAGCAATCAGCTACAGCTCACCGCGAGCTCATGACGAAAGACCAGCCTCACAGTATCGTTCCTTCCTTCGCGGGAATCTACGAGAATTTTCTCGCATCCGCCTGTCTCTATCAAACACGGGGCCTCCATCGTTCTCTCACCGCGAGCTCATGACGAAAGACGAGCTTCACAGTATCGTTCCTTCCTCGCGCGAAAGTATGAGAATTTTCTCGGATCCGGTGCCTTATCGAACGTAGGGCCTTGATCGTTCTCTCACGGCAAGCTTAACGAACAACGGTCTCGGGATATCCATCCCAGCACTGGCTGTGGAAACGAGAATTTTCTTGAATTTACCTGGCTAGTTAAAACGGGGCTGTTACAGTTCTCTCCTGGCGAGGTCACACTGGAACGCGATCTTCGCGGTATGTTTTTCACAATTGCCTGAAACATCGAGAATTTTCACGTACTCACCCAATTAGATCGAACACACGACTCCAACTGGTCTCTCACCGCGAGCTCATGGCAGACGACAATCTTCCTAGTACCCTTCCCTACTTCGCGGGTCTCCACGGGAAATTTTCCGGATTTATCCGCCTTTATTGAACAGGGGGTCCTACCCGATCTCTCACCGCAAGCTCATAACAGAAGACAATCTTAAGGACATCATTACCTTCAGCGGGTGAAGCCCCAAGCAATTCCGGGCATTCGTCTGCCTCAATCAAATACTGAACTGTAGCTGATATCTCATCACGAGCAAGACCAAATTCGCGGTATCATACCTCCTATTGGCTGAATCTAGGAGTTTTTGCGCTGCTTCAAACATAAGTGGGACTTTCATCGTGGGTACGCATCAGAAGACCAACTTTGCGGTATCATACCTTCCTTTGCCTGAAACAACGAGAGTTTTCGCACTTTTCCCCACCCGCGACCAATCTTTTGTTCTCGCAAAGCTCGATTTCTATGACAACCAAATGAAATTGAAAATTGTAATCGTTTCTGGGCACTTGCACACATTTTGGTGCTTCGAAAAATTATTCAACAGTTTTTTTTTTTACCACTAAGCACACAATTTTACCCTAGAATCAAGAAAAACTTCAAAGATTAGGCGATTTCATCATTTTGGGAAAATTTCGACCCTCTTCAGGCCCATAAACCCGTTTTGGTGCTTCGCAGAATTTTTTAACAATCTTATTCACATTCAGCGCTAAATTTTATCTAAGAATCAAGAAAAAGTTCGAAGATTAGGCGATTTTATCATTTTGGGGAAATTTTGACCCTTTTTGGGCCCATAAACCTATTTTGGTGCTTCGCAAAATTTCTTAACAATCTTATTTAGATTTGGCGCTAAATTTTACTCTAGGATCGGGGAACACTTTGGAGATTACGCGATTTTTTCAATAGGAAAATTGTCTTTCGATAATTCACAACTTTGGGAACCCCTGCTGTGAAATTACGGCACATTTTGGTCCATAACTCGGCTCAGAAAAGTTGTAGAAACTTCGGATGTGGCTCAAATTAAGGATAAAATTAAGATAGAAAATTCGTACTTTTAAAGTATACGTCTAACGTTCTGCGTTTTCGCGCTACGACAGATTTAGCGCAAACTCCCATGTAACTGGTCCTGTATATGGTAGGAGGGGGACTTGGAAAAATTCCTACTTCCGAGCTATATATGATTGGAGTGGAACTTGGAAAGACGACGGCTTCCTTGAAATTGCAGCGCGTTCAAGTTGTCACGTCATGATTTTAGGACTTGGAAAACTTCAGGCTCTAAGGGGCTCGGGGCAGCGGGGAATCGTTAATTTGGTCTACTTGGGTTGAATTTTGACATGTTCCATGTCTTTTCTCTCGCCGGACCCCGATTTTGAAACTCGCGAGTACCCCCTCCCCCCCCCCCCGTCAAGAGAAATCTCTACCCCGTGGGTGATTCAGAAATTCGCGAGTATACCCCGCGTAATAATAATAAATAATTATTTAATTAATTAATAATTAAATAAATAAATAAATAAATAATATTAAATAATTAAATAATTAAATAAATAAATAATTAAATAATTAATATAATTAATAATTAGAAAATTTTCCAAGTCCCTCTTCCTATCATATATGGCTGGATAGTCGAAATTTTTCCAAGTCCCCTAGACTTGAATCGTCTCATACCATTCCAATACAACAGCGAGACCCCCACGAAAGTTGATACCTCAAAATATAGAACACGCACAATTACCTCAAAATATTTCTCATACAAGACTTATACGACGCCAAGATAGGTAAAGGGGTAAACGAATAATATCTCACGAACACTTGACCTAGTAGAGGCCTAGACTGAAATATTTCAAGATGACTGATAAAATATAAAAAACATGGAACATGATCTTCATTTATTTGGCTATGCCAGAAATTTTTTTTTTTTCGTTGGGGAGAGAGTGATTTTAGGGATAGGAGAAGTCAAAGAGATCCCTAATTCGGTCGTAGTCGTTGTCAACATCTCAACCTAAGGTTGAAGATGTGGACAAAGATGTTCGACCAGTTTTCACATTTCAGGGTCGTCCTATCTTATTCCAGGTTTGCGAAGAGGGGTTTCCTACTTGTACATGACCCATAAACTATCAATATTCTTCATGTAAAACCAGCTGGTCTGGAAAAATTTTCATACTTCATCTGTACAGAGGAAGAAGTATTCTTCTACGCCATAATTAGGAAGGGGTTTCAAAAATGTCGAGTCCTTACAGAGTAGGAGACTCGAGCTCTACGTAGAGAAAGACTGACAATAATTTCAAGTTATAGGGTAGAAAAGTTTGTGCGAATATTTGGCAGTTTAAGCGTCTTAAAAGGAGGTAACTTATGAATTTAAAATAATTCAAAGCTTCACTCAACTTCAGGAAGGGAGGGCTGGAAAGATGTTGACGCCCAAATTTGGAGCGATAAAAAGATAAGAGCTTGAAGAAAGTTGAGGTTTGAAAGCTAAGAAGGTGAGAAGATCTAACGTGATTTTGAGCTCCAAGGAACTAGAAATAGTTTTGAACCTCACCAAGGCTTCATTTTCTATTTTCTCCAAATGTTCGGCAGAGTCAAGTGAAGTTTTTCATAACCAACTTCAGTTCGAATAATTTTTGATATCTCACAAAGATTTTATCGTCGATTTCATCGTCGTCTTTTTTGATACGACTAGATTCAAGATTTAGAGAGCAACTATTATGCAGACAGAGGAAGGGCCTTCAAATTTTTGTCCCCTACAGTGACGAAATGGTTTTGCTACCACCTCGCAAGCAAAAGATCGGAGGGTAAGTCCCACTGAGAATGAGCAGAAATTTGTGCGTTTTTTCATGATTTTCAAATTTTGCGAAATTCGATCCTCTTCTTCAAGGATTAGGTTTCACTTTGATAATTTTGTTTTTTTCACCAACATCAAATGACGTTCTGTAGTAGAGTGATCAAGATCAGCCCACACCATCTAAATTACCACAAAATCCAATATTCGTACCCGATCGATCATTCCTAACATAAATAAAAAGACTCACCTGTCCGCTTCTCGACGAGTTTATAAAGATCCTCTGTTCCATCTTTCGCACCATGACCACACGGCTGAGTCCCTGGGTCAGATCGTGAGTATGCGTGGTATCTTGAAATCGAGTCAGATCCATGGACGCCGTCGGATATTGAGGCCTGTTCGACACACAATAAGAACGCGTTGACAAACGATTTCCGCTATTGATGGGTATCAACGTTAACATTATGTCGTCTTAGAGAGAATATAATACGTATAGGTAGAAAACACACGCGAGCAGCGAAAACGGATCGATACCAATATTTTCTTAAACGAAACCGTACCGGTACACCCGCATCGACGTAATAATTATTTTATACGAACGCGTCTGGTCAATTATAGACGGCCGTATCGCGAGAAAACCTCGAATGAATGAACGAAATGAATGAAACATCATTCGTGAATGTATCGCGACGATCAAAAAGTCCTCCCTTCCCCCTCCTTCTTTGTGGAAAGCGTTCGACTGCGACTTGTTGAATGTGAACGTCAAGTCCACACGCCGAAGATCGCCAACTTGGCCCGTCTTTGTGAGATAATAAAGGTATTACGTTTTTCCGTTTCGTTGACCACTGCCATCCGACAGAGGGCCCGATGAGATATACCGGTGCAGAAACTGTACAAGAACTGACATCGCGGTGTTATATGGAATTGCGCACGAATTTCAACTGACCTACAAAGTGGGATATTATTATTCAGTTGCTAATGGTTTTTATTCGTTTGTGGAAATGCCGGCCAAGATGATCGCGACGAGGAAGTAAACCGCTTTTGCAGGCCGGCTAACCATGTGGAAATGGCCTGCGAGAAAAAGAGGAAAGAACGCGACGAACACCATCTCGAAGAAGTTCCTAGATAATTATTTTACCATTACCGTCCGCGATGTAGATTTCCATGCGAAAAACTCGAAGCGTTCAATTATTTTCTAGTTATAATACATGTGCTAGGTATAGAGAACCGTAAAAAGGAAAATCATACATATATGTACGCTCTCTGATACCCGGGTATAATATCAGATTAATTGAAGACTCTCGTTAGGTACACGCTTACGGTAATAAACTCTTCCAGAGTTTGAGATCATCTCTCGAAAACACGCTTTGCTGGAGCTTCGCAAAACATAGAGTCGTGACATTCAAAACGGAGTTTAGAAAGAGGGTTATGTAATACGAAAAATAGTCCGGGTGGTAAAACGCCGCGCTAAGAAACCATAGGTAATTAATGAAATCCTATTTAGGTTATTACATCTGCTTCCTGGAATATATAGTAGCGTGGTGCGATAAGCATTTAATGAGATTATCGTGCACCGGTGGCAATGGACTAAAGCTATTACGGTGAGATCTTTCGAGAAATCGATGATGGTGTAAGAAAGAGAAATGAAACCTAAAGGAGTTCAAAGACAACTCTGTTGCAGCAGAAGCTGCGGGATAGTAACCGACTTTTTGCGTTTTATCAACGAATACGTGAAGCGATGATGGCGTAAGTATAGCATAATAGTGAATTTTCCAGGTACTCAACTTCTCGAATTTGAAAAGACCAGGGCAAACACTTATGGAGGAGTGGTAGGGATCCAGCTAAGATTCAAAGACGGAGGGGAAGAATAGTTTTTTCTCCCTGAAGGGAGAAATACTTTCGATTGGGGATGCAAAAATATTGAATAGGCGTCAAGAAAGGTTATCCTTCCGATTTCTCCTTAAAGCAGATAGAGGTACTACACTTTCTATAGTCCCATTTTCAACAGGAAATCTGTTTAATGAAAATAATTGATTGATTCAAAACTGATGGGAATAATTTCTGAAGTGAAATGAGATCCAGAAAAGACGTAAAACTGGAATCAAATTCAACTTTCGAGATATTTAATTGAAAAACGACGGCTTCCTTAACGAATTTAAACGAAGAACGCAGGGAACCTGATTTATGAGTCAAATGGGATTTGGTATCGAAAATTCAAGGAAGCCTAGACCTAGATAAAGCTAGTATAAAGAGGGCCTCGACCTACTATAAGCCTAGTATGTATAATACAGTTTGAGAGTCCAAGTTTTTCTCGAATCTCCAGCTATATATGATAGCTCGAGAGTCGAACTTTTTCTAAGTTCCTATCCTATCATATATGGCTCGAGAGTATAAATTTTTCTGTCACCTCCTATCATATATAGCTCGAGAGTCGAAATTTTTTCTAATTCCCCCTCCTATCATATATAGCTTGAGAGTCGACATTTTTCCAAGTCCCCCTCCTATCATATATAGCTCGAGAGTCGAAATTTTTTCAAGTCCCTCTCATGACTCGAGAGTCGAAATTTTTCTAGACCCCCTCCTATCATGCATAGCTCGAGAGTCGGAATTTTTGTAAGTCCCTCTCCTATCATATATGGCGCGAGAGTCGAATTTTTTCTAAGTCTCCCCCTCCTATCATCTATAGCTCGAGAGTCGAAATTGTTTCTAAGTCCCTCTCTTATCATATATGGCGCGAGAGTCGAATTTTTTCTAAGTCCCCCCCTCCTATCATCTATAGCTCGAGAGTCGAAATTGTTTCTAAGTCCCTCTCCTATCATATATAGTTCGAGAGTCGAAATTTTTCCAAGTCCCTCTCCTATCACATATGGCTCGAGACTCGAAATTCTTCCAAGTCCCTCTCCTATCACATATGGCTCGAGACTCGAAATTTTTCTAAGTCCCTCTCCTATCATATATGGCGCGAGAGTCGAATTTTTTCTAAGTCCCCCCCTCCTATCATCTATAGCTCGAGAGTCGAAATTGTTTCCAAGTCCCTCTCTTATCATATATGGCGCGAGAGTCGAATTTTTTCTAAGTCCCCCCCCCCCTCCTATCATCTATAGCTCGAGAGTCGAAATTGTTTCTAAGTCCCTCTCCTATCATATATAGTTCGAGAGTCGAAATTTTTCCAAGTCCCTCTCCTATCACATATGGCTCGAGACTCGAAATTTTTCTATGTCCCTCTCCTATCATATATGGCGCGAGAGTCGAATTTTTTCTAGGTCCCCCCCTCCTATCATCTACAGCTCGAGAGTCGAAATTGTTTCTAAGTCCCTCTCCTATCATCTATAGCTCGAGAGTCGAAATTGTTTCCAAGTCCCCCTCCTATCATCTATAGCTCGAGAGTCGAAATTGTTTCCAAGTCCCTCTCTTATCATATATGGCGCGAGAGTCGAATTTTTTCTAAGTCCCTCTCCTATCACATATGACTCGAGAGTCGAAATTTTTCTAAGTCCCCCTCCTATCATACATAGCTCGAGAGTCGACATTTTTCTAAATCCCCCCCCCCCCTCCCTATCATATATGACTCGAGAGCCAAATTTTTTCGAAGTCCCCTTCCTATCATATATGGCTCGAGAGTCGACATTTTTTACGTCCCCCTCCTATCATATATAGCTTGAGAGTCGAAATTTTAACAAGGAACCTGTTTTATGGGGGGCTATTTGAGAAATCTGCCGTGCGCCGTCCGCCGTCCGCCGTCCAGCGAAAAACTTAGAAAAATTTCGACTCTTGAGCTATATATGATAGAAGGGGGACTTAGAAAAATTTCGACTCTCGAGCTATATATGATAGGAGGGGGACTTAGAAAAAATTTCGACTCTCGAGCTATAGATGATAGGAGGGGGGGACTTGGAAAAAATTCGACTCTCGCGCCATATGTGATAGGAGAGGGACTTAGAAAAATTTCGACTCTCGAGCTATATATGATAGGAGGGGGACTTAGAAAAAATTTCGACTCTCGAGCTATAGATGATAGGAGGGGGGGACTTGGAAAAAATTCGACTCTCGCGCCATATGTGATAGGAGAGGGACTTAGAAAAATTTCGACTCTCGAGCTATATATGATAGGAGGGGGACTTGGAAAAAATTTCGACTCTCGAGCTATAGATGATAGGAGGGGGGACTTAGAAAAAATTCGACTCTCGCGCCATATGTGATAGGAGAGGGACTTGGAAAAATTTCGACTCTCGAGCTATATATGATAGGAGGGGGACTTGGAAAAATTTCGACTGTCGAGCTATATATGGTAGGAGGGGGATTTAGAAAAATTTCGACTCTCGAGCTATATATGATAGAAGGGGGACGTAGAAAAATTTCGACTCTCGAGCTATATATGATAGGAGGGGGACTTAGAAAATTTTCGACTCTCGAGCTAAGAGTGGAAATTGTAACAAGGAACCTGATTTATCCAACTATATTATATTACACTAATAGTTGGTCTAGGCCTTCTTTTTGCTACCTTTCTCCAAATCTAGGCTTCCTTGAATTTTCAATACCAAATGTCACTCGAATCATAAAACAGGTTCCCTGCGTTCCTCGTTTAACTTCGTTAAGGAAGCCGTAATTTTTTCTAAGTCCCTCTCCTATCATATATGACTCGAGAGTCGAAATTTTAACAGGGAACCTGTTTTATGGGGGGCTATTTGAGAAATCTGCCGTGCGCCGTGCGCCGTCCGCCGTCCGCCGTCCAGCGAAAAACTTGGAAAAATTTCGACCCTCGAGCCATATATGATAGGAGAAGGACTTAGAAAAATTTCGACTTTCGAGCTATATATGATAGAAGGGGGACTTAGAAAAATTTCGACTCTCGAGCCATATATGATAGGAGAGGGACTTGGAAAAATTTCGACTCTCGAGCAATATATGATAGGAGAAGGACTTAGAAAAATTTCGACTTTCGAGCTATATATGATAGAAGGGGGACTTAGAAAAATTTCGACTCTCGAGCTATATATGATAGGAGGGGGACTTAGAAGAATTTCGACTCTCGAGTCATATATGATAGAAGGGGGACTTAGAAAAATTTCGACTCTCGAGCCATATATGATAGGAGGGGGACTTAGAAGAATTTCGACTCTCGAGCCATATATGATAGGAGGGGTACTGAGAAAAAATTTCGACTCTCGAGCCATATATGATAGGAGGGGGACTTAGAAAAATTTGGAGTTGGTCTAGGCCTTCTTTTTACTACCTTTCTCCAAATCTAGGCTTCCTTGAATTTTCAATACCAAATCTCATTCGAATCATAAAACAGGTTCCCTGCGTTCCTCGTTTAACTTCGTTAAGGAAGCCGTCATTTTTTTCTATGTCCCTCTCCTATCATAATTATATGGCTCGAGGGTCGAAATTTTTCTATGTTTTTCGCTGGACGGCGCACGGCGTACGCCAGATTTCCCAAATAGCCCCCCATAAAACAGGTTCCCTGTTAAAATGGATAGCGGGTTCCCCGCTAAAAAAAAAAAACGGCTTCCTGTATATTTTTCTGCGGTTCTTGCAAATTGCCCTCCAGTTTACTTTTTCGAGTATTGCGTGGAGCTTTTCTTCGATATGTCCAACCGTAAACTTGAGAATCGGATCAATTCTTTGGAATCCAGTTCTCAGGCATAGATTCATGGTGGCTAATTGCTCTACTGGACTGTAGCTGGTTGAGGGGGGAGTATTTTTATACAAGCAGTCATCGCAACTTTCTTGATCTTCCCTTTCCATCTCCTATTTGTAGACCAGTCTCTGCCCCTTCCAAATGGCTGAGTCAGGTCATCCAAATTCCTCTCCTTTCTAGACCCAGTCTTCACGACATCTTTCCAAGAGTCTAAATTTGGTCGAAGTTTTCTGAAAACCAACCCCCATAGAAAAAAATATGATAGAAGGGGGACGTAGAAACCAGATTCTTGTTGATTCCAGGTTCGTAGTCCTCCTAGAAGTTTATACTATGCGTTACGAGGAGAATGTTATTTAAAACATGTAACTTGGTCATATTGTAGTCTTATTAAATTTTCTGGCATAGCCAAATAAATGAAAATCATGTTCCATGTCTTTTATATTTTATCAGTCATCATGAAATATTTCATTCTAGGCTTCTACTAGGTCAAGTGTTCGTGAGATATTATTCGTTTACCCCTTTACCTATCTTGGCGTCGTATAAGTCTTCTATGAGAAATACGAGGTACCGCGAACTCGCTGTTGTATTGGAATGGTATGTGACAATTCAAGTCTAGGGGACTTGGAAAAATTTCGACTATCCAGCCTTTATTTATTTAATTATTTAATTATTCAATTATTTAATTATTTAATTATTTAATTATTTAATTATTTATTATTATTTATTTATTTATTTATTATTCGTTTACCCCTTTACCTATCTTGGCGTCGTATAAGTCTTGTATGAGAAATATTTTGAGGTAATTGTGGGTGTTCTATATTTTGAGGTATCAACTTTCGGTGGGACGAACGAGCGATCTCGCTGTTGTATTAGAATGGTATGAGAAAATTCAAGTCTTTATTGAGAAATATGAGGTAGCGCGAACTCGCTCCGCTCGTTCGCCCCCTGTCTCGCTGTTGTATTGGAATGGTATGAGACAATTCAAGTCTAGGGGACTTGGAAAAATTTCGACTATCCAGCCATATATGATAGGAAGAGGGACTTAGAAAACTTTACCTATCTTGGCGTCGTATAAGTCTTCTATGAGAAATACGAGGTAGCGCGAACTCGCTCCGCTCGTTCGCCCCCTGTCTCGCTGTTGTATTGGAATGGTATGTGACAATTCAAGTCTAGGGGACTTGGAAAAATTTCGACTATCCAGCCTTTATTTATTTAATTATTCAATTATTCAATTATTTAATTATTTAATATTATTTATTTATTTATTTATTTATTTATTTATTTATTATTAATTCTTGTACTAGGTCAAGTGTTCGTGAGATATTATTCGTTTACCCCTTTACCTATCTTGGCGTCGTATAAGTCTTGTATGAGCAATATGAGGTAGCGCGAACTCGCTCCGCTCGTTCGCCCCCTGTCTCGCTGTTGTATTGGAATGGTATGAGACAATTCAAGTCTAGGGGACTTGGAAAATTTTCTAATTATCAAGTATATTAATTATTTAATTATTTATTTATTTAATTATTTAATTATTTAATTATAATAATTATTTATTTATTTAATTATTTAATTATTAATTAATTAATTAATTAATTAATTAATTATTTATTTAATTATTTATTTATTTATATATTATTAATTCTTGTACTAGGTCAAGTGTTCGTGAGATATTATTCGTTTACCCCTTTACCTATCTTGGCGTCGTATAAGTCTTGTATGAGAAATATGAGGTAGCGCGAACTCGCTCCGCTCGTTCGCCCCCTGTCTGGAAAATTTTCTAATTAATAATATTATATTAATTATTTAATTATTTAATTATTTATTTATTTATGTATTTAATTATTTAATTATTAAATTACTTCATTATTTAATTATTTATTTATTTATTTAATTATTAATTAATTAATTAATTATTTATTATTATTACGCGGGGTGTACTCGCGAATTTCTGAATCACCCAAGGGGTAGAGATTTTCTAATTATTAATTATATTAATTATTTAATCATATATTTATTTAATTATTTAATTATTAATTAATTAATTATTTATTATTATTACGCGGGGTGTACTCGCGAATTTCTGAATCACCCAAGGGGTAGAGATTTCCTAATTATTAATTATATTAATTATTTGATCATATATTTATTTAATTATTTAATTATTTATTTATTTATTTAATTATTTAATTAAATAATTATTTAATTATTTAATTATTAATTAATTTAATTATTTATTATTATTACGCGGGGTGTACTCGCGAATTTCTGAATCACCCAAGGGGTAGAGATTTTCTAATTATTAATTATATTAATTATTTAATCATATATTTATTTATTTAATTATTTATTTATTTATTTATTTATTTATTTATTTATTTATTTATTTATTTATTTATTTATTTATTTATTTATTATTATTTATTATTATTACGCCGGGTGTACTCGCGAATTTCTGAATCACCCACGGGGTAGAGATTTCTCTTGACGGGGGGGGGGGGGAGGGGGGGTGTACTCGCGAGTTTCAAAATCGGGGTCCGGCGAGAGAAAAGACATGGAACATGTCAAAAAAAACTACTGTTCACATCTGTCTCTGAATGGATAGAGAGTGAATATTGACTGGAAACCATTCTGACCACAAATTCCGCAAAAATTTTACGAGAACTTTCCCTTAAATGCCAAAAATCATTCGATGATACCACTCGCAGAACGATTAGGAAAAGAGAATCGATTCTCTCGTACGCCACTTTCCTTTCACGTGGCAAAATACAATTAAAAATACAATTTATACTTTTTATTTCTTTGATATACGCTATTAGAATGATTTAAGTGATAATATCAGGGTGTGTCGGAATTTACTAAACGTTTCAATTATTCTTTCATCGATTTTTCCGATACTGTAATAGCGACCATAAACCACAATTCGATGTAAAAACCGTAAACAAAAACTTATCACGCTTACTCGGCAATAAACCGCGTATATGTCGGATTTCTCGCTTTAGAAGTTCACGAAATGTCCTACCTGGAATGTGAATCAAACTACTCGGTTGATCTTCCGGTTTCATCGCGTAAAATGCGATCAAAAGCTCATCACATTATTCTAATTGAACGGAAACAAGGTTATACCGTTTCACTATTATAGCCGGTCATTTATCAATTTATTATTTTTTTCCAATCCTCGTACAGCAGTCGTTTCTCTATACATAATTTGGTTTTGTCATACAGTTCTATACGTACGCTCGGAATCTGTATTATTGGTTTTACCGTCAGTATATTATATGAAAAGGCGCAGAGGAATAGATGTACGTTTCTAGTTTGATAGCCTCACTTCCTCGTTTTATAAAATTACCAACCAGAAAGTTGAAAATCGAAATTTTTTTTCACTCATATCAACTCGCGTGATCATTTCACAGTAAACAGTAAAATAATAATAATAATGAGTCGGTTATACTCGTGAGCAAGTTTTAGGGGAAGTGAAAAAAATCAGATTTTAATCAGCTTTCTCGACTAGTCTTAGCATAAATTAAGACGCGAGCTTATAAATCACCATCAGATAGCTGGAAGTTGAAGTTCGTGTCAGATTTCTTATAGGATGGATCGACTTGGTTAAGCAAGCGTGTCAATTACGAGAGACAACCAGGCGTTCTTTCCTATATAGTATACTTTTAGCGATGTAATTTGAGCGTTAATGAAAGTAAATCCGAATTTTTAGTATTCCGACTAAGTCAGTTACAATTTGCCATCGTTGGAAAAAACCCAAACGCTATTTTCCTCTCCTTATGTTTTTCCACTTCCTCAACTCCATGGTATTTGTACGTCTCTCACTTCTCGAAAAAATGCTATAAATTTATCGTTCACTACACTTTATCAGATTTTGTACTAAGTATTTCGTAATAAATTAGACGTCGACTTTTTTATACTCAGTGTAATAAAAATTTTGCAGGGAAGAAAACAAAAAAAAATTGTACGGTCTTACCTATTAACACCGATAAATTGAACTGGGTCAGTCCGAATGGAGGTCTGCAATCTTTTCTGTCTACGATTTCATTAGCGCTTTAGCCAGTTTTGAATATTTCGTTCTTCATTGAAAATACTGTCTTTCATTCAACTTTGACGTGTAGTATGGAATTCTGTCTCCTTGAATTCCTCTTTCTCGGTTTAGGTACTCTTAGGCGTGGTAATTTGACCTTATCAAAGTGGTGCCTTTCTTGAAGCTAGATATCGTCTTCCACTTGATATCGATCACATACGAGGTTTGAGCTGTGAAGTAATTTTGACCCTCTGAACTCCTTTTATTACACCAAATATCGTTTTTAAGCAAAAATTTCTTTCCTCTACGAAGTAAACAAAGTGCGTCGCCCAAGAGCTTCGTCTTAACGTATGCCTCCTCCTTCCTTCTTCTATATATCACTCCTATGAGTCGAGAGCTCGAGGTTTTCTGCATTTCTCTTCATGTAACGAAATCACAAATGCAAAGTTGTGTCAAGTACCTCTTTTTTTTGTCTCTAATGAAGATCGAAAAGGTAAATGTCTCGTATTACATATACAGCTCAGGAGCATTTAGGAAATGGAAGTGTGCCTAAACTAGCTCAGAGTGCAATAAACTGGCTTAGGAGCGAAAGAAATTGGTTCTGAGTTTATAATTTAAATATTGAACGTTAAGATACTTAAGAAACTCACCAAGGAGATCTTGGGGACCGGTCCACGCACGTAGAACGTCATCTACATACCTGTACCAATAATGGACGTAATCCAGGAATACTTGGCCTGAGGTGAAGAGGTCAGCCTCAAATTTGGACATGAAGATCTCCGACACAAGGGAACCCAAAGGGGATCCGATAGGAATGCCAACCTCCTCTGGGAACTCGTAGAATTTCCTATTAAACTTGCAAAAATTGGGGGACTAACATGCATTAAGTAAATTAAAGAATTCTTGCAACTCTTCATGAGGAGTATTAAAACGAACGAGGAGGTCACCCATATGTTGCATGGTGACAGTTCTCGGTATGTTGGGGAACAGGCCGACAACGTCAAAAGAGCATAGAGTGGTACTCGGAGGAAGTAAATGGTCTTCAAGTTTATCGGCTAAGGAAACAGAATTTTTAATCGAGTAAGTAGACTCATACTCAATGCGAGATTTAAACCATCTATCCAAGTATTTAGCGAGAGAGTAAGCGGGGGAAGAGACATAAGACACAACAGGACGCATCGGAGTATCCTTTTTGTGTATCTTAGGCAGCCCATAGAGGTGGGGGGCACCGGATTCGGTTCAAGCAGGCATTTTCTAGTCGAGGGTTTGCTTATTAGAACAGAACTCCCATTAATAACCTTCCTAACCTCTTTAACGTACTTAAGGAAATTGAAGTCAGTATTTTCAATGGCCCTACACTGGTAAAGCACTTCTTCAACTTTGGTAACGTAGGTTGACTTCTCCATAACGACTATAGAATTCCCTTTATCAGCCTTCGTGAGCAATGAATCCTCCACCTTGAGCTTCCTCAAACCCTTGATCACCTCCCTCACAGTGCCATTCATGCACGGAAGTGGAGTGTTACGGACCAAATCAGCACACGTTTTAACTCCGGGACCGATCTTGACAGCTAAGTCAGCGACGACGTTCGCAAGGGCGTCGGCATTATTGGGGGGGGGGAGGCTAAACTTCAAACTTTTCTCCAACAGAGTAGTCTCGTCGCGAGTGAATTCTATACGACTGCAATTTATGATGCGAGGCTGAAATTTTTGAACACCAGCATCTATAACATCACCCTTGAAAGATGTAGCCTTGGAGGCTAAGAGGGAGGAAATTTTTTCATTTTTCTTAGCCTTGAGGTTAGCCTCAAAAACACGGTACGTATCGTTTACGGATACATGGATGAAGCAATTCGGAGAGTCTGGAATGCACCAGAAGATTCAGCCTGGTAGTGATGTTAAGTTGGCTGTATACCACCTCCGAAGTTCAGATCTGATCCATTTTCTGGTAATACAACTTTCAAGCTTCTGGGTGGTAATTTTACAGTCGGAATAGAGTTGGAAATTCACAAAGTTAAGCTTCAACCTCAACCTTAGGCACTTCCGAAGAAACCAAATATGCGACGAATACGACAGCCGTTGCTTTCGAAACTTTGAAAAAAGGAACCGCAAATACGCCGCACTAGCGCAATTAATAGAATTGATCCGGTTCTCAAGTTTACGGTCGGACATATCGAAGAAAAGCTCCACGATACTCGAAAAAGTAAACTGGAGGGCAATTTGCAAGAACTGCAGAAAAATATACAGGCGGCTTCCTGTATATTTTTCTGCGGTTCTTGCAAATTGCCCTCCAGTTTACTTTTTCGAGTATTGTGGAGCTTTTCTTCGATTGGATTCCGAAGGCTGTAACGAGGGGGTAGAGTCGTAGACTTTTGAATGCTTCAATCCAAATCTTTCTGAAGTTGCTCTCTCTCAGCTATTCTTCTGTAGCTGAACCTCTACCTAATTCTGGTATCCACGAAGACGAGAAAATACCAATAAAAAGATGATCATACCTGATTTTGTTACAGAGCGCTAATCTAAGAAAGCTAATCTTGTATTTCTTATTCGAAATCAATCGCTTCTTCTTCCTCACGACAAACGACGAATCAATCGAAGCAATAATTTGTACGTCCGAGTGATAAAATGATAACATACCAGTCGAATGATTGTAAAAGCGACAGATTCTCGTATTAATAATTTCTCGAGTGAAGAAATTAACATCCGATAAACATATTTTTAATCAACAATTTACCGTAATTGAGGAGCACAGCCGTGTATTTATTGGAAGACAACCCAGTTACGTGATTTTTCACTATATAGCCAGCACCTAAATTATGAAGACGAACAGGTTCGACTTTCTCTAATAATAATAATGATACGTACTACGAGTATGAAAATCAAATCGCAATTATATAAAGCGTAAAATACAACTATCTCGCACAATTACAAACACACACGCAGAATCTATTGTGCTGCAAAATTGACGTAAGTATTCTTTTAATAATGTGCGAGAAATAAAAAAAAAAATATCATATTGGTAGGTCGATTCTATTCTTTTTAAATTAAAAAAATTAATAATGAAATTGGGACGTATACTCGTGCTGCAGCTGTTTACATACATCGCAGAATTTTTTTTTTTTGGATGAGATTCAAAGTTCTGTTCCAGAGGCTAGGGGTTTGTGTTAATTTGGTCAATCAACATTTATGTGGTCCTAATTTCTCACCATTTAATCTGGTTGGTTTAAATTTCTGTGCATCGTTAATTTCTGTTTTCTGTATATTTATTTGTACAATTTTTAGCCACCTTGACCCACATAAACAACGCAGATTATTATGAACAAATATTGGTTTTAAAAATTTTTGTGAAGCGCTTTTCAGATCAAACGGTATTAAATTTTGAACTTTGTCGTCGACAGTTGAAAATCCGAGAATAGTTCAAGGCAGAATGTACGTCAAGGTGAAGAAAGCAATTGAGTAGTTTGGGGAATTAGGTACCCACTTCAACTGACTGTCAAAATTAACGCACTTTCATGTAAGTTTCTTAGACTTAATTTAAAAATAATTATCCGAGGGGCCCTACAAAAATTTTCTGGCATAGCCAAATAAATGAAAATCATGTTCCATGTCTTTTATATTTTATCAGTCATCATGAAATATGTCAGTCTAGGCTTCTACTAGGTCAAGTGTTCGTGAGATATCATTCGTTTACCCCTTTACCTATCTTGGACTCGTATAAGTCTTCTATGAGAAATACGAGGTTGCGCGAACTCGCTCCGCTCGTTCGCCCCCCGTCTCGCTGTTCTATTGGAACGGTATGTGACATTTCAAGTCTAGGGGACTTGGAAAAATTTCGACTATCCAGCCATATATGATAGGAAGAGGGACTTGGAAAACTTTACCTATCTTGGCGTCGTATAAGTCTTCTATGAGAAATATGAGGTAGCGCGAACTCGCTCCGCTCGTTCGCCCCCTCTTATTATTAATTATATTAATTATTTAATTATTTATTTATTTAATTATTTATTTATTTATTTAATAATTTAATAATTTAATTATTTAATTATTCTATTATTTATTTATTTATTTAATTATTCAATTATAATAATTGTTTAATTATTTATTTATTTAATTATTTATTTATTTATTTATTTCATTATTTAATTGTTTAATTATTTATTTATTTAATTATTTAATTATTTAATTATTTAGTTATTTATTTATTTATTTATTTATTTATTTATTTATGTATTTATTTATTTATTTATTATTAATTATTATTATTACGCGGGGTGTACTCGCGAGTTTCAAAATCGGGGTCCGGCGAGAGAAAAGACATGGAACATGTCAAAACTTACTATCCGTTCTGAAGGTTTATTAATACGCACTTCTCTTGCGGTCTGTCAATAATTAATCCAAGGGCCAAGCGGCAAGTAGTTTCTTCAAGTGCCTATTGACAAGTATGTAGTTATTCTGAGGGTCTATCATAAATTAATGGTTTTGAGGGTCTATCAAAGAGTGATTCCTCAAAGGATCGAAACCTGCTTGCTCCAGGGGCCTCATAATAACTGTAGACTATTTACAAGTACTTTCTTCAGGGGCCTATCAAACAAGTAATTGTTCTAAGGATCTATCAAGAAGTAATTTCTCAATCATTTCTCCTTACACAGATAGTCATTCAGAGGCCATTGCAAAATTCTCGAATGCAGCTGGGAACCCGCAAGTTACCAGCTAGTTCAGAATCGTACACGTTTTCAAAATCCCCACATTTTAACACCTTCTTTTCGGATAAAGGAAGTTCTCAATCTACTTCATATTTCTTTTGTTTCCACTGAACTTCTCGGCAAACCAAAGTTTTCGTATAGTCTAACCTTTACTTCCTACTGAGCCGACACCCGTGGGATCCGCTTACACCGCCAAACATCCGTGCGAGCATTAATCCCTATGTTCCTTTGAGTCGTGGCCATTCCAAGTCAGGATTCGTGCCCAGACATGCCCATCTAATCTCATTGACAGTGCGTGTCGTACTGATCGCGATTTGGCGGGAAGCTGCAGGGCTTCCGGTCACGGCTTTCCGATTTTTATCTGTTGCTTGGATATACTTCGGGCGCTGTTGGTATTGACCCATCGTCGCATAGAGCTCCCTCCGGTGCAAATAAGAAGTGGACGTCCCCAGGTGACTCAAAAAACTTCAATTGCCTGCTCAGTATTGTGGCTAATACTTGGAGAAATCTTTCCACTTGTCAGAACAGAGAGGAGGAAGACGAAACTTACACCCTCACAAGGAGGGTTACGCCTCTGAGGTGTACACGGGAGGGATCCACTCGAAAAGGTGCAGTTCCATTTAGTACAGTGACTGCAGTCTGGAAGGAACTCAATCACACCGCAGTGCCTCCGGACTCCTGGACGTTTCGGTGGTGCGACGGCAGTTCAGTAACACTACGCTGTGTCGTAGGCAAAGAATAGGTAGCTGGCTCTCACTGGCATAGCTGTGCCACGTAATTGAAATTGTACACCTCGAGCCTCTGTACGAGTATCACCCTGGGATCCGGATCTCCGTAATTGACCTTGACTGCACCCATGTCATCAACGGGAGTTTCTGTAGACCAGACCAGCAGGGAGACATAATGATTACAGCCGGGTCCAGAATCGGTACACATGGGCCTGTCTGATAGAGAGAATTTCTCTGGCTACTGTTATCTCTATCATGACACCACAACAAACGAATTAAAAAGTGGTGGTTGGTAGGCTCACCCACCCAACGCTCAAAGATTGACCATCACACCAAGTTGACCTCCACTTTCGACGGCCAACCAGCGTCCGTCTCTCTCCTAGGCTCTAGGCAGTTCTACAGAGTACTGTCGGACACTGTTTCAGCCGAGAAAAGAACTCAAAGCTGGATATGACCTTTGTGTTTTCACCGTTGTCTGCTAGACGTAAATTCCTCTAAGCAATGCAACCTAAACGAACTCAGGTTGATGACATCATCGAAGCTGGACGCAAAGTTTTCTGTGGATAAGCCTCCAGCGATAGCGAGTTCCTCGTTAGAAACTTCCAGAAGCTAACTTGTTCTCTACAAAACGGATTTCATCTTCTTCCTCGCATCTTCATTTCTTTATCTTTTTCTTCTTATGCACTTGGGTGCTTATAGAGCAAACCGAAGCTCCCAAAAAATTAGCAGAGCTCACACGGATTAAGTCCGTCCCAATCTTATCTCAAACTTTCCAACATGTTTCACGTCTCTTTGCCCTGACCGTCATCCTAATTCCCAGGTTTGTATCCGTATGTCCGCCCGTAAGACCATAACCTCGAGACTGGGAAAAAGATCTGGCGGAGTCAAATAAATAAAGATCATTTTTTATATCTTTTAATAGTTGCTCGATTCAGCTACCAGTTAGAACAAAATGATTTTCAATAGTGGATAAAGTCACAATAAAGACATCAACTAGCTTAGAAGTTTTTATGACGTCATCAGTTTGGACCTACCTGTGACGTGATCAAATTGGTAATTTATTATTTGTTCTCTCTCTCTCTCTCTCTCTCTCTCTCTCTCTCTCTCTCTCTCTCTCTCTCTCTCTCTCTCTCTCTCTCTCTCTCTCTCTCTCTCTCGGTTTCGGTTTCGGTTTCGGTTTCGGTTTCGGTTTCGCAGATCTTTGGTAAAGGTCAAGGTAAAAGCGGACGTTTTTTGACAATATAATCCCCATAGCTGGAAATTAGTCTTGAGGAAGTCTTAGCCGGGTGCTCTGTTGAAATACATGGAAAATTCTAGACTTTCAAGCGATACAAGTAGTGCATCTCCATCTCCAATTGTAAGACACGACAGTTCATTGTTCAATCACATTTAATATCGAATAGAATGCTGCCATAGGTTACTTTTTGTTGAAGTTTAGTAAGAAGAGTGAGGTTACACCCGTCACTCAGAAGGTCTACCAGGCTTCTCTCTTGTGAGCATAAGCATTTTGTTAATTTTATATTATGACGGAAAGAAAAAGACAACAATGGGTATATGAAGTTGAAAAAATCAAAAATATTGATCAAGTTTCTGAATACCTACAATTTTTCATCGATAACTTATGGCGCAGGCGTCCGATTCTGGTAGAATCTCAAATCCTCGATATTCATTTCACAAAGCATAATTATTACAATGTGAATAAATACATACTGATTAAGAAAATTGTTGTTTCGGTTTCAAGATAACGCACAGTTATAGTCTAGTCTCTCTTGAACAGCCCCCTACACTCAGTAGAATTAAAAATTGATTAATTTGAAAATAATGACAGACTGGACAGAATTATAATCCGACAAGCGATAAGACAATAAGTTTGGAATTTGAAGGAAGAAATCTCTTGTATTTGTGTCATAGACCTTACTCCATGAATTGTGAGCTTCTTGCTTTGCGGCTTGGCTCGGCTATTCAGCATGCCACTCACACACATAAGTTAAAACTTTAGAAGTGTTCACATTTAGAGAATGTTCCCTCTGCAGCCACTTTTTCAAAAAAATAAAAGAAGAGATTAAATCACCAAAAAGGTCGGATTGGGTGTGTCATTTGGGCGACTGCCCGGTGTATTGTCGGTATCTCATAGAAGGAGGGACTGCGCGCCCCTCCTCCCCCTTAGGGGAAGTCGTTTGTATAGTGGTTTGTGTTTAGCCGGGGGGAGATACTTTCCTTACTGCGCGGATTACCGTATCACGCCACTCCGGCGAGGCGCGGAATGGGTCCGGAGTCCGGCGGGGGATGACACGATCCAACAGACCCCACGCTCAGGAAGTGATCGAACCGTATATATACTTCCTAATCTAAAAATATCGCATCGCGCGAGTACTGAACAATCAGATCAAGTCGATCATGGAGCACCGGTTTCAATATTATTTCCAAATTTAAGGTTCTTCCTCAAAAGCAAAAAATGCACTATCAATTAGTTACGATTGAAACCAATTTTAATTCAAATTGAAACTGTGACCAAATTTACAGAGGAAGTTTCAGCGTGGCTAATGATAAGCCAGTTGCTCGGTGATCTGAGAAATTGTATAGAACTACATACTTAAGTTGAGCCAATCTTACCAAAGTTCATAAAAATTAACTGTCCGGGCCAATTTTATCGAAATGATTAAAAACAACTATAAATAATTGATCCAGTTTTACCAAAATCAATGATTATACTAAGTTTTACTCGTTTAAAAATTGAGATAATTCGAAAATCGTCGATTTAATTTACTGACCGATTTTTGTCAGTTTTCTGTCTAAAAACTTCGATTTTCGATTTGATACTTGAGTAAGTAAAACTGGTCTCATCGGAAGTTTTCGTTCCTTTACCGTTTCCTCCATGAAACTTAGTTTGGTCGGCAACAACATTAGCCAAAGCATTACTATTATTAAGAGGGGGTAATCCGAACTTCAACCCTTTCCCTAATAAATACACCTCATCGCAACTGAACTCAACCTGACTGCAATTTATAATGCGCGGTACGTAAAAGAAGTTAGACGTGTGATAAACGAGTGTGAATTTATTATTAAAACTCCCTCGCTAAAAAGATTGCTCCTGGAGCCCAACCCTGTGCCTCCCCTCTTGTACGGGCTACCAAAAGTCCATAAAAAAGGTAACCCGATGCGTCCGGTCGTATCCTTTGTGTCCTCCCCCACGTACGCTCTGGCGAAATTTTTGGACCGATGGTTTAAATCGAGAGTTGACCATGAGTCACCTTACTCGGTGACAAATTCGGTCTCTTTGGCTGATAGGCTTAAGGATAATATTCTTCCGCTGGGATCGACCCTGTGTTCATTTTATGTGGTCGGCCTGTTCCCCAATATCCCCAGAGCAACCGCCATGCAACATATGGGAGACCTTTTGATTCAAACAAATGTTCGCCAAGAAGAATTGGGTGAATTTTTCAATCTCCTCAATATTTGTTGGTCTCCCAATTATTGCAAATTCGATAACAAGTTTTTTGAGTTTCCTGAAGAGGTTGGAATACCCATCGGTTCTCCTTTGGGTTCTCTCATTTCGGAGGTCTTTATGTCTAAGTTTGAGCTCGATTTGTTCTCCTCTGGCAGTGCGTATTTAGATCAGATTTATTATGGGCACAGGTATGTCGACGATGTGTTGTGTACGTGGACTGGTCCCCGAGAGCTCCTTTTGGAGTTTCTCCAGTATCTAAATAATCAATATCCTTCTATAAAATTTACTTTAGAAATCGGTGGCGCATCTATTAATTACTTGGATTTGACGATCTGTAATAGAGACGGCATCCATGAATTCGCCATGTACAGGAAGGATACTGCGATCGATATTACTGTCCACGGCAAATCTTTTTGCCCGGTAGCCCATAAATATGCTGGATTTAACAGCTTAATCCATCGACTGACTAGTATTCCTCTCAATCAGTCAGCCTTCCAAAAAGAGGTATTAACTATAAAGCACTTGGCCAGAGTGAATGAAGTGAACTTAGACATTGACCTTATGATCCAAAGGAAAGTTACTCGAAAATGCCTCGATTCCACCACCTCCCTCCCCCGCAATACGGCCCTAAACAGTAGAGAGCGTTGGATAAGGCTTCCGTTCTTGGGGCAGTTTTCATCTCAATTGAGTCGTGTCCTACGCCCCTTCGGATTTCGGCCTGTGTATTACAACCCCAATACCATAAAAAGTTTATTGGTTAGGCTAAAAGACCCCATCCAACTGGCCGAGAGGAGTGGTGTGTATAAAGTTGAGTGTAAGGATTGTAACGGAATTTATATCGGCGAGACAGACCGTCAGTTGAAAATCAGAATCGCCGATCATAGGAAGGCGTGGAAAAAGAAGAATATAGGTGAATCGGCGTTTGCGGACCATCTTATCACTAGCGGCCATAGCATTAAAGAGGGGTCCGAGGTCCTCCTCTATAGAGAAAACGCGTATTCGAGTGCTCAACAGGTACTTACCTGATGAGGGGTTGATTGAACTAGTTTACGAGTATGATTCACGTCGTGATGACTCGCTGGTTCAATCCTGATTTCCTCGTATGTTTCTAGTTTACAGCCGGGGTTGGTTCAGTCGCTTTCCAGTCCCCGTTGACAATAATTGTTTAATCGAAAGCGCTCCGGCGTCGTTTAATTTCTGTGGCTAAGATAGTAAATCACTCCGTTTGTATTACTCGCTTGAGTATGACTTCGTCTAGTATTTCTGGCCATAAATTGAGAAACCGCATTGATTCTAAGAATTCAAAATTTGCGAAAGAAAGGGGGCTGTTGTTTGACGAACTTACGTCCGTTCCGGGGAGGGGAGGAAGCACAGAACGTAAAATTTGCGGCACAATTCTTTGCGGCAAATTCGAACCCAAGATTCTGGAAAACCTCTTCGGAAAACGAGATTGAGGATCTGAAACTGGAAATTACATACGAAAAAATAACAGAGAGGTTCATGAAAAATAGTTGTAGGCGCTCTCTTTGAAGTTGGATTCTGATGGAAGCCAAAGCCAGCTCCAAAAAGACTGGAGCGGAGCTGCACCTTTGAATCCTTTAGGAGCCGGTAACCTGTTCTTCTTCTCATACAAAAATATGGTGGTTTGAACTCAGAGAGGCTCAATTAAAGAACTCAAAGACGAGTACCTCCCAAAAGAGCTGAGTTTCTTCGAATGAAGATAAAGCCAAGAATGAAATTTCAGTCCATGTCGTCTGGTTACATAAAAAGCTTGGAAGGAAGGAAACATCTTCTCGAATTTCCCGTCTACTGATAAAGCTCCATGAATATTCATTCCGTCATTACATCCAACGTTTTCAATTTGCAAGGTTAACTTCGTCAAGCGCGCGGTACGCCGTGTTGGGAAAATTCGAAAATAATATTGTAATTAACTCAACGAGCACCTCCTCTCTTGACACACCAACAATGACCGTCTAATACGGCAAGACTGTGTAATTAGCGCCGCGAATATTCGAGGTACGGTATACCGGTATTTACGAATTAAGTTCGATTTTATGCTGGTTTTTGTTTTCTATTTTCGTACAAAATACTATTTATACGCCTATAGAGTATTTAAGAAATATATCGAAGGCTCGAATAAGGGGCAAATCAACGAGCCTTGGACGCTATCACGTCATAGTATTTTTATGCTAACGAGACTCAACAGACTTACAAGTCCCATTGTGCATCGGGTACGGTATCCGCAAATTAATGTCCGTACCCCGCGGACGTCGCGCGTGGTCCAATGTAAAAACTGAAACGTGTAAAATGTCAAAAACTTGGTTGAAAAATCATCCGCAATTTCTTTAATGAATGTAATACTCGTGTACCGACGGTAAATACGATGCGAATCGACTCACGCTATATAGTGACCTTGGTTGAACTGCAGAACTGTCAGTTTTTAGTTCTCCCTCAAGTTCCCTCTTGTTTTTATTTTCTCAGATTACGATTGTACGTGAACAGCTGTGCGTATTGCTGATTTATTTTAAACTGTATACAGCGAATGGGAATAATTCTAATCTTGACATTAATCAGTCTAGCTACTTCGGCAGAAAAGGTTCTCGAACTCGACTGTCATTCAAGTTCATGACCGTCAAACTGCAGAAGTCGTGCACTATAATTTTATGATCATCTTGTTCAATATCGTAGAATAAACTCGATTTCGCCGAGTTGCTCTCTGTACGCACGGTTGCTCTTTGGGACGAACTCTTGAGGGAGCACCTAATGCTAATCAGTCTAAACTTAGGTACAGAAATCGATCACTTGAAATAATGACAGTCTATGTCCCATTGTGATGCTAAATAATATCATCTCGAGAGTATTGGTAAATAGAACAATTACTTTAAATATTTTCGTAATGATCCTAATGACCTTCCCTGAAGAAAAAGGATTGAGCGTAATAAATACGACATGTTCTCTTCGATCAAGTCACTTGTACGAAAATGTACCACGCCCAAAGCAGCCGAGGAAATTGTTCAAATCTTTCCATAGAGATCAGTAGGTGTTTTTAAGGTTGTGGATCACAAAAAATATAAGTTGTTAATTACGTCAATTGAGGAAAGCAGGAAACCTTTTTCTAAACAATGTGTATCTCGAAAATTTTCCAGGTCTCTAAAGTTTAGATCAAAGCTCTTGCTGAACGCACGTCGGCCATTCGTGACGGACATTTTCACCGACAAAACGGGTGCCTCTTTTGAAGTAGACTAGACTGACCTTCTTTTAATTGTACAGATATTTTGAATCCTCTTCTTCGCTTTTTTGTCTTGACACCTTTTTTCCTATCATGACATCTCTAAGGCTCGTAGGGGGTTAGCGTATTGCATTCTGAAGGGGAATGTCTCAGATTTTGATCTGGAATACTCGCCTACAGCTTTGCAACGACCTTCGATTTTTCTGTCGCACGTTTTATAAGATGCTCAAATTTACGATACAAACACACTCTTATCAATCAACAGCGAAAGCTTAATTTGTTTGACTTGAGCAACAGTGTATAAGCTGCTTAATTATTATACGATACCCGATAAGAGTATTTAACATATATATATACACATGTTGCCAACCGGATCGTTTATTGCGGCAATTAATTTTTAATTACTGGTAGGCTACGTTATTTCGCGAGTCGAACTTCAGTCCCTGTATGTACCCGACAGAGACAAGAGAAGCCGTTATGTCGCGTCGAAGACAAAATTAACAACGACAAACATCTGTAATTGACACTTACTGACTTTTAGATAAGAACTTAATGTACGCTTTGGCAAGTGCTCGCGTTCAAATTTATTCGCGCTAAATACACGATAATTATTTACTCTATGATAAAAATCGAGTATTATGAAAATATTGTGTGTTTTCTAAACCGCATTTACTTATAACTCTCCTTCGTCTCATCGCAGTTCTCGAACACAGAAGCTAATAAAAAGGTACGAGTAAGTATCAATCATTTGGGACGGTGAAGCGTGCATCGATGTCATCTCGAAAATTGAGGAAAAACGTGGTTTCGCGGTTCATGGTAGATCTCACATCTTACAATCTAATAATCACGTGCACCGTTCGTCGTCCTCTGATCAATGTGACGAGCACGATCAACGATTATGTGCTGTCGCGCCTTCGTTTGTCGGCGACATCATAGGCATTTTCATTAACAACTATAGAGATTCTTGATTGGCTGCCAAAGACTTGATGAGAGTCCTCATTCTCGTATTTACCAACGTATGTGTGAGAAAAGTCACTGACTGAGCTAAAGAAAACTCGAGAAAGAATTTAATGCAAAAGAAAAAGCATATCAATGGTAATACTTGGGAAAAGTCCCCCCCCCCCCCTTGAGAAAAGGAACAAAATCAGGAATGTAGAATTCGGGCCTTGAGGACAACCTACGGGACTATTTTTACAGCAAGATACTCTGCAGCATCGAAATTAGCGTTTCGTACACTTATAAGACTGCTGACTAGGGCTACTGACTGGAACTACACTTGAAAACCCATCATAGAAAATTGTCGCAGTCGTTTGACTGACTGGAACTATTCTTAGAAAACCGTCCGAGGAACCGTCGTGGTTTTTTGACCGAAACTGTCGTTACAAATGACGTCATCAATTGAAAAGAACAGTCATCAACTTGAAAAATTTCATGCAGGGTGTGGTATGACGTCATCAGTGACCTTTACCTGATAATGTTTGTATATAATTAAAATGAATTTTACCAATAGACCGCACAAATAAGAACTTAAACATTAATAAACGTTAGATGTGACTTCATTCCATTTTTGTTTTTGTTTTGTTACTGAAGATGGCTTCCTAGCTGAAATAATCTAACGAAAATCCAGTTGGCAACAACGTTGTCAACCACCAAAATCCAGTTGGCAACAGCTTTGTCAACCACTTAAATCCAGTTGGCAACAGCGTTGTCAACCACCCAATTCCAGTTGGCAACAGCATTGTCAATCATCAAAATCCAGTTGACAACAGCGTTGTCAACCACCTAAATCCAGTTGGCAACAGCTTTGTCAACCACCTAAATCCAGTTGGCAACAGTGTTGTCAACCACCTAAATCCAGTTGGCAACAGTGTTGTCAACCACCTAAATCCAGTTGGCAACAGTGTTGGCAACCACCTAAATCCAGTTGGCAACGGTGTTGTCAACCACCTAAATCCAGTTGGCAATAGCTTTGTCAACCACTTAAATCCAGTTGGCAACAACGTTGTCAACCACCCAATCACAGTTGGCATCAGCATTGTCAATCACCAAAATCCAGTTGACAAGAGCACCTAAATCCAGTTGGCAACAGCTTTGTAAACCACCTAAATCCAGTTGGCAAAAGCTTTGCCAACCACCTAAATCCAGTTGGCAACAGCGTTGTCAACCACCCAATCACAGTTGGCAACAGCATTGTCAATCACCAAAATCCAGTTGACAAGAGCACCTAAATCCAGTTGGCAACAGCTTTGTCAACCACCTAAATCCAGTTGGCAAAAGCTTTGCCAACCACCTAAATCCAGTTGGCAACAGCGTTGTCAACCACCTAAATCCAGTTGGCAACAGCTTTGTCAACCACCTAAATCCAGTTGGCAACAACGTTGTCAACCACCAAAATCCAGTTGGCAACAGCTTTGTCAACCACTTAAATCCAGTTGGCAACAGCGTTGTCAACCACCCAATTCCAGTTGGCAATAGCTTTGTCAACCACCAAAATCCAGTTGGCAACAGCTTTGTCAACCACTTAAATCCAGTTGGCAACAGCCGTATTTCTGTGGCTTTGTTTAGTTTACTCCTAGTTTTACTATTTTGAGTATTTCATTAGTTCAGTATGCTTGGCCATAACTTGCAGGACCGTATAAAATCTATTAATGACGCTAATGAGGCGTATTTACGGTTCCTATTTGTAAAGTTTCGAAACCAAAGGCTGTCGTTCACCTCCCATATTTGGTTCCTTCGGAAATGTTTGAAATTGCATTTGAAACCAAAGTTTGTTAAATTCAGGCTCTTCTCTGACTGCAACCAGACAGGTACATACCTGATGAGGGATTGATTGAATTAGTTTATGAGTATGATTCACATCGTGATGACTCGCTGGTTCAGTCATGATCTCGTCGGTTGTTCTCCTTCCTAGCGGTAATTGGTTTCAGTTGCTTTCATGTCGCTGTTGACAATGGTTTATTAATCGAAAGCGCTCCAGCGTATAATTCGTATTTCTGTGGCTTTGTTTAGTTTACTCCTAGTTTTACTATTTTGAGTATTTCATTAGTTCAGTATGCTTGGCCATAACTTGCAGGACCGTATAAAATCCACCCAATTCCAGTTGGCAACAGCATTGTCAATCATCAAAATCCAGTTGACAACAGCGTTGTCAACCACCTAAATCCAGTTGGCAACAGCTTTGTCAACCACCTAAATCCAGTTGGCAACAGTGTTGGCAACCACCTAAATCCAGTTGGCAACAGTGTTGTCAACCACCTAAATCCAGTTGGCAATAGCTTTGTCAACCACTTAAATCCAGTTGGCAACAACGTTGTCAACCACCCAATCCCAGTTGGCAACAGCATTGTCAATCACCAAAATCCAGTTGACAAGAGCACCTAAATCCAGTTGGCAACAGCTTTGTCAACCACCTAAATCCAGTTGGCAAAAGCTTTGCCAACCACCTAAATCCAGTTGGCAACAGCGTTGTCAACCACCTAAATCCAGTTGGCAACAGTGTTGTCAACCACCTAAATCCAGTTGGCAACAGCGTTGTCAACCACCTAAATCCAGTTGGCAATAGCTTACTTTACTGCCCTAAAGAGGTATTGTTTTATTCTGAAAAAATATAGAAAATGAAAGTTGTAGTTGTCTCAATTATCTTTCAGATGAGTTCCGTTTCAGATTTTCTGCCGAACTTTTTTCACACAGTCACACTGAAAAAATCTCTACAGTTTAAATGGTGCCCCGCTCTACAAAAAAACGGCAATTTTACTATAAAAAATGGTAAATAGCACCAAATTTTATCAATGTTTACAACTTTTTGTTCTAAGTTCAACTATTATTTTCTTTTTCAGTAAATTATACAATTTTTGGCAGAACGGAACGTCGGGACTATAATCAAAATTTGAGCGGTTGTACTTAGAGTTAGAATTCTCCTTTCTCGGACTCATTCTGCCGTGCAAAGATGAATTGACGTATCTGCAAAATGACGATCAGTAGAAAAAAGACTTCGTTTAGTCTTCAGTAGGTAATAGCAAAAGTCTATTTCTCCTAATCGTGGTTTTACATATACGTCCATTAAACTTTGTATGGCAGTATTGGGTATTTGTATCGCTGGTTACATATAATTAGAATTCTGTGCGTTCACAGACTCTCATGTACCCGCACTCAAGAGTCAGTGTTCAAATAAATAATAAATATTGAATATCGATTCGAATAAGTGACTATACACAACTAAAAACTCATTCAATAGGCTGGCTAAAGAAGGCATTACCAAAAACGGCAAAGGAGTCGGAGGAGCCGAAGTCACTCCACTCTTTTTATCCGGTTTACAGCTCCGACCACGACTACAACCTTTGGCTTTTTCAAGTGACTTCAGCTCCCTGCTTTCCCGGAGCCGGCTCTCCACCTCCTAATCAGAATGCTTATAATAAAAGGATAGTTCGAGCCGGTTGCCTCCGCTTCAGAATGTTAATGTCGGGCAAACGAAATGCCTAACCCAGAAAACGATCGCCTGATCCTTGAAAAAAGTCAATACAATCGGTAGAAGCAAGCATATAAAATGCCACACAAACTTACGCGTCCCTAGAGGAGACAGATTAGCTCCTGCCGTAGACTTATTCAAAGGTGCTGAAAGCACGGACGGCCTCGTTTAAAACTGTCTCTTCACTACTTCAGCAAATAAGTTGGCTTACAATATATATCAAGTGGGTAAACTAGAATAATGGCACAGAGTGAGCTCGCATCAGCTAGACAGCCGAACATACTCCTAATATGCAGCAAACGACAGGCTAAAAGTGCAGATTAGACCATAAGACTAATTAAAGAGCTTGATGGTCGAAATTTTCCTAGGCCTTCGAAGGAAGTTAGAGCCCTATCTTCTCAAAGCCACAATTTACTGGAGAGAGGTGGACGCCGGACATTTTTTGCCTTGGTTTTTGAAGAAAAAAAGAACGTGAAATATTTTACGATGGTTTTTTGTAATGGTGATACTTTATGGGCTCTGTGGGCGGGAGGAATCATCAGCAAAGAATTTTTGCGTCAATCTCATAAAATATCAACTGTCAACAAACAGAAAGAGACTCTTGAGGTCTTTCTTCAAGAGCTAGGGCGTTGCTGTCACGTACGATTAAGGGAATGAAGATGACTTGACTCCGATTTTCATCGGAATAATTTCGTTGTGTGAAATTTACTGGGAAATGAAGGAGGAGAGATGTCCATCTTCATTGCACCATTGTTTGAGAGACACTATTACGTATTAGGAATTAAAAAAAGGGTTGGCAGTGATGGTATAGGACGCTAAATCATCTTCCACTTAAACTGAAGTATTTAGTACAAAAAGGGTTCAACATTCGGGCAGCGGAAACCCTAGGTTCATCTTCAGCATTAGAACCGCCATCTTCTGTCAAGAAACTATGGAAGATTCCCACTGAAGTTCACAGTTTCGAACATAGCTGAACCGCCCCCGGAGGAAGATCCCCCGACAATCAAATTCCAGATTCAAAGTACACAAAGTGGCTCTGTCGGTTCGAGACGAAGTCATGCCCCGCGCCCCTTCTGAGAATACGGAAATCAAAAGTAGCTTTTTTCAGGATTCTAGGACATGAATTGTTTACAAGAGACGGCGGTCGAAGTAAGATTTTGGTAAGCTGAAGAGTACAAGCGAAATCTTAAAATGAGAGGAATGATCGTCAATGTTTTAGAAGCAGGATCTATACCTATAACATCAAAATATACTCGAATTGAAAAGTCACCAAAGGTAAAGGATTTGTAGCATTGTCGTGAATGTTGTCTGGGTTTCGAAATATGTTTTTGAGAATAGTTGAGTGGAGTTCAGTGATCCCAAGAGAGAAAATCTTTTAAGATGCTCAAATGGTGTTCGAAGCTCAAAGATAGAAAAAAATCTGTTGGGATTAATCGAGATCAGGGCCAGAGTTTCAGTTGTCGCAAATCGTACGTTTTTTGAACCTTAATCTTAAATCTGCGTGCCTAATCTACAACCTGTTCTGTCTCTCACTCTTAAGCCCGGTTAATTTACAACCTGTTTCATCAAGCACAATAATCCTCCATAAATGAGACATAACAGAAAAATTCCCTCACATGATAACGTAATTCATAACCTTGGCTCGTAAAATATGATTATTTCAATTACTGCGCTTATGTACACGCATATTGTACCTTTAATTCGGTACGAGAACGAAAAATTTTTTGAATGTAAACAATAATTTTGCTCGTCACTGTACATACAGGTTCAAAAGTTCATCACGTATACTTGTATACCATGGACTATGTGCAAAAAACTATCAACTAGGTAATTCGAAGTTCTGTTCTTGTTCATCATAAGTTATTCATACATCGTATGTAATGAAGTACCCGCTGGCAACTATCAAACAGAGGTTACCCGCAGCCTCGTTTTTAATGAATTAAATTTCCCTTACCTGCGTCTCGGAAGAGAACTCGATTTCGGTTGCTCGCTCATGATGCCGCTCAAACACGGGATCCGGTGTCAACGTGTCTGGTCACGACAATAGCAGTTGTCTTCTCAACTCGTTACACGTCTGTATTGAAATTCAATCATCGTGTACTATCCGAATTCGAAAACAATATTATATTCGAGTACATATCACTGGTAAGGTAAAATGAGAACACGACCATACGCGACAACACACCACCATAGACGAGTAGATAAGATTGCTCGAAATTCGTGAATCAACCTGACGCGATAGCGCTCGCACACGTCACTGCAGTCGATGACGGGCACGACGTGGCTGAAAAAGCTCTAGCCGAAAAATTCGGCGGCACGCTGGCGTGTATGTAGGAAGCTTCGAGCGTGCAGGCAACTTTCGCGTATATGGAAATATTGTCTCTCGATGCCGCGATTTATCGATTCGCGCGGCGGCTTTTTCGCGAAGGAGGCTTAGTGGCGGTGGTCGGTTGTCATGGCGACCCCGCGTCCCAAAATGCACATTCGTTGCGGCACACCATCTGAAACGCGCGAAATTTACGGAGTCGTACACCCTATTCGAACGCGAACAGATTGGGTTTATCTGCAAGATGATGGTGTTTTTATCTACGCGATTACCGAAGGTGGGGACGACTAGACGAAGAGAACTTAGCCTATTTTTATACAAGTGCTACAAATGTATCAAGTATGATATACCGCATTATGTTCATTTCATGGAGTATTGAACAAGTACATCTGTAAAACATCCTTGACATTTTTAATGGGCCGAGGAATAAGAAAATATCAAAGAAGACAGGAAAAGGGAGCGTATTATTCTTAGTATATTTATTTTATCTTCTTGATGCACTTAAAAGTCTCGCGAAGTCGATGATGCAGTAATAAATAGAATTGGTTCGTTCCGCGTTGGTGTTCATTAATGGTAAGTTATAAGGTCTCAGAAATAGGCTAAAAAGACTGTCAAAAAATATAGTTACGATAAAAAATTTATTTTGGATACGAAAAATTTTGAAGCACTTAATTTTAGAAAGGTTATGAAATAGTAATATTGGTGAAAATGGCTTTTAAAACGAATATTATGTAACAGAGGTAGAGCCTTTGTAAGTCTTCTTTATCTGAAAATATTTGTGTATATTGCGAACGCACTTGTGTAGGCTCAAATTAATACTTACGATTTTCGCAAAAAAAAATAATAAATGGCTGAAAATCGTGGATTGCTTTTCTGAAAAAACAGCGAGTCAAACTTTTTTTCTCTCTTCAACTCCATCCTACTTCAAAGCTCATACCATTTAGCTTAAAGACTAGCCATCGTCCATTGAATTCTAAAATCCCCCAAAGATACCCCCGTCCTATTGCCCTAACCTCCGTTCTAGGTAAACTCTTTCAAAGATTATTCTGGTTTCTCGAATACATGACAACATCTTGTGACTCCATCAATACGGCTTCCGTAATGGTCGAAACACTATAAAAGTCATCTCCCTACTGAACCTCCAAATTGGAAAACTATTCTGTAATAACTTTCCCATTTGCACCGTATTCTTTGATCTATAGGAAGCGCTCCCTCGTGTTCCGCGACACTGCATTTCCTCTAAATTATATTAATTATGCCTTCGAGGCAATTTACCCTCCTTTATCCTATTTTTTCTTCATGACAGATCCATATCAGTCCATATTCATAACCATTATTCTTCCCCAATGGCATCCAACAGGGAGCGGTTTGGAGTGTTCCTCTCTTCCTAATTGCCATGAACAATAGAATCAATACGGTTTCTCAATTTATGGCCAGAAATATTAGACGAAGTCATACTCAAGCGAGTAATACCAACGGAGTAATTTACAATTTTAGCCACAGAAATTAAACGCGTTTTCTCTATAGAGGAGGACCTCGGACCCCTCTTTAATGCTATGGCCGCTAGTGATTAGATGGTCCGCAAACGCCGATTCACCTATATTCTTCTTTTCCCACGCCTTCCTATGTTCAGCGATTCTAATTTCCAACTGACGGCCTGTCTCGCCGATATAAATTCCGTTACAATCCTTACACTCAACTTTATGCTCACCACTCCTGTCGGCCAGTTGGGTGGGGTCTTTTAGCCTAACCAATAAACTTTTTATGGTATTGGGGTTGTAATACACAGGCCGAAATCCGAAGGGGCGTAGGACACGACTCAATTGAGATGAAAACTGCCCCAAGAACGGAAGCCTTATCCAACGCTCTCTACTGTTTAGGGCCGTATTGCGGGGGAGGGAGGTGGTGGAATCGAGGCATTTTCGAGTAACTTTCCTTTGGATCATAAGGTCAATGTCTAAGTTCACTTCATTCACTCTGGCCAAGTGCTTTATAGTTAATACCTCTTTTTGGAAGGCTGACTGATTGAGAGGAATACTAGTCAGTCGATGGATTAAGCTGTTAAATCAAGCATATTTATGGGCTACAGGGCGAAAAGATTTTCCGTGGACAGTAATATCGGTCGCAGTATCTTTCCTGTATATGGCGAATTCATGGATACCGTCTCTATTACAAATCGTCAAATCCAAGTAATTAATAGATGCGCCACCGATTTCTAAAGTAAATTTTATAGAAGGATATTGATTATTTAGATACTGGAGAAACTCCAAAAGGAGCTCTCGGGGACCAGTCCACGTACACAACACATCGTCGACATACCTGTGCCAATAATAAATCTGATCTAAATACGCACTGCCAGAGGAGAACAAATCGAGCTCAAACTTAGACATAAAGACCTCCGAAATGAGAGAACCCAAAGGAGAACCGATGGGTATTCCAACCTCTTCAGGAAACTCAAAAAACCTTGTTATCGAATTTGCAATAATTGGGAGACCAACAAATATTGAGGAGATTGAAAAATTCACCCAATTCTTCTTAGCGAACATTTGTTTGAATCAAAAGGTCTCCCATATGTTGTATGGCGGTTGCTCTGGGGATATTGGGGAACAGGCCGACCACATCAAATGAACACAGGGTCGATCCCAGCGGAAGAATATTATCCTTAAGCCTATCAGCCAAGGAGACCGAATTTTTCACCGAGTAAGGTGACTCATGGTCAACTCTCGATTTAAACCATCGGTCCAAAAATTTCGCCAGAGCGTACGTGGGGGACGACACAAAGGATACGACCGGACGCATTGGGTTATCTTTTTTATGGACTTTTGGTAGCCCGTACAAGAGGGGAGGCACAGGGTTGGGCTCCAGGAGCAATCTTTTTAGCGAGGGACTTTTAATAATAAATTCACACTCGTTTATCACACGTCTAACTTCTTTTACGTGTTTAGGAAAATTTAAACTGTCGTTTTCCTTAGCACCACACTGGCCGAGAACGTCATAACCTTGGAGACGTAGGAGGACTTCTCCATCGCGACAATGGCATTACTTTTGTCAGCCTTCGTGATGATTAAGCCCTCCTCCCTGACCCTCCTCTTTAATCCCTTAATCACCTCAATTGCGTAATTGTTTATACGAGGGAGGGGGGTATTGCGGACAAGAGCAGCACAATTTTTTTGAGTATTAACCCCCGATCCGATTTTCACCTCGAGGTCGGCAACAACATTAGCCAAAGCATTACTATTATTAAGAGGGGGTAATCCGAACTTCAACCCTTTCTCTAATAAATTCACCTCATCACTACTGAACTCTACCTGACTGCAATTTATAATGCGCGGTTGGAAGTTTTGGATAACACTGACCTCAGGTCTCACTTCCTGGACAGCGGGGTCATTCAAATTTTCTTTCTTTTTCTGGAGGGAACAAAGTTTCTTATTTTTCTTCCTTTTCAATTTAGCTTCAAAACCGCGGTATTTAACATTAATAGCCTTAATAAACAGGTCCAACTCACCCGGATGCAGTAGGCCAGAAAGTCTAGAATGGACCAATAAGTTCAGCCTAGTGGTGACATTCAACTTTCCATGCCACCTCCGCAATTCAGTGCGGATCCATTTTTCCGTCAGGAATTTTTCCAATTTTTTGGTGGTACGATCGCAATCCGAAAACAACCGAAACTTAATGAAATCAGGCTTAAGGTGTAATTTTAAGCATTTGCGAAGAAACCATATGTGAGATGAGAACGACGACCTTTAGTCCGTTTGTATTACTCGCTTGAGTATGACTTCGTCTAGTGCCATGAACAATCTAATAAACGGTACCCTCTTCCCCTTCTCTAAAGGACTTTTTACAGATGATTTCAGGGTCTCCATCGCTTTTGTAAATTCCAAGCGAACCGCTCGTCTACTTAAAGTCCAGGGGTGCCGTGATCCCCTGGTCCAATGAAGAAACCTTCCCCTTAAACTTTAATTTCTTATAGCTAAAAAAAAAAAATTTATAATTCATTTAATTATTAAAATAGATTGATAATTTAAAATAAAAATGTTCTGGCGTAGCCAGATAAAAGAAGATCATGTTTTATGTCTTTTATAAGCTAGCATACTTTCGTCTTTGTCATATTTGCTTTGCTTGATCTGAAAGTACCGCCTTCTTGTTGGGTGGGCCCCCTTCTTGGACTATTATAAGTCAAATTTAGAATATTTCAAGTTGATAGCTTTTTTTTTGGGGGGGGGGCGAACGAGCGGAGTATGATCTGCTTTAGAATATTTGAAGCTAATGGCTTTTGGAGGGCTCACTCGCTCCGCTGTACTTTAGAATATTTCTACTGGCTCTTGGGGGGATGGTTTAGTAAAGGTCTACTTTAGAATATTTCAAGCTAATAGCTTTCAGAAATACCTACGGTGTAACGACGATGAAGGGGGGAGGCTTCTTCGTCTGTTATAAGTCTAATTTAAGACGATTAAAATCCCATTATAAAGCTAGTATAAATCTATTATAAAGCTAGTACATAAACTGGCCGGTTTGAACTCGCGGGATGAACTCGCAAAATTTCAAGTTAGGGATAACTTCAGTACACTGCTCTAGTACAAACTAGGCCGGGTGAACTCACGGATTTCTGGGGAAAGGGCCACTCGCAGATTTCTGAATCACCCACGGGGCAGATATGGGTGAGGGGGGCACTAGCAAAATTTCAAATTAGTGGTCAAGGCAGAGTGAAAGACATGAAACATGTCAAAAAATTAAATTCTAAGGACCCCCCTAAAACCAATACGAAGAATCATCTTCATGAAAAGGGCCTCACGGCACCCCTATCAACTCACTTTCTTCGTGATCCGCGGATCATGGAATTCGTTTTTATGGCAAAAAAACCCTCATATTCTGTAGAAGTCACTTATGTCTCTCCTTCCCCCAAGTTCTCCTCCAGTAATTTCAGATTAATCTTTAATTCCTCAGCCTTACCTTCGATTTCAAAAACTACTGGAAAAACTTTCAAGAGCCAAATGTCTAGACCCACTAAATATCCTTAAATATCCATCCCACACTCGCCACAAACTCCTGCTTCAGTTTCAGATGTACTACGGATCCCCAAACTACAAATCAATGGGTGCAATACAATCTGCTGTCCAACATTTAGCCCATGGTGCCCTGCGCACCAACCCTTCTCTCAACCCAATTACGTTCATTATCACTAACCGCCAACTACGGCTTAGTTTCCTATCTTCTCTCCTCCCTCCGCTCCCATAACTCACGACTTCCTTCATTAGAATCCCATCTAGACTACGTCTCGAATTTAATTCTATCCTCCCTGTCTACTCATCCATCCCTCTCTGGGCATAACCAACGTCTCAGATTCGCCTCAACCTGGCTAACTTAACGAAATCGCCCAATATAATCTACAATACACACATTGAAGCCGTTATTGCTAATAACTTTCTTCCCACAGCCTAAGCTTCACAGATAGATCCAAATCGGGTTTGGAAACTGGCAACACCTTCCTTATCGATTGAAAAGTTTTGCACTTCGGTATGAAAAACTCGGCATGCATGTATTCTACCGAGCGATATGTCGTAAATTCCTCCTCATTTCCTCATCTCTTTCTATTCTACTGCTCTTCTAATCCTATCGTTCTGTGTATTTTCATCTCCTTGAAGGAGTGCAGGAAATGTATTCTAAGGGCCAATATCAATGTCGATAATCATTTGCTATTCAGTAATCGATTCTTTAGGAACTTTAAAGTTTTCTAAGTCCTCCTCGTTTCATTTATAGCTCAAAAATAGAAATTATTTTATGTCCTCCGAAGTAAAAAATGTCTTAGTAAGGTTGAAACTCACGGGTTTCTTAACGGAGTTAAACGAGGGATGGCAGGAAACCTGTTTAATGGGGCATGTGGGATCTGTAAAATACAAGGCTGACCTATGACGTCATCAAATTGTGACGTCACAGGCCCACACTTGGAGGGGAACTTGGAAAAAACTGATCTACGACGTCATCAGATAGTGACGTCACGAGGCTGACCTAAGACGTAATCAAACTGTGACGTCACAGGCCCCGCCCTCCAAGCTGTATATGATAGGAGGAGGACTCAGAAAATTTTCGAGCACCGAGCTTTACCGGGCGGCCGGACGGCGGACGTTTTTTTCCGAAAAACCCTCGATAAAACAGATTCCCAATTAAGAAACTGATCCATGACGTCATCCAACTGTGACGTCACAGCTTCCCTGATGTCAAAATGGAGTTTCAATTCTATGAGTTTCCTTTAGGCTGGAATAGGTCGAGTACCAGCCAATCGACTTCCAGTTCGGACTGGTACGAATTTAATTTCGGTCTAGAGATATTCTTCATGAGGCTTCAATAAATAAAGTTGTCGACTGACGACTTCCTTGTAATACTAAAATAAACTGAGTTCTATCCAACGACCCTAAGTCGAATGCCGCCTCACAACTTCCCTTCAAGGTTGGAATAGGCGGAGTTTTGGCCTTACGTTATCCTTATCGTGCTTGAATATATGAAGTCCCCGCTCAAGAACTTTCTTTGAGAGCGAAATAAATCGAGTTCATTCCCAACGACTTCCCTGTAAGGTTAGAATTAGCTGAATTCTAGGCTGACGACTTCCACGTGAGAGTGGAGTGAATTGAGTTTCAACCTACTGATTTTTTCATACGGTTGAAATAAATCGAATTCCCATCTACTGTTTGTTAGCAATTAGTTCGCGGTTGTTAGAAATGCGTTTTCATTCGGTTGGCCATTTACGCACACACGTTGTGGCCCCTCCAACCAATCGCTCACGGACTGTAACGACTTCTTCATGATACTGCGGTAAGTCCATTTCCTGTCTGACCTTTTTAAAAGGCTTGAATGAATGAAATTCCAGCCTAACGATTGACTTCCTTATAATGCTAGAATAAATTGAGGTATCTCCTTTGAGACTGAAATAAATCGAACTTAGTCTTGAGGCTGGAATGAGTGCAGTTACCGCCATCCACATTAAGCTTGAATGAATAAAGTTCTGGCCGAACACGTTTCCCTGGGACTGGAAGTTCCTTCTTAATAGCCTCCCCATGAGGCTGAATTTTATCTAGTTCCAATCTAACAATTTCCTATAGTAAGGCCCAAATGATTCCGCTTCCGTGAAACCACACCTCTTTGCAGACTCAGTCGGGAACCCGCTTTTGGTTTTGTTGAGGATTACACTCGGACTGTGTCCGCTTTCATCAATGACCTTCACCTTACTCGCAGATTTAAACAAATTTCAAGTTCCGATTCTCTGTTGAGGAAACTTGGGAGAAATCGAACTATGAGCCCTACAAACTCACATACTAGGCTATAAACATGGCGATTTAGGCTAGATAAGCTAGATCCGGAGGAACATTTTACCCAAAGTTTCCTTTATATCAAGACTATGTCTGCGTCCAAGGTCCAACCTTGGTTACGTCATCAAAAGCCGTGACTTAATTTATGGAATTGGAAAACTTTCATGTTCTGACATTTTTCCTTTATATTGAATAAGTTTTCATCTGAGATAGTGACTATGATTTTTTCGATTGCATGTCTTATTGTCTATAAAATTGACATTCATGTTTATACATCCTACAATTCACTAAAACAAAAAGGTTACTAGAGTCGTAATTTAAAAATTTATCAATGCCCGTTGATGGATATTTATCCAAAAGCGCTCGCTTAATAAATTTTTAAATTATACGACTCTAGTAACCTTTATGTTTTAGTGAATTTTGTGATTCATGTGTCGTAACATGGAACAGAGAATTCTTCATACGTCCTGTTGAAGTCATGTTCCGATAACATTTCGCCCTCTATTATCTTCCTAAATCAAAAACTCATAAAAGAGGTTGTCTTTTGCGATTTTCAAAATTACGGTCAAATATATCGAGAGAAGCTTTCATGTCTTGCTAGAATAAGGTCTTTGGACCGTAATAATAACTTCTTCTAATCCCAGCTTCAGTTATAATCTAAGCTCGTACTTGAAAATGGTTGGTTAACCGAAAACTAGTTGATGCTATACTCAACAATAAATTTGCGGTGAATTGTAATAACTGTTGTGTTTAATTTCTTTTATGATGTGCTGTAACATGAAGAAAAGTATTTCTGATATCAAAGTTACTCGTTGAAGTATCCTCCCCTCGGTTTTCTTTTGTCCTAAATTAGCTTCGTTGAGTGGGTCAGAGTCTCCCTTCTTCCAAGAACCACAATTTCCAAGAAGGATAGTTGACGGTCGATACGTTTCTAAGAAAGCTCCCCATAAAACAGGTTTTCTGTTGAAATAATGGAGGAAATACTTTAGGAAATGTGGTCAATAAAGTAGGTAGATATGGAAAGAATAAACGGAAAAATGAAAAAAAAAAAAATTTATTGTCAAAAACTATAAAACAGATTGTTGCCAAAAACTGTACCCAAAAACAAAGGTAGATTTTTTTAAAGCTCAAACTGAAGATGATACGAATTTTCCCACACGTGACATAAAACAAAATATCAAGTGCGTGAAGGTTGGGACAGCCAAAATCGGTGAAGAAATTTTAAAATTATTAGAAAAAGAACGAGATACGATCAAATTTCTCGCCGTATTTTACGTCAACCTAAGTAAGCGAAATTAAAATTTGTTTAGTACAGTACACAAACGACAAACAATAAAATTGAAGAAGAAATACCTAGCAGGCTACCGTATCCGATACAAATCTATCGTTTTGAGTTTTTACTTCGCCATGAATACACCACCACTATGGTCTGTATAATTGGCAATTCCTTTTCAACATTTTTACTTTATCGTATTCGAGTTATGTAATATTTCTGTTCACTTCGAGGACAGTACGACACCAACATTCACAGAAGTGAACATAAGGCAGTTTGTCACGTACTCTCCTCAACCTTTCACGTTTAGAAAGTTGAAACTTTTCATAATTGAGTACTTTTCAATCTATAATGATGCTGTCAGTATTGTGGAAGACGATTTTCCTTTTTTCGAGCGCAACAGCAATATTGCCCTTAGAGCCGGCCACATCAACTTTGTTCAATGGAACAGGTATAAAAGTATTCCAATTATTTATTATTTTATTTGTTTCTAGTTTATGAATTAAGAAATCGAGACAATTTTACCTCCTCTTATAACGCGAAAGTCATCGAATACCCCTCGCCTCCTCATACGTGGTGCTCAAAAGTCGAAATTTTCCAATATCTCTTCTGACTGTATAGACGTCTTTAAGGTTGAAATCTCTTCAAGCTGTCCTCCTTAGATAATCCATGAAATTTTTCCAAATTTAGGTATAGCTTGAAGTTCAAAATTTCTTCAATTCTCTAAATTGAGTAATATTCCCCACCTCCTTGACACCATAGTTCGTTGGGGGGGCGACGGCGAATGGCATTTTAAAATGGCAATCCACGTAGACCTACCAAAAACTAGAATACTTTTCTTTATTATGTATAAAATTCAACGCCATTGATGACGTCGTCAAGCGTGACAAAAAACCTAACGGTTCTTACATTTTCAAGAGTAATTATAGTCAAAGACTTTCGAAAAACCGTCAAAAAACCGAGACGGTTCCCAGTACTGAAGGATTGGTCCAGTCCATTGACATATTTCCTTCAGTATGACTAACCCTAATCCACAGAATGAAATAAACTCAAGTAGCCCAGTATTATGAGCATACATAAAAGCTGAAGTGTTTTGAAATTTTACGATACCTAATAAAGTCAATCTTATCAACTGTTTCACTTACAATACCTGTGTTTTGGAAGAACATTGATAAAATCCGTCGAGTGAAGTTTTTTCTATTACAAAACCCGTGACTTCTCAACTTGATCGATGATACATTGAGATGCAACAACTGTCTGTCGCAGGTTTTGATCAAAATGGTTATCCTGAAAGTCATAAGGCTATCACAATAGGAATACGAGTACGAATAAGGTGGCGTTCTATACACCTTATCATACGGGATCTTAGCCTTTCAAATTTATCCACGCCCTAATTCCTCTACAGAGCATACCTCGACTATGTTGATGTGGCATGTAGCCTCCGAATTTTTTAAATTCTTCATCGCTCATTTGTCGACGTTATGTTCAATAGAACTGGAATTCAAATACATATAAGAAAAGAAAATTTTCTGGCATAGCCAAATAAATGAAAATCATGTTCCATGTCTTTTATATTTTATCAGTCATCTTGAAATATTTCAGTCTAGGCTTCTACTAGGTCAAGTGTTCGTGAGATATTATTCGTTTACCCCTTTACCTATCTTGGCGTCGTATAAGTCTTCTATGAGAAATATGAGGTAGCGCGAACTCGCTCCGCTCGTTCGCCCCCTGTCTCGCTGTTGTATTGGAATGGTATGAGACAATTCAAGTCTAGGGGACTTGGAAAAATTTCGACTATCCAGCCTTTATTTATTTAATTATTTAATTATTTTAATTATTTATTGATTTATTTAATTATTTAATTATTCAATTATTTAATTATTAATTAATTAATTATTTATTATTATTACGCGGGGTGTACTCGCGAATTTCTGAATCACCCACGGGGTAGAGATTTTCTAATTATTAATTATATTAATTGATTAATTATTTAATTATTTATTTATTTATTTATTTATTTATTTATTTATTTATTATTAATTATTATTATTACGCGGGGCGTACTCGCGAATTTCTGAATCACCCGCGGGGTAGAGATGTGCACGGACGCACGGTAATTAATTATTTAATTATTTAATTATTTATTTATTTATTTATTTATTTAATTATTTAATTATTTAATTATTTATTATTATTACGCGGGGTGTACTCGCGAATTTCTGAATCACCCACGGGGTAGAGATTTTCTAATTATTAATTATATTAATCATTTAATCATTTATTTATTTAATTATTCAATTATTTAATTATTAATTAATTAATTATTTATTATTATTACGCGGGGTGTACTCGCGAATTTCTGAATCCGGGTAGAGATTTTCTAATTATTAATTATATTAATTATTTATTTATTTATTTATTTATTTATTTATTTATTTATTTATTTATTTATTTATTTATTTATTTATTTATTTATTCATTAATTATTAATTATTATTATTATTACGCGGGGTGTACTCGCGAGTTTCAAAATCGGGGTCCGGCGAGAGAAACGATATGGAACATGTCAATAAGCTAGGATATTTTCGAGAGAAAAAATTTAGGAAGGGATATTTGTACTTTGAGAATTGACCATCAAATGAAGATGGGGATGTTGTGCACCACCGACATCAATATCAAAAATTACTTCGTCTTATTGTTTCATAAAATGACGAAAAATGTCATTGCCCACACACCCACAAACACACACACGACGCATATCTGTTAATTATCTAATTATTTGCAGCTGATATTTGTATTTCCTCCACTGACCAGTGCCTCGTCATGAGACTGTGTCGGCTAACTGCGATCCTAGGTACTGTAAGTATCACTTTAAAAAGAAAATTCTCCAAAGAAGAGAGAAGAAATTGTCAATTTTCTTACCAATTTCCTCATTTTTCCAGCAAAATTTAATAGATCTTATACCACAAGATATTTGCTTAGAAGGTTTGTAAAGTTATACAGTTGACTAGACGATCTAAAACCATACACTTCACATAACAATTTCAAACACATTACAGGAACAGCAATAGCGAGTTTAAGCTTAACTAATGCCTTGGGCCTTACACTCACGAATTTTATGCCCAGTTTTCCTGACGGAGGAGGATGCACTTGTTATCAGTGCCAAGGAACTTGCGTAGTGAACCCTCTGGCAGGGTGTACGAATACAACTAACTCAACAGATACTAGTGGTCAAACACCAGTTGTCGACACACCAATTAGCGGCCGGGGTAATAAAAGCCTCTTGATGAAATACTTTCTATTTTCTGAGATTTTTACCGTCAGTACTAATTTTTTAAATCTATAGTCGGAGAGTGTTCCTTAATTTCACCCAGTAGGAGTTGTATCGATACTTTCCTTTGCAACTTGCAAACACAACCAGGGGTCATAGATGTGAGTATTTTTTTTTTTTCATCTGTAATGTACCTACATACTATGGCTGAAATTGGCTCAAATTTTCGAAATAATTTTTGCAGATGGCAAATTTTCCGCGAGTATGTTCAAAAGGTACAGTAAACAACGTTCTATTGTTTTTCTTTCCTGACATCTCAAACATCTTTTGATCATTGAAACAAAAATTCATTCAAAAGATATTCATGATAATTTAAGCATAAATGGAATTCCTTCTGCTGTAGATGCACATCAAACTTATGTTTTTTTTATGCGTGGAGGTATCATACCTTAATTAGATTTTCTTTACTTTTTATAGGGACGGCAAATCTTGTAATCACCTACGATCCACTTAATTTGTTTGACTTACAATTGAGTAATGTGTATGCGCCAATAGTACCTCAAGGTGATAATTGCACATGTTCTTGCTTGACACCATGCCGAACCAACGGTCCAATTCAATGCCCTTCAAATGCGACTACAACTCCATGTCCTTCAAGATATACTTCAACAACGACCTCCTGCCCGTCAACTCCTAAACCATCGACGGTTGGGTGTTCGCCAACAACGACCTCCAGTCCTTCAACTACTAAACCGTCGACGGTTGGGTGTTCTCCAACAACGACCTCCAGTCCTTCAACTCCTAAACCATCGACGGTTGGGTATTCTCCAACAACGACCTCTAGCCCTTCAACTCCTAAACCATCGACGGTTGGGTGTTCTCCAACAACGACCTCCAGCCCTTCAACTCCTAAATCTTCATGCTCGGAATCAACTTCAACTACTCAAAAAGGAAGTCTAACGGACACGATGAATTCAATGGCGGATATGATAGCTGGTTAAATTAGTGAAAAAATAGAATGCACACATAAAGAAACATGATACAAGTTCGTTCAATGTTAACTTCAATTCCTACACAATATGATCAGATAAGAATGTCAGAAGTCGTTGTGCACTTTGTTAGAACATTTGTGTATTTTCAGTCTTCTTATTCAGAAATTCTGTATAATCTTTCATATATATTTGTACATTAAACTTTTTTTGCTCACCATTCCCTCAAGATCATTATTGAAGTACTTCAGGACTTAGTTCTGAGTGAGTAACGTAGAACACTGTCCAACACGAGAATTTTTAGGCAGTTCTGTAGCGGATATTGGATAGGACAAGTGGTCTAATTTTATAAAATACCCGTGTCGTCTTAATCCGCTCTGCACTAGTTCAGCAAATTACTTCAATGGACCTCTTCATGTCTCGTGGAAGTATTTCATACTTCCCCCTACCTGCATACTGTGTTACCATCTTCATTTTTACAGCCTTCGCGAAGTCTCTGTTCGATTCCAAATTCTGAGGGAAAGCGAAGAGCAGAAAATACGTCAACAGAGAGGGGAAGGACAAAGGTATAAAAAAAGGTTTACTTTAGGCAATTTTGGGGGCGTTCATAAATTACGTAAGGCGATTTTTGTGATTTTTCGACCCCCTCCCCTCTTATCTCGCGTGAGATTTTCCGAAATGTGCATTTTTACTTTAAATACGCTTATCTGTGCTTAATCGCGTTCATCTAACGTAATTTTCTTGATCACATTTTATACCTATTCAAGAAGGACTAGTTTTCATTAAATTTAAGCCAGTTTAGAAATATTTTAGAATGTATTTGTGTAAGAAAAGAATTACGTGAGATTTGTCGGCACCCCCCTCCCCGAACGTGAGTTTTGGTGAGACTTGGCTGGACCCCCCCCCAAAAAAAAAAAATAAAATAAAATAAAATAAAATAAAAGCTCACGTAATTCATGGACGCCCCCTTCTCAACGTCTTTTTCTACTACAAATTTCTACTCGTTCAGAAATTACACAAAATTCACCAGAGAGTCAGAGGATGAAAATCGAGTCCAAATTTGAGAAAAATGTTCTATTTTCGATAACTCAAATTAAAATGACTTCATTTCATCCCAATGATAAATTATTCCAATTTTGTACTACGAGAAAATTAGCAATTCATTCAAAATGTCGAACTGATGATGTCATCATAGCAATATTATTTTGTGATTTCCACATCGTACTTTCATCTCCCATCATGACTCCTATCCTCCTCAACTCGAAGAAAACCAGATCATAAGTATCAATCAGATAAATCTATCAAAACTGAAAAAAATGTAGTCAAAGGGAAGAATCATTTCTCTAATCCACCCTGGCTACACATGGCATTACAGACAACAGACGTGGTTTTTTAAAAAACGCCTCAAATTATGCAGTTGATCATATTTTTCGACAGCTCAGTGTATCTTTAAATCCCCTTCCGAGTCAAAGCTAAGGCACTTCTGAATATCCATAGTATGGTTTGACTAGGGAATTTTTGGAAGTATAAGAAATTACAGAGGAGGAGGGTGGGGATTCCTTCCACAGAATAGTAGATCAGGAAGCCCTTAAATCGGCGTCTGAGTCAGAGCTAATGGTTGACTCGAGAAAAGGCAACTCTGAATAACAAAAGCAATCGTTTGGGTGGGAAATTCTTGAACATACCTAAACAGATCACAGAGGAAAAAAGAGGGGATTGCTTCTACAACATCGTAGATCAGGAAGCTCCTAAATCTGCGCCTCAGTAAATTCTGATGGCTGGCCCAAAAAAAAGGACTTCTGAATATCAAAAGTATGATTTGACTGGGGAGAGATCACAGAGAACGAGGGGCGGGGTTACCTCTCCAGCATCGTAGATCAGAAAGCCCTGTATCAGCGTCTAAGTAAAAGCTAATGGCTGACTCAAGGAAAGGCACTTGTGAGGGAGCAGCCTTTACAACATCGTACTTTTTAGACGGTCGGACCAAATTACCCTCTCCAATCCTTCTGTCGATATATAAAAAGATTGCGCTCGAGATATTTAAAACTTATAATGCATTGGGGTTGGTGTACACAAATCCGATGGTCCATAATGCAATTAGCGCAAGAGGAGGAAGATAGAAAACAGAAAATTTTGACCCTTCACGGAAAACATTGAATCATGATGTGTATATGATATTACCCGCCTTATTACAGCCCCTTAAATTAACTAAAGATGCAATGCTTCGTACACCAATTGGCTTAGACCCTCAATGAGGCAGATGCGCAATGCTTCAAATATCATAAGTACCCCTTCTCGTTACCCGACGTTTCTCGACCAACTATTTTGTCGAATACTTTTTTTCCGAATACATTTTCCCCGAAGGACAAAATCCCGAGTGTCAAAATTCCCGAATAACCAAGCTTGATATGAAGTAAACATCCTGTCAAAACACGAACGGAATTTTAATCTCGATGCCGAGAAAAAGCAAAAGTAGTTGATTAAATATCATCTCTATGGAAATTATATCGACGGGTGGAGGACCGTGCACCGCGTTGTAAGTATCACTTACGTTCGAAAAGTAGAAGCGATCACAATGGAAGGAAAAGTAGTAGCCGGTAAATTGCAATTAGCGGGTCTCAAGGTAGAAAATTTTCGAGTCTTTGAAGAAGGTCAAAGTGATTCGCCTAGTATAAGGCCTACTGTATTTTAGAGGGATACGTTAGGTTAATAGTTGATAGGCTCGCTTTTAGCCCACGCTACCATGATGCTGTATCGTGTAGGTCAACTTATACTGGGTGTTGAGCTACAGTTCTAACCTAATTCAGCGGCGTCGGAGGCTAAATTATAGACTGTTTGTCAAGCTGCGCTTCTAGCCTAATATTGAGTTTTCCGAGTCCCTTACGTAGGTCAAGTTTATTCATGACGTCATAGAGCGTCTCGTCTTACGGATTTTTGCTTGACACCTAGCCCTAAGACATACACATGTCAAAAGCATTTCATTAAGTTCTCTAGTTTGCTGCTCAAAGAGTCTCTTTCAAGAAGTACGTCAGGGAATCAGCTTTTTTATAGCACTCAATTTTGATAATCGAGGGATAATTTCAGGTAATTTTTGTCCGCGAACGCGAGCGGCCCGAGGTTGATAACGTCATGAAGTTGATGACGTCACCAGGTTGTTGATGTCACGGAGAGGGTGGGACTTAACAAATTTTGACTCTCGAGCTATATATGATAGGAGGAGGACTTCGAAAAATTTTGACCCTCGAGCTATATACACATATTATAGAAGGGGAACTTAGAAAAACGACGGTTTCCTTAACGAAGTTAAACGAGGAACGCAGGGAACCTGTTTTATGAGTCAAATTGGTTAAACGAATCCGTTCCTCTAATTTACGGCTATCCATAACAAACGCGAAAAAGACGAACACTCCGAAAGGAGAGTAAACCTTGCGAACCGCAGAAAATACAAAACGACGAGCGCTTACGGTTAATAAACCATCTTCAAGCCTGAAATGAAAGCAACTGACGAACGGAGGAGAAGAACAATGTACTAAGATTGGCTAAACGAGAAATCACGGTGTGAATCATAGACCAGTTCGATCAGGCCATCCCTCCGGAATGAACAAGTTGAGTACAGTGATACCGTCAGTGTTGCGATGACGCATTATCTCTATATACTCGAGGGCGATGCGCTTTCGATACGAATTCTCCTTATGGAGGAGCTTTTCGGATCCCTCACGGAAGCTGTGGCCACTGTTTATCAAATGATCAGCAAAAGCTGACTCCCCTAAGCGTCCCTTGTCCCAAGACTTCAGGTGCTCAGCTACTCTCACTTTCATTTGGCGGCTGGTCTCACCAATATAAAAGCCTCCACAATCCCCACATTCCATCTTATAAACACCACTCCTCTCATCAATGGGTATGGGGTCCTTCAGTCTCACAAACAACCCCTTAAGTGTTATAGGGTTGTAGAACGCGGGTCTGAAGCCAAACGGGCGGAGGGCCCGACCCAATTGGAGGGAGAACTTCCCCAGAAAAGAGAGACTGATCCAACGCAACCGGCGATCACGGATCATGTCTCGGGGGAGGGAGGTGGTGGAATCAAGAATGCTCCTTGTAACTTTCCTCCGAACCATCACGCCAACGTCGACATTGACCCCATTCACTCTAGCCAGGTGTTTTATTGTGAGTACTTCTTTCTTAAAAGCAGACTGACTCAACGGAATACGAGTCAGTCTGTGAACTAGGCTATGAAAAGCAGCCATCTTGTGAGCAACAGGACCGAACGAAACACCGTGGACTAAAACATCGGTCATAGTATCTTTCCTGTAAATTCCAAACTCATGGATATCGTCTACACTAGAGATCGATAAATCCAAAAAGTTAATGGAAAATACCCCTATTTTCAACGTAAATTTGATGGAAGGGTACCAGGAATTGAGATACCTCAGAAACTCACCAAGGAGATTTGGGTGACCAGTCCAGGTACATAGAACGTCATCAACGTACCTGTGCCAATAGTGAATATGATTAAGTAACACCTGGTTCGAGGAAAAAAGGTCAAGTTCAAACTTAGACATGAAAACTTCGGAGATAAGAGAGCCTAAAGGTGATCCAATAGGGATCCCTACTTCATCAGGGAACTCGAAAAATTTCCCTTCAAATTTACAGTAATTAGGGGACCAGCAGGTATTCAGAAGATCGAAAAATTCCTGAAACTCATTGTGAGGAATGTTGGCTCTGACGAGTAGCTCACCCATCCGCTGGATAGTAGCAGCCTTGGGAATATTCGGGAACAAACCAACAACATCTAAAGAGCAGATGGTCGTTCCCGGGGGAAGACTTACACCCTTCAGGACATCAGTTAAAGAGGCCGAATTCAAAACCGAATGAGAAGATTCAAAATCAATGCGATTTTTGAACCGTCGGTCAAGGAATTTGGCAAGGAGGTAAGTGGGGGAGGAGACGAAAGAAACAACGGGTCGCATCGGGGTATTGTTCTTATGCACTTTAGGCAGCCCGTAGAGGAGGGGGGGTGCGGGGTTAGGAACAAGGAGGGCTTTTTTCAGAGCAGGAGTCTTGATAATAGCCTCACTCCTGTTGATGACACTCCCAACTTCTTTGACGTGCTTCGGGAAGCTGAAATCCTCACTCTCTTTAGCACCACACTGCTGGAGGACTTCGTGGACCTTGGAAGAATAGGCGGATTTCTCCATCACCACAACAGCGTTTCCCTTGTCCGCCTTAGTGACGATTCTTGTCGTTTTGTATTTTCTGCGGTTTGCAAGGTTTACTCTCCTTTCGGAGTATTCGTCTTTTTCGCGGAGTCAAATTGGTCTTGGTCTTCAGAATTTAAGCAAGTCTACACATATAGCTAAAATGAAGGAGGCCTAGACCTACTATAAACCTGGTATAAAATAGGACGTCATTTCAAAATATATAGGTCGAGAGTTGACATTTTTCTAAGTCTCCCCTCCTGTCATACAAAATAGCTCCAGAGTGGAAATTTTTTCAAGTTTTTTGTTGGAAGGCGCATGGAAGATGGCGCACGGCAAATTCCTTTAAAAACACCCCATAGAACAGGTTCTTAGTTAAAATTTTGACCTTCGAGCTATATATGATAGGCAAGGGACTTGAAAGAAACGAGGAACGCAGGAAACCTTATGGGATTTGGTATTGAGAATTCAAGGAAGCCTAGACCTAGGTACAGCTAGTATAAAGAAGACATAAACGTACTAAGCCTAAGATATATAGTTCGAGAGTCAAAATTTTTCTCGAATCTCGAGCTATACATGATAGGGGGGGGGGACTTGAAAAACTTTCAACTCTCGAGCGAGGGACTTGAAAAAATTTCCACTGTTGAGCTGTACATGACAGGAGGGGACTTGGAAAAACAAAGGCTTCCTTGAAATTGCAGCGCGTTCAAGTTTTCATGTCATCATTTTCGGGACTTAGAAAAACTTCAGGCTCTAAGCTTCATATGATACTCGTAGGAGGGGGACTTAGAAAAATTCTCGGGACGGACTGCAATGCCATCTAGGGAATCGTTCAGAAAATTCAGTTCGTCATTTAACAGAGACACGAAACTCGGCACAATATGGCGGTGCTCCAAAGCATTTAGATCCGGTCGCAATCCCTTTAAACACAAAATCTCTCAGGATGACTTACTTTCCTTTGCTGACACAGTCGTCCCACCAAGGGCTCCAAATTTCTCAGAGGTCAATATTCAATATCTACAATCCCCTCCTCCTCAAAATAACCTATTAGACAGTCAATTCACTTGGGAAGAATTCTACACAATTCTTTGTTCAAGGAAATCTACAGCCCCTGGCCTTGACGGAATCTCTTACAGCTGCCTTCAGTCAATACCCGAACCTAGCCTAAAGTCTCTTTTAGTAATTATCAACCGTCTGTGGTGAAACAACGTCATCCCTTCTGCATGGACTCATTTCCAGATTATCCCTATCCCAAAAAAAGATTCAAAGCTGCGCCCTATTGCCCTATCCTCATACATCCGAAAACTTGTTGAATCTATGCTAAATGCCCGACTCAGACACTGGTCGGAACAAAAAGGTATTATTCCACACAACTGCTACGGCTTTCGAAATAAACGCAGTGCTATCTACTGTGTCACCTCCCTCGTCAGTGACATATATCAGGCTTTTACAGACAAGCAACACCTGAACGCCCTTTTCATAGACATCCACTCCGCTTTTCCCAGTGTCAGCTTACCAATTTTACGTCAAACTCTACAAAATCTGAATATTCCCCCTCATTTCTCTACTTTCATTCTCAAATTGATGTCTCCTCAAATATTTACATTCACTCACGCTAACTATCCTTCAATAACTAGGATAAATTACTTAGGTCTTCCCCAAGGCTCGTCCCTGAGCCTTATCTTATTTAATCTATATATCCTTACTGTTTTAAACATACGTTGACCAGCTACCATACTTTCCTTAGCTGATGACCTGGTTATCTACCACGCTCATTCTCAAGTTACCACCACCACTCTACACGTCACTAACACCTTATCCGTCCTCCAAAACACACTAGACCAACTACTTCTGAGTTTAACCATTCCAAAATGCGTTTCTGTTCTGTTTTCCATGAGAGCCTACAACCTCGCAGATGCGTGTATCTTCCTCAAGGGCGAACAAATCCCAAATTGTTCCTTCTTCAAGTACTTAGGTATCAACCTGGACAGTCGTCTTACATGGAACATTCATATTTCCTTCCTACGTACCAAATGCTCTCAGGCCATGTACATCCTTCAAACCTTGTCTAGCACCGAATGGGGTGGTGATCCCATCATCCTGTCGATGCTATACAAAGCCATTATTCGTAGTAAAATGGAATACGGGGCCTTCCTCTTCGGTTCCGCTGCTCCCTCTCGTCTGAAAAAACTCGACGTACTTCAAAATCAGGCCCTTCGCTACATTTTAGGAGCCATAAAAACGACACCAATTGTTGCTAAAGCAAAAATTCCTCCCTTACAACTCCGTAGAATTTATCTTACACGAAAATATTGTACTCGCTTGGCCTCCTGGACAAATAGAAAGCTCATTCTCTCCTTTTCGAATATTTCTCGTAATTGGCGCTTCATCCCCTCCAAAAAACCTTTGTTATCTCGCATTATAAAAAAATATTCCAAACTCCTACACTCGCTCCCATCGATAGGTGGCTATCCTTACCAATACCTCACCTATTTCGAAATTTTTCATCGTTGGCCGTTAGAAATTTTGACACGGAAACACAAGGTTGCCATACCGCTACAATTTGCCGAACTAATTGAAACTCAATTCCGTGATTACCGTATCATATACCTACCTACACCGATGGCTCAAAGATGACTTCCGGTTGCGGTGCGGCCTTCTACGACTCCTTTTCGGGAGTTGTAAGGAACTTCCAAATTTGCCCCGGATCCTCGTCCTATGACTGCGAAGTTGCTGCTATTTTCATGGCTCTTAACTTCGTATCTCAATCTAATACTTCTTCTTCTCCGCATAACCAAATCCTTATCGCTTCAGATTCTCTCTCGGCCCTTCATGCAATCATAGAATCACCCTACAGTCACAATATCAGCCCAACTATCACTAACACTCGTTTCCTCCTTCAACATCTACTTCACTCTAAGAACATGAGCACTTCTTTTATGTGGATCCCTAGCCACAAGGGAATTGAGGGCAATGAACGAGTTGATGCGGCTTGCTCCTCGCAGTCTGCCGCTAAATACTCATTCATTAGTGCAAATTTCCTCTTAGGCATAGCCCGAGAAGAAAACGGAGAAAAATGGCAAAGACACTACTTGGAAAACATTTCCCTCTCATCCCAATACTTCCATCTAGAAAACTCAATTCCCACTCATCCCTGGTACATATCGTCAAACTACATCAACTGAAAATTCACTGTCTTAATTTGCAGACTTCGATTCAATAACAACAGGCTCCCGTACAATTTAGCAAAATTTTTACCAAACATATCTCCTGATTGTCCTTTTCATCCGCAAGACAAGATAGCGGCCGACTTAAACCATATTCTTTTTCAATGTCCACATCTTACCACTCAACAAAAAACACTCCACTCTTCACTTATCAACTCTAATATTCAACGCCCTTTCGCTGCACTCAATCGCCTCCATATCACCAACCTCTCTGTCTTTCCTGCTCTTTACTCATTTATAAATTCTCTCTCTCTTACCCTCACTATTTAATCCACTTGCTTCTCCCTGTCTTCTACCTCACAATTATGTTACATCATCGGGCGAAATGACTCTTCGGTCGAAGCCCTATTCATAAACCGTATTTTTGACATGTTCCATGTCTTTTCTCTCGCCGGACCCCGATTTTGAAACTCGCGATTACACCCCCCCTCCCCCCCCCGTCAAGCGAAATCTCTACCCCGTGGGTGATTCAGAAATTCGCGAGTACACCCCGCGTAATAATAATAATTAATAATAAATAAATAAATAAATAAATAAATAAATAATTCAATAATTAAATAAATAATTCAATAATTAAATAAATAAATAATTAATATAATTAATAATTAGAAAATCTCTACCCCGTGGGTGATTCAGAAATTTGCGAGTACACCCCGCGTAATAATAATAAATAATTAATTAATTAATAATTAAATAATTAAATAATCAAATAAATAAATAATTGAATAATTAAATAAATAAATAATTAATATAATTATTAATTAGAAAATCTCTACCCCGTGGGTGATTCAGAAATTCGCGAGTACACCCCGCGTAATAATAATGATTAATAATAAATAAATAAATAATTAAATAATTAAATAATTAAATAATTAAATAAATAAATAATTAAATAATTAAATAAATAAATGATTAAATAATTAATATAATTAATAATTAGAAAATCTCTACCCCGTGGGTGATTCAGAAATTCGCGAGTACACCCCGCGTAATAATAATTAATAATAAATAAATAAATAAATAAATAATATTAAATAATTAAATAATTAAATAATTGAATAATTGAATAAATAAAGGCTGGATAGTCGAAATTTATCCAAGTCCCCTAGACTTGAATTGTCACATACCATTCCAACACAACAGCGAGACAGGGGGCGAACGAGCGGAGCGAGTTCGCGCTACCTCCTATTTCTCATAGAAGACTTATACGACGCCAAGATAGGTAAAGGGGTAAACGAATAATATCTCACGAACACTTGACCTAGTAGAAGCCTAGACTGAAATATTTCAAGATGACTGATAAAATATAAAAGACATGGAACATGATTTTCATTTATTTGGCTATGCCAGAAAATGTTTTCCTTTTTTTTTCTCTTTGTTTCTTTTTTTCTTTTTCTAATAAACGGTTTATAAAAAAAAAAAAAAGCAAAAAATTTTGCCAAAGACTACATGCCCCAAAACAAAGGTAGATTTTCTTGAAGAAGAAACTAATGACCAAAAAAAAAGATGATACAAATTCTCCACCCCATCCCTACCCCTCTCTATTTCAAGTATGACACAAGAAACAAAAATTTGAAAGAAGAGAGTAAAGGTTGGGAAAGCATCACAACGAAATGGAATTGGTAGAGAAATTTGGCCGAAAAAAGGAACTTGAAGAAAACTCAATACAAGATAGGATCAAATTTTTGCGATATTTTACGTCAATGTAAAATTTATACTTTTTTTTAGTGCAGTATTCAAACGACAAACTATAAAATATATTGAAAAAGAAATACCTCGTCGGTTTCCGTACATGATACATAACTATAGGTTCGTATTTTTACTTAGCCATATATGTGTAACCATGATGGCTTGTTTAATTGGTCAGTCGAACATATAATTCATAGTTGGGTGGTGTTCGGCGATACACGTAAGCCGAAGTGGCCTACAAGAACCGGCAATGACTACATTCTCACAAATGAACTAAGAGCAGTTTAGGCAGTTTGTCGCGTACTTTCCTTAGCCTTTTAAGTTTAGAAAGTTGAAGCTTTTCAAAATTGAATAACGTGCATTTCGATTTTCTATATCATGCTGTCAATACTTTGGAAGGCGATTTTCCTTTTTTCGAGCGCAACAGCAATGATGGAGTCAATGCCAACCTTACCAACTTTTAATGGGACAGGTATAAGAGTATTCCAATCATTTTAACTTTCTTTTTTCCAGTATTGTAAACTTAGAAATCAATGAAAGTTCCTTTCCCCTTATACCTTGTATAATATAGCTCAAAAGTCAGGATCTCCTAACAAGTCCTTCTCTTTTCCGCATATAATGTTGAAATTTTTTCATATCTCTAAATTGGTATCAAGAATTCTTTGTTCCACGTCACGACGCATGAATTTATTTTATCCAAAAGCGCTTGCTGGATAAATATTTTTAATTACAACTCTAATAACTTTGTGTTTGTAAATTGATCCACGTCAATAAGGTCGAATGCAATTTGATCGAAATAGGAATGGTCGAAACCTATAAGGTCGATTATACAGAAAGGTCGAATGAAAAATTGGTCGGATAATGAAAAAAAAATATAATTAAATTATCAGGTGATTGATTCAAATTATGAGTTATTGGGAAAATCACCCTATCACAAAATATAGGTACGGTACGTACAACTTGAAAATTACTAATCTGTCCTGATGACGTGGAAAGCTACTTGAGGGACGGGGCCCATAATTTAAAATATCAAAATTGTCTGTGAATGCATTATACATTTTTATTAATTTGAGACGTTTAAAGTGCTTTGTTGAGGAACTTCCAATTTCGAATTGTACTGGTATTTCGTGGTATTTCGACTAATTTTTCAGTCGACCTTACAGATTTCGACTTCGACCAAATTGCCGGTAGCCGTAAATTTTGTGTCCCTAAATTGGGTCATATCCCCTACTCCCTTGAAAATACAATTTTCCGTAAGGACGATAAACAACCCCCACCCCGCCTCCTCGAAACAAGTACTCGCACAAATAACCAGTCACAATACTGGTTCCCTGATAAAACGACATTTCACGTAGACCTACCCAAAACTATCATTATTTATAAGTACTTGAAAATTCTTTGAGATCTAAGGAAGTCAACTTTATTATTTGAGTTACTGACAATTCCTTCTACTTTAACGCTAGATTGAGAATACGTTGAGACAATGCAAAAGCTGTCTGTCCCTGCACACGATCGGAATAGTTTTTCACTAGAAAGACAAATAAAGTCAAGAAAAAGCGTACTATTTGATCGAGGTTCAAGATTTTAAATTAATCCATGTTTCCTTTCTAGCTAACTCCGACTAAGCTGACGTGGCTTATCTTTACCATATTTTTCGAATTATTCACCACTTTACAAACCTATATTCGTTCAATCAAGCTCGACTTCAAATTTAAGGATAAGAAAAACTTTGTATTTTTTTGAAAGAGCATTACAGCTGCCCTGACAAACTATTTTCTCGATGTAACTTGGATCGCGGACTTGAATTTAAAAGACGGTGAATGAATAAAGGGCAAGCCGCGGTTGAGGGCAACTAATGTCAAAAGTAAATATTATATGTGGTCGTAAAATTGTGTGGTGCGTAGATAAGTTAAAGTCAAGTCGATGGTGTCTAAGTTATTGTTTTAAGGCGGAGCTGGTGCTAGGTGATATTTTGAGAATTGTAAAATAGGACATGTAAAAACATTATGACTGTACAGTTAATCTTGGTCTATGTAGTATAAGTCTAGTATAGAGTTTTCGGGGCTCACTCGTTTTGCTCGTTCGTACCTCCTCTTGGTCTAGTCCAGTCTAGCATACAATATGTTAATTAGCTTTCGGGACCATTCTTGGGGGGCGAGCGGATTAGTCTGGGGCTTTTTCTGAATGCTCGAGTTACAACTCGTAGGGGAGTAGTCTGTTTGGGTAGTGTCCAGTAAAGATAAAGTAGATCTACTGGCCAGATTACAGATAGGAGCACCGTAATCTAAATGAGATCGAGTAAGACTTTGTATACATTTAGAGGTAATTTTCGATTGCATCACGTCCAAGGGTGGGAGAAATTTTGAGGACATCAATTAAACGCAGCTACCTGGCTCTCAATGGTTTGATAAGTGCAATCCATGAAAGTGTGACCCGCAAATTTGTTGAAAATTTTGAAGGCAGAGGAGAGGAATGGAGGGGCTGTTTTTATTTTATGGAAAATAAGTAAGAGTTTTTTTTTAACGAAAATTTGAGTCCTCACTTGTATGACCAAGTTGAAATGTCATCAAGGGAATCCTGTAGAAGCCTATGGGCTCTTTCCGTGTTGTGCACTGTCTTTGTGATATTTTGGGAAAGTAGATGAAGGACACCACCTGAAGAACCGATTTTTGAATACTATTCGTACTTCGAAATTTTATAGGGGATGCTGGAGCAAACGACCCTGGAAACCAATATTCAAATTTTTTTTTCATTTTTTCAAAAACAAATAAAAAATGAACAACGCTATTATACTCGTACAAGCTTGTAAAAAAAAAAGTATATATTTTTTTAACCATTCAATTTCAGGCCAAATTTGTATTTTCTCCACTGCCCAGTGCTTGGCAATAAGACTGTGTGATCTATATGCGTTCTTGGGTAGTGTAAGCATCACTTTGAAGGAAAAAAATTTTTAAACACGACAAGGAATTGTTCATTTTCTCATGTTCTTTCTTATTTTTTTAGGCAGATTTAGTAACTCTTATCGGACAAGAGGACGTATGCTCACAAGGTATGTAAAATTTTATAGTTTACTATACAATCAATTCCTAAACATTTTACGTAATTAAAATTCCCGGTGTACGAGTACTTTAGGAACAGCAGTAGCGAGCTTAAGCTTAAGTTCTCTCTTGAGCATAACTATTCCGAATTTCGTACCCACTTTGGCTAGCAATGGATGCAGTTGTTTTCAGTGTCAAGGAACTTGCGTATACAACCTTCTATCTGGGTGTCCAAATGCAACTAACTCTACTAGCGGTACACCAGTCGTCGATACACCAGTTAGCGGCCAGGGTAGTAAAAACCTTATGATATTCAACACTTTTCATTTTCTGAGCTTTTCACCCTATTCTAATTTTCTTGGTTTGTAGCCGCACAGTGTTCTCTTTTTTCACCCACTAGAAATTGCTCCATAATTTATCTTTGCAATATACAAACACAACCACCGACCGCTGGCGTGAGTATTTCTCCTTCATCGTAAATACTGTATATTATTTTTACTACCTGCTGGAATTGGTTAAAATTTCTGAAATAAATTTCTCAGATGAGCGGTCCAATCTCAACTCTTCCACAAGGATGTGTTAAAGGTACAGTAAGAAAATTTGTTTCGAACTGCGAAGCAAAAAAATTATATATGTAGGTGACGTCTATGAAGAAGAACAAGATTCTCAAAATTATCTTGTATGAGATGAGAACATTTTTGATAAATTTTGCACTAAATCTTATAATATGCGGATTGTCCGAAGGTCTTGAATATCTTTCGTTCCAATCATCCTAATGCAAAGAGAAATCACAACTTGATAATTTTTTTTTCTTCTATTTTTCAGGAAGAGCAAATCTTCTGATCACTTACAATCCACCTAATCTGTCCGTACAATTGAGTAACCTTTACGCGCCAGTAACACCACCAGATGGAAACTGCTCATGTAATTGCGGAATATGCAGAACAAACGCTCCATTCTCTTGCCCCAATAATGCGACTACAACACCATGTCCTTCAAGATATACTTCAACTACGACCTCCTGCCCTACAACTACAACCCCAGGCCCTACAACTATGACCCCCTCCCCTACAACTACGACCCCCTGCCCTACAACTACGACTTCCATCCCCTCAACTACGAACTCTTGCCCTTCAACTGCGAACCCCTGCCCTTCAACTACGACTCCCTGTCCTACAACTACAACCCCAGGTCCTACTACGACCTCCAGCCCCTCAACTACGACCTCCGGCCCTTCAACTACAACTTCTTGCCCTTCAACTGCGACCCCCTGTCCTTCAACTACGACTCCCTGCCCTACAACTACGACTTCCAGTCCTACAACTACGACCACCGCCCCGTCAACTACGACCTCTTGCCCTACAACTGCGACCCCCTGTCCTTCAACTACGACTCCCTGCCCTACAACTACGACTTCCAGCCCTACAACTACGACCACCGCCCCGTCAACTACGACCTCTTGCCCTACAACTGCGACTCCCTGCCCTACAACTACGACTTCCAGCCCTACAACTACGACCACCGCCCCGTCAACTACGACCTCTTGCCCTACAACTGCGACTCCCTGCCCTACAACTACGACTTCCAGCCCTACAACTACGACCACCGCCCCGTCAACTACGACCTCTTGCCCTACAACTGCGACTCCCTGCCCTACAACTACGACTTCCAGCCCTACAACTACGACCACCGCCCCGTCAACTACGACCTCTTGCCCTACAACTGCGACCCCCTGTCCTTCAACTACGACTCCCTGCCCTACAACTACGACCACCGCCCCGTCAACTACGACCTCTTGCCCTACAACTGCGACCCCCTGTCCTTCAACTACGACTACCTGCCCTACAACTACGACCTCCAGCTCTTCAACTACGACCTCCGTCCCTTCAACTACTACACCATCAACAGCTAGCTGTACTTCAACTGTAGCTTCCTGCACTTCAACTACTAAACCTTCATGCTCCGAATCAACATCAACGACTGAACAAGGAAATGAAAAAGGCTTGATAAAAACAATTATGGATATGGTAGCTAATACTTGAAATGTACAATTGGTATAACGAATTTGTGGAGAAGCAAAATGCGTTGTTTGACATAAATAATATAATACAAATGTATTTTATGTCGATTTTAATTCCTGTGCAAAGTTAGCAGAGAAGAATGACAAAAGGAACTTTTCTGTACTCTAAGTCATCCTGCCTAGGGAAACACCATTGTTAAATTTTTCAATCCATATTGTAAGAATAAAATGAACGTTCATCATTCTGTTTGCCCGATTTTAACTCAAAAACAGAGGCTCACAGTGGAGTCGGACACCTAAGCAAAGAGACGATACAATAATAGAACGGAATTGAAACATTCGACACGTTTACTAGATTATCTTATGTCTACTAAACCTTCGAATTCTAATTACCTGCGTTGATGTTGGCTGATAGGTTCATTACATCATAATAGATTCCTGTAAAATCAGCACTACTCCTATCGCTAATAATAAACTAGACTACAATTAACGACGAGGAAAACTCTCGAAAACTCTGGTGAGAGTGTTGGTGGAGAAACAGTGCTCAGATCTAACCAATGAAAAACACTAGAAGACTCTAGCATCGACGTATCTCTCTTTTTCTTATTCATTCTCTGCACAAGTCCAATTCAAGGTGGGATCCTTCCGCTACCACAAAGGCGGAGGTTGGCCAGCCTCTACCAACAATTTGTGAGCCAGACCCCGGACACTAGACACGTGGCTACCCCACAGTATCGACTACCAAAAATGGTTCAAGTCCTTCTTTTATCATGTATAGCTCGGATTGGACTTGGAAAAATTTCGACGCTCAAGCCAGTTTTATATCTTAGGAGGACTTGAAAAAAATTACGGCTTCCTTAAGGAAGTCAAACGAGGAACACAGGAAACTTGATCTAGGGATTGAATGGGTCGTGGTATTCAAAATTCAAATCAAAACCTTGAAGATTCTTAAGTTTTCATGAGTTCGTTGTATCATGTTCGAAGTCCCTTTCCTCCCTATCTTATATCATGGTTTGAAAGTCAAAATTTCCTTCTAAGTTCCTTTCCTACCATATAATATTATGGTCCAAGAGTCGACTTTTCTCCAAGTCTTCTCCTATGTGTATCATGCAAAGCTCTCGAGTGAAAATCATTCTTATCACATACTATAGCGCGAGAGTCAAAATTTTAATAGGGACCCTGTTCAATGTTTTTTTCTTTGAAAATTCGACGTGCGCCGTTTGCCGAGCACCGTCCGGCGAAAACTTGTTAAAATGTCGACTCATATGATAGGAGAGGGGCTCAGAAAAATGTTGACCTCCGACCTATATACAATGGGACTTGGAAAAATGTCCACTCTCGAGCTATATGTATATGTGGTAGGAGGGGAACTTGGAAAAATTTTGACTTTTAAGCTATTTCGACATCCGAGGTACATACGACAGGAGTGATACGAAAATTACAAACACTGATAACGTTAAATAATAAAAATTTAAATAAAAAATTTGGTAACCAGTAAAATGTTAATGAAACGCAACACTACAAGTATGGAATAAAATAGTATATTTATCAACTAGTGCATGAAGTGCGCGATTTCTGACAAGTGCGAAAGTTTGAGCGGTAGCGAGTGAAGCAAACGCACGAGTCAGATCGCGCACTTCACGCATTAGTTGAAAAATATGCGCATTAAATGTATTTTATTTTATATATTGATGGCTTATAAGTGCTGATTCAATTTATTTGATCGTTTTGTCATCAAACAAAATTTTAGATTCTGATGCGTGATTTGCAGGAAGGCTAATGGCTGACCGTCAATGCTGAGGTTAAAAATTGAACACTTAGATCGCGCCGCGCGCTCCATAGGATGAAAAAATGAAAAATTTTCATGCTCTAGGGCAAAAAAGAACCATCTCTGCCCGCTGTTTTGTGAGTCATAAATCCCTCACCTTTTGCACGCAAATCACGCGCAAAATGAAATACTTTTAGTGCACGTATAATAAAAAACAATCTTTACACAATACAGCATGAGCATATCCCCAAAAAAATTTCGACTTCAAAGTCAAGGAGAATAAAAATGATTCAGAAGCATTGAAGAATTTCAATTGGGAGACCACTTCGACCCGTAGAACAGGTTCCCTGCTTTCCTCGTTTAGCAAAAAAGCCGTCGTTTTTCTCAATAGGTGAATCTTTTTTTTTTTTTTATTTACAAGCTACTAGCAGCCTGCCTTTAAGGCTATGAGCTCAGCGAGATTGCGTGATCATATGCGTGAGAGAAAGTTGGCTTGTAATAAAAAGTTGAATATATTGGGGTTGGAGGGGAAGTCACCTGATAGCACCTCTGTATGGTTGTGAGGGATGGATAAGGAATTACGGAGTTGGGTCAAGTTGGGGCAGCAGAAGATAGGTTGAACGGATAGGGGGTGTTTAGATTTGCAATGAGGACATGAGAGAGGCATAAGATGAGAGATGAGATGGGCGTGAGTGAGTCTGGGGGGGCCGATTCTGAGACGAGTGATGACTATTTTTTCTCTTCGTATTGACAGATTTGATGAGTCCCATGGGATGGGAATATCTTTAATTTGGGCTAGTTTGTTTGTGTGTGATTTGAGATTAGAACAATGAGTGAACCATGGTTGAATGATGAATTTGTTGATGTGTTTGGAGAGATCTGAGCGTGAGGGAGGAAAGAGCAATTGACTGATGGGTAATGGGTTGCTAGTTTGGCTAATTTGTCGACATTTTTGTTTCCTGGGATACCCTTGTGACCAGGTACCCAGATGAAGAATAATGGGATGGGGATGGTGTGAAAGGTAGAGAAAATTAGTTACCGAAGAAAGAATAAAAAGAATTTCCCCACCCTCTTCTCCCCATCCAATAATGTTAATAGAAATTAACTGAGGAAACCAAGAGCGTATAGGTAGGGAAAGCAGGTGCAAGTGGTAGACAAATTTAGAAAAAGAATAAGATACGACCAAATTTTTGCGAATTTTTACGTCAACGGACGTCAGTGAAATTAAAATTTTATAAGTACAGCACTCAAACGACAAACTATACATAAAATTGAAGGAGAAATACATCGCAAGTGTCAGTATCTTATACAAATCTATTCGTTTATATTCTTACTTCGTTGTATACATACAACTACGGTGGTCTGTAAAAGTACTTCGTCAAAGCTACTTCATAATAGGCGCAAGTGAACCAGAGGTAGTTTGTCGCGTAGGTACTCTCTTAAACCTTTCAAGTTCAGAAAGTTGAAGGTTTTTAAAATTGGATAACGTTCATTTCAATTTTCAATACCATGTTGTCAATACTGTGGAAGGCAATTTTTCTGTTTTCGAGTGTAACAGCCCTATTAGAAACAATGCCAACCTTACCAACGTTTAATGGAACAGGTATGAGAGTATTCTAATTAATTTCTTTTTCTTTTTCGGGTATCGTAAAATAAGAAATCAATAGAAGTTCTTTTCTTCTTATGCCTTGTATATCTTATAGCACGAAAGTCAAAATCCTCCTCAGGGGTGTGAAATTTTTCTAAATCTTTCTCCTTATACATATAAATGGCTCTGTGGTCAGAATCTCTTCAGGTTATCCTCCTTAGATAATTCTACAGTTCATAAATGAAACTTTCCCAAATTTCCTGATGATATAATGGTACATAGCTTGACGTTAAAATATTTCAAAGTCTTTAGATTAGATGACATCTTCTATCCCCTCGAAACCACAATTTTTCTGAAGGACGGTGAACAGTAAACTTTCTCCCAACTCATACTTTCCTCAAAACTGGTTCCCTGTTAAATGTGGCACTTCAAGTAGACCTGCCAAAAACTAAAATACTTCTCGTCATCAATTTTAAGTATAAAATTGAAGGTCACTGATGATATCATGAAGCGTGACAAAAAAGCCTAACAGTTTTTTGTGGCGGTGTTTCCATTTCCAGGAGTAGTTCCAGTCTAAAACGTACGAAAAACCGTGACAGTACTCTGTATGTTGGACCTAGTGTAGTGAAGGCTAAGGATACAGGTGCCAAAATGGCGAAAGCCGAATTTTCGCAACTCCCTAAAGTAGGTCAAAGTCGATGATGATGTCATCGAATGTGACAAAAAAACTTGACTTTTTTCCATTTGTCTACAACAAAAGGATTTTGGGAGAACCCCAGAAAAATATTTGAAAATTTATCATAAAATTATTAGTTTATGCCCTATTTATGGAGTAGAGGGGATGTTAGAGAAAACCCACCCCTGGAACCAATACGTATTAAAAATAAATTCCTTTTATTGTTTGAAAAAAATGGACAACGCTGTGACATTGATTATTTGTTAACCATTCAATTTCAGCCGAAGTTTGTATTTTCTCCACTGCTCAGTGCGCGGCAATAGCACTATGTGACATTTATGCATTCTTGGAAAGTGTAAGCATCATTTTGAAAAGAGAAATTTCGAGTACGGCAAGGAATTGTGTTCTTTTTTATTTTTGTAGGTAGACTTAGTTACTCTTATCGGAAATGAGGACATATGCTTACAAGGTACGTAAAACTTTACAATTTACTAGACAATCTTGAACTAAACACTTCATATTATATCAAGTTGAATTTTCGAATGTACACATATATCAGGAACAGCAATAGCGAGCTTAAGCTTAACTAATGCCTTGGGCCTTACACTCACGGATTTCATGCCAACTTTGGCTGACAATGGATGTAGTTGTTTTCAGTGTCAAGGATCGTGTTCAAACAACGTTCTATCTAATTGTCCAAATACAACTAACACTCCTAGCGGTACACCAGTCGTCGATACACCAGTTAGCGGCACAGGTAATAGAAACCTCTTATCTAACACTCGCCTTTTTTCCAAACTCTAATTTTCTTGGCTTGCAGTCGCTGAGTGTGCTCTAATTTCACCTACTAGAAATTGTTCTTCATTTTTTGCTTGCAATCTAACAGAATCACCGACCGTAGGGGTGAGTATTTCTCTTTCATCTTATTTACTTCTTACTGAAATTGGTTCAAATTTCTGAAATGAATTTTTCAGATGAACAGCCCATTAGCGACCTTTCCATCAGGATGTGTAAGAGGTACAGTAAGCAAATGTTTCTCGAATAGCGGTGTGAAAAAATTACATATTGTTACCATCAGATAGGGTCTAAACTTGTGGATTTTCTAAAATTTGACTGAACAATGTCGAAAGAGACTGACTATAAATATTTGAAGAAGGGCAAAATACTGGAAATGATCTTGAATGAGATGAGAAAATTCTTGATTAATTATAAGCTACACATTAGATCTGCTTTAATAGGGTAGAAATAAATTACGATCATGGGGTTTCTGGAGTTTCCCTGGTAAAATCGCCGCCTTCTTTTCGGGCGCAGATTGAGAAGCGAGGGTTACGAGAATGTATAGAAATAAAATTATCCACCTTAGTTGAACCTAAATGATCTCCTACCTTCTCCTTCTTTGCCTTCTTTCTCGGTGATGTGCCGCAAAGTCGGCACGAAACGCATTTCATACATACGTTACGTGATCGTAATTTATTTCTACTCTATTAATTATGTCTCGTAGCTTCGAAGAAACGATTCAACTTGAATCTGCTTTATCTAACGGTTCTGTTCCGACCATCCCAAGACGGGAAGGTATTATAGCTTGATATATTCTTTTCACTTTTTTTTAGGGAAGGCTAATCTCCTTATCACTTACGATCCACTTAATCTGTTCAATGTGCAATTAAGTAACCTGTACGCGCCAGTAACACCACCAGATGGAAACTGCTCATGTATGTGCGGAATATGCAGAACAAACGCTCCATTCTCTTGCCCCAAGAATGCGACTACAACACCATGTCCTTCAAGATATACTTCAACTATGACCTCTTGTCCTTCAACTACGACCCCCTCCCCTACAACTACGACTTCCTGCCCTTTAACTACGACCACCCCCGGCCCTACAACTACAACTCCCTATCCTACAACTACAACCCAAAGCCCTACAACTACGACCCTAGGCCCTACAACTGCGACCCCCTGTCCTTCAACTAAGACCCCCTGCCCTACAACTACGACCCCCGGCGCTTCAACTGCGATCCCCTGCCCTACAACTACGACCTCTAGCCCTTCAACTACGGCCCCCTGCCCTACAACTACGACTCCCTGTCCTTCAACTACGACCTCGTGCCCTACAACTACAACTTCCAGCCCTTCAACTACGACCACTGGTCCTCCAACTACGACCTCTTGCCCTACAACTACGACCCCCTGCCCTACAACTACAACCTCCAGCCCTTCAACTACGACCCCCTGCCCTACAACTACGACTCCCTGTCCTTCAACTACGACCTCGTGCCCTACAACTACGACCTCCAGCCCCACAACTACGACCCTCGGCCCTACAACTATGACTCACTGTCCTACAACTACAACCCCAGGCCCCACAACTGCGACCTCCATCCCCTCAACTACGACCTCTTGCCCTACAACTACGACTCCCTGTCCTACAACTACAACCCCAGGCCCCACAACTGCGACCTCCATCCCTTCAACTGCGACCCCCTACCCTACAACTACGACTCCCTGTCCTTCAACTACGACCCCGTGCCCTACAACTACAACTTCCAGCCCTACTACTACGACCACCGGTCCTTCAACTACGACCGCTTGCCCTACAACTACGACCCCCTACCCTACAACTACGACCTTCAGCCCTTCAACTACGACTTCCTGCCCTACAACTACAACTTCCAGCCTTTCAACTACGACCACCGGCTCTTCAACTACTATACCATCAACAGCTAGCTGTACTTCAACTGTCGCTTCTTGCACTTCAACTACTAAACTTTCATGTTCCGAATCAACTTCAACGACTCAACAAGGAAATGAAAAAGGTTTGATAAAATCAATTATGGATATGGTAGCGAATACTTGAAATGTACAATTGGTATAATGACTTTGTGGAGAAGCAAAATGCGTTGTATGACATAAATAATATAATACAAGCGTATTTGATGTCAATTTTAATTCCTGTGCAAAGTCAGCAGAGAAGAATGACAAAAGGAACTTTTCTGTAAGTCATCCTGCCTAGGTAAATACCATCGTTAAGTTTTTCAATCTATATTTTGTAAGAATCAAGTGAACGATCATCATTCTGTTTGCCCGATCTTGACTCAAGAACAGAGGCACTTAGTGGACTCGGACACGGGGTTGTTTATACTCGCAACAAATGAGCTCCAAAACGATTTCATATTCGCGTCTAAAGAACAAGGTATTTAGGCTTCAGCCTGAAATCTCATTTACGTCAGGAAGTGTGAATCCTACGTAAGAGAGAGGGAAAGGGGTATCTTGTTGCCTGTTCTAAATTGAGCAAAGAGACAATACAATAATAGAACTGAATTGAAACGTTCGACACCTAGGCTAAATTATCTTACTACACCTTCTAATTCTAATTACTTGCGCTGACGTTGGCTGAATGGTTCATTACATCGTAATTGATTCCTGTAAAATTAAAAATGGTTCAGTACACTACTCTCATCGCTAATGATAACTAGTTAGAATAATTAGAATGTCACCGTCTTCGACTTTGAAGTTTGAAATTCGAACATCTTAATTAGTTTTCATCGTTTGTCAATTTCCTATTAATAAATGTTTGTATTCGTCGTGACGCTTATTCGTTAATAATAAGAAAGTTTGATTGATCATCTGGAATTGTCGTGATCGAAATAATACTGCCTCTCAAACACACAAAAGGCTATCAAGAGAATTCAAAAAAGTTTATTTTTCCGATTATGTCTGGAAACAAAGATTTGGAGAGTAAGTATATTAGCTCATTCACTTTAGTTATTATGTAGGATATTTTTTCTCGTTCTTTTTATAAATGAGTATCCGTTTGACTGTTCATATAAATGAACATTTGTTCAATCCAATTTGGTTTACCAACTAACAAAAAGAAATACTAAAAATTGACACGTCAAAATAATATGTTCAAAAAATCAAGTATTTGTATTTTTATTGAAATATTTGATAGAAGATGGTTAATAATAACATTTAACGAATCAGAATAATTTGTTCGCTATTCCAGTGTCGACAAGCATTTATAACAGAACAAGAAAATTGTCGCAACTAGTTCTGTTACTGCTGTGATACTATTTCTTTTTTGCTATTAAAATATCACGTAAATTCTTCATTTCAGAATGGAAAACATTTTTCCTCAGCTGCAGTATACCACAGAATGTGGTGCAGTCTTACGCAGCTAAATTTGTGGATGAAGAAATCACTCAAGAAATATTGTACAGGATAGCCTACTGATGAATGATCAAAGCATTCCTGTAGAATTCTTATGGGAATATTGATATGTCGTTGGCAACAATATTCACATGAACAAATGATTTCACAGATTAGACGTCACGTTTGAATTTATATATATATATAGGTACACCGGGGAATAAGTAAAGATCTAAACACGTCCTAATCACATGAGCGGGTAAAGTGTGAATATCTCATCTGATGCCATACAAAGTAGAATTGACGTATAGGCCTACCTATCTGAAGAATCAAGGATCACGATAAAAATACGTTACAATCTAATTTCCTTGAAAAATTCCTGATATATGACAGTAAATACAAAGTATGTACATAAATTCCGAGAAGCATTTTCCACAAATATTTGATGCAGTCAGATTTAGGATAACAATCTATGTTTTTCAAAACACTTCATGAAAGTGAATACGTCCAATTAGGACATGACTGCAAATTGGCTCTTGCGTAAAATACAGCCTGACTGTCTTTCCACACATACATACTATCAATTCGACCATTCGGATCATCTCATTCTTCAGATTGTTGATATGTAGATATGTCAGTTCTATTTTTTACGGCAGACACGAGTATAAGATCTGATACTAAAAAAAAAAAAGTTTGTTTTCTGTTTCATGAATTCACATCATTCATTTAACAAACCTTCATCACATTTTGTTATCAGCAAACATCATTTCAAAGTCAAACAAGCGTTCTAAAACAACATAGCCTACTAATATTTTATGTACTTAGGCTTACAATGTCTTACCAAAACTCGGAACAATAATTTGTGAAAAAGTACGGTGGCCAATTTATCATTTTCCAAAACTTTGGAACGCGTGCGATCGGCGATGTAACTCTGCTGATTTTCTAATGAATCGAGTGATGGAAATTGTTCTGTTCTATTTTTAATTGTTATTCAAGAATTATCCATTGTATTGAAAGGATTGCCAGGAAATGTCGGAGAAAATATCAGCGCCGTCGTAAGTAAACCCATATTGATGACTTTCATCAGGACGTAGCGATGTATTACTATCGTCATCGTGCTTTGTTGAAATTTCTTTCATCAGGAAGCGTGTCAACTTTTCAAATGCCGAAAGAGACTCGCTCAAGCGTCTCCTGTTGCGCTATCCGATATTGACGACAAAAGAAACAAACGCTGGCAACCAGAAGAAGAAGAAGGATGCTTGGGAAAAGCTAACAGAAGAATTCAATGCGATTCCCGAGCATAAAGTGCAAGTAAGTAATAATAATGACGACAGAAAATTGTACGTCATTTTGTGGGTATTTCATTGAAATCATAGTAATGTGCAACTTGAATACATGTATGCTGTATTCCTTTACAGCGATCAGTTGTTCAAATTCGTAAATTGTGGGACAATCTTAAGTCCGCGCACAAAGGAAAATTAATGAGAGAGAAAATTGAAACACGAAGAACCGGTGGCGGTCCGGAACCTGAGCGAACACCGGATGATCCTTTTATGAACATGTTAGCTGACCAAACAGATATTGAATTACGAGACATTGCTGTTGATTCCGAACCTAGTCTTCTTCAGGTTAATAGTACACAGTCATTCTTCGAATTATTGCAATTATCGCATGTACAAGTTTGTAACCTATTTGTTATCTTTTAGTTTGCTGGAGGACCATTTGACTCGCTTTCACAAATTACCGGTACAGCAGTTACAGTGAATTCTCAAGTAAGAGCAAACGCAGAAAGTTCGCAAGTTGTTAATGTAAGTGCAGGAGCTTATTTGAGTGTAATGTTTCCTACGTCAACAAACTTTACCTGAAGAACGTACATTTTCATGCATTATTACGAGTGATGTTATACACATTTCTGTAGATTTCCACGGACACGTCCAATGAACAACCTTGTGAAGAATCTCATGTCGACAATCGAGATTGTCTTGACTCAGAAGACTTGAATACATTGGAAGAGGTAAGTTAAAAGTAACTTTTCATCAATCTAAAAAGAAGTGTTGAAGCCACTTTTTGTCCGGTTCATTGGTATTGAGATTAAGTATGACATTCATGGCTGTGTGCAGAATATATGGGATGATGAAAACCGAGCATTCTCTGAATTGGCGCTCGAACACGAGAACAGATTGCAGAACAGCCGTAAGAGGACGACGACAGCTCGCGTTCAGAGAACGCGCGAGGCGCTGATTGACGATCTCGTGCAGAGTAGGAAGAAGTTCATGGAACTGGAGCACGAAGCAAAAGTATCGACCATGACGGCCGAGTCAAACGCAAAAGTTGAGGCCTCAAAGGCAAAGCAGAAGGCGGCGGAAGCCAAAAGAGAGGCCATGATTGTGAAAATGAAATTTTACGAATTGAAAATGGCACGAATTAGTAAGTGACAGTGACAATTCTCTGGTTGTTATAACCATAATTCTCTAGTTCTAACACCCATCGTTTTTTATTTTTCTTATTATTTCTATTTCAATTTCTTCATTACTATAAGAACGTTTCTGTGGTGAATGTTTTAACGTGAATGCTTCAATGTTTTAATGCTATGAACCCAATGCTAGAAATATTTCGTGTTAGGTACTTTGTAGACTCCTTCATGGTTCACGTCGTTATCTTTTATTCATTCTCATTGTCATGTATTATCTTTCATTAACTTTAGTTTCTAAGTTTTTGTTTCATCGTACACGTTTACTTCAGTAAAGCATACAATTGTTCTTTGTTGTCCAGTGCTTCGAACTCTCTCACAATACAGCGTGCAAAATTATTTTGTTCAACTCCAGTAACGTTCGTAATCAATGTCGCCTGCTGCAATGTTGCATGAGCTTATCCTACAGCTGGACGAAAAAATATTCCAACCAACTTACATTAGTGCAGGACACTATAACTATTGAAAAATCTCGAGGAGTAATATCATTCCGTCCTTAGATTACAAAGACCACGTTCGTGTTAATGAAATTACTTTTTCAAATACATTGTGTAACTTCAAGAGCAGGCTCTTAAATTTCTGTGAACGTATTTACAAATAATTTTTAAAGAAAATAACCTAAGAAAAACGAAATGAATTTGGAAGTTATTGAATATTTTGTTTTAGAATATATTCAGCCCCCGAAAGAAATTACAGTGGTTTAAAATATTGTTCGATGAATAGTTCGCGAATAGCCACACCATCTGCATTATTTACAACGGGCGGATCTGCTTCCGGCTGCTCATCGACTATGTCTGGAAAATCGTTCTCATCGTTGCTCGCAATACCAATATTGTACAGCACGGCCGTGGCTGTAATAATTCGCAGAATATTCCTCAATTTCGTGGTATTCAGCGTACGATGGATACAAAGGAAACGGCGTTTCCACAATCCAAATAAACTGAAAGGAAAGGAAAGAAATCTTTATTCGTACTGTACAGTAGGTGCACTGCATAGGTTCTTTAATAATTACCATTCAACAGAATTACGAGTGCTCTTGTGAGCACGATTGTATCGTATCGCAGCACGAAAGTCCCGTAATTCCTCGCGATAAGCGAACATTTGAAGGATGTAATCCGGGTCATTGACGGGGACCTGAGGTCGTTGCGGCATGACCGGCTCTCTTAATGGTGTGTACAGGTACCGTAGCTGAGGATATCCGCTGTCACCAAGTAAAATGCCTGAAATACAAGAAGGTAGAAACTCATTACTTCTCTATTTCCAGTTAACATGCCCAATATGGTACTACAATTGCTGTACCTTCTACTTCTTGAACATCAAAACGGTTTTTGATATTGCTCTCATTGAATATGCGGGAGTCGTGGGCAGAGCCTGGCCATCGTGCGACAATGTCGTAGATTTGGAGTTGAGGTCCGCCAATAACCTGAAAGCGTAATTCACTAGTAATAAGTCGATTTTATTGTCACCATCCAGTACAATGGTCTGCAGCATTTGTACGTGAGCTCCAAGAAACCATGTCCTGCTATATTGTCAGGTAAATTGCTCACCTGAACGTTTATCGAAAATTTTCCTTTCCGATTCCGAAAAATTTCACCCCGCGTTCTGTCTGGGCACATAATCGATATGTGGGTCCCATCAATGCACCCAACACAATGAGGAAAAGAAGCCATCTGGTAAAAATCTTGCTTTACGCGAACCACTTCATTTCCTATCGGAAAATGAATGAATTGCGAAAGCTTACGCGTCAATGCCTCGCTCACCCGCTTTATGATTTTGCTCACGGTTCCCTGTCTCATGTTGTTGAGGTCACCAACTGAGCGCTAAAAGAGATGTAGTAATTATTTTGCAGCTGTCTCACTGATGAGAATTGATAGGAATATTCTTGGCGACACTCTTAACAATCTCACCAACTTGGATACATAAGTACATTGTTTCATTATTATTCTCGTACCTGGAGGTCACCGCTGCCGTAATATTGCAGGGCCGTGCACAGCTGTATAATACTTGGTACAGGACACCCTCGTTGCCAAAAACTATCCAAATCTTCTCGTATGAGAGGCAGGATGAATGAAACGATTACGTCTCCAGAGAAACTGCAATTCATCAGCCCTTCATTGTTAGGATTTGTAAATAAATGTCATCAATAGGGTCATGCCACGGCCGTCTTCAGTATGAGGCCTTTGATCAACCTTCACGAGACTGGCCTTGAGAAATCATCGAAAGAATCGTTTATTCTCTCAATCTACGAATTCATTCTCTTTAGAGTGAAATACTACTGACCGAGTTACAATGAAACGGCCAACACGCGGCATTCTGAGACGGCCGTGGACATGTTGGTGTACTTTCTCTTACCGATAGCGCTCCCGAATTTCCGTGGGGCCATACTTCTCTAAAGGATTTATGCGGTCTGGCATAATCCTCGGTATGGCCAGATCGTCGACAAAATACAAAATATTTATATCGTCGATAATTTCGTCTACATCCATAGCGAATAGGAGAACTCACAAATTGTACACGTAGTATTTTTAAACTATTGTTATGTAATCAGGGCAAAATTAATGAGGGGGAACATTCATCCGAAATCATAGACAAAAAAGAATATCCGTACAGGGTTTTATGTAAACAAAGATAATGAAACAATCTCACAATAATTGTACTTAGAACAAAAATTTGAAGGGGGTGGTTAGATTGTTATCAGTTTGGTGCCCAATCGGATGTACCTACTTAGGTACACACCAGCAAAGAAAAATTTGACCTGCGAAGACTGATGTACGTGTAACACAATCATGAATTGCTAATATCCAGTCTCAAACGTTAGTAGGTACGTGTTCATAAATTGTGGCGATTTATAACTTATTATTGATATTATAATTTGTTATTCTTTCCTGAATATTCTTCATGTTATTTTTACTAGTATGGAAGCAGCTTTGTGGACACAAATTGAACAGAATTTTCTTCTGCAGTTCATCCTTGGATTTGGGATTCAGGATGTATTACAGTATGTTCTTCGTTGTATAGAACACCTTCTGTCATGAACAAGGACTTTTATATTTGCACTTTTTGTACCTTATATTTCAGAGTTGGAATCGGCTGGTGGGAAGAAATTGAATTTGAATATAACTTCATCATGAACCCTGAAACGCACCAAGAGTATCCGTATCGCACTGGGGCTCAGATGAGGGTACAATTTTGTATCTTAACAGCAGTACCTGCTGGATGAAGACAAGCCCTTGTGTTCCAAGTGCTTTCTCTTCTTCCTCAGTTCAAATAATTGTCCATCATTATTTACTTTTCACTACAAGTGTTTTTTTATTCAAATAATATAATTTTTCTGTCAATGAAATTCTTCACATCTTGTACATTTTACATAAGTAGCATTTCTGTAATCTGTGTTTTTTGTGAATACATACAGCAATAAATAAACAGTGAATAAGAAAATTCATTTCTTCGTCTTGTGCTATACCCTGATCAAATGAACACCTACAGTACAAAGTTCTCCTTCATTTGACGTTCAAAATTCTTGCAGAATTTTATTAAAAACAAGTTTCGTTATAGGATATGATTATTATTTTATTGATCAATTATTCTTACAATGTGTGTAGCTTTGAAAAAAAAGGATCTTTCATTGAGCAATTTTAATGATTTTTTCTGCCTCGAACGCAAAAAAGTCGATTTCAAGGACGGTCACGATTACCGCGTCCCCAACATGCAAATTCTGTCGAACATCCACATCCAGATCATAGGTGGCGATCGGATACCTTCTTCGAATTCCATTCTCAAAGGCTTCCACGATGATGAGAGGTATGCCGTTGAGAGGTATGCCGTTCGGTATTTGTTTCTGAAATACACAACACAACGTTACCCTTTGATGAAGCGATGCGATAATGACTGATGATACCGATAATGACTGATGATACCGCAAATGAAGTATTCACCTACCAAATTATTGTTCCTTCGACAATCTTATTATTGACAGAAGACATTTCGATGAATAATCAAATTTGGCCAAAGTCTCCAAAAAAATATGCAACGCGAAACAGATAATACGACAGAAAGCTTTGCAACCAAGTACAAATGGACGTCTTACGAAGAAATTTCACATGTGACCATTTTTATCATTTTTTGGTTATCATACCCACAAAAATAGTCTCCAAGAACATCTCTTAAGGAGTTTTTTTTTCCTTAAGGTACCTCCTGACGTACCTTAAGATTTTCTTTAAAATAAATGACCTTAACTTGATAAGCAGTGTTTGAAAATACAAAATCAAACTTAAGTATTTACCTTAAGTGAAAATTGCGAGTTAAGGGTACTTAAAATGTTAAAGGTGTGATTGGGAATGTCGCGGTCATTCCATTATCATTATTGTTCATCTTCATTCTTTTCCGTCATCGTTACCTTATCAATAATATTCTTTTCTGAATTTTCATTGGCTAATACATGAAATGAGATTTGACAACAATGCATTTTTTTAGATTCTCCTTACAATTTTTAAGCGTTGTTTGAAAATATCGAAAATTCAAACCTTAAGTATAACTTGGGATAAGTACTGTTTGAAAATATCAAATTTCCCTTAAGGTATCTTCTTCGTTAAGGTAACTTACATTTAAGGTCGATTATAAGGTGTGATTGGGAATGTCGCGGTAAGGCATTGATATTTGAAACGAACTTGGTAGGGTAGTTTGATTTCTTCTCGCAACTATACGGACCAAGGAAAAAAGTGTTAATTCAGAAGTTTCACAATAAAACTTGAACCAATGTGATATTTCAGAAGTTCTTTGAACAATCAACAAATGCTATCATAACAATAATGAAAGTTCTTCCAACAAACAACGAAGAAACGCTATTATAATTACAATCACGGTGTTTACAATGAAGGCGAACTTACCTGATTCAGATGTTGAAGTTACATCCTATGTCCAGAATGCAGGACTGGAATTCTCGATCAAATTTAAATTACAACGAATTTCAAAACACTTGCTCTCTTACTCAGCTCGAACTTATGTAGAATCAGTAATCACTAATCACACTAAGGCGCTAATCACACGATCAACATTCAACCGTGAAGAAAGAATGATACCTCCACTTCCAAGCGTTTCGGCGTGTGGACTGTGGGTCGGTGATCGAATGACAGGTCTCCTGAACGTCAACGCTGCCATACGAAGTTGAATCGACGTATATGCAAATAATGAATGCGAGAAAAAAGGCTATATCACGTCTACTCATAACCTCTTTTCCTTATATTCATTATCACTGCATATACGTCAATTCAACTTTGTACGGCAGAACGAATATTCCCGAAATGCCGTCAGACAACTTTTGTTGCAGTGCCGACGGTTTCGTGTTTTATTTGGACCGGGCATATTGTAGGATCGCTAGCGTCGCCCATGTAAGACACTCAGAAAGTACTGATAAGCGAACGGTGATCATGACTTGAAGTTGAAACTAAAGGTGATTTTTTAGTTTTTCTTAAATTTCTCCAAAAATAACTCGTGAGGAACAAAATTGAAGAGCGGAAAATTTTCTTTCAGATGAAAATATTTTTGAGAGATTTTAAAAAATTCAAAAATTTTACGCAATGCTAGCGCTGCCCGGTCCGAATATTATTATGGATAGCCGTCTTTCATATGACCCAATGAGCGCTGATCTTGTGTTGACCACCGCAGACCACCGTAAACAAAGCTGCGTTCTTTTATTATAAGAGATTAATTAAATTTACCTTAGAAGTTGGAGGCTCTTCTGTTAACTTCCTGGATGTTTCTATCTCCGAGATGGGTTCCATGAGGTCGTTATAAACAGAAAAGATACTTCGACCAATATTGTTGTCCACGGCTCGTCATTCTGCCCTGTTGCCCACAAGATAGCTGCTTTGAAATTTGAATAGCTTCATTCCTCGATTGACCCACATTCCGCTGAGTCAGTCATCATTGAGCTTAGGTTAGGATCGTCATTTAATTTTGTCAGGTTGAATGACCCTGCCCCGCCTATGGAAACGAGTGGGGTTTACAGCATATCTTGCAGGGGTTGTGATGGTGTTTATGTAGGCGAGACCGGTCGCTAACTTGGAATCTGAACATAGAAACGCCTGGGTTTTCAGACCACCTAATCAACAGCGGTCAGACTTTTAGAGAAGGGCCTGAGACCCTCCTCCACAGTGAGAGCTTGTACTCCACGCGTATTGTTTTGGAACTCATCGAAATAATTCCCCATCCAAAACAGCGATAACGTAACCTTACTCCTCAGGTACCTACCCGACGAACAGCTGGTTGAACTGGTTTATGAGTGATTCGCTAGTTCAATCCTGATTTTTGCTAGAGTACTTGTTGTCGATTCTCATTTCGTCGAGTCGCTTTTTATCTTTGCTTAATGATGGTTGTTCAACCGAAAGCGCCCCCTCTGTTTACTCCCTTGAAGTATTCTGGAGTTTTCATTCAGTATGTCAAGCTGTAACTTGGTGGAGCGAATCGATTCGATCATCAATAAACTTTTCAATTATCGTTCATAATTCTGTTTGCCTGATCTTGACTCATAACTGATGACCGGCTCTTTTTTTATATATAGTATGTCCGCAAGTGCCGGTATACGCCAATGACCAATTTTTTACATATCCTGCACATCAATAAAAATAGAAGCGTCGGTAAGTACTTTTTATACGATTGTCTGATTATAGCTAATGATGAAAGGTGTGGACTTTACAACCATTCTGTTTCTTGAACCAAATTAGCTTTTTCATGCCTTTTTTCCATTTAAAAAGATCATATTTGAGGTATCTAAAACTAATAACGCGTGGAGATAGGAATACATAAAAAATATGAACAAATTTTAAATTTCTAGTGTGAATATGAACTAGGTAGTGAGGGTGGATGCAATTTGCCATTTTTTGTTATCACCTCTCATCATTGTGCAATACTCCCGTTTAGTTCTCGCGCTGTATTGCAACAGGCAAGTGTACCTTCTCGCGCATTGATATTTGGTACCTCCGTAAGTTAGGTCACGCGTGGCGACAAACAGCGGTAATGGAACATGAGTATTACACAATAATGAGAGGTATCGAAAAAAGGCAAATTGCATTGTATTCAGCGTTGAAAATACTTCTAGAAATACCTTTGACACACATGTTCATTTTGAAAGTTAGAAAATTCATCATGTTCGTAATTTTAATGGGGTACATAAAACCTCGTACATTACGGAAAATTTTAGGAAAAGAACTTGAAAACTTGATACAAGATACGATCAAACTTTCGCAATATTTTACGGCAACTTACGTACCGGTAAGTAAAATAAAATATTTTTCAAGTACAGTTTTCCAAGAACAGACTATACATAAAAATTGAAGAAGAAATACCTCGCGGGTTTTATTATTTTGTTGGTTGAGTTCATCAAAGCGTTTTCACTTGAGTTGATACTCGTACGTTACGGTTAATCAGAATATTCGGAGAAGTAATCAAAATATAAATTTGCAAAGACCACAGACACAACTGTTATAGCCCCGTAGCGAGGTATACAGGAGGAGGGGACGGTGAATTTTCTTGAGACGTTTTGTAGGATTTAGATCAGTGGTTTTCAAACTTTCTTGTGCCATAACCCACTTTTAAACGAAAAAAATCTCGCGATCCTTTGACGGTGAAGAATCCCACTAAAATGCGACTTCCGAATCTGTTTCCCACAAATCTGCCCCTTTTATTTGGTCCGAATATTTCTTCAATTTTTGATTGCGGAATTGTTCGCGCCATTCTTGTAATGTTATCAATTTTACTTTACTTTATTCTTTATTATTGTCCTCAAAGGGGGAAAAAATTATTTCATGTAAATTGGTGGGTCGCGACCCACACTTTGAAAACCGCTGATTATATCACTTTTAGCTTAAAATAAAATACAGGTCTCCTTATTGGATTACGGGTAGTTTTACGCTGTTATCAGTCGAGATGACGTCATGGTGATAGACTTTAAAAACTGAGTTTTATTGTTCATTCTACAAATCTGGCTCGATTGGTAATTGGTATTAGGTAAATCTAAATAATCCGTACCTAGGCCATAGCGAAAAGTGGTATAATTTTGCAGAACAAACCGCCATCATGGAAAATTGTTGGGTAGGCTCATTCTGGCCCCAAAAAACCATAATAGGCATTTCAGAAGAGCAGCTATTCAACATGGCGGCCATTTAAAGATGGCGGATTCAGGTTTTACAAAATGTCCTATACCTCGGGTTAGTATAAACCAATTCCGATTTTGTTGTTTTTTAAATGAAAGATCTCAATGAGAGCTACAATTTTTTTCTTTTATATTTTTGCCTAATACCTATTCTGAAAGCGCAAATTTATAATTTCTTATATTTCAAGCCGCTGCTACTATAAGTATATTGTGGCTCATAACTTTCGTATACATGGTAGCGGCGACTTGAAATATGAGAAATGATGAATTTGCGCCTTCAGAATAGAAATTAGGCAAAAATATGTAGGGAACAAAAGCTGTAGCTCTTATTAAGATCCTTCATTTGAAAAAAAAAAAACAAAATCGAAATTAGTTTATCCAGACTTGAGATATGAGGGCATGAAACACTAATCCGCCATTTTTAGTACTTCCAAATTTTTCAATCTAATGTAACTTTGCTCCACGTCATTGAATGTTAAAACCAAAAGCACTGATGGAAAGCTGAATTATTCACAAAAAACTTTTATAATAAGTATTTATTGCATCAGTGGGACTCTGCAAAAGTTATGAGCCACAATATATAGTAAATGATGAATTGGCGCCTTCAGAATAGGTATTAGGCAAAAATATAAAAGAACAACAATATTGTAGCTCTCATTGAGATCTTTCATTTGAAAAACAAGAAAATCGGAATTGATTTATCCAGACCCGAGATAAAGGAGATTTCGTAAAACCTGAATCTGCCATCTTTAAATAGCCGCCATGTTGAACAGCTACTCTTCTGAAATGTCGGAGTCAGAATGAGCCTACTTAACAATCTCATAAATGGCACTTTGTACTGCAAAATTGTACCACTTTTCGCTATGGCCGATGGACTAAAAGAGAGCGACTCTCTTGACGAGTTTTAAATTATAAGAGGAAAAGTCGTGCACTACTTACGCGACTACCTGAGTGTTTTTTTAGTTGCGACATTGGATGATATCAGAGCACGGTCTAAAAATTGGAAGGAACGCCGAAAAGGGAGAGGGGGCAGGGCGTTTTTTCGGAGCCTGTTGGGCTTTTAGTGACAATAAAGAGAACTGGAACAAAGCTCTTGGAGGTTTCGTCTCGTATTCTTTTTACTCTAATATAAATTGTATGTGTAGTATCAACTAAATTTGATTTTCCGAGAAAATTGTAGTTTGAAACATCTTTTCTGGATCTCGTGGTACACCACATTTTGAAGTTGGAGGAGTGGGTAGAAGAATTCGAATTCTGGATCCTGCTCGTCTCACGTTTGGTATTTGAAAATGCGAGAGAAACGGTCCACCTTAAGGGGAAGTATTTCAACACAAGGCGAGAAGAATGCTGGAAGTCCAAAATGTTAAAATGAACAGGGATATGTCGGGGCCCGGCACTGTTCTATTTTCCCACGAAGAGCAAACATATGCTTTTTCTCCGTTATCCAAAGCCAAAAAAAAAGGACAATGATACAGAAAGAAAGTGAAAAGAGAATGATAGACTAGCCGAAGCGATCGCTAGTCACAGCAGTAGAAATCGGATATAACGATGTCCAAGGGAATCAAAATTTCAATCTATTGTTAAAAGCGATAGGAATTATGCCTCCCTACATACAATAATCCTCTCTATTATGGATACACTGTATCATAATCACGCGAATAAAAATTGCGAAATAACTAAGAATTTTTTAAATTATTTTATTCTGTAACTTGACAGTTCAAAGACATACAATCGCAATTCTCCGCTCGTAATTTTTTTCAAAACTCATAAGTGTAACATAAAATGAAAATAAAAAAATTCTAGCGTATAACAAAAATAAAACGAGTAAAAACTAAGGTAACTAGCTAACTACATTAACACATAATACATAAAATATTTACATCAAAAAAAAAAAAAAAAAAAAAAAAAAAGAAAACACGACACACGAACAAAAAAAAACAAATACGAAAGAGAAAAAAAAATCAATGAGAAAAATAAAAGTGAAAGAGCGATAGAGGAGTAGAAAGTGATACACTACAGTACCAACCACGAAAGGAGAGAAAAACAATTAGGTACTGATGATTGTAGTAACAACAATTAATTATCATTCGAAACTATCATGACGGTAAAATGATTCGAAAAATCGATAAAATCGAAGAATTGGTGCGCACAGAATGATACGCTAACAACAGAAAAAAAAAATGCTCCTCATTCAACAGCACTCGATGATAGGAAAAAATCAAAAGAAAATCAGCAATTTTCAAGAAAACGATAGGAGAAGAACAATACAGAAACAAAAAAAAATAATAATAACATTCTTTAAAAACATCGATGAATAAATTAAATGCCAACAGCTGGTACATTCAAACTGGATAAATAAATTAACGGTTATATAGTAAACTTCAAAAACAAAATCAACTGAAAAACGAACAATTAAATGTTTTTTTTTTCCTCGTTTTTTAAATAATATAATAATAGTAGTAATAATAATAATGACCTTGCACTATCACGTACACGGAGCGAGAAAACAATCGTAGATACCAGTAGGGTAGCCAAAAAAGAGGGGTGTTTCGAACAAAATTGCTATGTCACAGGGAAACATATAAAACTTTCGCAATTTTGTTCTACTTCTTGCCGATCAATCTTCTAAAAAGAAATTATGACAAATAAATTAAAGAAAAACGACTTCTGTTTTCTTCTTTACTCCGTTTTTAAGAAACAAAAAAGCTCTCTACAAAAATAATAATTGAGAGATGAAAGAAATGCATCAAGAAACATAATATTAATTTACATAATGATTAACATAAAAATAAAGTCTTGAAGAAGAGGATACACTACTACTTCTCGTATTCATAAAATCACAATGTCTCTATTCACAAAAAATAAATAATTTATTCTCGTCCTGAAACAAAGAATCGTATGTGCGAATTAGTATTGGATGTACGTGTAAGCGCGTATAAATTATTAGCATCTATTTTTCAAGGTCCATGTTCCTAGCCAGCCCTCCTTATCACTGAATTGGCTTCACATTTTGTTCAGGTTAAGTTAGCTCGTCTCCTGCAACAGACTTACTGAAAGAAATCAGCCCCTGTTAAGTTTGAAGAAGGTAAGACCCTAAACACTCTGGTTTGTGATAAGCGAGAAAATTTCCGGTTGATCTTCGTTGTCTTGGAGAGAGATCGACAACAGCTCCTTCCAGCCTTTCTGTGAATCCATCATCATTTGAGATCAAGTGATCGGCGAAGGTAGAAATACCCTGAAGGCGACGACCTGCAAGCGTGTTTATACTTCTCAACTTTGAGCTAGTCTCGGTGGACAATCCTGAAATTCAATCTTGTAGACACCACTTTTCTCTCACCTATGGCTCTCATTCTCAGTTCTCAGAAGAAGACGCCCAAGAGTATTGAAATTACAATAAACAACAGGTAGGAAGCCGAAGTGGCGAAGGGTGAGGCCCAACTCGCGAGAAGGTTCCTTCAAGTAGAGCAACTCAAGCCATTCGTTCCTTTGTGCACTCCGAAGTTCGAGATGGAGGGAGGTGGAGAGAACGAGGTATTTTTTCCTAGCCTTCTTATCGATCATTTTCTCGATGTTGAGGGTGAGGTGGTTCGACTTGGCGAGAGATTTGAGTGAGCATGTCAAGTTCCTGAACAAAATCGGGATAATCCACGGGAATGTGGACTAGCCTATGAATGAAAGAATTGAAGGCCACAATTCTGTGGGGCATACGGCAGGAAGATGACAGCTGTCTCTTTCCTGAAAACACTGAACTTGTCCAGGGAGTTGATTTTGAGACCTCCCGTTTCCATGGTGAGACGAATAAAAATTATTGAGAAGACAGAGGAGGTCGGTAAGGAGATTCTCGGAACCTTGCCATAATTACAGGCAGTCACGGGCATACCTGTATTCGTATATGACACAGGCTGGTGGGGCAACGAAAATAAATTTTTCTCGAATTTAGGAGCCGGATGGGGAACCGATAGATATACCGATTTTATTCGGCAACTCATAGAACTTATTTCAATTGGGCGTCCACTAGGTGTTGAGAAGTTCGAAGAACTCCACGATTTCCTAGTAGGGGAAACAAATGCTAACAAGGAGCTTCCCTAGAAAATGTACGGTGGGCGGGAACAATCCAACAGCGTCAAACGAAACAACGCGAAACGTCCTGAACGGCGTCAACGAGGATCACGTCATTTTGGATGGAATAAGGAAAGATGAAGTCGACATGAGACTTGAACCGTTTGTCCAGGGATTTAGCAAGTAAATAAGACGGAGATGAGAATTAAAAAACCACTGGATGCGTAGGAATCCCGGCTTCAAGCATTTCGGGTAGGTCATACAGAAGAGGAGGCTAGTATAGCCCTATGACGCACTGACGTCTCCATACGCTCCGCCTCCTCCCTCTTCAGCTCTGATTTACTACACCAAAAACTTCCTTAAGAAGGAATTAAGAACCCTCGATGGAGATAACGAACGTAAAACATTTCTCAAAGCTTCAAAGCTGATTAGAAATCACTCAAAAAGGAATTCAGATGTGGAATCATCAGAGCTGAAGACAAACTTCGGCGCTCTTTCATAAGCCCATTCTGGCCTTGCGTTGGGGTAGATCTTAGAAAGTAACAACCGGTCGTCCCACACAAATTTTTCCTGGCTTCTCAGAAATAAAGAGACCATATGGCACATTAACTTCGATTGATGAAGAATCCTCAAATTTCCATCTACAGACCAACATCTTGAAACAAATCACAGAATTTGAACTTGAAAAAAAAAGAAAAAGTGCAAAAACCTTTCCTTGCCTGGCCAAGACAGGATTGATTATGATGAAGTGTTCAAAGAATAGTAGATTTCTATACAAGTTGGAAAAGTAAGCAATCGCAACGAGTCGCAATCGCCTACTTTTCCAATGTGTATAGAACGCAATTTTTTCTAATCCGTGCGAGAAAGCGAAATAGTGAAGAAATGAAATTAGAAACAGTGAAGACATGAGATTTTACCCCACTGTGAAGGCGAAACAATGAAGAAATGAGATTTTTCCCCACTGTGAAGACGAAACAGTGAAGAAATGAAATTTTCCCCACTGTAGGGCAATCACCAGTTTTGCCAACGCTTTTCACTTAAGAAAGAGCGCGCTTTCGTAGCACATATTAGGAAAACAAATAAAATACATCCAGGACTCATTCCATGGTTATTAAATTGCTGTCTCCGGTGGTAAGTATTTCCCACCATCTGGAAAGACGATAATGTGGTATTGTTGAAGAAAGGCGAACTAATACTGATATCCCTGCAGGATACAGACCATTGACTTCATTGTCTACATTATGGAAACTATTGCAGAAATACATAGCCTCCAAACTGGAGAAAATAGAAAGACAATACGGCTTCCGGAAGAGGAGAAGCTGTGAAGATGCTTTTATAGCAGCCACACACACACACAATAAACAACAGAAAGAAATCATCAAATTATGTGACGATAGTCTCTGTGGACATCAGCGGAGCCTTCCATCACGTTAAATGATCGTGAAAGCCTTGAACGCATTGAAAGCTCATCTCATACCATACACCAAATACGAGCTTGCAACAAAGTTACTCGAGCGCGGTAGCTCACAAACTTAGTATGAACAATTCAATACACACGAACCTCAACATTTTATTCAGGTGGAAGAAGGGAAACGTAGCCTTCGAAATTGAATATACTGAAATACAGGCCTAATTGAAAGTTCAAAGATGAGGAGGAGGCTGATACTTCATGTCTCTGGGTCCCGAAGTATGAAATGTGGGTAATTGGGTGAATTTTGTTTGAAAGATCGAAGATAACGGAGGGAGGGCTCTACTTTCCTTTGTGCCTCGAATATCGGAAATTCAAGGATTGTTGAATGAAATGTGATTATCTGCGATACAAAATTCAGAAATGGGAAGGCAGGAGACATGGACCATATTACGTAAACGTTCTACAGCATCGGAAGGTATGTACTTACTTAATAATAATCATAAAAAAAACATTCACTGTACAATCAGTCAATTCGTGTATGTTTGAAATTCAATTACGTTCGCCCTAATGAGGTTGAAGACTCGCGTAATCTTCACGTAGCGTTTTGAGCTGTTCGGTGTGTTTGGTATGGACGTCCTGAATAAAAACAAAATACACCAACATTAAATTAAACTCTATCCATCGTATTCGTTTTTTTCGAAAGCTCCTATTTAAAGCGACCGACACCACAAGTTCAAACTTTTTTCAACCGCAAGTACAATATTTAATTTTTATCTTTGAATGATCCGTATTTCGTTTTGATGCACTCAAAACGGAATATTCTCTTGGACGAGTGAAAACGGTCACGATCCAGCCTATCACGAGATCGTTTCTTTACTTTTTTTTTTGTTTTTGTTTGTTTCTTTGCGACCAGCAGGAAAACCCTATAATCGTACCCTCAGTTTACCCAGATCTTTTCGTAGGTAGATCCGGTCGGGATGCGTATCAAGTTCGTTATCGATGTCGTTCATTTGTACTTCTTGTAGCTGCATGCGACCTTCGAGTTTTATATGATTATTTTGTAAATTTTCCAAATCCGCATCGTTAGTGCCGCACAGTAAATCTAACATCTGCTATACAGACGTACAAACAAGAAGATGAGTAAACGATACATAGAAAAAAAAATTCGAATCCAATTTTTTTTAGCACATTTTACTTACTTCTGGTATTGGTTTTGGCTCGAACGTATCTATAAAGAGAAACAAAAGAAGAAGGATTATTAAAATTTCGATATAGATGGCGAAGACAAAAATCGCAGTGAAGAATGAAGCGGAGAAGAGGTTGATCGAGCTTTCTTCATTTCATTTTTCAAAGAATAAATACTAGGAAAAGGAGTAAAGTGGAACAATAGCAGAAAGGCGCCTGATTCTTCGACTATAATAAAAATATTCCTAGCCAAAGTAAATATGAACATTTACAGAACAAACTGGGCCGTTGCGACCGGTGGGACTTCCCCCTTCCCTACTGGATATTTGAGTTAGCAAATTTAACGACAAATTCGATCAAACTCAAAGTCATCTATTGGCTAAGTTTGCGTGAAACCGAATCACTTAGTAAATCCTCCCATTATCAGAGCTAGAACAAACGAAATTATCAATGAACACGAAGTCTTTTCCCTCTCGCAGTCTTTGCGACGGCCCGGGAAAGAAGGAGGGGAAAGCGAATACACATCATGAATTCAAATTTCTGCCATGATACGTGTCTTATTTCGACTTGGTACATTCAGGATTACAGGTAATTTTTCTAACGGCTGAGACACTCACGATGTAAGCGATGAGACAGATATGGTTGAGAAGAGGGTATTAATTTCCAGTGCTTTTCCTCAGATCGTAGCTTCTAGAGCTTCTTTTGCTCCCTTTTTCTTCTTCTTTTCTGTTCTTCCACTCCTCACACATACGCCTTGCTACGGTTGGCGAGCTCATGACGTGGTCGAGTTCTCCAAATTCAAGGCTCGGAACCAGAGTTCCCCCTGCTTTGCCCAGAAGGTCCTTTCTTTTGCTTGGTACAATTTTCAAGTAGCCGGGGCTCCTAAGTATTACTCTTTTCATGACCAGTAAATACCCTTCTAATGACAAAAAAGCCAACTTCCTACATCGCGCAGAAGAAATTCTATCTGATTTTTATACAGGGGGAATCTTCAGCAAACGTTTGTGTCCGATATTTGTAACGTCATCAATAAGCTTGACCTTACCCAGAGAATTCAGAGAATTTTGACCTTCGATCCTCCACAAAGAGGATTTTGAGAAAGTTCAAACTATGAACCTCTGTAGAAGTGGAAAAAGTTAAAAGCTCTAAATCTACCAGCCAAGCTATGACTACTGAGTCTTGAGCTAGAAAAGCCTACAGGAGCGGGAGAATTCAGAGGATTTTGACCTTCGATCCCCCACAAAGAGGATTTTAAGAACGTTTAAACTATAAACCTCTGTAGAAGTGGAAAAAGTTCAAGCTCTAAATCTACGAGCCAAGCTATGACTACTGAGTCTTGAGCTAGAAAAGCCAACAAGAGCAGTTCAAGCTAAGATTCCCCATGGTCAGACAGACTGATTTCGAGCTATAGAGGTAACTGGTCTCCCTGGTAGAGGCAGGAGGCTAGGAAACCTTTCCTTTTGAGTATAAAAGTTAGGCTACAACTAACAATTTGGAGCTTGAAAACTATTTAATTTGAGACTTCTTTGTAAATTAAAGCTTTGTTGATTGATACAAATTGAAGAAGGGTGTGACGTCATTGCTGAACATGGGTGGGTATAAGAAGCTAGAGAAGGGACCCTCCTTTGAAAATCAGAATCGACTCTCGGTGCTGATGAGCAGAACAATTTTTAGTCCTTGACACTTGATTGTGATCGTTCACTCAATCCCTATCGAGAAATTTCTGGCTACGACACTCAAGCACGAGGGCTTGATATCATCAAGGCCGAATATCACTTTAAATCCCTACGATCGAGGAAAGTTCAAGCAGGAGAACGCGACGTCATCAGGGGATGATTTCTGGTTGAAATTCGCACAGAGAAAAGACTTGGAAAATCAAAGGGAGACATCAGTAGGCTACTGACATCGAGAAAAGTTACAATGGTCGCAAGAGGAAGGGCATTTCGTAGAAAGAAAAGAGAAGTAATGTCGGGCTTTTCCATGTCGGCGCATTGCATACGTATTCTCCTACGTGTTATCGAAATGGTAGTATTTCGATAACACGTGGGAGAATACGTACGCAATGCGCCGACATGGAAAAGCCCTATAGGAGGTGAAATGGCCGCTAATTTTCCCGCTCAACTTCAAAAAACGTCCCCATCAGGCATCATAAAAGAATCGTAACCCATTTTTCGGACCCATAACCAGCGTCTTTTTGTAGGAGGGGTTCGTATGAAAATTAGTAATGATTCTAGGATTGCACTCTTAATTAGGGAGGCTCGGCTTCCCTTCCTCCCTTGGTTACGGGCCTCGTGCTGCCACCGTCCTCTCACGACGTTTCATTCTCGTTGGGGCCTCTCAATAGCTCCTGACTCTCTTTTACAGAAAGCAGTGACGCAGCGAAGAGGGTTGAAGGATTGAAGTTGTTTAGATAGGGTCCTCCTTTAGTCATCTGAAATACATAATTCTCCTGTGGGTAAACTTCGTGTTTTTCTGTCTTTACTTCTTCCTTATCAACTTTGCCCTGACCTTGAAAAGTTTTCGCGCAGCCCCACCGTTAGAAAATAAGTATGAAGAGGGACTTCGATGAGAAAGCGACAAATATTATAATTGAAAACGAGTTCCCAATTATCAGTTACCAGACACCGTTAAGAAAAAGATGCAAGTTGATGTTATCAATCACAAAATTTATTATAGGCGCTGCCTGCACAGGTTAAAAACATATAAATCTTTCTCTTTCAAAACGTTTTTCGACTCATCTCTGCGTGAAGTACAGTCACACAATCTCGCCTAAAAATTCATTTGTTCACTTTAATCAAAATCTTTTCTCTTCTAATTATCGATATCACACCAAAAATTTCTTGCAAATTTTTCCGCTTCCGCTTCTGAAACAGTTTAAAATTCTCTTTTTATATTGAAAAGATTTCACGTTCTCTACCTTCCAACTTCTTAATCTAGGATCTATAAGAAATGTGCCTCTCAAGTCCGGGTGACAACTTTCACTCCCGCGACGCTCGAAAAGGAAGCCGAGGTGGAAATCGCTTCACTTCTCCAAAGTTACATTTCAAATTTTACACTCCTTCCTCCAATATTAAGAAGAACAAAATGTGAAAAACCCGCTCTGCTTTGGCGAGTATTTTTTCAAGAAATTAATCCAGTTAATTTATGTCTCATTAACTATAAAAATTTGGACAACTTTCTATTCAGTTCAGATCCTCCTCATCCACGGTGACGTTAAAAGAGAAGATTATCAGCAAGAAAATTTTCAAATACTTAAGAACTTCCAGATCCCGAATTTCAATTTTTGATTCCTTGTCAATTTTGACTGAATTTTTCCCTGTACGTCCGTAGGGGAATCGATATGCTACTAAGCACCAACAACGGATACTACTTAGATAGCAAGTGCTTCTGCCTATCGGTCATGTGACTAGACGAGAATGTGACCCCTTCAACTTTTCTCTCTGCGAGTAGTGTTTTCTCCAAGGGATATAGAAGTCTGACGAAAAGAGGATTGCTAGTAAGACTGGTCAAGAAAGGAAGATAAAGGTTATCAAAAAGTTGCTAGATTGGAGATACTCATGTAACTTGTACGGAGAGAGCAAGAGAGAATGTTTAAAAGAAACGATCTAGAAAACAGGTTTCCCTCAGTAATACGAAAAATCCAATTATCCAGATCGTTTTTTTTTTTTTCAGGAACATTCACATTTTTTCTTTTATATTCATTCTTTGAGTAATGAAAAGGTTGAGCACGACGAGAGAAAAAACTATCCTCAAGTTACATCAAACACCCGAGTACTCACCTACATCGTCAAACGGAAATGTACTTTCACAGTCATCTAGACAGCCGTCTAAATCAGTTAAATCCGAGGCTGTCAAAGGTGACACAGAAGTCTTCACCTCTATTGAGCATTTATTAAAGGTACTACACGTGTACAGATTCGGGGCGGTCGTCTCCGGACACGGTAACCTGTCGAACGACGGAGTGCCCACCAATTTCTTCGTAGGAACTTGGGCGACTTTTGAAGCCTCGTCGACGAATTCAAATTGCCGTTTGACGCCGCCGCCCTTATTCTTTATAATTAGTACGCCCACACGTTTATTATTGTCGTCCGAACTCTCTTCGATACGTCTCGCGACGACGCCAACGTTTTTCGACTCGACATGGTCCGACTGTTTGCCATCCACCTCGCAGTCGCTGTTCACCACATTATTATCGATTCCATCGTAAATGGTGATCGGTTGTCGCGACGCCAGACGCAGAACCGACGGCCTGTTCTGCATCACACTGGACGAACAAATTGAAGGCGAGGTGGGCGTTGGCGGCTGCGAGGCGGGCGACGCGACGGTGGTCGTCGACGACGGCTGCGGCGACATCACCACCGCCGCCACCGATTTCGGCGACTTCTCCTCGAGCACGATTATCGAAGAACCTGCCTGCGAGACCGGGGGCAACGCTTTCGACATGTATTTGGCTTTTGCGAATTGGTAGTCCGAAGACTTCTCCGGATCTTCATGAGCGGTAGGAGGAGGGCGAATATTTGATATCATGGTTTCGATGGCGCTTTTTAAGTCCGTTGGGTCCTCCGTAGTCCCTTCGTGTTTCTACAAAATATAAGATAGGTAACTAAACAGCGCTCGATGAACATTACAGAAAGCTTAAGGAGCATTTATGCTTACGAGTACGTGATCTTTAGCGAGAGCCACAATGCCTGGTTCGACCTTGTCCTCTATCAGCGCTGAAAACCTTTGACGCATTTGGCGAATCTCTCGTTTCCCTTCTTCTTCCGATATCAAAGTATTGACGCAAATGTACGACGCGTAGGTTTCGGCGTTCGAATTCCACTCGAGGTAGCCGTGCGTTTTCAGGTATATGAATTCGCCAGTCCTCGATTTTAAACGGTAGCAAGAACTGCCGAAGCTTTCGCCCTTCCAGAACACTACGAAAGAAGAAATTAATTAGAATGGTGTGAAAATATGATATAGCTTATGATGTGGGAGTATTTACTTTGCCGTAAGGCTATCATGACCAAACGGACATCGTCTTTATGCATAAAATTAAAAGCTGGCAAACCGGAGACTTCTTTGAACAGATAACCGGACACCACAGAAATTCTGCAAACACGGGGAAGAAACGCTCATTAAAATTTTGGTGTCCCTCAGATTGGGACAGCGGTATCCGATTACAATTTCTTCTTTACCTGTGGTCGCTGTAGATTATGCGTCCGTCTAACGAATGCCTTGTAATATACTCGTCCCTGGTTGCCTCAGCCAATGACGTTTCGGTTACGCGGCAATCTTTAAACGGCTTGAGAATGGCGAATAAAGTAATCTCGTTGCTATTGGTAGTTGTCACGTCTACAAGAAGAAAAGAACAGGGCGTTAAATTAGACGTAGGCCTTTGCTAGCAGCGCACGTGTTTATCAATTAGATACTCGGTGACGCGTCAAGGCGAACGAAGAAGAAGAGAAATCAAGTAATAAGAGCCGTCTCGAAAATATATAGATTATTGTCACAAATCGAGGTCATCAAATTTCAAGAGGCTTCGAGTCGACACTCGCTATATAAATGTGTTATTCACACGCGTTTAATACCGTGTACTTGAATACGTAAGTTCGCGAGAATAGGAAGAAATTGAAAATACATTTTTCTCTCTCTCTCTCTTTCTGTCAGTAAAGAAAATATGAGAGGAAGTAGAATGCCAAGAGCACTTTACTATAAGTGACAAACATTGTAGCGTAATAAAATGACCAAAAACTTTTGCCAGTTCTCGCGTAAAGCGATAGCAAGCAGACAGAATGGGGGGGGGGGGCATACAGTAGGTCATATGGTACAACTTTTTCCATGTTAATTACCTTTATGTTTCCTCGATTTCTTATGCACTTGGGCCGCGAGTTTTTTCGGCACCCTTAGAAAGCCCATCAAATGGACTAATTCGTATTGGGGTTGCTCGCTACGAGCCAGACTTCGAGTCCTCAAACGTAGATAACAAGATCTTCTTTGCTTTTCCGATTCCGTGTTGGTGGTGGAAGCGCTGCGGGACAACGTCTGCGCGGAGCTTCTCGTCCCCCTGTTATCGGTATTCATACGTTGACTAGTGGTATACAACCTAGGTGAGCATATTGATGCCGGTTCGGAACCGGTTGATCCGAGATCCTCGGAGTCGAGATCTTCTGCAACATACAAAAAAAGAAAATACAGTAGTAAACGCCAAATGAAAGAAGCATCAGACCGGAAAACCGGGTCAAAAAATCCAAATTTTGACGACCACTCATCGAGTCAAAATCACCTCTCGTAAGCCTCTACAACTTTTAAATCTACGCAAATCGATCAAAAATACGACTCGTCTGCCAAAATAAGCAGGTGTTCGTACGGAAATTTTGTCGTCTGTGAGTTTTTCATTCACTCACAGAAACTCGTTAGTAGACGTAGAGGACATTGATTATTTACCCAAGAAAATTGATATCGTCATAATAAAAGAATCGAATTGAATATTCCGGTTTTCTCGACTCACTGGTAGACGAGTACAGGAATTTGAAATAAAATCAGTCTCAAAAAAATGAAAAGAAAAATTTTGATCTTATAAACCACTCGGTATTTTACAAGAGCGTAGAGGATTCCAGACTTCAAAGTACATAGTTAGCAAAAAACGAAATCCCTGCGTCAGGTATTTCCCCCTCTATGCATTAAATTTCTCACGCGCCAACGCAAAGCGTTTGTTTTGGGTGATTGAAGAATTTATTTCGATCAAAGCACAGCGTTTTATTGCTCTTAGGAGGCTCCCACTCTTCGAATGACCTTGACCTAATTCAAAAACTTGGAAAACGCCTCTACAAAAGAGGAAAGGAGAGACTTGAAGCATTTCACGCGATCCTAAGTATGTAAGACTCAGAGGTCCGTCTCGCGAATTTGTTCGAACGCCACTTCCTAGTAACTCAAAGGTGGCACAAAATCAAGTACCGGCGCTACGACGCTTGGCGACTTGTACTTTTATCGGCAAGTTCTAGTGTAACACTAACTACACAAAATGGTTGTCAGAGCGGTGTACGTTCTTACAAGTATATACAAGAAGAGCTCCAGAGCCAACCTATTAGGTTAAGGAATGAGTTTAATTCAATCCTTTGATGACTTCACAGACAGGATAGTGGATCACTGGGCGATGAGGGACCAAAGTGAGAATTAATGGGGTCAACGTTTTCACTTTCTGATGGTACCATCAATAAGATTGACCCAATTTAGAGACTTAGGAATGTAGAACCCTAAACCTGTCAAAGACAAAAGAATAGCATTTTACACACAAATTTACGAAAGACCTCAACCGGTTTCGAACCGCTCAAGTTCATCATCTGAACAGTCGGGGTCGTTAATAAATGTGGGCAAGTCTGTAAATGCTCCACTTCTCCCTGTGTCAACATGCAACACACACTCTATCTGATCCTAAACTGAACATCAAAATACGTCTTTGATAACAAAACCTTGCACAACGGCCCACAGCATCCTTGACGGTTGAGTACTTCAGAGCTCGGTAGAGCCACAAGTTGAGATTCCAGTAATGCTGTAAGGTAGTTGACCGCATGCACCGGTTAATGGTGTCATATTATGGGCGGTTATATCAAACCCTTCCATACCTACTAGTCCCAGGAATAGCTGGGTGACTGCCGATGGAGAATACAATTGCAGAGAAAGCCATAGAAGAAGACCGAAATGCTCGGGATACTCAAGTGTCCTACAGCCTCCGAGGAAGAGAAGGCAGCATGACTACGAAAGAAATTGATGGACAAAGAGACCCAAAGTTGTTACAGTTGTGAGAAAACAATAGCACTAAAAACAATAAAAGACATCCTATCGTCATGTTTTCAGCTGAGGTAGAGCCTCAGCGATTTTGACTATTTTGGAAAATATCTCGCCAAATTCCGGCGGAATGCCAATGTGGACACAAAAGCCGTCCAGAATTGCTTGACGGTACAAAGAGGCACACAGGTAAAAACTTTAGAGTAGTCAGCCACCTACAGAAGAGGCTGCAAGGGAGCCATGACTGTAACGGAGGACATGACCGAACCCAGAGGGCCAACTAAGCAATTCTTGATCATAGGTTCCACACTGAGACAACAAAAAACTGAAGCAGTGTCACGATTTGGCACGGCTATTCCATGGATGCCGCTAATTTGTTCATTCAAATCTTTTTGACACCTTTCAAGACTCTTTGACATGGTGAGCGGGGGTCAGTCGAAAATCTAATTGTGGTCCAAAGTAGGAATTCTATGGAATCCATCCACAATATAGAAATTCTACGGTCGGGCTCAAAACTTTCTGTCTAAAACATAGAAAACTCGATGGTAGAGGTCAAAATTTTACACCCACAACCTACAAATTTTACAGTTTGGTCATAACTTTCTGTTCACAACATAGGAATTTGATGATAATGGTCTAAATTTTCCAAGTTTCTGGATACAACTAGAAATTCCATGGTCTTTATCAAAATTTTCTGTCCTTAAGAAAGGAAATCCTTAGCTACGATCAAAACTTTTTGTCCAACAACAAAGGAAATCCTTGGTTGGGGTCAAAACATTCTATCCACAATAATATGAATTCTATGGTTGCGGTCAAAACTTTCTGTCCACAACATAGGACGGTAATGACCAAAATTTTCTGTCTACAACATAGGTATGCCATGGTTGGGTTCAAAATTTTCTATCCAGAACATGGGAAACCCATGGCTGCGGTCTAGATTTTCCATGGATACGGTAAAAACTTTCTGTCCAACAACAAAGGAATTCCAAGGCTGGAGTTCAAAGTTCTCATAGCTTTAATTCAACAACAAAGAGATTCCCTGGCTGGGGTCAGAACCTTCTGTCCAGAACACAGATATTTCATGGCTGAGGTCAAAATTTTTCATGGTTGTGGTCAAAACTTTCAATCCAACAACAAAGGAATTCCCTGGCTGCAGTCAAAACCTTCTGTCCACAACATAGCGATTCCATAATTGAAGTCAAAATTTTCTGCTCAGTCATAGGAATTCCATAGCTGTGGTCCAAACTTTTTGTCCAAAAACATAGACATTCCCTGGTCTTAATCAAAATTTTCTGTCCACGACATAGGAATTCCCTAGCTGGGTCCAAGTTTTCTGTCCACAACAAAGGAAGTCCCTCGCTAAGTCGAAATTTTCTGTTTGTGATCAAAACTGTCTAACAACGAAGGAATTCCCCGGCTGGAGTCAAAACCTTTGGTCCACAACAGAAGTACTTCTTTGCTGCGGTCAAAATTTTCCATGGTTGTGGTCAAGAATTTCAGTCCAACGAAAAAGGAATGCCCTGGCTTGGATCAAAACCTTCTGTCTATAACACAGGTATTTCCATGATTGTGGTCAAAACTTTCTCGCCATCAAGAAAGGAATTCCCTGGCTATGGTCAAAACTTTCGGTCCAGAAAAAAGGAATTCCATGGTTGTGTTCAAAACTTTCTGTCTCCAGCATAAGAGTTCCACAGTAATGATAAAAATTTTCCAAAGTCGCGGTCAAAACTTTCTATCTTACAAGACAGGTTTTTTTTTTGGTCTTTAACAAAATTTTCTGTCCATAACCTAGGAATTCTCTGGCCGTGGTCAAAACTTTCTGTCCTGCAACAAAGGAATTCCCTAGTTGAGATCAAAATTCTCTGCACGAAACAAAGGAATTCTATACTTCTGGTCAAATCTTTCTGTCCCCAAGATAGGAGTTCCATAGTAGAGATCAAAATTTTCTATAATTGCGATTAAAACAACAAAGGTTTCTGGTCTTGATCAAAATTTTCTGTCCATAGTATAGGAATCCTTTGGCTCTGGTCAACGTTTCCCATGCTTGTGGTCGAAACTTTCTGTCCTACAACACAAAGGATGATGTCAACACTTTCTGTCCAGAACAAATGAATTCCATGGTTGTGGTCAGAATTCTCTGTCCACAACAAAGGAGTTCCATGGTAGTGATCAAAATTTTCCATGGTAGTGATCAAAATTCTTTATTCACGACTAGAAATCCCATGGTTTTGATCAAAATTTTCTGTCCACAATACAGGAATTCACAGTTCCGGTCAAAATTCTTCATGGTTGTGGTCGAGAAACGCGATGCTCTTCAGGGACTTGGAACTTGACTTCTTACATCAAACGGGAAGAGGTATTAGAAGCAGGGCGTTGTGAGCCTGATGAACTTGATTTCAGGTAGAAACGTGGGAAAGTATTGACCCTGTAACTCAATTTACATGAAACGTAGTCATTGAAGAGGGGGAGCGGGGGCTATGGCGGGATATTGGCTTCCCCAACGAGGTGGCGATAGAAAGAAGAGTGCCTTCCACAACAATGAATGTCAAATTTTCATCAACTCCACAATACTCGAGCCATCTACGGAGATACGATATGTTTCTTAAAATTCCATGACGACAGGGAGTCACGCTTGATAAAATCGCGAACGTATGCAACTCGTATATAGAAATACGAAACAACGTAAAAAAATTTCAATCAATTTTTGACGACTTCCTTCGTAATTACCACTCTCGCGACAAAGGAAGAATAGCGCGCAGCTGCACACCTGGCGTCATAATGCGCTGCACCAACAAAATTCGTCGTAATTCGACGAAATGCAACAACGAAATTACCTCCGTTCTGAATCGTACTCTGGATGATTAGCTGTCGTGCATAACAATGAATCGAAATTACTCACCAACAGCTTCTTCGGGTTCGTCCGGAGATAAGCATTTTCGCAACTCTTCGAGATCTTCCGGACAAGTTATCTTGAACAAAGACTGGCCAAAAAGTTCCGACTGTCGAACAGAAACAAAAAAAAAGTAATTCATGAGTCATCGTATAATTTGTTACGATATTAATACATGGTAACGAGAAAAAAAAAAAAATTGGACGCAATTTTTCGATATCTACTATACAGCACACACACACGTATACACATCCTACGAGTATCTTCTCGCGCGGTTCATTCGCTCGAACAAGGATGGGAGAAAAAAATTGCCCACGAATGAACGCGTTAAAGTATCAATCGTCTGGATTTTGAACCTTATCGAGTGGTTGCCAACTTGAAATCTCGCCGCAGTATTAAAAATAATTAATTATCTTCACTCGTGATTCGAGACAAAGATGAATGTGTCTGACGAAGACCATACCTGCCACGCTCGGAAAATATTTCAAATGCACCGTAGCGAAGGAAATTTTCATTATTCATCTCGATTTCGCCCATTTTTTCCCCTCGCGAAATTCAAGTATACTAAGCGTTTTTAAAAGGGGCACGCGTACGTCAAATTTGTATTATTGGTTTTTATATACGTGTATACAGCTGCGTATAACACCTTAATGGCTCCATTTTTAAGTTTATAATTCAATCGACACGCTCTCGGATAACTTTTCTACACTCCATTCGCTAACAAGACAAGAGATGTCGATCAGCGAAAGGTGAGTGTCTGTTAAGAATGGCACACACGAAAGGCCAAGCAAGCGCCAGACAATTCGAAGATGAATGAGGTTGCGGGATTTTTTAAAACAACAGGTCGCTCGGTCGGCGCGTTTCTACAATACAGAATGAGAAAAATTTTCTCATAGATTTATTACGCGGGCAGAAAATTTCGAGAAAATTTTTCTAAAAGAGCTAATGACTTTTATACAGAAATCTGTTTGTTCGCAACCTACGAGTTTTTATTCGTACATAATACTTCGCAATCGGAAAGCTCCTGCTGCTTCTTGGAGCTGTTTCGAATGAGAGAAAAAGCTTCTTTTCTCCTACTCAAGTCTAATATACAATATAGGTATACTCTAATTTCGCCGGGGTATAATTAATAAATTTTTTTCCACCCTTCTTTCTACGTTTCCACGCATACAGAGAACTCATTAGGTGGCTTTTATTCGATATCTTACACGTGGACACACGCTCCTGCGCCATACATGCTGGAAAACTTTTTCGCCCATTTTTCGAATCTTTTCATTTTGATTATTAAAAATATCGTTCACAAAAAGAGAACACATACTGTTCAATGCTAGGAAAACCACCGTGAGAGGTAAGAAAGAAAGCTTTTCAGTTTCCCACGTGAACCACCTCCGGCGAAAGTTCGACAATAATTGAAGGAATATTGTTTACGGCTATATTTTGTGCGCGGCAGAAAAATTTCAAACATTCGGTTGACTTTACAAAAGAATTAATGAAAGTCTAAATTTCAAAAGAGAAAAAAAGACCGATTTTTTCCAGCTGGACTTAATTTTGCCGGTGAGCGTAAGAGACCAAATATATAATTTTTTCCAAAATATAAGTCAGAGTATTTTTCGTAGATATTCTACAATGCCACAAACTGGATGTTTTTGCGATCTAGGCGAGAGAAAAAGTGCTCAACGAATAGATCATCCCCATAGTAGATTAGGCAAGCAAAGGGTGCGAGGCATAAGAAGAGAAAAGAGTGGGTGAGATGGGTATGGCTCAATCTAAGACGGGTTAGGTTGACCTCTTCACTCGGGGAAGAGCGATTTGAAGTAAACAAAGGAACTGAAAATTTCAACAAGGAACCTGGTTTAAGGGGGGGGGTTTTCAGAAAGTACGTCCGCCATCCGGTCGGGCGGCAAAGCTAGAAGCTCGAAAATTTTTTCAGATCCCACATGCGCCATCCGTCCTATTATAAAATTTATTGGTTATCTAATCTTTCTGCGCACTCTCCTCCTCCCAATTTGCTTCTATCCACCTGTCTTACCTCTCGCAGAAAAATATCTCAATAAGGAACTCATTGCATATTTTTTTTTAATACTGGAAGTTGCACTAGCAAAAATTCCAACCATTTAGCTATATAGGGTAGAGGGACCACAAATATTTTCGACTGTCGAGTTGTATTTCAGCTTTAGAGCTAAATTTATTAGAGAAGATTTTGAAAGATTCTCCACTTCAGAGGCCATTCATCAGGAGTAGAATTTAAAACAATTTCAAACAACGAAGGGTTTGGAAAGAACAGTGACGTGTTCGAAACGTCGTCATAATAAAATAAATTATTGGTGAATTTAGCCGAGATTTTATTCGAAAGTTGAACAACCCGTGAGTTTTTCCAAGTCCTCCTCCTACCATATAAAGCTTGGGGAGCGGAGGTTGTGACGTCACAGTTTGATGACGTCATAGATCAGTTTTTATAAATTCCTCTCCTATCATAACTAGCTCCAAAGTCTGGGTTTGTGACATCAAAATTTGGTCAGCCTTGAGTATCACAATCTGATGACGCCATAGATAAGTTTTTTTTTTAATATAATAATACCTTCAAACTCCGGGTATGTGACGTCACAATCTGATGACGTCATAGATACTCCATAAAACCGGTACCCTGCCACCCCTCATTCAACTCCGTTAAAGAACCCGTGAGTTCCTCTTAATTCTCCTCCTACAATATAAAGCTTGGAGAGCGAGGCTTGTGACGTCACAGATCAGTTTTTTTAATCCCCATCCTATAATATCTAGCTCCAAAGTCTGGGTCTGTGATACCAAAATTTGATATCGTCATAGATCACTTTTTTAAAAATATATAAAACCTTCAAACTCTGGGTATGTGACGTCACAATTTGAAGACGTCATGAATCAAGCTTGTGACCGCACAATCTGATGCAGTGATGCACAGCCATTCAATTTTGCCTTAAACTTCCAACTTTTAAGCCTTTTGGGTTTCATTGGCTGGCTTAATTATTGGCTTAAAAAATGTTTTTCTCTTGAAAAAACATGTTTATTTTCTCAAAAAACAAATTTTAAGCCAGCCAATTACTGATTGGCTATTCACTTTAAAGGGTAATGATTGACTGGCTCAATGGCTGACTTAAAACCAGGTAAATGATAAGCTTAAAGCTTAAATTAAGCCAATATTGGCTTAAACTTAGCATTTTTGATCTGATGACGTCATAGATCCTCCATAAAAACCGGTACTCTGCCACCCCTCATCCAACTCCGTTAAAGAACCCGTGAGTTATTTTCAAGTCCCCCTCCTATCTTATGAAACTTGGGAAGCGAGGCTTGTGATGTCACCGTTTGATGACGTCATAGATCAGAATCTGATTATGTCATAGATAGATTTTTTTTTAAGTCCCCCTCCTATCATATCTGCTCCAAAGTCTGGGTCTGTGACACCAAAATTTTATGACGTCATAGGTAGCGTCACAATCTGATGACGTCATAGATAAGTTTTCTTAAAAATATTATAATACCTTCAAACTCCCAGTATGTGACGTCACAACTTGCTGACGTCATGAATCAGCCTTGTGAACGCACAATTTGATGTCATAAATCCTCCATAAAACCGGTACTCTGCCACCCCTCATTCAACTCCGTTAAAGAACCCGTGAGTTTTTTTCAAGTCCCCCTCCTATCTTATGAAACTTAAGAAGCGAGGCTTGTGATGTCACCGTTTGATGACGTCATAGATCAGCCTTGTGATGTCACAATCTGATTATGTCATAGACAGATTTTTTTTCAAGTCCCCCTCCTATCATATCTGCTCCAAAGTCTGGGTCTGTGACACCAAAATTTGATGACGTCATGGATGAAGTTTTTTAAAAATATATATAATACCTTCAAACTCCCGGTATGTGACATCACAATTTTATGACGTCATGAATCAGCCTTGTGACCGCACAACCTGATGACGTCATAGATTTCTATAAAACCGGTACTCTGCCACCCCTCATTCAACTCCGTTAAAGAACCCGTAAGTGTTTTCCAAGCCCCTTCTATAATATAAAGCTTGGGAAGCGGGGTTTGTGATGTCACAGTTCGATGAAGTCATACGTCTACCTTGTGATGTCACAATCTGATTACGTCATAGATAGTTGATTTTTCCAAGTCCCCCTCCTATCATATCTGCTCCGAAGTCTGGGTCTGTGACACCAAAATTTGATAACGTCATGGGTCGGCCTTGTGATGTCACAATCTAATTACGTCATAGATAGTTTTTTTTTCGAAGTCCCCCTCCTATCATATGTACTCTAAAGCCTGGGTCTGTGACACAAAAATTCACAATCTGATGACGTCATAGATAAGTCTTCTTAAAAATATATAATATCTTCAAACTCCGGGTATGTGACGTCACAATCTAATGATGTCACCGATCTGGTATGTAAACATTTTTCAGATCCCACGTGCCCCATATTCCCCAAGTCCGCCTACACACGAATCTGACCTCGATCCTACCTGTCTCGATACGATCAAACTAGCTCAGTCAGCAAAACATGGATACCCCCGTACGGGCCAAAAGGATAGTCCAGGGATATGGTACGGGTCCACTAAGATCACCCAGGCCATGGGATACGTTGAAACGAGGGGAGGATAACGTAGACGTCACTTGTAAGCTCTACAATCTTACCAGACTCAAAGAGAGAGTCTGTCTTATCACCATTCATTCAGAGCTGTAATCTATACCTAAGCCAAATCGAAAAAGGCTGAGAGACTGCAAAAATAGAACTTGGTGAACAAATTGACGAGCGTAATCGCTTTTATTTTTCTAGAAATCAACCTCGAGAAGAGGTTTGGTAGGTATCGACATCCAACTTCAGAAAGGAGCTGACCCAACAAAAACCCGTATAATACATACACTTTAATATCGAAACTCAAATCTAACATCAGACTAGTAAGGATAAATATGAGTCCTGCTAGGCGAGCAGAGTTTAATCAGTCTCTATTAATTAAAACAGCAATAGATAGCAAATTTGATTAGTGGTGACACAGCTATTGTCGACATGAATATTTTTATTGCGTTCCTTTCTGTTAAAATGATTTCACTCAGTCACTCTACCGATGGAAACAGTCGACCAAATTTTTGAAGAATTTACTTGACGGCATTTTCGCTTTTAACAGTTCGCCAGAAAGCGCCAGGTCGAACTTCTGTCAAGCACGATTGGGAAACGTTACCAAACAGCCTCAAGAGGTTCGTTGCAAGGAATTTGATACGTCACTCACTTCGGCCAGAATTACAAAATCAAGCTCTGGATTTGAACTGCCGAAAAACAAAATAATCATAAGAGCTGACAAACTTGTGCAAATCTGGCTGGAGAAATATGTCGTGGTATATCAAAAAATCCAAAACATCGATTTTAGAGCTCTCGTTCCATCTTTTTAGACCTCAATTCTATGAACTGTTCCACAGGTTTCTCTAGATGCGACTTCTACTTGGTCAGAGAAACTAAGCGTTATAGGTCCCCTTTTTGAATATTCACAACAATCCACGCTCGATTTTAGTTCAGCTTTCCCAAAAGACACGCTTGCAGTGGCGGAGGGACACCTTACATGGCTAGGGAGCTCGAGAGCAGGTAAAATGGTAACTTTACTGACAGCTGACGGCTTCATTACGGGATAAAAGCGCAGGCCTGTCTGACACCAATCTTGTTTTCCCATGTTAACCAAGGTGGTGCTAAATTCATTTTACCCGCTCTTGAGCTCCTTAACATGGCAAGCCATCAATCTAAAAGTCCTCTCTCCAGAACTTTCCACTCTCTGGGTAAATAAGCCGATCCACTGAACAGATGGAGGCGTGTAGAAACGTGAAGGCTCCGTTTCATATTCCCAGGAGATTCCGCCTCGGATGATTCCATCGGACAGAAAAATATGATAACCTCTTTCATATTCATGATCGACGACAAACTACCGGCCGCAAATATTGCTTCATCATCGGGTGTTCAACCTCGATCGCAGACAGACACCCCTCAAAAACGTCTGACAGTGTGATGTAAAGAAGCCGACCTCGTTTTTTTAATGTCTGCCTGTCTTCAAAAATAACCACAAGGCGAACGACGAAATCATGTTAATGACTCCCTCTCCTGCACTTGTTTAGATGAAGACCTGATTCTTGTGTCATAATGAAAACATAACGCCACGCAATACGACCCAAGAAAGAAGGAAATTTTTCAAATTTCACGCTCCTAATTGCTTCTCGAATCAAGGAGTGCAGATAAAGAGAACAAGATATAATAATAAAGTACCACGAATCTGTCGTATTATTGAGGGCTAATTGTTGTTCGCCCATTTTTCACTTCAACGAGAACAAAAAAGAAAAAAATAAAATTCGGGGTCGCTAAACTTTTCATTCGTTGATGCTACACATATTTCTCGCAAAAAAATTGTATTTTAATGACGAGACAATGGCGCGTGAGACTAATCACACCTCGATGAATAAGGCATTTATAGAACAAATTTTCAAGAACCTTCGTCACGTTTTTTTTTTTTTTTTTTTTTTTTTCTTCCAAATTATATTTCGCGTGTACTCCACTTCCCGAGGTATACACTATGTGCTATATTATATACCTGCACTTAATTATCCATTAAAAACCTCAGCTTTCCACATAACCAAACGAAATTGAAAACGTGTTATTAGATTGCGCGCATACCGTTCGTCCCCCTGCCCTTCCACAACCGTGTAGATCGTTATTTTAGCCGAACAAAGCAAATTTTTTTTGCAATGAACTTTTTTTTTTTTCCTATTTCTTTCCCTCCTCTTCTTTCGTTCGGTTTCAATTTACGACGAGCAAATTGGTCGCTGCATGCGACTCTCTCAATCGATGCACTTGTCGTACTCGGGGGCAATGATCAATACGAGCGAGGATGATAGTTCCCCAGATCGTATAGGCGCACAATAGATATACACGTACATAGACTAGTATTCGAACAATCGTCGTCTTCGTCCTGTCAATTACCAGATCCGACACACGTTCACGAAGAGAGTTGTTCACCTCAACGTATTGTTAATGTATATGACTCAGCCGCGAAGTTAAAATAAAGAAAAGAAGAATCACAAAACCCTACAGCATTCGATAACTCGTAGACTATGCACATCTGTTGTGTGTCAATTTTTAAAGCGATATAACAAAACTGTACACCGAAGTTTAATACAGAAAAAAAAAAAAAAAAAAAAAAATGTAAACAACATAGATAAAACATAATACCTGTGTGTGCCCGAGAACTCTTTCAATATTCTCGGTGATAAAAACAATTTTTCCCGCTGACGTCACAATTAACATGACTCCATTGATGTCCTGAAAACATAGAGAAAGTTTGATACCATTAATACACAGCGTCCAGTCTTCGCACAGGATAAATTTTTTTTTTATTTTTTTTTCTGTCGTTCTATTTTATAGTCGACGCGCCGAGAAATCAACAAAGCATTTTTGGGGTCGAAAATATTGACGTAGTTCACAAGTGAACGTAAAAAAATATCATCTCTTGTCAAAGTGAAAAATTCTCACTTAGCATCGTGGCGTGGAATATAGGCCTCTATTTATATCGATAAGTACAAAAATACATTAGACGCCCGACTACGAAAGGCAATTATCGATTTGTCAGCACTCACGAAACATAGTTGAAAAATTTAAGCCGTCGGCTGAAATTGAGAAATAAAAAATCTCGACTTTTTGATGACCTCTAAATTTCTTCCGAACCATTTTCTCCGAATAAAATCACATTTTTTTCCTCCTCTCTCATTTTTATTTTCCCGACGTCTGGGCTCTCATTTGTACGCATTACCTTTGGATATTTATGACGCCTATATTTCGATTCTAGTCTCGGATAGAGCCGCTAATAAAGGTCTATATAGCTAACAAAGAAAATTTTCAATGAGAAAAGATCGAACGGGACGAACGAATTTTTGAAATATTTTGAAAAGGTACAGAGAATGCAATTAGTTCCATAACGTTACTTTGTAATTACAAATTTGTTGGTGGGATGAGAATCGAATCATCCATCTCTTATCGCCGACATTTACTTTCCCAAAAAGTAAACACTGGATAGAAATGGAAATTTACGAGGGGAGTGAGGAGGGAACATGCCCTCCAAACTTTCAAAAGAAGCTCAAATTCTGCAATTTGATATTTTTCGAGCAAGGCAACGGCTCTCAAAGCGCACCTCGAAATCTACGCCAAACTCTACCAAAACCGTTCAATTCTCATATCTAAATTGGCTACCATTGACCCAACAGTGAAATCTACTAGAGACCCTTCCCTCCCCGCACGTTACCAAGCTATTGCCTTCACTGAACAAAAAGCTATTCTGGTACGTAAATAGAGCTTCCCCAAAGGCCGTAACACCCTCCAAGCCATATCTGGCCCAAACTTCCAAATTGAAGAAGCCCTCACCTAATATTCTTCAACCTTCAGGAAGCGTGAGTCTGGCGTCACTAAATCTCCTCCGAATTACGTGACATCGGCCTTCGAGGCAACTTACCCAAACTTTTCTAATCCTTCCTTCACGACAGGTCTCTTAACGGTTAATTCAAAAGCATCAAAGCAGGACAATAAGGAGACGGATTGTGCAGGCAATAGAAGCCTTCCTCAACATAAAAATTCAGTTCACAGGACGACACTTGAGCATAAACTAACGAACAAGGATGCTCTGGGGTATCTTTTCTACTCTCCCGAATGACTGAGAAATTCGGACTATGGACGCGGGTATAGAGAAGAAGAAGATACAAGCGCTGAAGATCTGCTTTGACGCAGAATATTGAAGATTCCGGCGTTGAAGTACTTGGAAACAGAATTGCTAAGCACTATTAGAAATGAAAACTGCAATACATACTTGGGCCACGTATTGAAGGATTAAAAGTACGAGATTGATCAACGGAAAGAGATTAGTTTGGAAGAGACAAAATTCTTGATCAAAGGATCAGAAAGGCAACATCAAAAATACAGGTGGCCATTTGACTAGCAAACCTGTGAGAGGAGATGGCCAAACAAAGAAGAAGAATCATAATAGATGACCTAACAAATAGTGTCAACAGTCCCCTTGCGAATGATTTCAGTACTTCCCTAATAACCTCCCACCATCACCGAGCAGCAAAAATCATTCCAATTAACCCTTGATAAAATCTGTAAATGATTGGATTTCGATATTCAAACAAGAAACAGTAATTATGGTAGTATCCCAGAACAGATACTCAAGCCCTTTGCTTCTTCCCTCTCTGCACCCACAAAACTTCACGATTACCATACTATCCGATTCTCCACCTAGTTCCTTGGTCTCACATCCGACGTTAGAACCTCCTGGAGCCTTCATACCGAAATCTCTCGGGCAAAATGCCTGAAATAGCTTTCACACCTCCGTTCTGTTTGAGACCGCAAACCCCTCCAATTCTACAATAATCTAATTCGTTCTCAACTTGATAATGGTTCTCCAATTGAAAACCACTCCAACATAACGACCTCAAAATTTCCTAAAACTCCAATCAATCTTTTGGCCTTTGACTGGCTCCTGGCGCACCACGCACCAATCGTTAATCAATCTATACGCTAAGCCAAGTGTTCCTCGGCTACATTACCGCGCTCTTGCTAACTCTCTAGCCTCTAAAGGCCAATACCCAAATCTTCCGATCTTTCTAAATGTTCTCAGCCCACGTAACTCACCTCTCATGTCACTTCAATCCCATCCAGTCACTCATCTCAGACTTACTTGGGCCCTTACTTCTTAATTTTTTATTCACTGCCCTTGGTTAAATCCTTTTCTTGACATCTGTCTCAATTTTACTGAAATTCCCGAAACACAAACAACACATCAATAAAATCATTTTCTCCGCCGCTACATGGACGGGTCAAAGTCGGGACCTAGAACCGGATATGCAATCCCCATTCAGGGTAACATTTCGTTCTTCCGCATGAGAAACTCCGCTTTCATATCCACCTGCCTTTGCTTCCCCACTCGCTGCTCTCCTCTCTTCTAATGACTGATACTCTCTGATTCTCTCCCATCATTACTCGCTGTCAAAAACCCTCATTCTACTAATCATATCGTCCAACGAATCCTCATACCGCGCTCACCTCTCCAAATCCAATTTCTTCTCCTGATCCTCCACTAAGCTCCGATCTATTAGCCTTGGCCTATTTCAAACCATCCTCCCCACACAAAGAAGTCATCCTAACCCGTCTAGCCAATCTTTCCTCCCTCTTATACCAACATCGCAATGCTGACCATCTACCCGTTCAATACTTCTGCTCTCGTCCAGCTTTCGAAAAAGTCCTGTTTTACCATTCTGTTTGTCCCAACTCTCTCTTTCAAACAACCACGAAAAACTCATTCGCACGATGAACTACCTCCGATCCATTTTTTCTCATGTTCGTCTCTATCTGCCTCCTCTACAACCATTTTTACTAAGGGATCTACTCTAGCTCTTTTAGCTAGCCAACTGGCGAATTGAAGGTGAAGTACAAATCCTACTCTTCATTAAAATTTTTATCTGCGAGCCAGTGACTGAACTATTCGCCCATAATAGTTTACTTGTAAGGATTCGTACATTGAGACAAGGATCTTGACATGAAAATATCGGGTGGAGGGTAAAGTAAAGATTTGCGTGACCAACCGATTTTCAACCCTCTATAAAACGATCGCCTGGATCTGCTCTGAAGAATTGGACAAATTTTGAGTTCTAGGAAGACAAGTTCGCTAGGATGATAAGTTGGTGACGCCATCAAAGGGACTTTCAATTCTATCGTAGGATAGGCATGATCTTGACGAATGTTCTCTTGAGACTAGCGAAATTTCGAGATTGATACTAAGCATGACGTCGTCAAGGGGAACAGACATTTATATGACCTTCAATTTGGCCTGTACGCTTTAATACCCTCCTCTTTTCATTTCCATTTAGATAATCGATTAGGGTTGATTAATGTGTAGACTTTACGTCTTCTCTCTGATGAAGCTCGACGATCTCCCTCTCCGATACACATTGGAAGTCGACGTTTCCTCGAGGGCCCGTTTCTTCACATACATAGTTCGATTCACCGTCTCGTATGTTCAGTTCGAAAATAGAAATTTCTGTGAGTTCCTCCCTTCATACGTGGGATTAGACCCTTCTCTCTTCGTGTAGTCAAAATTTATGAATGATAGGAAAAATTCGACCGACCATCGAGCTACAGTTGGGGAACATTTCGACTATGTTTACCAATCTTATTCGATTATCGAAATCAAAAAAGTTCTTCATGCACGTTTTAATTAACTTTGTGACGGAACGAGGCCCTACAGTTTCTGTTCGTACTACTTCTGTCACCCACATTCCACTGAAAAACACACTAACAAAATCATGATGAGGAAATGAGAGCAGTGTAAAGATCGAGACAGAGAGTTTTGAGGATTCTGAAGAATTTAGGGTACATTAACACCGAAATTATAGGAAAAATAAAAACAAAAGCTCAGGACTTTTACATCGATTTTCAATGGCCAGTGATATTCACACCAAATCGCGATTTGGAAAGTTACAATATACGTAATCTATTTCTATAAAATTATAAAAATGAATTTTTGTCACTTACCTGTAGGAGGAGGCGTTCCCAATCCACAGCGTTCCAAGATTCTGGTAACGTCGACGTTTCTCTAGTTGTTTGCGCAACTGTAAAATAGAGAAAAAATTGTGGTTATCATGGAGAGTCCGTGGCTTAATTCGATTTTGGAAGCTGATGGTTTCAATAAAATGATTCTTTTAAATCAGGGACAGTTATACATAGAAGGTACACATAATCATACCGTAAAGATATTACGTCACCTTAATAAGCCTAAAATTCTATTGTAGAAGGAAATCGAGTAGCGATGAAAATTTCCCTATGTCTTCTAGGCTGAACTTCATTTGTTCAAACGATGGAATTGATGGTACGACGATACTTCGAGAATGACGCAACAGCATTCAAGAATTCATTACCTTGTTAATGACTGTACGTAATCAAATTTAGACCCGCGAAGTATTAGCAATACTACCATTGATGAATTTACTCTCCGACAGACGAGTACTATTATGATACTTTTCAACAATGATCCATTTCAGAGAAGCCTAACGAGATATTGTTCGGTGTTTGAATAATTTATGATTTATAAATATGATAGTTTTTTCAACCAATTTGTTTGGTAACAAAATAAACGACAAATTACATCTTTTTTCTTGCTAAATCTGTACCATGAGAGTCAGAAAATTGATGGCTCGAAATTTTTCTTTTGATCTTCCCTTCAATTTATAAAAGTCAACTGAGAAGGTGAAGGTTTGAAAGAGTGTGGTCCATCTTCTGAACTGCATACAGACCCAATTCCCTTTCATAACTCCTCTCAATATTCAACTTCATCTTACTACAAGTGGAAACTAACGATTATCAGACACATCTTAAAATCCTCTGAAGACCCTTTCTTCCTGATTCTTACCGTCCTATTGCACTAACTAGCGTCCTTGGAAAATCATTCGAAATGATATTAAACGAAAAACAGAATGACACCTCGAATCCAACGATATACTTTTCAACTCCCAACATGGTTTTCGGAAGAATCGAAATACTCTTCAACCTTTGACAGACTTCCAACAATAAACGAAAATTCGACACTCTGTACAACAGGTTTTTCTCCGTTCATGGCAAACAACATTTCATAGATCTCAGAGACAACTTGCGACAGATCCATAAGAGTTAGGATCGAAAACTATCCTCTCGGTGTCCCGCAAGGAAAATTCTGGAGGGTCCCTCTTTTTCGTTAGCTGTAAATGACATCACAACTTGTACCTACTCTCCTCTTACACACGCCTGTTCAACGGTAACTACAGCATTTCTCTTCAAACAAATCCTCACCTAGCATCACCCTACAACAAACTTCACATAAAATATCTACAAGGGCTCCGGACCGTGGTTTTCGCTTCTCCTCGAGTAGAACTGGTCGCTTTATCTTCCGAAACAACCGTCGACCACAAATTTCTCTGCTTTCTCTATTCCTTCAAGATTTTTTAATCAAAATTCTCGGGCCTTACTTGCAACCACAATCTTTCTTGGATCTCTCAGCCTAAAGCTAAATGCCAAAATACCACGAATATTCTCAAATATCTATCTCACTCCCGTCTAGGATGCAACTGACAACTACTTCTCCAACCATACAAAAGTCTCATCCGCTCCCAATTGGACTGCGGCTCTACTCCCTCTCTTCAATTACTAAACATTGTCCAATCAACAGCTCTAAGAATGGGCCTAGGAGCATTCCCTACTAGTCTTAATCTCAGCCTCTGCCCGAAGCAGCCATTTTCACACACTAATATTAACTGCTAACTTACTCACATCCTCAGCTCAGTTTCCGGAACTTCCTACCCACACTGCTTCCTCCTTCCCTCGGGATACCTTGCTAAATTTTCTCTTTCCAAAGTCAACCTTCTCCTCCCTATCAATTCATTCATGACTATTGGCAGAATCCCCCGACCATAAAATATGTCACGCTAATGACTCTACAACAAAAAATGAAACAGGCTAGGATCCAGGATAAAATTACAGCCTATCTTCTAGGGACTTCAGCCTCCCCTTTAACTGCTAGGTTGAGCGCTATTCGCTCCTATCTTTCAATTTTTTCTCAGCATCCTCCCGGACTCATCTATATCCTACTATCTGACTCGTTTTTCTCCATATCTTTACAAGATTTGTAAAGTAACCCCATCGCTCGACGTATTCACGTCATTCTCAACACCCTAAGCTGTATTAAATCATCAGTGACCTTCATCTGGATTCCAGGTCAAATCAGCCACCCTCGAAATGAAAACGTCGATCGTGCGGCCAACCGAAAATTACTGACCCAGCTCATTGACCAGTATACGACCTCCAAAAGTACTACCGTTCCAAAATCCAAGGTTCTTGGCATAACCTTTGGAAAGAACAGCAACACGACCATCAAAAACCTCCCTATTCCTTCGTTCTCTTCAAATAGGAGTTCTCGCCACGAAGAAGTCAACCTCTTTCGTCTTGGGATTGACCATTACACGAGTCACCCATTCACAACTCCTCCAAGGTCTTCACGCGCGTCCGTCATGTAACAACTGGTTTTCAGATGACCTCACAGTTCAACATCGCTTATCATTTCCCGTCCTCCAAAACCAACGTTACGCCTGCAACGTCCTCTCAATGTAACCTCCGCACTATCCAACAACTCCAAAATCATCTCCAATTTCTTCATTTATTCTTGTTCCAACTTTTTTAATTCAACTCCTCTAATTATAAAACTAATCTATGTAATAATATTAAGTATAATTATTGTATACAAACAAATGACCCGTTTTGAATCGTCGCACAGCTCGTAAAAAAAAAAAAAAAAATTAGGATGCCGTTGCAAGTTTTGCAACGGCGAGTAGGGAACCCCGCAAGACCCATATTCCACTGCGGAAGGATTTTCAAAAAGTGGAACGTTATAGAAAATTTGTATCATATGTTGCTCGAGAGTCGAAATTTTTTCGAGTCCCTCTCCTATCCTGTATAGCTTGGAGGTCGAAATTATTCCAAGTCCCTCACATATCATATATATAGCTCAAGAGTTGAAATTTTCCCAAGTCCCCCTCCTATCATAAATTGCTCAAGAGTCGAAGTTTTTTACTCCCCCTCTCCGTGACATCATCAACCCTTGACCGCTCGCGATCGCGGACAAAAATTTCCTTAGTCCCCCACGTATCATATCTTAGAGGTCGAAATTATTTCAAGTCCTCCTATCATAAATTGCTCGAGAGTCGAAGTTTTTCTACGCCCCCTCTCCGTGACGTCATCAACCATGGACCGCTCGCGATCGCGGACAAAAATTTCCTTAGTCCCCCACTTATCATATCTTAGAGGTTGAAATTTTCCCAAGTCCCCCTCCTATCATAAATTGCTCAAGAGTCGAAGTTTTTTACTCCCCCTCTCCGTGACATCATCAACCCTTGACCGCTCGCGATCGCGGACAAAAATTTCCTTAGTCCCCCACGTATCATATCTTAGAGGTCGAAATTATTTCAAGTCCTCCTATCATAAATTGCTCGACAGTCGAAGTTTTTCTACGCCCCCTCTCCGTGACGTCATCAACCATGGACCGCTCGCGATCGCGGACAAAAATTTCCTTAGTCCCCCACTTATCATATCTTAGAGGTTGAAATTTTCCCAAGTCCCCCTCGTATCATAAATTGCTCAAGAGTCGACGTTTTTCTACGCCCTCTCTCCGTGACGTCATCAACCATGGACCGCTCGCGATCGCGGACAAAAATTTCCTTAGTCCCCCACCTATCATATCTTAGAGGTTGAAATTTTCTCAAGTCCCCCTCCAATCATAAATTGCTCAAGAGTCGAAGTTTTTCTACGCCCCCTCTCCGTGACATCATCAACCTTCGACCGCTCGCGATCGAGGACAAAAATTTCCTTAGTCCCCCACTTATCATATCATAGAGGTTGAAATTTTCCCAAGTCCCCCTCCTATCATAAATTGCTCAAGAGTCGAAGTTTTTTACTCCCCCTCTCCGTGACATCATCAACCCTTGACCGCTCGCGATCGCGGACAAAAATTTCCTTAATCCCCCACCTATCATATCTTAGAGGTGGAAATTATTTCAAGTCCTCCTCCTATCATAAATTGCTCAAGAGCCGAAGTTTTTCTACGCCCCCTCTCCGTGACGTCATCAACCCTGTACTGCTCGCGATCGCGGACAAAAATTTCCTTAATCCCCCACCTATCATATCTTAGAGGTGGAAATTATTTCAAGTCCTCCTCCTATCATAAATTGCTCAAGAGCCGAAGTTTTTCTACGCCCCCTCTCCGTGACATCATCAACTCTGGACCGCTCGCGATCGCAGACAAAAATTTCCTTAGTCCCCCACCTATCATATCTTAGAGGTGGAAATTATTTCAAGTCTTCCTCCTATCATAAATTGCTCAAGAGTCGAAGTTTTTCTACGCCCCCTCTCCGTGACGTCATCAACCATGGACCGCTCGCGATCACGGACAAAAATTTCCTTAGTCCCCCACCTATCATATCATAGAGGTTGAAATTTTCCCAAGTCCCCTCTCATCATAAATTGCTCAAGAGCCGAAGTTTTTCTACGCCCCCTCTCCGTGACGTCATCAACCCTGGACCACTCGCGATCGCGGACAAAAATTTCCTTAATCCCCCACCTATCATATCTTAGAGGTCGAAATTATTTCAAGTCCCCCTCCTATTATAAATAGCTCAAGAGCCGAAATTTTTCCAACTCCCCCCCTCTCCATGACGGCATGAACCTTGGACCGCTCGCGGACGGAAATTTCCTGAAAGTACCCCCCCCCCCCCCTCCCCTCCCCAACAAAAAGAATAGCAGGTTCCCCGTGAAAAACACATACAGTATTCGGTAAACTTCATCTCGGGAGTCTTCTCCTAAATTTTCGCAGACGAGGATTTTTCCTAAATCGTTCCAAAATCGATATAAAGAGACTAAGAAGAATTCCACAGATTGAAAATTGAATACTTTTGGGAACATCACGGACGAAAGACAGCAAACACTGGGCTCTAGAGCAAGAGGTGCTTTGCTGGAAATCAAAATAATTCCACTGCTTACAGTCCTCCTTCCTCACTTTGAAGATCTTCTAACTCATAGTGGCGCATTTACGGGAGGGGAGAGGGAGCTGAAAAATTTGCAAAACAATTATTTTCCTACGTACGCCATCGCTCACTCATTCAATAAGATCAAACATTGCGGGGGTTGAACCTCATCAGTCCACGTCATCTCTCACGGACAACATTTACCTTTAATTTCCTTCGATACGTACAGAAACTTCGTTTATTTCACATTAAGAGATACCATTTTTCAACCGCCGTTAGCAAATAACCTTCGCTAAAAGCTACATTTATCACGAGTGAACAGTCGAAGTACAAAAGCGATCAAAATTATACACCTGTGGCATAAATTTAGACTAGTTACGCAATAATTCAGAACAAAGGTATAATATCTATCGTCTGGCATCTCCACACGGAGCAAGCGGATCATTCAAAATTTTACTTCGAAACTCGTGCAACGTCCATTTTCGAAGGGAAACAAAACAAAATTTTTCTTTCTCGTACACGCTCGATCGTTACCGAAGAAAATCTCGCTCGTTATCAATCCTCCTGACACATGTAGCGAGAAAAATGATATACACGGAGCGACGTAACAATTTTACGAGGACACGGCCGACAGACGAAGGGAGGGAGCAGTGCTTGTAAGCCCGTCACTTTTCTCATTTATAAAGCACGGCGAAATTGATACGGAGATTGTTGAACATTGTAGTATGAAGGGGAGGTAAAGTAGTTATACAAAAATATAGATTTACTTTTGAGCACAAATATTGTGCAATCGTGTAGTACCTACACATGTATAGTATGGAAAGTAAGAGCGCTTTTAGTTTTCGTCTATTCCGTACAGCACACACACACACACACACACACACTATCATTAGTAAAATGGAAAATAGAAAAGCTTTCGACGAAAGAATCTGGCGATGTTCGCTATATACAGCTATATTAATGATAATAAATTTAGGCTGACGTATTTAATGCAGCTTTATTAATTTGTTTGTCGACCTTGAAATTTTGTAGACGAGGCGAAACGCTTAATGAACAATAGTGAGAATTTTACGAAAATTTCTGCTGACCTTTTTCGAATTAGTAATTCGTTTTTAATAGAGCCTGCACAGCGTACTCGTGAAATTACATCAGTCATCGCTCAAAAAGCCAGAGACCATATGCTCTCGTTGGCGAATCCTTCACATGCAGACAACCACGTGAAATAATGACTGTACAAATGAGACGGCGATATAAATTTTCGGGCAAATCGAGGCACACGAAGATCTCAATAGTTTTTTTGTAGGGCGCATTTTTGAAATGAAATTAGGCTGGTTGCAGAATATTTGGATTTCAAGATGAAGGTGCTCGTAAATAGTTTTTATTGATGTCATCCAATGAGAGAATGAATTGCTTCAGTTAGAGGCATGTATGCCTGAAATTTTGCAGAACTTCCTCCAAACCAAAATCAAGAGGTGGTGAGAAATGACAAGGAGTTCAGGATGGGTCACCATCTTAAGGGTGTGCTTTACTTGTTCGGAAACTCCGAAACAGTGTACGATAATAAGTTGCAGCGACGCTTGTCGGACGTGCGTGGGTAGTCCTTGTAACAAATGACAAGGAATGATTTCGCAAGGGCACTTCTCAGGACTCCATTTTTTCGATCTTTGGAAATGTTGTACAGGAGGGTTCCATAGAAGGCGCTATCGAAAAACAGAATCCTGAATTTTGGCTCCAGAAGAATTTCACTCTCGTCATAAAATAGACGAATTTTTACCAATTTTAACGTTTAATTGAGAAAGTATAAGGAGAAATATTGAAATTCTGCTTCAATAGCGCTCCTGGTTGGACCTTCCTGGAAAGCATTTCAATTATTCAGAATGATCCGTTGAAAATTTAAACAGAGAAATGTGATTTTCGGTACCATATTTTAAGAGCATATTTACACAAATAAAGCACACCCTTAAAAAGGGAAACAATCTCAACAACAAAGCAGAAGAATCATGTCCACACCTATTTCGATAAACCATGGCGACTCCAAACCGACTCGCTGCTTCGTCTAGAAGTCAATTCCAAATTGTAGTTGTCTCGATTTAGTTCCCACATATGACTGGAAGTCAACTCAAAATCGACTCCAGGTTGACAGGAAGAAGACCAGAGCCCATTAGCAAAGAATTACAAACCGACTTGAAATAGACCCAACATTGTGTTTGATACCAGCAGTAAATATTCAATTCGCAAGAAATCACGGATACAACCGCCAAGCGCTTTCGCTTAAACGACCATCATGAAAGAGTGAACGAAAGAAAGCGACTGACCACAACACAAACAAAAACTGAGAAAATCGAACGACGTCATGACTGAACCAGCAAGTCATAGAAATGACTAATTCAATCGCACTCATCAAGAATGTGCCTGTTCAATACGGAGGCGTCTACTCCAGGGCAATCCTTACAAACTATTATATATACACCACTCTTCTGACTACACTTCGTTGTCGATTTGAGGTTGATTCATAGTCAACCTGTGCCCATAGAAAAACAATTGACTTGGAATCGACGCAACAGAGCAGTCGATTTTTAGTCGATAGAAAAATTTGAAGAAGTAGACTCGAAGTCGACTCCAGACTGACCCCGATTTGAGTTCGATTTGAAGTCGACTAGCGTCCATTACCAAACAACTACAAATCGACCCACCAGAGTGGTCGATTAAAGGCCGATTGAGGCACTTGGAAAAATTTGAAAAAGTCAAATGAAAGCACATTGACGTCAATTTAAGATTGATTTAAAATCAATAACTACAAATTGACCTGAAATCGAACCAAAAGAGTAGTCGATTTTGGGTCGATGGAAACCTTTGGAGAAGTCGATTCGATGTCAACTCCAGATTGAAGCCGATTTGAGTTCAGTTTAAAGTCGACCAATGACCATAAATTGACTTCAAACCGACCTTACAAAGCAGTCAATTTCGGATCGACAGAAAAATTTGGAAAAACTCGAAGTCACTCTTAGACCGAAATTGATTCGAGGTTGATTTAAAGCCGATCAGCGACCATTACTAAAGGCCTGCAAGTGTATTTGAAATTGAACCAACAAAACAGTCATTTATGAGTTCGTAGAAGAATTTAGAAAAGTCTACTCACAGTCCACTTCAGATCGACCTCGATTTGCGATCTATTGTAAGTCAACCAGAAGTCAACCATCGCCCATTACCAAAGAAATACAAATCGAGTTGAAATCGACCCAACTACTTAGGGTTGATGGAAAAATTAGAAAAAGTCGACTCGATATCCACTCCGGATCGAAGTCAAGTTGAGGTCGATTCAAAGTCGACCAGCACCCATGCATGATGAAAGAACTACAAATCGATTTGAAATCGACCTTAACAAAGCAGTTGATTTTGGGTCCACAGAAACATTTAAAAAAGTCGATTTTCATTGAGGTCGATTTGAGGTTGATTAACAGTCAACAACAAATCGACTTGGAATCTACCCAACAGAGCAGTCGATCTAAGGCCGATAAGTCGTCTCGATGTTGACTCCTGATCGACCTTGATTGGACGTAGATTCGAAGTCAACCACCGCCCATCATCAAAGAACAACAAATCGACTTGAAATCGAACCAACAAAGCAGTCGATTTCAGGTGGAAAAGTCAACAACAGATCGACGTCGATTTAGGGTCCATTTAAACCAAGCGCTCGCCCATTACCAAAAAAATAAATCGACTTGAAGTCGATCTAGAGCGAACAGTCGATTATGGGTCCACAGAACCATTTGGAGAAGTCGACGCCATAGAAGTCGATTTCAGATTGATTCATAATCAACCACCAATCGACTTGAAATATACCCAACAGACCAACCGATTTAAGGCCGATAAAAATTGAGAAAAGTCGTCTCGTTGTTGATTCCGGACCGACCTCGATTCGACTTTGATTTGAACTGAACCCACCAAAGAACGACAAATCGACTTGAAATTGACCTAACAGAGCAGTCGATTTCGCAACTCAAAGTCGACAACAGGTCGACGTCAATTAACGGTTCATTTAAATTCGAGCAGCGCCTGTTATGAAAGAACTGCAAATCAACTTGAAGTCGACCTCAACAGGGCAGTCGATTCTGGGTCCATAGAAACATTTGGAGAAGTCGCCTTTCATTAACGTTGATTTGAGGTTGATTCACAGTCAACGACATATCGACTTGCAATCTACCCAACAAAGCAGTCGATTTAAAGCCGATAAAAATTGAGAAACGTTATCTCTATAGGAAAAGAAAACAAGTTGGCTCTTACATCCACTATATTTTTCAAAACAAAACATTTCGACGTGTTTTGTTTTGAAAAATATAGTGGATGTTTTTCTGTTATCTAGATGTTGACTCCGGATCGACTTCGACTCGATCCCGATAAGAACTACAAATCGAATCAATGCATTCTTGAATTTTATAATCATGGTTGCATACATTTAAAGGGAGTTGTACTGCCTATAAATAAACTACAAATCGACCCCAACAGAGCAGTCGATTTCGAGTCGATAGAAAAATTTAGAAACACATTGATGGCCATGTGAGGTCGATCTATAGTCAGCCAGCGCCTATTGCCTTTTGAGTCGAAAGAAAATTTGGAAATGTTTCGACCAGCGCCCATTACCAGACCTGTTAAGGCAATCGATCACGGGTCACTAAAAAAATTTGGAAAAGTTGACTCGAAGTCAACTCTAGATCGACCTTGATTTAAGGTAGGTTAAAAATCGACCTGTCCCGTTTATTACCAAAGAACACCAGATTGACTTGCAATCGACTGAACAGAGCAATCGATTTCGGGTTGACAAAAACATTTGGAAAAGGCGACTCGAAGTCATAAGTAAGACCCTGACACAATGCCTCCATGGCCTACATCTCATTGACATATGTTTATAAGCATACGGATCGAATATTATGAATAATGCAAACTCACTTTGTGATATTCTCAGGTACGTGGCCGACAACCTTAAGACACTAGTTTTGTCCATCCGCTTTGAGCTTCCGGAAACTAACGGAACCAACGTCGCCAGATCGTTGATGTGGGAGTTGAGTTTATCACGGCGCTGTTTTTCCGCCATATTTCGCTGTAAGCGGTTCGAACTGTAACAAATAAGAAAATTAACGCATTTTAATTCTAGGTGCCAATATATATCGCGATAGTACGATATTTTAACATAGGTACTGTTGCAAGTTTTTAAGAAGCTTTCATTAGTACGTCGCTTCTGTCGTAGGCCACCAATGAGAAAATCGACGGTGGGCAGATGGGTCCATTAGGCGCCTACTGCATGATTTTCGTGAGAAATGATTGAGCGCACATTGTACGAACAAAAGAAGAATCCCTTTTTAATCACACAACATTAGATACTTTTTACTGGTCAAATTGCGACAGAAATACGGAACGACGAAACTAATTATTTAACTTGTAATTGCTTACTTCTTTTTCGGAACCATAGCGTTTTCTGATCGTCGTCTTCCACCGCTTTAATTCAACTCTTACTACTTCACAATAAACTACATCGCTATCGATCAACACCTCTTCAAACATGCACCACTTCGTATCAGGATTAGGAATGTTACTGGCAAGAACGTTCACGATCTATACAATCTCACAGTCACTTGTTCGACTACGATCGATTCCAGATAAGACAGTGTAGCTACGTAGATAAGACTTCCTATAGGCTGTGATGACTGGGTACGGAATGATGTTCCTTCAGCGATGGACAGAAAAGGATTGTGTTGTACGCTAAGGTCATTGACTTTACGCTGCCAACCTGAGTAAGCTTGAATCATCTGAACGCCGCGCCGTGAGTGTACGAATACGTGGATTGTAGGCGCGCAAAGGTACACCGCATTACTTATCGTACGCGTGACTCCACAATGCAAATGAAACGCGAAATATTTAAAATGTTCATAATTGAACATCTTGATCATACGAAATTCTGATCAATAGATAATTAATTGACCAAACTGATATGAATCATTTACCTCTTAATAAATGACTCAAGATATGTATTCGGGCAAATGGAAAAATGATGACTAAATGTAGATTGATTTAGGAGAGATTTGATTTTTTTCAAAATCTAATGCCAGATAGTTTGCAGAGTGTGTTTGGTAGGCCTACCTCGAGTTGCGCAAACGAAATGCTCTCTCAAATCTCAAAATCAGTTATAATAACTTTTATATTTTGTATTCGTACCAGTGTGAGAATTTTTCCGAAAATCTGGGGATGACGATATCTGGCAATTTGACTTTAATCAGTAGTTGCGTCGCTTGATCTGGAATTTTCGCCAAAAATTTATATCTGATTGATTTGTACGCCGTCAAAATTATGATACGCTCGTTTTCTATCGTTTTTAACTAGAATTTCCATTTCGGTTAAGTCTGATTTGACTCGATTAGGTAAATCAGTCGGGTCTGAAAATCTATCATATATTTGCAAATCTGCATACTGGTACAGACTGAAATCCAAATTTGGAGTAACTTCAAATTCCATGACCAAGTCCTCAGCGTCACCACTTGCCGTTCTCATCGTCAATTGTACATCGTAAGCACGGTACGCGAAGAAAAAACAGACAGTCGATTTAGAGTTGATAGGAAAATGAGATGAAAAAATACGAAATCAGGCGAGCTTAGGAGAACCAAAACATATTCCGTAATTCGGCGCGGAAATAAAACACATACTTATCAGGCGGGGTAGCCGCTTCATTCAGAACTGAACTCAATACAATAAGATTGTGTTATACGCTCAGGTCATTGAATGCACGCTGCCAATCTGAGTGAGCTCACGAATACGTGGAGTGACAGGCAAGCAAAGGTACACTACACTTGACTCGACAATGCAAATGAAATGCGAAATGTTTAAAATGTTCATAATTGAATAAATAAATTCCATGATCACGCATTCATCGATAGCCGTTTGGATGGCAATAGCCTCAGAGACCGAAATACGAGTACACATAGTTTTGATATCAAACAACACCAGGCGGGCACCGTGAGGTATTTGAAGATGCTTTCATCGATCAGTGTGATCAGAAGTGTTTTTAAGAGAGTATACGAGCAGAGGTATTTAGCCAACAGCACAGAAGTATCTGAGTAGAAAGCTATGACCGGTCTTGGAGGCAGCTTTACCTGTCCGTATATCCTCGGGGTGTGGAAACACATTTTTTTGAGAGAGTCTTTCGTTTTTTAGTTGGAAATAACTTTTTCAGAGGAGTCTATGAGAGCTCCTATGCCACACACTGGTCCAGATTAGGAAAATTGTGGTCAAAACCCTGAAGAAAAAGTTATCGAGAAGTGCCCATATTTTTATGTATAATATTGTTCTTGAGAATATAATCATGTAGGTAACCAAAATATTACAGTACTTCCACCAGAATAACTTTTGTTCGTACAGTTAGTCCTGTTTTTTTCCAAAGATTTGGTATAAGCCACCTAGGTATAAGAAAAGTGCTCAATATAGGTATACACTTGAATTCCAGATTCCGGCTTCAAAACTGATATTATCATCAATTTTTTTTTTTTTTTTTTCTTCCATCTTGAGTTTGGATTTTTAATGGTTATCCCGAAAAACACAATTTTTAAGTGACAAACTCAACTATGGGTATAAAGTAGGAACTTCAGAGACTAGAACTAATAGGTTGCGATATATTGCGTCGATTGAGAATCAGAGCTTGATTTGGTGAAGCATTAGCTTTTAGATAATGGAAACTTTGGCTGCCGATATGCGCCAATAATAGAGTTATAATTCATAATTAAATAACACGAGTTCGTAAAAAAAATTTGCAAAATCAACATCAAATTTGGACTTACCAATCCACAAAAAAAAAAAAAAAAAAAAAAAAGATCTTCTGAGGTTTTTATTTGAAAAATTTATTTCTGGACTGGTGATCGAGATGTTACAAAATAATATAGAATGACTCTCATTTTCATGAAAAAATGTTTTCTTCTTGGAAAAATTGTTTGTCTCTAAAGAAAACATGTTATTTTTTTGTGAAAAATATGTTTGTTGAAATTGTACAGTAAAAATTATGTCAAATTTAGATTCAATGGTCCACAAAATGAAAAAATGATTGTTGCATAGAATTTCATAACGCAATTAACTTTAATTAGAAAACATTTGAAAAATATGTTTGTTACAGTTTGGTAGCAAAATTTTTGCCAAACTAAAATTCAAAGTATCCAATATAGGAGTAAAATACGAACATTTTCACAAGGAGGGAAAAAAAAAGGTAGTTTTTGCTCAAAAAAACGTGTTTTTTTTGTGAAAAACATCTTCGTTATAGTTTGGTAGCAAAGATTTTACCAAATTAGGATTCAGTGATCCAAAAGTAAGACACTTACATTTTCACACACAAAAAAAAAACAAAAAAAAAAATATAGTTTTTCCTTTAAAAAACACGTGTGTTACAGTTTGGTAGCAAAATGTTTGCCAAATCAAAATTCAAAGAATCCAATACAGGAGTAAAATACAAACATTTTTACAAGAAAAAAAAAAACATGGTTTTTGCTAAGAAAAATGTGTTTTGTTTCGTGAAAAACGTCTTTGTTATAGTTTGCTAGCAATAATTTTGCCAAATTAGGATTCAGTGATCCGATACATAAGTAAAACACTAGAATTTTCACAAAAAAAAAAAAAAAAAACAAACAGAGAAAAACAACTTTTCCCTTTAAAAAACTTGTCTTTTTTTGTGAAAAATATGTCTGTTACAGTTTGGTAGAAAAATGTCTGCCCAATTTCAAATCAGTGATCCAAAACATGACTAAAATGATAACATTTTCACTAAGAAAATTGGGAAAAAAAAAGTATTTTTACCTTGGAAAAACATGTTTTTTTTTAAATGAAAATGTTCGTTGGAGTTACATGATAAAACTGCCACCATATTTGGATTTTGGAGTTTCATTTTGCGCAGATTTTTTGTTTTTGTTTACGTTTTGTTAATTTCAAATTATGCTGAATTTTGTTTTCATATCGTTTATGGTTTCTAAAATATGATTTGTTGAATAAAGTTTCATTTTTGTTAGGCATGGCAAGTTTTGTTTTTGTTATCAACTTTTTTAGTTTTTTGTTTTTGTTAAAGTTTCGTTACTTGGCAACTTTTTCGTCTGTTTGTATTTTGCTTGTCGAAAAAGAATTCGGTTGAAAAACATGTTATTCTCGATAAAAACATGTTTTCCTAAATAAAAATACTTCTTTCCTCCATGATGTTTTTTTTGTTTTTTTTTCAAATGAAAATATTATTTCTCCATGAAAACATGTTTTTTTCAAATAAAAATATGTTTTTCCAGTAAAATTTTATTTGTTTATTCTCAAAGTTTCATTTTGCGCAGATTTTTTGTTTTTGTTTTGTTAATTTCACATGCTAAATTTTGTTCTTATATCGTTTATGGTTTCTAAAATGTGATTTGTTTTGTTGAGTAAAGTTTTGTTTTTGTTTCGTTTGCCATGCCTATCAATGACGTCACTCTGTTCAGTTAACGCATTCAAGTGCGACCATTAAGTGGAGACTTAATCATTGTTTCTTATTCAAAGTAGAGAATTAGTTTGTAATTTTTACTTAGGTTTCTAACCTATACTATATAATACAAGTATGTTTATTTATTTATTTATCGACGCGTCGACGTCTATGGTCATTAGCGTCGGTGCAATTGAAATTAACATTAATTGTGAGTTACATTACAAAGTTTGGTATGTGTATTTACAGTTTATAATATTTAAATTAAGTATGTAGAGAAGGAAGAGCAAAAGTTCTTGGGGTCGGCGCGCGTTCGCTAACCGACGCTATCGTTTCTCGCTCAAAGGTTGTTTTTCCGGCTCATCATTACCATGTGAACTAAATACCTATACAGGCAGTCAATGAGCGATCAGTTGGCGGCTGTTAGGAATGCGCTGGCCATTTACGGTTGTTGCTAATAGTAGAGAGTTTTTGCACTGGGACGTTATCATGTTACGGTAACGTTAACACTAAATTTTCTCATTGTGAGCAATGGGAAAATTTAACGTTAGCGTTACGTTATTTCAATAACGTTCGAATGCAAAAACTCTCTAGTGTACGAGTACCCCGTAAACTAACCGCTAACTAAACGCTTACAGGCTGTACCTTAAAATCCCGTCAGGCCGAATCCTCTGTAGCGATAATACTCGCAGATAGTTTGCATAGTGATGATTTTTACGTAGTAAAAAGAAAGACTTGATGTTCATAATCTCCAAGCATTTTGGCATGATTTGTGAATTTTCTGTTATTTTAGTTCTATCGCAGTATTTTAGGAACTATTGATTAGTGAGCTGGACGATGTTCCGGTCCCTTTTGATTGTTGAAGGACCAAATTAATTATTGGTGAGAGTTTGTCAGTATTTACATCAGTATGAACAATATTGTATGGAACAAGTGTGACTAGAGAAAATAAATTGTCATGTTCGAGTTAACGATATGGAAAATTTTTAGAAGTGATACGGCTGTTGGGTTTCCAATTCTTTATCATGAATAAAGTATGGATACGAAGGGACCGTGAATTACGTTCTCTTTATCAATCCTCATGATACATTTCTTTTGTGGATTGGTGTAAAAAATAAATGTCTCTTCGTGCTTACCGTGTACTCGAATTCGCGCATCAAACACCTGCTTCTTTTTATCATAAATCAATAATGAGTTGAACGATTTGGAAATTAGTAGCGTCTCATTCAGTTTTTTTTTTTCGAGCGCCAAGCTGTCGCACGCATTATTTCGGTGGTGTAAAATCAATTTTGGTTCAGTATTGTTTCGTAGAAGTGTTTCGCTCACGCTATTAAGGAAGAATCTTGAATAGGGGGAAAAACGGATTATCCTGAAGAATATTGAATATTTAAATCGTTCAAATATCAACTTTTGTATTTCTCGTAAAAAAAAAAAAAAAAAAAAAAAAAATCCCGCGCGTCCAAGACGCGAAGATGCCTCAAACGGGCGTTCAGTAATTTATTTATGGTAAAGTTATTATTGACACAATGTGATAAAAATTATAAAGCTTCATTACAAAAATTGAGGTTCGAAAATGGTGAATTTGATGAACAATTGCCCCAGGAACTATATTGTATAAATGAGGAACCAGTGGGAGCAAGATTGTAGAAAACGAGATCAAAGAAGCTATGCCTTGTATTTCTAAGCCTGAATTCATGTTTTATTCAGGCACCTTTTCCGCCTTCTTTCTTCATTTTTCTTCTTGGTGGCGAATTTCAATCGTGATACAACTGGTGGAGGACCGGGCGGAAAGTGCCTTTCATTGCTACGCCATAATTCTATTCATTTAAATCCAATTAGTACGATAACTTCCTGTTCATTTTATATTCTCGTGCCTCGCCACTTCAAGTATTCTTCCGATTTAAGAAAAAAAAAAAAAAAAGAAGCGAGGAATTTTTAGCTATTTGTAATATTTGAACTTCACTAATGAAGATGAATGGCGTCAGAAGAAGATGTCTTTCAAGTGCGATGATGAATAATCATCAAAGCGCGAACGCCTCGCAATTTTATTGATTGATTCGAATTATCTTAGTTTCTTCCTCGAAAAGGATGCAAAATATATTCGAATTTCAAGAGCAATTCGGTAACCATATATTAGAAGAGACGCGGGTAGAGTCGAGAATGAGAAAGAATTTCTCGAGAACCATGATTAGAGCCAACTCTTGTAGGTCATAAGTTGCAGATCTATAATGAGTTCATTTACTGTTATAAATTCATCAGTATCGTCGTCAGCCTTCCATCGTTTGCAATTCACCCTTTGTTGATTTTCCTTCGTTTACATTATCTGGAGCTGTGTGTCGAACTGCAACAGACATCTCTCGCTTTTTATGGAAGACTCGTGTATCGAAGATATTGCTCCGCGTTTTGATTTGTCGCTGATCTGTGAACATGATATTTTTAGCGACTGACTAAATCCCGGTTGCATACAAGTGTATAGTGTGATATTTAAACTGCGGTGAATGCTTTCTTTCTTAGTTCAAGGTTAGGATAATATGTATATTGAGAGAGGCCAAAGTGAAGGTCGAGTTTGTACGATATTAATGTTACGTATATCGATTACACTCCCATTGTGAGATTCCAACGATTTGGCTAAGATGAATTGTGTAATAAATTGTGACTGGAGTTTAATTTGATGACTCGCTTCGAAACCTGTTGATTCAATGTGCGGAGCCTAGCCATGTGTCTATTTTAGATCCCTTAGGATAGCATTGGCCAGATTAGGAACTGTGTGTATCAAGGGCTTGCGCCGGGGAGCTTCCCGCCCTTCCACCATAGCCTGGTAGACCAGAAAGAGGCTGATGAAGCTACGATCAGGCTAAAAAATGCGTGCCGATGAGGTTGTGCGGAAGTGAATTCAGAAATTAGGAGTATATTTCAGCGAATAGTTGGACAGTATGGGAAGGTTCTTTGGCAAACAATTGTTACCTTCTCCCCAAACTATAGGGAATTGAGTCATTGTAGTTGGATAGACTTCGGCATTGTTTCTTTTAGATGATGATTGGTGAACCAAATCAACTCCAGAAGTATCATCAGGAACTTGACTTATACAGCAAGAAAGAAGATATTCTAAAACCCTCTACATAGTGTAGGCAAATTAGAGCAATATTGGGGAAAAAAACATTTTGCTGGAGCAAACGTTTCTGTGCTGAAAATGGTTCTGGATGTGGTCCTGAAAAACATACTGAAAATCCCGCGTTTTCCCCCTGGAGCTTATTTTTTATTTTTTTTTTGGGGGGGGGGGGGGGGGTTCGAAACCCCTAAAAATTAATTTTTCGCCTATATCGCGCGAAATCGAAATTTTAATAAAAAAGGTTTCGAACAAAAGTTGTTCCTCGTTAAATTTCATACCAAATAACGTATTCAACATTCAGCCTATCCCGATTAGCGCCTTTGCAAAGGCCGTTCAAAAGAGGACCAAAATCAGTTTTTCTATATAGTATCTCACAAAATCGAAATTTTTTCAAAAGACGTTTCAAACAAATGTTGTTCCTCGTTAAACTTGTTATAAAACGAGCTATTCAGTCATCAGGAGATTCTTTTTCTATAGGGGTTTCAACCCTCCCCCCCCCCCAAGATTTAGTCTTTTGCTTATATCTTGTCTGATTGAAATTTTATTAAAAAATGTTTCAAACAAAAATTATTCCTCGTTAAATTTCCTACCAAATAACGTATTCAATGTTCCGTCTAGGTCTATTAGTGCCCCGGCAGAGCCTGCAAATGCCGTTCAAAAGTGAACCAAAATCAGTTTTTCCATATATCTCCGAAAAATTGAAATTTTATGAAAAAATGTTTCAAATAAAAGTTTTTCCTTGTCGAATTTCCTATCAAATGAGCTATTCAGCTTCCAGGATAGAGCGAATAGTCTGCAAAAAAGGGCTTTCGATGTTGAAAATAAGGATGCGCTATATTTTTCTTATGTTCAGATAGTTTTGTTGCTGATTTATGGAAGTCTTGAATTATTACAGATTGTAAAGACTATTTTTTTTACCAGTGTTAGAAATATTGAAAAGACGGAAATTAAATAAATATTTTTCTCATATTCATGACTCACATGGGACGTAGGTATTAAAATAGAAGCAATTAAAGTCGCGTCGTATAAAAGACTCTACGGCAGCTGCAATACTCTGTGATCTATGGTAGTACAAGAGAAGAGCCACTGAACAAATGTCCTGGAAAGTAGACTTGACCTCTCTGCCTCCCACCGAAGACGCTGCAAGGTTTCACTTATACAGAGTATACCAACAAGTACAATTGTGGCTTGGTCATGAAAAAGATCCATTAGAATGGGGATGGAAGTGAATCGATGGGATATTGGAGCCTATTTCAATGAACAGAGTCCAAGCGCCACGCCAGACCACCTCCTACAACTTATTTCTAGTGGGTGCGCCAAAGGATGTAGAAAAGCTTGTAGCTGCCAAAAAGCAGGTGTTCAATAGATATTTCGTAGAGAAAAGAGGGTGATTTGGCACTTTCATTGAAGAAAAAACGTGTATTTTAATCATTCCGACCTCGATGGTGAAGAGGTACTGTTCAAAACGTTGGTCAGTTTTCCGTCAACGGAAGAGCCAAATTCACCTCTCTTATTCTTTTCTTATAGTGTGTAACCATCTAAACTACACTTTTCAAATAACATAGTATCACGCCTCAACCATAAGTTAGTAGTCTATTGTTTGAATTTTCGTCGAAAATATTTGTTTTTTTTCCTTCCTAGGATTAAAATGTTCCCCAAAGTGTCTTGGGCAGACTTGCCTCAATGCTCGTGGAGTATTAGAGGTAGTAGACGTCATTGACGACGACTTGTAGGATGTATTAAATCAGAACGAGGAAGCTGAAAATGAGTCCAGTACTGATGACGATTCCTCAGTAATCACAGGCCAAGAGTATGACGAGAGCGAATAATATCAAGTACCCCCATACCGAATATAAGACTACTGTAAATCGGCAGTCTAACGTACACTGCTCCTATTAGAAAGAGTAGAAAACCGGTAGGCAGGGTATAGGACGGATGGAAGACCTCGAGACAGGTGCGAGAAACCTTCCTCCTGGAGCTATGTTATAAAATTATGTGTATATGTTACAGTTAAAACCCGAAATCAGTAAATTCTAAAATTCACTAGTCAAAACTAGTTGCCACAAATGACTTTAGTCAGAACTAGTTTTGACTAGTTAATTCTAGAATAAAAAAATTGTTTGAATTCATCAGTAAATTCTAGTTATAACTGAAATGAATTGAAATTGTTCGAGTTCAAAAGGTGATGGTATTTCCAGACATACTTCGGCCAAATTGATAGATATTTGGTAGTTCTGCTCAACTTTGAGGATAAGTAGCTCACACTGGAATAAAATATACGAGAAAGTTCTAAATTTTTCTTCCTTAATTCACACATTAAACCGTACATCATACGAATTCGTCGGTCTATAAACGTTACAAGAGCAAACCTAACAGTGACTAATTGACGCACACCATTCAAGTACAAACAAGCTTTGTGAAAAATTAAAATTCAAGGGTGTTGGAGGCTGGAGGCATTTTGTCTCTGGAGGTACCTTGCCTCCGCCTCCAATGAGGCGAAAATGGTGAGGATTTAAGCCAAGATGTTGGAGGCTGGAGCATTTTGCCTCCGGAGGTACCTCGCTTCCACCTAGAGGCTTGGAGGTGCTTCCAAAGATCCTTTAGGAGGCACTTTTTTCAACAGTATTCTATTCCCCGAACTCTCATTCAGCCACTTTGATGCTAGCGCTGCTCGGATCGAAGAAAAGCCAAAGTTTTAAATACACCTTGTGAGTATCATCTGTCATCTGGCAACACTGGTAGGCCAATATGCTACATCTGGTCACACTGATCAACGTTACAAGTGCCTTCGGAGGCGTCTCCAAAGACGTCTTCGGTTTCTTCGACACAGCCTCCGGAGGCATTTTCTCCAATCTCAGTAATTGCGCTGGAGGCATTTTGAGGTACTTCCAGAGACATACTTTGGAGGTCAGAAGACGCCTCCAAACGTGTCCACTGGAGGCAACCGGAGTCGGAGAGTCATTTTCTGTATTCGTTCCGGAGGCCGTTGAAAAAAATTGCTCCAACACCCTTGATAAAAATGCAATTACATATTTTGTACTAGGGAAGAAATTCATTTTACTGATTGGATTCACCCTTCTTGTTTTCACTAGTTAAAACTAGTGTTCCCCGACAATCATAATTTCTTCTCTATTTCACTTTTTACTAGTCAATTCTAATTTTCATTAGTAAAAACTAGTTTTACCTGAAATTATTTAAGTTAAAACTAGCTCCAACGCTGAGGGTCACGGTAAATTCTAGAGTTAACTAGTCGAAACTAGTTCTGACTAAAGTCATTTGTGGCAACTAGTTTTGACTAGTGAATTTTAGAATTTACTGATTTCGGGTTTTAACTGTAACATATTATACGTATTACATGAAATATACTAGCCTCATGTAGTAAGATTCAGTTGAGGAACCTACAGGAAAAATGTACCTAACACACTTTTTTCATCGACTAATCACTCTATTCTGAAAGCTGAATAGCCCATTTGATAGGAAATTCAACGAGGAACAAAAACACTTTTTCATAAAATTTTAATTTTGGGAGATGTATGGAAAAACTTATTTTGGTCCTCTTTAGAACGGCCTTTACAGGCTCTGGCGGGGCACTAATAGACCTAGACTGAACACTGAATACGTTATTTGGTAGGAAATTTAACGAGGAACAATTTTTGTTGGAAACATTTTTTAATAAAATTTCAATTAGGCAAGATATAAGCAAAAGACTAAATCTTGGGAAGGGGTTTCAACCCCTATAGAAAAAGAACCTCCTGATAACTGAATAGCTCATTTTATAACAAATTTAACGAGGAACAACATTTGTTTGAAACGTCTTTTGAAAAAATTTCGATGTTGTGAGATACTACATAGAAAAACTGATTTTGGTCCTCTTTTGAACGGCCTTTGCAAAGGCGCTAACTGGGATAGGCTGAAAATTGAATACATTATTTGGTATGAAATTTAACGAGGAACAACTTTTGTTTGAAACATTTTTTAATAAAATTTCCATTTCGCGCGATAAAGGCGAAAAACTAATTTTTTGAAGGTTCGAACCCCCATGAAAAATGAAGCTCCAAGGGGAAAGCGCGGGATTTTTAGCATGTTGTTCAGGACCACATTCTAAACCATTTTCAGCAAAGAAAGGTTTGCTCCAGCAATTTTTTTTTTTCTCCTTATTTGCCTACACTAACAATACTCTATGCTGTCAGAGAGATAGAGAATGAGAAATACGACACTTGTATCGTTTTCTAGATGGGAGACTAGAGGCCATCATTTTCTTATACAAGAAGGGAGGGTAAAGTTTAAGATGTACTTCACCGCAGATAGGGCGGGTGGAGCTCCTATAGCTGGCTTCAAAATTTTTCGCCCTAAACTTCAACAGCCATTTCTTGAGTTGAAGGCGGCCGGTGGAAAACAGTTTGAGGTCGTGTTTTTCCGAATCAATGTCACAGTACTTCATTCTTCCGCCAGTAGATTCAGAAGTAAGTCTCGTACAGTATGCGCGAACGGTAATATCATCAAAAGTTTCGTTTTTCATTCTAGTTCTCCACAATTGTTCAATGACTCCAGTATTTTTGGTGGTATTAAAAGAAAGGGAGGAGAAGAAATAATTCAAGTCGAAACGAGTATTCGTGAGTGGAAATCTTTAGCAACAAGAAAGTAAATATTTCCGAAACTCGGTAAATTCTATTTATGATTCGGCCTACTTCAGTGATCGTAACAATCAACGTTGAAATAATATTATCGCTTTTCAATAAAATTAATTTACGATTCGAATTATCCGGAAATTATACGACTTTTTCATTATCAATTTTGATCAAATCAATGTGCAGCGAGTTCGAATAAAATTTTCAGAAATGGTTCTATCTACATTCAAGGTCGGTATCTACATACATTTTGTGCGTAAATGCATTTCGAGTATACAAATCATCGAATCGCGAAGTATTTTAACCAGAGTGAACCTTCAGTACTACGCAATTTTCCATCCTGAACTCTTTTAACCTTCAACTTTACCTCAACCTTGTTAAAGATGGTCGTTATTGCAACGATATTTTCTTATCAACAAGACCCCTCAAAGTTTGAAGTGTTCTACAACTGTCCCACCGATGATGAAAGTGAAGGAAAAACGAAATAACAAATGTCGTCCACTGGTAATGAAGCATCATCAAGCCTGCCATACTTAGTACCTATACAGTCACAAACATTTGTTCTCCAACTATGGGCAGACTGTAACACACCGATAAGAAGCTGAAAAACGCAAATCTAATTCATGCTCAATGAGGTGTACTTTCTTTCCGGAACAAATTCGAAACAGAGGCAACCTTGACACGCGCCGTTAAAACAATTTACCGCGAACCATGGAAAGAATAATAAACCATGAATTGACCGTTCGCGAGAGAGGAAAAGCTGTACGCATATGCGACTACTATTATCATCAATGTAAGGGATGCACCCTGCCGAGGGATGAATAAAAGCGTGTTATTTTGGTAAACTGATCGTCGTTCTAGTTCGGGCGATTCACCTGTAGCAGTGGGAATTTATGATCGATTCTATGCGAAATTTTGTCAACTCGTACCGGAAAACATAACAATTAGCCCACGATATTCCGATTAGGAAAGAGTGTATTAGGCTTCATCGCATTTTCCGCGCGTGTTTCTCGTCTCATCGCTATAATTAAACGAACGGCGCTCGATATCGCTCGGGTGCACGGAAAATTGCATACAGAAAATAACATCGATCTTATCGACAATATCGCGAACGACGAATTTGGAGACAAGGTAATCAACCTGTAGGTACCTCGTAAAAAAGTTTTACATTTTTTTTTCAAGGGGGGAGGGGGGGAGGGATTTTATTCATTTGCCACGTTTCACGCTCATCGCAACCACCGAGGAGTGCGCGCGCGTTTTATTATTTTACTGCGTTCAATTTTTTGATGCATATTAAGGAAAAACGTTTTTCGGCACGCTCTCAAGACCTTGGTACTCTCTCTCTGTCTCTAAACCTTCCTTCACCTGCTCCGTTATTAAATTCTGCACTCCGCGTTCGCCGCGATTCTTTCCTTCTCTCTTCTCCGACGAGAACTTCCGAATTTCCGCCATCGGCGAAGAAGAACTGCCCGCGATCACCAGAACAGTCTCGGTCGCGAGCGGGGACGGGGAACACGCATTTTCTCAAGATCGCGGAACGAGAATTTCGTTCGCTTCGCACGTATAATAGAGGCTTGGTCGTCGAAGAAAACGCTAATTAAAGACTGGTTTTCTCGAGACCGCGATCACATTTTAATCAATGAGACTGGTATCAGCCAAGCAGCTGCGGAAATTCAAATTTTTCATGAAATTTGCTATTGCGCGTTAAATTAAGCGCGACTCGACGTAACAAGTTTCCAAGAAACCAATATACACGGTGTTGAGAAAGCAAGCCATCGACATACATCTCTAAGAATCTGCTATGCCGCTCCTCTTAGGGTACATCGCGGCATGTGAACACCGCTAAAGAGATGCAGACTTGGAAGTATTTTTCAGGCTGGGAACGATTTTATTGACCATTTATTACTGAAACAAATCGTATCAGAACGACTGAAAATCACTGAATAGTTTTCAGTATTGTGACGCCATCAAAAGAAACCAATATTTGATTTAATTGTCTGAAATTACAAATAATTGTCCAACAATAACTATCTTGATGACTCGAGAAGTATTTCTCACACTGACAACAATGCTACATGTCAATAGGAGACTACTTAGATACAAAAACTCCAGTAGAACACAGATACAGACACCGACCGCTTTCGATTAAACAACTATTTTCAAAGCATGAGAGAACGCGACTGAACTCAACACCAACAAGAACCGACATCAGACGAGGTCATGATTGTACCAGCTAGTTATCAAAATGTAAATCATTCTTATATAGACTGATTCAATCGATCCCTCTTCGGGAATGTATCTGTTCAGTACCCTATGGGGTCTTCTAATTCAACAAAGAGACTTTTTTACTGTAGTTCGATTGTAGAAAGCCGGTCGGAATCCAAAAGAGCGAAGGACGTGGTCCAACTGGGTAGAGAACTTACTCAGAAACAGGAGCCTAATCTACTGTTTCCTACTACCATGGTGCGAATCTTGAGGAAGGGAGGTTGTAGAGTGAAGACATTCTAGCCAGGTGTTTGATCGTCATCAGTTCCTTGTACAAAGCAACCTGACTCAAAGAAACGTGAATCAGTTGGTGGATTTAACTGTTGAATGTAGCAGTCTTGTGGGCAACAGGACAGAATGACGATCCGTGGATTACAATATTGGTCGATGTAATCTTTCTATAAATACTACGCTCATGGACACCGTCTCTAACGGAGATGGTCAAGTCCAAGGAGTTTATTGAGGAACCACCAACTTCCAATAGGCTATTCAAATATGCAAGAAACTCAATAAGGAGGTCTACAGGAACCGTTCACGCACACAAAACGACTCAAAAATACCCGGCCCAAGGAGAATAAATCAAGCTCAAATTTGGACATGGACAACTCTAAAACAAAGAAACCCAATAGGGATCCAAAAACGACCCTTCTTTTCTCGTGGAACTCAAGGGGATCAACAAACATTCGAAATTCCTCCGATATCTCATGAGAAACTCAATTGAGGATTCTTCCTCGACAGACCCTTTCCTATTCTGCCAGGCGTTTTTGAGAGATTCTCGTAATCTATCAAGAATGTTTTCAATCAACTCTTCATCAGGAATGTATCTCTCATTCCGATGGCGAATTATTTCGTAAGTTCGAGCGTGGCGCGTCTAAGGCACGAATTCTCCCAGACTTTCCAGTCTTCCCTGCAACTGTGACATGGATGTTTTCTTCCCCAAGCTTTCGTATGCTCGAGCTCATGACTCAAGTTCCCTATATGCATACCTTTACAATCCTTACGATCCATCCTGCACGCCCCTTTCCTCTCAACGAGCGGAGCAGAGTTTTTCAACCTAACAAACAATCTTTTGATTATAAAACGCTCAAAAGAGCGAAGGACACGATCCAACAGTGGGAAAAACTTACCCAGAAATTGAAGCCTCCGTTAACGCTTTCCATTACCGTGGTTCAAATCATGAGGAAGAAAAAGATTCTACGAGTCATCTTATCAATATCCGGATTGGTCTCATTCACTCCGGCTAGGAATTTTATAGTCTATACAGTTTCTCGTGGAAAGCAGGTTGACTCGAGAAAATATACGTCAGTCTAACGAAGCGATCTTGTGGGCAACAGGAAAAAGTGACGACCCGTAGACTACAAAATCGGTCGAAGTATCTTTGCTACAGATCCCTAACTACTGGGAATCATTTTTTTCAAAGATCGTCAAACTTAAGTAGCTTACTGAGTGATCACCGACTTCCAACGTAATTTTATGCAAGGGTATTGTAAATTCAGGTATGCAAGAAGTTCACCAGGGAGATCTTGAGGACCACAGAACGTCGTCCATACCTGCATAGTTGCGCCAATGATGACTCAAAAGCTCCTGGCTCGAAGAAAAAAGATCAAATTTGGATATGAATATTTTCGAGATGAGGATTGTGCAGATCCGAGAATTCCTCCAACTCTTCAGGACGAATATTAGATTTCAAAAGTAATTCACCCATTCGTTGAATCGTGATAGGCTTGAGGATATTCGAGAATAACCGACAACACCAAAAGAGCAAAGTACCGATCCCGGAGGATGGTTTACATTCTTAAGCTCCTATCAGCCTTGGAGGCCAAATTCTTGACCAAGTGAAAAGACTGAAACCAGGGTGTCCATTTTTTCTCTGAAATGAAATTCCCTGACTTTTTCAGGTTTTTCCAGACCATAATCTCCACTAAAAAGCAAAAAAGAAAAACTTCTTAGCTCGAACTTTTCTGACGTATCTCAAAAAATTCCCTGACTTTGGGTAAAATTTCCAAAAATTTTCAAGCTTCGGGGAACGTTTTTCTGTTTCCCTGTTGAAAATGGTCTATGACGTCATCAGATTGTGACGTCACAAGGCTGACCTATGACGTCACACACGCTCCCTCACCAAGCTATATAGGGTAAGAGGGGGACTTAGAGGTGGTCTTGGTAAATTTTCGAGCTCTGAGCTTTGCCAGCAGCCGGACGAAGGACGGAAGACGTTTTTTCGAAAAAATCCTGATAAAACAGGTTCCCCGTTAAAATTTGGCAGGGAAACAGACGAAGGATGTCACAAGCCGTATCAGGGTGTCTTTTTCGTAAACCTTCGGTAACCCAAATGGGAAGGAAGGTACAGGATTGGGTACAAGGAGGGTTTCTTTCACAGATAGATTTTTAATGATGAATTTACTCTTATCAATGACGTTTCTAGGTAATTTTCCTTCGATCCATACTGCGCTTGAGAACTTCGTTAAGTTTGATGACATACGAGGACTTCTTGAATCGCATTCCTTTTTTCAGCCTTAGCAAGAATTGTGGTAAGAATTAACCCAATTAAGGTACATTAAAATTAATCAAAAATTTACACTTGAATTTCCATTCGGTTTAATTTCAAATTTAGCACCTTGCTACAAATTAACTCTAGCTACAGGCCTGATTTGTAGACCATCTATTCAGTCATATCGAAAGTAAGCCAAATTCTTTCCGCCTTTCCTTAGAAAATTGTTGAGTTGTTCTGAAGTTTCCTCGTCAAGCAAATTGGAATTTACGCATTTAAAGCGCAGCGGAGAGGTAAAAAGTGATTGCGATAAAAAAGAGAACAGAGGAAATGATCGCATATTATTTTCGCTCTAACTATGTCGCGATAGAGCGCTCGTATCAAAGGTTAGTAGATTTCAGATAGATGATATTGGCCTTGTGAACTTTTATCACTGTAGTCAGCGTCAGCGGAGTTCGATATCGAAATCATTGCAAAATATGTAGACGAACTTACGCATATTTTACGTAAATAAGAAACAAACACACGTGCGAGATTACGTCGCATCTTATTTTCATCTCGATTTCAAAATTATTATTCTATTGATTAAACATCCGCATCATTGATGTCGAAATCTAGTCGCTTCCAAAAGTATAGTTTTTGTTGTTGTTCCTCGTTTTCGACATCGGTTTACATATCTGCTGAACACCTTTTCTCCTGTTTCAAGCAATATACTATTTTTATATACCAAACTAACACCAGGCCTATACTGGAACTAATTCTGTTTTACACTCATACTAGACCTGTATTACTCGTAGATTCTGATTCGAGGATCCGCGCAAGTTCTTTCCTGCACTACTTTTGTGCCAATAGTGTAATAAGTTTTTAGACTTTTATACTAAGCTCCTATCATACTTTCACTAGGTCTGTGCTAGGTGCCTGAGCTCGCGACAAACCTTTTAGCCAAGCAGAGAGTATACTAAGCTCGTACTAGGCTACCGAAACCCTCACAGTCCATAATAGGTTCCCGGGAAACTCGTATGGAGGCGAACGAGCGGAATTTAGTGAGGTCGTGAGTCACTCAGTTCAACATACGGTGTACAAGACGTATATTAGGCCACCGCGAGTGAGCCTCGGAGAGCTAATCAGCCCAATTTGAGTATATACGACCCATACCAGTCTAAGAATGGGAGCACGAGCTCAATAGTGAACCCGAAAGCCACTCAGCCTAACATACGCATACTAGATTAATAGATTAGGCTCCTACGATATTCTGACAAAATCACCTTCGAAGCGCCTTGATTCAGAGGGAAAACTTGTTTAATTCATTACAGAAGTTTTAGCGTTCGTTCTTAAAGAATAAAATTTATCTTTCTCGTTCGCTGCAACGTGTTGCTGCATCTTGCACGTTATTGCATCTCTTATCTTATCGTGTACGAGTATGATCTTCGAATGTACACATCCTGTTATGTTTCTCGTCTTGACTAGATTTTGTAGCGAGTACACAATCTCTGAAGTCAGGGACCTCAAACGTGAAAAATTGCGTCCCATAGGGCCTTATGTGTACGTTGACTACTTTCTTTATATTTTGGTACCCGAATGAATCACGAGTGGTTTTCAAAGACAAACGGCATCGTCATCTAATATGTCCTCTACAATCGAAAATCGAGGTGAATGAAATACTAATTGAAATTAGAAATATATCATGAGCCGATCAGACTCACAATGAAGATAATCTCCCTCGCCATTAAGTAAAATTTAAAGTCATAAATGTAAATCAGACGATTCGGTCAATTAATTTCGAATATTTGATTTCAGAAGCCATTCAACTTTTCATACGTGATTTACATGACACGAATTTGACTATAAATTCTGGATCGAAGATAAATTTTGTTCATACAATTTCTCTAGCGGTATCGTTTCATCTTTACTTTTTAGAATCGGAGTATTTTATTCGAGTGCGAAAGGATTTATACCAGATGAGTTTCATAAGTTGTAAAATTCAAACCGCAAAGTGCTGCTCTATTCTGTTCATAACTACGAGCATTATTATTATTTTGTTGAATATAACCTTTCAAGAAGAGCGCGCAGTTATGGGAACCGACAAGAGTGGTTCATTTTAAACATGCATGCGCCATAAATTTCATTGCGCGGTCCATTTTTAGCAGTGACGTCAACGATAATAGGTATTGCAGCTAGAATCAGCTGTGGAACTTTGTTGTATATTGATAATAATGCATACATTTTAGAAATTACTTTCGAAGAAGTAGGTATGTATTTACACTGAATCACGTCAATCCGTTCATTACTTCGGCGGCTGTGACGTCTCTTTCGAGCTATCGAAAAAATACTTAAGATAGCCAGCCCAAATCTTTTTACTTTGAATGACACATTTTTCAATATTATGTAATGTACCCTAATGACTTCCTTTATTGGATAAAAACCCACGAAGAAACTCAGCAATCTAAATTGTTCTTCATTCAGGTTCGTTTCGAATGCTATAGCCACCGTTTGATGAGTCATCAACTGTACAATGTCTTTTATGAAACTAAAGATCAAAAGTTTTTAGAAACGCTTCTGCCTCGTTTTAGTCGATCCTTTTCCGAGCTAGTGCTGTACTTCAGATTTCTTACTTTTCTCCACTCATGTGAAGCGCAGTTGGAACTCAAATCGCTCTTCTACAGAGCTGAAGTATCGAAAATCGTCTCAGAATTCGAATCCAAAAAGTGTACCTTCCCTCTCTGAAGGCTGTGGAGGGCTCGATATTTCCAGACTTTGAATTCCAGTCTTTTTTGAATCACAATATCCTAACAGGACTCTAGCCGAGCAATTTTCCTGAGTTGTAGCTTGTTTTATGAGGTTTGAAGCTCAACGTTTTTCAAGTCCATCTCTTGATATCTTTTCAAAATACTCTTTCCCTCTGCTAACTTTGAGTTTACAGCATGAGAATTATTTACCACTCTCGAACTAAACTCTACCAAATGTCTTCTCTTTTCTGAGGCTCAGGCTTGAAGCACGGGAAGATTCAAAATTCAACCGAAAAATACTTTCTTCTTAGAGTCTAGAGGTCATAGTAGTCGTTGATTTCTTCCATCCCCTTAATAATTCGGAAATTCTTCAGCTAAGTTCAGAAACTTCTACCAGCTTCAAACCTCTGAACTCAACTACACCAATCAAGGAAGAGATTTCGAAAAAAGGACTCTACTTTCGTCTTCCTAGTTTTCACCTTAAAAAATCCACAATTATTAAGCACAATCATTGAGGACAGCAAGGTTCCGAATGTTCCTTCTTTACAATAGTTCACAGCTAAAAACATTCTAAGACCTCCTCCCCCTCAGACAATTAATTTTCCTCTTCATCTCTGAGGATACATCGCTCAAAATTTTTCCAACTCCCACCCCTATAGAAGTTTGAAATTTTCGAGGCCCTCCCACTCCTTTCATGTACATTGCTCATAGGGGGAAATTTTTCCAAGTTACCCTTTTCGTATACTAGGTGGTCCAAAAAGATGTTAACATTCAGATGGCGATTTGGACTAAATTTGTTGTAGTGCAAAAATGCGAAACGTTAGATGTAAACTTCAGAACTAAAAAATTTGTATCTCAATCTTATCTGCAATATGGGCCTCTACCCAACCTACTGCGACTTTTCTGAACCGATTTATGGACCAAAAAGTGCTCAAAAATGACCAATTTGCCAAAATTTTCAAAATAATTCTCCCATGGTTATTTAGGTATTATTTTCGGAATCAGCGTTGAATTTCACGATTAAATCAAGTAAAATATGGAAAATTGAATAATTTTCAATTTTTGAGAAATATGGCGAATTAGTCAATTTTTAGCATATTTCGGTCCATAACTGGGCTTACGAAAGTCGTAGAAAGTTGAAGATAAAATTCAGATATAAATTTTGTAGATTTGAAGTTTACGTCTGATATTTCGCGTTTTTGCAGTTCAATTCCCCATTTAACTGTCAACATCATTTTGGGCCACGCAGTATAGAGGGCTCAAATGTTGAAATTATTTCAAATCGCACATCTGTAGGGGCTTAAGAGTTCAAAGTTGTTCAAAGTCAAGTCAAGAAAATGAAAAGTTCATCAGTAGTATCCAACTCGAGGACTCTGGAAGAGAAGGAGAGGAAGGTGGTGTTCAAAAGCCACATCTTCTCATTGTTCTTATACTGCAGCGGCATCTTCTATCAACGCTTACGACAGAAAACATACCGCGCCATTGTTCAGAAAGTCCAACCGACAGAGCCTAGCAGGACGATCACGGTGGAGCCTCCTGTTCCAGAGAGGTTGACCCATCCCTTACGTGAAAACACTCCCACGTAGAAGAAATGGCCACTATTCCAGCAGTCAGGCAGACCTAGTGAAAAATATCATCGACAAGTAGGAAAAGGCCTGGTAAGAGCACGGATTCACAGGCATCAGCCAGTGGACTCACAACCTCAATCCCACAATCAAGTCCAGAACATACCTTGAGAATTACACTGCCATCTTCTGGAGCACTTGAGCCATCAGAGGACACAAGAGTTTTTAAAGACCATTCTGCGAAATGCAATCGCAACCCAGACAGTAACCGGTGCTGCGACTTAAATGTTTGCGCTTCATAAATGAGCGGCCCCAGGGTTGGTCACCTGACGACCATTGGCGAACATGGCAAATTGAAAACCCCAATTTACGTTAGAAAGAGAAGCAAGAGTGACACTTGACCAGCGGCTTTCTCTTCACTGATTCGAGAGGGCACTAAGAGCTAAAACATGACACGGTGAGCACCTGGACAAGCCCTCACCGACCCTCCTGACCTGTGCGACCATAGTAAGTTGACAGGCTCACCATCCGAGACATCCGCTCCTATCGTGACAAACAACTGAACCGAGTTCAATAAAAGCCAGGCAAGCGATGAGGATTTCTTGTATTTATGTCATAGACCTAATTCTATGGATCGTTCGCTCAACAGAACTCGCGGGCTGGGCTGATAATGAAGAGGATCCACAACTCCACAGACAAAAGGTGTACAGAAAACATCTCAGTTAAACTGCCTTGCAATTATAAAATAAAATTATTTTTGTAATTAATTAGAAATCTTTCCAGCCCGCTATTTAGTACTGCTAATGTTAGCTCACTCGCCCCAAGGATTAGGTTTCAACTGGAGAACCTCACAAAAAGTTTATACACGGCAGGACGGCGGAAAATTTCTCCAAAAACCCATCCATCGAAGAGGTTCCCTGTTATTCCCACCAATTCGCAGTTTACAATAAAGTAAGGAACTGCATAAGGCTCAAAAGAAGTGATGTAGGCGCCACTTTATGCTCACCACATCAGAGGAATGTTAGAACGGAATTTTCAATATGATTCACGCGAACTAAAACAGCTCGCACGTATGCTCTAAGGGACTTCTGTCATCGAAATGTTAATAGATCTCTTCTCGCGCGATATTTACAGTCAAGAATTTCTGCCAACATACTTTACCTTCGCGAAAGATGAAAACACGAAGCTGTAAATTGGTATCGCAAATTGAAAAAAAGAAAAAAAAAATCAAAAATTTCGCGCATACAAAATTGATACACCAATTTCAAAAAAATCATTAATTGCTTCCGCTCGCAGACAGCTTGGCTACCTCGAACTTCAGATCGAGCATCGTCATAGCTGCATAATGCGCGTTTCAGTCATTAACACTTTTAGTATGCATGTAACAGGGTACATAATAATTTTGGCGATAATTTACAAACATTTTTTTCTTTCTTGGGTCATTATACACCTAGAGCTTGCAACAAAATTTTTCCCCGAAAATTTGTCGATTTCAAAGCGTCGAACACAGAAACGACGTCTCCTAGCGGACGCTTTTTCTCTATTTTAATATTTCTGTTTACACACCATAGTAAAGAAATCAATGCACTCGGAATTATATTGCGCTCATCGTCATCGCTATACAAATGCGCACTACTAAACAACAAAGTAAGTAAAAAAAGAGAGAGAGAAAAAAAAATTGTATATACGTTTTATACACCATGTAATGAGTATACACAATTTAGAAACGACTGTCGTAAAATTCTAAGCCAAGAAAGTCCCATCAATAAAAACTGCATCAAACGTCAATTTTGAAATTACCACATAAACGTTTCGTTTGCTGGTAGGAAACAATGCCAATGGCCGAAAACTATAAAAGCATAAAAACAAAACGAACTCTATACGCGTGCTTCGATGACAACATTAACACGTGCCAGAAGGTAGACGATCTGAGGCCATGAAAATTTGCACAGGCCGATGGAGGCACATGTCCTCGAAATTTCCAGAAGATCCTCTTCCCTTTTTCTTATTCGATAACAAAAACAACCACCGAACAACAGGTTGTTAACTCTTTTAATGCCGAGAAAGGCCTGTACACGAGTGGGCGGACCTTTTTCGGGAAAACGCGACGAAAATTTTAAAGCAGAAACCGTGCCGTGCCGAAGAAGGAGGCACGATGGAAAAGTTCTTTCACTTTTGTATACAAACTATAAATTCGCACAGCCGCAAATCAGTTTACGTGCGATGCAGCTTAAAGTAATTTTCATTTTATGTACGCTTACACGTGTGCTGTAAAAAGTACTCGTATATACAATGTATAGAGAGAAAAGATATGGTATTCGGGCTCCGAATTATTATTATTTTTTATTATTGTTATATTTCGGCGCACCGGGGCACCATGTTTACGTGTCCACCAGTCATCCGTCACGAGGCAGTGCTGTTTTTCTCGGCTCGGCTCGGTGTCATTATGGTAGGCGGCCGAGCAACGTCGCTTGCCGCGTACATGCACCGCCATAAAAGCTGCGTGGCGGCGGATGGGGGACAGAAAATTTTTACGAGCCAGCTGATAGGGCGGCAAGCGGGAAAATTTCGTTCGCACGAACGGGGAGGTTCGAGGAGAGAAAACCGCCGTTTACAAAATACCGAAGCCCTTCCGAAGAAAACAAGCGTGATCGTTTGAAATTGTGATAGCGGATACCCTTGTTTTTACTGTCGCTCCGTGTGGAAAGCGCGTCTTTTTCAAGGTCCTCTACGGTCAATAGCACAGGAATTTTCAATGTTACGCACGCGCTGGGCGGGGGTCGGAAAAGGCTCGGTTAGATTTTCGTCGTTTTTCCGAAAAATTATACAACGAATGCGCGCCTCTGTGCGGTATATTGCGAAATTTACTCCCGAACGCTGCGAATATACTTATATATATCATGGTCAAAACCGCTCGCATCGTTTACCAACCCAAACTCGAGCAGCGATTACAGTATTTTTGTGTACATACACAGTATACGATGCGGCAAGTGTGGATTTTCTTGGAAGTATATAATTTGTGGGAGAGAGATATTTATTTTCGGTCTTCACATTTTACAGAACGTTTCGCGAAAGCTGTGCGCGATATGCGACTGTGAATACGCGAAATTAAAGGAGGTCCGCACCAGGTTTCGCTTCTGCTCGTAAAATTGCACTGATCGCGCACCTTTAAGCGGGACAGGAAATAGCGATTTCCACGATGTAATATCGATAGCGAAGAGCGGCGTGAATACTGACGTGACCGTAACCGAAATTAAATGTCAGTTTTAAGTGACATTCATCATCATTATACCCTCCTAATTCATCAATCCACGTGCTTTCTCATAGTGCAATTTTTTTATTACTGTAAAAAAAAAAAAAAACTCTACAGCTAGAGCGAACCATAAGTGCAACAGATGGTTTGATTTCGAATTGAAAAAATGTGTATCATTCGGTCCTCCGTGGTTGAAACTTTTAGAGTATCAGCTATGTGGCTGGAATCATAAAGAAGTGCAAACGGGTATCATCTTCAAATGGATCAATAAGATAAACACTTCTGCCTCTTCAAAAACTTAAACTGCATCATGTAAAAGCAACTTAGAAGACAGTAATAGACTTTGTTTCTTTTGAATTATTAGTCCAGTCAATAAAGATGAAAAATGACAATAATTATGGGCCATAAATGTGACGGAAGGTTGTTCTTTTGTAATGTGCTCAGGATAACTCCCTGATTAAAATACCGAGTCGTGCGCGCTCTGCCTCCCGCAAAGTCCCCCTGCGGCCCCTTTTTTCGCAATTTTCTCGAAAACTAAACATTTTAGAGAACAATGTTTCAAACAGAAGTTGTTACTCGTAAAATTTCCTATAAGATTCACTATTCATTTGTTACCTTACAATCATTGGTTCGTCTGAAAATTGCCATTCAAGTACCCCATTTTGTTCTTACGATCCATTTTTTGGATTACACCGGATAATAGTGACAGTTTTGGTTCAATTTTTGCATTTTTTGTAATTTTTCCAAGAATTAGGAAAATAATTTCACTAAAGAAAACTTTCCGAGTACTAACTTGAAATGATTTTGTACATCTGCAGTGTGGGGAGAGGGGGGGGGAAGTGGGTAAAAAAAGGGTTAAAAAGTGGCTAGGAATTTGGATTTTCGGCTGCAAAGCAGATAAATATTATTTTATAGTGTTCTTAAGCTAAAAATTCTGATAAATAATAAGAATTACTACAAAAATGAAAAAATCTATTGACAATATTGACAGGAGAATTTAAATTCATTTTAGGTACATATGCTCAACTCATTTTTTAGTGGACGTTTATTTGTATTTGTAGTAACTCGTCAATCGATCTTTCTTTTTGTGGATAATAACATTTTGTCGATTGTTCGAGGCCCTATTCAACCATCCCAAATTTTCATTCTTTTCATTCATTTTCTTCACATTCTTTTATTGGAATTATTTATAATTTTTGTCGTTAAAAAAAAAAAAAAATTGAAAATAATAAATTTTTTAGCTCATAAAAGTGGCTCAAGTGGCCCAAGTGGCGATTTTTCAAAATAGTGGCTAAAAGTGGCTACAATGAAAAAAAGTGGCTTTTAGTGGAAAAAGTGGTCCAATCCCCACCCTGCTATTGGTGAATGGCGAATTTTTTGTACACGTATTCAAAAAATCATATTCTTGGTTCACTAATTTCCTATATAATCAAAAATAGTTACACACATCATTATGGATACAAAACATTCCCCCTCCCCCTCAAATAATCACTGAATAAAAAGATTTTTAGAGTCCAGAGATAGGACAGTGGAATCATCAGTTATTCGGGGAGGGAGGTAGCTTGTTTGGCGGCTTAACCAACAGCGTCATGTTCGAAGAGGTCAACGTGCCTGGGGATCCATAAGAAAATGATTTGCGTGTTAATTGAGACTAAAAATTATCAAGTTTGAGAGGGATACATTGTATGATTGGGTTAGAGTTGTATGAGTCTGTAAGGGAGTATCGTGAAGAGAGAAAAGAGTCGGTAAGAAGAAGGAATTTGTCGTTTAGGGGTAATTGGAGGAGGTGGGTGAGGTAGGTGAATAGGCTCATAGGTTCGGCTGTAAATATGGAACCTACGTTGTGGATACGTTGTGACCCAGTCGACCGAGTATACGTAGGCTGCTTTATTGGATGTTTTAGACCCGCTGGCAGGCCCGTAGCCAGGGGGGCGAGGGGGGCTCAGCCCCCCCAGACAAATTACAAGCCTAATGAAAAAAGAATCAGTACTACAAAAGAAGCTCGCTACCAAAAAAAGTGTAGAAAAAATTAATCCTGATGGACTCGTTTTTGTTTGTGCTTTCTCAAAAAAATTTTGGGAATTTTACATCCAGCTGACAAAATTTTACAAAGTAGAGATATATCCTTATGGCAAGGTAAAGAAGTGATGGGCTCTGTAATGAATGTGCTGAAAGATATGAGAGAGAACACGAACGATACAGAGTTTGAAACAGTGCTTCTCCAATGCCAAGCATTTGAGCGTAATAGGGAGAAAGAACAAGAAGTACGGGAAGCAGAAAATAAGCCGAAAAGAAAACGTCGCCTCAATACAAAGTTCAAAGACTTTCATGTTCTCGAATTTGTAAATGAACCTGACGAAGATGACGAGACGGATATTGTGAATGAGGAAATGGCAGAACAACTTTTGTTTGAAACTTTTTTCTCTAAAAGGCTTGGTTTTCGAGAAAATTGCGAAAAACTGAATTTTGGGGATAAAGGGGTTCCCTACGACGGCCTAGAGTCAAAAGGTTGTAACTCCCAAAAGTTGACGATGGTTTCTAGTTCTGATGATGATAATTCATCGTTCTAGAATGATAAAATGATTATTTGAACAATAACAAATTATTTCCCATTTATTGTAACTCCATTCAGTACCATAGAGAGTTGTTTTTTGACTCTCCTGTAAAATTACCATTTTCTAAGATACGACATTTTGACCAAGGCCGATGGTTCAATTGGTTCTCCGAGAGAGGATTATTTTTGCTAATTGAATCAGCATACCTTTTTCTAGTGCTTGCGCAACCCCTTTTTGATAGTGCAAGTGTAACTTGGGGTCCACCAATTGGCAGAAAGAAGTCGACAAATTTTGAACTATTCAAAATTTGCATACAATGATATTTCAATTACTTATTTGGAACTAGTCTAGAGGCAAGGAAGGAACTCATTGTGAGGAATTTACTCTAGTGGAAAAATAGAATCGTCGTTCCTGCTTAGTAGAATAGATTTCCTCGCTCCATCCCGATCGAGTAGGTGCAAGGATATGTTTCAGATTCCTGGCAGTTTCTCGTGGTTTTTGACAAATGCCTTCTACTTTTGAAGCGGCAAATATATATATATATATATGTTACAGTTAAAACCCGAAATCAGTAAATTCTAAAATTCACTAGTCAAAACTAGTTGCCACAAATGACTTTAGTCAGAACTAGTTTTGACTAGTTAATTCTAGAATAAAAAAATTGTTTGAATTCATCAGTAAATTCTAGTTATAACTGAAATGAATTGAAATTGTTCGAGTTCAAAAGGTGATGGTATTTCCAGACATACTTCGGCCAAATTGATAGATATTTGGTAGTTCTGCTCAACTTTGAGGATAAGTAGCTCACACTGGAATAAAATATACGAGAAAGTTCTAAATTTTTCTTCCTTAATTCACACATTAAACCGTACATTATACGAATTCGTCGGTCTATAAACGTTACAAGAGCAAACCTAACAGTGACTAATTGACGCACACCATTCAAGTACAAACAAGCTTTGTGAAAAATAAAAATTCAAGGGTGTTGGAGGCTGGAGGCATTTTGTCTCTGGAGGTACCTGGCCTCCGCCTCCAATGAGGCAAAGATGGTGAGGATTTAAACCAAGATGTTGGAGGCTGGAGCATTTTGCCTCCGGAGGTACCTTGCTTCCACCTAGAGGCTTGGAGGTGCTTCCAAAGATCCTTTAGGAGGCACTTTCTTCAACAGTATTCTATTCCTCGAACCCTCATTCAGCCACTTTGATGCTAGCGCTGTTCGATTCGAAGAAAAGCCAAAGTTTTAAATACACCTTGTGAGTATCATCTGTCATCTGGCAACACTGGTAGGCCAATATGCTACATCTGGTCACACTGATCAACGTTACAAGTGCCTTCGGAGGCGTCTCCAAAGACGTCTTCGGTTTCTTCGACACAGCCTCCGGAGGCATTTTCTCCAATCTCAGTAATTGCGCTGGAGGCATTTTGAGGTACTTCCAGAGACATACTTTGGAGGTCAGAAGACGCCTCCAAACGTGTCCACTGGAGGCAACCGGAGTCGGAGAGTCATTTTCTGTATTCGTTCCGGAGGCCTTTGAAAAAAATTGCTCCAACACCCTTGATAAAAATGCAATCACATATTTTGTACTAGGGAAGAAATTCATTTTACTGATTGGATTCACCCTTCTTGTTTTCACTAGTTAAAACTAGTGTTCCCCGACAATCATAATTTCTTCTCTATTTCACTTTTTACTAGTCAATTCTAGTTTTCACTAGTAAAAACTAGTTTTACCTGAAATTATTTAAGTTAAAACTAGCTCCAACGCTGAGGGTCACGGTAAATTCTAGAGTTAACTAGTCGAAACTAGTTCTGACTAAAGTCATTTGTGGCAACTAGTTTTGACTAGTGAATTTTAGAATTTACTGATTTCGGGTTTTAACTGTAACATATACATAGTCCCGTACCTCCGTTATTCTGAGCATACATGGAACCAGACTACTCGGGGTAAATTCTTCATCTTCCTCCGATCTCAAGGAGAGACCATTTCAGTTCGCCTGGCTCACGTCTTCAGCCCTGACACTCAGAGAAGGAGTGCTGTTCGTCCCGCTCCTGATCACAGTGTGAACATGACTGTTGCTCAACTGTCCCCATTTTGTGTAGGTACTCGTTGACACACCCACGATCACTCATCACTTGTATGAAATGAGAATTCAGCTCATCTTTTCGTCAAAATCAGGTATTAGCCTGCGGGTCTACTCGCCATCTCCACTTGGGCCTCCTGCCTTGTTGGATGGTCCTTGTCCTCTTCTTTGCCTCGAACACCATTGCTCGCTCTTCTACCAGCAGATCAATTGGCGAAATATTTCCAACATGGCGATACCACTCGCTTATCATTGATAAGTTATCGACAGTACGACGGACTGGAATACTTTTAGCGTTCATTTCAACTCTTCATTGATCGAGCACACTATGACATGAAAAATTGCGTACGTACGAGTATTAAGATACAAAAAGCTGAGGCCCAGGATTGAAGGATCTTCTGACGTCATAAGTGGCATTTTGCGCATTATTATTATACTGCTAGCTCGGAGGCTGATTTTTTATGTAGCCTTAAGAGAGTATCTCCGAAGGATTCCAAACCTCGACTGGAACGCTTTCTAGAAACAAAAGATGATGATTAGCTCGTTATCCAAACATGTCCATGTGGTATTATTGTAATTGAAGGATATGACCGTAACGCGATCTGCAGGTTTAGGCTTCAGTTTTTCAACTTGCACATCGATATTGTATTTTCGATATCTCATCTTCAGCAGTCTCTCTGACAAATCATTATAAGTTCGTTTCGAAGTCTTCACAAACTCCGATGGCATATATGAAATATTGATGTTTTGTGTACCGAAAATTTCCGTTTTAGGCCCGCAAAATACCATCGTAAGTAAGCTCGTTGTTTTCGTTTCATCATTGAATAATCTTTCTTCCAAAATCGTCGTCTAGATATCGGAATATTTTTCAATACTTATTCGATCCTGGTAAACACGGCTGACGATGGTTGTTCACACAATCGAGGGATTATTAAGTAAATACATAACCTGCTGTTGTTTATCACCCCAGAAATTTTTGTTACATATTCATACCCTATTGTAGCCTCCGTATATTGAACAGCCTTCGAAAAATTTTTCGTTTCTAAAATGTAAATTTAGGTTCGAAATTGACAGATTTACTGTGCAATCGTATACGCGAATGATTGTGCGTAGTCACGAGGAAGGAGAGAGAAAAAAAATAGAGAACGGCGCAAAGTTTTTTCTTTCATTTTCTGCAGCGCAATGTGTATAATGATTTATGTATTGTTATCTGCTAGATTTCTAAACGTTCGTCCAATAAATCTGCAACTCGTAAAAATGGGAGACGCGTTGGAAACGCTAACTACCCTGCGATGAGCGAAATTTGTCGGTAAATTCTTCCATTGTACGTAACCTCCGCGTTAATCCGTTGCAAATAAGTAAACGTTCTAAGAATTTCTTCCCTCCGGTTAGAGAGAGAGCCATCAACTAAAATATACACGACTCGAAGAAGAATAATATGGTTAGCGACTCCATTCGGTGTTATTGCATTCGCTTTTTTAGTGTACACGCTGACAATGTAGTGCATAATGTTACTCAACCGAGCGAGGCCAGAGGGGGCGCGTACTAACACTAGTTCAGGAGAACACGAAAAAATTTTCACCAGCTGCACACGTCATGTCCATAGCGAATGCAAATTAATTTCGCATGTTCTCTTTGCTACATTGTTGTCGGGAAGAATAAATTTCGAGGGCACGGAGAGGGGGACGCGGCGAAGTCGGGCGCTAAAATTGTGTTCGGTTGGCCATCGTTGTTGGCAGGTAATCCACGAGAAAAAGAAGGAAATTAAATGGCTTTCATAGAATTTGTACTTTACGACCGACGAATCATTTATAACGCACGTGTATCGTACGGTGCATTGCCCGTTTTCAAATGCGCGTCATTTAAGCAAATCGAAGAGCGCTGTATTCTCGCATCATCATGGGTTTTGAAGAAGCGCTTCTCGCGCGCATCATCCTCTCGTGATACCATTGGTTAGGCCCCCATAATACGCCTTCGCCGTAAAAATTCATTCGACATGCGGCAAAATTCTGGAGATCGTCGGCCTTTTCCAGTCGCGAAGGAGGAAGGGGAAGACATTTCGATACAGAAAAGCTCACACACGCAACGGAGCACTCGACTGGAACGAAAGGATTGCAGGCATTTAACCTTCGCTGTGTAGAGAGAGTGCAGAAAATTTTAGTATCTCTGAGCGCACTCGCCGCGATGCGGTTGAGATATTATAGAGTTATAAAACTCGACGAAATTGTTTTCACCGTATACCGCGTCCGCTCCCCCCTATCTTTTGAATATTCAAGTACACAAGATCATATCGTATAGCAGAAATTTTTGAAGGACTAAAGCGACGAATGATTTACCATTGAAATAGGTGCAATGAATTAACTACGACTATTTGACTTTCAGATTTCTGTATTTGTGTGTGTGCGAACAAATTTTTCGACTATATTTCGGTTTGTCATTTCATACATTGTAGGACGTATGTAAATAAAAAAAAATTCAAGAAAAAACATACTGCAGAGGTTATATAGAGTCGTTCTTCCAAGAATTTACGATGAAGGGGGAAAAAAAAAAGGCCGAGCTCGTAAAAGGAAAAGATAGAAAAAGCGTTAAAGAAAGTTTTTCGAGCGTGTAAATTTTCTATGTACGGTGTTTATGACCTCGATTTATAGCATAGTTGACCAAATAATGAGTTCGCGTCTCGAAAATGATGACTTTTTCTGATGATTATGTATGTATGCTCGTAGATAACCGCGGGGAAATCTTTTAGTTGCTGCAGACACCAGATTTTTATTCGTCCAAAATGTATCAAATGACGGACGCAACTCTCGAGGTCTTGAACGAAAATTATAACAGAGAGCGAGAAAATACTCGAAAACAATTTTCTCATATAACAAATTTTCCTCGCTATAATTTATTGTTTGATCTCCATTTTCTCAAGATGGTGGAAATTATTCTTAAGGAGCACAATCACCACAGATGGTTGGTCACAGCTTACAACGACAGTAAAATAAAATAGAAATCTTTATACTTGGCCCTTGGTGAGTATATATGAAGCTGAGATTCCAAAGGCTAATGAAGGACTTTTTAATTGGCTTGGAGCCCTCACGTTTCTACAACCCTGCTTCTCCTATATTATCAAGCCTCTCCCTGTGATGACCAATCTGACTGAACTATTGCGACTTCTGTAAAAAATAGTCGCAGTATCAAATAGCTTAAGCTAGAACAATTAACTTAAAGTTCGTTCTTAGAGTCTCAGAGACCAAAATTTGACCGGCTTCCCCGATCAGTTGACGAACATATTATCGAGTCATCTCCTGATAATCAAAATATGACGGATTCTTCAACCAAGTTAAACGAGGTGTGGCAGGGGCACGTGGGATCTGAAAAGTGTTGACGACGTCATCAAATTATGACGTCACAGGCCTGGACTTCGGAGCTGGAACTTGGAATACCTTAGGAGGGCGTTCTGAGTCTTATGGTGTGTGAAACCTTGCATATCTGACTCATTGAAGGAGCTAAGTCACTATTGGTGTATGAAGCATTGCATATCTAGTTATTTGAAGGGGCTATCTTTTAGGCTATATACACATGTATGATAAGAGGGGGACTTGGAAAATTTTTGAGTTCTGAGCTCAGACTTTTTTTCAAAAAACCCACCAACAAAACAGATTTCTTGTTAAAAGTGGTCTTCGAACAGGCCTAGTCAAAACCAAATGAGTAGAGTCAGCGGGATCCTCAGCCACTTGTTCATGAAACTGAGAGGTCAGGCGTGATCCCCAGGCTGCGATCCATGTTAGCTCAAGTTAGACTGGGGAAACACCTCAAAAAAGTCGAAACGTTCGCGTAGTACTCGACCAACAGATTCTACCATCAAGTATTTCAACGGATCCTGGAGATCCCATTGAACTTCACCTAACGGCGCGAGGAAGATGAAGTATGGTGGAAAAATCTCTCGGTTCGAGTGGGAATCGAACCTGCGACGCAGTAGCATTTTCCAAACACGATAGGAAACAGTAAATCCTTGATATTGAAGACTCTATGAGCATGCAAAATTTGTAAGATGAAGAAACGCAACTGACTCCAATTTAAGGTTCGTTGAATAGATTCGACTTCTACTTGACTTGCGGAATACCTTTCAAAGGGTGAAAATGAACAAATAAATTAAGTTATAAAACCGTGACCCATTTTGAAAGTGAAGTAAAAAGGCTAGTTCTTATAATCCTGCGATGACCTTGAGGCGATTTTCCGCGCATTAAATTTCAATTTAGATTCATAATTTAATCTAAATTTAGAATTTTTAGTATGAAACAGATCGCCGAAATTTTTTCAAGGTCAATGCAAGATTGTAAATTGATATTGCCTCGAAGTTCAGGCGTAATTTCAAAATTGAAAGATACGCTTCTGAACATTCATGATTTTCATAATTGATTTCCGTTATTAATTCTCCGAACCTTTAGCACGCTAAAATTTGATAGACTAAAAATAATAGCAAAATTTAGTTGCCTCCAATTTCGCAGAAGCACACGAAATTCTTTTATTTCCAGAACACTTTGTACGCTGTAAATATTATAGGATGATTAAAACTAGGGCCTATAGGACTCGAAAACAAAATACCTATCGATTTTCGCGCACTAATTTTGAAAATTATCAATGAATGTAGGTACTAACCTCTCAAGAAACACATGTTATTCACGAAAAATTCGCAGAAAAAAATACCGCTCGAATATTTTGGATACTTTGCGTGCCAGTAGACACCCTCATCACGTACATTATTCGTATTTCTTACAGAAATTTATAAGCTTCTGACTTGACTGGAAAGAATCGTAAAACAAACAGAAAAAAAAGAAGAAAAATACTCGATTTTCCATCAGCACAGAGAATTTTTGGAATTTTTTAACGCGGGCCATCTTTTCTTCTACCGTATAGGTGAAAAATTCATTACGTATTTTCACCCCTTACGATACCTCTAAATACCGGTACTCATTAACTTTGTATGATGCCCTTGAAACACTGACGTTGTTGTACCTAATTATATGAAGTTGATAAGATATCGAACTATGTGTAAGAACTGATTTTCACTCCATTGACCATCGATACACACTAGGTATCCTTGATAGCCTCTAAAAGAATGGAACTATAGAATTTTGAACTAGAAATACATTTCAAAATATTCAATTTGTGTTGCTAGGGATGTCACGTTGCGCCCTAACCAAAACAAGAAAAAATGAAGAAAAACTTCGTAAGTTGCTCGAAATTTTGACAATTCGTAGGGAAAAAATTCTTTCACCAAAATTTTCAACATTATGGTATGTACGTCTAAAAGAATGAAATTCATTTGTAATGTGTCTTTTTCTGCACATTGAAACTAACCAACAGACTTTCATCTTCTATTCATTCTACTCGTATCTTGAGAATTCATGGCACAATAATTTAGTCTTATGGAATGTTCTACATTACGGTAAATACGTGTAAAAAGAATGAAATTTTATTTTACCGTGTAATTACTTGAAAATATTCCTCAACAGTACAATACAGTGAATGAACATGGTCACTGACCGAAAGTACAGAAACTTTCATTCTTTTAGAAATTGATAAAAGTCGAAAAATCTTTTGCACGAAACACCATTATGAACCTCATTAAAATCGATTAATATCGTCAAGTAGTTAGTAGGAGACTGTAGATTAATTTTTGAGCGAGGAAAGGTGATTTCATATCTTCAATAGAATAATTATTGTATACTGAACGACCAACAGGAAGTAGTATGAATTAAAACGCATGGAGAAGATATCGCGGAGGAAAGAAATGTGTACAGGAATATTTTCACAATCATTAACGATGATAAGATTGGAAAATTTTGGAACAGGAAACGATTTACGTGCCGTGGTAGTATTCAAAGTTTCATGATGATCTACTACCGTTTCTGACTGGAACGATGAATAAGGAACACTTTTATGGTGTCATGTACATGACTGCGAATGCCTACTTTGTGATTTTACACATAGAATGTTCAAGCAAGACTCTCTTTCTAGATTCCCATTCTACAAACTAACATAACAATCCGGAGAAAGGTATCTCTCCGTATTCTACAAAAGACCCAGTTCTTCTGATTGTTATTTTCTGAGTATCATCATTCTGGCACATTTGAAATGTTGAAATATGACACATTTTTGGCCTCCCAGGTTTGGCAACGCTAATACGCACTTAAAATCTACGAAATTTCGACGTCGGAGAGTGACGCATTAATTGACCCAAAACCGAAATTGATTTTCAGTCGACATCAGTTTATTTGTGGAGGTGTTTGTAGAAAGGGCTTCCGCTCAATATATTCCTCATGGGACGGATGCCTCTCCTACAGATACTTCCTCAATTTTAATACCAGGAGTCGACTCAATTTCGACGTCGACGGTGAACAGTCGCGCGGTCAACATGAAGTGGAACTAAATCGACTTAAAATCGACCAAAATCAACGTCGGTTCACCGGAAAAGTCTATTTGTAAATTGAATATTTTGGGTCTGTCTAGGTTGAGTTTTTTGTACTTCATGGTTCTACGAATTGCCCCTGCAGACGATAAAGGTTTGGAAGGCACTAATTTTGAAACCAAAATGCACTACTACATATGGATCCCAGGATTTTACCGTAGACGCGTATCACAGTTTCTGACTGGAAAGACGAATAAGGAACACTTTTATGGTGTTATGTACATGACTGCGAATTATTTTCATAGAAATTTAGAATATTTAGAAAAATAAAAAACTCGCCGCCTACTTTGTTCGCTGTTCATTGATTTGATACATGGGATGCTGAAATGAGACTCTCATACAAACATAAAAATCCAGAGAAAGGTGTCTCCTTGTACTCTACAATAAAAAGATCCAGTTTTTTTCATTGTTATTTTTTCAGTATCGTCATTTAGGCACATTAGGAATGTTGAAATATGCACCAGTAAAAACTAGAGAGAATACAGGAACTTTTGAAGAACGGACGATAAATTGTTGGCTAGTGCCAAATTTTCATACACCGATCAGTATCCAGGCTTCTTCCTTCTGCTTTTCAACTTTCTTCATCACCCTAACCAGAACTTGTGAGAAAAAGTTCCTTTTCTCCTGTCAAGATCCGGAATGCAAAAGATTTGGAGCTTTTATTCTTCTCTTTCCGAGATCTCGACCTCGAATAATGTCAAGAGATCTGTGACCTAAAAGATTTGTATTCTTTTGTTCTCCTCAGATCTGCATCCTTAGAGATCCGATTCCTTTTAATTTTTCCTGTCAAAATCCTAAATCCAAAAGCGTCCCTACGAATTTCCCAACTATGCACTGCATCAAAAATATGAAACAAACAGCAGTCTTTACAGTCAAAAAATGGAGGTACAGAAGAGCCTGTTTCGAAGACCAATCAAAAATTTGAAAAATGTTATGCAAAAATGAGGAGTTATCTGACAAAAGGGCGAATTCTTATGGAACGGATGCTTTTTTGACAGATAACTCCTTAAATAACGACACGACATGCGCACATCGAGTGACGTCACGAACCACTTTTCCGTAAGAATTTTTTATTTTAATCTATTTTTTTTTTCTCACGGAGACTTAGGGAACCCAAAATTGTGAGATCTAGTGCCAAAGTGAATTTAAACTAATTTATAGCGCTTCACGCATGAAAAATTGATAATTAGAGGACCATGGCTCTGCAAGGCAAGGCCCCCAAAAGGCAAGAAGTCATGAATTTTCTTTCCTTTTCAGGAGACTTTCATCAAAATTAAGAAACGGAAAAAGTGCACAACTAGCAATCAATTTCTCATTTTATTCTTCACTTTCTCTACAAAATCAGTCTCCTCAAAAGATGAGCCGATATATAGAAACGAAGCTCTCCATGGAGGATGTCTCGTCAGCTTTCCACAAAGGAAAACCGTTCTGATGCCAAGGACGAGACAACATGGGTACTGTAATCGTATTCATGATATTATTTTGCGTACTTACGAAATCGCCAATATTAGTGAAAACCGTACTTCAATCGAAAAACCACTCAACTTACCTGCAACAAAAAACAAAACAAATCGTAAATAAAATGAACAGGTCTCCGGAAAATTTGTATGAAAAAAAATATACAAGAAGTGAAAGTGCCGTAGCGAGGAAATTTTCGCGAGGGGTGGTCAACAAAATTCTATGCAATACATTACCTTTTTATATAAATATATATCTTTAGACTCGGGGTCAGTTGGAAATCTGTAAGACGCGTGATGCTTTATGACATCATAAATAACCTTGACCTACTTCAAGGACACGGAAAAATTTCTTCGATACTTTGGAACCTGTATTTTTAGCCTTCTCACACGTAAGTATACTAGTACTAGTCTCCACTGCAGGGACTTAGAAGTTTGGTGGTACCTTGCAGCAAATTTTTCAACACAAGGGAAGGAGTTGTTCCTCGTAAACCACCCCCGCCTCTCTCCAACTAAATCATTGTGATCTCCTCAAAAAAAAAAAAAAAAAAAAATTGTTCCGATATCTCACACAAAACCAGGAATGGAAGAGAAATACGACTATTTCATTTTCTTGTCACATTTCTTTCAACGAGTCCGAAGAGGATGGAGGTTTTGAGAAAGAGAAAAATGTCGACTTTCCAGTCACAGAGAAGAAGAGGAGGAGATTTCGAAAAATGCAAACAATCGAGCTTTGTGTACAGAGTGAGGGTGAAAGACAGGAAGCCGAAGCTTTTATTCATCAGTTGTCAGACAAAGAATTTGTGCTCAAAACCAACCAGACGTCAGCTAGCCAATGAAATCAAGTTAGCTTTCAGCCAAGCCTGCCGAGTGGCTAATTTTTTCCCTCAATTCTCTTCCTAGCTCCTTACCCAGTCACGCTTCGAAATCAATCAAGGAACCGCTTCATGCAATGAGTATTCAATTGATTGCTCAATGGCTGAATGACTGCCTGCTAGTGCTGCTGGAGAACGCAGTAAACAAAGACTTCAGCTTACCAGCTACTACTGAGTACTGAGCACAGACAAGCAACTCTTTGATAAAAAATCTTCTGTTCGAGGTGTCAAGTCAGTTTTTTCTTTCGATCCTTCTTTGATCACCCGATCTCGGGAGTTTGACGCTATTTTGACTGCGAATTTTGACACTTTGACGCTATGCTTTTCAAATGCGGGTTGACGCATTTTTGACGTAACTGCCCGCGCCCCACTTATTAGAATATGGGCAGTTTTGTCAAAAATGCGTCAATTCTGCAAATTTTGACAATAAAGTGTGTCAATTGACATTAATTCCCGAGATCGGGCAATGATTATCCAATATTCATACCACAGCCAATAACTTCGCTGAGTAAACAAAAATACCTTTCGGATTTCATAATTTAGTATTTACTTGACAGATACCTTCTCACTTCTGCCAAATATTTCACAATTTATTTGCTCCACTAGCCTTTTTTGCCTATCCGACACAGTCGGTCAGAGACTGTAGCTCTCGAGTTGTTAACTAGCCCATGAGACTGGGTTAGCCGTTAGCTGATAGCTGAAGCCAATCAACTTGGTGGGTTAGTTTTTAGCCAATGCGTTTGGCTAGGCATCCCTGGTGAAGGAGCTCGGAAAATTTCAACTTTGGATCATACATAATATATGAGAAGAAAGAGGAGGGTGGGGTAGTTCGACTCTTGAGCTTTATGTCAGAAGAAAGACACTCGAGACGACTCCAAAGGGAGGAACATACACACCAAAATAGAAGCCATCGAACATTTGCCAGCAGCTTCATTTTCACCAATTTTCTCTCTCTCTTTCTCCATCCCAAGGAAACCGCACCGCCGGGATCACTATAGACTCTATTCAGAGACATACTTACGTAAAGGGAAATCTTCATTATATAGAATAGAAATCCTAATCTTCCCAAGGTATGTAGCGTGAGAAAATTTTCCGACACTTATACGTCTCACACCTGAAAATTGAGCCAACAACCAATCAGAGGATAAGCATTCTCTCTCCGACGTTGAGCTCGGTATAAATAAAGAAAATACGAAGCTGACAGCGTATCTAATAATCATCGCTGAATTTTCCTTGGTCTTATAACGTGACGAGTACATACGCGGCGGAGAGGATCTTCGTGACGCTTTAGGCTTCCGAAGAATTTCGATATAGGCATCCCGACATCCGTCACTCTATGCGTCGAGTTCGTCCAAAACAGCGTTACGTTGTTTTTCTCGTTCACGGTCAAGGTCTTCGTGATTTGATTAATACTACCGGGCGGGCAAGGCGGCGTTCTCGCTTTCCCTAATACGTGTTGCCTCGCGTTACGGTTTAATATCGTTGTAGTTCTCTCTGATATATACGAATTCCGTACAAATGGAAAAAGACAATAAGATACAGAGGAGAGTGCGCGGTAAACGGGGGTGGTGAAAGAGAAATTTCATTTAAAATTTTCGGTGGAAAATCTCGTTCAAGCCGCCGCGCCGCAGCGAAATAGTCTCGCGAACGAGTGGCCTATAGGAAAAAATAGATGCGTGATTCGCGTGGGCTTTTTTTCTTTTTTTTTTTATATTATCTGGATGAATATTTAGAAAATTTAGACTTCGTATATACACGTTACTCGATAGATATAATATTTTTAGGTGTTTCTCGTTTTCGCGAATGAAAAATAGAATTTAGCCCACTCTTATTCCCTCTGGCCTGTCGACTCGTCTTTCTGTCTGAAATGATAATGGAAAGAGGGTGAAAGTGATAGATTGGATCAAGGCGATCAAACAATGACAAAAAAAAAAAAAGAAACGGAGCGTCGTTGAATATTATAAAATAGGCCGTAAGTCTGCGCCGTTTTCAGTCTGTAGCGTTTAGCAGTTAGAGAGGGAACAAAAAAAAGCACAATCCATTTGATCTGATTATGTTGGTAAATCGTACTCCGAGAAGAAAATTTTAAAATTGATGCCATAATTTTATGATCGCTGATTCACGTTTGGAAAATATGGGGGAATGTACGCATTTTATTACATGTACACTATCAGCGAATTTTCAGACTCTACACGAGGTCTGGTCCCATGCTCTTCGACGAGTGATCTTTGCACCGTCTCCTAAACAAGCTTCCTCTTTTTCACTGAACAACAGTGGTAGAAAAAAAAAACATGATACAGCACAGTATATCAATTTTTGATGCGTCCACCTTGGTCATGATGACGTATGATAACAACGTAGTATTTTGTATGTTAGGCTAACTAAATTAGCCTTAAACACGTGTAATATACTGTATGTTAAACTGAGAGGTTCATGGGCTCACTCGCTCCACTCGTTTGCCTTAACAGGCGAGTATAAGCCTATGACGTCATATTACGCTCCACCTTCTCTCTTCTCTCTAGCCCTAGTTTATTACATAACACTACTGAACGGCTATCCTGTTACAAAGATCTATTACGTGATTCTTAGATACTTTTCAAAGCTGAACACGAATCCGTTGTCTGTTTTTTGCTAGCACGTCACAATTTTTAGTAATCACGATTAAAGTTCTCGTTTACTTGCCACGCGTCGTCGCGAAACACATCGACGATAGCAGCGTCACTATCGAACACGTTCGTTGCGTTCCGCGACAGCGCGCGGCGAGTAGACGAGAATATTTACTAAAAATTAAGACGTGCTAGCAAAAAACGGACAACGGATTCATGTTCAGCGTTGAAAAGTATCTAAGAATCACGTAATAGAATCTTTGTGACAGGATAGCTGTTTAGTAATGTAATCATTAGACGTATGTCGGGCTAACTGTCTAAGCCTAGTTTAGCCGTAGTATATGAGAGGATAGAGGTCGAAATTTTCCCAAATCCCGAGAGTGAATCCAGTGTACTATAAGTGTTAACTCTGGTACAGAGAAACGCTAGGGCTAGTATACAGAAAGGCTAGTCATAGAGTATATAAAACTCCCTATATCTTTCATATCAGGCTCAGTATAGCCTAGTATGTATGTTAGGCCTAGCATAATGAAGGCAAAGTATACAGGTCTCAATGTATTGACTCCAAAGTAGGTCATGGTCTGAAAACTGAAAGGAGGCACACTCGATGAGTTGATGATGTCTTCAAGCGCGAGGAAAATAATTACGGTTTTACGATTTTCTCAGGGGTATAGTCCAGTCAAAAAACCGTCAGAGTCTCCTCCTTATTGTTTGTCATGCTAATTAGCTGAAGAGCTGACGGCCGCACTCTCTAGAAAACGGGCTATAATCTGGTAGGCCTGGTACAAGCGTATTATTTTATAGAATCAGTTACGAGGTCAGACATCTCGTACAGGACTAGTCAGGCTTATTATAATTGAAGTAGCAAAGGTTGGAATTCTTCCAAGTCCATGAAGTAGGTCAAGGTCACCTATGACGTCATCAAACGTGACAAAGACCGTGACAGTTTTAGCGGAGAATCCGCTATCCCTTTTGTTGGGGGTACTTTCAGGAAATTTCCGTCCGTGAGCGCAAGCGCGAGCGGCCCGAGGTCTATGACGTCACGAAGAGAGGGGCTGGAAAAATTTTGACCCTCGAGCTATATATTATAGGAGGGGCTTCCTTGAAATTGCAGCGCGGTCAAGTTGTCGCGTCATCAATCTCGGGACTTGGAAAAACTTGAGGCTCCGAGCTTCATATGATAGGAGGGGGACTCAGAAAATTTCTCGGGACACGGGGAACACGCTGCCTCTTCTTTTGTGAAGGTTTTCCCAAGAAACGTTCCAATCTTATAATCACATTCACTCATGACGTCACAGGCCCGTAGCCAAGGGGGGGGGGGTGAGGGGGGGCTCAGCCCCTAGCTATGTCATGAGCCCCCCCTAGACAAATTACAAGCCTAATGAAAAAAGGATCAGTACTACAAAAGAAGCTCGATACAAAAAAAAGTGTGGAAAGAATTAATTTTGATGGACTCGTTTTTGTTTGTGCCTCCTCCAAAAAATTTTTGGAATTTTACAACCAGCTGACAAAATTTTACAAAGTAGAGATATATCCTTATGGCAAGGTAAAGAAGTGATGGGCTCTGTAATGAATGTGCTGAAAGATATGAGAGAGAACAAAAACGATACAGAGTTTGAAACCGTGCTTCTCCAATGCCAAGCATTTGAGCGTAATAGGGAGAAAGAACAAGAAGTACGGGAAGCAGAAAATAAGCCGAAAAGAAAACGTCGCCTCAATACAAAGTTCAAAGACTTTCATGTTCTTGAATTTGTAAATGAACCTGACGAAGATGACGAGACGGATATTGTGAATGAGGAAATGGCAGGTGTTTCAAGATTAAAATGGAAACGGATTTACACGGAAATTTTAGATAATATTCTAGCGGAGCTGACTTCTAGATTTTCAAATAATGAACACCTACTCGATGCTTTGGAAGCCGCGGAAAATTTGAGTCCCAATTTGCAAGATTATGAATATTTAAAAAAAAATTGGTGTTGAAATACCATCACTCGAAGAGATATTAGTGGCACGGAATTATGTTGAGAGGAAGAGGGGTGAGCTTTGTGAGGCTCCTGCAGGAGCAACGACGAAAAGCGGGCGCGCAATCTCATTGCTCTATGGCGTGCGAGAGGCCTTTTAAAATATGTACGCTTTATTAGCTGTGTGTGACACATTTGGATGCAGCACCGCAATTTGTGAAAGTTCGTTTTCCTCTCTGACACAAATTGATCAACCACAACGGCAATGTATGACAACAAGGAGAATGTTGAATTTAACCTCGTTGTCATGTGAAAAAAAAATACTGAAAAGTTTGGAGAAATTCACATTCCTCCGTAAATTCCATCACAATAGGAGAATTCAGTTATTTTAAAATTAATTTTCTCAGTAAGAGTCTTTTCATTTTAATTACGTCATTGTTATTCAATCGATTGTGTATTTGAAAACTTTTTATTATACTTTTTATCTCAGTGTTGTATTTGTGGACTCGCCTTGATTATCATTTGACGAAAAATTTTGGCCCCCCCTAACTTTCATGGAGCCCCCGCTACAAATGGTCTCTGGCTACGGGCCTGTGACGTCATCAAGCGCCGCACTTTCTGCTTCTGGTCTAGTATGCAGCTGTAATAGGATAGGCCTAGTGTAAGCGTACAGAGCAAGCTATGGTATCATACTGTATTTTAGGCCTACTATGATGGAAGTAGCGAAGGTAGAAATTTTTTCAAGACTCTAAAGTAGGTCACGGTCACTGATGAATGATGACGTCATCAAGTGTGACAAAAAACCGTCCCAAGATTAGATCGTTATATTTCCTCTTCTATCCTTGTATTATAAGCATATTCACTTATGACGTCATCAGGCGTGACAAATGATGAGTCTAAACCCGTCAAAAAACCGCGACAGTGTTTCGTTATGGTTTTCCCGGGATGAGTTCAGTCAAAAACCTCCAAAAAATCGAAAAAACCCGTAACGGTATTTTGCAACACTTTTCTGTAACGGGTTTTCTAAGAGTAGCATATAAACTGCTGAAAATTTTGTGACTTCCATAGTCTTACCTCCCCAAAAATGCTCCCTTTTCGAGAGCAAATCGGTGCTCAATGCGAGGAACCTCAGCTAATTCCCGAACCTTGACTGAATTTCCTCAGTTTTACCGAGACTGGTCGCCCTACATACGATATGACGGAAGGTCTATGCGAAATAATTTGTTCACTTTTCGTTATTTATAAGACACTAGGAGCTGCTGTTTCACAAAATTCAGCAAATTGATACAATTCATGCTTCACTTATCGCGTGTAGTCAAACAATAGTATCAGCCCCACCTGATATTTTGCGATTAATGTTGACCACAGCTCCGTAATCTACATATAATTATACTAGTAATGGAAAGTTTTACAAAATTGGTACCTGAAAAATTCTAGTCGCACATTTTCATTATTTCCAATACACACGGCTTAGTGCAGTGTATTCCTAATTTCGTCTAGCCGTCGTCATCTTTGGGATTTTACCCTATTATGATTTACAACGTCGAAATATAAATATTGAATCAGGTGATAATAAGCTTGAATCGATAGATCAATATTTTAGGAAGAGGGGAAAAATGCATCAGGATAAAAAGCTGTCAGAAACCCTTCCATATAGTCTGCACAACTTTTGAACCGCTCTACCATACGTTGTATACAAAGAAAGTATGACATATATCCGAAATACTCTGGGTACAGTAGGCTGAAAAAAGAGCTTAATTCAATATTATTTTCAAAATAGAGGACGAGATTCTTCAAAAAAATATTAGTTCGAGTTTCAGCGCTACCTTCTGTGGCACGTTCACTTGGTAGTATACAAAAGAAGAAGCCTTCCAACACAAAATATTTATAGTGTACTTCTTCTAATTTTTGTTAGCCTTTTATAACATGCTTATAATATTGGAATTACTTTTAAAAACCGTTAAGAAAAACCGTTACGGTTTTTTGAAGGTTTTTGAGGGTGGGACAATTATTAATTAGAAATAATGGCTTAGTTGGACGACTTTGGTCAAGTCAGCGACCGTCGTGGATGTTCAGAGAGGGGTAAGGAGTAGATAGGAAAATTCGAGATGCTGGTGCACATGCTGGAATTCGAATGAAGGAAATGGTGAATTCTGAGAACTGAGTGAGGGATGTAGATCCAGAACAGTTTCAATCCTACAACTCATCTCAAGCTTAAGTTCTTGACTCGTGTCCAGACCGTCAATTTTCGGATCGTGTACAAATTTAAAGTGAAAATCGATAAAAAAAGAACTCATTCAGATATGCAATAGAACGATTTCTCTGTCTGGCGCGAACAAAGGCTGGACAATGTTTCATTCCTGTACAAATAGATGCAAATGAATGAATGAGTCACCCACTATTTACGAGCTAAAAATCTTTCTTATCTCCTCAATTTGATGTCCATGAAGGAAGGCTAGTCTGATATTAACTTCCTGTTCCTCTGCCATCCACCTTCTGAGAAAGGAAGACTGGTTTTATCGCTGACTACCCCGAAAAGTATTTCGATTGGTAGTTCTCGTTCATAATGGTAGGAGAGAGAAAACATTAGTTCTCTAAAAGCTTGGTACGCCTGCTATGCGTCAACATTTGACATGAGCTGTTTGTAATGTGAGAAATTGATCCAGTGACGTCATCTTGGGAACACGTGAGTATATTTTTTTTAGGAAATAAAAAAATAGATCAATTTTTAATTTTAAATCTGTCATAGAGTACTAATGACTGAACTTAGAACAACTTCTATACTTAAAAATAGTCCATGATACTGGAGACCGTAAAGTAAGGTTCTTGATTTGTGAGATATTTCGTTGCACGAAGATGTGCAGAGAATGAATATGAATGAGATGAACTTGTAGAAATAAGTGGATCGTGGGTTTCTCGTCCTGATCGTGTGAGAGGGAGTTTGTGATACTAGAAGAAACGGAGTAGAGAAGCCAAATGATGTCGAGAGCTGGCCAGGAGAAGAAGTGTTGAACAGATAGATCGTTTGCATCGCACAGTAATCATGAAGGGGGTGAGAAGAGTAGAAAGAGAAAAGAGTGAGTGAGACGAGTATGCCCTCTTCTGACACGGGTTAGGATGACTTCTTCACGTCGGGAAGGGAGGTTCGTAGTGGACCAAAGAATTGGAGAACTAGATTTCACATTCTGAACTACTCGATATCAAGGAATTGGAGCCTAATGGAGGATAAGGAGGACAGATATCAGTCGTGAGGGGAAGGTTCACTGCGTCACGTTCCTCAAGTTCGATGTGTCCCGACATCTCCAGGAAAGAGATGGAGGATTAGGAAGAACTTGACGATTGCATCTTGGATAGCAAGTAAGGATGAGGTAGAATGATGTTGATAGGACAAGAAATTTGCGGGAAGGAAAGAAGTGGATGAGACGAGAGAGGCAGATGAGTTTCTCATACGGAAGGATGAGATGTTACTCTGAATGAAAACTGTGTATCCAGTTCTGGGCTGCATTTTTTTTTCTCGTCAAATTCAACGTCGAAAGAAAAAATACATCGCATCGAGCGCTGATTGTTCCTATTTAGTATTCATCCCTTCCGCTAGAGAGAAAAGATCTCGCGGAATTTCCGGTGTTGTTCGTTTCGGCGTATTCGTTCTCACCAACATTTTCGATATTCTCTCACATAGAAGAATTTATTTATCAAAATTTAACCAAAAAAAAATCATACGTTAATATAATCATTAGAAGAGTATCAATGGGACTTTATCGCTCTATTCTTTTATTTGATGTCTAGACGAAAGATTAGCAGAACATTCTTCGCAATAAGCACGATTCAGCGTTTTATAGATGGGAGAAAAAAAACGTGAGAACATAATTACGAGTGCGACGTTTCTCCGGGAACTCGAGTTTCTTGTGTAAGCGTGCGAAAAAATTTGATCTTGAAGTAGACTCGTCCTGTTCGATTGCTCATCCTCCGATAAAACTGTGAGCGTTCTTGTCAGATAATTTCGGTGCACTCCGCAATACCCGATACTTCAGAACCGGAGATTGTTAGACTATGAAAAAGAGCCAATAATATTTATGAATCCTAGAGAGAAACAACTGTATCACAAAAAAGGTGCTCATTTGACTGCTAAGACTTCGATCTTCGCCGTAGAGGTCGTCGAAGTGTCTTGGCGAAATCCAATTTTTTATCGTGTCTCGCTGACTATGTATGCTGTAGCAAATCCGTCAGAGAAAATTTCATACGAAAATAATATCTTGTAAGATATTTCTAGAGATGATGATAAAATTGCTTCCAAACTACGAAGTATCAACTATACAAAGGAGAATTACTAGTATATCCATTTAGAGAAGTGGTTTTAAAAATAAAAGAAATTTTTTCTTTACAGAAATATTAGAATAGGACGTCTCGTCGATATCGTTTAAAAAATTTGATGAGATCGAATTCTTAACTAGTGGAAATCATTCCGTAGATATTTGCCGCGTAAGTGAATGCGTCAATTTGCCGACAAAGGAAATGTTGACGTATTCTCTTCTATATTCAGAGCGTAAGAGTTTTTATCATTTATGCATAAGATACGCACGCACTGGCAAAGCGAAAATAGCGATGTAGAAAAAATGTTTCTAGATGGAAAGCAAGATCTTGCTGAGAAAAAAATCACCCGAAGTCTCGAAAGTCACTTTTTCGAAGTCCTGCGCTTCGTTTAATCTCCCCCGAACGCAGGAGACTGACGTTTTTCGAAGACGTCTTCCAGAGTTTGTCATAAAATTTCCAAAGAGATTAGATTTTGTCATCGGCCTGAAGAGATTCTTAGTTAATTACACAGCAATTGCTACGAAAATCAGGACAACGGCATTCTTGAAATTTAATTTGTTGAAATAGAGATTTCTTGTACCATACTCTGACCTTCAATAGACGTTTCTTATGAACTTTGGCTATTAATAAAGCATTCAAAGTATTTAGCGTGCATCAAAAACTCATCTTCAATGTATTAATATTCCGTAAAAATACAATCAGGAAAGATGAAAATAACCACGATTCATTTTTTACAGTTCTTCGAGTTCTTTGACATCGCGTGAGGTTGGTCATCTTCGTATTGTTTTTCCTTCCTGTGTTCCCCGTGTTGAGGCACGATATGCCGAAACAGTCGTTACAAATCGTGCATAATTTTACCAGAAATTTTCCATTCACGAGCTGATTCATTATACTTCTCGTCTAGCACTAGAAATCTGAAATCTGTTGTGGTTCCGAGGTACTACAGTAGAGCACAATTTTTTTTTGCATATATTACGAAATGGACGATTCCGAATTGAGTTCCGAACTATCTTTTTTAGGCGAATTGAGTCCCGTAGTGTTGGGGGTAAAAAAAAAGGGAATGTCTTCATGTGTCGGCGGTACATAACCGAATTGAGTTCCGAGTTCACGAATGATTCTCATTTCCCTTCTGCCTAAAAGTTTCTTCGATGATTTTGGTATAGATGTCGCATCGATCCTCAAGAAGAGTATCTATAAGAATGAAAATATTGGAGTGTGCAGCGTAGAAGGAACCGAACAATTCTGAGGGTTCAAACTTCAAGGCGAGATCAATTATTTCATTTACAATATGTCGAAAGACTGTTTCATAGGCTTCAATCGTCTTATTCGTCAGAAGACAAAATACTAGAGGAAAATAAGCTTTGTACTCGAATCCATGAACTGTACAAAGCTCGGATCAAGTTGCCTACAGCAAAGGATGAAGGAAATTTCATTCCATCGTATGCTTGCAAAAATTTTTCATTTAATGATGAACATTGAGTTACCTACAGCAGAAAACGAAGGAAAATGAACAAATTCACCCATCTTTCCAGACTTAGTATCGCCAACACTTCGGGATTCAATTCGGACTCTACCTTTTTCTACCCCCGAAACTATGGGACTCAATTCGGTTATTTACCCCGACACTTTGGGACTCAATTCGGCCATCAAAAACAGGTCCCCGCTCCTGGGACTCAATTCGGTTACGCCCCACGAAATTGAACCTGTTGGATTCCTCTTTCCCAAGATTATGACCTTTCCACGTCAATGAATTTTCCAGGTCTCCCACGGATTTCGTGTTTCCAAAAACTACTCTACAAACATTACCGGACCTCAAGCCCTCTTCTCCGACTGTAAACTTCTCACAATTAAGCAATTTCTCGTGTATGGCGTCATTTACACGACATAGGCCCTCGCGGCAACCTTCACAATCTCCCCCACAGTTTATGATCGGTCTGTATCAAGCGCGAATTCAAAATCGATATTATCCATGGAGCGTCGCCCTCTTTCTGCTTGCAATCAACGATATAACTAAGTGTACTTACATTCCTCTTGCTAAACGATTTGTCGTCAACGATTAGCATTATTTTCTCAACAAACCTCCTCAAATTAGCAAAGAGCGAAGAGGCGCTTGCATGAAATACCTTGATAGAATCCTTAATGGGCCTTGGATCCGAATCGGGTTCTAAAATAGCCACGCCTTTTCCATCAATGGTGAGATCTCACACTTACGTGTGAAAAACTCGGTTCCCATACACACACATCTCCTCTTCCTCCGCTTCCCGAACTCACTACTTCCTCTATAAGAATCCTAACCAGTCCCAAATATAAGCCCCTTTTCTCAATCTACTCATCCACTTCTCCTTGGACATCCACGATTCCTCACATTCGCCTCGAGATGGCTAATTTACCCAAATTACTGAACTTAATCTATATTAGACACATCAAAGCCATTATTCACAACCTGCGCATTACAGATGGATCCAAATCGGTTACCAAAACAGGCTACGCCTTGTCTACTGATGGAGAAGACTCGTTTTTCCGTATCAAAAAGTCGGCCTCCATATATTCTGCTGAGCCATCCCCTTTCTCTTCTCGTCCTCTCCTGCGAAGACCTCTTACATCCCTCCTTCCAAGCCATGCAAGAACCTTACTCTTCCAACCTTTCGTTCAGCGCATTCTCATCTTCCTGTGCACCTCAACGTCTACCCTATTTGGAATTGGTCATATCGGCTTCTCGGAATACGAGGCACAGGACCTAGCAGCCAAGCAAGCCGTGCTCTTTTCTCCTCCCTCCCCTTCTCCAGCCTGTGACTCAAAATCTTACCAAAGTTCTCTGATCATCGCATCGTGGTATAACATTCTGTCCTCTCAATCTCACAATAAAGCTTTCTCGATTAAAAAATACCCGATTCTTTGGTCCTCTACAATCGTTCCTCACGCCATGAGGAAATGGTTACAGCTCGACTAAGAACTGAGCACACTTGCCCGACCCACTCTCTACTCCTTCTTGAGCTCTCCGCTCCACCCTCAAGCCAATACTGACCACTTGAGGAATTATCCTCTCCCATTACTGCTCCTGTCTATACCTTCTAAACCTTGGAAAATCATTTTCTCTTCCCTCTCAAGCTTCCACTGACCTCTCCAAGAACGCAAAATCCATTACTAATACTCCAAACTTCCTCCAGTCCACATACGAATACAAATCCATTCAACTCCAATACTTCTTCCTAAGCCAATAAAGTAGCTCGTAAAAAAGAAGTTAGATGTCATTGCAAATTGTGCAATGATGAGCGGGGAACCTCCAAGTTCCGCGGTCCACGGTAAAAGAGGTACCTAAAATTAGAAGTTGGACGCGATTGCTCTTGCGTTTGCATGCGCGGAACTTTTTTTGGAGGTCGAAATTTTTCCAAGTCTTCATTCTATGATGTATAGCTCGGAAGTCGAAATTCTCCTGAGTCCCTCTCCTATCATGTATAGCTTGAAGTCGAGCTCCCTTTTACAATATCTATTTTTTTTTTTTTTTTTTTTTTTTGGGGGGGGGGGTTCACTTCGAAAATGTGATGTCCAACCAGAACAAAAATTGATGATTTGTAAAAATGGCCTAAGTCCTCCTTCCATCATATATAGCTCGGATTGGACTTGGAAAAATCGGACTCCGGAGCCATATTTAATATATGAATTAACAAGAACTGATTGGAAAAAGGGAATTTCCTCCGAATATTTTCATCCTCAAGACCAGAATTCCGCAACAAGGACTACAATTCACAGACGATCATTCTTCCCAGGGAGGGAGAGTGGACTGGAAATTTTCAAGGACAAAAATTCTCTCAGAAAGACTTGTCAATACGCCACTGTATCATACACGATATTGAGCCAAGTCTAAATTTTCATCTCAATTTCAGAGACCTGAGACAGAACTTCCTAAATTGAATGAATACGCCTTCAAGAACGTGAATTATACGTAAATTAATCCAATTACGATGCCCGTCACTAAAAAGAGCCCACATCTGTCAACTCAACCTACGCGTACACTTATCATCCATTTACAACTTTCAGGATTGAGAGACCCCTCCCCTCTTCGAGATATCTAGATTCGTTATTTACCCTAAATTTTCAGCAGCAGAGAGTCAATGTGACTTCTGTAAACAAATATTCTAAAAAGAAATGCGACATCAAAAGCTTCGATACCGAAAACTTCTTCTCTTTTTCAATCGCGACTTCCCACGAGTGTGATCACTTCGATATAAATAATTATTAACTTCCTTTTAGAAAATGAAATCGTGTAGGCGAACAACATTTCGGTGGAACGGAATTTTTAGCTTCTATATATCGCTAAAAAAGGCTCGAGACTTTACTCATCCGCTTTTTTACAAACTTATCGTAACAAGTTTTTTTATACAGAGAATAATTGAGGGCAACGTCATTACGTGCGCAAACAATGAAAAAAAATCCGCATTATCGAGTCTTTAGGTCATTGTCAGCGCTTTCCTAGGGAGTCGAGTGTAGAAGAAAAGAGAAAAAACGAATAACAATTTTACGCGTATAACTTTTCAAAGTTCGATACAATATCGCATATCAGTGAATATAAATGTGGATCTGCGATACAGTGTTTAGTTTCAGACTACGTGCAAAAAAAAAAAAAAAAAAAAAAAAAAACCCGAAGACGAATTACGACTAGCTTATATTTGTTGTCCGAGTTTTTTTTTTTGTCACCAATAAAGACGCCTAAACCGAAAAATGCCAATCCAGTTGGACGTATTTATAGGTATTAAAAATTTGAAACGATCATCTATCTTTTTTTCAGTTTAAGTCATCAGAAAATGGCGCGTAATACGAGAAATATTATAGTTCTCGTTTCGTGAATTATATTATAATAGTGTTTGCAATTTTTTCGTACAGGCTATATTTAACAACAGGGGGAAAAAAAAGTATGACGACGGAGAGTAAAATATCAAACGATACGAAGAAGATATTTTCGAGCGGATGAAATCGTATAAGGAGAACCTAAATTAGACACTCGAAAGAAAAAACTGCGGATTCGAACGGAAATTCTCGTTATCTTCTATATATACTTATCGTGAGAGGGATAAAATCGCGAAATGAAATCACTTTCGACCAGATCACCTATCTTTAGCCGTATAATCGGCGGAGTAGGTGGCAAATTTGCTAGATTTTTTTTTGAAGAGAAATCTCTCGAAAACGCGCGGAGAGAAAAAACAAATGAATAAATATAAAGAAGAACGCGATCAAATTTCAGGCAGAAAATTTTTTCGATTACGTAAGGGCAATTCGTACACTGTAAAGAAGAGGCCCGGGCCATACATCCAATAACAAGTGTCCGCGATAAAGGCCAAATTATTTCTCGATCGGGGCCGTTCTACGCGGAATGGGTATTTTCACGTACGCCCCGCGAGAATTTCGGGGTACACGAAATTTTACAAGTATATTGACGTCGCGCGGAGGAGAGAGGACGGCCGAAGATCGACGTGACGTAAGGAAGAGTGCGTAAACGCGAAGAACGAAAATACACGAGAAGAATGAAAAGATGAGAGAGAGAAGAAGAAGAAGCTGCCGCTCCGGGATACTGCGCAGTAAAAACTACAATTTCGTGTACATTCACCCTTTTTTGATCAAAAGCTCCTTCTTCTTCTCCGCCTCGAAATTATTTTGTTTTGCGACACGAGTTCCTTTTTTACACGCAGCCTTCGCTGGTTTACGTTCTTCTCGCAGTGCCTTTACCTCGAGTTCCCGAAAATTTTTTCTTCGCAAACGCAACAACGAACTCGAAATGTGTCTGCTCGTCGCTGGTTGATGAATTCAAAATAAGTCGAGAAGCCCCCCCATATTAGCGCTCGAAATGGGATTTTAATCCCTCCTCCGCATCTGTGTGTGTGTGTATTCTGGTAATCGACCATTCTAAACTGCTCATTTTATTTTGCACCAACTCGGTCAGTTACCTATGTACACGCTGCAACTGTGTAATTTCATTTCTACGAAATTTGTTTTCATTATTAGCTGGCAGCAGATGAACGGATTACACCTCAGCATTCACTATACGGTCCTTCCACACGAAACGAAAATACCATCGCACGCCTCAAGGACATTTCCATAAACATAAGCTCTTTTCAATTTTTTTTCCCCCTCTCGCGGTACGTTTGGCATAAATCATTCCTATCTCGCCGTTTTCGATACAGAAGTTCTCAAGTGCATTCACATTCGTACTCTGGAGCAGTGCACGCGAAAATCTGCAACATAGTCGAAGTATTTTTTACACACATACACTCACCAACGTTCACATCCTGCAAACATAATCATCTGGGAGCGAAGTGTCGGCTTGCTCTCTGTCTGCCTGTCTCTCTCTCTCTTCTTCTTGCTGCCATGACAAGTTTGGTATACGTAAACGAAACTATTTAAGCTTATCGACTATATAATATTATAACGATTACCGGTTTCGCACACATTGTAATTCGTGGTCAGGGTCAATCGGTTTTTAAAAAAATAGGTGGTACAAAAATACAACGTATAGAATTCTGTTTGGATGGGTAACCAACCGGAGTGCATACATATACAGATCTTTCCACATGACTTCGTAATATTATTTACGTAGACATGAAAAATCTAGCGCCTTACGCAACTGTAACATGCCTCCTGCTCTCAAGTTCACAGTTTAGACTGATGTATCACATTTGGAAATACGAGTATGATACCACAAAAAAAAAAAAAAATTTACGGATACTGGCTTTTAACAAGTACATTTGCCGTATTCTCTACGCTAAGACAGGATGTCTAGAAAAGCCAATAATTTGTAGAAGTACGTCCTTAGGAATATCCGCATTCGTCTGCCCATTTACCATACAAGAACTTGAAAAAATATCCGACCGAAAGAAAGGAAAGGGACATCATCAGAAGGCTTCAAGAAATTGAGACTAAAGAGAAGAGGTAGGAGATAGTGGACCTGAAAGAGGGTCATAGACAGACCAAAGAGAGTATGGAGACACCAAAGGTCTTCAAAAATCTCGCCTATGAACATATCTGACCTTGAAAAGACAGAAGAGGCCATAAAAATGCTTGGAACTTGGAGCAGGTGGACTGAGTTTACTGAGGACAGCAACATGTGCCATGAGGATCTACAGCATTGAATGCAGTTGGGCAACTCGCACTCTAAATACATTTCAAGAGATTTCAAGCTCATGAAGGAGCGAAGCATCACAGGATTTTGGAAGAGAAAAATGAGCAAAAGTTCTTCAAAAATCTTCCTTTTTTTTAGGCCAGAACCCACTGTCTGTTTCGTTGGGGTTGCCCTCAGTAAACGTCCACGTCCAACCTTGGCGATAATGACCTTGACTTTATTTGGAGAAATGACAAGCTCTAGTCCTAGTCGTGAAATATTCGACCGAAATTCCTGCACATGGGAAGTGAGACGTCATCAGGGAGCTTCAGAAAATTGAGACAAAAGAGAGGAGGTAGCAGATAAAAGAGGGTCTGTAACAATCTCGACGAGGCAGGTGGCTGACCTTGAAAAGATAGGGATGGTATGACATCGTCAAAGCGCTTGAAACATTGAGAGGGCGGGCCGGCTTCACTGAGAACAGCAACATGGGTGTACAGCATTGAATGTAGTTGAGCAACTCACACGCAATACAGCGTTATCCATTTCAAGAGATTTCAAGGCCATGAAGGAGCCAAGCTTTACAGGATTTTGGAAGAAGAGGATGGACATAAGTTCTTCAAAAACTATCTTCTAGAGTACAACCAGTTGTCTGTTTCTTTGGGATGTCCACAGTAAACTTCCGGGTCCGACCTTGGTGAGAATGACCTTGACTTTATTCGCACAAATGGCGAGCTCCAATCCTAATCGTAAGTTTCCCCTCTCATAATCTATTCTTTTCCTTGCAGTGGATGTGATCTGGAAAGAGGCTGGCTCTTCCCCAATCTCAAAAAATTAGTCGGAGACCATTCTGATATTTTAAAATTCTCTTCCAGCTTTTACCTACAGAATTCAGTGACCAATCTACCCAACATCAGTTTTGTAGGAAGGTTCCTCAGGAAACATCTGCGTCCGGTAGTCGATGATCTTGACCTTGCCCTTGTAAGGAAATTTAAAAACATGTCGAGCTTCAATCTTCCATAGAGAGACTGGAAAATATCTGTTTTGTAGGAAGGATCTCGAGAAAAAACCCACGTCTGACGTTTGCGATATTTTAGGAACTTGAAAGAATTTCGAGCTTCGATCTACCGGAGAGAGACTTGCGGAAAGCTCGAGCTAAGAGTATCTAAGAGAGACTAGAAAAAATTCTGAGCTCTGAACCTCTGTAGAAGTGGAAAAATTTTCAGCTATGAACCTATAAATTAGGAGTCTTCAGTTGAACCGAAACTAGGCTCAAAAAAAGTTTTGGGCGAAAACTCTTCATGTTCACACCAATTTCGCAGTGACGTAGTAGCCAGAAATTACTCTAGAGAGGGGGATAAGAGGGGTTTGAACGATTATGGTCTCATAATTTTTCTGTTCAACAGTACCGAGGAAAAATTTCGATTCTCAAGGGGGGGGGGAGGCTCCACGCAATTGTAATTTCCAATTATTCCTTACTCAAAAAACATTCGCTTTCACATCTCAACTTCGTGACGTCATCAATGGGCTTGAACTTTTTTAGAGATTTGGAAAAATTTCGAAGTCTGATCCTTTCGAATAAGGCGACTTGAAAAAAATTGGAGCTTAGAGATGGGCCCGGAAGAAGGTTAAGCTGTGAAATTTTAAGCTAAGCCATGACTAAGGCGTCATATGCAAAATGTCTTCTCTGGGCATGAAAGTCGTCTACAACTACGAGTAACATAAGCTAAGCTCAGTCGCTTTTCAATATGAAGTAGGTTCAAGCTTGGTTAATTGATTTCAAGGAAAAATACAAGTCCAAGAAGGGCGTGACGTCATTAGTTCACTTGGGTGGATTGTAAGATATGAAGAGGAGGGACTAGGAAAAATTACAAGCACAAAAGTATACGACTTCATCAGATTTGGATATCAAGACGCAGGGAAAGAACAATAGGAGAGTGTGACGTCATCAGAAGACGACCTTTGATTTAAATCCTAAGAGAGGAGGCTTTACTGAAATCAGAGGGTGATGTTATAAGAAATTACGATAGGTACATAAAAGAGGAGGACTAAAGGAGAAGTAGTAATTCATCTTGACGAATCACTTCGATACCCAGCGTCGACCGATAAACGACTCAAATAGATAGAAAATTCTCTTCCTTCAAAGTCTGGCTAGAATTTAGATATATTATCGATGTCGTTATCAAATATCAATATGCGGTCGAAAAAAGTCGACTCTGTGTCGACTTATTTGCCACCCGATTCTCATGTTGTTTGCGAGTCTTTTACCGGTGAGTGACGTTTAATCAACTCGAAACATCGGAAAGCCGATATCGATCTATACAACCGGGAATCGACTTACTTTCGACGTTGACAATGAGTTGTAAGAAGGAGCAGTCAATTTTGAGTCGACCTCTAGACTTTTTAGACCGATTTGCGCTCGACATACATCGGGAGGAAGTAAATCAGATTTTGAATTGACCTTTGGTCGAAATAGCGAATCGATTTGCGGTCGACATGGCTTATCGGAATGGGGGTCACATCCTCACACGATCTTTGTGACCTCATCAATAGCCTTGGGTTGTTAAGGGACTTAAAGAAATTTTGAGTAATGATCCTTTACAAAAGGGGAAGGGAGGACTTGAGCGAATTTGGAGTTATGGATCTCTGTAAGGGTGGGTCAAGAGGATGGTCGAGCCTGAACCTTGAAGCTGGGCTGTGGCGCCTTGAACTTAATTTCTTCTCTGGGCATAAAAGCAAGGTCACAACAAACATAAGCTAAGCCCGAGAAAGGATTTTATGCTAAGACTGAGTTAGGGTTCTCTTTTTAATCATGAACTAGATCTAAGTTTGTTCAATCGATTGTTTGTGAAAATACACGTCTAGGACTGACGGAACGTCATCAACGTACATAGGTGTCAGAAGGAGATCGACAAGGCCGGCCATTTGTACAAGCAGAAGAGTGTGACGTCAACAGAAGGTTATTTTTGGTTTAAATCCTTGTGGAGGAGGGACTTGAAAGGATCAGAGTATGATGGCAAGAAAATTACGTTGGTTACACAGAGGAAGGGAACTTTCACTTAGAAAGAAATGAAAAATAATACATGACAGATGATTCAGAGTTCTCAGCCTGCCAATGGCCGTTAATTTTCGTAACGCTGTCGTGACCACTAATTTAGATGAGCGACGTATAGTTCAGATCCCATCAAGGCGAAAGCATCAAAGCTCGAGGTAAACCTCAGCAGCACCCCCCCGATCCCGAAACGTTTTCGTTCTCGGTACCCAACATACGCGTCGCGTGAAAATAAAACCTAAAATACATAATTCACGTATCAACAAATACCACGAGATTTTTTCTAAATGGTCTTCCCTCGTTATACGCGACGACGAAGCGTCGATATACCCGCAAGAAGAAGTTTTTTGGCGACGGGCGGCTTTCCTGCGTCTGGTCAAGTCCTTCATTCATGTCAAACACTAATCGAAGGCGCGACAACCGATAAGACGCACGAAGACGTTATACCTTTATTTATGGTACAAATACTCTTCTTTTCAGAAACAGGACACTAAAATCTTCTCACATACACGTTCACTCTCGATAGCCATTAGGGTAATCAATAGTGTTCTTTTCGAAATGAAGACGCAGTTCCGTAATACGTTACTCGTCACCACCAAAATATCATTTTTGTTGGCGTCAACGTAGGGGGAAAATACTTCACACATACTCGACGTATTGTTATTTCATATAAGTAATATGAAGACTTTACAAGCGGGAGTTATTGTAACTCGATATCGCAGATTTTACAATCTATGAGACAAGAATGTTCACGAGTAGCCGCAGAATTTACATCGCCATTAGAAAGTTTTCGTTAAATTACGGTGAACTCTAAGGGTAAATCTTTTGTCAAGACCACGAAACAAACATCGAGTATATAATCTATTCTTATTGGCTCTCACGTATAATTAGGCGTAGAAGATGAAAACCTGAACTGAAAGACTCCGCTTACCATCCCGTAGCCTCTACATGACGAATACCCCTTATCAGAGGGCCCTTTTCATCCCTTGTTCAGTAAAGTAGCCAGAATGAGGATTAGAAATTGGTTTCCTTTTTGACGGAACCTGCCACTTACTCTGACCCAGTGACGTCATATCCAGTACGAAATATAAAAAATGATACAGCCTTTTTCTCTTGCAAAATAAAAATGAACAAAATATAAGAATTTATTGGTCCTTAGTGAAGCTTAAACAATCAGACTATCAATTACGCCTAATTTGCCTACACACCAAACTTATAAGCTACTCCACGAGAAGGTAGGTAAGTGGGCTAAACAATCACTCGACTTTTCTGAAAATGTAAACATGATGGTTTCGTAATCAAATGGTGCGAAAGAAACAAATTGTATGAAAGAAAAAACATTCCACTCGACTTAATAATGACAAAGTTTTCACTTTGACAAGAATGATTACGAAGTTTTGTCATGAAATATCAGACGAGATTTTAAAGTTTTTCGATTCTTCCAAACGTAGTATTCTTTTTCTGAATGGGTGGAAAACTTTTGTTTTGTTTTATGAAACCAAATTGTGAATGGACTTAAAAATAGCCGAGTTTACAGAATGAACTGAGCTCTCTTCAAAACCCCAGAGAGAACAACGTAAATTTAAAGTCTCCACCTGAGTAGGCAGTGAATGAAAGAAGTAAACAAACGAAAAGAGTCTCTTGCGGTTCCGTTGGAAAAAAACGATTTTTTTTTGTTCACCGATTAAGTTGCGCTCACGCTGTAAGGAAACAGTGATACCGAGTTTATGCACAGCTCGGTCAATTGTCGCGATGCTCAATTCAAACGCACAAACCAGTTTTTGAACAAGCTTCAATCTGGTCCCTGTAAACACAGTGCAGTGCATAGTACTCGTTTCTCTTTCCCTAAAATTTTCGAGCACGTCAATGAAATTTTGCATCTTGTGTAATTTTGCGAGCATACACTCACCATAATATATTGAGGTAAAAAATACTAAATTACATTTTTAATGAGAAATTTTACCAACATACTACATTTTTATGCATCACAATTCATTTCGAGATGAAAAATCATCAACTCCTCTCGTGGTAATCAAAAACCGCGGATTTAAAGTTCATTTTTTTTTTTTTTTCCAAAGACGCAATAAAATTTGAAGCAAATGAACTGATAATGGTTACTAAATTTAAATACATAATATTTATGGTAAGAAGAAGTCGATAATGTTGTACAGAGTAACACGAATTTTCGATATAATGATGGAAATTTTATAATTATCATGATCAAAAGTAAATCATACGAGGAAAACAAGAACGATGGGCAAGAAGGTAATTGATGTAAGAAAATGTTCACCCAATCTTGGAAAAGATATAAAATCTCACTCGATATGCTGCTCTCCTGAGGAGAGAAAAGCAAAACAATTCTGAGAAAGGAAGAAGAGTGCAGCTTAAGAATCGTAAAACGATGCGATGCATCTTTTTATTATACGTATCGAGTACTCGTCATCACTTTCCTCAGAAAAGTCACACCAGTTCGAGTGGGATGGATTTCCATGAAGGAAGAATCACAAATTTGCAGAGCTCGCGGCAGTTGTAAACACATATGTGAAGGTTAGATTGGACGCGTCTTCAATATGCAAGTCGAAAGGATGTGTAGAAAAAATTATGCTACAACCCCGTATAGCCAGAATATATTATCAAATATGAAATATCGGTGACATAATTTTACATATTTTACCATAACAGATTAGTGCATTTTGTTCACACTTCTACATTGACCAAACGCCAAAATTAGAATGAGCTCGGCTGTGTGGTTGTAGGTGGGATTTGATTAATAGTCAATTAGTACTGATACTTTTTCAGAAGGCGTGGCTTCTTTTACAAGCTATTCAACCACGGGGTTTTAAGCTCGGCAAGTGCCACTGGATTAAATGGACATATATGGGAGAGTGTTGGTAATGGATTCTGAATTCTTGAAGGGGGCAGAGGAGGCTTGAGAGGTATGGACAGGAGCAAAAATAGCAGACTGTAAATCCCTCAACAGGACAGTAGTGGAAAGCCCAGTACGTTGGGCAAGTGTGCCTAGTTCTTAGTCGAGTTGTAACTATTTTCTCATCACGCGAAGAACATAGTGAAGAGGACCAAAGGATCGAGGATTCTTTAATCGAGTGAGATTTAGAGGACCAAAAATGTACCACGATACGATGCTCTGAGAACTATAGCAAGGTTTCAGGTCATAGACTGGAAAAAATGAGGGGTCAGTGATCGAGGAGGAGAGCAAGGCTTGCTTGACAGCTAGACCTCTGCGTCGTATTCCAAGAAGCCGAAGGAAGGCAATTGAAGATAGAGAAGATGTTGAGGTGCGCAGGAGGATGAGGATGTGCTGAATGGAACCCGATTCGGGCCTATGTGATGTAGAACGCAGGTTGATGGAGGGCAAATCAGTAGCAATAGCGGCTAATTAGGACTATGTTGACCGTTTTGAGTAAATTAGGTAGTTCGAAATGATTATGAGGAATTGGAAATGCCCACGGAGGGGTAAGATTGGAAGAAGGGCCTTGAATTTGGCATGATAAGACTAGATGGGGTTCTAATGGAATTTTGAGAGCGGAGGGGAAGGAGATGGCAGAATGTTCAACAGCACAAATGTATGGGGGCCATGTTCTTCATACAGAAGGGCGAGATCTCACCGGCACTGATAGAGAGGGCGTAGCAACTTTTGGAACCCGATTCAAATTCCACAGGTTGTGGGAGAGACAATCATCAGCAATAATGGGCTTTGATATGTTCCAAGTAGAATAAGTGGGGAGATTTTAGTAAGTCAACCAGGTTGAAGGGAATATCAGACGTCACGGATGTTCAGGGAGGAGTGGACGCGTAGCTAGGAAAATTTGAGATGATTGTCCATATGGGATTCTGACGAGTTTTGAGAATTGAGGGAGGAAGGAAAGATTGGAAGTTGACGCAAGAAAGTTGGCGATAACTGATAATGAGCGGAACTGTAGAGGAGTGATACCAGTGCCAACGCATAGACTCGGCGTGAGGTAAGTACGCAGAGCATCAGGGTTAAATAGAGGCCAGCAAATTGTACTGCATCCAGTGATCTTAGGGAAGGGGACTCGTCCATCTAAACGCGGATTTGCGAATTGTATAACTGAGAGAAGAGTTTGCAAGGATCGGAGGAGTCAACTGTGCATAAAGATACAGGTATTGAACTTTTACACAGGCACCAAAAAATTTCCCACACTCCTGAGTCAATTTAATGCCCGCGAAATCAATGACGTTCTATTGCTGGTTAGCACAATACATTACGTGAACTTCATCGGTTATACACTCCCACAATTACCGTGCAAATAGCGGGTTTTTGTTCGAGAAATTTTTCTTGCGACACGTGACGTAAAACATCATACAAATAACGACCAAATCAATCGAATGCGGTCACACTAGACACCGGATTTCACGAGAATATTGAACTCTAGCAGCACTGCAAAAGCGTTTCCAGAACTTTTGTCCTTGCGCTGGGATACTCTCCACAATTTCCTCTCAAAATAATTACGTAACTTGTCAAAACTTTGTCGATAGATATTCACCGACGATACAAATAGATCCACCTCTGTTATATATCAGCTTTGACGAAGACGAATGATAATTTATTTGTTTACACCAAAAAGTTGTGCAAAGAAGCAGACAGAAACGCGATGTTTATGATTTGATCTTGACTTTGATCTCGCTGTATGAACAAGTGAATTGACAAAAACCTTGCGACCTTCCAAGTCTTACTTCTGATGTTGCGATTTATAGCACAGAAAGTTGAAATAAAAACATTACAGAATTGATATCCGTCTTCCATTGATACAGGTGCAAATAAGAAAACTGCAAAAAGCTTGGTTCTCGATTCTTAAAACAATTTTAGGAGCTTCTGTATATTTTGTTCAGTACGAGGAAGGCGAAGGGAGATTCCAGTCTCTCGTAGGGCTGTTAAAAGAGGGTGAATATATCTTTTTCTCTGAGCCTTGAGTAAATTTGTACCATGCATTTTCAAATGTCTGATGCTTCTTTCTCCCCCCACCCCTTTCCACAGGATGTACATCATTGCACACTCGAAAAATTGCCACAGAACTTACGAATCTCTATTTAATCGTCTTCTATCGCCTCATTTTATACACGCACACATTTTCCAATCAATTTTGAAAAATCCCAAAGTTTTATTTCCTCTGTTTTTTTTTTAAAACATTAAGAGCATTTAAGAAGACTATTCGAAAAATAACCCATTTGAACTCATTTCCCTTCTAAACTTCGATATAAAAAAATTCAGAAGTATCGACAAACGGAAATAAATGATCGGATCCAATTTCTTGAAGTGTCTACGACCGGTTGCACAATACGAACCGTCACTGGAGTCGGATGAATCCGCTGTAAAAAATGCAGGAGCGCAGTCTCCGTGACCGCTTTCAATGACGACTGGATTATTGCATCAGAAAGAAACGTAAAACTTGGCAGAAATCGACGCTATGCAGATGTGATCAATATTCATATAATTTTTATTTTTCAGCTGCGCTGTAGTAATTTAATGCAAACTGAAGTTGATTAGATCTATAACATTCCGTTTAGAAAATTCTACCTGAAAGACTGACTTCCAAGAGTAAAATTCTCGCCCGAAAACTCGTTCACAAATCATTCCTTTCCACGTAGATCTAAACTCAGCAAATTCCCTCCACATCTTCGGTGAAGATATAAAGGAAATGCTTACATACCGCAATTCAATGAGATCATAGTGTGAAAGCGGAAAAACCTCGTGCACCGACAACCTGAAGCAAATAGCGAACGTTTTTCTGTGTGAAAAATAAATCAAATGCGCTCAAGTAGCGTCGACAGAGGGTTGAGTTTCTTCGGCTGAAAAAAGAGGCACAAATTTGCTCTACCTTGATTTGTGTTATGACGTCACACAGTGAGTTACCTCGTTTTTGCTGTAGTGTTGCAGCCTACAAACGTATTGACTTTTCCACAAGGAGCAATGATGATCTCATCATCAATCAAGAGAAATAACGACTCACTGTAGAAAGATCATATTCACGTCTCATGGCCTACTTTTACCCCCTCTTTCTCCATCATATTGAGGTCTCGTTTCAAGGTAGTCCCCGAGAAGAATGAGGACAATCAGAAACACAAGCGCTACATCAAATTGAGGTTACCCAGTTCACTGAGACGAGGGGACCGGAGAAGAGCATGGCCTTGCTTCTTCCACTTTCCTAAGCTAATTCGACCAATATACAAGCATGGAGAAGTCATCATTTTTCTGAGTCTTGCCTTCGACCTACAGGTGAACGCCTCGTCTTTCCCGTTCAAGACTCAATTTTGGCATAGCATATACTTGCCCAGCCTAGGCCTAGTTAGATAAATATGCTGGTATGGTATACAAGGTTGTTCACTGATTCAGATGTCGATATTTTAAAAATTCCTCACAAAATGTAAGGCTGCCTCCTTATGACGTCATCAGGGTAGTCCTCGTACAGGTAATTGGGCGGATCGGAATCAGAGGCGTGAGTCAGATTGAAACCTTAGAACTCAATGAGACGAGAGCGTAGGCCAGTTCGATCAACATATATATCAGCTTCGAAGTCGATATTTCTCTAAGTCTTGCCCAGACACATTCTTCACCTAATTCAGCCCTATCTCCTTTTTCGCTAATGGTCTCTCGATTCTTCAAGTAGTAACATAGGCTTATATTTGCCCGACCAATGGCGTCATTGAAGTAGTCCTTGGACAGGTCTTCGATCTATTGGGATCCTGGCGAGGGTGAGGGAGGAAATGGGATTAGGATGTTTCACCGAAATATTTTTCACTTAAAACAATTCATCGATTAAGATTCACCTACAGAAAGTTCACCGTGACGGAAGTTCACCGACAAAATTCAATTACATTTTTATTAATGAAATTAATTAATCAGTTTAATTCAAGTTTAATAATAATGAAAAATTAATTTGATAATTATTTTATTTAATAAAAATAAATTTTATATTATTTTTTATACATTGAAGCATTATTTATTTTTATACTTTAATTAAATTTAATTTTGAAAAAAAGATAATAAAAGAAAATAATATAATTTTTAAATAATCATTATTTATTGAAATAAAAATTATTTATTGAAATTGTTCAAATAAATAAATAAATTTAATAAATTTAAAATTACAATTATAAATAATAAAATATAACTTATCAATTTAATTTAATTAATTTGATTTATAAATATTAATATTTTAATTAAATGAATTTTCTTCATTAAAATTTACTTAAATAATTTCATAAATAAAATTTAGTACATCGAAGCATCAAATCAAAGTCGAACAGCTGATTGAAAAAAGTGAATTTCGTCGTCGGTGTCGGTAAATTCAAAAAAGGAAGATGAATTTTTCTGACGGTAAAAAAAAAAACTTGACAGCTGAACTTTCCTGTCGGTGACCTGTATCCTTCAAAACGATATACTCGGTGAAAAATCTCTTGGTGAACTGGTCGGATCCCGGAGGAAATTACAGAAGTTTTTTCAACATGATGCAGCATTTATAAGCTCATATTTCAACATTTTTCCGAGTCCTGCCCGGACTCATTCTTCCACGTTATACAGGTCAACCCTCTCCCCGCTCCGCTGGAGACCAAATACTCGCCCCATCTACAGCGTCATTAGGGTAGGGAAGGACAATCGCAATCAGGGGCGTGAGATGAATATGTTGATATGGTATACAAGGTTGTTTATTGGCTCAGAAGTCTATATTCTTTCGGACTTTGGAAAATTCCTCATAAGATTCATTGGCGCCTCCTTAAGACGTCGTCAGGGTCCTTGACCAGGTCATTCGGTGGATCGGAACCAGGGGCGTGAGACAGGTTGACGCCCTCCCCCTCCGCTGAAGACCACTCTAAATTCTGAAGTAACGTATACAATACTTGCCCAACCTAGGGCGTCATTAGGGTAATCGCTATTCAGATTAAAGTCATCCAAGATCAGAAGCATGACTTCACGTTCATGAAGATCATCTTACTAGAACGCAAATCGAGGACACACGATAGGGGAACTACGACGGTTGTGGTCGCACAGACACTCGGATACCTGAACACAAACCCAGGAAAAAAGTAGGCATCCGAAAATGAACTGAATTGTGGACTCTGCTTCAAGATATGAAACCTGTCGATAAAAAATCTCTTAGAAATTGAAAGTATTTTACCAAAGTCTGAGAACACACTCAAGATTATGATCTTTTTTTTCTCTGTGCATTATTTTTATGGGAGCTTTTGATACAACAATAAGCAGTTTTGCTCTCAGGAACTCACTATGTGACGTCACATAATATCGATCTGTTTGAAAATCACTTTATTTTTCCCGTTATATGACATTGAAAGACAAAAGTGGTTCAAATTCACTCATTTCAAATACAGCAAAAATATCGACTTAGAGGTTGATCTATTTTCAGGGGTGAACTGAATCCGGACGATTAAAATTTGAACAAGTGTATTCTCCTAAATTTGAGGAATCTTTTTTGGATGTTACATACGTACAACAACAAGATATGGATTCATACACCATTCGCTTCAGGCATATCGTGACCTCATTCGCACTAAATTTACCGATATCCACGCACAATTATTATACTCGGTATTCATCCGACCTCCGAAGTTTCCATTCCATCAGTATCACTCCATCCACAATGTGCCGCTGATTTTTCTCAATTTTCAAAGCCTCGCGCTAAAATTAGCTCCCGCAAGGTTACTTAGGCGCGAGAATATCGCTAAGAAGATTTGATAAATGAAATTTTCGGCTAGAATGTTGTAATACGTTTATCGTGAAACGAAAATGCCAACCGCGAGAGCTGATGCAGATAAATCAAGTCCCGCCAAAATCAATTCGCTGCACATAAATTTTCAGCCACCACACCTCTATGTTATTCGGCTGTATTTATACTGTACATTATGTATACACCTGTATACTCGATATTTTCAACGTAAGTTATGCGTCAGTGGTAGTAATAGTAGTAGTAAGTAGTAGTAGCAGCAGCAGTAGGCTCTCTCACTACGACGTAAATTACAAACCAGTCCGGTAAAGGTAAACATTGTCGTGTGCACGATAGTATAGTTGTTGTCGTACACGACGAAATATAGGATGAGCTTTTTTTTTTTTTAATTAGACACAAAATATTCTCGGGAGGAGAGAAGAAGGGGGTGGCGAACGGTAGCGTATACACGAAATTTTACGGTAGGCGTACGTAAACTTTTCGAAAACTTACGGTTCTTTTGTTATGGAGTTGATCTTTCTCGGCAAACGATTTCACGGGAATAAATAAAAGTATACGACCTTGGCATTCGCGTACATACTTTGTACGGTTGGACGAAATTTTTCCTCTCTACCCGAGAGATATATGGCTAACAGCGTGTATTATGTGTACGCATAATCTACACGCTTAACACATTTAAACACAGCAATTTTCCTTCGACGAACACAATCATACACGCATAATTTTTCAGCAAAATGAAGGAAAAAAAAAAAAAAAGGAAGCATTCATTACGAAAAAAGAATGAATCCCTCCTTCAATTTCCATATACTGCAAGATAAACGCATGCAAATCAGATACAGGCATCGTATTTATCACTGCCCGCCACAGCCAACCAGCGGAGGTACAACTAACAATTTTTCGTTTTAAAAATTTCTAGCTATACCGTATACTACACTGTCATTAAGACGATGAATGAGCTTCGTCGAAATTTTAGGCAGATATCAAGGTTGTCTGGGCAAATTTTTCTTACACTCCGAGCGGCGTGCGAAACTGCGCTGCAAAACTGGAGGATATAAAAGATTGCGGAGGTTGTGGAAAATGAAATTTTTCTTTATTTTTTTTATTTTTTTTTTTTTTCCTTCCTCATCATAAACAGATTTTCGCTTCGTTGAATCAATAACTATTCTCATTTAAAACGTTTCCGAAGCAGGAGAGTGGGACGGATGTTCATGCTGGTTACGACCGCTATACTGCACTGTTGCTCTAATAAATTTTGTCCCTTTTGTCGATGAAAACCTTATAAATGTTTTTCGTATATACGTTGAATGGTACCGAGTTAGTATTTCAGACAAAGTTAAAGACAATTTTACGAGCTCAATCACCTTTCCTTCCAAGGAGAAGAAGCTACGTGAAATAAAGGTAGCATTGAACTGTACGTTATGGTAAGAAAGGTCGTGAGCACGACGGACGAAAAAAAAAAAAAAAAAAAAAAAAAAAACACCGTATAGCTCGATAAACATAGCGTTCACCTCTATTTAAACAATTGCAGATTTGACGTCGAGTTTTTCCCTCTGAGTATTAGCCGTGCTTCAAAAGTATGGTCGACACGTTAGAAATAAAGATCGTTTTGGCCACCTTAACGCTTCGAAACTTTCAGGAATTATTTATTGAAGATTTGTGACGCCCTAATATCTTTCTCTGGAGTTCATTCAAGAGCATCAGAGCACCCGTGGAGGAGTAAGGGAAGAGATGACAGACGGAACAACTTGCCTCCTCAATCGGGTCGCTCCAAAAAAAAGGGAACGAATGAAACAGTTGGATCAACACAAACCTTCTAGAGTTTTTTCCCCCGACCATCTCATAACGTCACTACGACCACCATGCATCCTTCCCGAAACCACTCTTTCCTTCTTACTAAAAGCCTACATATACGTAAGTACGCAGGGAAACAAATGTCACCGTTGAACTGCACTCCAAGATCTGATTCACAAACACCACCATCGCAAAGATTCGGCTGATGGACTCAGCAGCTCAATGGTTTCAAAGAGTATTGAGACTCCCTCGGGGCTTCGGATCCTCGAAGGCAGACCACCGATTTGATTGCGTGCTGATACAAATTGGCATAATGACCTAACAGCTTGACAGACATGGGACCGAGTTTAGATAAGACTGCTGGACACGGTCAGACTCGGCGAGACTTTCAGAGTTGGATGCAGTGGGTGAGATCGAATATAGTGAGGAGAATTTGAGGGTTAAGGCGCGATAATCTCGTGACAGCTTCTACAGCTCGACCTTTTCGCCATTGCTGACTCTGCTGCGGTTGAGGGCCCTGATGATGGTGGGTGAGAGGCTCATAAACAGAGTCGATGAACGAAGTCAACATTGGAGATTGCTGTCAAGGTATGGATGAGAGATCGGGGGGTGAGAGTGAGAATTGATTCCATCAGGCATCAAGCTTAGATCTCGGCTGTAAGGATTGGGACGGACTTGCGGAAACGACGAGAAAAAATTGAGTATGCAAAACCGTTACTGAAATTCGAACCGACTGCGAAGCAAAGGGGGACGATGGCGCCGGTATGTGAGCTCAGTATTTTTAGGAAGTGGGAGTGGCAAGCAGAATTATTGGTCGATGGTTTTGAAAACTATTTTTGACTAGGGTATGGCCTGTGGAAGTAAGGTACGTTAAATGAGGCAGGAGACAGTAGAACTTGATACTTTTCGATAGGGAAAGCGTAAGGAATATATCGATGCCAGCTGGAGTCGACATAGAGAGCCTTCGAAAAAAATTGGCTCCGGGGCCTACAGAAGCTAGATCCGGCCCTGGGAGCTTTGCTAGCAGTCACTACCAAATATGAAGATTTTTCGAGCATTGCGAACGAGCCCGTCAACTAGGTAGCCTCCGAGATGGAGCACGGCGTATGTTTTTGATATGTTCAATGTTTTCCCTGAAGTTCCCTAAATTCTAGCCCGTAATTCCAAAATTTGCGAGTTCACACCACTCTCGCGAGTTGGTCCCCCAAAAAACATATCCTTCCTGAAGTTTCTTAAATCCTAGCCCCTAATTCTAAAATTTGCGAGTTCACGCCACTCCCGCGAGTTGCCTTCAACTCCTATAGTCCTTTATCTTCGTTTAAAATAAAGTATGACGTCATCGGCCGTGATTCCAGGACCCCCTCCAACTCTGATGCGACAAGCTGGTGACGTCATCAACCCTCATTCTGAGCCTGATTCCCTTGTAATCTATAAGTGGTTTAGTATAGGTTTTCATACTGCTGTATGCTAGGCTTATGTTAGGACTGATCTAATGATGGCTAATAGTGGGCCTATAGCAATTTATTATACTGTATAGCCGAGTTTAATTGAGCCTCCAATTCTGAAATATGCAGCTATGACGTCACCAGCCGCGAGCCAGAGGCCTAGTATAACGGAGACTGTTGGTAGGCTCGCGAGCGGATTGCTAGAAAATCTCTCTTTTTTCTCTCACTTTCATGTTCTTTCGATCAATTAGCCTGAAAATGACCAAGAGGTATGTTTTACGAATAGCACTTTCTCCAAGTCCAATCATCAAAGATTTTCCACGGTAAGATCGTACTGCAGAAATTTCCTCTGAAGTTCTTTTGACGTGGTTTTGTAATCAGGCCCGTAGCCAAGGGGGGGCGAGGGGGCGGGCTCAGACCCCCTAGCTATGTCATGAGCCCCCCTAGACAAATTACAAGCCTAATGAAAAAAGAATCAGTACTACAAAAGAAGCTCGATACAAAAAAAAGTGTGGAAAGAATTAATTTTGATGGACTCGTTTTTGTTTGTGCCTCCTCAAAAAAATTTTTGGAATTTTACATCCAGTTGATAAAATTTTACAAAGTAGAGATATATCCTTATGGCAAGGTAAAGAAGTGATGGGCTCTGTAATGAATGTGCTGAAAGATATGAGAGAGAACAAAAACGATACAGAGTTTGAAACCGTGCTTCTCCAATGCCAAGCATTTGAGCGTAATAGGGAGAAAGAACAAGAAGTACGGGAAGCAGAAAATCAGCCGAAAAGAAAACGTCGCCTCAATACAAAGTTCAAAGACTTTCATGTTCTTGAATTTGTAAATGAACCTGACGAAGATGACGAGACGGATATTGTGAATGAGGAAATGGCGGGTGTTTCAAGATTAAAATGGAAACGGATTTACACGGAAATTTTAGATAATATTCTAGCGGAGCTGACTTCCAGATTTTCAAATAATGAACACCTACTCGATGCTTTGGAAGCCGTGGAAAATTTGTGTCCCAATTTGCAAGATTATGAATATTTAAAAAAAATTGGTGTTGAAATACCATCACTCGAAGAGATATTAGTGGCGCGGAATTATGTTGAGAGGAAGAGGAATGAGCTTTGTGAGGCTCCTGCAGGAGCAACGATGAAAAGCGGGCGCGCTATCTCACTGCTATATGGCGTGCGAGAGGCCTTCCAAAATGTGTACGCTTTATTAGCTGTGTGTGACACATTTGGATGCAGCACCGCAATTTGTGAAAGTTCGTTTTCCTCTCTGACACAAACTGATCAACCACAACGGCAATGCATGACAACAAGGAGAATGTTGAATTTAACCTCGTTGTCATGTGAAAAAAAAAAATACTGAAAAGTTTGGAGAAATCCACATTCCTCCGTAAATTCCATCACAATAGGAGAATTCAGTTATTTTAAAATTAATTTTCTCAGTAAGAGTCTTTTCATTTTAATTACGTCATTGTTCTTCAATCGATTGTGTATTTGAGAACTTTTTATTATACTTTTTATCTCAGTGTTGTATTTGTGCACTCGCCTTGATTATCATTTGACAAAAATTTTTGGCCCCCCCTAACTTTCATGGAGCCCTCGCTACAAATGGTCTCTGGCTACGGGCCTGGTTTTGTTATAGAAAAGTTTTGGCGTCACAATAGCAGATCGAATCCTTCAAACCTAGTAATACCACCCTCTTATTTTTATGAAGGACCCCAGGTCACAAATTTCCAAAGTTTGAGGTTTAGATACGATTCACCTTTTGTAAAGTACAGATACGAGCACGTAAGCGCACTACAGTATTTCCAATATTGACAACCTGATGAAGCTTCATGAACTCTAGTGTCCTGTCAGGTCAGTCGTTTCTCTCTACACCTGTCCTTCTTATCGCCTTGCCGAGTTTCTAGCTCTTTACTTTCCTCTTGACTCTCATATCCTTCCCTTTGATACAACCGCAATGCACACTTACGTACATTCCAGTTCCTCCTGTCATTAATTGTATATGCTCCCTACACTTCCGTAATAATATCCATCCTAAGTTTGTGTCTGAATTACACCAACTGGTCAATGCTTGTCTGGAGACTAATGTGAGTGTATTTCAAGATGACGTGTACTCTTTCTCGGGTGTGCTACCTATGGGTAAGCCTCTCTCAAACTTATAATGTCCTGTCTTGAGAAGTGATGAGGAATTGTTCCAGGGAGAGGCTCTTCAAGAAATTAAATCCTATGAGAACGAAATTTTTTGCGTTTGGTCAGGTGACATTGGTGGTGTTACTACGTTTCTCTCCCACCTTAGGCCGACTTCTGATAATCTCAAGTACACTGCAATCCCTCAACTTTATTAATCTGACTGTTACGATGGTGCGTACTGACTCCCATATCTCCAAAGTTCCGTCTCTTTAGAAGACCTTCTAAAACTGGCTCTACCATTCGTGGCGACTGCTATCATCATATACGCTACCAACATGCTATCTCTAACTTCATAATACATAGGTTCACCTCTATTCTTATGTTGAGAGCTGATTTCGTTTGAATTATTTCTCATAAAATCTCTCGCTCTTGAGAGCAAAGTGCGTCTCAATTTTGACCTTTTGGTGACGCGTAAACTGTCCTAGCGGTCTCTGAAGTTCTTCTCCTCCTTTTCAGTTCAATGTTCGCCATTCTATGATGAATGCCTTTTCATAGTAAAATATCTAAGTGCACCCATCATCTCATCACTGTACGTCATTTATCCTGTCCTAAAGACCGTCTTTCCAAGGAGGATACGTGAACCAGCCGCGGAGCGTATGGAAGAACATTACTTTGCTTATCGAAATCATGCCCTCGAGCGATCCGCCTTTGCTGGACACACATTTAATAATAGTGCTGCTCATCAAGCTTCTAAAGGCCGCCTAATGAACAAACAGGAAGAGGTGGTCATCGCCGACTCTTTCTCCAACCACGGTGTCCAACCTGATTTACGTCAGCAATATTCTGTTTCCCGTTGGTGTTCAGTCTGACGATGCGTGGTGGTTCACCCTCGCGAAACTAAGGCACCTTTCTGGTCTGTACTTGACAAAAAATACCATAGATTTCCACGATCATGAATTGGGACGATAATTATTTCAAATAAATTCTCTTTCCTTAGCAAATTATCACGGAATAAAAGTTCGATATCACTTCATACAGTCGATGTTATTTGAAACTGACAAAAGTGATCACTTCGAAGAAGTCTGTATCCTACAGGAAAATATTTATTTCGAAATCTTTTTTCCCCCCTCGAATTACACTAAAATGATAGATTGCCGAGTCTGAATCAACCTCGTCATTTTGACACATCTCAATTTTTATTTTAGCATTTTATCAATCTAGTCACGTTATAGAAAGCCGTTTCCTGAGCTTGTTCGGAACGACTTGTAAAACCGAGTATCAAGATGGTACTGAGACAGACTCGAATTATCTATTTATATAGTCCGCGATAACCGGCCGTAATGGGTGAGCGAAGAAAATAAGGGAATTTCGTCGTTTAGAATTTTATCGTTTCAACGAAAGACATAGGATGACATCTTCGAAGGCTGTGTGTTGAAAAAGCCAATGCCCCTGTACCACGTGTATAGCAGCATCATTATCATCGCCGTCGTCGTCATCATCGAGAGCGAAGAGTGTGAGACAGAAAGAGAGAGGGAAATACTCGTAAGTCCTGCGCTAGGCCTGCTCCAAGGATGTCGCGACAGAGGTCATACACAATCGTTGATCCGGCTAAATGTCTGGTGCAGCAACCGTCCGATGCGATGTGGTGACAATTGTTGAATAGCCGAGGCAATATTTTTAATTTTTGTTACCTTGACAATGACAAAGACGCAACTAAGAACGATACGATCGCTATATTCGCGAATAACGAAGAGCGAAAAGCAATCACAAAATATAAGGAAAAAAACGTATTATAATATACATGTACTTATTATATATGGTAGAGCTTCGAAGGTCGAACGAGAAAAGAACGCGTTAAGAACAAATTAGGCCCGTAGTGCAAGTGGCAATTCCGAACCGAACTGTTTGGAAATGAGAAAAAATGGTAAGAGAAATAAAAAGAAAACGAGAGACAGGGAGAGAGAGAGAGAGGCAAAGAAAAAAATTGCACACTTCTACAGACGTTCACGTCTTTATGACTAGACGTTTATAAGTGTACATGCATGTATGGCGAAAAAAAAAAAAAAAAATTCTTCTCAACTCGTTGGATTTTATCGTCAGCTGTTCGTAAATGCGAATATTAGGCTTCAGTAAAATGAGTTGTAAATTCACTTTAACGATTTACCGTTTAGTTTATGTATACGAGCGTATATACGTATGTAGACCGTTGATAAATAATTCAAGTCCAAGATTACAAAGAAAATTAATTCATCGCGAACGATCTCGGAGATGTGAAAAAATACAAGACCGACGTGATCAACACTTTTATAAAGAGTTTTGTTTGTATGATGGGAACTATTTCTGTATTGTCTGATTTAGGGAAAAGCTGAGTAATCTAAATTCGATGATGTTGATCGAAAGTTGATTTGTATGAATACCGATGGTCATATGTTGGGATCATAATTTATTGCTTATGTTAGGAACGAACGACGAAAATAGCACAACAGAGAATCAGAACTAAAACGCCTGCGAAAATTTGCACCTATTATTCTCAAAATTATGTGCAGAGGATGGTGAAGGGTTCTTTACAGTCACGACGATGAATGAAGTCAGAAATTTGTACTCTTCCTCTGCGATTAAGAAATGGTCTCGTCTCAAAGAAGATCTTAAGGTTCTTAAAATTGCCACAAGAGAGCTAGACAAGAGGTCTGCCAGAGAATGCCGAAAGGTACGCGGATACCTTATAGTGTATTTTTGGGTAGATGATGGAATGTTTTGACGGTCTTGGAGGGCAGCAAGTTCAATGTAGTGAACGAGTTTCTGGTTCAACAACTAATCTGGGAGGAGATAAAAGTTATTCTTCTGAGGCCTTGAATCCTCTGCCATTCATTCTCGAGAGCCAGTATCTAGATACATACGTGCTTTTTCTATTTTCGGGCCAATGTCGCAGATTCAGCACACTCGCTCCGAACGTTTGCCTCTTCCAGCTAGCTCCAACCAGATACCATTTTACCGATATTAACATACATCAATCATATTGAATCTATTCTCGGGTCTAAGAAGTCCTAGATCGCCTGACCGAAATACAACATTTTGCAAATAAAATTCACTGTAGGAGCGCTGGTGGGCATTTTGAGACAATGATCATTGTGCTCTCCTGCATAAGAACACAAATTCAACGGTATTACTTTAGGTGGCATTTTCTCTAAGAAGCAAAGGTGTTTGCCTAGTAATTTTTGACCAAATGTTTCAATTTTGGATCTTTTGAAACGCTCACGGTTCGGTTTTCAAGTTTCGATTAAATCTATTAATCGCCGGGACGCAATCCAGAAGACGTAATCTTGAGTTTTGAGGGGGGTCTTTCTAAAAATTTTGGCATCCCGCCGTCCGTCGTGCGGTGGCCGGCAAAACTTACTTATGATGTCATCAGATTGTGACGTCACAGGAAGGTTGAATTGAGCCATATTATTATAATGATAAGAGAGGGACTAGGAAAAATTTCAACTTTCAAGCCATATTACATGACAACAGAGAGGCTTGGAAAAAAATTGAAGGAACCTGTTCCGTGGGTTGTATTTTTGAAAATTTTGGCGTCCCGGCGCCCCGCCGCCCTTCGTTAGGAGTCCGGCGAAAACTGATCTATGACGTCATCAGATCGTGACGTCACAAGATAGTTGAATTGACCCATATTATACGATAGGAGAGGGACTCGGAAAATTTTCAACTTTGCAAGCCATATTACATAACAATAAAAAGGCTTAAAAAATTTTCGAGGGCACCTGTTCTATGGATTGTATTTTTGAAAATTTTGGCGTTCCGCCGTCCACAGTTCACCGTGTGGTGTCTGCAAAAACTCACCTAAGACGTCATTAGATCGGGATGTCACAGGGGGTTAAATTGAGCTATAATACATGACAAGAGGGAGACTCGGAAAATTTCCAACTGTCGAGCCGCTGACAGAAGAGGGACTTGGAAAGATTAGGAGTTTGAAAATGTTGGCGTCCTGTCGTCCGCCATTTGGTGTCCGGCGAAAACTGACCCATGACGTCATAGGAAGGTTGAATTGAACCATAATATCATATGATAGAAGAGCAACTAGGAAAAATTTCAACTTTTGAGCCATGTATCACCTGACAATAAAGAGGTATCAAAAAATGTTGAGGGAACCCGTTCTATGGGTTGTACTCTACAAAATTTTGACGTCCCGCCGTCCGCCGTGCGGTGTCCAGCAAAAACTGACCAATTACGTCATCAGATCGTGATGTCACAGGGGGTTCAATTGAAGCCATAATACATGAAAGAAAGGGGACTTGGAAGAATTTCAACATTCGAGGCACTTAGAGACTCGGAATTTGAAAATTTGGACGTTCCGCCGTCTGCCGTGTAGCGTCCGGCAAAAACTAATCATTAGATCGTGACGTCACAGGTACTCAATTAAGAGGTCATAAGATTGTGAAGTTACAGAGGGGTTGAATTGAGTTATAATATATGATAGGAGGGTGACTTGGAAAAATGACCCAGCGGTTTCCTCAACGAAGTAAAAAGAGGAATGTAGGGGACCTGTTCTATGGGTCGATTTGATTTTGGTACTGCGAATTCAAAGTCCCTCTCCTGCCCAGGGGCAGATTTACAGGGGGGAGGGGGGCTCAGGGACATTTTAAACAGAGGAAAGAAATGTGAATTTAGCAAAATGTGTGTTTTTCTTATACTTGTCAAACTGAAGGGCCAAACAGTTTTCAATAAAATAGAAGTTCGAATCACATGGAAAGGGGCAAAGGAAAAGAGTTTTATTTTGCCCATAATTTTCGAAAGTGAAATAATGCCGAAATTGTGCCAGAACCATTAATTCTGAGTACAAAGTTTGAAATTAGTTGCCTTTTCATTCTTGAACAAGAGGAGACGCGTGAAAATTTTGCTTAAAATGTGAAAATCGGATAATTCTTGTTGAAAATATTATTATTTTGAGTTCAAAATTGAAAATTTAAAAATTTCGATTGAAAAATTGCTAGGATTTTGTATTTTTTATTTTTTCCAATTTCCAAATATTGACAAAAATGTTATATTTGATACCGAAAATAAAATTTTTTACTGTCAGAAACCCCCTGCTCTATTCATATACTACGGTTTGAAAGTCAAAATTTTTCCATTCTCTCTTTTCTGATGTATTGTGGCTCGAAAGTCGAAATTTTCTCAATCCCCCCCTTCCATATATATTTTATAACTTGACAGTGGGAATCCTTCTAGGTCTCCCCTGCCAAAGTATATGATAGGGGAGGGACTTGAGAAACACTTGAAATTTTTCCGAGTCCAAATCCTTTAGTGAGGCAGGTCAGATTTCGCCGGACGACGCACGGCGTACGGAAAGTTTTTCGAACAGCTTCCTCGTCAGAAATTTCGACTTCGAGCCATATTAGACGACAATAATTGACTTCCATGCCATCGCATCCTAATAAAGGAGTTGGACTTGAGAGAATCTCGAATTTCGAGCTGTATTACCTATAAGCTAGGAAAGGGACTTCGAAAAATTCAGACTCTTCCAGACTCCAAATTCCGAATTAAATTCCTTATATCAAAGAACAGGTTCCCTACGTTCCTCGTTCAACTTCGTTTACGCAGGAAGCCATCGACACATAATCGACTTCTACAAAGAATTGAGCTCGAAAACCTTAGATCCACATGTCGCCCAAATTTTCACACAAGAAGAAGGGAAGCTTGTTCCTAAAAAAATCAGTGGCGTACCTATAAAATGTTCTCAAGAGAAATTTAGGCCAAAAATCTCTCCTGAGGGAATCTTGAACAATATTTCATGATATTTCGTAGTAGGAGAAGAGGTGCATTTTCAAATTCCCTCTCCTACTGATAATAAAATTCTCATTTAAAGTTGTTTTATATTTCCATCCTCAGAGGACGTCGACGCACTCCGATTCAATTCCCACAATTCTAAAAACCGTTTAGTTCCAACTGAATCACACTCCTTTCGATAAGAACCTTGAATAATAACTCCGCATTTGAACGTGTGCCGTACCTGCGAATAGACAAAGTTGTGAAATATTCCCGTCAACAAAGAAGGTCAAGAGAATTCGAACGCGAAAATAAAAAAAAAAGAGAAAAATATGATAATAATAATAATACAGTAATAACGGGGAAAATTCATCAAATTCTTTTCAACCGTACGCTCAATTTATTCTCGAGTGAACGCAAGTTAGAAAGAAACTTTCCGAGGCTCGTTATACAGGATACGATTTTTATTTTCGTAATACGGATGGCAAGGGATAAAGGAAGCACGAGCACAAATAATTTTCATTCAGCATTCTCACGCATCCGCAACCTTTGAAAAAGGCGGAACTCAACTTGTACGTAAATGGTTACCTTGACCTCGACTACGCTCGAGAAAGTATCGAGCTGGGATTCCACGTTCTACCTTCGTTCTGTTTACTTTCGGTGAACGAATCGCAAAAAGGGTTTTTTCACTCATCCCGTGCGCAGCAAACCACAGAGAACACGAAATTAAATTTTCGCGGGTATTCGAAAAAGGCGAGATTAAATATCACGCATCGAAGATCGCGTACAATATAAAATGAGAAACAAATCGGGTTCACTTTTTTTTCTTCTTTTCGGTCCATCGTTTTGAAGTCGTCGCAAGTGTAAGTCAAGAGCTCGTAGAATTTCGAAAGTTTTACATTGTTGTCCTTGAAATAATCAATATATATTCGAGAAAAAAAAAAACATTAGTCGTATAATCACGTTTTAAGCCAACCCTCGAAACAATATAGAGAAGTTAAAACGTGTTAGCCTGATGAAAATTTCGAATTACAACTTTTCAAGGGTTTCTAAAAAAATTTTGATCCTTACGTATAGCAAGCAGCTTGGTTGATATAGACAAGCGTGAAAACGATCGACGATAAGAAAAACAAAGTCGCGTTCAATTTCCATTTAATTTGCGAACAACAACAAATTAAAACCCTAAAACGTAGAAAAAGTCTTCCTGTGCGTGTGGCTCTTCTCTCTCTCACTCTACAGTCGTCCACACCATCCTTCGTCGCGATACAAAAGGTCAGATTTATTATTCGCTAAATGAATTCGCTACCAAAATCGATTAATATGAAAGCGCGTTTAAAATTTTTCGTGTAGGAGCCGACGAGTGAAATATTCGTTCGCGTTTGCCACACCGAGCAGGTTCCCTTTTTCCGTTAATTATTATTCATTTCCGGCTTCATGACAACGAGGTACGAAAATTTCCCCATTTAGAAGGGGGTGTAAGAGCGAAAAGTTCGTCGCGTTATCGATAAAATTACACTAATGTAAAAAGTTTTATTCATTTTTCTTTCCCAAACGAATGATATTAAAATCAATATTGTACATCGTGTACCCTGAAAACAAACAACAACCAATCGAACCTACGTCAATTTAACCTTCCGCCATTCAGCAAGGATGACGTCACCTAATCTAGGACGACGTCATTGACGTTAATAATTCTTATTTATGTCTAGTTGAGCACACAATTTTCATACATACAATATAATGTATAGCAGGACTTTGTATAGTCGGTGTCATATTCTTCAGACACGATCGAGATCTCTTAACTGTAACATCAGTAAGTTCATCTCGCCAGTAGACAACTACCTTCCCAGAAGCTATAATATCAGTTTCATCACGCGAACAATACAATATTATGTGCATACATCGTCTACGACTTCATACATGCCGTGCACATAGAATAATGCAGCGATTTCGATTTCCAGCGCATACAAAGAGACATAATGAAATTGGCTAATGCTGATGTATATCGTTCATCATTATATCGAATGTCGACCCTTCATGAACTCGACATTTGCAACTCGTTGCCCCCGGTATCGCGATCCACAGTCGCAGACAATAATGCAAATGACACTCGAGTAATTTTCAATGGACCGGGGCCTTGAACTTCGCAAGTTTATTCATTCTCACGCACGAGAAAAGTCTCGAACAGATAGCGTATCCAGGCTCATCTCATGATCGCTTCATGTTGGTAGGGAGAATTTGTCTTCGCCAACCTAAAGTCACCACGAGGTGAAAATGATTGAACAATGAGCTAATGCCTCTCACCGCATATACCGGATGAGAAAAGAGTCTTGAAAAATTCTCAAATTCTAAGTAGAGAGAAACAAAAAAAGTAGGTATCCGTATGTCAGAGGGAATGTAAAAAAGTCCCGATACAAATACGACTCCAGGGATATCTAATTTAGATATCGTCGATCTATCGCGTTCAAAATAATGGTGGATAGAATACAGTCAAGAGGAGCGCCTATTAAAACAAAATCATTTGCATACAATGGAAATCTTAGTATAATTCTCCTTCTTAGCCCAACAGCCTACTTTTTCACCATACACACAACTCGATAATAGAAAATATTCGAAATCCCCCAAAAATTGAAAATTTTTCTGCCTCCCAAGTAGGTCAAGGTCACTCATTACGTCACTTTGGCCCCGCGATTGATAGCTTCTTCAACGACTGTTGGGAACCTGTCATATAGATCGATTCTCTCGAGACTCAAGATCATAACAGGAAACCTGCTCAAATAATTTGTCTATAGTGCCAACAAAATTATCATCCTACGATGTCGATGCACTTTACCTGGGCCTAGCTTTCAATTTTTCGTCTAACTCTACGGAGTCAGACTGAATCACAAAGAAAAAGACCATTGAACTCGCATAAGTTATGAACATGTCAGAATTATCGAAGGGCAGGTAATAGTCTTGAATAGAAAATTTCGCAGTCTTTCGTCGAGAAAGTATGACGAGTCACATGTGCACTGTGTACCTCATTCAAATTCATGGTATTGTTATACTTATTCTTAATGAATTACTTACAGTATCTTCATTCTAAACTGCAGAAAACGATACTTCGTTTGAAAAACCATAAAACTTACCTGCAACAGAAAACAAAACAAATCATTAATAAATAAATAAAAAAACGAACGTATTATTTACGTGAAAACCTTCATGAATGAAGCTATTCAAGTACCATTTTTTTGAAACGAAATCCTGATACACTTTAGAAGAAACAAGGAAATTCAGTACTACCGAAAACAGCTGACACACTATACCAATAATTCTAAAGAAGGTAATTGTATGATTGAATACATAGTATGTTTAGCGAATTTACAACGCTGAATATTGGTTTCTTTTTCGAGGTTATATTTCTCTCTTTCCTGAGCTAGGAATTGGAAAACATTTCTTTCGAGGCTGTAGGTGAGAGAGATGGAAATCATTTCTATAAGCTACGAGAGTAACAAAATTCGCACTTAAGACAGGAATTATTTAACAAACAAAGATGAAACTCTAACTTTGAAACTTGTGAAACTTTTGCACATCTTCTGGTTTGATTTTGAGTCTTAATATGACTCCTCCAAAGACAGAATGTTCGCTCAGTTTTTTAGGCTAGCTAGCTGACAAGCTTACCTGCTCAAAGCTCGTCCGCCTCACTCGCCTACGAGTATATACCTCATGGACTGTAGGTTAGGCTAACCAGCGGACAGGCTTACTCAGCCTGCACGTTCACCTTACCTCTACTAGCCGGAACAAATCTCCAATTTTATCAATTATATCGATCGATTGTATCGACCACATCGAATTTCAGTATATCTACCTCGACTTCGATGAGGCTGTTCTACTAGAAGCACTAATATTTGCACCTTTTCGGAGAAAATTTCAGTTTTCGACTCCATTGGACTTATAATCCTCTGATGTTTGTTATGGATAGGTACAAATAAAGCTTTTTAGGACTTTTTGCTGAAAGTTTGTTTCAAAGGACGTAAGACTATGCATTCTATAATGATCACCTTTTTTGGGCAGCTCCCAAATTTGCCCATTCGCTTCACCTCACATTCATGCGAATCGAGCTCGTTGATGACGGCATGCTACACCTCGCACTCTCTATTGACTTTATTTCAAATCCCTAAATTAGCTTCATTGATGACGTCATAGTAACATCCTCCTCCATCAGTATCCTGGGCTGAGAGTCCTTATTATTCTGTCAACAGTGCTTTTTAGTTCCGGTTCTTGAGAGAAATTGAGAAGAAATGGTTCTTGGAATCGAGAATACCAATACCAGAACCAGTCCCATATATAGTATAAGCCTGATATCCTGAATGTTACGCTCAACTGGTTCTCGGGCTCGCTCGTCCGATCCCCGCAGTAAGTTAAGGTCATTGATGACATCACACCATATCCGCTCCTACTGCATAAATAACTTCAAGGTAAAATTATATTGGGTAAACTAAATCGTGTAGCGAAGTTCTGACAGTTTTCCCGACAGTAGTCCCGATCTCACAAGCATAAAATTTCTAACTCCTCAAACCAATCTCAGTAGTTAGCTGAGTTTTTATTGGAGAGAGATAATTTAACCTTGGGCTTCTGGATTTTGGAAAAAATTTCGACCACTGAACCTCACATAAAGGGAAATATACAGGTGAACATCAGACTCGGAACCCCACATAGAAAGAGTTTGGCCAACAAGCACCACCATAGAGGAGGAAGACTTGTTGAATTTTGAGCAGTAACTCGCAAAGAAAAAGGAAAAGTATCTAACTTTGGATACCCATGCAGACACAGGAACTGGAAATAAATTTGAGCTTTGCCCCTTTTAGAGGGAGTGAAACTTAAAAGTAGCAAGACTTTGAAATTCAGTTACCCATGCAAACGTTCAAGATTTGTTCCATGAAACCAGAATCCAAACAAATTCCTCGGCCTTCAATTTGACCAGACTACAACATCGACATTAAACATCAAATAGCTTAAACGAGAGTGCAACTTTACACTGACGCCCAGGCCCGTAGCCAAGGGGAGGCGAGGGGGGGCTCAGCCCCCCTAGCTATGCCATGAGCCACCCCCCCTCCCCCTAGACAAATTACAAGCCTAATGAAAAAATAATCAGTACTACAAAAGAAGCTCGATACAAAAAAAAGTGTGGAAAAAATTAATTTTGATGGACTCGTTTTTGTTTGTGCCTCCTCAAAAAAATTTTTGGAATTTTACATCCAGCTGACAAAATTTTACAAAGTAGAGATATATCCTTATGGCAAGGTAAAGAAGTGATGGGCTCTGTAATGAATGTGCTGAAAGATATGAGAGAGAACAAAAACGATACAGAGTTTGAAACCGTGCTTCTCCAATGCCAAGCATTTGAGCGTAATAGGGAGAAAGAACAAGAAGTACGGGAAGTAGAAAATAAGCCGAAAAGAAAACGTCGCCTCAATACAAAGTTCAAAGACTTTCATGTTCTTGAATTTGTAAATGAACCTGACGAAGATGACAAGACGGATATTGTGAATGAAGAAATGGAAGGTGTTTCAAGATTAAAATGGAAACGGATTTACACGGAAATTTTAGATAATATTCTAGCGGAGCTGACTTCTAGATTTTCAAATAATGAATACCTACTCGATGCTTTGGAAGCCGCGGAAAATTTGAGTCCCAAATTGCAAAATTATGAATATTTCAAAAAAATTGGTGTTGAAATACCATCACTCGAAGAGATATTAGTGGCGCGGAATTGTGTTGAGAGGAAGAGGGGTGAGCTTTGTGAGGCTCCTGCAGGAGCAACGATGAAAAGCGGGCGCGCAATCTCATTGCTATATGGCGTGCGAGAGGCCTTTCAAAATGTGTACGCTTTAATAGCTGTGTGTGACACATTTGGATGCAGCACCGCAATTTGTGAAAGTTCGTTTTCCTCTCCGACACAAATTGATCAACCACAACGGCAATGCATGACAACAAGGAGAATGTTGAATTTAACCTTGTTGTCATGTGAAAAAAAAATACTGAAAAGTTTGGAGAAATCCACATTCCTCCGTAAATTCCATCACAATAGGAGAATTCAGTTATTTTAAAATTAATTTTCTCAGTAAGAGTCTTTTCATTTTAATTACGTCATTGTTCTTCAATCGATTGTGTATTTGAGAACTTTTTATTATACTTTTTATCTCAGTGTTGTATTTGTGCACTCGCCTTGATTATCATTTGACAAAAAATTTTGCCCCCCCCCCCCCAACTTTCATGGAGCCCCGGCTACAAATGGTCTCTGGCTACGGGCCTGCTGACGCCCCAGCACAAGATGTAATAGTAAATACGGCTATATCTTAGCTTGATCAACTGACAATTGAAGGCCACAGGAGAAAAAGGGTGAATGTCAAAACGAAATGATCTGGAGAAACGGTTTTTTCTCAGTAATACAAAAAGTCAATCAACACAGATTGTTTCCTTTGGAAATTCATCCTCTTTCCCTTGTACCCTTCTATTCGATTCAAGGTGGCCACTACAAATTTCCCCATCTTTTTCATGACTCTTCCTTCAATCTTCTTAGATTTTTCTAGATCACATTCAATTTAAAACTTTTTCACTGGTCGGAAGATTTTTTGCAGCTGAATGGTTCGACAAGATTTCTCTGAGTTTGATCAATGTTCTCACAATTTCCGCTATTAACAAATTTTTTCCAGACTAAAACAAATGGAATCCCTGATTTCCAGGATGAAGTGACCACCCTGCCAATTAAGAACGAAAAATTTGTTTGTTTCAATACTAGACAAAATTCAAACTCATCACCAGAGGCCGCATTTTTCGGCACTAAAAATGAAAAGTTTCGGCACTTAGTATTGCTTTTTCGGCATTAAAAAAAAATGAAGAAAACATGCGTTTTCAGTGCTTTTACAAATTCACGGTCAGAATAACTCAATTTACGACCAAAATTACGTGATTTTGACCAAAATAAACGATTTTCAAGGATTAAACTCATCAATAAAAAATCCTAGGAATTTTTCAATCAAAATTTTTAATTTTTCAAAATTGAATTAAAAATATATTTTCAAAAAAAACTGCCCAATTATCACCAAAATTGCTAAATTTTAGACGATATTTAACAAAATGGTCATTTTTGGCCATATATGGCTTTAAACCCCGTTTTCGGCATTTATTCTATTTTTGGCACTTTTCGGCAAGATGAAATTTGTTTTACAGGCCCCACTACCCCTAAAGTGAACTTCCATCTGATTTTCAAGCTTCTCGCCCTTAGCAAAATGATTCGACAAATGCTGAGGGATTCGGCCTCTGCTCATCACCCTGTCTCAATTCTTCCTCTCTACCAGCATTGAAATTTCCTGCAGTATATAAACCAGTCAAACTCCAAGCCCAAGGTTCTGCTTTAGAGCTTGTGAAAATTGAAAAAAAAATCGAAACTAAACTCAGAAGAATGTTGCAACTACGGGTCCAATTACCACCGTCTAGATATCTAAGTCTATAGTAACAGTTTCCGAACTCTATATGTGAGTTTTAGTGCGACGTCACGCATTATAATGCTAGTTATGTGTACAATATAGCACAATTTAGTTGCCTTGCAATTTCCTTTGTAGGACGCACACTCATCAAGAATAATGCAGACAGAATGCACATTGATACAGAATATGTTACAAAAATGTTTGTAAAGCGCACAATGGAATGGCACTCAAGTCAAGAACCCATTTTAACTCATAGTTCTGAGAAGACTCACTAGGCTATTTTAAGACATGGTTTTATCTGTATATTCTATAAATCTATCAATGGAAATGAAGATAAGTCGTTTTTACAGGAAATTCTTTCATGTTGATCAAAATTTCAGTACTTCCTTGATGACCTCTTTAGATTGACAAAACTCCCTTACTATTCCCAGTTTTCTGGAGAAGAGTGGCCTTATATAATTGGGCACTTCATAAAATCTTCTTCTTCAAGATTACAACTTTTCTGTGAAATTTTGTACGTCTCTTCAATTTGAGAATTCCATGGTTTAGTTTTCATCAGACATAAACAATTGTCATCTTCAACAAGAGGCTGGTGAAAGGAACTTCACAACCCTGGTAGTTCACAGAACTAGACAAAAGAGAGCTCAGCATTCAACTTATCGTCGACAATACTCCTTAACAGATCTAAAATTGGCGAATTCCTCGTTCCGTAAGTTGAGGGAAGATGATAAGTTCTTCAAGAGCGCAGTAAAAATACATTGCAATTTAAACTCATTATGGTGTTAATGTCTACGCTGCGCTGTTGGTAGGTTAATTAGCGATCACGTTCATAATAATTCGCGCGAACTGCAACCCAAGTCATCAATATTATCGAAGAAAGAATTTGCCGACGCGAGAGAGAACGACTACCGTATTTGAAATTAAAACAGCGACTATAACTATCAATCTTGGCAAAAATTTCGCGAGGATTTATATTACAACCATATTTATAACGAGATAAAAATGCAATTCTGAGCTCTTCTATCTGACAACTACCTAAGAATTATACGACTTTATACATAATTTTTGGGTTCCATAGAACTCTCGAGTATTTCCACAGTTATAGTGGGTAAAAGAGCAGATAAAAATAACGTACCGCATTCTAAGTTGTACTTATAATATACTGTATATTTACTTATTATTACGACGCAACAATGTTGACACACAGGGGCGTCAAGAAGGAGAAGGGGCAGCAGAAGACGTTAAATACAGATATAGCTTAATAACGCTTTCTGGTATTTATTCGCTGAGTTTGGCAAAAACAATCAAATTAAATATATCCCCTTCCATAGAACGTCGTCCTTCTCCTGGGTTGGCTGATAAATTTTTCTTTTGTGTAAAAAAAAAAGGACAATGAAATAAGCGTACACTCCGCTCAATGCTAAATCGGAACACAATGAATTTGAAAATTCTTCTGGTATCCCTTCTCGCCTCTCTCGAACTCGGTAAAATTTGGCAGGCATATTGTAGAAGGCGCTCGAGTATAGTAAATTCTAGGATTACCGTGAATTTCGAGCACTACCTACTGAAAATTACTAAGCATATTTTCGAACACATTCGTGCTGACGAATACGCACGCATCGTACAACTACGTCGAGTACTAATTATTATTATTTTTTTTTCTGTAAACAAAGGAAAATATTTCAGCGATATCTGCATAATAATTTTCAATTGCGCGGGTAAAAAAATACCTGTACACGTTATTTTCATTCACAGGATTTAATCCATTTTCGTACAACGAAATTTTTATCAAAGGTACGAAAATAAAAATTGATGAAAATGATAGTTTTTCACGAGCTCCACGACAGCATGACGTAACATTGAAAAATGAGTTGCCTATGTATTCTAGTACAGTCGATAAAGACATCCGTCTACGCATTTTAGAAGAGGAGAGCTAGACTTGACGAAAATGTCTCAAGTTCGATGTCTGAAAGTCGAGGGAGCCAAGGGCAAGTTTTGCCTCCTATCTCGACTGGTGACAAACTTTCTGCACAAAAAAAGTTTCTTGTAAAATTCCCTACAAGATAGACAGTTTTACAAGTCGAACCATTAGCCTAGAAAACTCATTTAAGTAGTCGAATATCACATATAGAATGAATGTATTATATTGATTTTTGACATGTATCGATATTATTGATACAATTGGAGTCTTAGTAAGGCCAACAGAGATTTCGTGAACGAACGTGGTCAGTGTGCCTGTCCAATGGTTAGCCTAACACACAGGTATGAGGCATATACTCTGGGGTGGGTGAGGCGAACAAGCTTTGAGCAGAACTCGTTAGATAGCTAGCCTCCAAATGACGCTACGTACGAGCTGGAGGCGGGGTCCATATTCCAGGTTGCCGACGAGTTTGCTCTGTGCCGAAAAGAATATCTGCTTATTCGACGGGAAAGTTTTCCACTTCCCTGCCGCACTACCCATGGGCGGTTCTCTCGCCTCCATCATCGCCGACGTATTTTTGGACCGGTTGGAGCGCTGGGTACTCCGATTACGTCTTTCCTTGGTACAGGTACGTCGATAAAGTGTTTTGCATATGGACTGGCAATGATGCCGAGCTACAGCTTTTCCTTAACGACCTTAATTCTTACCATAATAATATTTCCTTCACAATGGAAATGGGACCTAAAAGCCGTGTTGAAACGGAACAATGTACCCAGCAATGGAAGGACGCTTGAGATGAACCCGGTTGCACCAAAACTCAAGGGGCTTGTAAAACTCCACACAGCGAACCGTCCGATGAGACCCCTGGTCAACAGCATTCAATCACCATGCTACAAGATAGCAAAGATTGTAGCCACATTCCTACAAGAAAACTACCAGTTTGCACCCAGACGAAGTATCAGAAACAGCGGAGAGCTGATTGAGCAACTGGACAAGTTGGAAATCAGGAGTAACGACAAGCTGATATCCTTTGATGCGACTAATATGTTTGGTACCATACCGAAGGAGGAACTTCTCACTCTGCTCAAAAACAACAGATGCCATGGGAACCCCGATGGGTCGAAGTACGCTAACATAGTGGAGGAGATCTTGAGCCAGAATTACTGCCGCTTCAATAACAGGTTCTACAGTCAGGAAAGACGACCTGCGATGGGATCATCGCTGTCACCAATACTGGCGGAGATATTCATGAATGATATGGAAAACAAGATATTGAAGGGCAGCAAGTTCAGAAACTCGATCAAACACTGGGCCAGATATGAAGATGATATCCTAATTGTGTGGTCAGGCACTGATAGACAGGTGGATCTATTCCTTTCAGAAATGAACGCGATGAATGAGAGCATCAAATTCACAGTGGAGAAAGGCAATGAGACCATCAACTATTTGGACCTTACACTCACAATGCAGAATAATAGGATAGAATACAAAATCTACAGGAAGCCGACGCATACTGACACCATCATCCCAAATGATTCCTACCACCACCCCAGGCACAAGTTAGCGGCAATCCAGAACTACTGCTATCGGGTAATTTCTATCCTCAAGAACAATGAAGAGAAGAGGAAAGAGATCGAGATAGTAAAGCAGATCGCAGAAGCCAATGGCTACCGCAGATGTGTGGTGGAGGGAGTCTTTGGGAAAATGGAAACAAAGAAAGGAACCCATGGTAGCATAGTGAGAAAGTACTCCGGATCGATACCATGTATAGGAAAGTACACAAACAAGGTGATAAAGGCGTTCAATGGCTACGATGTGAATGTGGGTATCCAGAATAACCAACCCATGGTGAAGAGAATCAGCAATGACCAGACGGAACAAAAGGACAAGGAAAGCTTGAGCGGAGTGTACAAGCTCAGTTGTGAACAGTGCGAAGGGATCTATATCGACGAGACTGGGAGAAAGTTTGAGATCAGGAGAAAGGAGCACAAAACGTCGAGGGAGAAAGAAGATGGCAAGTCACTGTTCGGGAAACACTGTAACGATGAAAACCACGATGGAGAGGGAATATTTGAAGTCATACACGTAGAGAATCGCACAAAGAGAAGAAAACTCTGGGAACAAATGGAGATTGCAAAAGCCAAGAGGAAGAAAGCCTGCCTCTTGAACGATGTAATCACATTTGACAGCGAAAAATTATTCGGCCTGGTGATTGGACGAGAGAAGAAGAACGAAATCAACCAATGAGACGGCAGGAATCCAGGTAGCCAATAGAAACGCAGCATTCAGAACAATAGATTGAACCAATCACAGTTTTAGCCAATAAGAACACAATGTCATATTATTGTAAGAATAAGTTTCGAAGAAGTGAACCAATCACGACACAGCATTGTTATAGCCAATAAGGTCACAGTGTTATACTATAAAAACTCATGGTTAAGGCCTTGTTCTCCAGTTGCGACACAACTGATGATGGGATAACACCCGAAAGTACTCTTGTATAAGCAACTAATAAAGTAGATTTGTACAATTGAAAAACCCTTTTTCAAAAGATTCCATGTTCACTATGGAGAAGCTGACTCTTCTGACAAGCCAATAGCAGAGGGTGTACCACAGGGTAGTGTTCTTGGTCCCCTGTTGTATCTACTATACACTGCAGAAAGCAAGATGACTCCACACTAGCCACATTTGCAGACGACACCGCTATACTTGCTATGCATGAAGACTACTCTACTGCAGTCACCAATTTGCAGAGAGCTGTCAACAAAGTTGAGGAATGGACCACCAGGTGGAAAATCCAAACTAACGCACCCAAGACTGTCCGTATTGACTATAAAATATGGAAACCTGTACAGCGGGCTGACTGCACCCGATATTCAGGCTTACACTTGGACTGTAAGCTAAATTGGAAAACGCACATAATCAAGAAAAGAGAGCAACTCAAACTCCGCTTTCGCACCATGTTCTGGATGCTCAGAGCTAAGAGTCGGCTATCACTCTGGAATAAAAGGCTACTATATGTCATGATCCTTCGCCCCATTTGGACGTATGGAATACCATTATGGGGCTCGGCAGCAAAGCAACATAGAAATTTTACAGCGATTCCAAAACAACGCACTCCGTAAAATCACAGGAGTACCTGGTATATTACAAACCAGCAGTTGCAGGAAGACCTGGCTCTAGAAACTGTCCAGCAAATCGCATCAAAAGCCACGACAAGGTACATCAAACGACTCCACGGCCACCCAAACATAGAGGCACTTCAGCTACTGGAACAACCATCTACCCGACGACTAAAGCGTAAGCCCATAGCGGACATTGAATAGTTACTTGTACTCAAGGCGCACTCGCTGCTAGCAATTCATCTCCTAATATTAAGTTGTAGTATAATAGTGGTTGCACTGTTAGCTGAGTACAGTTAACTATGCCATATCTGCCCTACCTATAGGTAAATGCCACTAGGCAGTTCATGTATGATCTATTACATTAAAAAAAAAATTTGTAACCTCTGTATTATAAATTTTACGTGAGTGTTTTTGGCTTATTATATCACGGAGCAAGCATATGAAGTGCTCCTCTATCTGTCTGTCTTAGAATTTTAATTTCTCTATCTATACAGGACTCAAAAAGCAAACAAAGAGGTGTGCAAAAGCTTCAAAAGTTACAAAATTAGTGTGCGTTCTACTGGCGGGCCCGCAAGCAAAGGAAATTGCTAGACAGGAGGTAGGTTACGTATTCGTTTAGGACGGATACGTAGATCGAGAAAACTAATTGTTTAGCCACCTTTCTCGATTCTAGAGGTCTTACCAAAATTCTTACATCGTATGATTTGATACTCGCTTTCCATAGAATGCGAAGATTCTGTCCTCATCCTAGGAAAAAAAGGCGCACTTCAGAAATTTTTGTGCTGTCGAGTGACGTATTTGTATCCTAAATAGTAATAATTATTGTAAGTAATCGAAGTAGACAGCCCTTCATTGAACACTGCTTTTATACACTAATAGCGGGACCAATAGAAAATATGCTACCCCCCCCCATGTAAGTGTGGTCTGAGGAACTCTCAAAAAAGTATAATATGCTCATATAGGCTATCCTGTAAAAAAAAATCAATGGTGAACACATTTCCCACCTCTTAGGCAATTATATAACTTCGAAAAATTTGCGAGAAATGTGATATTCGACTACTTGAATAAAATTTCTAGCCTAATGGTTAAACTTAGGCCAACAATGAAATAATCTATCTTATAGGAAATTTCACGACGGACAATTTTTGGGCAGAAAATTTTTCTCCAAGCCCAACAGGACACGGGAAATTCTCGAAAAAATTGATTTTAGAGGGCAAGAACGTACCACAGCCATGCAGTTGGGGGTCTGCTCACAGCTACCAAACCGGAAATATTTCCATCAAATCTAGCTTCTCTCCAAAAAAAAAATGCGTAGACCGATATCTTTATCGACCGTACTAAGTTTTTCACAAGCTCCACAGCGGCTTAAGGTAATTATTAAGAAACGAGTATCCTGATGTGCATGAATTTTTTGATGTGTTGAATATATTTTAGGCTACATTATAATATTTTCGTTTCAGCGTACAACTGTGCAGTTAAAATAAGTTCGCTTAGGCCCGTGCGCGCGATACAGTATTTTTCAGTACTGTCAAAACATAAATTTTGCTAAGCACACGGTAATGATTAACATAATGTTAACCTTAAAGTCTTGGTAATTATTATTTTTGCATTCGCTCCACCACCATTCAGCGTTGACGTAGGCGTGCGTAAGCCTCGTTTGAAGCGTAAAAAATTTTCGGACAACCAGTGGGCTCGGTCTACACAGCACAATATATCAATTATATAGATCTAATTATTGTGGTCTTTCCACCATACGGTATAGCTGTAGTACACAAAATTCTGAACAAACATTATTATTTTAATTCACAAGGAATAATATTTTTCTTTTCGATACGTCGAAGGAAAATACCGTGCGTGTATGAAAAAATAAAATCCAATTAAAAAAAATTAATGATAAATATGTAGTACTCGAGAGAAGAGAAGCTACATAGTTACTATCTATAAAATCGCTCGCTCGATAGACGACGAAATTTTTACAGTCATCAGCATTTAAAATTAGGCCAAACTAATGATGGTCAAGGAAATTGACACCTTGTCTTTCAGAGAATGGAATGGATACTTTTTTTTTTTTTTTTTTCTCTAACCAGCTGCTACATGTAGATTTAAACTTCCGTTCATGAAAACGGGAACGTTTAAAAAAAAACTGAAAACATCCCTAACGAAGTACATGAAATACAACGCGTATAAAACTATCATCAGCAAAATTTATAATTTTATCATTTCAGAGGTCAACTCTATAAAATTTTTTTCGTTTTCCAAGTTCATCTACCAATTTTTTTTTTTTACAGCTTTGAGACATCATTCAATGTATGTAATATAACGAACGCATCGCAGTGCAGCTTGCGCGATAAAAATGAATCACCGAGTTGTTTTTAGATCTTTATATACAAAGTAAAAAATTGAAAATAAATTTATTCAGAAGAGGAATGAAAATATTATGCATGAAGTTATTTGAAACAGAAATTACAGCCAACAATTCACATTTTTTATTCCTATTCTGCGACTACACACACACACAAACACATTGTATGAACTTCAAAACCAAACGCATTATTTACGTTCATTCAGTTTTTTTTTTTTTCTATTCAATTATTCAACACTTTGTTTTCTTACAATACAAATTTAAAAAATGAAAACATGTTCCTAAATTAACGCAAAATATACGGGAAACGAGTTTAAAAAAAAAAAAAAAACTTCGACACCTGCCTCCCTTTAGGTTTAAAACACAACGACTTAAACAAAGTTGCTTGTATGTGATATTGACTATATTGCCTTTAGCTTAATCAGGATATATTTTTTCTTAAGGCCAGTTTTACCAACTCAAAGTTGGACCGAGATTTCGGATCAATCTGAATTTATCTTACTTTTTAATGGCATAAAATTGGGCCCGGCTAAAGCCATTTCACGCTCGTTACGTTCTTCGGTTAAACCAGCCCTTGGACTGTCTAAATTTTTCAACTTTTCCATGTTATTACAACAAAATACAACAAATTTAGAAATTTTAACAGAGGAAAGATGACGTACTATAACATGAATGAAACATCGAGTTACAGCCTCATAGCATTTTGTCCTACCTCAAAAAAAGTCTTATTTAACCGGGAATGCGGTCTTCATTCAGGTTTTCAGACAAAAAACAATCAGAGATACTCAAGCTCTACCCCTCTTTCTAGTCTTCGTCTATACAACTTCACGATCACCATTCAATCTCCTGCCAAGTTCTTCAGCCTCACCTTCTACACCATGACGTCATATATCCTAAGAGCAGAATGATTGTATTCTTCAACACCCCGTGCGACTGTAACCACGAACTCCAATTCTACAATATTCTAATCCGTTCCCAACTTGATCACGGTACTGTCAGCGGTGGATTTACGCACAGGCAACATAGGCGACTGCCTAGGGCGGCAAATTTTCAAGGGGCGGCAAATTTTTGGATAGCCTAATATGAATCAATAAAAAAATTAAAATTTATTTTTTCTCAAATTGGCACACTCGTAATTACATTTTATAACTTATTCTTGAAAAGAAAGTCGGTTGAGAATCTGATTACATATGTTCGAGAAGTTTATTTTATTGTGTGACATTTTTCTATTATTTTCAAAATATTATACTTACCGTAATACATTAAATAAAAAGTTTGAAAAAAATTTTACATTATGACGGGGGCGGCACTCAGCCATCTGCCTAGGGCGGCGAAAAAGTTAAATCCGCCACTGGGTACTGTACTCCAATCTTCAACTCACTCCATCAAAACCACTTCAAAATTGCTGACCTCCATTCAATTTTCCGGGCTTCGACTGACTCTTGGCGCGGTACACACCAGACCTTCACTCAGCCTATTCGCTGTAGCAGGAGTTCGCCGCCCTCCTTCATTCATTGCACTTTACTTTCTAGCTTCAACAGCCCAATGTCCTTTAATCTCATATTTTCGAACGATTTCAGCCCACCTAATTCATCCCCTCTGCCACTCTGATCTAATATAGGCACTCATCTAAAACTCAAGCCCTTACTTCCTATATTTTCATCCTCTCATTCTTGGTTAACCCCTAACCCTGATTTCCGTCTCGATTTTGCTTTATATACAAAAAACACATCAAGAAAATCATTTCTTCTTCAAAATGTCACTCCTACCTCCCCAGCTACACGGACGGGTTCGAATCGGGATCCAGAACCGAATATCTAGTTTTCATTCATAGTAACATCTCATACTCTCGTATCAGAAACTCTGCCTCCATATCAATCGCCGAACTTACCACTCGCTTCTCTCTTCCGCTCAAATTCCTTGGACGATCTAATTCTCTCTCATCCTCACTTGAGGTCCAAGACTCTCATTTTATCAGTTCTATCGTCCAAAAAATTCTCATCCTGATAAACTCGATTCACCTGCCTCTCTCTTCTCAGCAATTTTCTTATACTAAACATCAACATTCGGATCGGGCAAATTATAGGGTCGCTATGATAAGAAAACCGGGGAATCTGAAATGTTATAGGGGAGTAGAAGAAGGGGTCATTCTAATTATCAAGTTACGCACCAAGAGGTGATCTAAAATTTTCCCTTCCAGGAGGACATGAAGTCATGAATATGTCTGCCTTTTCCTCAAATAATTCCTGATGTAACCTCGGCTAGGGTTGAGAAGGGACCGAGAAAGCTTTCAGATCATAACAATCATGATAGTATCAATATTATATCGATATATCGACTTTTATATGATGGCTGACACTGATAAATCGCTTAGTATAAATAGGCCTACTATATAATGAAGGCTAAGGATACAGGTCCCAAAATAGCGAGAGTCGGAATTTTTCTAAATCTCTAAAACAGGCCCAAATGACGTCATTTTGTCTCGCTATTTTGTAATTCAAATTTCAAAATGATACTTGAAAATTCCATGATAGAAGTAAAAGCTGCTTTGCTCGCACAATTTTTTGTTCACTCATATACAAATAAAAGCAACTTTAGGTACCTCTTCTCTGCACGAATAAATTTTTACTACTTCAAAATTCCACATCCAAACAAGAATAAATTCTACTACCAAATCTCTATCTGCTCTATTCCCGATTGAACTAAATCAAACGATCAAAATAATTCCATGGCCATAATTCGGAGAATATCGGAAAAAAATAATAATAATTCGAAAAGATAAGGAAACTAATTCGCGCGTATTCGATCGATAAAGGGTGCATTATTTACACCGAGACTTACAACATTACTGTTATGCTAAATTACATTTCGCAGAACGATAATTTCGTGTTCTCGCACATGATAATGGTTAATTGTTTCGAACTTCGGATATCGAATTGGAAAAATTGTTGCAAAATTACTACAGTTTGATGAATGCACAAAAAAGAAAAAACCTTGAAATCAGATAAATCGATTTTCAAGGAAACAAACATACAAAAGTCTTAGAAATGACGACAAAAAAAAAAAAATATGCGGACAAGAAGGAGAACAGAGCGAATTTTATAGAAAGAGAGGACGACAGTATGCGAGAGGGGCCAAAGATACATTTGGAAAGGAAGGTAGGGCAAACTGGAAGACAGTATAAAAGTCGTTCAAACAAGGAAGAGTCATGATAGGCGTAATAACAAAACAAATGATTTCTTCAGGATTTCAGCGTAAACATCCTTACCTTTCATCAAATAAATTGTAAAAATCTCCTGTATATAATACTCTGAACCTCTAGAATGTTCAGGAGTCACATTCATGAACCAGCCACTCTTCTTCCTTCAGACTATCACTTTCCAACAAAGGAATTGTTTTGAATCGAACCCCTCATCTAAGGAAGAATATTGAAATTATTCGAAGTTCCCTCCTCTCCCTCTACAGGGTTTTACACTCAGATTTCTTTCCACCACATCTCAAAGTGAATGGAATTGTTTTACATCCCATGTTTCATATAAAATAACTTGTACAAGCTTTGTAATCATTCCGCGTCCCACGGGATTCTTCACCAAGTCACTCTTCCTTGTATGTATTTGGGGTCTTGCCAAATCCCACGCTCAAAGTGAAGTCTAGAAGCTGAGCCGTGTATCTTGGCGCCAAAGATTCACAAACTCAACCAAAATTTTTACCAGTTTGCAACAGTGTGGTCTTGGAGCATCGAAGACTTGCACAAAATAAATTGGCTCATAGAGTGCTGGTGTTCGCGATTCACCCACATGAGCTCTGGCTACAAATCTCAAGGCCAAAGATGCACTTTCAACTCGAGAGGAACTGATTCTTCATTTGCATGATCACTCCCATCTCAATTTCCCGAAAAAATTCTGAAACTTGGCATATTTCACGTCTCTCTCCTTTGTTAAGAGTAATTATCTCGAAAATATTCCACGTCTCGCGGTTTAACAGAGTTTCAACTTCTTGGACTTCGAATTTTTCTTCTTGGAACAGCTCGAAAGACAAATTTGTCCTAGGCTTCGTCAAAAACCACAACTTTCAAAAGCCCATCTCATGGAGTCACGAATATATATGGTGCACACCGTACCACAATTGCTAACACTTTTATACAAATCAACTTTTTTTTTTTAAATTTAGGAAGGCCATTTCTCGTTATCATTGAGTATCATTCCAATAGTGGAAAAATTTACTGCCAATTTGATGCAAAATTTCCCCTCTTCTCTAGAAGAGTTTACTTCGCTGATGTCACGACATTCCAGTAGACAAAACTTCACGACGCTCACATCATAAAATTCCTGACTGTGCGTAGAAAGGATGGAAGATCTTTTGATAAAAGTCATTTTAGAGGAGAACAAAATTTCCTTACATTTTCAAACATAGTTCTAGATTAAAAAAAAAAAAAATACTCATTTTTTCAATTAATATACACCACAAATTTTTGTGATAAGGATGGGAAACTTGCTGACAATCTTTAGTGATTATCCACAATCTCTCGCTTTTCCACAACATATTCATAACAGCTGAGAAAAAATTTGATAATTTCCAATTTTACACGCATATACTGTCAACTCCGTACCCCAATTTCAATTCTCTGACTCCCCAGTTTGCAAAAAAAAAAAAAAAAAAAAAAAAACAAAAAAGAGGAAAAAAAAGACTTTTCATGTTTTCACATACGTGTGAGATAGAGTTAACGCATACAACTATTGCTATTTCAAGGTCGTATTTGGATATCGACAGTTGTTGTAAGTTTTGGGCTACTGCAATTTATTATCATTTTTCGAACATTGTTATCAGAAGATGTACTCGTATATACTAGACCGACAAGAGAAAATATGAATTTTTTTTTGGTTGCAGACAAAAATATTGAGTTCAATGTTTAAATTAATCATTATTCCGCTACAATTTATGGTATGATAATTTTTTTTTCCCCAAAGATAAGAAAGGTGATATTGCACAAATAGAGCCAGGAAAGTGCGACGTCCTTTTTCACGATGCAATCGCTCGAATCCGTTTTTACTATTTTGAATAATACGCGGAAAAAAGAGGAAACGCATCCGAATGAAGAGGTGGAATTTGAAACATTGTATGCAGTGTATACGACACGTTAATACAAATACATAACGAGATTCCTGTCAAACTTCGAGGAAATTTTTTCGCGTGTACAAATCGTAAAGATTTCAAAAACTCTGCTGCTCGAGTTTAATAAACGCGTACAAAATGATCAGTTACGCCAACCATAATGAACGAAACGTGTGCTGACTTGATGACGTCATACGCACACTTTAGATCACAAAATTCGACAATTCATCTTCTCGCGAATTCCGCGCGATTTTTACCAATACAATTTTTTTTTCCAACTTCTCTGCAAAAAAAAAATATTCACCAGATACGAACGAGTCGAGTGCGTGAATGCAACGATCGATCAGCAGAATTAGTTCGTACTATGATTCATACAGTGATCAATCGAGGGATTTTAGTTCCTTGACAGCACCTGGCCTACAATTATCAAGAAAGTTCGACCTCGAACTCATTCTGTAAGTCTACAGATCGGAATGAAACCGAGGTGACCGATAGAATCTCATCGTTAATAAATTTTACAACGAAAATACTTCAAAAGACAGAAATTTCTTCCCCTGAATGAGAGTAAGGAACACTTGTTTTGAGAAATTGCTGTTGAGGGAATTCAAAAAGGCTAATTATCAGAATGATCTTTAAAATCCAGGCAGGTGGATACCACTTGCTTGGGCTTTCTTGTGATCAGAATGAAAAAATCAGAGATTTCCCAGGTAATTTGGATTTTCCCAAATAAGTCCCTCACTTTTTCGGAATTACAATTCTTACATACACACCTTGAGGATCCAAATTTCCATCTAGCTCTAGTAAGTCTTTAAAGTAAGTGAGATAGTTCCTGAGCATTTTAGACCACGATTTGGCCACGGCTTTTCTTACCCACTGTAAGACACCCTGGAAAATCGGAATGAGCTCGACGGCAACATGGAAGTACCCCGAGTGCATGCCTAAACGAAACGGATCAAAAAACAACTGCCGAGCTAAGAAAGAAAAGAAGAGACAACGATACCAAAGCACAACCATAACCGAGAACCTATCAAGCATTTTTTTTTTTTTACGGAAGAAGAAGAAAGACAGCTAGAAAAAGGCATCAAGTACAATCAGCCAGAGAAATCGACAAAGTCTATGGTCGAGAATCTGGCCATTAGCAGCGAACAAGTGATCTAAACCATGGAATATGACACGAGACCAGAAGCCCAAGTCAGAAATGAGAAATCTTGACAGAGGCGGACAAAGGCAATACGGATGTAGTGAAGGAGAAAGATGACTGAATACAAAAAATGGAACATTGCAGAGAATGGATACCAAGAGCTGAAAAAGATACCTGAAGAGTTTGAAAACCGATTACACCCGGTAGTGAAAGGACGCTTCAGCTAAAATTCAAGAGGCTTCTATAACTCTATAAACGAATTGTCCGACGATCTACTGGTTATTAGCATACAATCACCATGATACAAAATAGCGAGCATATATTGCTATCAGATCCTTGGAAGAAAACTATTAGTTCGCACCTGCACAAAGCATCAGAAACAACCAGGAGCTGATAAAGGTATTAGACAAGGTGGTAATCAAAAGCAACGATCAACTGATATCCTTGGACTTGACAAACATCGGAAGGAGGAATTTCTCACCCTGCGGCGAAACAACAGATACCATAGGAACCCTGACGGGCTGAAGTATACGCAAAAATGGTGGAAGAGATCGAGGACCGGAGCCACTGCCGACACAATAACAAGTTCTATAGCCAGGAAAAAGGACTAGCGATAGGATCACCGCTGTTATTTATGAATGACACGGAAAACAAGATACTGAAGAGCAGCCTGCAAGATGAGAAACTCGATCAAACGCTAGGCTAGATACGTAGGTGATACCATAATCGCGTGTCAGGCTCTAATAGAAGAGTGAACGGATTTGGCAGAACCAAATAAATAAAGATCATCTTCAATGTCGCAAATTTTCTGGTTTAATCAACCAGAACTTGGACTCGCTGATTTCCAATACATGGCTAGGGTACCGGTGAAGCCAAACTTGCGAATTTTCGATAGAGGATAAAGGTACAGTAAACAAAACCAGTTTAATCCTCTTTGTGACGTCATTATCATCCGTCGAATCTGCTTGTGACGTCGTCAGCTTGAATTTGCCAGTAACCCCATCAAGCTTGTGGCGTCATGGGGATGAAGCCTAGCATAATTTAGTAGTATACGTTAAGTCATGGAAGGTCCATTATAGGGCTAATATAATCTAGTATACTGACTGTATGATGGGCCTAATTTAAACCTAGTGTAGGCTAGTATTAGCATAGAGTAGCACAGGCATATGCTTGGTCTGTACGGCTATTTTAGGCCTAGTTTACAGCTAGTATAGTCTAATATAGTGTTTGCTAGGACTAAGAAACTCGAACTCGGCCAAGCAGATTTCTGGATTAGGTCGACGGCTCCAGGATTCCAAGTCCATCAACAGGGGAGAGGGGGGGGGCTCGACCTTGCGGATTTTCTAAGGGGGATGCCAGTAAAGACATTAAAAATGTCGACATCTACAAGAAGCTAATGCACACCGATATACCATCATGCCAAACGACTGCTTCCACCGCCCCAGGTACAAATTGGCGGCGATTCAAAACTACTGCTGCCTAACTATCTCTTTTCCAGTAAACAAGGAAGAGATTACGAAAGAAATTGAGATAATGAAGCAAATCGTATCACCCAACGGCTACTTTAGTTGTGGGATGCAGGGAGTCCTCGGGAAAGTGGAAGGAAAGAAGGGAACTTAAGACAGCCAGAGCATACATAGGCAAGTACACAAAGAAGGTGATAAAGGCATTCAGCGGCTACGACGTGAATGTAAGTATCCACAACAATCCACCAATGGTGAAAGAATGAACAACGACCAGACGGAGGAAGAGGACGAGGAAAGCTCGAGCAGAGGGCTCAAGCTCAGTTGCGAACAATGCGAGCGTATCTACGTTGGAGAAAGGAGCACGAAACATTGAGGGGAAAAGAAGATGGCAAGTTACTAAACGATTCCGTTCCTGTTCTTCTCCTCCGTTCGTCAGTTGCTTCCATTTTAGGCTTGAAGATGGTTTATTAACCGAAAGCGCTGGTCGTTTTGTATTTTCTGCGGTTTGCAAGGTTTACTCTCCCTTCGGAGTATTCGTCTTTTTCGCGTCTATTATGGATAGCCGTAACTTGGAGGAACGGATTCGTTTAATTGAGAACGCTTCTGCGGCGTATTTACAGTTCCTTTTTCTGAAATTTCGGAAGCAACGCGCTTCGTTTTCCTCTCATATTTGGTTTCTTCGTCGGTGTTTAGTGTTGCATTTGAGACCTAAGTTCGTTAAATTCCGGTTCTACTCCGATTGTAAGACCACGACCAAGAGGCTGGAAAATTATATGAGAGAGAAGTGATAAGAACGGAACTGCGGAGATGGCATGGTAACTACAATATCACTACGAGATTGAACCTTCTGGTCCACTCGAGACTCTCCGGCATGCTTCCCCTCCCCCTTGAGTTTGATTACTTTATGCGGGACGTCAATTTAAAGTGTCGGAAGTTTGAGGTGAAGTTGAGGGAGAAGAAAAATAAGAAGTTGTTCTCTCTAATGAAGGTTAATGGTGTTGACGTTCATCAATTCCATCCCCCCCCCCCTCATAAATAATAGTTAGGTAGTGTTCAATGGTGACGAAACAGGCCTCCTTGAGAAAGGTTTGAAATTTAGTCTACCTCCCCTCAAGAAAGATGAAACCTTGGCTAATGTTGTTGCGGATCTTGCTGTTAAGATTGGCCCTGGTTTTAATACCCAGAAAGTTTGTGCCGAGATAAAACGCAATAACTCCCTCCCCCGCATGAGTAATAAATTGGAAGGAGTGATTCAAGGTTTAAAGAGGAAGATTAAAGAGGGAGATTTAATCGTCACTAAGGCGGACAGGGGAAATGTCGTGGTGACGGAGAAATCCGCCTATTCTTCCAAGGTCTACGAGGTCCTCCAGCAGTGTGGTGCTAAAGAGAGTGAGGATTTCAGCTTCCCGAAACACGTCAAAGAAGTTAGGAGTGTCATCAACAGGAGTGAGGCTATTATCAAGACTCCTGCTCTGAAAAAAACCCTCCTTGTTCCTAACCCCACACCCCCCTCCTCTACGAGCTGCCTAAAGTGCATAAGAAAAATACCCCGATGCGACCCGTTGTTTCTTTCGTCTCCTCCGCCACTTACCGCCTTGCCAAATTCCTTGACCGATGGTCCAAAAATCGCATTGATTTTGAATCTCCTCATTCGGTTTTGAATTCGGCCTCTTCAACTGATGTTCTGAAGGGTGTAAGTCTTCCCCCGGGAACGACCATCTGCTCTTTTGATGTTGTTGGTTTGTTCCCGAATATTCCCATGGCTACTACTATCCAGCGGATGGGTGAGCTACTCGTCAAAGCCAACATTCCTCACAATGAGCTTGAGGAATTTTTCAATATTCTGAATACCTGCTGGTCCCCTAACTACTGTAAATTTGAAGGGAAATTTTTTGAGTTCCCTGATGAAGTAGGGATCCCTATTGGATCACCTTTAGGCTCTCTTATCTCCGAAGTTTTCATGTCTAAGTTTGAACTTGACCTTTTTTCCTCGAACCAGGTGTTACTTAATCATATTCACTATTGGCACAGGTACGTTGATGACGTTCTATGTATCTGGACTGGTCACCCAGATCTCCTTGGTGAGTTTCTGAGGTATCTCAATTCCTGGTACCCTTCCATCAAATTTACGTTGGAAATAGGGATATTTTCCATTAACTTTTTGGATTTATTGATCTCTATTATAGACTGATCCATGAGTTTGGAATTTACAGGAAAGATACTACGAGCGATGTTTTAGTCTACGGTGGTTCGTTCGGTCCTGTTGCTCACAAGTTGGCTGCTTTTCATAGCCTAGTTCACAGACTGACTCGTATTCCGTTGAGTAAGTCTGCTTTTAAGAAAGAAGTACTCGCAATAAAACATCTGGCTAGAGTGAATGGGGTCAATGTCGACGTTGACGTGATGGTTCGGAGGAAAGTTACAAGGAGCATTCTTGATTCCACCACCTCCCTCCCCCGAGACATGATCCGTGATCGCCGGTTGCGTTGGATCAGTCTCCCTTTTCTGGGGAAGTTCTCCCTCCAATTGGGTCGGGCCCTCCGCCCGTTTGGCTTCAGACCCGCGTTCTACAACCCTACAACAGTTAAGGGGTTGTTTGTGAGACTGAAGGACCCCATACCCATTGATGAGAGGAGTGGTGTTTATAAGTTGGAATGTGGGGATTGTGGAGGCTTTTATATTGGTGAGACCAGCCGCCAAATGAAAGTTAGAGTAGCTGAGCACCTGAAGTCTTGGGAGAAGGGACGCTTAGGGGAGTCAGCTTTTGCTGATCATTTGATAAACAGTGGCCACAGCTTCCGTGAGGGATCCGAAAAGCTCCTCCATAAGGAGAATTCGTACCGAAAGCGCATCGCCCTCGAGTATATAGAGATAATGTGTCATCGCAACACTGACGGTATCACTGTACTCAACTCGTTCATTCCGGAGGATGGCCTGATCGAACTGGTCTATGATTCACACCGTGATTTCTCGTTTAGCCAATCCTAATACACTGTTCTTCTCCTCCTTTCGTCAGTTGCTTTCATTCCAGGCTTGAAGATGGTTTATTAACCGAAAGCGCTCGTCGTTTTGTATTTTCTGCGGTTTGCAAGGTTTACTCTCCCTTCGGAGTCGTTTATTATGGCAAGTTATTGTTTGGAAAACACTGCGTTGAAGAAAACTCTGGCAGCAGATGGAGATTGCGAAGGCAAAGAAGAGACAGGCTAGCTTCTTGAACAATGTAATCGAGTTTGACAGCAAAAGATTATTCAGCTTGTTGATTGGACGAGACAGACAGAACAGAACCAACCAATTGAATGACAGCAAAGCTGGTAGCCAATAGAAGGATGAACCAATCACGAAGCCGGTCATATCGCAGAGTTACAGCGACATTCTCAGTCGAGACCTAGGAGAAAGTGACGGTGACAATTATGGGTTGCGTGACGCTTATAAGAGCGCTCAACACCTAACTGACGACTGAGAATTCCGCTGTTAGACTACAAGAGCCTTGTTCCTCAATAGCGATACAACTGGGGATGGGGTAACACCCCAAAGTACTCTTGTAAGCTAACTAATGAAGCAGAATCGTACACTTGAGATCTATCAATTCTTTCGTGCTTCTCTTGTCCCGAATGAGCTTGAAACACACATATTCGACGTCAGGTCCCACGGTACGACAGCATGAGCTCATTAACTGGTCTCGTAGACGGCGTTTACACCAAGCTAATATTCATACGAAGTATATTCTCGCTAATATTGCTAGCTGGACAGTTCCAGAGGATATCGCGCTAAAATAACGACGAACGACATTCGCCATATAAAACGATGAAATACGGTTAAAAGCTGACATAAATATCAAGCGGACGGTATGAATAACTCGATTAACTGCGTACAGGTACATTATACTCCCGATATATTACCAGCGAGAAAACAAATTTACAAAAATATTAAAATGTATAAATGGTGTGAGGTTGCGAAGAAGAAGAACAAAATTATCGAGTAATATAATTCAAATCGATTACATGTGAACACGTCATCGCGCGATGCTAATTTAGGTGGAATTTTAAATTCGTACACATAAAGCTAGAAGGATAAACATAATTTTCTCTTTTTTTTTTCTTTTTTTTTTCGAGGTAATATCGATCTATCGCTTTGTGATGGTGTTCCGAAAGCGCGAAAATACCATAATAGATTTAATAAATACAATGTTCGTTAAATAAATTTTCGCTGGATGCAACCTTGCATCGACAAATAATCATCATTGTATGCTGATGGCGAATGGTGGGCGGGCGGAGAAGACCTATCCGACGAGACAACTGCAAGCGAATTCGTTTTCAATGCATTTATTAGTGTATTATTATACACAGACGATGTGTCAAGATACTCGCAGCAAATTCTCAACCGAATAGAATGTTAGATACCGAAAGGGAAAAAAATAAAATGAAATAACAACCATGCGCCAGAAGGAGACGATGAACAGTAGGGAGACCGAAAAGAAAATTTTGAATATTTTAACCATGTAACAAGTGTATGAATAAAGAATACAGTGCACTGCAACATATCTCGAAGAAAAATAGCGTAATGTTATTAACCTCTGTCTGAAATCGTGTGGGTATATATTATGGGAATAAGTACGAAAGAAGAAAAAAAAAACGCAGCCAAATCAATAAAAACGGAGATAAAATTTTTTACCCTGCTTTATTATGCGCGCTTTAAACACAATTTTCTCATTCATATGCGCCAAAAAAAAAAATGATAAGTTCGGAAAAGTTTTGTCAAATGATTTCACCGCTAACGATATTCAACCTATAAGGAGGGAACTGTACCAAAATTTCAATCAATCAAATCTATTTAAACGCATTAGAATATTTGAAAATTGAAAACACACACACCTTCTAGCGTTCATCAATATTAATTTTATGTATCGAGCGGAGAACTCATGCAAAAATTTTCGGTCGAAGGTTATTAAAAATAAAGGGTATTTTGTTATTATTAATAACGATGATTTATTGGCGTTCGATTCACAAAGAAGATATCATCAGCAAAGATTAAGAATATGGTTGCTCACGTAGAAGAATACTAATTACCGTCATTATCACAACCTTCGACCGAGATCTTGAAAAGTGATTCAATGTATAGCTTTCGAGCTTCTGATACATTTATTAAATGACGTCCATCGTAACTGTTTTACGCATCTTTACACGTCAGATAAGTTGCGAGACACAAACAAGTTGACCTGTTCAAATAATAATTCTCAACTCTTCTTCGCACAGAAGATACGCGAATGTCTCCATCGAACTTTTCTTCTCTCTTTCGTCGACATTGAGAGACAGAAAACAAGCTCTTCTAATCGTCGATTTTCGGCACCGACTGTACGAAACCAGTTTCCAATTCGCAGCCTAGCAAATCCTCCAATGTTTCAATGAAGAAAAATGCGATTCGCAACAACAGTAGACTACTATAGCCAAAACTATTCCAGCTTGAGACTTAACCAGTAGTTCACTGGGTCATTATATATATTTGAGAGTACACGCAGCTGTAACGCTTGAATAATACCGTGGTGGCTAAAAAACACTGATCTACGAACACACCGTACGAAGTCAACAACAGGTTTTCACAAATTCTTGTTGTCGAATGCGTCTTCTAACCTTGAAATGCCTAATGAATGTTTGCCGCGCGAGATCGCTTCTTCTTTGCGGACCCGACATAAATCGCAATAATATAGATTATACGGCCTCAAACGGTGTTTTCGATAAACGCATACTTCTTTTTCAAAGATGATGTTTATCGTGTGTAGCTCGAGAAAATCGAGCAAATCGAAGGGTTTCGCGAACATTGTTGGTGCGATGAAGAATTCACCGGTGACCCTCGTTCCTATCTATCGCGTTATTTGCGGCAAACAGTGGCTGGAAATATTTCTCACGAGTTTTGGAATATACAATTTTAGCCGAGGCAAAAATGAATGACTTCGTTCCGACCGAATCTGATCCAAATCTCCGAGTACACCAGGTAACAAGTATGTAACTTTTTGTGCAGTGAAGTAACTCACAAATCAAGAGCATAGTTCGCTACTCGTCTTCAACTCATTCAAGAAAAATAGAACCCAGAATACCTCACTTCTTCTAGCAATACAAGAGCTTGATGGAACCTCTTGCAAGAAGAGCGGTCGCAAGATTACTTCCCCAAGCGTGTTAAGTCTACTCTGTTCTGTAAAACGAATGCGAGTCCTACAGACAAGGGACCCGAACTCGACAGCTTTGAACCCTACTTGTACCGACGGATGCTGAGAATATCTTAGTTCAAGAGAATAATGCACAAAAGAGTTCCTAACGGAGTAAAAGCTGCAGAACATAGTCAAAAAGAGGAGGCTAAGTTACAACGAGGAAATAAATACGATACACTGTGTCTGATTATGGAGGGCAAAACCGAAGGGAAAAGATCGATAGGCTGACGTCAGAATTTGTGTATGAAGGATCTTCGATGATGGATGGGTTCCATTCAATCGACCTGTTTCGGTCAACTGTATCAAAGATGAACATCGCAACATGGATCGCTAACCTGGCGTATGAAGAAGAAGAAGACTTTGACATTGAGGACACGAGTGCCAACATATTTCATTCCATGAGTATAGACGCTAATTATGAAAATGAAGACCTACGCTCTTTACCAAATCTACAACCTCTCGCGTGTCAGCCCGTCGCAAAACCAAGGCTGTCGCGAAGAGAAGCCTTCTGATATTCTAGCATTTTATATGCCTACGAGCCTAGGACTACTCTCGGAAAAGTTGTCACAGTTTTGTCACCCTAACGTCATCAATTTGGAATACAAGTCATATTAAGGGACTAGAAAAATTTCACCCAGAGCATACCATGATGTCTCAGTGGTCTTGAAATTAGAGAGGGAGCGGGATGAGCCACTTCGCCTAACATGTAGCATACGGAGCCCCTGGTATTCTAGTTTGGATTTCTTTCGTTATTCTCTTATAATGACGCCATCAATGACCTTGAACTTATCAATGTCACCCTGGGCGTAAGTTAAAGACACTAATAGAGGCCATATGTATAGAGGAAAAAGGATGAGCTAATTAGTCTCACATACAGTATATATTAAGCTCATACTAGGCTAAAAAACTGTGGGTAGAGAGGATGCGAACTTGTGGTGCCGCCTGACATGCTTATCGCAAGCTAATAATTACTAGTGGAGGTATATTACTATGACGTCATCATGACGAAGATACGTACATCAAAAGTCTACGAGATCGGTAAAATCGAGAAATCGATCAAAGACTGACACACCAACATCGATTTGTCCGGACTAGTATATGAAATCCAACACTAAGTGTCTCAAAAAAAGACATATGAGCTTCTGCCACGGGGTCGTTTTTTTCTTTAGGTTGGGTGCTGATTAAATGTGACCTGCGATGAGAAAAGGATGCTCATTGCCCACTACCATTTCTCTCTGATTAGATATCCAATCAGACACAAATAGTAGGGTGTCTACTGAAAGGAAATTCTGAAAATACTTGACTTTACTTTTACTTGACCTTTTTCAAATTAAGCGAGTCAACAAGCAAGAAAAAAAAAGTCAAATTGGCTAAATGTACTGTTTTTTATTTTTTTTTAGCGGGGAACCCGCTATTCCTTTTGTTAGGGGTACATCCAGGAAAATTTCGTTCGCGAGCGTGGGCGCGAGCGGTCCAAGAATATTGACGTCACGGAGAGGGGAGGGGAATTGGGAAAATTTTGTTGGTGGTACTTTCAAAAAATTCTCGTGTCCACGCGGTCCGAGGTTGATGAAGTCACAAGGGAGGGGGGATTTGAAAAAAATTCCACTCCCGAGCTATTATGGTAGGAGAGGGACTTGGGAATAATTTTGACTCTAGAGCTATCTATGATAAGAGGGGAATTAGAAAAATTTCCACTCTCGAGCTACATATGATAGGATTTTCTATCATGTTCTACTTTTTGAAAGACCTTTCGCAGTGGAATACGGATCTTGTGGGTTCCCCACTCGTAATTTTTGTTTCCAAAATTTTTCGTCATTTTCAAAAATACTCGACTTTTACTTGATTCATGTACTTGACTTATTTGACCGGTAGACACCCTGAATGGTGTTCTGCGCCAATGGGCAATGAGCATCCTTTTCTCACCGCAGGTCACAAATATTCAAACTGGTAAAATTTTTCAAATAACTGCACGTACTAAAAGGAAAATATTAATTTACCAACGGATCTTGGGTTCCCTAATAATAAGTCAACCAAACCTAATTTTCTCAACCACAGGATACAACTGAACGGGCAGGGCCGTTGCCCCTGCATTTTTACAACGGATAATGCGATGGGATGCGGGATGGACTTTCGAGCTGCGTATATGATAGGAAGGGAATATGGATAAGATTTCGACTCTCGAACTTTATAGGAAGGCAGAGGAGGGAAGGATTTGGACAAATTTCGACTGTCGATTATTGATTTTTTTCAAGTCTATTATATATACCAGGAATCAGGAAAGTTGGATTCATTCAAGTCCCCCAGCCACCAGACATTTCTCGTGGAATAACCACCCATAAAACAAGGTTCCCCGTTGAAATTTTGATTATTGAGCTGTATATAAGGTTAGAAGGGGGGGGGGGGGTGTTGGAAGAAATTTTGACCAATTTTTCAGAGACTTGGAAAAATATCAAAGCAATACAAAATATATATCAGAAGATTTGACCATTGAGTTACACATGAAAGGTGCTTTCTTGGAACGAGGAGCTCTGAGCTACTTTGGAAACGAAAAATTTTTGACCGACAAGTTACACCAATCAGGACAGAACTTTTGTTGAACAAGGAAGGGGGAGGGAGAGAGGGGTTCAACCTGTGTCAGAAGATTGAAAAGTTTAACTTTTGAAAGCACTCTGACAAATTTTTGCCATTGAGCTGTAGATGAAGAGAGTATAGTAGGCATCTTTTCTTGGAGCGTGGGATCTGACTTACTCTAGAGATTGGACAAAATGTCGTCTTTGAGCTGAATCCCAACTTTCGAGTTTCAAAGGTAAAAAAACCTGCCACCTTCACAAGAAGGGAAGAAAAATTTTCGAGAATTTCGATACTACGTATGCAGTATAGAAAACGAGATACGACAACATTTAAATTTAAAGCTCGACTTCTAATAAGAAGTAATTTTTACGTAGGTAGGCCTCAGAACTCTTGACCTCTGCTGGAAAAGTATCGAAAATTCAGCAACATTCGAGGCTCAAATTTCAAAAAAGAAGCTCAAAATAATTATGAAGGATGCGAATAAAAATCAATATTCAAATGCTTTAAGGTATTATTAAAAGGTTTGTACTCAAGAGAGTAGCGTTTTACAAATGATACCACACAAAAACAAGCAGCCGCGAGTGCTTTCGGTTAATTAACCATCTTCTAAGCGTAAAAGATCGGAAGCGACTGAACCCAACATCAACGAAGACAGAGGAACACGAGATGAAATTCATGATTGAACTAGCGAGTCATCAAATTGTGAATCATTCTCATACACTAATTCAATCAATCCCCCATCAGGAATGTACCTGTTTAGAGCAGTAATGTCTTCATTATTCCGGTGTCTAATAATTTCTATATTTTCCAAAGCCAACCGCTTGAAGTAAGAATTCTCCTAAACGAAAAAACGAATACTCTACAGGGAGAGTAAACAAATGCAAACCGCAGAAAATAAAAACGAAGGGAGCGCTTTCGGTTAAACAACCATCTTCAAACCTGAAATGAAAGCAACTTCATTTCAGGTTTGAAGATGGTTGTTTAACCGAAAGCGCTCCCTTCGTTTTTATTTTCTGCGGTTTGCATTTGTTTACTCTCCCTGTAGAGTATTCGTTTTTTCGTTTATGATGGATAGCCGTAACCTTAAGGAACGGATTCGTTTAATTAAGAATTCTCCCTATGGAGGAGGGCCTCAGAACCTTCCTTAAACTTATGGCCACTCTCAATTAAATGATCATAGAATGCCGATTCACCCAATTTACCCTTCTCCCAAGCCTTTTTATGCTCAGCTACCCGAATCTGGAGCTGGCGGCCCGTCATTCCTACATAGATACCCGAGCAATCGTTACACGCTACACTATAAACTCCACTCCTCTCGGCCACAGGAACGGGGTCTTTTAATCTTACAAGTAAACTTTCAACCGTGTTAGGATAATAAAATGCTGGCCGGAATCCAAAGGGGCGGAGGACTCGTCCCAATTTCAAGGAGAACTTGCCCAGGAAAGGAATTCTAATCCACCTCTTTCTATTGTCTAGGTGGTCCCTAGGGAGGGAGGTTGTGGAATCGAGGCATTTTCTAGTGAGCTTCCTCCGGACCATTAGATCAACATCCACTCTAACTTGATTAACCCTGGCCAGGTGCTTAATAGACACACGTTCCTTTTGAAAAGCCGTTAGGCTATTGAAAGCCGCAGTCTTATGACTCGATTGCTTTCAGGTACTTTCAAGCCACAAACTTCAAAACGGAAAAAAATGTTTTGAATAGTTCAAAGTGCTTCCGAAAGAGTGGGGGGGGGGTAGTAAGTGGGTTTGAAAAGGTTTTCAAAGGAAACTGCTCGAGGTCAGAAAATTCAGGTCTCTCGCTGTCACTGCACGCATTATATAGAAACCCTAAATTTTCACCATCCTGACATGGAATTCTGGCTTTGTTAGAAGTACAGAATTGGAGCCGACAAATGAAGTATTTTCAACTTTCCTGCTGTCACTGCACGCATCACCATCCACCTCTATACTATTCTGAAATTCTGGTTACGAAAGATAATTCCGAAAAAGAACTCTACCAACATACTTCGGTCGTCAATGTATTGCTTGTACCTGCTGAAAGATTCATATTATCATTGTTATACAATTCGAAGATTCTCATCATTTTTCGTTCTTTTTTGCCCTCGGCATCAATTCAGGTTATGCGAAGGGAAAGAAGAGAAGTATAGAAATCGACAAAAGGGTACAGAAAGGTGAAAACACCTTGAAATCCGAACGAAAAAGGCTGAAAGGTATCAAAGTTTTTTGAGACGAAATGACCGACCGATAATAACGTGTTAAGGGGTACAATTAGACCATGAAGCACAAATTTAAGGCATGTTGGCTCAGAGTGAAGGAAACAGACGACAAAATTCCAAGAAATATCAAACAGTGACCCGTAATTTCCCAACTTCATAAAACAAACATTGTCAAATAATATCAAAAAACTGGTAATCACAGCTACGAGAGATTTATGACTGTGCTGGAAGTACCGAATAGAGGATCCATCATGTGAGATAGACGAGTTAAAAAAGAGCAACATCGAATTTCCAACTTTTAGAGAAATTTTGACACAGATCTCACAAGTTGCAGAATGAAAACCTCGTGAATGGATATCGTTCCCTGTATATCTAATCCAAATATAACTCGAAGACTGGCGAAGGTACATTTTGTGTAAGCAGGATTCAAATTAGCGGGTAGCAAATTTTCAGCAAGAACTTTTTCGCAACATTACGTCGCGATCACATCTCTAGAACTTTCGAAATCACAATTCACGAGTGCGATTTCCGAGGAAAAACATTTTTCAAACAGCGAATTGTTATCGACAAATTGCGATACGCGTTTTATTGGTCAAGCCATCGCGGTATCTGTTATAAAATGCTACTAAGAATTCTGCACACGGTATCATAAGCTACCGGTGCGCTTCATGATAATTTGATCGATTTTTCTGATTATACCTTATTTTTTCTTCGTATATTTCGCATATTTCTGCGTAAATTGTTATGAAAGATGAAATAACGATGTCGACACGTTTATGTCGAAGTTCGAACTTGTATAGCGCTTATTGATACAGATGTTCAAACGCTGTTTACAATACAGAATATCGCAAAAATTTCGATTGTGTAACTCATCCTTAGTTGAAAAAAAAAAAAGTACACTTTAGTACTTTTTCATTATCAAAGTTTCAATGCCGATAACATCGTCGAGGTTTTGACATTCAAAATTAAACACATTGTAAATAAGAGCAAAACTAATATTAAAGTTTACGGCCGCGATTATTTTTTTCCCTTCGCGGTCAATTAAAAAAAATTATATATACGCGCGCGAGTAAAAATAATATTACGAGTATGTATATTATAAATGTTTTTGCGTGAAAAATCTACGCACAGTATCTCATAATACGATCCAAAAATAACGGGCAATTTATATTCGCAACTTTTGCTCTCTTATCTCGCGAAGGTCAGCCGCGTCTTCAAAACTTTCGTGAATCGTAAAAGAAATTGCCGCGCGAACAACAATTAAACCCCCGTAACCAGGAACAGAATACATCATTTTTGAGTGGACTCGACGATAAGATAATATTTTTTTGGTTAATCATCGAACAACGAACATCACTTCTTTGGCGAAACTTCTGGCGTAACCCGAAGTTTTGCAGCACGCTTTTCCGCAATGATAGTAATATACGATTTTTCGAATACCTTATCAGCAGGCTGTTTACCGAAATCGAAACTACGTAAATAAATTGACTCATTTACGCGAATACTTGGTTAAATTTTCGAGATTATAGAAATTCATAAGGACCTCCTGATATATTTAAAAAAAAAAGCTAAAAATGGTTCGGAGTGAATGGATAGAAACGATGACATAGAAAAGCTCAAGGGGAGTTTACTATTTTAGACTTGACGAGAGTTTCTGCTAATTATGTTGCGGGGATAAAATTTTACAATCACACTTCTTCGAGTAGCCTGCCCGATCTCCAGAGGGCAGTGGTGCGGTAACCCATTTTGACCTACGATGATATCCACCAAGAATCTGCCGTACTAAGTTGAATTGACGTATCTGCAAAATAGCGATCAGCAGAATAAGATTTCTTTTGGGCTGCAGTACTTGACGTCACCAGCTTCATTCTCCAGATCGTAGTTTCGCAAATTCGTCAATTCAACTTACTTTCCCTCTTTCAATATGGTTTTAAAAAAGGACGCAACTCTTGACAGCCATCTACCGACCTCCAATCTCAAATAAACAACCCATTCCTGCCCTATATTCCTTCCAGGAAGCCTTTCCCACGGTCTAGAGTACACGATTTTGGTCTCAGAGCCCACCTCCCAAATATTCTCGAAAGTTTTCTCCACAATAGTATCCTTCTGGTAAGAATTCATAACACAAACTCCTCGCTCTTCCCTGTCGTCTCCAACAAGGGGGATTTTTCAGCGTTTTACTTTTCCTAATTGCTATCAACGATATCACAAAACACGTCCATTCCCCCCAACGCCTTTCCTGTTCGTTTCGCTAACCCCCAAAGAGTTCACAGACTCCTTCAAGAAACCCTCGATTCAATTACTGCATGGACATGTCGCATTTTCTTCCTCTAAAACCTATGATTCTGTCATTAAAAAAAATCCTACCCTTGGTATCCAACCCCTAGTTTTACAAAACTTCCAAATTCCATCTCGAAACTACGGAAAACTCATCGGATTACATTTCGATCAAGAGCTTTTTTGGTTAGGTTAGGTTCCGAAGAATTGCTCTTCAAAAAAAGTAACGTCACCGCCTCACTACCAATGGGGATTTGGCCATGTCCAAACTTTTCAGCTTCTAACAATCCTTATGCATTCTCTCTAGATAAAAAATGACCGTTCAATCTACGGATTCCTACTTTAGAAGTGTACCGAAATCAGGTATAGAGCGATATCGACCTCACAAAAAACACCACGCTCCCTCATTCGACTTTCTTCTAACCCATTCGGAATGCAGAATTTATTGCAACAAGAGAGGGAGCAACCATTTTATTTCTTCCATTGTTGTGTACGCAGCTTGATTTCAGTCTCCTTTTCCACTTACAAAAGATATTTTTTCTTCGAATTAAATATTGCACCATCGCCACAGCACAAGATCGAATGATAATCTCTACCTCGAATCTAATCTCGACTTCTCTTCATTTCAACCTGAATCATCTCTCGCACGAAGATAGCATGGTCTTACATCAATGGGGGCGACTTCTTCAAATACGTGATTACAGGTAATAAATCCGAAGACCGTTCTATGAACATGGTCGCGATAAGCACGTGAATCTTGAGCTGCAACCGAATACGAGGAAAGAGATCATAGAAATCTTTCGTTCCTCACGCGATAGTTATACCGAACAACTATTGCACAACCGTTGCACAAAGGTAAAATGATCTCACATCAAACAGAGTAACTTCTAAGAAAACGTTCTCACAACAGATAAACCCACGGACCTTTTTCTGCGAACATGGTTGCGATAAACACGTGAATCTCAAGCTTCAACCGACTACTGTTCGAGCTTCCCGTACTTTTATCTTCCCGCAGTCGAGAAGGTATTTTCCATTACCTCGAGATGATGTGCGACCGTTCCACGAACATGGCCGCGATAAGCACGTGAATCTTAAGCTATACAATTGGATACTGTTCGAGTTTTCCTCACTTCAACCTCACCGCTGTCGAGAAGGTGATACGCTACTACTAAGGTAAGATGTGCGACCGTTCCACGAACACGGTCGCGATAAACACGTGAATCTCAACCTGCAGTTGAAAACGTAGAAAGCGATCCTCGAATTCGTTCGAGCTTTTCTTACTTTAATCTCACCACAGTTGCGAAAGTAAAGCGCTATTACTGAGGAACGATGTGCCACCATTCCACGAACATGGTCGCGATAAACACGTGAATCTCAACAAGCATTCGAATACGAAGAAAGAGATCTTCGGAATCGTTCGAGCTTTTCTCGTTTCAATCGTACCGCTGTCAAGAAAGGTAACGCGCTATTACTTCGGCACGATGCGCAAAAGTATTTCTCGTAGATTAAACGAGGTCCTGAAGCCTCTGCCCGAGGGTAAAATTAGGAAAAGTGTACCGATATCGACATAGTCTACACATGATTGCATTGATGATAGGATAAGATATTTTCATGAATAGGTAAGGTGGAGGCGTTAACCTCTCAAAAAGCGATATGCATCAGAATTTTCTGTTATCGACCCGAAGACACTGTAGTCCTAGCTTGATTATCGGATGAAAGGTGTTACGTATAATTTGCACGCAACTTTCTGCATCTAGCCGAGATACAGAGTAGAGACAAGATAAAACTCGAAGCTACACACCTTTTCCAAAGACCGATGCCAAGTGACTCTGGACGATTTCCTAGTGAGCGCACGACGAGACGATAGTTTTGTTTTTCCCTAAAAGGAGTAGCGAGACATCATCAAAAGTCACCTGTGAAAACGTCGACTGAAAGACGGAGGGTAGACTTCGGAAAGAACAACCGAAGAGCGAGCGTGACTCCATCAGCAAGAATTGGAAACGGAGGGAGAGGGGTGTCCTATCAGGGAGACTGAAAGATATGACCTATCCTTCATCCGGAGACTTCTATTGGGTTTTTATTTTTACGGAGGAGTTCGTTGTTGGATTGAAGATTGCCAAAAGTTACACCATTGTTGAGTGATGAGAGGTCGGAAGTAATTTTTGTAGTCAGAAACAGGAAGGGGAGTTTGTCCGGTGGCCTTTTTAGCAACTTTGTCGACGAGGTGGTGACTTGAAAACTAAAACAGGCTTCATGCAATGACTCGTACCCACGTTCACCTTCACAAAGGACAGCAGTGACAGCAACTCAAATTTCTACCACTCTTACGTCGGAGTACATGAGTGAGAGCTCTGTTGTCGGAGATCAGGTAGACAAAAACTTCGTAAAACTCTCTTGAGGACGGGAAACAGCAATTAAAAAAAGATTAGTACATCGAGCCACTCGTGAACAATAGGCATTCTTCACTCAGAACGTTGAGAAGATAATGGTCGACAATTATTATTAATGAATCGTTTACTACAATTTTTATTGAATGTTCCTTCTTTTGATGATGCGTTGTTTTCAAAACAGCCACATCAAATCATTTCATTGATTTGAAAATTTGGCTACTTAACTAACATCACACTCGGCATAATGAAATGACGAGGGCGGACGGAGGGAGGAAAGAAAAAAATTACACGCAGTAACCTATCTCGGGGACCGCGCGATCATTTACTGTCTCGGCCCCTATGAAGGCTTTTTCAAGACCTGTAACGACTGTGGAATTGAGCTGTCAATCCAAATGACGTTCTTGGTTACATATCTATGAAGCAGATTCCAAAAGATGCTTGAAAGCAAATCAGTAGAGAAAATTTTACTACAAATTGGGTAAACTCGACTCATGTTTACTTCGTAACTCTGAGCACAGCATGAAAATATATTTTTTACTATTTTTTAATATTCGCGGACGGCGTATAGACCAATTCAAACGCATCATTCGCCAACGTTTGCGTCAAGATAATCAAATTGTTTTCATTTACCGCCGAAAAGATATTTCCTGGGCAATTTAATGATGAATATAATTTACGAAGTCGAGACGCGAAACTACATGGAAAACAACTAATCAAAAACATTTTATGATTAAATAAAGACGACCTTCGACAATACTATTATAGCAAACAAGCCGTACTTTGTATGTTTGAGTAACGGAGTAAACCTATATTGATCGAGAGAGGTATTCTCGAACAAGAAATTTCCCAAGGGAAAGAGAAGAGAGTAGATGAAAACCAAATTTCGCCATCTGTCTAAAACTTTCGCGCAGAATGCCTCTCCCACACGATGCTGTAGTCATTAACCCTGATGTCGCGAAATGTAAATCAGCTTCAACTTGACCATCGTAATCAACAACAAAATTATACATCCTCCACGCGTAAGATGAATCACCTCGTGTACTACCGGGCAGTTGATAGATGCTAAAATGCGGATACAGCATAACGTTGACTTCTAAAACTTTTTCATGGTCATTGGATATACAAGGATATTGATGGCGTGCCAACGAACTTTCCAAATACATTGTTTAACATTTTTTGAAATTTTCATGATCGATACACTTACCAAGCGTCCTGGGTTACAGCTTCGCGATAATTCTAATGGTGATAAATTTCACAATAAATGAGGAGGCGAAGAGGAAAACAAGACTGATTTACATTCGGTTATACCTAGAATTACTTGAACACAAAAAATAACGTTTTTTTGAAATCCACAGTCTCTTGCCAACAAATGAAGCGAAATGTAAGTGTTTCAAAAGGCAACTAGAACGAGTCTCCGAGAAAGAACTTGTAAACTCAGAACAATTGTATGGAACATGCAAGGACTGGATGGTTTTTCCAAAGGGCGGTTGTGCACGATAGTCGATTAATCGTTGGAATAGATAAGAAGCGAGGAGTGCTCTCTTGAAGTATGCAAGATGATAATTCGGAGAATTCTTTTGGTAGAGGTTGAAGAACGAACGACTAGGGCAACAACGCTTTTAATTGTTTTCACATACGGTAGCGCCGAAGAAATATTTCCTGGTTAATGCAAAGAATACAAATAATACACAGGCTAAAAACGCAAAACTACCAGAGAACGTACAACCAATCATAAATATTTTATTATTAAATAAAGATGACCTTCGACGAGCAACCCATACCATAAATAAATAAGTAGGTAGGCAAACAAATTAACCAGTGCGTCCAACGTATACGAGTAATTTAAAAACAATGTAAATGACAGAAGAACGAAGTAGCGAACTTTCATGTTATCTAGAAGGGTACCAATGAATTCTTCGCTTTTTCGATGATGCGAAGAGCACTAAAAGCTTTGAAACAAGAATTATTTGCCAAGCTTTCACGATTCTTGGTAACAAGAAACGTATGAGGACCCATGAATTATCAGCGTTTTGAGCAAGGAGAGTTCTAGGGGAAATGAAGCTTCCTCTCGAATATTTAGGATAATGGTGCAATTAGAGAGGAGTCGAGATTAAAATGATACGCAACGCGTTATCACGTCTCATTTCCAACCACGATGATTCAATATTATGAAATATCAATAAGGACAGGATTTCAACGACGAAAGATAGAGAGGTTCCTGAGGATAAAAAAATAGCTATACTTAGATCGGTATGTTTCTTTTGTTTCATGTAATTAAAATTTGGAAAAATTCGTCTGATTGATTGGGATCATTCCGCAATTTGAATTGAAATTATGTCGGGTAATTAGTGCTCTAATCAGAAATGAGGTAGCCAGTAATTCTCGAGGATAGCTTTCTCATAAATTTGTGTCCAGACTAATTCTTCCAATTTCCCTGGCAGTATTGTTCGCACATCAAGGTCGTCTACATTGTATGGGTTTGTTAAAATGGATGTTTTTTATGCTTTTCATACCTTCCTTGATTCTCGGGGTTGGGGGGTCATTCTGAAATCTGCATCATGAAAATGAAATCACAAGCTGATAACATCACACTTTGGGAACTGTATTCTCAGCCTTCATTATGCTACGCCATACCAGGCCTAACGATAGCCTCCATTAAACTAGGTCTGGTGGCTTAGGCCTATAGGAAAACCTCCATCATCCCACTAGCTCATGGAGTCTTAAGGTCAGAAATAAATATGAAAAATGCACAACTATATTTCTAAACCCTTCATCTGTGCCACCGAATCACACATATTCTTCGATCAGTTGACTTTCCTAATATCCAACCAATGCATAATCACATCCCTCTTCCTGAATCTCCTTGGTCTCCTTCACAACTCACAATCGATACCTCTTTCCTTGAATCAACTTTTCCTGACAAAAAGGACAACTCCGGTAACCTATACGGGAAACTTCTGGAAAAATACGAATCTTATCCTCAATACTATACAAATGGTTCAAAATTTCCCCTGTTTACTGGTTGCTCCGTAATACATCCCGATAACACCATCGTTCGTTTCTCTCTTCCCTCTTCTTTCTCTATCCTGTCTGCCGAACTGTACGCTATCTTTCTGGCAATTGAATCGGCAATTCAATCCCTCACTAACAATAATATCTGTATCTTCTCTGACTCGCTTTCAGCCATACATACCTTTCTGAATCCAAAACATACCATCTCTCAAATAGTTCTCCATACCCTTTCTAAAAAGCCATCCTTTAAAGTCAGTCTTATCTGGATTCCAGCCCATTCAAAAATTCCTCTCAATGAAACTGCCGATAAAGCTTCCAAGGAAGCGGCCATACAGCTCCCACATCCTCTTATTCGGACCCCTCCAACTGACATCCTTCCACTCTTTAAAAAGTCTATACTCGACCTATGGCAAAAACAATGGGATCTCTCTCTCTCTCACCCTTCCGTGCGATCCAACCCTCTATTCTTCCTTCTTATAAGTCTTTCCCAACATATTTATCCCGTCCTCAACAAGTTATTTTATGTCGTCTCCTAATAGGACATACCTTCCTCACGCACTCTTATCTTCTTTTGAAAACTCCTCCCCCGATTTGCTCTCCCTTGCGCACAAAGGACTACAGTTCGCCATGTTCTCCTTGAATGTCCCCTCCATCATTCGGCCAGAACTATTGTTGGATTGGCATCCACTTTATCAGAAATACTAACCTATAGTCCTTCCTCTATCGACAATCTCTTCTCATTCCTACAACAAGTGCGTCTCTTAAACCTCAAAACGTACTAAAGAGTAGTTATTAATTAATATTAATATCCTGTCTTGGCCATAGTAGCATGAATATGACAGTGTTAAAATAAATAAAAAAATAAATATTTCTAAACAGTACAGATGACCGGTTTTGAAATTTCCGTGCTGGTAAGTTCTCGTCTTCAGAAAAATGAAAATAAATTTCAGTCTTCTAATTATTTTCGAGTCGCAACAAGCAAACCATTCCCACTTGGGTTGTAATAGCGAGAATGATTTCATTAGGAAACTTCATTTACAGTCCTAAGTTTTTTTTCTTTTCTCTCCTTCTTGATAAGCCATAGATTTGAAGAAATTTTCTTTCTACGGCACAGGGAGGGAGGGTACCAGAGAAAAATGTCATTCTTGATGGAGTAAATTCCATCGGCAATCATCATACAAAATAGGAAAGTAACAAAATTCGAACTGCATTAATTAAATTTACAGTCATAAGGGCGCTTTGCCTAAACAGACATCCAGACATCATCGGACGAATGAAGAACAAGACGGATAGTATAATTCTGTAACTTTTGTAGCACATACGCCTCTCGGTTTCATTGACTTTTCAGTCTTTTAGATGAAGAACTTGTAATTTTCAATAGCACGCTAGTGTAAGTAGTTCGCTGACGTGAAAATCTGAGGCCCGGCTCACTCCGAAAAGTTGGAACATACAGGAGATCCGAAACTCCGTCCGAACCGATCCTTATGAAAGAAAGTATCACCGAGGAGGTGAACTCGAATTTTGACCTCTATATAATTAGAGGAACTTGAAAAAGGTATCCAACTTCCATACGCATGTAAGTGCAGAGAGTTGCAAGAAATTGGAGTTTCGACCTCATAGAGGTGAAAACTTGGAAGCGAAAAACTTCGAATTCCCAGTTCTTTCTGGGTCCTCCAGTACATCTCCAAGACTGTTTACACGTATACGAGGGTGGAATTTTTTCAAACATAGTGTATTTGGAAAAACAAAAATTTGAGCGACTCGTACAGCTCGAAAATCAAATTCTTCTCAAAATTAGAAGGTCCTAGGACACCTTAAAACGGATACTCTTGAAACAGATTCTGTTAGAAGAAATTACACTCTGGATTCACACCTGAGAGGCAACAAAATTCGGTCTTCTACTCGACTCCAACATGAACATCACACTTGAGAAGTGCAACTGTAAGATTAACTTTTTCACATACTTGGTAAGCCCCTACATGAGGTGTGACAGTAAAATACTAATATTATTCGAACGACTTTGTCGCAATTCTATCAAGGGTGGACAAGCAGAAAATTTGACTCTCTCAACCCTGAATTCCATTAACATCGCACAGCCCAAATTCTCTTATCTTTGTCCACAACTTTCATCCTATTAACAGACAGTGACGTCGTTTTTTTAATGGGAGAACGGATCTTTCTTTTCTCATCCAAGCAGAAAAGCGAATGTCATCAGGCAAAAACTATGATTTACGTAAAATATAAACCAGTCAAAGTAAAAGCCTAAGTTTTGCCTCGAAGCTCACGAAATTTCCAAAAAAAAAAACAAACCCTCTAAAAAAGAGACCTCGCCATTAAACAACTTTTTTACGACTTTTAAGATTTGCAAACATCCTTTTTCGTAGCTTTGTTGAGAATATTTAGATCAATTTTGATAATCATCGAGTGTCTCTTCCTCATTTTTAGAAAATTATCTGATTTTGAGACCGATCTCGGGTATTCGGCAATACCTCCGAGGTATTTAATGAGTATCATAAACAAGTTCAGAAAGCAAGAATTACTGAATTTAGAGTATTCGAACCAGTTTACCACAAACATCCACCGATAGCCTACTCGATTTTCTCGGTAACGAAAGAAAAGCGCAAAGAATTTCTGCTTCCTCAATTACGAGAAGGGAAGACAATTCCTCAGCTTTCTTCGTATGGTCGTTTTTATCGTGATTTCAAAGTAAGCGCAGAAATTCTTTCTTAGAAACCCGTTAACGCGAGTTATCTCCCACGTGATGGATAAAGTAGTAGTTAAAAAATACGTGCGACTGTCGTTAACCCTGTCGCGCGATGTATAAATCAACTTCACCTCGCCGACCGCTATTATCAACAACAAAGTCGTACATTCATCAAACGTGTAAGACACGACTCACCTCGTACTCGCGGACAGCTGATAATCGCTGAAATACGGCGCCTGCTGACTATGCATCATACCCATACCCATGTTACCCATCTCTGGCATATGCGTAGAGGGTGGAATACAAGGATACTGGAAAGCCGAAGGAGCTTCCTGGCACATCATCTGAGGATACCCGCCCATGCCGGGAGCGCCATAATCCAAAGGTGTATTCGCCACCGAGGTCTGCGGCGGCTGCGGTTGATACACATTCGGATAGTACGGGGACACCTCACCCCCGTACGTATTCGGCATGCAATAGTTGGCAACCGCTGGGTTGTTTTGACTGGGGGGACCAGTCCACCCCATATTATAGGGATGCTTGGGTCCAAAATACTCCACGATGAAATCTGCGAAGGAACAACGATGACGCGAACTCCACACGCACACCAGCGTGTACCATTTAAGCCGCACTTTCACGTCGTACGAATGCCTCGATTTCGCGACGCGAATTGGAAAAACGAAAATTCTAATCGCTGCAGCGAGCGCGAGTTATATTTCATTTCTTTCTCGAAACACCGCGTAGTTTTTCCTCTTTCGAAAATCGGTCTATCTTACGTAAGCGATGATTTATTCACAGTCACGATCTGGCGTTTGTCGACAAGTGAGAAAAATTGAACCAACAAAAAAAGAAAAACAAAACCAAAAAATAAATATAGCTGCAGCACGTCCCGACGAACAGAGCGAGCGAGAGAGAGCGAGACAAATTTTTCCTCCGACGATCTCTCTCGCGCTACGGATGTGCGTTTTTAGTCCCTATGTTTGTATGAGGAAATTTTTTCGGCAAATTTTTCAGCGAGCCGCAGCGCGTAAACCGAACGAACCGGGGAAAAAATATACTGGCAATTCGGCGCGCAACACTTCTCTAATACATAACAGTTCCGTCGGGAACGTCGTCGTATCTCGTATGTTTTGGCGCTGGCGAAGAAAACAACGACGAGAGTGCGAACGAGCGGGCGGGTGGGCAATGCGGCAGTCGTGAACGTGGCTCGGCTCACAGCCCGGCACAGCGCTGCTTCCCCCGGAACGCTTCGCCGCGAAGGGGATACCCTCAACCAACATCAACTATTGCCACCAAGGTCAGGGTCTAGGACACTCGCCAACTCGGTATACATATACGCGTACACATAACATAATACGACGAGCCCCGCGTATTTAGCGGACTATTAGACCGACGCGAAACGCTATAACGTTTATTATAATAATACAGGAACACCGAGACATAGGTATCGTACACAAAATCAGCTAGGTCTAATAAAACGTAAATTTTAATTATTAATGATTTTCATCGATTTATCCCAACGAATATTAAAATATTCCGTGAAAAATATCATCGAAGTTCCGAGCCGAGCGCTGCTTACTACGTACGCTAGAACAGGCACGGATGGGGGAGAGGGTGGAGACAAGGTACGGAAAAGCGGGGAAACGAGGAAAAATATCATTCATTTCGCCAGCAGTTTCACAACTCGGTAAAATCACGCATGAATTCTCGAGCACATATTCACAAACACGGGGCGCGGAAACCAAGAAGGTGTTTTACGTGAAGGAAAAAACAAATACGCACGCACGTAAACACAGTCTCCCGCAAGCACACGAGCGTTACAGTGCGTTTTTCGGGAAGTGAATTTTTCGACAAGATATTAAATAATTTATGGCTGAAGTAGGGAAACAAAAAAAAAGAGTCTCCAACGTAAAGGCTTCAAAGGTAAAGCGGACATTTCGCCGCAGTAATCTGACAATAATTTTGAAAAAAGGAAGAGAGAAAAAATTGTCATACAGCATCCATTCCACATCTCACACGCGCTAGTGCGTACGTCACACGAAAAACATTTTTTTTTTTTTCCTCTTTCCTTCCTCTGATTTATTTCGTTCTCGTTGAAGAGAAAAGCGAAAATTTTTCGTTCATTTTCGAAGCCATAAATTGTTCAAGGTTACTTCATGACGTATAGGCCTAGACTACGTACACTGTTGGCACAATGAAATACAACGATTACATTTCAATGCGAGAAAATTGTCCTAATGACTAACATACTCGTCATTAAAATCGGAATAATAATACGGAATCCTATAATTAGGATATGTAGTTGATTATACCGACGAGATACGATCGGAAAACAAAACAATTAGGCACATGGGGTGAAAAATTAGGATGACTTGCCACCAAAATTTTTAGTCAAGTAATCGACGAAATAGGAGAGAAAAATTATATTTTCGAGGAACGTTGAAAACCTGTTGTAAGCTGTCGCGGTGGCGCTCCCTCCTCTCTTTGCAACAGTCGCCGTCGACACTAATGACCACTTCTTACCCTGCCTGCAGACTCATTATCGAAAAGTTACAGTTAATAACCAACTTCATCTTCTGACACAATTTTCTGCACGTGATAACCCAGAAAACTTGTGCCAGGCTTGTAATGATATTCTCCCTAAACGTCAAGTCCCACTTAATGATCGACTCGAAGTACTCATAATTTGTAATTTTTCAGGTCATTCTTCTAAAAATCTTGTTCCGAGTCACACATCATAAGAAACTTGGAGAATGGAACGTCGTCCCCGACTGCGATCAGCATGTTACCACAAGACCCGATGATCAGGGGATACGGTGAAAAAAAAAATTACTATACACAAAACCAACGTCAATGGAGGTACTTTATTTTGAGTCGATCGACTGCAACCATACTCTATCGAGAACAAGCAATACGAAATTACGTACGGGCTCAATTTATGAACAAATTTTAACAGAGGTGATAATCTAAGTGAGAGAGAATATAAATTTTCAATTTTTGGAAGAATTCTGAAAATCGGTCGTATGCTTTTCGAAGTTCCCCTCCCCTCTCCTCACAATTACCATTTCTTCATTTGCATTTAGATTCAAGCCACCACAAGTAGGGCACAACACTCAGAAATTTGGATATCAAATCTCATTCTATGTTTCACTAATAAAATTACACGTAGTTCCGAATTTTTATAGGGTCCTAGAGATGACACATCTACACATTTCTTGCAGCTTGAATTCAGATTCTTTCCCCCTCACGTTCAAAATGTTGAAACGCGGATATCATATCCCATTCTATGCGGTCTACTTTAGCTCTGAATTTTCAGGGTCTCAAGAGATAACGCTACTACAGATTTTCTGCAGGTTGAATTCAGACTCTTTCCGCTTCAGGATCTAGAAAATTGTATCTCAAAGGCCATTTCATGGTTTATAAACAGAATTGCCGTAACTCCGAAAATTCAGGGCCCCAAGGGCCGACGATTCTACACATTTTCTGTAGGTTGAATTCAAATTTGCAATACTACTCTTCTCTTTGGGTTCAGCAAATACGCAATGGCGGATATCCAATTCCATTCTGTAGTCTAGAAACAAAATTACCCGTAGGTCTGAAATTTAAGGACCGTTTCAGATGACGCTACTACAGATTTTCTGCAGATTGAATTCAGACTCTTTCCGCTTCAGGTCCTAGAAAATTGTATCTCAAAGGCCCTTTCATGGTTTACAAACAGAATTGCCGTAACTCCGAAAATTCAGAGCCCCAAGGGCCGACGATTCTATAGATTTTCTGTAGGTTGAATTCAAATTTGCAATACTACTCCTCTCTTTGGGTTCAGCAAATTCGCAATAGCGGATATCCAATTCCATTCTGTAGTCTAGAAACAAAATTACCCGTAGGTCTGAAATTTAAGGACCGTTTTAGATGACGCTTCTACAGATTTTCTGCAGGTTGAATTCAAACTTGCAATACTACTCCTCTCTTTGGGTTCAGCCATTTAAAATGCGCGGATATCAAATCCTATTCTATGGTCAACCAACAAAATCACCCGTAGCTGTGCATTTCTTATCTAGTGCCCCTGGAGATGGACCTTCTATAGTTTTCTTGCAGGTTGGATTCAGACTCTTTGCGCTCCAGGTCCTACATTTTGAAAATTGTATCTCAAAGCATATTCCATGGTTTACAAACAAAATCACCGTAGCCCTGAAGTTTCAGGACTCCTAGATACAACAATTCTATCCAGATTTTCTGCAGGTTGAATTCAAACTTGCAATACTACCCCTCTCTTTGGGTTCAGCCATTTAAAATACGCGGACATAAAATACTATTCTATAATCGCAACCAAAGAAATTACCCGTACCTCTGAATTTCTAGGGCCCATGGAGATGGCGCTTCTACAGTTTTCTTGCAGGTTCAATTCAGACTCTGCCCGCTTCAGGTCCAACATTATGAAAAGTGGATTTCAAAGCCCATTCCTTGATTTACAAACGAAATTCCCGTAACTCTAAAGTTTCAGGACCCTCAGAGATAACAAATTCTACAGATTCTCTTTCAGATTGAATTCAGACTCGCAATATTACTCTTCTTTCTTAAGGTTCAACTTTTGAATAGACGGATATCGAATACCTCACAAAATTACGCGTAGCTCCCAATTTTTAGGGTCCCCTAGAGAGTTCCTGCAGGTTGAATTCAGACTGGTTCAACATTTTGAAAAGTGGATATCAAACCTCATTCCATGATCTACCAACCAAACTACCCGAAGCTCTGAATTTTTAGGTTTCCTAGAGATCACGTTTCCCCAATTATAATGAAGAGACTTTCTTGTATTCCTTGTTTACAGCAGAAGTCTTGTCGCAAATCAACTACCAAAAAATGCAACACAGCAGCTCGGTTTCTTCGTTGCGAGCGGAGTCTCTTTCATCGACTACTTTAATTGAGGCTGGCAAGAACCTGTTTCAAGGTTGTTGGAGAGAGGGAAAGAAGGGGACTTTTCAAATCCAAATTCAACACTGATCGGAATTTGTGTAAGTTCCTCTTTTCTCATACATATCTTGAAAGTTGAAATTTCCACCCCTTGCATTCCCAAAACTATAGTTGGATGGTCAATATTTCTACGAATTTCTCGCCTCTTATTTTTCTTTCTATTCATAAGTAAATGGTCGATATTTTTCTAAACCCTTCTCGGTAATCGATATTTTTTTATGACTCCTCCTCTTATCCATTGATTAGAAGTCAGTCACTCATAAAGCTGGATGGTCAAAATTTTTCAGAGTACTCCTCCTCATACACTCGGTTCCAAAAATGGATTTCCTTGCCGTTTCTATGACTTAATTTGAATAAATTCTCCACGTCAACACGACAATTCTCACGTCCTTAATCTACCTTGGAGCTCCATCTCTAATTCTGAAATTCGCGAGACCTTACCAGGAACGCTTTTAATTTTAAAAGGCTTTGACGTACATATCAGAGACTTGGAGAAAAATTCAAATGTTGTCACTGGAAGAGGAAAGAGAAAGAAAGCTCATTGATCTTGACCCATATTAAAGGGAAGAATTTCGACTTCCAAAATCGACCTATCGGTTATTCAAAGAGGAAAGATGGGCTGAGTGTAGTACGCCTGATTATCTTGACCTATGAAACTAGGAAAATCTTCACCATAGAACTCAACCCACACCCATGATACTTGGGGTACCCTTTCTAAGCTATCTTCTCCAGTAATGCCATCACATCTTGCTTGAGATACGAAACATGATCTTCATATTTTGCAATACGCAGAAACTCAATCAATTATGTATGTCAAAATCTATAAGTATGTAACCCTCGCTCTTTCTTCACCAAAAATTGATCACTTCAATTTTCAACGCACCATTTTTCTCTGGAATTCCAGTGTGTGAAATTAATTCTCTACTCCGAAATATCTTAATATTTTCTTGAATCGCCAAATTATAGACATTAGCCTTATAGGGAAGACCTCTAAGGCACATACTTCACATTCGTGGCTTCTTGAAAAAGTAAAATAAGAAGGAATTAATTTCTCATCACATTCACTTCATCCGTAAGTAATTTTATTGAGTGCACTTGAATGAATGCACTCGAAAAAATGAAGTGGTGCACTCGTAGTTCTCCAATTTTGATTCAACTTAATAATAGCGCCTACTTGGATACAACTAGTTGAACAAGAGGAGCTCAGAAACTTTTTTCTCCTGCTTGAAAATAACGTACATTATGCATACATACGTAGAGCTTTAAATGGATATTTACAATGTCGTATCATAAAGTACTGATTAGCCCCCCCCTCCCCTCTCCGCTTCATCTGAGTTATCTCAGCACTAAAAGGGGCTGCCATAAAAATAAAATAACGAAGCAGTAATAATTTCGGATACTGAACCGCATAATCAAACGGTTGGTACTCGATTTAATAAGCAAGTGATGACAAAAACAAAATTTCAGACTGGCTAGCTTGAACACATTTTAGTTTCTAATTGAGAATGGGAACCATAAGATTTTGTCGCAAGTTTTCAACCAGTTTTCCTACTCAGTTCCGATGAAGATGTATAAAGCCTCCAACCACGGCTCAAAGAGGAAGTCTCTTTCTAGGGGTCTCCCTAAGATTCGCCTAAAAGGTTAGTTCAGAACACCTTTCGAACACGTGATCAAAAACTCGCAATACAGGGAAATCGTATCCTCGATTTTCTTCAACGTGGACACACCTATAGCAAGGTAAAATATTTTTTACGAAAAAGTTCGAACATTAAAAGTGCTTTCTCAACATAAAACGGTAACAATATTCAGAGTGCCCCACGTGCTACAAAAAGAAACGTAGGAGGCCACGCCAATAACAACAAACACGACTTTTAATAATCTTGTATCGAAAAACACGACAATTTCTATCAGAATTGATCTCACGGACGAATATTTTCCGAATTAGAAAGCATAAACGTGTTGAATGTTTTTCGCGCCTCGAAGATAGGTATATTATTGAAAATTTTCGCGCGAATTTTGATATACGACAAAGTATACAAGGTAGGCGAATAAGTTTTCAAAAACACTTCCGCTTTCACTCGGTCCCTTTGGCGCCGAATATATATACGCGTTCTATATATCCTGCTTCTTGTCAACATTCGTATTAATTTTCCTGCTTTCGCCTTCACCTTATCGAAAATATTGTATACAGTATATACATAAATGAAACCATCACCCTTCCTTTATTTTAGGAAGATCGCAATATGTCGTAGGGTTTTTCTTTCGCGTGTAATAAAATCCTCGTTCGATCGTATCAAATTCTCAAAAACATCTTCATCGTATAATACCGAAATAATCCAAGAATAAATTTTTTTCAATCGAAATTCGCCGGAGACGCTGATGATGATGGTTCTTCTTCCTGTTTTCATTGCACTGTGCACTGGATATTGGAGCGGACTCAGAAATGTAGTGATGGACGTTGAAGGTGCGAGGTGAGGTTCAATATTTCATGAATGAAATAAGAGCTGTTGTAGGCAACAAGTTGAATAGAAATTTTCGAAGTTCACGAGATTGCTAGGGTCAAGGATAAAGTAATAGTAAGACGAGTAAGGCGTGATGTGAAAAAATTTCTATACGATATAGCTTAGGAAAATTTTTAAATTCTTCTAAGCAACGTAGTAACCTGACTTAGGTTATGATGATGACGTCATCACAATCGGGTGCCGACGTTTTCTACGAAACGTAACTAGGTTGATGACGTCATCGAAGTAAAATACGAACATTTTCTGAGGCTGTACCCTCCGATAACGGTTTTCCTGCTTGAACGAAGACGTGTGCCATAATTTATGCAAATTGTAGCGTTTTTATGGAGAGCAATGTGAACTCTGCTAAGGTAGATTGCACTACTGCATAAATTCATGCTGGTAGCTGCGTAGAATCTCTTAAACATATAAGTCGAGGCAAGTAGATGGTATTGGTCTGATACAGGACAGCACAGGATGATGAAGTCTTCATTGGGAGAGAAGGGAACACGATTTTTCAGTAGGTATGAACAGAATTCACCCTTGTTTGTTATTCTGATGATATTTCGAATCCAATTTTCCACTTCTGAGAAAAGTCAAGACACCCATCCCCTAACCCTCCTTGGTTTCTTCTAGATTGATGAAAACGTGACATGGAAGACCCATTGCAAAGATTGGGCAGAGAAAGTAGTGAAAATTTCAACAAAAATGTCGATAATATGCCCAAACACCCATGGGTAAAGCAGTCTGGTGAGAGGGTGCGATACTGAGATAAGCATTTGCCCATAGAATGGGCGTAAAACCAGGGCTGATAATCTCAAGCTTCCTTACGGTTCCGGTTCCCAAGACAAATCAAGGGCAGAGGTTCGTTTCGGGTCTGGTTCTTGAAGCTTTTCGGTTCTGTTTTTGGAGTCAAGAATGCCGGGTCCGATTCTTAGCCCTATAGAGTGAGGAAACTGACCCTCAAAAATTGAAATCCTCGTCATTTCTAATGGCCGAAAGATTGGGAGGGAAGAACGAAATTGGTGAACTCTACAAGAAAATCACCAGGCTGAATGGTCTACTGTATGATCAATATTTCTATCTGTCCAGGTTACTCCACCCGCAAGAAGTCAAAGAAATGATGTTCGAAAAAGGAGGAGAGGGGAAGGAAGGAGAAGACTATGTGGAAAAACGAGTGGAAGCCCAAACAAAACAGATCAAGAAGAACCTTGCCGAACTGACCCGGAAGAAAGAAGAAAGAAAGGAAGAAACAGCGAGAGTTGAGCACAAATTTGCTCCAGAACCGAGAACCTATCAAGCGTCACCTTCACAGAAGAAGAAAGAAGACTGCTGGACAAAGGTGCAGCCAGAGAGGCTGAACCAGTGTAGGCTTGAAAGCATGGCCATTAGCTGCGAACAAGTAATCCAAACCATGGAACACGACGTGAGACCAGAAGCCCGGACTAAAATTGGGAAAGTGCTGTTGGACATCAAAGAGGATATGTGCCGAACCTATGACAGAACGCAAGTAATGCAGATGAAGGTCACAAATCTACAAAAGAAGATCCGACAGAACAACCTGATTTTGACAAAGGCGGACAAGGGCAACACGGTAGTGGTAATGGAGAAGGAGGACTGCACCCAAAAAGTGGAGTCGTACATCGCAGTTAATGGATACCAAGAGCTGGTAAGGGACCCAACACGGAAATACCAAGATGACCTGAAAGCCGTGTTGAAACGGAACAATGTACCCGGCAATGGAAGGACGCTTGAGATGAACCCGGTTGCACCAAAACTCAAGGGGCTTGTAAAACTCCACAAAGCGAACCGTCCGATGAGATCCCTGGTCAACAGCATTCAATCACCATGCTACAAGGTAGCAAAGATTGTAGCCACATTCCTGAAAGAAAACTACCAGTTTGCACCCAGACGAAGTATCAGAAACAGCGGAGAGCTGATTGAGCAACTGGACAAGTTGGAAATCAGGAGTAACGACAAGCTGATATCCTTTGATGTGACTAATACGTTTTGGACCATATTGAAGGAGGAACTTCTCACTCTCCTCAAAAACAACAGATACCATGGGAACCCCGATGGGTAGAAGTACGCCAACATAGTGGAGGAGATCTTGAGCCAGAATTACTGCCTCTTCAATAACAGGTTCTACAGTCAGGAAAGGGGACTTGCGATGGGATCACCGCTGTCACCGATCCTGGCGGAGATATTCATGAATGATATGGAAAACAAGATATTGAAGGGCAGCAAGTTCAGAAACTCGATCAAACACTGGGCCCGATATGTAGATGATATCCTAATTGTGTGGTCAGGCACTGATAGACAGGTGGATCTATTCCTTTCAGAAATGAACGCGATGAATGAGAGCATCAAATTCACAGTGGGAAAAGGCAATGAGACCATCAACTATTTGGACCTTACACTCACAATGGAGAACAATAGGATAGAATACAAAATCTACAGGAAGCCGACGCATACTGACACCATCATCCCAAATGACTCCTACCACCACCCCAGGCACAAATTAGCGGCAATCCAGAACTACTGCTATCGGGCAATTTTTATCCTCAAGAACAACGAAGAGAAGAGGAAAGAGATCGAGATAGTAAAGCAGATCGCAGAAGCCAATGGCTACCGCAGATGTGTGGTGGAGGGAGTCTTTGGGAAAATGGAAACAAAGAAAGGAACCCATGATAGCATAGTGAGAAAGTACTCCGGATCGATACCATATATAGGAAAGTACACAAACAAGGTGATAAAGGCGTTTAATGGCTACGATGTGAATGTGGGTATCCAGAATAACCAACCCATGGTGAAGAGAATCAGCAATGACCAGACGGAACCAAAGGACAAGGAAAGCTTGAGCGGAGTGTACAAGCTCAGTTGTGAACAGTGCGAGGGGATCTATATCAGTGAGACTGGGAGAAAGTTTGAGATCAGGAGAAAGGAGCACAAAACGTCGAAGGAGAAAGAAGATGGCAAGTCACTGTTTGGGAAACACTGTAACGAGGAAAACCACGATGGAGAGGGAATATTCGAAGTCATACACGTGGAGAATCGCACAAAGAGAAGAAAACTCTGGGAACAAATGGAGATTGCAAAAGCCAAGAGGAAGAAAGCCTGCCTCTTGAACAATGTAATCACATTTGACAGCGAAAAATTATTCGGCCTGGTGATTGGACGAGAGAAGAAGAACGAAACCAACCAGTGAGACGGCAGGAATCCAGGTAGCCAATAGAAACGCAGCATTTAGAACAATAGATTGAACCAATCACAAAGCAGTATGTTTTAGCCAATAAGAACACAACGTCATATTATTGTAAGAATAAGAATCTAAGAAGTGAACCAATCACAACACAGCATTGTTATAGCCAATAAGATCACAGTGTTATACTATAAAAACTCATGGTTAAGGCCTTGTTCTCCAGTTGCGACACAACTGATGATGGGATAACACCCGAAAGTACTCTTGTATAAGCAACTAATAAATTAGATTTGTACAATTGAAAAACCCCTTTTTAAATATCAGTGCTCTACTTGCACCTCACTCACTCAATATGAATTCCGATAATTGATACAATTCTACGAGCGATCATATCGCATTGTATCCTATCCATAAATTTGGGAGTGTAGAATGATATAGCGACAAGATCAATAATATTTACTGAAAACAAGACTGAGTTACCATGCGCCTCAGTATCCGGGTCTCTTGGTTTCATTTTCCCTCTTGACTGCAACATAACGGAAATTCATATTCATTTTTTTTTGTTTTTTTTTCAAACTTTCTGAAGCTTTTTTTTCTACCGAGATCTAGAGCTCAAAGGATGAATATTTTTTCCGATATCAAGGTCTGGAAACCAAGAGATCCGTATCTTCTTGAACATGGAGAATGTATATCTTGAGTGACGTCACACCACATTTTTCCGGTGAGAACTTTTTTTTTCGTGATTGCATAGAGGCTCTCGCCTTCCCAGAGGCACAAGCCTCAATAAAAAAAAGTTAGGTTGAATGGAGACTCAATAATTAAAGCTTCGTCGGTGGAGGCTGTTCGGAAGGTAAAGCTGGGTATGCCGACAAGCAATGTTTACCGCATGCTCTACAGATAGAATGTGCTAAAATAGACTGGCTAATACCTGCAACAGAATGTAAACGGCAAGACCAGCGGATGTGTAAAGTCCGGTACTTAACAAAAGAACCACGGTTCGAGAAAGTTGACACATTTATTAATTAGCAGATTACAGGTCGTTCACTTAACGACAGACCTATATTTACCTGAACACTCCTTACTACGGACTGATAATAAAACCAGAGCGCAGCAGCACTTGTTCAGCCAACCTCGAACCCCACACGGTGATACTCTCTCATGAGAACTCTATACAACACTCTAGTTCAGTACAATACACGAACCCTAGTCCTCAAACATGCCCATCTTCAACGTCCTGCTGAATCATAAAAGGGCTATCAGTCCTTGATTATTCAAATGGAAATAGAAGACAACAGGACAGGAAGACGACTGCAGTATCCGACCATGTTGATCGAAGATCCTTGATTGACATCTAATTGCTAATAGCCAATATGTGACACTGAAAAAGTTGAGGTTCATAGTAAGTGAGCAAAGGCAGGAAGCAATGGCCTCGATGGTGCAGTACCATACACAAAACACTCTCAGAGTTTGAGTTATATTCCTGTGTTTGCTCCCGCCCTCACGATCTCGGTCACCTAGACTTGTCTTCAAAACGAAGCCTAGCACACGGTAACCTAGTACGGTTGCTCATACTTATCTAAAATACAAAATGACGGAATGATCTCCTAACCCATCAACATTGTATACCACGGAACCTCGGGATATGTCTTAAATCTATCTCTCCTACGCCTCCATTTAATCGTTGAATTCGTGCCTCTACGTTCGTTTGGTACACTTGCCCTCAGGAAGGGAAAAATCCGAGTTTTGACCAATAAATACCCTCGTCCACCGGTCTTCAGCTGATGAGTCTAAATCAGAGTTTGAAGAAATTCTACTTCTGAACTCGATGTATATACGATGGGAGCAGAAAAAATTAGAATGGCGGACGTTCTCATCGGGTTTCAGAACTTTGAAAAATCCGATCATCAGCTTCCCTAAACACAAGGAGGCTACTTTTAATTCACGTTGGAGGCTTGGAAATGTTTGAAATTCGCTACAGAAATATCGAAGGACTCAACCTAATGACCTCGACCTATTTAAGAGATTTCGAAAAAATTTTGAAGGTCTTCTCTCCTCATACTTTTCGAGCAGTGAACGATGTGATACACGAGTTTTTCTATTGAGCTTAATGACCTTGACCTACTAAAAAGATTTTTAAAAAGAGTATAAAGTCCGCTACCGAAGGACGGAAGGATTCGTAACTTACTGTTCATCAAAGAAACGTTCGAGCTATTACGAAGCTACTAGATGAACATGAAAACGTAACCTTTATGAAATTTTGTTTTTTGAATTCCGAAAAGCAAAAAGTAAACAAAAATTCTCTTCGAGGTCAATTTTAATAAAATTCAAAACGATCTTTGAACGATACGGGAACCGAAAGAAGAAATTATTCCACGTTCTGATACATAATATCGAACTTCATAATTATTATGCAAGAGAATACCTCTACTTATGGATAAAATTTTATGAAAATTATAAACCATAAGAAGCGCGTCAGGCTAGAAAACAAGATGAATTATGACTAGTCGAACTGGAGGAAAACTTTTAAATCCTTGTTTTCACCCTCAATTTCTAATTTCATTTAAATTTTTAAAAATAAAAACGCGAAATTGAATTAAATTTATCGTCGGTCAACATTTTTCTCGTACAATTACGTAGTACCATGTGTGGTCGAATAAATTTCGCGTACAAAATACATACATCATTATTGCGTGCTCATTCAGATAGGATACGAGTACGCCAAAAAAAACCTCTATGTCTGCATTCAATATATTTTTTCGTTCATTAATCGGTTTTGCTCATTTTTTCTACGTTCTTTTTAGTGTTCCATTGTTTGTTTTCAAATTCTTATTTACCAAACACTGGCACATTCTATTAACGGAATATAACGCGTTCATATCCTACTTTTGTGAAAAGAATTCGGCAGTTCAATAAATTCACTTTAAATGACATCAATTTCAATTTTCCGTCGAAGTATACGAACTACATTGTGGACGCGATTTCACAATATTTTTCGAGACTTCCTCCAAACTGAACTTCTTTCCTTCAATGAAATACGAGTACGCTAAGCGAAGTATCGATGATTGTAAATCAAGAAGGTTGTCCAATAAAATACACCTCACTTATCTTGCAAATTGGTTCATCGAAAAAATACAACCATGTACTTTCTAATTGAACAATCGTGCTCCGATGTCTCGCACAAACACCAAAAGATTGGTCGTATCTATAATACAGATTTTGGAAAACCGCATGCGCACACTATTGAACTGGTTTGCGGATCATACAAGATACAGTTTAAATAAATTATGTAGATCGTTCAGCATTCGTAAAGATCCTAAAGATTCATTTTTTTTTCTTCTTCTTCACTCTTTCTCGTTTCCTTTCTTCACCCGCCTCCCAAGCATTCTGAAGGATGCTTATAAATCATGTCGTGTGCAGACGAGACTTATTTTTTTTATTCTCGTCGGACTAAATTCTATGCCAAAATTTGCACTGAATGAATGCCTACCTGAACGAGTAACTTCACTATATTACAGAGACAGATTAGCTGGTGGATTAGAAAATTTCAATGTCAACAATTATACCTTACGAAAGATTCTGTCGGCAGATATTTTGCTGTTGGTGTAAGCCAAATTTGAAGCCGACGCGCGTGCCATCCAACATTTTAATAAAGAGAATTGTGTTAACAAGCTTCCTTTACAAAACATGATTGTACATGACCCTATAATATTGGATAGCTAATTAGTAATTCGTTGAGACGTTGTTTGACAGAACTTCAAGAAACCCACGAGACAAAAGGAAATGAAAAACTTATCAGTGAAAAAATATTTAAAGAGTACGACCGAAAGATAGAGATATGAAATTCTGATTTTGACTGGTGAGATTGTAAGAAAACAGTTCACACGAAGAACCACGCTAGAATTTTTCAAAGCTAAAATTATTGAGGGTACAGATGATTGATATCGAGGCAATAATTCAGATAAATCTTCAATAAGCACGCAGTGAAGAAGCTATGAAGAATAAAAAATCAGTGCGGTAACGAGAGCTATTTGTAGAAGAAAAGGGGGAGAAGGAACGTATCCGAATACAGATTCTACCAACCGCTCGAAAAATACGGGCACTTCTATTTTTCATCGATGCGCAGATGATGGCAACATCCGATCGTAGCTTTTTTCACTACGCCCACGGAGAAAACCGAATTTGACCGTTGGTGTGGAAGACCACGGTACCAATTTCTGTTCCTATCTAGAGGAGTTCGAACCTTCGATCTGATCTCCTGCACTTTCGTGGCCCACCGTCTCAAAGTTATACAGTATTCGTATGATGACGTCGTGCGAGGCTAAATAAATGGCAATTATTGGAACAAATGTAACCACTTGAAGAAAATTTCTCCTGGACGAAAAATATTTTCCGAAGTTTCTCAAAAGTTTCCGTCAATTTTGAATGGATGAAGAAGTAGTTTTTCTGGACCGAACTCAGTTTAAAACGGCAGTTGAACAAAATCACTCCTCTGTCCTTCGCAGAGAACGAGAATGGCACGGTGTCATCATCATGGGTAAACACCGAAGACCGAACAAACGTGGTTCCCTTGCGAAGGTAAGCACAAGGACTCCAATAGATTCCTTAAAGAGATATTTTGAGCGAGGAAACAACAGAAATGCACTTGAGATGAATACCCACAACGAACTCTTAATAGACATCGAATTCCTTAGTCCAGTTTAAAAAATCCAGTCTTAATAAGGGAAAATTTTTGGGCATTCGCGTTCATCGATCAGTTCAGTCAACAACCGCTCAATTTTTTTGAAAAAGATACTTGCCCGAAGATAATATCCCGATTCCAACACTAGGGTCTTTGAAAGAAAAATAAAAGATTAAAAACGCATGCTGAGTCTACAAAAATTTTCTAAGAGGTGGAGCACATCTTCCAGTCAAAGTTTTCCTGCTCAGAAAAATTTCTATGATCTAATTTATGACGTCATCACAGTCGGCCATCCACGTTCTTTATGAAACATAACCTAGCCCAACTCGAAGTCATCAAAATCGGTCACGGTCGCTCACTGAGGTGTTGTCCTTCTTTGCAACATAACCTAACTTAGGTTGCTGACGTCATCAAAGACAAACGCAGACTTTACTCACACAAAACAGATGGCAAAAATCATTCAAAATGAGTTCTTCGAGTTTGGTTTTCATCTGACCGTGAGAGGAAGAAATCTGACTATTTTAGCATTCTTCGAACTATTCTTCCAGAATATCAACAGCAAAAACTAGCGCTTTGCCGACATAAATCTCTCCTCCTCCCTCTCGAACCTAAACCATGTACTAAGCAACTAAAATCGGACCCTTTATCCTCAACCGCTCCATGGCTATCCCTTCTTCTGGATATCAGACTCAATCTAGCTGATATTTCCAAAATCCCCAAGACAAGTCGTCAGAAATATTTCCTCCACTGAATTTTTTTGCCAACTCGTAGATCTAAATTTGGACACAAAACTGGATACGCATTCTCGATCCAAGGCGGCATTCCCAACCACCGATAAAGAAATTTCGCGCTTTACACGGCCGAACTGAACTCTTGTCTTTTTCATCTCACTCTTCTCACCTCTCAGCTCCAACTCTTATTGTTGACTAATTCACTTTCATCTCTGATTCTCGCTCGACGAAAGCCTTAATTCGACGTAATAATTCACTTCTGCAAACATTACCATCCACCTCAACACCAATATTCCGGGCAACATCAACTGGCCGGAATATGACCGGTTGACCTTGCCGCCAAAGATTCCCTTCTCTGACTTTGTACTTACTCCTGCCTATGACCTTATAGACTATTCCTGATACTCGACTCCTGGCACGACTTATGGACAACTCAGTATTCGTACAAACATAGACCAATGAAAAATGAACCGGTCCCAAGGACTCAGTCTAATTGAACTATCCGTCATGAATAAATCATTCTCATTCGATTCTGAGTCGGTCACATACAACTCACCTATTCCTATATTCTTCTAGGTCCATTCTCTCCATTGCCAGCATCGTTCAAAACCTCTCTCATGTCTGACTTTGGAAAATATCCGCCTCTCTCTCTTTGTTTCTTCACGTCTTCCACCCGCCCCACGGTTACTAAGTCTCTCTTAATTTTCACCCTCTTCTGTAGTCTCAAACTTCTCCTCATTTCTTACCGCAATTTTCACACACTATCCACAGATGAAGTTGGCTTTCCAAGGAAAGGACCCAATAAGATCCACGATTATCATGAAGTAGAACAAGTGAACTGTGGTGAGGTTGACGCGAACAATACAATCTGGCTAGACTCGAAAACCGAGTAATATCATGTTCCCATGTTGAAATGAGGATGCAAAATTCTGGGTTTGAAATTGCGACGGCGGAAAAGCGGTCCATGAGGAAAACTGCTGGTTATACACTGCTCTATAAGAAGAACACTGGTATAATGCGAGTGAGCCCCATAAGTAACGACAGTGCTATCGAAAAAGTTGGAGAGAGTAAGCGGAGCATTTAGCTGAGGATCAATTACTCTGACGTATTTCCAATTATACACCAGCTCTGAAGAGGATCAAAAAAGAAGGCTCGTCTTTCAGTACATCAACGCCACAGATAGGCCAATACAACGATGCCAATGACGAATCCACGGTTACCTTCCCCTTCGAGTAGCTGAAAAGCTCGAGAAATAACAAGGAAAAAAAACACTTGAGCTCAGATTACTTTCTTCGAATTTATTCTTCTAGCCAGTCGACCTTCAAATTTTCCCAACCCTTTCCAAGCTGCCTATAGGTACATGAATTTCCTCTTGAAATCAAAATCGGACAATTGGCGAAAAATTGGCAATTGGCGGAGGCTCAGAAATATATCGAGTCATCAAATTAAATTTCTTTTCAGAGCAAACAACAAAATACTTGACCTAATACAGTAAGAATAATCCACTATAGTCTATATATAAAAAGAGGAATGCGAACAATAACAACAATTATAGCAGTCGAACCGGTACGAATAATAAAACACAAAATACTGCCAAACAAAGATAGTAATTTTCTTCTTCTAATCCTCTCCTCTTCTTCTACTCGTCTCTTTTTTTTTCTCGTTCATTTCATTTTTCAAAAAATGATTCAGAAAAGAAGAATGTAAACTCGATATAGGCGATAACCAATTTGAATGATTACATCACTCAAAAATCATATTCTCTCTGTGTCAAGCATCCACTGACGATATCATACGCTCGATCACAAACAAAACGTGCGAACCCGATGTCTTTTTAGAATCTATTTGCGTCAATTATCACACGTGTGATCGCGTAAATCTACACGAATACGAGGGTCTAAACTAAATGAAACCCATACGTAAAGAAATAAAGAACATGCACGCTAATAAAGTTCTGAAGTGACAAAATATCTATAACTAGCGGACAAAGTAATGCAAATTTGTATTACTCACTTGGGAACACAGGAGGTGGACGGTCCGGATTGATCTTGTTCGGGGTTCGCATCTTCGTCCTCGACTTTTCCGTCAACTTCTTCCTCCATCAGTTAGGTGTGACCGATTGGTTTATCAGTCTGTAAACAAAAGTGAGGAAACTCATTCAGTTCTCACATATTGATTGGTTTCGATTGATTATCTGTACAGATTCAACAATGTGAAAATATTGATAGTTACACGAGATTTGAGTTGAAAAAATCCTACGTAATTGGCGAAATTAGCAAAGTGTCTTATGATTCGCTGATCTACGCTACGAAATTGCCTTAATTAACATTCAAACAGGCTAGAGTGTCAGTACCATAATTTCTCCAGGATAGAATGGTGTCTGAAGGAGCTCGAGAGCAGGTAAAATAGACATCCATTTTGTTTTTCAAGTGAACTTACACCCCTTTGGTTAACTAAGATGGATGTCCTGTCGTACCTGTGCTCTCGAGCTCCTTATACCTTGAAATGAAAAATATGAAACACTAATTCATGATTTTGAGTTTATCCGATAGTTTCGCTAGATGTGTATGACGGACAGAGTTTGTACAAGTGTACAGTCGTCGTCTGGCATCCCTGTTGTGGGTGGATCGAAGGTCCTCATTTTCTTAGGTGATCGCAATAGCGGCTAACGAGGTCAATCCGTGAAGTAATAGTTTGTGTACTTCTGTCAGTACGTTTCGATCGTGAGGTCCGTTTTTGGAGAACATTCCGGCATTGCTGTTAGCCAGAGTGCGTTAGAAGAATCGTTCTTGACACGGTGCCTCCCATTCTCTGTCTATTTAACTCCGTGTAGTGACGTTTCCGCTGTCCGCCTCGCCTTTGCGTCCATTACCGTCTGTAAGTTTGCCATACGGCAGCTGTCTAAGAAGACTTTAGTCATCCATTCTTGCCACATGCCCCAGCCAGCGGAGCATGGTGCGCATCAGTGAATACTAGAAAAATCTGCACCGTGCGCACTTGAAACAAAGTCTGACCATTTCACACCCGCTGCAACTGTCGTAGGTAGAATGCGATTTGTATGGTGTTCAAGATTCAGAGTCTATTTTCAGGTCAGTGTTTCCAAAACTCGATCTCGGAGCTTAGATGTAGCTATCGACGCTTTCCTCAGTCACTGGTTGATTTCTTCATCTACGGAGCAATACCGAAGTCAACCGATAGCTCAAGATATCAAATGGGGTGAGCCAGAGATGCGTCTTAGCCCCCCTCCCCCTTCCTCTATACATACCGGCAATATTGATAGTGGTACTCGATCGAAGCATCGCCACTCACTATATAGGTTTGATGAACACCTATTTAAGCTTTCAGCTTCAAAATCACAGAGGCGCATAAGATCACAAACCATAAACGAACCCCAATACATCGATGGTAAAGTCATATTTAGGAACTCCGACGTTGGAGACCTCTTGGAGAGTCTGTAAGGCACTGGGAATGGAGATGAACGTAAGCAAAACAAAAGTGCTAAGAACCAGCAGCGTACCAAGTCAAGGGGCAGAAAGAAAGGTTGGCAACGTTACTATCGAGGAGGTCCATGAATTCAATTACCTAGTGAATGACAATTTGCAAGTACTTTCACGACTACAAAAAGAAAAAATAATCATAGTCCGCTTCTGTAGTACCTTTGCAGTAAGTCAATAAAATATCTTGATAGTAGTATGTATACACCCGTGTCCTGGCTCACTTTCTTTACTTTTCCCAAAATACCCCGATCACTCACGTTCTCCTCACCGGGGACCTCAACGGCAGCATATCCTACCTTACCCCGGTAATACCCCAATAATGTATATTCTTCTCACGGGGACCTTAATGACACTATATCCTACCTTACCCCGGTTAAAAAAAAAAAAAACGATACTGAATTCTTTCTCTCACCACTAAAAATTTCACCTGAAATAAAATAAGTGTATCATTATTTAACATACCTTTTTCAATAAAATTATTCCCGCAAAAAAGAATTTGGGACACTTTCTCTAATTTCCCCAAAATACCCCGATCACTCACGTTCTCTTCACCGCGGGCCTTAACGAGCACCACACATACCTTATGCTTCATACTGTCAAACTTTTCCGGAACACTCAAATTTTCTCCACCAGGGATCTTGACAAACATCACTCAAAGAAAAAAATAAATTGGGTAAAAAAAGTTTTCTATTTTCAGTTACTACATATTTACTTCATAATAACAATAATGACATCAATATTATATAGAGGAAAAATAACATATTTTTAACCTTTTGTTTTACGGTAGGGATTGAAATATAATCCACAACCTCTTTTCTTTTTCTTAAGATACAAACCCGATCCAACTTGAACATTTTTTTTCTTCCCTCCAAATATTTTATCTTTTGCAGATTTTATGTTCTCTGCTAGTTTGACAATATTTGAGATTGAACTAGCAACTCCTCCAGCCAATCCTAAGGTTGATACTATTGGAAGGAGTGGAATTAATCCACCTGATTGGGGTAACATTAAACCTTTACTTTTTGGAAGTTTTATTTTTTTATGTTGGTATTTTTTCATACCCATTTGAAGATTTCTCAAATTTTCTTGTATAAAGCTATTTTTATTCACATTTTTTTTCATGTTTGAAATCAATTTCTTTAGAGTCATGCTTCCTCCAATCTTCTTCTTCTTAATTTTACGTTTGGAGCTGTATCTTCCTCCTTCTAAGAATCTTTTCATTTTCATGGTATTTGTAGTCAAATAAGCAAGTGCTCGTTCTGATAATTTTTTTGAAGGATTCTTCACAATTGACCAAGCTTTCAATTCTAAATCTTTATCTAATTTATTTCTTTCTTTAATATTTTTTGTTTTTGAATATCCTATATCATGTAATTGAGCGTAATAATCAAGTTCATTTACAGGGGCTATATTATTTGCTATTTTTTTCTCTACTGGTGTGCCAGGACCAAGATATTCATACCCAATTAGTTTAGCTGTGTCAACAGGCATATGATTAATAACCGAATTGATGATACCCTTCCCCTTTATATACTTCTTCTCTCTCTCCATTTTTCACTATAAATAAGAAATTTCACTAGTGTGTTTGTGTTTTATATAACAAGTAATGGAATATATTCAAACAATCTAAAATTAAAACCCCCCTAGATGATGATGATGATGATGATGTAGATCATAGTTGTTTTAATAAACTATTCATGGAAAATGGAGAAAATAAATCTTATAAACATTCGGTGAAATTTTTAGTGGTGAGAAAAAAGAATTCGGTAAATTTTTTTTTTTTAAACCTAGTGTGGAAAGGTATGTTGAATATTTTATTTCAGGTGAAATTTTTAGTGGTGAGAGAAAGAATTCAGTATCGTTTTTTTTTTTTTTTTTAACTGGGGTAAGGTAGGATATAGTGTCGTTAAGGCCCCCGTGAGAAGAATATACATTATTGGGGTATTACCGGGGTAAGGTAGGATATGGTGTCGTTGAGGTCCCCGGTGAGGAGAACGTGAGTGATCGGGGTATTTTGGGAAAAGTAAAGAAAGTGAGCCAGGACACGGGTGTATACATACTACTCTTGATGATTCAATCACACAATATTGTAGAACATGCAAATTCCTTCCTTCAGAATCGGCTGCAAGAGAACAGGCTTTGGTATGAAGGAGGCCAAAGAGGGGGTTTTGGTACGAAGGAGCTGATTTTAGTCCAGTGGAATGAGGAGGAGGGGTGGCAGAGAAACGGCAAGCAAAGACAATTTTCATCTTCCGGCAAAGTAAACCATTCGACTTCGTGACATCTTCTTCCCCCAAGATCGAGACTTCCTACGTCAATACCTCGTCGGTCTATTTCCAATCCATTGTGACTCCACTAGATCTTGATCTGGAGAATCAGCTGTTTGAAAATTCTAAAAATCCCACAGAGCAAAAATTTAAGAAAGATACTACTATATAACTGTGTCATCGAGGCTGGAAGACAACCAGCTTTGCTATCAACTTTAAATAGCGCAGTCTTCTCCCACATTTTTCGCTCTGCGAAATTTTTGGAATATGCAAACATCAAGGTCGAGTGAATGGAGTTACAATGGTTTGGAAATAGACCGACGACCTGATTATACAAGTAATCTACAAAGAGCGTTACCAGTAATCTCAAAATAACTCGGGAACAAAGCGATTTAGGAAATCGTATCAGAAGTATTGAGGATGATTTTGAGAAAACTGCTTTCTGACCCGGGGTCGGATTGAAAACAGTGGAAAGACTTCAGGCTTCAAACTGACGCATCCCAAAATACATCACAATAGAAGCTTATTCAAGCCATAACGATTTTTGTAAGTTTACCAGTGGCCAACCTCCAGGTTTACACACATTTTCGAATCGTTAGCAAATTTCTCATTTTACAGTCTTTGATATTCAATATGCTATCACCAAAAACTCTCAGTATTACACAAATTCAAAATAAGAACTTCACTTATTCCATTAATCGACTGATTGATCTTAAATTCAAAGTACAAAGAAAAGACCATTCAAACTTAGTCACATTAATTCGCCTCTTATGCAAGTTGTACAGAAATTTTTGTCATCTCATCTCACGCGTTTTGAATCTCATTGAAGCTCAACACAAATACTTCAAACAGGGTTGTAGTTGTGTTATCAATTTAATCGTATATTTTATCTCCTTTTTTTAGTTTCAACTTACAAAATTTGGAAAGATACTGATTGTGCGACCTTCGTAAATAAAAATACACACAAGTAGGGAAAAAAAAAGAAATTAGACAAATTTATGGTAATTTATTTCTAGGTTTTCTTTCGGAAATTTTCAAATTTCTGGCAACATACTAACGTACATAATTATTACGCTTCTGCGTCCGTTTTTGTACACTTCGTTAACAATTTTTTTTTTTTTTTCGTTCATTCAGTTTTTGAAATTGTTTGCTACGTCTTGTAATTTCCTTCACACGAGAAATTTTGTCAGCTGATGAATGAAGGGGTAGCAAGAAATTAATGAATCAAAGAATTATTTTAAGCACAGGGACTTAGAATAACTTTGAACTTAAAGTAATAGAAGTCGAATTTTTAACTTTAGGTCATCGACTCTTTAAAGAGGGAGTTTGTGACGTATTAAAGAAAAGAATAGTGAAGCCGAAAGTTTCCCAGAGCTGGGCAAGAGAAGATTGAACAGATAGATCGTCAGTATTGCAGTACAGGCATGAAACGAGTGAGAATAGGCGAGACGGGTATGGCAGGGCGATTTGAAGTAGAGGGTTTTTCAAATAGATCGGAGTTTGTTTCAGGATAAGGAGGACTAGTGATCATGCCAAGAAGATAGGCGCAGTAATAGAATTTGAGATCACACGAGGTTATGGAAGGTGAATTTTATGACTGCTTAGTGGTAACGTCCACTACGTCATGTTCCTCGAGGTCGATGTGTTCCGGTATTTACAGAAAAGAGATTAAGGATGATGAACAATTTGACGAGTAAGCCTTGGACGATAGACTTGGTAGGATGAGGGTCTTGGTTGACACGTAAGGGAGTGAGAGACTCAAGTGGGGAGGAGAGAGACAGGTGACTGCATACCAAGTTTGCGGTCCTGATTTCAACCTGTGTGTCTAGTGGAACAAGTAGCGAAAAAATTGTGTAAAAATTATTTTGTTGATGTCTCGTTTGTATACAAAATAAACTGTGAGAGGAACTTTCTTAGGACCAAAACGGATGTCATGTCCAGGATAGAAGTTGAACATGGGAAGAGAATGCGGAAATAGGGAATAAAAACCCAAATTTGGGAAGTGTGCCTGGATGGGATTGAAGCGAATTACATGGGCTGAGGGCATTTGAAAGGGATGCGAAGATTTGTGTATAGGGCGGTTGAGGCCAGATAGTTAATAGCGAGAGAGGAAGAACACTTACCCCAGCGCATAGGCTGAGTAAAAGCGCCGAGGGTCGGAAGATTGAATGAGGTCCAGCAATTTTAAGGTTGCTTTGCTGGAGCGGGTACTAGTCGAAGAATTCTAATCAAGTAGAGAACAGATTAGACTGTTGTAGAGTTGGAGGAGTTTGCGGTTACAGCCGGTAAAGGGGTGCGACAGGTATTTGTGAACGTTCAAGGAATTCAAGTATTTTACTCTTAAAATGATATGGGGATTCCAGGAGGTTTTGGATTCGAAGGTGATACCATGGAACTTGACAGAGGATCGGTTGGTAAAAAGAGGTAGCGTATGGTTGTTTTCTCGTCTGAAAATCAAAATCAACGGTCAGATATCTATTTAAAAATTTTGTTAAGGGTTGATACGAGTAGTCTTTACTGCCTGTCGGAGGTTGGAGGTAAGTAGTGAGATACTTGAGTTATCTGCAAAGAGAGGCGTTCAGTAAGGGGAGAGCTGACGCAGTTTGTGAAGTCATTTATAGCGATTGGGAAGAGAAGAACACGTCAAACGATAATCAATGCATCCCATAATGAAGGACAAGTTTTTCAACCTTCTCCAAGAAGACATTTCAAAATTTGTTCCATAGAACTTTTTCAATCACATTTCGGGTCTCGAGTTCGTGTTTAACAGCTAATTCATTTTTTTTTTTACATCTCGTTCGCATGATCTTGCACTATCTGGAAGGTAATACGAATCACAGTTACGCATAATTACAATACTTAAAAATGTGCACGCTTCGCACACATCACATAATCATTACTGAATATAATCACAGCGAATAATTTTCGGTCGTACCGAACAATGATTTAGAAGACGGACGTCACCGGACTACAAGTGGAAATCCTATCATTTTCTCATTCGCCAGACGCAGAGATGACAATTAATAATTGTGTCTCAGGTTCGGCCGCCTTCCGTTCGACATCCTACGTAAGTACACTAGAAAAAATATTATCACGTCTGCGAATGCATGAATCTTCATCGTCTAAGTCAACATATTGTTTTACGTTCTTGTCTTTAGTTCTCCCTCTTCTCTCGATCAACAATTAAAAAACGTCGACTCCAAGTCTCGCGATTACGAGCCACGAAAAATTTCGAGCCTGATAAATACCGCACTGCATTGTATGATGGATTCCTTCTAAATCGTGTGAGCGGTGTTTCTACCAAGAAATATTGAAGATAACGATTTAGACGAAATGTTTATATTATGGAATGGAGAAGAGGAACCCCGACCCGCGAATTCCAGGTACCCGCGGCTCACGATGACTCGTACACGAGTATTCCTGCACAAAAGAAAAATTGCAACCTGTACTGATGATACCGGTATACATGCATACAGCATAAAAAATTTTTTCCCTCTTCCATCGCTTCGAAAATGCAATCAAATGTCAGGTCACCTTGAAGAGTGTGAATAAAACTCGGTGATGAATAATGTACATCACAATGATAGTACGCCATAGTACAGCCACAATTTTATACGGCGTGCGGTATTGTTAAAATTTATCGGATTTGATGCGTCACATATTAGGTATTATGCAATCGAAAAACAGAATATACATAATTGAATGGATATTTTTTCAGGGCTAAATTATGATCGACGATATCAGAAGGAAAAAAAAAAACAGGGCAGTACATTAAAATGATTGGGAGACGCACCAGAGTTGAATCAATACACTATACTACGATGATGAGGTATTTTCAGTAGCCTCTAATTTTCCAACCAATCCTTATAGAATTTTTTTTTGGCAAACTGACCTTGAATTCGAACACAACAATAAACGTCTATTAGGTGCCGTGCACTAATTCTTATTGCGATATTACAGCCTATTATTAACTCGACCGGAGTCGAAAATTCTGTAAAGTTTGCACTAATAAAAATGGTTCTCTTTTTTTTTCTTCTTCGTACTCCACTCACGACTTTCAATTTATCAACATATATTATTTATAATAGGGTAAATGCATTTACTAGAAAATTACGAGAATGGGAAGGCGAAAAATTCGGATGAATCGACGATGAATTTGTATTTCAGCAAGAGGCTCGAAGAAGGTTTTTCAATAATATCCTCCTCGGTTCCAATATTATAAAGAAGTATTTTTACAATCGTTTTTGAACACGTGCGAATGAATTATTTTTCTACTTAAAAAAAAAACAAATGAAGTTTGCCGAAAAAAAATCCTGCCCCTCCATTTACTCCAACTGAAATATTGACAAATTTATACTTCGCAGTGAGGCACAAATGGTACCCGGAAGGCATGATAAATACAACGTTTGAAATGTTTTACTTTAAATACCCTCAACTACACCAGAGTGATGAGATTGGTGGAAGAAATTGTATACGTCAGAGATAATTGGTAGCGTGAAGGTAGCAGTTAGGAGAGACTCTTGTAGATGGAAGGCAAGTTATTGCCTTGCGGCCAATAGTTGTTGAAATGGTGAGCACATTTGGAGATGCTAGGGAGGAACACGCGCATATGTGACTAGCTGAAGGAGGATAGTCCAGATTGCAACCATTAAGACACATTTGGAGTGCGATGAGCGCTGGAGCGCTACTCTACTAGAATACTTTCGGGAGGTACCGTATGAAGAACAAGACCTCGAACGTAAGTCTTACAATATAACACTGTAATATGATTGGCTAGAACAATGCTGCGTCGTTGTGAACGACTAAACACAAAAAATAAGGTCGTACATTACAGAGAATGGATACGGAGAGCTAGAGGACACGACCCAGAAATACCAGAACAATCTGAATACCGTGCTATACCTGGCAGTGAAGAACTGAACGTCGTAGCACTAGAATTCAGGAGGCTTGTAAAACTAGACCAAGCGAATCTTCCGATAAGACCACTGGCTAAAAGCATTCAATCACCATGTAACATAATAGCAAGGATCGCCGCCAGCGCCATGTTCTTGAAAGAGAACTATCAGTTCAAACTTAAACAAAGCATCAGAAACAACAAGGAGCTGATAGAAGGATTAAACGAGGTGGTAATCAAAAGCAACGATAAATTGGTTGACAACCATGTTTGGTACCATACCAAAGGAGGAACTTTTAAACCTGTTGCAAAACAACAGATACCATGGGAACCCTGACAAACAGGAGAACGCAAACATGGTGGAAGAGAAGTAGACCAAAACTCCTGCCGATTCAATAACAAGTTCTACGGCCAGGAAAAGATCTATAGTGATGGACCGGCGGAGATATTCATGAATGATATGGAAAACAAGATATTGAAAGGCAGCAAGTTCAGAAAATTCATTAAATACTAGGCTCGATACCTAGATGATATCCTAATTGTGTGCTCAGGGACTAATAGACAGATGGACTAATTTCTTATGGAAATTGAGGGCATCAATTCACAGTGGAAAAGAGCGACGAGACCATCAACTATTTGAACGGAGAACAAAAGTATAGAATACAAAATCTACAGGAAGCCAACGCACATTTTCAAGATATTATTTCAAAATACAAGCTACTTGGCAAAAATATCCCCGCTTGTTCAATCCTGGTTTTGGGAGTCATGTTTGTATTGTGTGTCGCTCATCTTTTCGATACAACGCTAGCACTGTTCAATTTGAACTGTAAATCTAACCAATTTGACTGTTACCGTTCCTCGTGGATGACAGATCTCGCACCTCTAATTCTAATTGACTTCCACCTATATAAAGATTACTCTCATGACGTAATACGCTGGGCAAAGTATTAACACTGCTATTCCAAGGGATTTAGAGCCGGTATGAGAGAGAGAGGGGTGACCTGAATATGGTCGGGAATAGAAAGTCCGGACATAAGCTAAGAGATATGTACAAAACATGATCGTCACTTCTTGCACATCAGAAAGAACTCGTCTTGTCCTATTAAGCTACCCACGCGACGCGACGTACCTACAAAATTTGTTAGAAGACGAGACGGTTTGAGGGTGTCAATAAAGAGGTGACTGACTAACAAAAAGAGAGATATAAAGATCATGTAGCATGTCTACAAGTAAGTGACCTCATTCATATTTTCAGGCCACGCTTGCTTCGTGATGACATCATGGTTTAGCTTGTGAATTTTTGTCAAGACAGACGTACGCCCAGTTCTTGGACGATTGCCTGTGACGTCATCACCAGTACTTTTGATGGCTACCTGTGATATCATCAACATTCACAACGACGACAGCTCGGGCTCTTTCTCTCTTCCTTACAGTTTTCTATTTCCGAAATCACTCACTCCCTCGTAGGCGATGTTACGAATCCTGATGACGTCACAGGCAGCCATCTTAGATAATTCTGGCGACACGTGCTAATGACGTCATGACTTAAGCTCTCCTCTATTCTCAAGATCATTTACTCTACTTGTGAGCCTCCCAACAGTCTCCCTTATACTAGACCTCCGGGTTACGGCCGATGGGATTCCTTAGCTTCCATTCTGTCGGGCTATACAGTATACTAAACTATACTAGGCATACTATCAGCCTTCATGAAACTAAGATAAGCCTAAAATACAGCAGTATAAAAGCCTATACTAAACCACCTATAGATTACAAGGATTGTTTCCAGTTTCATCTTGAACTTGCAACTTCTAGAAACAGGCTCGGGGTCACGGTTGATGACGAGTTGGAGAGGGCCTCGAGGTCATGACTGATGAAATCATGGTTTATTGTAAAGGAAGAAAAGAGATACAGTATAAAGGATTAGCAGGCGGTGGGGGAACTCGCATATTTTGGAATTAACGGCTAGGATTCACGGAATTTCAGGAAAGGTCTGAAATATGTCCAACTGCGCTCACATGCCGTTCCGAAGTAAAAATGTACTTTTCCACAAGATGAGCAAGAGCACGGTAACGTCAGCGTATTGGACGCTAAAAAAGTCAACGATCCCAAGAATACGTCTCTAATGATGATGCTATCGAAAATCCAAGATCGCAAGAAGAAAAAATGCGAGGTAGGGAAAAAATTGCCCGGTTTAGACACAATCAAGTATCCGATTTCCTCCCTGAAGGAAAAGTAACTTTCCCTCTCAGCGAGCTTGTACACATCCATAACGAGAGCTTTTCTCTGGTGTAAATTGAGGACATATCTGGCAAAAGGACGTCCGCACAATGTATTTCTTATGGGACGGACGCCTTTCTGCCAGAACCCTCCTCAATTGTTTCAAGCGAAGCAAAATTTACATATCCGAAGCAACGATTCAGAAAAAATTATTTCAATTTTTTTATTTTTTTTTTAAATGGCTTTCAATTTTTTCAGAAAAAAAATAGTTTTAATTTTTTCAAAAAAAAAAATATTTCAACTTCTTCAGAAAAAAATATTCCAATTTTTTCAGGTCTCCATAAAATATCAAAATGAAATATTGTCGCTCTAGAAGTACATATGTAATTTGAAACTCGAAATTTCATCATACATTACGTTTTTACCAAAGTTGCTCTCCTCCTCAACATTCAAATGAATATTATTCGTGTCAATTATCAACTGAAAAACTATCCGTATTATCTACAAGAAGGGTCAACAATCCTTCCTTCACAAATGAATGTTTGCTGCAAAATGAAAATTGCCAGAAGTTCCATATTCGAAGCTCGTCAAGAATTTTCGAACAAAGCGGATAGCGTACCGTCCATTGCAATTTTTCCTTAAGTAACCATATGAACGCCTTTTTTAATCACATAACGATTTCCAGAATCAAAAGCGAAAATACAAATAGACCGAAACGAGAGACTCGTAAAATTCTAGTAAGCTTGAATTGCGCACAAAAAGTTTTCGCGATTCAAGCTAGGCAAAACTCCCTATAATTTCACAAAAAAAAAAATCATCCTCTCGTGAAACTAGTTCCGCAGCTGAGAGCTGAAGTAAAAATTGATAGAAACTTCATTCCAGAATAATTATATCAACCCAACCGGCCGTCTTTTAACAATACTTTAGTCAACAGGTAGTGTGATAGAAACATAGATAAGCGAAGACTTCATTCGATAACGTTGCGAGGAATTAGAAATACGAAATTGGGCTCACGAACAACGTTGTTTAACGAAAGCGGGCCGCAGCCGCAGCCGCAGGAAACAATATGAAATAATCATTCTAGAAGCTAAAAAGCTCTACTACTTGAAAAGCTCGTTCGTGAATCATCTGAAGTCAAGACGCAGATATTTTCCACCCAACTTCGTTCATCCGCAACATTTTCTCGAAGTGAGAAGAGACGTAGGTATCTCAACAAGGAATACTTCGTACCGAAATATCATCCGACTTCGGTGAATAATTTGTAAATAAGCCCACAAAATCTAGAAACGACATCGTTCTATAAATATAAAGAAAGAGTTAAATACAAAGATAGGAATAATTATTTAGAAAACGAAGAGGAAAAAAAAAAAAAGAAAAAATGTATAAGAATTTACGACGTATAATGGTCTATTTTTACAACTTTCGCTCTCACTCGTCATCGTCGTACACAACGATATTAGTTCGAAAATTTATCTGGTAAGACGATCGTTAGGCATGGGTAGGCTAACGCTATCTATGGTTCCTCGTCAAAATCACGTCAAACGTACCATCAACTTGATCTTGAACGAAGCAAATGGGTTGACGTATTTTCCGACGAAGCCTGATACATCGTTAGTTTGAAAACGATTACTCAATAAAATATTGCTTCAGGTCGTGATTTGAAGGTTGAGGATCCTTAAACTGAATTATATAATATATCGAAAATTATTTTTAATAACGAATCATCGGAAATATAGAAAAACACCTAAGTCTTATGGTATCGATATATCCTCTCGAAAAAAAAAAAACGGAAAAATCAAGTTCGAATCGTTGCCGAATTTAATGATTCTTTGTTCAATAAAGAACAAATTAAGCTGATCAAAACAAAATTAAATTTCACGTTTTGATTAGTAAAATATTCAACAGCAGGTTACAATCATTTTCGAAATCTGTAATGAATCACATTGAAAAAACAAAAAAAATTGATGAGATCTATTCTACACACTACTTGCACCAACTTCGACCATTCGTTTCGTGAAAGATAAGATTTCGTGGTATAAAATATTACTTTTCAAATCAACCTCAATATAGACTACCACCGGTGTATGAACTATCGCACGATATGTACTCGCAAAAAATATATGTATATTATTCTCCTACAAAATATTATGATTGAGGAACTACGTTAGGACCCTCTCCGAAACATCAACAGACTAGCCACGTCTTCTAGGAAAAGATAACTACAATGCAATCCTCATTTTCGTTGGAGATAACCGATTTGATAACTTCCTTTTCTTGTTCGAAGAGATTCATTCACTCGTGAAATTGAGGGATGATACCCCTGATGAACGATACCTATCAAAAATCTAATTGTGGTAAAAGGTCCGCACAGGAAAATTATAATTACTGGATACCGCAACCTCCTCTCATACTGTAAAGTAGACTCGGGTCAGAGGTAACTTTTCCTTTTAAGATCGCTACAACAAAAATTTAAAATTTCATTAAAGTTATATCCATCTACTAACATACGTTCGCGTGCGAGATGCAATCCACATCGAAATGAGCGACGATACATTAGAACCTTCACCTGTTCGAGAACTTAACATTGGAAAATCGAGAATGAATCAAGGTTCTGCGGAAAACACAAGTAAACTGAGTCGAAGAAATAGAACCGTTACGATATAGAAACCGTCGACTAAACGTCAAACTTGATAAAATAATGCGAGCCGCGCGTACCAACATAAGAAGACAGAAATTACTCTTAGCATTTTAATTCCCGTCGAATTTCGTATCTTTGTCGTATTTCGGAGAAATAAGGACCAAAAACAAGAGCGTCAACATTACAGCTAGAAAATTATCGGTTAAAAAAACAAGATAATGAGGTGGCGCTGATTATCGGGAGAGAAAATTTCTAAGTAACAATGAAAATATCTAATTTATAACGAAAAAGAAATAAAATATATTTCTACCAACTCACCGGACCTCAGTCTTTCGATATGATTTCAGTCTTTCTGCAGTCTTCTCGTAGGTACATAAAATTGTACCACAATAACTTCTACGTTTTAAACATCTTCAGCGTTGATTTGGTGAACATCGAAAAAAGTAAGTCATTAAAATGCCCGGAAAAGATGAAAACAGCTAAAAATTTTCATCAATCGAATTTCAATGGTATCACCAGAGTTCAGCAACCTCGGTAGCCATGTTTATCATACAATATATTTTTCTGTTTACTTTTCACTAGAGGTATCAAACGTCCTTGAAAAGGGAACTTAAACTTTTGTCACAATATTTTTCATGTTTATGCATTGTGCATTGAGCACGTCGATGATGGAGAGCAGATTCGAAGAATTTTTAGCCTGTTGGAAGCAGTGGAACTAAAATGTGAAACACTATTCTAGTAATTAGGCATTCTGCCGTACAACGTAGAATGGACGTATCTGCACATCAACGATCAGCAAAAAAGGTATATTTGCCAGAGTTGAAGAATCTCTTTTCCGCAGATCGTAGATATGCAGATACGTCCAATCTACTTCGTACGATAGCATAGGTCTACGAATGTCTACAAAGTACGAAGACGAAGTTAGTCCTCAAATCCTGGCCTGCAAGCTGCGAGACTGTGACACAGACTTGAAGCACTGCAGGGTAAAGCCTGATAGTCTGACTGTGGGTAACGTGATCCAAACCAGCGACTCGCGGAAAATTATCGTTTTCTCACCAAGTCACCGCACGAAAAGCCTATTTCTCCAAATTTATACTTTGGATATAAGTTGCTTTATCAGATTGAAAGATTACTTATGACTTATGAGTAGGTAATCAACAAACTAATTAATAAAAATTAAATAAATTCGATAACTAATTTTACGCTACATACTTTCAACCAAGAAAGATAATTTGATTCATCGAATTGAATGGCAGTGTTCATTCAAGGAAGCATAAGATCATCGAGAATCACATTCATCGTGATCTCTATTTACTGTTCTTGCATGAATATTTCATGAGAAAATTTCTTATCATATTAGCGAACTATCTTCCAGTTATTTCTACTCTTTATTCTCCACTCGAGCTTGATTCTAGGGCACCATTTTCTTGAATCGTTATTGAAATGATTCACTCAGCAACGTTACAGTAATTTTCTAAACCTAGCAGGCTGACGTTGATCCTCCTTTTAGCTGATGTTGGAAATGCAATAAAAAAATCATCAGTTTTCCAAGTACAAAATAAATGTTCTTTTTTTCGGAGTAAAATAAATTCAATCACTAAGGAGAATAAATTATTGCTGATGATGAAATTTCGACATCGTTATTTCATTTCATTTAGCGAGAAATCGAAATAACTTCTAATCGAGCTTATTTTAATGTTGGAAATAAAATAAGGTTTAATTTACTTACTTCATTGAAAAAGAGGATACGATCATTACGAATCATGTCGATTTCTAAATGAAATGTACAGCCTACTTCTTTAAATTTTATTTCGAATTTCACTTACTTCAATAACCTGTGTATCAAACATCCTACCGCACAATCATTATTTTTGTGACTAGAGTCGTACATCGAATCTTGCGAGTACGTTACCGAGATTTCAAAATCATTTGAATCATACGGCCCAATTTCAAAATAAAGGATGTGTTCGCAAGAATGGCGTCTCTTCAATTCATGTTTTAAGGATCAGATTTTTTGCTTTTTTTTAAAAAAAAAAGCATTTTTTAAGACAAAATATCTATAGCTCTCGAACATTCCATTCGTTTTAAAAGAAGTATTAAATTTTATTTAGATATTCAACTAGGAATTGAAATGTTGGATAAATACGTTCCTCCAATCTTCCAATTTATGGCTCATGTTTGAAATCAATGGTTGGAAAAGAGAAACTATTGGATCTTATCGAAATATCTCCACACAATTAATTTTTTCCTAGTTTCAAAATCGATCAAAAATTCAGAAATTCATGAAAGCTTGATACGGTACGTACCAATATTTTTACCAATTAGTTTTCTAGCTGTTCTCTCAGACGGTCACATCATAATACTGTTTCTCAAAATAATTCTTTTGCCCATCAACCCGAACGTCATTCTTATAATGTGCCTTGGTGGGCACAAAACTGACTGGGCATATTACGAGAGCATTTTGTAAAAGTACCTACAAATCATGGACGTCTTTAGTTATGGACCGTAAATACCTACTGATACTTACGAATAAAGAATGTTACTAAGATTATTGAGAGAAAATGTAGAGAAAACTTAAATGTTATATTTTTATTCAAATAGACGATTACATTGATAAATAAAAAAAAAGATTAGACAAGAAAAGAAAATATTAAAACTGAGGAACAGAAGATTTCCGATTTTTCGAGCCTCCAATCAAACGGTTCATTAACATAGGTAGCAGTTGTTAGAAAATCGAATTTATCCCTAGAGAGAATTTGAGACATACATCCTACGAGCACCATGAAATCTGAGATATAATCTCTCACCAACGACAAATTTTTTCTCGGAGAAATTTATTCACTTGCACAATATGAAAATATTTACGAGATTTCTTGTAATAATGATTGAGGTTTCTTTCTTTAAAGAAAAGGAAGAAAAAAAAGTATAGGTAACTATCATTATTTGTGATTTAATTAATATTTTTACTCCGATGTTACTCGTTAACTATACAATAAACCTTTGATTCGAAATATTTTGTATTTAGTATTTTTTTAAATGTTCCTATCGATATAGGTAGGTACTTGAAAAAATTCAGAATTAGAATTAACTAGAAAAAGGAAGAGGAGATCTGAAATATGATAGATGATGCTTTTCGAAATTTATTTTTCTATTCTCAGTTCGAAACATTTTTTTTTTTTTTTTTTTTTTTAATTTATTTTACAAGCTTTGAATATGATTTTAATATCCGACGAACAAATTTGCTCTTAAACACACCTTGAGAATAGCTTGAATAAACAAAAAAAATGAAAATAAATATAGGACTTAAAAAAGGAATAGTTTTCGTTTCATACAGTCAAAATAAAATGTTTAATGATGGGGTATGGCTCTTAGCATAAAGAAAAACACTTTTCATTGTAAGTACGAGTTTTATACGATATTTTATTCAAAAATAAAGACATTGTTTCTTTTTTGCACTAGTTCAAAAAAAAATCTTTCTTCTTAAATACGAGACGATTAAAATATTCTTCATTCATCTACCAAACGCAAAAAAGTTGCGTTGTTATTTCACTAGCTTACAACGATATCGCTAATTTTTGTGTATTTTTGGAGTGAATTATTCAACTATTGTAGGCTTTGCCTCGTGTATCAAACTTAGCTACCGTTGGCCATTGTTCAATTATTTTATAGTAGGTCTTCGTCAGTGATAGACTTTTGCGTTATCTTCAGGATTCTCCTTAGGTACGTATGTTGTAGGTATTCATCTACCTGTTTTCAATTCTTTCATAAAAGCCACCTTGATTGGTCATAGTTAGTTTTTATTTATTTACTTATTTAACTTTCTTATTAAACTGAATTTTCAAAATATTATAGGAACGTAGTTTAATTTTCTTCAACGGATATCCAAACGGGATTCTTTGGTGAGTGGAAAAATCCACTCCTATTCAAGACGATCGGTTCTTCAGTTTTATCGCAACAAGACAGCCTGAAATTGGATATTACAGATGCTAAACATACCTTCATATGTATTTTAGCAACTCGCAAACCTGTAGCAAGACAAACAAGAGACAAAAATAAATTAATGAGTAAATATTTAAGGTACTAAGAAAGGGGCAAAATTACGAATTACTCCATTATTCCTCAAGAATAGGAGCCTAATTCAGCGCAATTTCTCGCGGCTGCTAAAGTACGAGGGAGGGAGGTGGTAGAGGCGACGCATTTCTCAGTGAGCTTCCTACGAGCCATCGCGTCCATGTCCAATTGAATCTCGTTCACTTTGGCTACAGATATTTTATGTTCATTAACTCCTTTCTGAAAGCAGATCTCATCTCTCTCTCTTACTCGGTTTCTATTTTCGCATATAATTTCCAGCTTCCATCGAGTAGCCCAACTTCACCAAAACTGAAGTTACAATAGCCTGTGTTGCAAAACTATCATTTGCCTTTCTCTTCTCACACACCAAACTTATGAAAGGACAAAAAATCTACTTCGCAAACCTTGTTGATTCTTGTAATCTATGAAATACGATGAGGTACCTGATCACAAGTAAGACCTTTTTCTCATCGCTTACAATTATAATATTTGTTTGGATAGGTACACACAACAACGACATGACACTTACCAAGGCAGATTCTCGGTCCGCTACCAAAAGGTGTAAGAGTATGCGGTGTCATTTGAGCCATGTTTTCTTTGGAAAATCGATCCGGGTCGAATCTCAGAGGATCCGGAAAATATTTCTCATCTCTATGTATACCCGCCATTGAATAATAAATCTGATCCCCGGGTAAAATTTTTAACGAAGAATTAGGCACTTGATACGCTTTTGTACACAATCTGGTATTTGAGCCTGATGGTCCATGTAATCTCAAGCTTTCTAAAGTTGAAATAAATCTCAAACGCATAATTAAATCGCAAATAAGATCTTTTACCGGGATCATTATATTCACTTACCCAATACTACCATCTCCAAGTAGGCTAAATCATTCAGAGTCTCGTAATCTAGAACGCCATTTCTGCTCGATTCACGAGCTGTCCTCAATTCATCTCTTAATTTATCTTGTATCTCAGGATGTTTGGCTAATTCGTGCAAAGCGAAGACGTTTGAGAACGCCATACTCTCGTGTCCAGCATTATAAAACGCGTACATGTTTGCTGCTATATTTTCCTCGGAAAATAAACCTATGTTTAATAAGATGATAAATATGGAAGAGAATATTATGGAGGGCGACGAAGGAAAGGAATTTTCTTACGCTTCGTATTTTCATCGGTGCTCTCGTTCTGCAAGTCCAGCATTTGTTGTAGTAAATCTTGCCGGTGTTGAACTTCTTTGCTTCGTATTTCCCGGGCTTTGTGAAGCAAATCGAAAAAAAAGGTTTCCGTTTCGTCGGATAACAATTTTAAACGCAGCAAGGAAAATAATTCGGGATACGCCGACAGAAGTTGGGTTTTGAAAGAACTATGGCGACCTAAAATCTCTGCTATCTCTCGATACAAGGAGTCGGATTCTTCCAGGGTCTTCAACTGCAAGCCGAAAACGCACTTGCCTGTGACATCTAAAGAGTACCGAATCATAGAATCCTTCAAATCTATCAGTTCGCCAGCCTTAGCGCGAGGTCTGAAATACACGAAACAAAATTACGATGAGGAAAATTTTAGTGGTTTAGATTGATTAAACTTGTCAAAAGATGATGAAAACGGCCTTGGTCGAAAGATGTTTCGAATTCTAGGTTTCGATTATTTGCTCACTTTTCCTGTTTGTCATGTTCTGTCATTCGTATAACCTTACGGGAGGGGGGGAGGGGGGAGGGAGGTGGTGGAATCGAGAATGCTCCTTGTAACTTTCCTCCCAACCATCACGTCGACGTCGACATTGACCCCATTCACTCTAGCCAGGTGTTTTATTGTGAGTACTTATTTCTTAAAAGCAGACTGACTCAACGGAATACGAGTCAGTCTGTGAACTAGGCTATGAAATGCAGCCATCTTGTGAGCAACAGGACCGAACGAACCACCGTGGACTAAAACATCGGTCGTAGTATCCTTCCTGTAAATTCCAAATTCATGGATACCGTCTACAATAGAGATCGATAAATCCAAAAAGTCAATGGAAAATACCCCTATTTCCAACGTAAATTCGATGGAAGGGTACCAGGAATTGAGATACCTCAGAAACTCACCAAGGAGATCTGGGTGACCAGTCCAGGTATATAGAACGTCATCAACATACCTGTGCCAATAGTGAATATGATTAAGTAACACCTGGTTCGAGGAAAAAAGGTCAAGTTCAAACTTAGACATGAAAACTTCGGAGATAAGAGAGCCTAAAGGTGATTCAATAGGGATCCCTACTTCATCAGGGAACTCGAAAAATTTCCCTTCAAATTTACAGTAGTTCGGGGACCAGCAGGTATTCAGAAGATTGAAAAATTCCTGAAGCTCATTGTGAGGAATGTTGGCTCTGACGAGTAGCTCACCCATCCGCTGGATAGTAGCAGCCTTGGGAATATTCGGGAACAAACCAACAACATCAAAAGAGCAGATGGTCGTTCCCGGGGGAAGACTTACACCCTTCAGGACATCAGTTAAAGAGGCCGAATTCAAAACCGAATGAGGAGATTCAAAATCAATGCGATTTTTGAACCATCGGTTAAGGAATTTGGCAAGGAGGTAAGTGGGGGAGGAGACGAAAGAAACAACGGGTCGCATCGGGGTATTGTTCCTATGCACTTTAGGCAGCCCGTAGAAGAGAGGGGGTGTGGGGTTAGGAACAAAGAGGGCTTTTTTCAGAGCAGGAGTCTTGATAATAGCCTCACTCCTGTTGATGACACTGCACTCCTTACTTCTTTGACGTGCTTCGGGAAGCTGAAATCCTCACTCTCTTTAGCACCACACTGCTGGAGGACCTCGTGGACCTTGGAAGAATAGGCGGATTTTTCCATCACCACAACAGCATTTCCCTTGTCCGCCTTAGTGACGATTAAATCTCCCTCTTTAATGGTTTACTTTCCCTTCGGAGTATTCGTCTTTTTCGCGTTTAAATGAAGTGCCTTGCAGTTCTGTATTTAGTATTGATATGCACAAGTATAGTATTATCATCATGGCCCATAAAAATTAATGTCAATGGAAAAGAAGTTTGTATACAAAAAGATGAAAATGGGAAAATGATTGTACCACAAGGGGGGATACAAGTAGGTGGTGCAACGATTACTTCACAGCCAAATTTATTTGATTCAATCACAAATTTTTTCAGGAATTTGTTTGGTTGATTGATTTTGTGTTTTTTTATATAAAATTCTACTAGAAAAGTTCCAAATCTAATTTTAAATCCCTTTTGGCTTGTGGTCCTTTTTTTTTTTTTTTTTTTACTAGAAAGTATTTGAAAAATTGATATTTTGAGAAATGAAGAATTTTATTAATTTTTTTCTCTTATTTTCGTGTTAGTTTTTTTTCCTTCATACTTTTGGGTGAGAATTTGTTTTCTGATCTTTCGTGTTGGTTTTATTTTCCGATCCTTTTCTTGATAATTTATTTTCTGATCTTTTACAGATAATTATTTTTCTCGATCTTTTTCTGATAAAAATTTTTCAAAAATAAAAAATTAAAATAAAAAGATCAGGAAACAAACAGGAGAGTAAAGGATTTGGAAACTACAGGAAATGAACATAAAATGAAACTAACAGAGAGGGATTTAACAGAAAAGAAAAAGACGCCACCTTTTTCTAAAACTAACACAAAATAACATAAGAGTTATGTCAAAAAATCGACATGCGCTGGCTTTGGCAAATTGTATCTACTAGTCTCCCTATTCAGTTAGAAATTCGAGTGCCCTGCCTGAAAAATTGAAGGATACGGGCCTTCCCACAGGTTCAATTTTATGCTCGTTCGATGTCGTTGGGCTTTTTGCCACTATGCAACAGATTGGAAACTTGCTAGTTAAATCTGGTACTCCTCAAGAAGAATTTGGCGAATTTTTTGATCTTTTGAATGCCAGTTGGTCGCCTAATTTTTGTAAGTTTGATGGTAAATTCTTTTTCCGCGACGAGGTCGAGATCCCTATTGTATCCCCTCTGGGTTCTCTTATCTCGGAGGATTTGAGCTTGACCGAGAGTTTTTGAATCACGTCTTCTATTGGCATAGGTACGTAGATGACATGTTGTGCGCGGGGACCGGTCGTGCAGAGCTCCTTAGTGGGTTTCTTGCTTATTTAAATAGCTCCATCAAATTTACTCTGGAAGTTGGTGGCTCCTCAATAAACTTTCTGGACTTGACCATATCTGTCATTGACGGTGTCCACGAATTCGTCTTTCTTCCTCACCTACATGATATATTTGTCCTAAAACTTTACCTAAACTGTAAGGAAATTGGGAGAAAACCCGGTTTCTGCCTGTTGAAGTGCCCATCTGTCATTGAGCAGAACATTAGAGGTCAAAGGAAACTAGAGCGGAAGAGTAATCTTAGGAAAACGTGAGGGGTGACCATGAAACTGCAAGTGGAACTACCAGATTATATTCTACAAATTATGCCATACGAGCCGAGAGAATGAATTTTTATTTACATTTTTAAAGAAGTCACCTTTATGATGATTCCTGACTCAGGACCATTATTTACAATGAAAATGTACGAATGACCTCACCTGAAGTGTTTCTCAACCAATACATCAGCGCACTCTTCCATTAAAACGTGCATACTCTTTATTTTTCCAGACGAAAAAGCAGGTGATAATTTATTTCTCGTATTTTTCCATTCGTCTCCCTCGATCATCCCGATATGGTTCTTGAAACGACCGCTTGCAGCAGGTATTTTTAGAACTCTTTCGCTGAAATGACTGAAATCCTTCACGGTTATTTGATAGATCAGAGCGGGGTCTCTTACGAATAATACTGGCTGCAGCATATTGCACAATCCAACGTAAGGCTCATTTGGTTTGGCTTTGTAAGCATTTTCGAAGACTTCTTCGAGTGAGCTACGTCCAATTATGTAAGGAAAAGATATACCGAAAATGAAATTCGAATCTACAGTAACCACACCTCTTTCTTTCCAATAATTATTACGTCTCTTCGCGAAAAAATAAAACAAAATTATTGCGCACAAGATTAGTGACAAGAATATCATCGTCGACGATGTTTACTTCAAAAATTATACGAACGTACAATACAACTGCAGAAAGCTGACTACGCGACGTTAGTTAGTAATGATTGTCTTCTCAACAATCATAATAGTGACCGGTTTTGATGTTTTTAGAATTCAATGGTGTAGGTAGCAAGAGTAACGAAGTGAACGTCATAAATTCCATCGAATGTCCGGAAAATCATATTACACGATTCGTAAAATATGAGAATTAGAGAAGGCGCCCTAATGGTACGCTACGCCCTACGCTCCTACATACTCGGGCTTATAATATGATCATGGGATAGCAACAATAAACGCTGTAACCATACTGGGCACAATTTATTTTAAACCAACACCCACGCAGTCGCTTGAATAGTACACGACTTTTCCTCTCACAATTCAAAACTCATCAAGATAGTCACTCCCACTCTTCAGATTAAATACCAATTACCGATCAATCAAACCAGATATTAAGTAGAAAGAACAATAAAGCTCAGTTTTTAAGGTCTATCACCATGACGTCATACCAACTGATAACAGCGTAAAAGTACCCGTAATCTAATACGTAAGGGAATCTGCATTTTATTTTATTTCATTTTAGGCTAGAAGTGATCTAAATTCTACAAAACGTCTCAAGAAAATTCACTGTTCCCTTCCCCTGCCCACCTTGCTACGGGCAGTTTGTTCTGCGATCTTTGCAAATTTATGTTTTGATTACTTCTCCGAGTATTCTCATTTCAACATGATTAACCGTAACCAACAGTATCCGATCCTTGGACAAATTGTTGGTGAACATCCTCAGATATAAGACTAAAACATGTCTAAGTCTCGAAAAAATCCGTCCGGTAGTTTTGGAGGAGATTCGCGGACAGAAAAAATCCTTTAAGCCTAAATGTATGTATAAGGAAAGGAAACATAACATTCTTTAGCCTAAAAGTGATCCAAGGCATGGCCGTCTCTAGTTACAGGCCGGTAGGCTGAAAAATGACAACAACGCCGGGGGGCTGACGTTTACATGCACGCTTATGGGAAATACTAGAAAGATTTCAAATAATCGATTTTTTCTCATATACGGGGCATTCTGAAGAAAAAGTGGAGAGAACTCAAATTAAAGAACGATTATTCTTCTATTTTTTGCGGGTGCTCTCTTTGAAATCCGTTCACTCGTAATCAAACAACAATCATTTGAAAATGAGAAGTCGTGGTAGCGGACAAAGTGCGGTACTGTAACACTTTGCCGCACGCAACCCGAATCGTCTATGTAAGGAGGCTGATTGCAGTGTTGACAGATTTAGTCTACCGGCCTGTAACGTCCAAGACCTCCAAAACGTCGAGAAAGTCCACTACTTCCTCGCCCTGTCAACCTTATTACAGATGTAATACCTCACTTTTTGAGCAAGAAAAGTCGGCAAGAGGTAAGGATATCCCAGAAAACGAAAAAAATCGATATTGAAGCCAAACAAGCAACCAATCAACCATTATAGTCAACCCCTCATCCCTTCCCTCACGCTCCGACCTCTTCAAACGCATTAAGAAACAAATATATCACCCGAGCCTGGTTCACTTATATGTCTAACCACAAATCTCACTCAAAGAAGCTAGTCCAAACTGAGAATAATATTCCCATTTCCTGAGACACATCAAATCAACTCTCGAATCCTAAAATTGAGTATATCTGAAGAATTACCAATCCAATTCTCAAACAAATTGCAGGTGGATAATTTTACATAGTATAGAACTACAACTTGACCGCATTTTGAGAAATCCATCCAATAATCTCGAAAATTTTTTCAAAAATCAAGTATATTTCGAGAACTAGTCATCCGATCCTCACAAAAATTGTTGGTGCAGTCCAGAAATATCCAACATCAGACCAATACTATACTCACAAGCCATCAATCTACAATTCGCTACTCCACTCAGAGCCACCGACCTCCTATCATCAGAAAATCCTTCAATTTTCTCACACATTTTCAAATTTATCTCTGGCCTACCTCCTTCCATCAACATTTAAATTCAATTCATTTTTTCCGTTTTTCCTTCGAGGTAAGGCCCAGTAGCCATCCTCTTTCCAACCCCTTTTCTTTTTTTTTTTCTTTTTTTTTATGATTTACTTTCTTTAAATTCTAAACAGCGATTAAATCAATCTTTTTTAGGACAAGAAATCAAACTCGGCTCCAGTCCTTACAACGGATTGGAGTACTATTGTTTTCATTTTTTTTTTTTTTTTTTTTTTTACATTTATGCATGTGTGTAATTTAAGTCATTGGCGTTTTCAGTAGTGCGTAGGTGGGTAATTCCAGCACAAAAGTCTTTGGTGTTGGGCCTTTTGGGTATTTCGGATATTTTAGGCATATTGGGCTTTTTTTATTTTTTTGACATTTTTGTTTTGTTTTATTTTGTTTTGCTTGGATTCGTTTGGTGTCTATAATAATTATTTCTATTTCAATCTTTTAATTTCATAAAACTAAATTAATTGAATGGTCTAGATTAGAAAATGTGTCGAATAAATTGAGAATTGAATAAAATTTTTTAATAGGGAACAGAATTGAAATACAATTAAATTTTAAAATATTTAGTTGAATTTTAAAATTATGATCAGAAAAAAATTATAAATAGAAATATTTCCAGGAATCACTCATTTTTCACTCCTAAGCTTAAATTTAGGATTTATACATATCTGACGTCAACTCTCTAATCCAATTAGCGGAAGGGCGTTGGAAACGCCCTTCTGCTGATTAGATTAGAGAGTTGACGTATGTTTTCTTTGAATAATTCTCTTCTCCTTTTAAAAAGTGAAGTGAATTACAAAGCAATTGACAAGAAGGAAATGAAAAGGTACAAAGTCTTAGTTTATCTGGTGTGCAAATAGTTCTTTAATTCAGAAACTATGGTAATTCCCTTAGTTGCTATTTATAGACTTAAATATAAAATGGATGTATTGAGAGAAATTCAAAAAGATCATAAAGTAGGTAAGTAATATAATTACACCTATGTACAAAAACCTATTGAGCCTATTCACAAAATTCCAAATATATTTTTTCTCTCGTAGAACAAACTTGAAGCTGTCAGTATCAGACTTTTGCATCATCTTCAGAATTCTCCATAGGCATATTGTATTAATTTATACATATTCTCAATCCTTTCATAAAAGCCACCACAGCATTTGCTCACCCTACTTATTAGAAATAGTTTATTTTTATTTATAAGTTACATTCAACCCTCTCATAAAGATGGATAATTATTCAAAATATTAAATAAGTACCGTACCTAATTTAATATTCCTCAATGGATACCCAAACAGGATTCTTTGGTGAGTGAAAGAATCCACTCTTACTCAAGACAATTGGTTCTTCAGTTTTATTGCAACAAGACAGTCTGAAATTGGATATTACAGATGCTAAACATACCTTCATATGTGTTTTAGCAAGTCGCAGACCTGTAGCAAGATAAACAGGAGATAAAAATAATTTAATGAAAAAATATTGTAAGGTAAAGAAAACTAAAATTTTTTTAATCAAATTAGTATACGTACAGAAACTCGAGATAGTCATAGACTAACCTCTCGGCGTCCCTAAAATGGAATAATTTTTGTGATAATTTTTTTTTCAAATTTGATGGTTCGAATTACATAAGAATCTACATCAACTGCGAACCAAAAGGAATATTTCGGTCATTTATATGCAAGAACTCCTTCCAATTAAGCAACCCGCCATTATGGGGCCCCTATGGGGTTTGGCCCGTGGCGCCATGGCTCAAATTTCTCGTTCAGATTTCCTAAACGTTAGTTCCGAATTTCATGATTTTAACATGAAATATAAGGTCGAATCGTCTACCTCCCGGACTACTAGATTTCTCGAGCCGTACATCTCGGTTGGAAAAAAAACTCTAGATCTTTTGAAAACAATAAAAAAACGATTTTCCATTATGAAACCCTGAATGAGAAAAGAATTGCCTAACTTCACAAAACTGAAGTTACAATCACCTAATTGCCTTTCTTTTCTGACACAGCCAACTTTCTGGATCAAGCCAGTAGGGAAGGACATCTCCCCTCAAAAATTTCATATACAGTTCATACATCTTTGTTGATTCTTGTAATCTGTCGAATATGTCGGGACACTTGACTTATACCAGCACTATCCTTAATTTTCACTATTTCTCATATCGGTTACAATTTATGAATATATAAACAACAACGACATAAAACTTACCAATGCATATTCTCGGTCCGCTACCGAAAGGTGTAAGCGTATGCGATGTCATTTTAGCCATATTTTCTTTGGAAAATCGTTTCGGGTCGAATTTCAGGGGATCCGAAAAATATTTCTCATCTCTATGTATGCCCGTCAATGAGAAATGAACCTGTTGCCCGGGCAGTATTTTTAGGGAAGAATTGGGTACTTGATACGCTTTTGTGCAAACTCTGCTACTGGCGACTGATGGTCCATGCAATCTCAAGCTTTCTAAAGTTAAATAAAATTCCAATTCCATAATTTAAATTACGAATAAGACTTTCAAGCGGGATAATTATTCACTTACCCAATATTACCATTTCTAAATAGGCTAAATCGTTCAAAGTCTTGTAATCTAGAACGCCGTTTTTACTCGAATCACCAGCTGTCCTCAATTCCTCTCTCAATTTGTCTTGTATCTCAGGGTGTTTGGCTAATTCGTGCAAAGCGAAGACGCTCGCAAACGCCATATTCTCGTGTGAAGCATTATAAAATGCGTACATGTGAGCAGCTATATTGTTCTCGGAAAATAAACCTATAATAAGATGATAAATTAAATTAATATGGAAGAGAATATTATGGAGGTCGACGAAGGAAAAAAGTTTCTTACGCTTCGTATTTTCATCGGTATTCTCGTTCAAGTCCAGCATTTGTTGTAGTATATCTAACCGGTGTTGAACTTCTTTGCTTCGTATTTTCTGGGCATTGTGAAGCAAATTGAAGAAAAACTTTTCCGATTCGTCGGATAACAATTTTAAACGCAGTATGGAAAATAAGTTGGGATACGCCGACTGGAATTGCATTTTAAAAGAACTGGGACGACTTAAAGTCTGTGCTACCTCTCGATACAAGGAGTCGCATTCTTCCAGAGTCTTCAATTGCAAGCCGAAAAGGCACTTGCCTGTGACATCCAATGAGTACCGAATCATAGAATCCTTCAAATCAATCGGTTCGCCAGCCTTGGCGCGAGGTCTGTAAAATGAATACATGAAACATAATTACGGTGAGAAAAATTTTAATGATTGTAATTGATTAAACTTGTCAACCTGTCGGTACAATGTACAATAGGTTCGAGCCAGCTAAGCTGGTGAAAACGGCCTTGATTACAAAAAAAATCGGGAAGGGCACTCCTGGAAATTCTTTTATTAGATACACTTAATCCAAGAGTGCGCGGCGGGCTGAATCGTTCCCAAAAAAATATATATTTTCTGAATTTCTTGCATTGTTTATTGATGGCGGGGTGAGTTACCATAGCTACTGCAATGAACCGTGGAAAATCAATGGTCAATAATCGAGCTTAATGATAAACGCTCGCAACATTCACTTCCCGTACTTGTGAAATAATTTAAAGCACTCGTTCTTCCTCGAGTTTTTCAGAGGCGACGGCTAGCCATCGAAATGAAATTGGGATTGGTTAATTGCATCATACAAATTACGCTATAAGAGCCGAGAGAATGATTTCTTGTTCCGATTTTTAGAGAAGTCACCTTCACGATGATTCCTCACTCGGGACCGGTATTTACAACAAAAATGTATAAGTGAGCTCACCTGAAGTGTTGCTCAACCAACATGTCAGCGCTCTCTTGAATTAAAACTTGCATACTTTTTATTTTTCCGGGCGAAAAGGAGGGTGATAATTTACTTCTCGTATTTTTCCATTCGTCTCCGTCCATCGCACCGATATGGTTTTCAAAACGACCGCTCGCAGCAGGTATTTTTAGACCTCTTTCGCTGAAATGACTGAAATCCTTCACGGTTATTTGATAGATCAGAGCGGGGTCTCGTACGAATAAGACTGGCCGTAGCATATTGTACAATCCAACGTAAGGCTCATTTGGTTTGGCTTTGTAAGCATTTTCGAAAACTTCTTCGAGTGAGCTACGTCCAGTTATGAAAGGAAAAGATATACCGAAAATGAAATTCGAACTTACAGTAACCACACCTCTTTTTTTCCAATAATTATTACGTCTCATCGCGAAAAAATAAAACAAAATTATTGCGCACAAGATTAGTGACAAGAATATCATCGTCGACGATGTTTCTTTACAGTACGACAGCAAAAATCTGATTGCGGGAAATTGGAGACGTCTTCTTATAATAATTATAATAGTGACCGGTTTTGTGATTTTTAAATTCCATAGGGTAGTAACAGTAATAAAGTAAAGATCATGAGTCATTATCTGATTCATGACGTATTCCATCGAACGTCAGGAAATGCATAATATGTATTAGACGAAAATTCATAAAATACGAGAATTAGAGGAATCGCTTTACAGGTATATTTACGCCCCACCTCTTCAAAAAATGCGGCTTGAAATGGAATTTTAAAATGACAAAACGCTGAAGGCATAGTTGGCACAATTTTTAGTCATGGCCTCGCCACACTTTATCTCAATGACTTGACCTTTAAAATATCATTTACACGAACATCGTGTACCTTCGTACTGCAGCTACAGTACCATCCTCCAAGGACACTGATACTTGCTTAGGTTTGCAGAATAACATATTCATCACCTCGGCCTTTGAGGATGCGAACTCAAATAGATAGCTCTTCAGTGGGTAGTCTTGACCAACGATTCAAGGATCCATCAAAACTGTCCCCTGAAAAAAAAAGAAAAAAAAAAAAAAAAATGCTTACGCAGTCGCGTGAGCAACACACGACTTTTACCTTTACTTGAAATTAAGTTTCAAGTTTTTTGCGTTAACGTCAAGTCCAGTTCTTCAATCTATTCAATTAATCGTTTTCTCAATAAGACACACATATCCGCACCATCTCTTGCCCCTCTAATTAATTCTCGATTATCTTCGGTTCTCTATAGCATCTTTTAATGTTGGTTATTGCAGACTCACACACACAACCATCTCATCACTTATCTCATCCCTCGTTCATGCTCTCATTGCGATTCTGATACCCCCTAATCATTTTTTGCTGTCCCAAATTAGTTTCATTCCCGAACTCCTGACTCATCCCTCTCCCTCACGACCACATACAAGCGCTGTCAAACGACTCTCCATTTGTCCTCAACGTCTTTCAATTCTTGCCCTCCACTCATAATTCATTCTTGATCATCTCCGATTCCCGAGCATCATTCTGTTATTTCCAGCTGCTCTTCTCTTCATCCAATCATACTCGTAATTTGTATTCACGCTCTCATCGCAATCTTCTCTGTCAACTCCACTTTAATACTCTTCATCTGGTTCCCTGGCCACGAGAGCATCCTGAGTAACAAAAAATTGACAAACCAGCCAAATAAGCAACCAATCACCCTTCGGTGATCTCTGCACACACATTATCAAATACATCACCAGAGATATAATATTATTTATAATATTTAAAACGATGTTCAGAATTATCATCTATAATGAACAATGAAGTATGCGACCTCGAATGAAAAACGGGCCTTCTTTCTCGAGACACAGAAAAGGCAAACTTTCTAATTTAAAAAAAAAAAAAAAAAAAAAAAAAAATGGTAGAAAGGCAATTGAATAGTATATTTCATGCCAAGGAGCGAAAGCGACGTTTTGAATGACGAGTTCGGCACGTTGTGAAGCGAGGCGAAGCCGAGCGAAGCAAGCCGAACGAGTCATTCAAGGTCGCTCGCTCCTTGTCTTGGAAGATGTTTTTTATAACGAACACTGCAAAGCGCTGTTTAACGTGCTGTTTTCAAGGAGGGGATGCGTTCGTTTCGCGTCTACAGGACAGAAAAGTAAGTCTAGCGGCCAGAAAAGTAAATCTAGAGGACAGAAAAATGAAACTGTACAACTCGCACGCAAACGAACGCTTTCGCTCCTGAAAACAGCACGTTAAAAGCGCATTTTCGCAGTGTGAGTTATGAAAATAGTACATTTTGTAATAAGTGGCGAAAACGAACGATATTGGAACGAGCGCAGTGTAGCCACACGAGCAAAGCGAGTGTGGATAGTTAGCGAGTTACAATAATTGTTTTTGACACGAATTACAAACAGTACTTTTTATAATACATGCATATCTAAACACATAAAATATTCTAATAAACTATTTTTTTCAATTGCACGAGTACCTAGTTCATAATTAAATATAAATGATCACGTATCCATCAAAATCATGAACGTCTAGTTCGTAATTTTTGTGGTATCAATTAAGTACAGCCTGTCAGACGTGAATAATCAGTCGCACCCACACATACAACCTTCAGTCAGAAAATCTTCAAATAACCGTCAAATTTGAATTTCGAATTTGAATATATTGAATTAAACTTCTGACTTCTGAGAGATACCTAATATGGATAACGACGACCATTTATTCAATGAAATTTGTACTCCGCCGCATCCACCGCAAGAAAACAGCCGAATGAAAACACCTCCTCAATTAAAAGAAGCAGCAGTGTTGGTTTTTCGTTTTTTCTCACCTACCTACCTATACTTATACCTATCTGATGATGCAGATCATGTTTAATTTCAAGCATTTACAATTCTTTCAATTGTTTATTTAGTAAAGCTCGTGGAAAATTACTACCGGACAAGTCACAGTTACGATACCTACAGGTTTACGAACGTTTTGTATCGTGGCAACAAGAGCACGATACTGATTCATTTTCGGAGGGAGTAATATTATCATATCTTAGTGATCTCTCAAATCGTTTAGCTCCGAATACCTTGTGGTCGATGTATTCGATGGTACACATTTTATTTATATAGCATGAATTCTTAAATAAGACGAAGGTTGCACGAAAACTTTGGCTTTTTCAGCTCAAGAAAGTGTTGCTGGTGAAACACCGAGTTGACATCAGTCGTTATAAAGAACTGAATATGTTTCTCTCGCAAGGTTCAAAAGGTTATCGGCCCACGAAAGCAAAAACATTTTCAAAACAGAACATCGAAAACTTTATTTGTAACGCACCCGATGAGCTATGCTTAGTAGAAAAAGTGAATATATAGAATTTGCGTTTTCCAATAGATAAACATACGTAGGTTTTAGATAAAGTATGCTTGTATATATATCCTCTTTAGGTGGCTTGTCTTCTTGGACTTGCTGGTGCTTGTAGAAGATGTGAGCTTACGAACTTGACCACAACCGACGTTGTATTGACTGGAAAAAACTTATTCGTAAACCTGCCCGATACAAAGAACTATAAACCACGAAATTTTGCTGTAGTTGATAGTGCTGCAACAATAATACAGAAGTACATAAATTTGAGACCACCGCATACTAACCATAATCGATTTTTTGTAAATTACCAGAAAGGTCGATGTACAGTACAACCCATTGGTATAAATAAAATGGGCAAATTTCCGACTACGATCGCCGAGTATCTAAAATTACCGAACCCAAACAAATATACTGGACACAGTTTCCGAACAACTTCAGCAACTTTGATAGTTCAAGCAGGAGCAACAAGACTCCAATTGAAACATCTTGGAGGCTGGACCTCAGATGCGGTAGCTGAGAGTTACATTCAAGATGACAAATTAAATAAGATTTGTACTGCCGAGAAAATTATGTCGAACATCAGTCTGCCACAAAACAAAAGACCAACATCGACCAGCACACCACAAACATCAAATTTTTCTGTAGGTCCATCAACATCAGCAGAAGTGTCCATGATCGCAAATAGTTCAGCAACATTGGATAATTCGAATTCTTCATGGTCCACAGTTCCAACGCAAGAAAGAATATCGATGGGATCTAATTCGAACAATACAAATACGTCAAACAATACAAATACGTCGATAGAAAAAGTGACGTCCAATAATTTGATCCCTAATTTGGTATTCAATAACTGTGGGAACATCACAGTAAACAATTATTTTCGTCAGTAGGTAATTTCAAAATGCCTATGCCAAGAAGACATTATTATTTCATCACCCAGTACCGTATATCATTTAGTTTGCTTTCAAGTTTCGTTTTAGTGAAGGATTTTTTTCGTTACCATATATACCTGTACCTGGGTACCTATAGCTTACTTTCTCAGCGTTTCTTTCAGTTTTCTTTTTTTTAGGAGAGAATTTTTTGTTACCATATAACCAACTTTCTCGTTAATACACGAACAATATTCAATTCCTTTGATTATTACTTACCGTAATTACACGAACATATAACGAACAATAGTTTGATTTCATTATTTCTACTCTGCTATCCTCCGGTCATTCTTCAAATACAATTCTAGATGGAAAACAACAACTTGTTTCCATATAAATAGAAATCTTCGAAATTCAAACGCAAGATATAAGAACAACTGTTGGTAGGTATGGTATAATAATTTCAAATAAACGTCAATTCGATAACAATCATACTGAACTCAACCCTCAAACATTTTACATTTCACATATCATTCGATGGCACCACTGATTTGATTTTCGCAACGGGTTTCATATTTTCGCCACGGGTGAAATGTTTTCGCCACGGGTGAAATATTTTCGCCACGGTTCTGATAACGGCATGTTTCGCTACGAAAAACGAACGCGATACGCAGCACTTTCGCTTCATGTATTATAAAAATAATATTCTCATCTCATGAGACATCACAGAAGTCCAGTTTAGAATAATTGCGGTCAAAACCTTATGAAAACAAGTTCTCGTAATTGACGATATTTTTGCGCAAAATTGTTTGCATACGTCTACTAGGTAATGGAGAATACAAACTCACTATCACACAGAAAAGTATTTTTTCGTGATTTCTAGAGGTTCTTTGATGGAGTTCTCCTGGTTGATGAAATGATACTATATGTGAGATGTGTTCACAATAGAACAATATTGCTCGTTCACAACGAAGATAGTGCCAACACTTTTTTAAAATCTCCAAGATGAGTACTTTTAGATGACAAAAAGGTTTTGCGAAAAATTTTTCATTTCAAGTCTGAGAAATGCTTTTGAAAGTTGGTATAAAGAATGCATGGGTGTGGCGATGTTCTATGGATCCGGAAAAATAGATGATGATTCATGACAATGTAAAATCATGTGACATTCCAAGAACTAATAACTAATTTTTAATTAAATTTACGAGCTACTTTTCTCTACCGTCAAATGGGGTGAAAGGAGACACACGAGGTGAAAGGAAACAGCTGGATTGAAGTGATTGAAGCTAGGGGGTACGACAACATGATCTTGCAACGTGAGCGAAACTAGGTGGAATTTGTTGGCAACAAACATACGCAGCATATGCAGTAATCAAAGTCGATATTGTATGCAATCTATGGAGAAGCAGAAGCTCTTTATCAAAAAGTGTAAACATGCCATAAGAAATACATACTGTTTCCATTTACCCGTGCCGGGGGTGACTGGAAACAATGTATTTCTTATGGCTGTTTCTATTGACCCCAATCCTTGGGTCAACGGAAACACCGTACTTTTTGCGTTCTAAATCATTCAAAACTATGCCAACTGGTAACACTGCTTATTTATTTCGATAGTATGCACCAATCCAAAACTTTTGAGCCCTACAGCGCCGCTCTACAGTGTTGCCCCTCCGAGATATGACTGCGTGAAGTTGAAAATGTGTTTCTTTTCACCCCATTTGACGGTACTTGTTTTGTTTTCCTTTGTTGAAAAACACAGTTGTATTTGGAACAACAGCGCTCCCTCAGAAAAGAACCATTATTTATTAATACAGTTTGTTGCATTCAGCAAACAAAAATGTCGTTAATTTAGAGTTAGCAGCTCAAAAAATAAGTACCTATGCTCACATTTTCAATTAAAAAAAATAATATATTTCTCAAACCAGAAAAACATGTTTTCTTACCAAAAAAATCATAAAAAAACATATTTTTTTCATTGTAAATTGTAAATGACGATTGTATTACAGTAGTTTACAAACAAATACAAATTTGATGTCAAATTTGGAATCAGCGACTCAAAAAATAGCTATAGTCACATTTTCAACCAAGAAAATGACTGATAATAAAATAAAAATAGAAAGAATGAGCTTGAAAATGAAAGGGAAAAGAAAACACATTTTTCAGAAAAAATAATATTTTGAGAAGGTACAGTCGATTTTATTAACGTGCTGTCTTATGGTGAAAAACGCCATGATCACCATCTTAACATCAACAACAGCGCCACTACAGATCGCTTTGTATGCGACATGCTCAGTTTTTAAGGTCTATAATCATGACCTCACATCATCTGATAACAGCGTAAAAGTATCCGTAATCCACAGAGTAAACAGAGGTCGTCTTTGCTATGCTTATAACATTAACGAATACGGGCATCATCCAAATTTGTAGTTTAGGTTCGCCTAACGCGTTGAGGGCGCGTCAAGCTCTGCATACAGCTGTACACAACGCAAATTGTTGAGTGTTGCAGATTCACCGCTCGGTTAACTGCGTTAGGCGAACCCTAAACTACAAATTTGGATGATGCCCGTGTCTCGAGCGCGTTCAGACGACCTCTGTTTACTCTATGCCGTAATCCAATACGGAAACCTGTATTTTATTTCATCTTTTTCAATTTTAGGCTACAATACCAACAATCAATAGAACATTACTACCTAGATTTCAAGTTTTTATGAATTACTTTTGTATAAAAGTATAGTTTTCCAAGAGAGAAAGAGGAGACAAACAGAGAAAACGTTTTCCATCAACATATTCAGCATTGTCAGTTCATAAGAGAGGGTTTGGCAATGTCAGTAGTAAGTAGGTCACTTGCGCTTAAAAGTCATTGGCATTTTCAGTAGTGTGTAGGTGGGTAATTCCAGCACAAAAGTCTTTAGAACAACAATTACTCCAGAATGAGTAAATGAAAGAAGAAAGATGCAAAAGCCGCAGAGATAAAACAATACAAAGTACCGCAAGAACTTTTGGCTAAGAAGCCATCAACAGGCGGAGAATAGAAAAAAGTTCTTGCAGTACTTTGTATTGTTTTATCTGTACGGCTTTGCATCTTTCTTCTTTCATTTACTCATTCTGGAGTATTTGTTGTTATAATTTTATCAGGCCATAACCTAGAGGAACAAATCAGTTCAACAAAAGTCTTTGGTGTCAGGTCTTTTAGGTAACTTATTTCAAATATTTTAGGCTTATTGGGCTTTTTGATTTTTGACATTTTTGTTTTGTTTTATTTTGTTTTGCTTCGTTTTGTTTGGTGTCCATAATAATAATTTTTATTTCAATCTTTTAATTTTATAAAACTAAATTAAATGAATGGTCTAGATGAGAAAATGTGTTAAATAAATGGAGAATTAAATAAAATTTTTTATTTATAATGGAATTAAAATACAATTAAATTTTGAAATACTTAGTTGAATTTTAAAATTATAATCAGAAAAAAATTATGAATAGAAAGATTTCCAAGAATCACACATTTTCCAATCCCAAGCTTAAATTTAGGGTTTACGCATATAAAATTGAAATAATTCTCTTCTTCTTTTAAAAAGTGAAGTGAATTACAAACCTAAACTAGAGAGCAATTGACAAGAAGGAAATGAAAAGTTACAAAGTCTTAGTATTGTGCAAATAATAATTCTTTAATTCGGAAACTATGGTCATTTCCTCAATTGCTATTTGTAGACTTGAATATAAAATGGATGCATTGAGAAAAATTCAAAAAGATCATAAAGTAAGTAATATAATTAAACCTATGTACAAAAACCTATTCAGCCTATTCACCAAATTCCAAATATATTTTTTCTCTTGTACAACAAACTTGAAGCAGTCAGTATCATACTTTTGCATTATCTTAAGAATTCTCCATAGACATCTCAATCCTTTCAAAAAGACACCACAGCATTTGCTCACCCTACTCATTAGAAATAGTTGATTTTTATTTATAAGTCTCTCATAAAGATGGATAATTATTCAAAATATTAAATAAGTACCGTACCTAATTTAATATTCCTCAATGGATATCCAAACAGGATTCTTTGGTGAGTGAAAGAATCCACTCTTACTCAAGACAATTGGTTCTTCAGTTTTATTGCAACAAGACAGTCTGAAATTGGATATTACAGATGCTAAACATACCTTCATATGTGTTTTAGCAAGTCGCAGACCTGTAGCAAAATAAACAGGAGATAAAAATAATTTAATGAAAAAATATTTGTAAGGTAAAGAAAACTAAAATTTTTTTTATCAAATTAGTATACGTACAGAAACTCGAGATAGTCATAGACTAACCTCTCGGCGCCCCTAAAATGTCGGAAAAATTTTTGTGGTAATTTTTTTTTCAAATTTGGTGGTCCGAATTACATAAGAATCTACATCAACTGCGACCCAAAAGGAATATTTCGGTCATTTATATGCAAGAACTTCTTCCAGTTAAGCAGCCCGCCATTATGGGGCCCCTATGGGGTTTGGCCCGTGGCGCCATGGCTCAAATTTCTCGTTCAGATGTCCTAAACGTTAGTTCCGAATTTCATGATTTTAACATGAAATATAAGGTCGAATTGTCTACCTCCCGGACTACTAGATTTCTCGAGCCGTACATCTCGGTAGGAAAAAAAACTCTAGATCTTTTTAAAATAATAAAAAAGGGATTTTCCATTATGAAACCGTGAATGAGAAAAGAATTGCCTAACTTCACAAAACTGAAGTTACAATCACCTATGTCGAAGAATTATCCTTTGCCTTTCTTTTCTGACATAGCCAACTTTCTGGGTCAAGCCAATAGGGGAGGACATCTCCCCTCAAAAATTTCATATACAGTTCATACATCTTTGTTGATTCTTGTAATCTGTCAAATATGTCGGGACACTTGACTTATACCAACACTATCCATAATTTTCACCATTTCTCATCGGTTACAATTTATGAATATAAACAACAACGACATAAAACTTACCAATGCATATTCTCGGTCCGCTACCGAAAGGTGTAAAAGTATGCGGTGTCATTTTAGCCATATTTTCTTTGGAAAATCGTTCCGGGTCGAATTTCAGGGGATCCGGAAAATATTTCTCATCTCTATGTATGCCCGTCAATGAGTAATGAACCTGTTGCCCGGGCAGTATTTTTAGGGAAGAATTGGGCACTTGATACGCTTTTGTGCAAAATCTGCTACTGGCGACTGATGGTCCATGTAATCTCAAGCTTTCTAAAGTTGAAATAAATCGCAAACGCATAGGTAATTAAATTGCAAATAAGATCTTTTACCGGGATTATATTCACTTACCCAATATTACCATTTCTAAATAGGCTAAATCGTTCACAGTCTTGTAATCTAGAACGCCGTTTTTGCTCGAATCACCAGCTGTCATCAATTCCTCTCTTAATTTGTCTTGTATCTCAGGGTGTTTGGCTAATTCGTGCAAAGCGAAGACGCTCGCAAATGCCATATTCTCGTGTGAAGCATTATAAAATGCGTACATGTGAGCAGCTATATTGTCCTCGGAAAATAAACCTATAATAAGATGTTAAATATGGAAGAGAATATTATGGAGGTCGACGAAGGAAAAAGTTTTCTTACGCTTCGTATTGTCATCGGTATTCTCGTTCAAGTCCAGCATTTGTTGTAGTATATCTAACCGGTGTTGAACTTCTTTGCTTCGTATTTTCTGGGCATTGTGAAGCAAATTGAAGAAAAACTTTTCCGATTCGTCGGATAACAATTTTAAACGCAGTATGGAAAATAAGTTGGGATACGCCGACTGGAATTGCATTTTAAAAGAACTGGGACGACTTAAAGTCTGTGCTACCTCTCGATACAAGGAGTCGCATTCTTCCAGAGTCTTCAACTGCAAGCCGAAAAGGCACTTGCCTGTGACATCCAATGAGTACCGAATCATAGAATCCTTCAAATCAATCGGTTCGCCAGCCTTGGCGCGAGGTCTGTAAAATGAATACATGAAACATAATTACGGTGAGAAAAATTTTAATGATTAAGATTCAAAATTATTTTATTTTTGGCTCTGCCCGCACATATTACAAAATTATACAAAAATTATCGGCTTAACGTTTCGGCTGACCCGCAGCCTTCATCAGAAGCTAAAGATGAAGGCTGCGGGTCAGCCGAAACGTTAAGCCGATAATTTTTGTATAATTTTGTAATATGTGCGGGCAGAGCCAAAAATAAAATAATTTTGATGAAATTTTCCTTGCACGAAAAAATTGTTTTGGATGATTAAGATTGATTAAACTTGTCAACCTGTCGGTACAATGTACAATTATAAGCTCTAGCCAGCTAAGCTGGTGAAAACGGCCTTGATCACAAATGGTCCTAAAGATATGTGTAAAATGTTCTTCCCCATGAGAAGACTAGCATCCTCTGAGCCATATGGGCTGCAGAGCCATTATTAGGCTCAAAATTCAAATGGCTGTATCTCGGGCAATTATGATCGCGGAGCAATGAAAATTGCAGACAGTCATTTTAATGGACGTGGACATACATCCCAGGTATTGGAAAAGAAAAAAATCATCTATATTTGCTCACAATTCTAGCAATTACAAAACTCCAAACTGAATAATTAATTTTAAAAATCGGGAAGGGAACTTCTGGAAAATTTTTTATTAGATACACTTGATCCAAGATTGCGCGACGGGGTGAATCGTTTCCAAAAAAATAGATATTTTCTGAGTTTCTTGCATTTTTTATCGATTGCGGGGTGTGTTACGATGAACCGTGGGAAATCAATGGTCAATAATCGAGCTTAATGATAAACGGTCGCAACATTCACTTCCCGTACTTGTGAAATAATTTTAAAGTATTTATTCGTTCTTCCTCGAGTTTTTCAGAGGCGACGGCTAGCCATCGAAATGAAATTGGAATTGGTTGATTGCATCATACAGACTACGCTATAAGAGCCGAGAGAATGATTTCTTGTTCCGATTTTTAAAGAAGTCACCTTCACGATGATTCCTGACTCGGGGCCGGTATTTATAACAAAAATGTATAAATGAGCTCACCTGAAGTGTTGCTCAACCAACATGTCAGCGCTCTCTTGAATTAAAACGTGCATACTTTTTATTTTTCCGGGCGAAAAGGAGGGTGATAATTTACTTCTCGTATTTTTCCATTCTTCTCCGTCCATCGCACCGATATGGTTTTCAAAACGACCGCTCGCAGCAGGTATTTTTAGACCTCTTTCGCTGAAATGACTGAAATCTTTCACGGTTATTTGATAGATCAGAGCGGGGTCTCGTACGAATAAGACTGGCCGTAGCATATTGTACAATCCAACGTAAGGCTCATTTGGTTTGGCTTTGTAAGCATTTTCGAAAACTTCTTCGAGTGACCTACGTCCAGTTATAAAAGGAAAAGATAAACCGAAAATGAAATTCGAACTTACAGTAACCACACCTCTTTCTTTCCAATAATTATTACGTCTTAAACGAAAAAACGAATACTCTACAGGGAGAGTAAACAAATGCAAACCGCAGAAAATAAAAACGAAGGGAGCGCTTTCGGTTAAACAACCATCTTCAAACCTGAAATGAAAGCAACTGACGAACGAATGAGAAGGAAGAGGTATTAAGATCGTCCGAACGAGAAATCACGGTGTGAATCATAAACCTGTTCGATCAAGCCATCTTCCGGAATATACGAGTTGAGTATAGTGATACCGTCAGTGTTGAGGTGACGCAGTATCTCTATATTCTCGAGGGCGATACGTTTACGGTAGGAATTCTCCTTATGGAGGAGCTTTTCGGATCCCTCGCGGAAACTGTGGCCACTGTTAATCAAATGATCAGCGAAAGCTGACTCCCCTAAGCGTCCCTTCTTCCAAGACTTCAGGTGCTCAGCTACTCTAACTTTCATCTGGCGGCTGGTCTCACCAATATAAAAGCCTCCACAATCCTCACATTCCATCTTATAAACACCACTCCTTTCATCAACCGGTATGGGATCCTTCAGTCTCACAAACAACCTCTTGACTGTGGTGAGGTTGTAAAACGCGGGTCTGAAACCAAACGGGCGAAGGGCCCGACCCAATTGCTGGGAGAAATTCCCCAGGAATGGGAGACTGATCCAACGCAAACGGCGATCACGGATCGTGTCTCGGGGGAGGGAGGTGGTGGAATCAAGAAGGCTCCTCGTAACTTTCCTCCGAACCATCACGTCAACGTCGACATTGACTCCATTCACTCTAGCCAGGTGTTTTATGGTAAGTAATTCTTTCTTAAAAGCAGATTGACTCAACGGAATACGAGTCAGTCTGTGAACTAGGCTATGAAAAGCAGCCATCTTATGAGCAACAGGACCGAACGAACCACCGTGGACTAAAACATCGGTCGTAGTATCTTTCCTGTAAATTCCAAACTTATGGATACCGTCTATTATAGAGATCGATAAATCCAAAAAGTTGATGGAAAATACCCCTATTTCCAACGTAAATTTGATGGAAGGGTACCAGGAATTGAGATACCTCAGAAACTCACCAAGGAGATCTGGGTGACCAGTCCAGGTACATAGAACGTCATCAACGTACCTGTGCCAGTAGTGAATATGATTAAGTAACACCTGGTTCGAGGAAAAGAGGTCAAGTTCAAACTTAGACATGAAAACTTCGGAGATAAGAGAGCCTAGAGGTGATCCAATAGGGATCCCTACTTCCTCAGGGAACTCGAAAAATTTCCCTTCAAATTTACAGAAGTTAGGGGACCAGCAAGTATTCAGGAGATCAAAAAATTCCTGAAGCTCATTGTGAGGAATGTTAGCTCTGATGAGTAGCTCACCCATCCGCTGGATAGTAGCAGCCTTAGGAATATTTGGAAACAAACCAACAGCATCAAACGAGCAGATGGTCGTCCCTGGGGGAAGGCTTACATCCCTGAGGACGTCGGTTAAAGAGGCCGAATTCAAGACCGAATGAGGAGATTCGAAATCAATGCGATTTTTGAACCAACGGTCAAGGAATTTGGCAAGGAGGTAGGTAGGAGAGGAGACAAAAGAAACAACGGGTCGCATCGGGGTATTCTTCTTATGCACTTTGGGCAACCCGTAGAGGAGGGGGGGTGTGGGGTTAGGAACCAGGATGGCTTTTTTCAAAGCAGGAGTTTTGATAATAGCCTCACTCCTGTTGATGACACTCCTAACTTCTCTAACGTGCTTAGGAAAGCTGAAATCCCCACTCTCTTTAGCACCACACTGCTGTAGGACTTCATGGACCTTGGAAGAATAGGCCGACCTCTCCATCACTACAACAGCGTTGCCCTCCTCTCATATTTGGTTTCTTCGTCGGTGTTTAGTGTTGCATTTGAGATTTAAGTTCGTTAAATTCCGGTTTTATTCCGATTGTAAGATTACGACTAAGAAACTGGAGAATTATATGAGGGAGAAGTGGATCAGAACGGAGTTGCGAAGATGGTATGGTAAATTTAATATTGCGACTAGATTAAACCTTTTGGTCCATTCGAGACTCTCCGGTGTGCTCCCCCCCCTTGAGTTTGATTACTTTATGCGGGACGTCAATGAAAAGTGTCGGAAGTTTGAGGTGAAGTTGAAGGAGAGGAAAAATAAGAAGTTGTCCTCCCTAATGAAGGTTAATGAGGATGTGGTTGAGGAAGGGGTGAGTGACGGTGTTGTTGTTCACAAATTCCATCCCCCCCTCATAAATAATAGTCAGGTAGTGTTTAATAGTGACGAAACAGCCCTCCTTGAGAAAGGTTTGAAATTCAGTCTGCCTCCCCTTAAGAATGATGAAACCTTGGCGAATGTTGTTGCGGATCTTGCGGTTAAGATTGGTCCTGGTTATAATACCCAGAAAGTCTGTGCTGATTTGGTCCGTAATAACCCCCTCCCTCGCATGAGTAATAAATTGGGAGGAGTCATTCAGGGTTTAAAGAGGAAGATGAAAGAGGGAGATCTAATCGTCACTAAGGCTGACAAGGGCAACGCTGTTGTAGTGATGGAGAGGTCGGCCTATTCTTCCAAGGTCCATGAAGTCCTACAGCAGTGTGGTGCTAAAGAGAGTGGGGATTTCAGCTTTCCTAAGCACGTTAGAGAAGTTAGGAGTGTCATCAACAGGAGTGAGGCTATTATCAAAACTCCTGCTTTGAAAAAAGCCATCCTGGTTCCTAACCCCACACCCCCCCTCCTCTACGGGTTGCCCAAAGTGCATAAGAAGAATACCCCGATGCGACCCGTTGTTTCTTTTGTCTCCTCTCCTACCTACCTCCTTGCCAAATTCCTTGACCGTTGGTTCAAAAATCGCATTGATTTCGAATCTCCTCATTCGGTCTTGAATTCGGCCTCTTTAACCGACGTCCTCAGGGATGTAAGCCTTCCCCCAGGGACGACCATCTGCTCGTTTGATGCTGTTGGTTTGTTTCCAAATATTCCTAAGGCTGCTACTATCCAGCGGATGGGTGAGCTACTCATCAGAGCTAACATTCCTCACAATGAGCTTCAGGAATTTTTTGATCTCCTGAATACTTGCTGGTCCCCTAACTTCTGTAAATTTGAAGGGAAATTTTTCGAGTTCCCTGAGGAAGTAGGGATCCCTATTGGATCACCTCTAGGCTCTCTTATCTCCGAAGTTTTCATGTCTAAGTTTGAACTTGACCTCTTTTCCTCGAACCAGGTGTTACTTAATCATATTCACTACTGGCACAGGTACGTTGATGACGTTCTATGTACCTGGACTGGTCACCCAGATCTCCTTGGTGAGTTTCTGAGGTATCTCAATTCCTGGTACCCTTCCATCAAATTTACGTTGGAAATAGGGGTATTTTCCATCAACTTTTTGGATTTATCGATCTCTATAATAGACGGTATCCATAAGTTTGGAATTTACAGGAAAGATACTACGACCGATGTTTTAGTCCACGGTGGTTCGTTCGGTCCTGTTGCTCATAAGATGGCTGCTTTTCATAGCCTAGTTCACAGACTGACTCGTATTCCGTTGAGTCAATCTGCTTTTAAGAAAGAATTACTTACCATAAAACACCTGGCTAGAGTGAATGGAGTCAATGTCGACGTTGACGTGATGGTTCGGAGGAAAGTTACGAGGAGCCTTCTTGATTCCACCACCTCCCTCCCCCGAGACACGATCCGTGATCGCCGTTTGCGTTGGATCAGTCTCCCATTCCTGGGGAATTTCTCCCACCAATTGGGTCGGGCCCTTCGCCCGTTTGGTTTCAGACCCGCGTTTTACAACCTCACCACAGTCAAGAGGTTGTTTGTGAGACTGAAGGATCCCATACCGGTTGATGAAAGGAGTGGTGTTTATAAGATGGAATGTGAGGATTGTGGAGGCTTTTATATTGGTGAGACCAGCCGCCAGATGAAAGTTAGAGTAGCTGAGCACCTGAAGTCTTGGAAGAAGGGACGCTTAGGGGAGTCAGCTTTCGCTGATCATTTGATTAACAGTGGCCACAGTTTCCGCGAGGGATCCGAAAAGCTCCTCCATAAGGAGAATTCCTACCGTAAACGTATCGCCCTCGAGAATATAGAGATACTGCGTCACCTCAACACTGACGGTATCACTATACTCAACTCGTATATTCCGGAAGATGGCTTGATCGAACAGGTTTATGATTCACACCGTGATTTCTCGTTCGGACGATCTTAATACCTCTTCCTTCTCATTCGTTCGTCAGTTGCTTTCATTTCAGGTTTGAAGATGGTTGTTTAACCGAAAGCGCTCCCTTCGTTTTTATTTTCTGCGGTTTGCATTTGTTTACTCTCCCTGTAGAGTATTCGTTTTTTCGTTTATGATGGATAGGCGTAACCTTAAGGAACGGATTCGTTTAATTATTACGTCTCTTCGCGAAAAAATAAAACGAAATTATCGCACACAAGATTAGCGACAGAAATATCATCCTCGACGATGTTTCTTTACAGTACCTACGACAGCAAAAATCTGATTGCGGGAGTTTGGAGACGTCTTCTTATAATAATTATAATAGTGACTGGTGCGGTGTTGTTTCTAAGTTTCATAGGGTAGTAACAGTAATAAAGTGAAGATCATGACGTATTCCATCTAATGTCAGGAAACGCATAATTATGTATTAGACGAAAATTCGCAAAATACGAGAATAGAGGAACCGCTTTACAGGTATATTTACGCACTACCTCTTCAAAAAATGCGGCTTGAAATGGAATTTTAAAATGACAAAACGCTGAAGGCATAGTTGGCACAATTTTTAGTCATGGCCTCGCCACACTTTATCTCAATGACTTGACCTTTAAAATATCATTTACACGAACATCGTGTACCTTCGTACTGCAGCTACAGTACCATCCTTCAAGGACACTGATACTTGCTTAGGTTTGCAGAATAACATATTCATCACCTCAGCCTTTGAGGATGCGAACTTAAATAGATAGCTCTTCAGTGGGTAGTCTTGACCAACGATTCAAGGATCCATCAAAACTGTTCCCTGAAAAAAAAAAAAAAAAATGTTTACGCAGTCGCGTGAGCAACACACGACTTTTACCTTTACTTGAAATTAAGTTTCAAGTTTTTTGCGTTAACGTCAATTCCAGTTCTTCAATCTATTCAATTAATCGTTTTCTCAATAAGACACACACATCCTCACCATCTCTTGCCCCTCTAATTCATTCTTGATCATCTTCGGTTCTCTATAGCATCTTTTAATGTTGGTTATTGCAGACTCACACACACACCCATCTCATCACTTATCTCATCCCTCGTTCATGCTCTCATTGCGATTCTGATACACCCTAATCATTTGACGTATCTTTTCCTGTCCCACATTAGTTTCACTCCCGAACTCCTGACTCATCCCTCTCCCTCACGGTAGAGTGGCAAGAGATGTTGAGGATGTGTGTATCTTATTGAGAAAACGATTCATTGAATAAATTGGAGTACTAGAGTTAAAGTTTAAGCAAAAAACTTGATTGTAGATACAGGTGAAAAGTCGTGTATTGCTTACGCGGCTGCGTAAGCATTTTTTTTACTGCTTTCTTCTTTATCATGATTCGAACTTCATTTTGATTCTCATTTATTTCGCCCTTCAGGAGAAAAAGTGCCAAATGCCGCGGAATCCGGTCTCTGTACATCACCCATGCCTGCTTCACTTATTAGTCTAACCTCAAATCCCATTCAAATAAGCTCTAGTCCAAATTAAAAATATTCTCAACTCACTTGTTACTTTCAATTATTTTTAATCTAACAGGAAAAGGTAACCTTGTCGCGACAGCTTGATTTATATTTAGATGAAAAATAAATTTTAAATTCATTGACGGCTCCGCTGTCGTTTCGGCAGAGCCATGAATGAACTTGAATTTTTTTTCACCTAGGTAATTATACTTTTTAATGTAGGTAGTTCAAATTCTGTAGGTATACCTTATGTTTAGGAATGAATTTATTTCAAGGTATACCGGGTATGGCAAAATTATGTTACCAGTTAAATGGGAGTTTGCACTAAATTCAATCCGGTATATCTAGAGAACTACTGTTCAGATCGTCAAAAATAAAATACAGGTGCACAACTTCAGATATAACACTACAACTTGGACAAGAGACAAGAAAATCAATCCAGTAGTCTCGTAAGAGAAGCCCGGACAAATTTTGATCTATATATAATATGTACCATTGTTTGAATATCGAATCTGAACTCATACAATAAATGAGTGTTCAATCTATATCAACATTGAACAAATCTCCAACAATATTAATACCGTTCTCCTTAGCTAACTAAGTGGTGTAAATTTACCCCCCACACACAGACACAAAAAAAAAAATTAATAAATATTTTATTAATCCGTCCTTAGTGCTTCTCATAAGGAAAACCTTTGCATCGTACTGCCGCAAGACGACCCTTCCTTTCAACTTTAGAACTTTATTAAAGCCCCGCTAATGAAATTTTTAAAAAGTTTTGACGCTACAACCTTCTACCCCCCCCCCCCATCATATATAGCGCAAAAGTTGAAATTTTTCCAACTCCTCCTCCTATTGTTATAGCTCGAAAATTTTTTGAGTCTCCCTCACGTCATAATATATAGCTAGTGTGTCGAAATTTTTCCAAGTTTCCCACGTATCATATAGGTTTAGCTAGGAAGTAAAAATTTTTTCAAATCTTACGTTCCCTATAAAACAGGTTCCCTATCCCCCTCATTTAACTACGTTAAAGAACTCGTGAGTTTTTTCTCCTTCGGCTATGCTTGTCATCACTTATATTATTTAATACCCGCAAAAACGATCATTTTTTTTTTAACGGTATCAGCTATGGCATTTATTGACCAACAATAAACGGGAAATTTTAAACTGCAAGAAAATAAAAAGGTGTTTGAATGAAAAACAACATTACAAAAAAATAACAGAATTAAATAATAAGTTGTAGTATAGTACACGAAACTTTCAACTGTTCTCCGGAAAAAAGTAAAAACATACACGAATTTTTTAATGTTTTCTCAAGAAAACAGAAAAAGAAAGATTTTTTTTTGTACTTGAAGGTTTCTTGCATGTTCGAAATTTATTATTCGAATTTTTAAAAATAATTTCGATCACTCCTTTTTTTTTCGGTCAATAGTCCATGAATTCAGTCTACGGTTTCATCTACAGATGAAAAGATTCGAATCTTTTCGTTCCAGTCAGATTTGGAATTCAATGTTTCATTCCATGTTCTTTGAAATTGATTATTTGTGAAGGAAAGTTCTTAAAATGAAAATGATAATGTCTTATTATTATTATTAATGTGAAATAGGCTAAAATATTCTTTTCTTTTCAATTTTTCAGTGCTTTCTTTTGTATGTATTAATTTTTCAGTCGAAAGTTCTTATTCATTGTGATTTTTTTGTTTTTTTCGTGAAATTATTCTGAACCGCTTAAAGTCTTTGTTTATGTGATTTTTGACCACATACATAAATAATTTTCTTACCGTGATACTTTGCGCAATAAGACTTTTTCCCTTTTTTAGCACAATTCTGCTGCAAAAATTATTGCCGTAAATCAAACAGAACTCAATGCACGTTCTTCAACACGAAGTCATCAGACTGCCCACAGTGCAGATAATAACATTCGTTGAAGTTATTGGAAGAAGAAAAAAAAAAAAAATGGCAAAATTCTACAAAATTTTATCCTCTTTATTTTTTAGCGAAATATGTCTTGATATTTTTTTAAGAAGCTTGTAATTTTCTAATTATAGGTATATATTGATGAAAAATATTCAACTTATTAAAATTATAATTACCTATACTTTTTTTCCCCTTTTTCGACGTTCCCCATTCATCAACTTTTCTTTATTTTCTGAAATTCTACAAAACTCATCATCACCTATTCAACAAATCACCGGTGGAGTAATAATATGTTCAACAAAATAAATCATTCAAACATACTCAGCTTGAATAGACGAGAATCATCCAAGAAATAATAATTGACAATATTCTTAACGACTTGTATTTTAATTAAAATGGTACTCGTAAATTTTTTGATAAATGAAAAGTAGATGTGAAATATTTGAGATATTAATAGAATTGACACGGTCCGAAACGTTACGGCTCGACATAATGACAGAATACTCAAAGAGTACAGTAAACGAGAAACTAATTACAAAGACCGCAGATATAAAGGAGAAGATGCGAGATCTTTCGCTTAACAAACCAGAAACTTTGCCCAATGATGGTTTGTTAACCGAATGATCTCGCATCTTCTCCTTTATATCTGCGGTCTTTGTAATTAGTTTCTCGTTTACTCTACTCTTTGAGTATTCTGTCATTTGAGATATTAATTTTTTTTTTTTTTTTTTCTGACAATTGCTCGAGAACGCTGAGGATCGACCCGTTGAGGACCGCTGTTCTAGACTATCAGAGTGAGATGTTTGAAAAAAAGGATGACGACGCCGACGTAATTGGAGCTGGACTTTTCTCAACGTCCATTAATTCCATATCTTCAAGCTGCAAACAGATAGATACATTATGCTACAGTTGTTCAGAAATATTCAACTAACTATAACGGTACAAACATACGTAATGATTGTCGTGATCAGTCAGGTTTTTAATCATGATGGATCCATCACGACAACAGCCAATCAACAAGATACTCAAACTAGTTTTTTTTCCAACCCTAAACTATATCGATAAAACTGATGTTTGAAAAGGCTTTATTACCACATTGAAGAAATATACAGTAGTTCCTCACTCGTTTTATTTTGCTGTTCAGTTCACAAAGATTCGCAATCACACTTGAAAAAGCTACCCTGGAAGGTAGCGAAACGTCGCGTTCTCGTACTGTATATTTCTTCAATGTGGTAATAAAGCCTTTTCAAACATCAGTTATATATTGTGTTACCACGTATAAAAATAAACTCTTTCTATATCTATAAATTTCCCTGTTTCAATCGAATTTTCGAATTTTTCTACTGAATATTTTTGTGATCAGCACGAATGTAATATTATTAGGTATACAGAAGTACACAGCCGTTTAATATCTTAATCATAACACCAGCATTTCTCCTTTCATTCCTTCTTGTTCATTAAATAGTATTCCATTTAATAAAATTATTACCGACATTGTGAAGTCGCCGTATCGTAAATAATTTTACGTAGGTAGGTACCGAATTATTCAGTGAGAGTATGTGAAAGTGAAACGTTTAATTAAATCTTACAAGTTAGCCTACTAAGTACGATTGCGTGCGGAAAAGCCCAATTTATCGCAAATATCAGTACCGGTGCCTAATCTATAAAATGAGAGGATTCGAAATGCTATAGGTAATCATCATGATGTTGATATTCTGCTAAAATACTGAATGGGCTGTTTCACACGAACTCAGCAAAAGGTATCTTCTTCAAATGGAACTTCGAAACTTATATAGTCCGAAATCGACGAATGAGTAAAGAGAGGTAGGTAATCAGAAGATCGATAAGTCTACCCCACGATATTACACTGATTATGGGAAAACGAGTACCAATGAAAATAAAAACTAGTAGGTAGGTACTTACATCTCTACAGCTTCTTTTGAAGTTTACTCTGCATTTCCTTATCATCGCTTGGAGAAAAGGTAGGTAACCAAATACATTTCTGTAGAAGATGGGAGGAATCCTTCGATATGTCAGAAATTATATAACTTACCTTCTCATCTTCTGATAAATTCAAAAATTTATCCAATTATTTCGCTTAAAATCACACTTTGTTGTTTTCATGTCTGTAAGCAAATGAACTCAAGGGTAAACTTGCCATAATGACCTGTCATTCTCTTTAAATTGAAAGTAGATACCCTAAACGTGTTACTTAGATACTGATCCGATCATCGAAATATTTTAATGGTGAAGTAGTAATAGAGAGAAACGTTAAATGATTTTCTATTTGTGGAGTGTCGAAGCTTGGATGTAGACGGTCGTGAAAAAGAAAAAATTCAGAATTCACCCGAACAGATCAATCTGGTATAACATTTAAAAATTGAAGTTAGGCCTAATTTCTCATTTCTAATCATTAAGGAGGTAACATAAACTTCGTCAATGTATCCAATTTGCGTAATGATGAAAACTAACACATATATATTTTTTATTTTTAGTTTAATCAACTTTGTCTGTTGCACCAGACTTTTTTGTTTCTCAAAAAAATAAAATATATCTTCTTTTATGAATATCAATTTTTCTTCCTTCGATCCTGCAACTTGGGTACCGCACCTATCTTTCTTGCACTCGGATTCAACGAAAAAATGAATCGCATTTTCTGGTCGGTGATACCTTCAGAAAATTTCAAATTTCCAAACCCAAAAATACACACTTTTTCAATGTAGGTAACATCTCAAAATCTCGTAAATATTTTTCTTCAGCGATTCTATGATGCCTCAATAATTATTTTTTAAATCGCAAATTTTTCAGTAGTAGGATCGATGCGAGTAAAATCATTGCTGTTTCAAGTTTAATTTCAAGATTTTCCATTCACATGATTTGAGAGCATTGAAACATCGACGTCAAGTTGTGGAAGTGTTTTCCATCATTAAAATAGTATCCAATATTTTACTCAGACTCGTCCGAGATTGTCACAGTTTGAGCTAAAAACTTTCGATTGTCCTCGTATCTTCAAACATAGACGTCGATGAAAAAACATGGAAAATAGTCATGTACTTATACAATTGCGACCATCATATGAGTAACATGAATCGCGGAAACAATATCAATTCTACTTCGGTGGAGAACTGGAAATTACTAGAATGGTTTTTTATGGGTCTTCATATGAAAGCTCTCTGATGAAATCAAATGACCATTGAGGTTTGTAGTTGGTCCACAAATTAATACTACTCGAGAAATATTTTCGATAATGAAACTGTGAATGTTCTGAAAAAAAAAAAAAAAGTTTTGGAAAATTTCTCGTTATAAAGTTATAAGAAAATGATTTCAAACCCATATTAACCTCGTGCTTCCTTTTTCGTAGCAACGTTTTCTCGTCGTTTTCATGCATCGAATTTTCAATAATACGAGTATGAACGATCTAGACTATAATTTCCTGTTCATCAGTGACACTGGAAACAACGCGAACAATGAAAAAATCTCACATACACAAATACGAAACAAAATTTAATAATAGATAATAATTAATGACGCAATTAAATTCGAGGTAGATCAATAAGTGTCGTGTAAGTTGTAATGAAAATAAGAAAATTGCAGAAGATTCTTACTCCGCCATTAATGATACGATTGACATTATTATCGTGGAAAGGAATTCACTGTATCCGGGTTTTGAAAATCGAGAGAAAATAAACAAATTGGATAATAATGATTTCAATCAGAATCGCGGCTTTCGGAGATAGGATTCAATTATTCCAATTTTTTCAGGTTTCAGGAAGCCGATGGACGGATTAGCGGGTACATTCACGTATTTTCATGACTCATTCCATAAAAAGTTTAGGGAAAATTTAATCAAAAGAACAACGGTAGTTTTATAAAACTTGGAAATGTTAACACAAATGTGAGACATAAGTTCACACTCCAGCAATCCTTCTTATCACAATCAATCATGTCGGATTTGGTTTAGGAATAGGTGAGCCAACGTACCTAAGTATCGACCTCTCCGTTCAACATAGTCTTCGGTGAATAGGTCTTCTCGACTAAGAACATTCTGTAAAATATTTTCAGCATATGTAGCCAGCTCAAGGCGCTCATTTTCAGTCACAGGGCCTGCAACAATGTTCCAGGTAAACCGTTTAAAAAGTTAACATGATTATTCCGAGATACAAATGCACGCTTACGGGTGGAATATAAATTTTCCACAACATCATCAACAACGTCTTCTTCATCATCTGTTCCAGGACCTACAACAATGTTCTAATTGCAACGTTTGACGTGATACACGTGCTTAATATTATTAACAAGTATGAATACACACGTACTGTCATCAAACGAATTCATGTAGATTCGCCCAGGAGGATCTGGCACAACACCGCTGAATCCCTTCGTGGTCGCCTGCTTTACCCTGCAACAAAAAAATAGCAGTAAGAATGCCGCATAAATATAAGCTAATTTTTTTTTACTTGTAACAATACGCTTACACCGTGTGTAGACTTTCGATGACAAGCTGCATTTTCCACCGTTCAAGTTCACTGTTGGACTTTATCCAATTCATAAAACTAGATATAAACTCTTCATAAACAAAAAGTTCTTCTTGAGATATTTTTTTCAGTTCTGAAAAATGTACAAACAAAGACACTTACGTTAAAATAAATTCGATGCGGAACAGACGGAACATCAGGATAAGCACAGGCGAAGTTTCATAGAGATCGTCTTATCAATCCAGAAATTTGTTGATTACAAGAAATCGTCCGATTCTAAGTAATTTTCTTATGCGATTAGATAGAATATTTACTTTTGTCAGTAACAGTTCGTTTTCTGGCACATAACATATTTTCAACGGTACACGGTCAGTTTCGCATAAAATTGTATGTAACTTGAGCACTTATCGTTTGTTAGGAATGCTACCTAATTGTAATGGTAAATGCGATACCAATAGAAAATAGAATAATCCAAGATCTTGAAGCTGAGACTTGTTTTCAGGAATTCGCGACGCGGGAGGTTTCCGTATTACTCTATCAGGCTACGAAATGAAAACTTTAAACGAAAATCATTCCTCATCAAAAACTAAAGTCAGGAACTAAGGCGCTGTATAGACACGTGTCGCGAGATCCGCGAATTATCAATTTTAATAAAACAAAGAAATTGCGTTTTCGATTTTCGAAGGTTCCAAAAAGCTTTACAGGTCGAGGATCGAGGTTGAATCATTTATTAATTTGAATTGTGCTGCCTGAAGCCTGACAGCTGACTTGTGCTTCGTGACTCGTGAGAGTACGTGACAGTGTGAGGAAAAAGAGAACGTGACGTTAGGAAAAAGTTCGGAGTCAGACCGGGCATTATTGTAGACTAGCGTCTGTTACGTCGTCACTACGCGTCGACGACAGCCGCTAGCAAGGTGAGTACCAATTTTGGAATAAGAAAATAATTTTGGTGCTTCCCCTTGATGATGGGGTAATGTTTGAAAATTACAAAATTTATATCTCAATTTTATCTTCAATTTGCGCCCCTACTAAATTTTCTACGACTTTTTTGAGCCGAGTTATGGATCCAAATGTACCAAAAATTGACCAATTTGCCAAGATTTCTGAAATAAGAAATTGAATATTAAACAAATCCGTTCCTCTAAGTTACGGCTATCCATAATAAACGCGAAAGAGACGAATACTCGGAAGGGAGAGTAAACCTTGCAAACCGCAGAAAATACAAAACGACGAGCGCTTTCGATTAATAAACCATCTTCAAGCCTGAAATGAAAGCAACTGACGAAAGGAGGACTTCTGCGGCGTATTTACAGTTCCTCTTTCTGAAATTTCGGAAGCAACGCGCTTCGTTTTCCTCTCATATTTGGTTTCTTCGTCGGTGTTTAGTGTTGCACTTGAGACCTAAGTTCGTTAAATTCCGGTTCTACTCCGATTGTAAGACCACGACCAAGAGGCTGGAAAATTATATGAGAGAGAAGTGGATAAGAACGGAACTGCGGAGATGGCATGGTAAATATAATATCACTACGAGATTGAACCTTCTGGTCCATTCGAGACTCTCCGGTATGCTCCTCCCCCTTGAGTTTGATTACTTTATGCGGGACGTCAATTTAAAGTGTCGGAAGTTTGAGGTGAAGTTGAGGGAGAAGAAAAATAAGAAGTTGTCCTGTCTAATGAAGGTTAATGGTGATGTGGTTGAGGAAGGGTCGAGTGATGGTGTTGACGTTCATAAATTCCATCCCCCCTCCCCTCATAAATAATAGTCAGGTAGTGTTCAATGGTGACGAAACAGCCCTCCTTGAGAAAGGTTTGAAATTTAGTCTATCTCCCCTCAAGAAAGATGAAAGTAGGATATAAAGTTAGGTCTTGGGACTTTGGTCCTTCTGCGCACGCCTAAGTCCGGCTTTTGACGGCGATTGATCTTTCTTTCTCTGTCTAAATGACGGCGATCTCTTTCTAAGAAGGTTTGTCCGGTTATATGACGTCGCGGCGGCGATCTTTTTTGTACGAAAGGTTGTCCGGCTATTTGACGACGAGGAGCGCGATGATGTCTTTCTTTCTAAGTTATGACCGTGTCGTATGTAGATGTATTTGTATAGGTATAAGGAAAAAAAAAAATTAATTTTACATGACGAGGGTGAATATCACGAATGTTGTTTTTTTGTTAGGGCTTCCTGTTTAATTAAGAATATTGTTTTTCGTTGGGGGTGCTTGATTGGCGCTACGAACGAACGAAAATGAATGAGTTGTCCGTTCAACGACGATCTCTCTCTTTCTAAGTTAGGCCCGTATATGACCATCTCTTTCTAGGTATAAGGGAAAAATTGATATTTACTCGTCCAGGGAGAATATTACGGCGAGTCGTTTTTACGTTTTTCGTCGGTGGTGCTTGATTGACGTTATGAACGAACGAAAATGAATGAATCGCCCGTTCGACGACGATCTCTTTCTATTCGACGACGTTTTCTTTCTAAAGAGGGAGGGTGGCAGAGGAAGGGTTAAGAAGTTTATCGCGTTAGGTATAAGGAAAATCGATATTTACTCAACGGTGAATGTTTTAATTTTTGGAAAAATAATGAGTTGCTCGTCGGTTTTGGGGGGTTAATGCATTATGTATGATCGTGGTCATCGTCATTTCAACGTGTAGGCGGTGATACGACGAACGAATTCACCCTACGTATTCGATCATGTAAGAGTAAAGGGTGTACAAGGATCGCTATGAATGAAGGGTGACCATGAATGAGTGTATCATATTCGCTCGTAAAAGTAGAGAATAGGTATGTACTATATGTAGGGCTTAGCGTAGTATGAATGAGTGTAACTATACGATCGAATGATGGAATGAATTTGTTGAAGTCCCTCTTTAATATATTTTCGTTTATTATCTGAATAAGTCTAATTAGAATTTTTAGGGAGTTCTCATAGCATCTACGCGTTGATCTAATTTAAGGTAAGGTAAGCTACCGCCACGCGATCAAACGCACACCTTTAATTTCGATTGTAAAAATCGATACGCACGCCTCGTTCCGTCCTCGTTGTTTTGGTCCAGCTGCGATTTGTCGGTTTACCTATTACTTTTTCGCGTATATATGAAAATGGGGTAAACGCTTGTAAAAAAATATTCACAACTCCTTAAGAATGCGACGATTTTAATTTATTGATGTATCGGGCTAATTCTCCATATAACAGATACCTACCCCTCGTAAAAATCAACGGGCAAACGCCATTCCTAGGAGTATCATTTCAAATACGACTCGAATAAATGGGTATAGTTTTACGAATAAATGGGTATAGTTTTACGACTTAAGCCTAATTTTTTGTATTATTTTGAAAAACATCTGGTCAGTTTCAGTTTTTCCAAAGGTGTGAGAATTCTGACCGTACCCTTATTGTTTCGCTGGCCCGCTTTGCCCTGTGATGCGTTAGAAGGATGATTCTTACATTATTTTTCATTGGATCAGATCTCCCTATGATTAAATTCAACAAACCAATCAGATGATAGGTGGGAATATCCGTGATCAACATCAACTTATATGTTTTTTTCAAAGTATCATTCTCATTTTAACGTTGACTCGGCAAAATGTACGTTAGAAGCTTGGAAGATTTATATCGCGAGAAAATATTCAATGTAAGATGTCTTCATCCAAGGCACATTGCATGCTTCACATATGTACCTTTTATGCGTGATATTCTCAAGTTTTATAAAATATCTGGTAGTATCATCGACTTTTTTCAGTAAGAAAGAAAACAAAAAAAACCATATTCACTTAACAACTTGAATTCCCAGTAAGGGAGTGGATCACTCGCTTCTCTATTCCCACTTTCCAGTCTTTCCTCCGGAATATCTGCATGAACGTTGATGAGAAATTTTTCCAGACATATTACGTTGTAAAAGACGTTTAGCGCACGTGAAGAGCAAGAGTTCTTTTTTCTCTTAAAGGTAACGCTGACAAACGCGATGAATATTATTGGGCGATAATTCTAGGCTTGGAATCGAAGCGTTGGTGGATGGAGATATAATTTTATTTATTATACGAGACAAGTATTATCATTAAAACGGTCCTTTTCAGGACCACATAATTCTTTCGATCATAGAAGCGATCGCGAAAAAATAGCAGATGTATCTACTATTTTCAATGATCAAACGGAAGATTCATCCACCAATCAGACGTGCAGGGTGCAAAGCTCAAAGTTAGACAAACTAACTAACTCCGAAAATATTACTATTATTATTATTATTATCATCGTATTATTTCGATCGCAACAAAATGTTCAGCCTGCGTGTTTTGTGCGTACTTAAGATATTCCTTATAAGATGTCTTAAATGCGACCTTACCCAATACAAGATAGGGCGGTGTGGTCAATGCATACCTTAGCCATATTTACCCGACGCAAAGATCATATTCAATTTTATAAATTATGCACAAGCAACGTAGATTTTTTCACTCAACAGAAAAACCAAAGTTGTATATTCAGACACCGTATGCTGATAAATAGAGACTATCATTGCTGTTTTCTCAAGGGCATAATGCAGAATTTTATACGCAATACTTGTTTAAATCTCCATGTCACATATTTCAAAACGTTCGCGATTGTAAGAGACTTTTTCTTCCCTCACGACAACAGCATTGAATTTGTAATAGCGCCACGTTTATTGACCGCGAAAGAAATTAAACATCTCTTCTTTTCCTTATGCAAGGGTGATTCTAGCAAGGAATTGAATCTGGCTGTGGTGCTGCGTATATTCGAATGAGATGAAATAATTACGGGCAAAGTCATAGAACACACAACTTTACATACTACAAACATGTCGACACACCTTGTACGATCACTCTGGTGTAGCGGTAGGTCGTGAACTCTTGATTCATATAGAAGCGGATAGAGTACGACGATGTTCCCTTCCTTATTGGCTTCCGGCCTATAGTTACTTCCAGTGTGGGTAGAGTTAGTGTGCACTCTTAGATGAAGAGGGAGCTAGTGTAGCACCCGATGACAAAACACACACACTCTCACGCTTGTATCAAATTTAGGATGAGCAGATGAAGCTAGATAAGATTGTATGACAGAACTGAAAATTTCAATTATCTTTTATTCAAGTCCAAGGAATTTTCTAGCAAAAACGTTACTTCACTGGAATTTTTCAAATAACTAACTGAATGTCTAACCCTGTCAAGCTTAGAGCTGCGAGGAAGTATGGTCGCTAGCGCGTCACTGCCGTTTAGAGTACAAATTATAATGGGGTGTTTTGTTCTGGAGGACCCACTTGCTTGACTAATGAAATTATAAGTTAAGGTCAATCGCGATCCACTCGGTGCTAATCAACTTGAGTCGTATTGTAGAACATGCCCTAGACAAACGTGAGTGATCAATCAAAGTAGGTACCTAATATTACTCAACTCATGTAAAGTCAAATCTAAATTGAAGGTTATTACTCTTCTCTCTGTCAAACATTTGCAGACGTTTGGATACTCTGTCACTTCATCCATGGAACAAGTACATTCTGTACAGTCTTTTTTTCATAAACCGGGACGCTCTGTTTTGCAATCCCATCTAGGTTTAATAACATTCTCAATTTCGTTACTATTGAACATTACAAAACACGATTGTAAAAAATCATCACGCTTAACTTTTTTCACGACATTATTTAAAACTATCGTCGAATATAAGGATTATTTTCAGCAAAGTATTTGCTTATGACATTGTAAATCACATTAGTCACCAGATCTTTTACACGAGCCTTAAGCCCGAGTCTATTGGTAGCACATTATTCAACATCGAGCATTCATACAAATAGTGATTGTTGATCAATTGGAAGGCTTTTTCCGGATTTGAACGAATTTGTTTAATAGCGTTGATGATATTACCCCGCTCCTTAGTGTTATTAGTTGAACACAACGTAAGTCAACGTACGACTCTGAATTGAAGTTGGTCAAACTTGTGAATGAACCTACACTTGTCCCTCTCCAACCCGATTCAAAAAACTTATAAAATCGACCAAATTCAATTATATTTATAATTATCGACCTGAAAGATATTATTTCATGAGAAAACCTAGAGATAGTTGACCACACACATAACAGAGTCGAAAGACTGTTCGCGATCTATATTATTCTCGTTATTATACATTTTGAAGCATATTTTACAAATTCAGGGAGGTGGTAAGTGTTAGAGAGGGTCGGGTTGACTAACAATACCGACTCACGCTCATCCACCGTTCTCTTCCTCGTAAACTATCACGATAATAATATGAACACAGGAGATAGGTACTTTCGATGAATACTTTATTGACAATTCTCTTTAATCATTGACTGTGAGTGTCGGTGTGTGTTTATTGTAGGCACATTATTTGAAATATATTCTCGTTCTCCGAGACACTCTGGGAGGAGAAAAAAACAAGTCAATAATGTCTAGGAAAGAAAAAATAAAACAAAGTAGGTAAGATAAATTTTACAAACTTATTCTACATAATATAAATTTAAAACCACTAGCCAAAGCAAGGGCTAAAGCCTAAACAATAAGAATTATGAATTAAAATAAAATAAATGAATTATATTTAAAAAATGGTCAGAAGATAGACAAAAGAGAACTTACAAAATTTACTACTTTTACCATGAAATGTATCTTATCAATATTGCTTCACGCTGTACTAGAAATCGTTTGTTTTAGTTTCGATGATATCGTCCCAAATAAATGTTCCTCTAAAACCTATTTGAGGGGCGTTCGCCCTGAAAAAATTGCATGGTATAATTAATTAATTGGTATAACATCACATATTCTTCACTGAATGAAAATAAGTCAATATTTTTTTCTTGGGTGAGGGTCTAAACTTCATCTTGCGCGCAATTAGTGTTTTTACTTATGTATGTACACACGAAACTTATCTTCAAACTATAGAGGTTGCTAGGTGAAGCAATAGATGTGAACGTAAAACAAACTTTTAAATTAGACATGTTAGCGAGAAATAATCACTAATACACTCTGAAAAATCAGAAATAAAAGAATAATCGGACTATTTCACATTAATAATAATAATAATAAGAAGAAGAAGAAGAAGAACATGGAATGAAAAATTAAGTTCCAAATCTGACTAGAACGATTCGAATCTCTTGAGTACCAAAGTTCAGAAAGATAAAAAAGATGTGATCTTTTTTATTCCAGATTTTGACGGGTGAAGAGAAACTGTAGACCGAATTCATGGTCTATTCAAAATATTCCCCATAAAAAAAAAAAAAAAAAAAAAAAAAAGAGGAGTGATCGAAATTATTTTTAAAAATTCGAATAATAAATTTTGAAGATGCAAGAAGCTCGTTTTATCCTCAAACGGGGATAAACGTTATATCATTCCCGGTCTTTGCGTCGAAACATTAGCTTGGGCTCATTATCGCCTCCCCTTATCCGAAGATCTAATTGTTCTTCTGTCGCAAAAACATCCTCAACATTTTCTAGTTCCCGCAAATTCATCTCCTTCTGTTCCCTCTCCAGTCTCGCTTCCACCTAATTAAGTTATAATACCTATCTGTTTTGTTTATAAGTGATCTACTCTGTTCTAATATTTATTAAAATACATTATATTGAATTATATACCCTCATTTTATTTCACACTTGGCATACACCCTTACCTCCAAAGATTTGTTTGAGGTTTGTACTTGTAGAACTCTTTCTGTCACTTGACTTAAGTACTACCTTTGCTGTTGGCAAACTTGTCGCTTCTTCTACTTCACCCAACTCGTGATTCATTGCAAATAGACTCAAAACACAAAGAGAATAAAGTAGCGGTAAAAGACAACCTTAATATCAATTTCAAATATTTTGGATATGCGAGCAAATTGTGATTGAAACGCAATTTAAAAAAAAAAACAAAAACAAAAAAAAACTGATTTCCCATACATTCTATCCTTGTATTGGCGTAGAACAAAACTTTTTTTATCTAGCTAAATTGTTCATATTAGCTACTTGTAGTTTCCTTCTTTAATTTTTGAATGAAATAAATACACTTTTTGTTTTCCTTATTTAGCGATGTTATAATATTTGTAACTGGGATGGAAACCATTCTCTAGGCGTCATTGGTGCAGGCTTAAATTATTTTGTTGAGGAAATATAATAGCCTCTGTAAGACTTTTGTCGAAAGGAGGTTAAACGCGATTTGCCGAGAAATGGAAAGCGAGAATTGTTCCGAGAGGTTTGTAGGTAAACCCACTCACACTGAATCATGTATTGTCTCACCACGAAAAAAAATCATTGAATGTCCTTTGGTCAAATAAAGTGTGTACAAGTACATTGCTTTTTGAAGGAAAAAGAGGCTTCTCTCTGTATAATATGATCGAAGCTGACAAATACGCAAGAGACGCTTGTTGTTTCAGATGTTGGAGGGTTTACCTAGAAACGGGTTCCCATGTTGTGGTTTGCAGAGAGAGACTGACTATAGAGCCCCATATATCTTTGAGGCGGACAAATGCAAGAGAGGTGCTCGTTGTTTCAAGCAAAAAGATCGTTCCATCTTTGTATTTTTCTACTTATTTATTCAGAATGAGTTAAAATACTATATAAATGTACACTGCGATTTTTACCATTCATTCAAATGGGTATACAAGCGCTTCTTTAGAAAGTTAAACAATTATACGAGCTTTGCGGAGTTTTTTCTCTATTTTGCGTATTTTTGGAAGCGTTTTGGTGTTTCCAGATTTTAGAGCTTTATGAAATAAATACAAGCTTTCAATAAGGTCATTAATATCAGTGGTTGAGTTGTAAAATGGCTTCTTGTTGGGCTTATGTAATACCATCCTAGCGATTGTCCCATTATTAATATCTTCTTCTCCAGAAGATGAACTATATTCCAACGGCTGAAAATGATTTGATGAACTCGCTTTGTCGGGTTCCTGTGATAACGTCTTAGCAAAAGACCCATCATTAAAATCTTCTTCTTTGGAAGATGAACTACTTTCCATCGGTTGGAAATATTTTGATGTATTTTCCATTATATGATGTTGATAATTGCTTTCGCTGAATTTGTCATTTGATAACTGCTCATGAGTGCTAGCAGGAAGAGTAGAAGTAGACAAAGTTGAAATAGGCTCGGGATCAAATCCTCTATCCTCGGAAGCAAGTTTTTGTGTCATTTTCTCTAACAAAGGTACACACTTATTATTGACATTTTCTTGATGATTATGTTTGGGGTACTCTCCTAAAACCTTGTTATCAGCATCATATTTTAGGTATGCTTTACACGTTCTTCGTTCGGCACATCTCCATCTCTTTCCACCTCTGACCAAAGGCTTATGGAATACAAACTTGTATCCTTTGAAAATAATCTGATTTTCATTATGTTTTTCAAGCATTTCTCAACTCAACGCTAGTATTGCTCAACTATCTTTGTTGCCTTAGTTTATATTACCGATCAAGTGCCTTTGTCGTTATCATTTTTATAGATTTTGGTCCCATTAGATCCTATTGTGGTCCCGTTTGGTCCCGTTTGGTCCCTTTGTGGTCCCGTGGTCCCGTTTGGTCCCTTTATGGTCCCGTTTGGTCCCTTTATGGTCCCGTGGTCCCGTTTGGTCCCTTTGTGGTCCCGTGGTCCCGTTTGGTCCCTTTGTGGTCCCGTGGCCCCGTTTGCTCTCGACGCAAAGACCGGGAATGATATAACGTTTATCCCCGTTTGAGGATAAAACGAGCTTCTTGCATCTTCAAAATTTATTATTCGAATTTTTAAAAATAATTTCGATCACTCCTCTTTTTTTTTTTTTTTTTTTTTTTTTTATGGGGAATATTTTGAATAGACCATGAATTCGGTCTACAGTTTCTCTTCACCCGTCAAAATCTGGAATAAAAAAGATCACATCTTTTTTATCTTTCTGAACTTTGGTACTCAAGAGATTCGAATCGTTCTAGTCAGATTTGGAACTTAATTTTTCATTCCATGTTCTTCTTCTTCTTCTTCTTATTATTATTATTATTAATGTGAAATAGTCCGATTATTCTTTTATTTCTGATTTTTCAGAGTGTATTAGTGATTATTTCTCGCTAACATGTCTAATTTAAAAGTTTGTTTTACGTTCACATCTATTGCTTCACCTAGCAACCTCTATAGTTTGAAGATAAGTTTCGTGTGTACATACATAAGTAAAAACACTAATTGCGCGCAAGATGAAGTTTAGACCCTCACCCAAGAAAAAAATATTGACTTATTTTCATTCAGTGAAGAATATGTGATGTTATACCAATTAATTAATTATACCATGCAATTTTTTCAGGGCGAACGCCCCTCAAATAGGTTTTAGAGGAACATTTATTTGGGACGATATCATCGAAACTAAAACAAACGATTTCTAGTACAGCGTGAAGCAATATTGATAAGATACATTTCATGGTAAAAGTAGTAAATTTTGTAAGTTCTCTTTTGTCTATCTTCTGACCATTTTTTAAATATAATTCATTTATTTTATTTTAATTCATAATTCTTATTGTTTAGGCTTTAGCCCTTGCTTTGGCTAGTGGTTTTAAATTTATATTATGTAGAATAAGTTTGTAAAATTTATCTTACCTACTTTGTTTTATTTTTTCTTTCCTAGACATTATTGACTTGTTTTTTTCTCCTCCCAGAGTGTCTCGGAGAACGAGAATATATTTCAAATAATGTGCCTACAATAAACACACACCGACACTCACAGTCAATGATTAAAGAGAATTGTCAATAAAGTATTCATCGAAAGTACCTATCTCCTGTGTTCATATTATTATCGTGATAGTTTACGAGGAAGAGAACGGTGGATGAGCGTGAGTCGGTATTGTTAGTCAACCCGACCCTCTCTAACACTTACCACCTCCCTGAATTTGTAAAATATGCTTCAAAATGTATAATAACGAGAATAATATAGATCGCGAACAGTCTTTCGACTCTGTTATGTGTGTGGTCAACTATCTCTAGGTTTTCTCATGAAATAATATCTTTCAGGTCGATAATTATAAATATAATTGAATTTGGTCGATTTTATAAGTTTTTTGAATCGGGTTGGAGAGGGACAAGTGTAGGTTCATTCACAAGTTTGACCAACTTCAATTCAGAGTCGTACGTTGACTTACGTTGTGTTCAACTAATAACACTAAGGAGCGGGGTAATATCATCAACGCTATTAAACAAATTCGTTCAAATCCGGAAAAAGCCTTCCAATTGATCAACAATCACTATTTGTATGAATGCTCGATGTTGAATAATGTGCTACCAATAGACTCGGGCTTAAGGCTCGTGTAAAAGATCTGGTGACTAATGTGATTTACAATGTCATAAGCAAATACTTTGCTGAAAATAATCCTTATATTCGACGATAGTTTTAAATAATGTCGTGAAAAAAGTTAAGCGTGATGATTTTTTACAATCGTGTTTTGTAATGTTCAATAGTAACGAAATTGAGAATGTTATTAAACCTAGATGGGATTGCAAAACAGAGCGTCCCGGTTTATGAAAAAAAGACTGTACAGAATGTACTTGTTCCATGGATGAAGTGACAGAGTATCCAAACGTCTGCAAATGTTTGACAGAGAGAAGAGTAATAACCTTCAATTTAGATTTGACTTTACATGAGTTGAGTAATATTAGGTACCTACTTTGATTGATCACTCACGTTTGTCTAGGGCATGTTCTACAATACGACTCAAGTTGATTAGCACCGAGTGGATCGCGATTGACCTTAACTTATAATTTCATTAGTCAAGCAAGTGGGTCCTCCAGAACAAAACACCCCATTATAATTTGTACTCTAAACGGCAGTGACGCGCTAGCGACCATACTTCCTCGCAGCTCTAAGCTTGACAGGGTTAGACATTCAGTTAGTTATTTGAAAAATTCCAGTGAAGTAACGTTTTTGCTAGAAAATTCCTTGGACTTGAATAAAAGATAATTGAAATTTTCAGTTCTGTCATACAATCTTATCTAGCTTCATCTGCTCATCCTAAATTTGATACAAGCGTGAGAGTGTGTGTGTTTTGTCATCGGGTGCTACACTAGCTCCCTCTTCATCTAAGAGTGCACACTAACTCTACCCACACTGGAAGTAACTATAGGCCGGAAGCCAATAAGGAAGGGAACATCGTCGTACTCTATCCGCTTCTATATGAATCAAGAGTTCACGACCTACCGCTACACCAGAGTGATCGTACAAGGTGTGTCGACATGTTTGTAGTATGTAAAGTTGTGTGTTCTATGACTTTGCCCGTAATTATTTCATCTCATTCGAATATACGCAGCACCACAGCCAGATTCAATTCCTTGCTAGAATCACCCTTGCATAAGGAAAAGAAGAGATGTTTAATTTCTTTCGCGGTCAATAAACGTGGCGCTATTACAAATTCAATGCTGTTGTCGTGAGGGAAGAAAAAGTCTCTTACAATCGCGAACGTTTTGAAATATGTGACATGGAGATTTAAACAAGTATTGCGTATAAAATTCTGCATTATGCCCTTGAGAAAACAGCAATGATAGTCTCTATTTATCAGCATACGGTGTCTGAATATACAACTTTGGTTTTTCTGTTGAGTGAAAAAATCTACGTTGCTTGTGCATAATTTATAAAATTGAATATGATCTTTGCGTCGGGTAAATATGGCTAAGGTATGCATTGACCACACCGCCCTATCTTGTATTGGGTAAGGTCGCATTTAAGACATCTTATAAGGAATATCTTAAGTACGCACAAAACACGCAGGCTGAACATTTTGTTGCGATCGAAATAATACGATGATAATAATAATAATAATAGTAATATTTTCGGAGTTAGTTAGTTTGTCTAACTTTGAGCTTTGCACCCTGCACGTCTGATTGGTGGATGAATCTTCCGTTTGATCATTGAAAATAGTAGATACATCTGCTATTTTTTCGCGATCGCTTCTATGATCGAAAGAATTATGTGGTCCTGAAAAGGACCGTTTTAATGATAATACTTGTCTCGTATAATAAATAAAATTATATCTCCATCCACCAACGCTTCGATTCCAAGCCTAGAATTATCGCCCAATAATATTCATCGCGTTTGTCAGCGTTACCTTTAAGAGAAAAAAGAACTCTTGCTCTTCACGTGCGCTAAACGTCTTTTACAACGTAATATGTCTGGAAAAATTTCTCATCAACGTTCATGCAGATATTCCGGAGGAAAGACTGGAAAGTGGGAATAGAGAAGCGAGTGATCCACTCCCTTACTGGGAATTCAAGTTGTTAAGTGAATATGGTTTTTTTTGTTTTCTTTCTTACTGAAAAAAGTCGATGATACTACCAGATATTTTATAAAACTTGAGAATATCACGCATAAAAGGTACATATGTGAAGCATGCAATGTGCCTTGGATGAAGACATCTTACATTGAATATTTTCTCGCGATATAAATCTTCCAAGCTTCTAACGTACATTTTGCCGAGTCAACGTTAAAATGAGAATGATACTTTGAAAAAAACATATAAGTTGATGTTGATCACGGATATTCCCACCTATCATCTGATTGGTTTGTTGAATTTAATCATAGGGAGATCTGATCCAATGAAAAATAATGTAAGAATCATCCTTCTAACGCATCACAGGGCAAAGCGGGCCAGCGAAACAATAAGGGTACGGTCAGAATTCTCACACCTTTGGAAAAACTGAAACTGACCAGATGTTTTTCAAAATAATACAAAAAATTAGGCTTAAGTCGTAAAACTATACCCATTTATTCGTAAAACTATACCCATTTATTCGAGTCGTATTTGAAATGATACTCCTAGGAATGGCGTTTGCCCGTTGATTTTTACGAGGGGTAGGTATCTGTTATATGGAGAATTAGCCCGATACATCAATAAATTAAAATCGTCGCATTCTTAAGGAGTTGTGAATATTTTTTTACAAGCGTTTACCCCATTTTCATATATACGCGAAAAAGTAATAGGTAAACCGACAAATCGCAGCTGGACCAAAACAACGAGGACGGAACGAGGCGTGCGTATCGATTTTTACAATCGAAATTAAAGGTGTGCGTTTGATCGCGTGGCGGTAGCTTACCTTACCTTAAATTAGATCAACGCGTAGATGCTATGAGAACTCCCTAAAAATTCTAATTAGACTTATTCAGATAATAAACGAAAATATATTAAAGAGGGACTTCAACAAATTCATTCCATCATTCGATCGTATAGTTACACTCATTCATACTACGCTAAGCCCTACATATAGTACATACCTATTCTCTACTTTTACGAGCGAATATGATACACTCATTCATGGTCACCCTTCATTCATAGCGATCCTTGTACACCCTTTACTCTTACATGATCGAATACGTAGGGTGAATTCGTTCGTCGTATCACCGCCTACACGTTGAAATGACGATGACCACGATCATACATAATGCATTAACCCCCCAAAACCGACGAGCAACTCATTATTTTTCCAAAAATTAAAACATTCACCGTTGAGTAAATATCGATTTTCCTTATACCTAACGCGATAAACTTCTTAACCCTTCCTCTGCCACCCTCCCTCTTTAGAAAGAAAACGTCGTCGAATAGAAAGAGATCGTCGTCGAACGGGCGATTCATTCATTTTCGTTCGTTCATAACGTCAATCAAGCACCACCGACGAAAAACGTAAAAACGACTCGCCGTAATATTCTCCCTGGACGAGTAAATATCAATTTTTCCCTTATACCTAGAAAGAGATGGTCATATACGGGCCTAACTTAGAAAGAGAGAGATCGTCGTTGAACGGACAACTCATTCATTTTCGTTCGTTCGTAGCGCCAATCAAGCACCCCCAACGAAAAACAATATTCTTAATTAAACAGGAAGCCCTAACAAAAAAACAACATTCGTGATATTCACCCTCGTCATGTAAAATTAATTTTTTTTTTTCCTTATACCTATACAAATACATCTACATACGACACGGTCATAACTTAGAAAGAAAGACATCATCGCGCTCCTCGTCGTCAAATAGCCGGACAACCTTTCGTACAAAAAAGATCGCCGCCGCGACGTCATATAACCGGACAAACCTTCTTAGAAAGAGATCGCCGTCATTTAGACAGAGAAAGAAAGATCAATCGCCGTCAAAAGCCGGACTTAGGCGTGCGCAGAAGGACCAAAGTCCCAAGACCTAACTTTATATCCTACTGATGAAACCTTAGCTAATGTTGTTGCGGATCTTGCTGTTGAGATTGGCCCTGGTTTTAATACCCAGAAAGTTTGTGCCGAGATAGTCCGCAATAACCCCCTCCCCCGCATGAGTAATAAATTGGAAGGAGTGATTCAAGGTTTAAAGAGGAAGATTAAAGAGAGAGATTTAATCGTCACTAAGGCGGACAAGGGAAATGCTGTTATGGTGATGGAGAAATCCGCCTATTCTTCCAAGGTCCACGAGGTCCTCCAGCAGTGTGGTGCTAAAGAGAGTGAGGATTTCAGCTTCCCGAAGCACGTCAAAGAAGTTAGGAGTGTCATCAACAGAAGACAGGCTATTATCAAGACTCCTGCTCTGAAAAAACCCTCCTTGTTCCTAACCCCACATCCCCTTCCACTACGGGCTGCCTAAAGTGCATAAGAACAATACCCCGATGTGACCCGTTGTTTCTTTCGTCTCCTCCTCCACTTACCTCCTTGCCAAATTCCTTGACCGATGGTTCAAAAATCGCATTGATTTTGAATCTCCTCATTCGGTTTGGAATTCGGCCTCTTTAACTGATGTCCTGAAGGGTGTAAGACTTCCCCCGGGAACGACCATCTGCTCTCTTGATGTTGTTGGTTTGTTCCCGAATATTCCCAAGGCTGCTACTATCCAGCGGATGGGTGAGCTACTCGTCAGAGCCAACATTCCTCACAATGAGCTTCAGGAATTTTTCGATCTTCTGAATACCTGCTGGTCCCCTAACTACTGTAAATTTGAAGGGAAATTTTTCGAGTTCCCTGATGAAGTAGGGATCCCTATTGGATCACCTTCAGGCTCTCTTATCTCCGAAGTTTTCATGTCTAAGTTTGAACTTGACCCTTTTTCCTCGAACCAGGTGTTACTTAATCATATTCACTATTGGCACAGGTACGTTGATAACGTTCTATGTACCTGGACTGGTCACCCAGATCTCCTTGGTGAGTTTCTGAGGTATCTCAATTCCTGATACCTTTCCATCAAATTTACGTTGGAAATAGGGGTATTTTCCATTAACTTTTTGGATTTATCAATCTCTATTGTAGACGGTATCCATGAGTTTGGAATTTACAGGAAAGATACTATGACCGATGTTTTAGTCCACGGTGGTTCGTTCGATCCTGTTGTTCACAAGATGGCTGCATTTCATAGCCTAGTTCACAGACTGACTCGTATTCCGTTGAGTGAGTCTGCTTTAAAGAAAGCAGTACTCATAATGAAACACCTGGCTAGAGTGAATGGGGTCAATGTCGACGTTGACGTGATGGTTCGGAGGAAAGTTACAAGGAGCATTCTTGATTCCACCACCTCCCTCCCCCGAGACATGATCCGTGATCGCCGGTTGCGTTGGATCAGTCCCCTTTTTCTGGGGAAGTTCTCCCTCCAATTGGGTCGGGCCCTCCGCCCGTTTGGCTTCAGTCCCGCGTTCTACAACCCTACAACAGTTAAGGGGTTGTTTGTGAGACTGAAGGACCCCATACCCATTGATGAGAGGAGTGGTGTTTATAAGTTGGAGTGTGGGGATTGTGGAGGCTTTTATAATGGTGAGACCAGCCGCCAAATGAAAGTTAGAGTAGCTGAGCACCTGAAGTCTTGGGAGAAGGGACGCTTAGGGGAGTCAGCTTTTGCTGATCATTTGATAAACAGTGGCCACAGCTTCCGTGAGGGATCCGAAAAGCTCCTCCATAAGGAGAATTCGTACCGAAAGCGCATCGCCCTCGAGTATATAGAGATAATGCGTCATCGCAACACTGACGGTATCACTGTACTCAACTCGTTCATTCCGGAGGATGGCCTGATCGAACTGGTCTATGATTGACACCGTGATTTCTCGTTTAGCTAATCTTAATACATTGTTCTTCTCCTCCGTTCGTCAGTTGCTTTCATTTCAGGCTTGAAGATGGTTTATTAACCGAAAGCGCTCGTCGTTTTGTATTTTCTGCGGTTCGCAAGGTTTACTCTTCCTTCGGAGTATTCGTCTTTTTCGCGTTTAAATTGAATATTCTCCCACTTTCAAGCTATTTTTTTCTTAATCAGCGTTAAATTTTAAATACACCACTGATATGTCCCGGGAACCCTAGAGGCCCGTTCGCGTACTTTATAGAATGCATGGGCCGACCTCGACCTCCTCGAGAAGACCATTTCACCACAAGTACATCAGTAGTTGAAGATTTGCTTTAAATTTAAATTAGGTACATATTATGTACACGACCAATAAACGAATGTTCATAAGCCTCAAAATTAGTACAATCACCAATTCCACCTCTTTCTTTTTTCTTCGTTTGGTAAACAGAGGAGGAGGAAGGGGGCTGGTTAATACCCGCATCAAATACCATGTCCTTTTTACCTACTCCTTTCAGAAAATAAGAGGCTTTCTGAATTCAAGCGAGGGGAATTCTGCTCTATGAGTGATCTTCTACATGTTGGAGCAATATCGATTGTTCAGCTTTTGAAAATTTTCTCGCAAACTCTACTTCAATATCATTCAAGTGAAATTCAAAGGTATTACGACTCGGTAATAAAACAATCGAGTGTAACCAGCGACCCAGTTTCTTCTTAAAGCTCTCGTTGATGAGAAGAGAGTAATACGGGCATGAAAAATTTTCACAGTTTATTCTGAGCAATGAAACAGAGGAAATGGGACAGATTCTCCAAAGTCATCATCATTTCAAAAACGTACGCTACGCTAGGAAATATACACATTCATTTCATTTTTATGTAACCAATCGTATTAGAAAGCCAAGCGTTGAATTTCACGAAATAAATCAGGATGAAAGAGACGTTAAGGCTGCCGCAAATGTAAACACGAAAAGTAACTTCTTCGAGATGGATATGTCCGGCGAATGTAAATGTGAATAATAAAGGTCGCACGTACGAATTTCAGTACTTTCCTACCAGAGCGTACTTCACGCAACTTTTTCGCCTTATATTCGTAACGTAGGCAAATTAATATCGTTACAGCAAGGAGGAAAGTTGGAAATTGAAAGACAACACAAATGGATGATTTTAAACCGAGGAAAAAGCCATGTGAAACCGAATTGAAGAAAATAATTCTGCGTACACTGTGCAATCAGTCTGTTTAGTAAGAAGGACAATAATATCTTTATCTTAACCAGATTTAAAATCGTGCACGTGACACGACATTCTGTTTAATGATTCACGATAGTTTCAATGTGAATAATCGAAAACAAATATCGTCTGTTACCATAAAACTTACATGGCAATTTATCGACGAGGCTGTAATTTTCTTTACTCATATCCAGTTAATAATACGAAGAACTACCATCTATCAAGGTTTCGCCTCAAATGCGAGACATTTGCGGGTAAATACGTTTTCAACTGTCCATAAAAATTGACACAGTAAGTATCACGACAAGGGCGATAGAAATTCTTTTTCGTGATCAGTTATTTGTCGTGATGCTACAGCAACATATAATACAATATTATAAATATCTAAAGGTCATGAAAAAAAATGGAACAGTTTTGTGCAAAGAATTTTATCATCTGAGCGACAGACAGGTAATTTATTTCAATGATTTTTAGCTCGAAAATATTTTAGGTAGGTACAACTATGATTTTGAAATCATGGGTTTTATTCCAGTTCATGTGGTGGGTGAATAGAATTTTCTTCCTCTTTCGATTATTTTCAAAGAAATTAAAATTAAGAAGAGTTACACGGCACGGAACTTCGGGTAACAGAACCCTCAATATTGCCACCTCAAACGCTACATTAGCCAATTTCGGTTATAAATACGGGGAAAATTATACACAGAAAAACAATGAAGATATATATTGAAATGAAAAGCAAATGAAGGTTGAAATGATTCTGTAATAAAAGGATTACAATTGATAGATGCGTATGTTTACGCAACCTAAGCAGAACTGATATGTGTAAGCTCGAAGATGATTGAGTTCGCACAACAAAAACTGCCTAATTTATAATCAATTACACCGAGAATAGTGGTTGTGACATTGAAATTATTTTTCATTCAGAAGATGAACCGTTTCTCTAGTATGACTAAGGTGGAGCATCGACTTCGAGATTATCTGTCCAAGTAATCGTGTATTTTCACACGTCGAGGAAACAATAAAAATCTATTTATTCAAGGTTTATCGATCAAAAGAGACAAATATTGAAACAAACAGAAAGCTTACACAAATACCAAACTGAACAATCTGAGATTATATTAGCTTATTATAAAAACGAATCCGGACCTCGGTCAATTTTTTTATTTGAATGTACTCAATCAAATAGAAAACAAGACTGAGTCGCCATACGCCTCAGTATCCGGGTCTCTTGTTTTTTTTTTCAAATCACTGACTGTTACGTGACGGAAATTATTTTTTAAAATTTTTTTCATAATATCCGGAGCTTTCTTCCCTACCAAGATGTAAAGCTCAAGAGACCTAGATTTTTCCTAAGTCAAGATCTGGAAACGAAGAGATCCGCATCTCTGTGCCACTCAAATCTGAAACCTGATGAGAGACTTGATACATATGGTAGGTATATTTTCCATTATTGAAGTATCGAGAAGAAAAAACTGTTTAAAGACTGTACAAAATTTTGAAAAATGCTATGCAAAAATAAAACTCGCTAGGACTGTAGAAAAATTGGAAAAATGCTAGGCAAAAGTAGAATCGTAGGCGACACAGAACGGAAAATGCTTGCAGTATTAATCAAACGATCTACATTGTTCAAAGACTATTTTGGTCACTCTTGACGAAGACTGTAGGTACGAGAAATAAAATCTGCCAGGCAAAAATAATATCTCAAGGGACTTTTTCCGGTAAAAACTTTTTTTTTTCGAGATTGCATAGGGGCTTTTGCGTTGCCAGAGGCAAAAACCAAGAGCCCCAAAAACGATGGCGTGGCTCCTATTCAACGAAGCCACAAACGAGAAATTCAGAGAAGCTATTTTATAGAACGAATTTAATTGCGATTGAATATTTGAGTCCCTCAAATAGCAAAATTTTTTAAGATCCCCTCCTGTCGTATTTTACGAATATCTAAATATTGGAATTTTTTCCAAGCCCAGCTTCTTTGATGGTTGAAATTTTCCCACGCGCCACGTCCGGAGTTAAACAAGGGGTGGTAGGGAACCTGTTTTAGGGGGCACGTGAAATCTAAAAAATCTAGCTTGCGACGTCACAGGCCAGGACTTTGGAGCTATAGGAGGAGGACTTGAGAAAAAAACGGATCTATGACGTCATCAACTTGTGACGTTAAAGACCCCGCTTCCAAGCTACATTATTATGATAGGAGAGGGACTTGAAAAAAACTGATCTATGCTGTCACCGACGTGATATTATATATGAAAGGGGGGCTTCCGAGCTTTTGGACGTTGTTTCTGACCCCCCCCCCCCCATAAAACAGATTTCCTATTAAAAAAGGAAGAAAGGCTAAATTTTCTCCCGATGTCCGACTGGATCAGGGTAGGTCACTTCTTGCCAGACGTAGGGCAACGGGATGCTGAAATTCTCAAAGATATCCCTTACCCCCTCATATAAGAGGTTCCCTGTTTAAAATAAGTACCACTAAGATCGCGGAAGAGAGCAGATTAATCCATACTCTCCGCCTCTTCCTAGGAATTTGTCAATCTCGGTGAAAAAATAATTTCGAGTTGCCCTCAGACTTAATCTTCTCCCCTCGTAGAAGAGAGAAACATGGGGCCTGTCAAGTTGAGCAAGAACAGTTGAATATGTGAGGTAAGGAGAATCGAAAATGGAGAACAAGACGATGATCTATAGCGGCTAGTGTACGAGGTATGGTTTCAGAATTTTTATAAGTCCCCTCCTATCATATCTATGTAGTTTAAATTTCCAAGTGAGAATCTGTTCTATGGAAGAGTCTTTTTGAAAACTTTGGCGAGTGGCGGTCGAGCAAAAACTGAACCAATCTGATGAAAATTTTGAAAATTTACAGCTATATATGAAATTCTGGACTCTCCAGCTTTATATGATAGAATTGGAATCAGGAAAAATGTTATCTTTCGTTTAGTCATCACATATATACCTAAGATAGGTAGGCGCAAATGACAAGAACAGAGCCGTTACAGGTTGATGAAGTCGAATGAGGAGCATTCTAAGTGGTATCCCATGAGAAAACATTCAATACAATCATTCTACTAACAAACCAAAATTCGATGTTTGATTTTTAAATTTCTCTCACCGCACTGCCCCTCCACCCATGGTGACGGTTCTCTTCTTATCACTTGCGCCTATTCATCTGGTACACTTCGTTACATTCGTACTCAGTAGTAGTGATGGGCGATAATAGATAATTTCATGCTACCGATAGTTCCAAAATTTTCCTCAAAGTACTCTCGATAATCCCATAACGTTTTCTTGAAACTGATAAAAAATTTCGATCAAGAGAAAAGTACCTATCCTGCATGCAGGATAGACGCCTTTCTCCTGATCGTCATCTCATAGAGAAGACTGTCACGGAATGTATCTCAGTACCATTTTACCAAATGATGGACACGACTAGAAAAAATCATAAAAACGCTACGTTGTGCCATGCGTATTGCACAACTGGTGCCGCCTGATTAATCTTAATATTATTCTTAATTCATTGAACTGGCGCACATTTTAAATTTTCACTTATCAGTTTGCATCAATTTTATGATTTTGATAAGAAAAGGAGGAATTTTCAAACTATAGTTTTTTTTAGACAAAACTATCGTTAATCCCGATAGTTCTTTGATAGTATCCCAACACTACTTAGTAGCTCCGCTCGTTTGCCTGAACAGTATAATATAGGCTACGACGTCCTACTATAGCCCGTCCACTCTCTCTTTAGCTCTAATTAAAAGATTTCAGAAGTACAAATCTACTTCACTAGTAAGCTTACTAGAGCACTTTCGGGTATTACCTCATCATCAGTTGTATCGCTAATTATGAAAAAGGCCTTCAAAATTGTTTCTTATAGTATGACTTTGTGATCTTTCGTCTGCTACAACAATGCTGGGTTGTGATTACTTCACTCTTTGTGCTGCGTTTCTATTGGCCACCAAGAGAGCTGTCATCTGTTTCTGGTCTTCTCTTCAGAGCATATTTGCAACGAGCTGAGAGACGAAAGCCGAAACTCGAATTCAGCTGAATGTCTATCGGTAAGATCGAAACTAATGGCCAGCTTTATTTACACCTGCCTAAGCCAAAGGCCAAAATAAGCCAAATTTTTAAATTTTTGCAAAATAGGAAAATGCACTCCGGTTCAGTTCAGCTGTTCAGCCGTTCAGTATAGCAGCCTGTAAAGAAGGTCATCCAAAGGAGATGGACACAAACAACTGAAGAACGGGTATCTTCCCAGAAATGACAACACTCCAAATCTCCTTATTATTGTATTTGGACTAAATTTTTTCAATAAGATTTATCAACCGTAAATTAACTGAATTAAGCCAGCTGAATTTTCCCAAAAACCAAATTCTTCAAGGTCGTAAGTTTAAGCCAAAGCTGAGAATCTGTCTCTCTCGTCCAATCTTAAGTCGAATAATATTTTACTGTCAAATTTAATTACGTTATTGAAGTGTTCAGCATCGATGCAAAATCGATCTGTTTCCAGCATTTCTTCTCTTAATCATACGGTTATCAACATGTATAACTTCAAATATTCCTTCATCATAATGCTGTTTTTCATTCCAGTGTTTCCAAACAGTAACTCCTCACCTCTTTTTCTCTTAACGTTTTGGGGTCTTTTTTCTTGATGTTGAACTTTCTCCCAGCTTCACTGATGCAATGTAAATGCCTTCGCACTGTTCGCAACTGAGCTTTTATACTTCACTCAAGATCCCTTTGTCCTTCTCTTTTGTCTCGTCGTTACTTATTCTCTTCACTGCTTATTCTATCAAGAGTGGATTATTACTGATGCCCACATTCACGTTATAACCACGCCTTTATCACCTTATTTGTGTGCTTTCCTATGTGAGGTACTGATCCAAAATACTTTCTCACTGTGCTATCATGGGTCTCCTTATTTTCTTACATTTTCCCAAGGACCCGTTGGTTGCTGCGATCTGCTTTTAGTTCCTCTTTTCATTATTCTTCAACTCCACTGTGAATTTGACACTTCCATTCATTGCTTTTGTTCAAAAGCAATTAGTCCACCTCTCTATTAGCCTCTGACCACACGATTAGGGTATCATAGCAGTACTCCCATGGCTAATCCTTCTTCCTGGCTGCAGAACTCTTTCCATTCTCTCCTTTACATCCTTCTGAAATGACGGCACAACCCTATTTATATTTTGTCTTGAGAATCGATTAATCAAGCTTGAATCTAGTAAAAAGTCTTGAATTGAAGAGACACAGCCTAAAATCCTCCTCTGGGCCTGGCTCAAGTTAGTCGCACCCTATAGATTGCATGTCCAGAGGAGAGATTGAGCTATAGCCTAGCTCAAAAGTTCAAAGTTCACCCTACCTCTAGGCCCGCCTCTACCCAAGCTTTTTCTAGTCCAACTCTCTTCTGTGAAGTATCGGAACTCGAAATTTTTTCAAGTCCCTGAATAGGTCAAAGCTATTGGCGACATTACAAAGATCGGACGCGAACGTTTCTCAAGGACGTAACCCCCACAGCTCGAAAGAGTGTCAGACTGGGGATTAGGGTGTTTCACCGAAAGATTTTTCACATAAAAAAATTTAACGATTAAGATTCACCTACAGAAAGTTCACCTACAGATAATTCACCTGATAAGAGTAGTGGTTCACCACATGGTAAGTTCACCGACAAAATTCGATTATATTTTTATTAATGAAGTTAATTAATCAGTTTAACTCAAGTTTAATAATAAAAAATTAATTTAATAATTTTATTTATTAAATTAAATTTTATATTATTTTTTATATTTTCAAGTATTATTTATTTTTATATTTTAATTTAATTTAATTTTGAAAAAAAAAAATAAGAAAAATAATATAATTTAAATTAATATAATTTTTGAATAATCATTATTATTGAAATAACAATTATTTATTAAAATTTTTGAACAAAATCTTAAATAAATTAATTGATTTAATAAATTAAAAATTATAATTATAAATAATAAAATCTAATTTATTGATTTAATTAATTTATTAATTTGGAGAGCCGTTTACTGGTGGACCAACAAGATTGCCGAATTGAGAAAAGAGTGCAACCGTCAGCGCCGGATATACCAGCGTAGTAGTGGCCGCAAAGGGGCGCGGGACCAGCTGGCTCGTAAAAGGCTGAAGAAGGCCATCAAGGACAGCAAGAGTGCTGCATGGCGAGAGCTATGTGAGATGGCAGATGACGACCCGTTTGGAAAGCCTTATAAGTTAGTGCTGAAGAAGCTAAAAGGCCTCTCAGCAATGAGCCGAATGGAGCCGGATGTTGTGGGTCAAATCATTGATGGCTTGTTCCCATAGCAGCCACCACCAATGGTAATCAAGAGTAGAAGAGGATGGTATATCCCTCCTAGGCACCGAGGAGGTGGATGCAGCAGTCAATAAACTGCGGGGTAAGTATTGGAAGGCTCCAGGCCCGAATGAGATTCCAAATCCAGTCTGGAGTGCCATACATTCAGTTGACCCAGCACTGCTTGTTGATACATTCAATGCGGCAATTGTTGGGGGACTGTTCCCTGTGCGGTGGAAGAAAGCCAGGCTAGCGTTGATCGATAAGAAGGATAAACCACCTGGTCTACCATCCTCTTATCGTCCACTTTGTCTGCTAGACGATGTTGGGAAACTTCTAGAAAGAGTGATAGCCAATCGTTTGGAGAGCTATCTGAAGGAAAGAGATATAATCTCTGATAGCCAGTACGGTTTTCAAACTGGACGCTGCACATCAGATGCTGGGATCCGGCTGAAGAGGATAGCCAAGTCAGCAATTGATATGCGTCAGTTTTGCGCAGCGGTCAGGCTCGACATAAGAAATGCGTTCAATTCAATTCCATGGAAGATGATATCGGAAGCTCTTGTGAACGCAGGAGTGCCCGCATACCTGCTCAGGATGATCAGCAGCTATCTTAGCTGCCGTGAAATCCAAGCAGAGACGTCTGCTTGTACAGTAAAGCGCCCTGTTACTTGTGGGGTGCCGCAGCGGTCGGTCCTTGGACCGCTTTTGTGGTGCGTCACATTCAACGGAATCTTTAAGGTGAAGCTGCCACCGGGAGTTAAGCTTATCTGCTATGCGGATGACACCCTGGTGGTATGCACCGCCGAAACAACTGTAGCGGTGGAGAGCAGGGTAAACCGGGCCCTAGAGGATGTGACGCGTTGGATCGAGTCAGCTGGACTTGAACTAGCAGCAAGTAAGACGGAGGCCATTTTGTTCACGACCCGTCGGAGGTTCAAGCCACCCACCTTTCACCTGCAAGGTGTGGAAATTGAAATCAAGAAGCAAATGAAATACCTAGGCATCTGGTTTGACTCAACGCTGAGCTTCAGGCACCATTTCCTGATGGCAGTGGAAAAGGCATGCCGGGTAGTTAGATACCTAAGCCGCCTGATGAGGAACCTAGGAGGGCCGAGAGAAGCAAGGAGAAGGATCATGATGAGCACCGCCCTGTCGATCCTCCTATACGGTGCGCCAGTATGGGCCGACTGCATGAAGATACCATACCGAAGGAGAGAGATGGTAAAGATCCAACGAAGAGCTGCGCTAAGGTGTGTTAGTGCCTACCGCACTGTCTCGACGGAGGCTCTTTGTATATTAGCACGTTCACCTCCAATCGAGCTCCTTGCTGAGGAGAGAGCGGTGGTGTTCGAAGCAAGGAGGAGAACGACGACCAACCAAGAAGCTTTGCGGGTCAAGCAGGAGGCCAGGCGCTCCTTGCTTGTAAAGTGGAAAGCAAGAATTGCCCAGAGTGAGCTGGGTACATGGACAACCCGTGCGCTAATACGTGAACTTGATGAGTGGATGAACCGACACCATGGTCAGCTGAACTTTCACCTGACGCAGGTGTTAAGCGGCCATGGCTGCTTCAACAAGTACCTTCACGAGAAGTTAAGGAAAGTTGAGCAGGCAACGTGTTCGCACTGTAACCAAGGGCGGAATGATGGACCACAACACACCTTATTTGAGTGTGAGGCGTGGAGGCGTGAGCGGGACGAGCTTAGTCGGTCTCTTCAAGAGATCGGGGTAGATGAAGCGCTCGACCCGAGTAGCCTGGTACCCACCATGCTAGGTTCCGAAGAAGCATGGAACCAGGTGTCTGCATTTGCGGCCACCATCATGAAGAGGAAGATGGACCAGGAATGGAATAGGCAAATGCAGAACCATGCTATGGCCTACTCAACACCTGTGTACCATCAACATCCAGATCTGCAGGAAGAAGAGGACCAAGATCTTCCCTGAAGAGAGAAGGAGATGAAGAACCTCCAACAGTGACCTACTGTATTGTGTATTGTGGTGGTGTTTGTTGTTGTGAGTGTTCTTATGTTTTTGTGCGTGCCAGGGGGGCACTGCAGCTTGGCGGTTACCAAAGCAGCTTGGCCGTTGCTGAGTAGAAGAGGGGGTTTCGCCTAGGAGATTCCTCCTTCACTGAAGTTATACCTGAAAGGGTCGATTCCGGTGTTGGAGGAAACAATATTAAATGCATACGCAACCCGCACCTACTCCATAATGGATGACGGGCAGTGCTGCACATGCGACACACAAGCGAATTTAATTAATTTGATTTATGAATATTGATATTTTAATTAAATAAATTTTCTTTATTAAATTATTATTTATTTAAATAATTTTATAAATTATAAATAAAATTTGGTATATCAAAGCATCAAATAAAAGTTGAACAGCTGAGCCTAGTTTATGTTTCGCCTAAGACGCCTCACTTATAATAGCCTACCTCATAGGAGTATGACTTGAAATTTTCTAACCTCAACAGAGTTTTAGAACTAAAATTTTTTTCCTAGTCCCCTCCTGTAAAGAGATCCCTAGCTTGAACTTTTGGTTTCCTGCACGTAAGGTTGGAGCTAGAAAAAAAGTCAAGGTCATTGATGACGTCACGAGAGTGACGCGAACACGAACGCGGACGTTTTCTTAGAATACCCCCAACAAAACCAGACAGCGAGTCTTCCTGTATGCGTAGGCCCCCAAATCTCTTCTACGTACTTCTTTTGTTAATTTATTGTTGTTAAACTACAAAGCGATGACCAGTGGCTTCTCCTCTTTCACTCTCCAATTTAAAGATCTGAAAAATTTGAAATATTTCAAAAAGATACTCATTGAAGCAACGAGGAAAAATAACTTCTCAGCACTCTTTGAAGGAACATTTTTCCTCTAATTTTGCTCAGATTTTGTTTTGTCTTCATATGAAAAGGCGATTGTTTCGAAACTTTCTACTGCCCCTTGAATGTACTTCGATGATCCTTTCAACTTCTTCTGTTCGAATCATCCTCACCTTCGCTGCATATTTTGCTTAAATTTTCTCGACTTATTTCTCAAACTGCATCATGAACTCCACTTCGGAACTAATGAAAAATAGAATAAGGCCTCTTTCAATCGCGATAAAATGATTGAAAGTACTCGTATACGGTAAAGAGTTTAAGGTGATTTCACGAAAACTCCAATTAGTGGGCCCATAGAGTGTGACTCTGTATTACACTGTATTTAGATTCATCAAGATAATGTAGGCTCATCACACATAATAACTCGGTTCTACATCGTTTTAAAATGGAATTCGATACTGACAAAATATGACCGTAATCTGTACAGTCAGTGTACCGTGCGCACATCTATACCGTATACGATAAATGAATGGATAGTGCGCTTGTATTTAATAAAGAATGAAAATGCTTGCGGGTCACGTACGCAGTTCTGTATCATTGATCGCTTGTGTGATAAAATTATACCTAAAAAAATCAGGTGTAGGTATAATTAAATCTATTTAAGAATGCACGTCAGTATCTTGAAGGTAGAATAAGATGTCTACGACGATGTAACAAAAATATACACTCAAGAGGGGGTCTCAAAGTAGCTGCGTAAGCGTGTCGACAATACAAAGAACATGTGTACTGCAAAATGATTACAGTGATTGGCAGCACGCACGCTGAAAGATTGGTAATAAAGAATGACTCGACCGATTTAAAAGCCGTATGAATATCTGTCCCCAAGTGCAAATGTCTCATGGATTTCGAATAAAAGGTAGTACAGTTTTCTTAGTTCACTCGATGAGGGAATTCCGCACTCAAGGTCATTCTCTCAACTCAGAAGTGGACGAGTGTACGCGATATAATATGGAAAAAATTGCGCGCATATGCATCGGTCGTGCATTTTTACCGATCCGAATTCGTAGGAAAATTACACATTAGAAAAACGGGTGGGATGGTAGGAAAAATTGTGACATTAGACGCAAGTGTTCCGCTCGTTCGACGTATTCCGACTGGTCTTAATATTATCAGTAAAATGTTCGCATGAAAATAAATTTATTATGAAACGAGCGATCGCGCCCATGATAGCGGATTTCATTCTCTATTGCATCATCGATAGCGGAATGGCGAAAGAAGAGGGCACTCTCGATCGTACAAAAATCGCATATAAGTAAATTTGCTTTAAATTATAGAGGAGGAGAAGACAAAATAAAGGCGCACCGTAAATTACCATCCTTTGGCAAGGTTGCCGCAATGATAACCACGTTCTGTTATTACTCCTACCACCTGACGAGTTATACGAAGGAAATTTGTTTTTACAGATCTATCGATATTGGTACGTGTTAATTCTAGGTCCCATTAAAATAGCTGATAATTGATCAAATTTGCCGAACCTTCCTTCGGGCGTTAGGTGACCGTGATGGCGTACGATATTATAGTCGAAGGTTTGTAATACTTTTCCAAGAATTTCCTCCAACCCTTTACCACAAAGAAGTGCGTAGTTTGAATTGCACTTATAGAAATATAATTTTGCTGTTTAATGAAGAAAAGTTAAATTTTTTTAGGGCAGACAGCTGAAGACGGGCGGGCCATTACGTTTGTTATGCGAAAATACACTTGTTGCGTTGACACAATGCAGATGTTTGAAATGGAAAACGTTCACGAAATACAACTGAGCAATGGATCACAGTCAACTTTCATGGGGGGTTATTTACGGAAAATATCCACAGTCCACTGTCCTTTCGGGATATTGTGGTTAAGATAGGATTCCAGTTCTGACCCACCCGGTGAATAAGGGGGTCTTCGAGACTGAGGCTCTCTCAATTCGAAATTAGGCCCCCCCCCCCTCAAAAAAAAACTTCTGATAAATTATGTAGTTTGCTTATAAGACCTAGAAAAAAAGTACAAAATAACTCTTTTTTTTTTATTTTGAAGGGTGCAGCCTTCCAAAATTTTTGGACTATTTCTGCCACTGATTTACAACGGGTGTTGGTCTTCTAGCTGAGAGTTAGTCAGAAATTCGCTTTACACCATTTTGCGACGGATTCGTTTAATTGAGAACGCTCCTGCGGCGTATTTACAGTTCCTCTTTCTGAAATTTCGGAAAAAACGCGCTTCGTTTTCCTCTCATATTTGGTTTCTTCGTCGGTGTTTAGTGTTGCATTTGAGATTTAAGTTCGTTAAATTCCGGTTCTACTCCGAATGTAAGACCACGACAAAGAGGCTGGAAAATTATATGAGAGAGAAGTGGATAAGGACGGAACTGCGGAGATGGCATGGTAAATATAATATCACTACGAGATTGAACTTTCTGGTCCATTCGAGACTCTCCGGTATGCACCTCCCCCTTGAGTTTGATTACTTTATGCGGGACGTCAATTTAAAGTGTCGGAAGTTTGAGGTGAAGTTGAGGGAGAAGAAAAAGAAGTTGTCCTCTCTAATGAAGGTTAATGGTGATGTGGTTGAGGAAGGATCGAGTGATGGTGTTGACGTTCATAAATTCCATCCCCCCTCCCCTCATAAATAATAGTCAGGTAGTGTTCAATGGTGACGAAACAGCCCTCCTTGAGAAAGGTTTGAAATTTAGTCTACCTGCCCTCAAGAAAGATGAAACCTTGGCTAGTGTTGTTGCGGATCTTGCTGTTAAGATTGGCCCTAGTTTTAATACCCGGAAAATTTGTGCCGAGATAGTCCGCAATAACCCCCTCCCCCGCATGAGTAATAAATTGGAAGGAGTGATTCAAGGTTTAAAGAGGAAGATTAAAGAGGGAGATTCAATCATCACTAAGGCGGACAAGGGAAATGCTGTTATGGTGATGGAGAAATCCGCATATTCTTCCAAGGTCCACGAGGTCCTCCAGCAGTGTGGTGCTAAAGAGAGTGAGGATTTCAGCTTCCCGAAGCATGTCAAAGAAGTTAGGAGTGCAGTGTCATCAACAGGAGTGAGGCTATTATCAAGACTCCTGCTCTGAAAAAAGCCCTCCTTGTTCCTAACCCCACACCCCCCTCCTCTACGGGCTGCCTAAAGTGCATAAGAACAATACCCCGATGCGACCCGTTGTTTCTTTCGTCTCCTCCCCCACTTACCTCCTTGCCAAATTCCTTGACCGATGGTTCAAAAATCGCATTGATTTTGAATCTCCTCCTTCGGTTTTGAATTCGGCCTCTTTAACTGATGTCCTGAAGGGTGTAAGTCTTCCCCCGGGAACGACCATCTGCTCTTTTGATGTTGTTGGTTTGTTCCCGAATATTCCCAAGGCTGCTACTATCCAGCGCTCGTCAGAGCCAACATTCCTCACAATGAGCTTCAGGAATTTTTCGATCTTCTGAATACCTGCTGGTCCCCTAACTACTGTAAATTTGAAGGGAAATTTTTCGAGTTCCCTGATGAAGTAAGGATCCTTATTGGATCATCTTCAGGCTCTCTTATCTCCGAAGTTTTCATGTCTAAGTTTGAACTTGACCTTTTTTCCTCGAACCAGGTGTTACTTAATCATATTAACTATTGGCACAGGTACGTTGATGACGTTCTATGTACCTGGACTGGTCACCCAGATCTCCTTGGTGAGTTTCTGAGGTATCTCAATTCCTGATACCCTTCCATCAAATTTACGTTGGAAATAGGGGTATTTGCCATTAACTTTTTGGATTTATCGATATCTATTATAGATGGTATCCATGAGTTTGGAATTTACAGGAAAGATACTACGACCGATGTTTTAGTCCACGGTGGTTCGTTCGGTCCTGTTGCTCACAAGATGGATGCATTTCATAGCCTAGTTCACAGACTGACTCGTATTCCGTTGAGTCAGTCTGCTTTTAAGAAAGAAGTACTCACAATAAAACACCTGGCCAGAGTGAATGGGGTCAATGTTGACGTTGACGGGATGGTTCGGAGGAAAGTTACAAGGAGCATTCTTGATTCCACCACCTCCCTCCCCCGAGACATGATCCGTGATCGCCGGTTGCGTTGGATCAGTCTCCCTTTTCTTAGGAAGTTCTCCCTCCAATTGGGTCGGTCCCTCCGCCCGTTTGGCTTCAGACCCGCGTTCTACAACCCTACAACAGTTAAGTGGTTGTTTGTGAGACTGAAGGACCCCATACCCATTGATGAGAGGAGTGGTGTATAAGTTGGAATGTGGGGATTGTGGAGGCTTTTATAATGGTGAGACCAGCCGCCAAATGAAAGTTAGAGTAGCTGAGCACCTGAAGTCTTGGGAGAAGGGACGCTTAGGGGAGTCAGCTTTTGCTGATCATTTCATAAACAGTGGCCACAGCCTCCGTGAGGGATCCGAAAAGCTCCTCGCCATAAGGAGAATTCCTATCGTAAGCGCATTGCCCTCGAGTATATAGAGATAATGCGTCATCGCAACACTGACGGTATCACCAGACTCAACTCGTTCATTCCGGAGGATGGCCTGATCGAACTGGTCTATGATTGACACCGTGATTTCTCGTTTAGCCAATCTTAATACATTGTTCTTCTCCTCCGTTCGTCAGTTGCTTTCATTTCAGGCTTGAAGATGGTTTATTAACCGAAAGCGCTCGTCGTTTTGTATTTTCTGCGGTTTGCAAGGTTTACTCTCCATTCAGAGTATTCGTCTTTTTCGCGTATATGGGAGAGCACTCGGAACAGCCATTGCAGTCTGGCAATGGCATCTATTTTTTTTTTTCGTACCATTTACGGCTTCGGTACAGGAATTTTGCTCCGGGAGTTTCTATATTACAATGACAAGAAACATTTCCGGTGGCTTTACATTTGAGCATTTCTCAAACCATACCGTTACTTAACATCCTCTTAACAATATGCGTTATTTGATCGCTCTTTCACACTGTCCACCGGATGTAATCTTGACCCTATGCCTTGGTAGCTTGTAGCTTTCATCTTTCATAGCTGATGAGGATGTACTCGGCTGTTTCTTCCTCTTTTCCGTGCCGGTGTCTCTGGTTTCTCTTTTTCTTCAGTACGCCGCAAAGGATCGTAGCCTACTTATCCCCTGATTGAGCCAGAAGCATAGCCGTACTTCTGAGCGTCAGTGTTTTTTGACCACCTACCTCATCACGGCCCCCTCTCTAAGCTTGTTTCATGCCTCCGATTTGGTCTCTGGTCCTACCAAGCTCCTTTTCTTCTTCAGCATGAAGGCCGAAAAGCTAATTTAACATTGAATAATTTCATTAATCAAGATTACAAGTTGGGAGGCATACTCGATGGAGTAATTTAAAATGACCACAGAAATCCCTTCAGTGTATGTGGCCATAACTTGGCAAATCGTATCAATTCTATTCATTAATGAAATTATAATCATGTGCCGCATCCTAGAGGATAGAATTCATACTAACTTATAGTATCTAATACATAAAGTAGAATGTTTGTCTGTCTAGCTGTATATCTGTATATCTGTATGTTCGTCCATAACTTTCGAACGCCTTCACCTATCGACCTGGAATTTTTTTTGAAAAATTTCGTTTTTTCTGGGTCAGGTTCTTAAATACATTTCGATGTTTTGACTCCCTGAAGGTGGAGTAGGGGGCGATAAAATTAGGAAAAACGGGCATTATCGAGTACTGAAACTGCTTTGCGCTGTACGTTAGACCTACGCGCGTTGAGTGGCGCAGTTTCGAAAATTGAATTTTTGTGATAACTCGAGTATAACTCATTTTTATGAAAAATTGAAGAGAACAACAATTGTAGCCCCTGTAATTTCCTTTCGAATGAGCCCGGTTCCAGATTTTTAGGAGGAAATTTTGTGACTACAGTATTCGCTGTACTTCCATACTAAGTAAGTTATTTTATTCACAGTTTTAAAAACACCTACATAAAGGATTTTACATCCGGTATCTCATACAAGAACCAATGTCTAGACACGGTGCGCACTGCGTATGGGCTAGCGGAAATGACCCTTTTTTTTACTTGTTGTCCGTGTGTTTTCTTAGGGACTGGCAAAATGTCAATGGATTTGTCTGTATTCTGCTGCGATACAGGCTTCACGCGTTCAGTCAGCTCTCAAGTGAATTAGTGTGTAAAAAATTTAATTTGGTGATTTTATTTTTGTGCGACTCGGAACTTTGATATTTTATAAGTACAGTCGCAGTTTTTGGTGTATATTTTCTTATTTTTGAACTGAATACTTGTGAATTTTGCTAAACTCTTTCCACTGTTTCTTTTTTAAAAATTCATCTGAATTCCAAGATACCTACAAAACACACATACCTACAAGATACAAATACCTATAAAACACAGATATCTACTCAACACACAGCTAGCGGTCAGGCGCGCCGGAGGCGCGTCGCCAACCGCTAGTAGTATATACAAGACTTCTACTAGGCCAGGGCGAGCCCGTCTGGTAGTTAACCTATTATACTCAGGCTAGGCTGTGCACAGCTCCATAAACGCTTACAGACCCGTAAATGAACCAATATTTTAACAGAAAACTTGTTTTGCAAAGGGGTCTTTTGGTGAAAATATCCGCCGTCCATTGTTCTATTTCCCGAGAAAGGCGAAGGCTCTGACCTACTCTCCTACCACCACCCCAGGCACAAGTTAGCGGCAATCCAGAACTACTGCTCTCGAGCAATTTTTGTCCTCAACAACAACAAAGAGAAGAAGAAAGAAATCGAGATAGTAAAGTAGATCGCAGACGCCAATGGCTACCATAAAGGTGTGGTAGAGGGAGTCTTTGGGAAAATGGATACAAAGAAGGGAACCCAGTACTCCGGGTCGATACCATACTTAGAAAAGTACACCAACGAGGTGATAAAGGCATTCAATGGCTATGATGTAAATGTGGGTATTTTTAATAACCCATCCTTGGTGAAGAGAATCAGCAATGACCAGACGGACAAAAAAGGATAAGGAAAGCTCGAGCGGAGTGTCCAAGCTCAGTTGTGAGCAGTGCGAGGGCATCTACATTGGCGAGAAAGGAGCACTAAAAGTCAAGGGAGAAAGAAGATGGCAAGTTACTGTTTGGGAACCACTGTAACGAAGACACCACAATGGAGAGGGAATATTTGAAGTCATACATGTAGAGAATCGCACAAAAAGAATAAAACTCTAGGAACAAATGGAGATTGCAAAAGTATAGAGGAAGAAAGCCATCTTCTTGAACAATGTAATCACATTTAACAGCGAAAAATTATTAGGTCTGGGGATTGGACGAGAGAAGAAAAACAGAACTGACCGATAAGATGGTAGCAAACCAGGTAGCCAATAGAAACGCAGCGAAGAGTGAACCAATCACTAATCAGCACGTTATATCCAATAAGAACACAGTGTCATATTATTGTAAGAATAAGTTTCTGAGAGTGAACCAACAACAACTCGATATTGTTACAGCCAATTTTAGATGACAGAATTATACTACAAAAACTCATGTTTAGGGCCATGTTCTCCATTTGCGATATAACTGATGATGGGGTGTCACCCGAAAGTACTCTTGTAAAAGCTTCTAATAAAAAAGAATTGTACTCTTGGAAAACTTTTTCAAGTGTATCAAGTTTGATATTGTTCATCAGTCTCAAAAAATGTACACTGTTACTTCTGGAGGAATTTACGGAACCACAAATAGTGAATTTTTCCCCCCAATTAGTACAAGTGATTGACGTGCAAAATAAAAGAGAAAAAATTATCTAATTTCAAAAAACCGTATTTTATAACTCGAAAAAATTGTAAGTATACGTATAATAAAATGGTACCCATTTAAGTACCACTAATCATCTTAAATCTGTGCTGAGTCTATCATTCGTGAAAGCAAATAGAACTGAAACATAATTAAACATGATAATTGCTCAATTTTTATAGCCTGTAATGCCTTCATCGTTACGACTACCCGTACTAATTACAAATAGCGAAGAATAAATACGTATTTATTATCGTTACGGAGGTAGATACAGTCAGTCCGGATCTGAAATTTTTTCTCTCCGTATACGTTTCTACTTCCTGAGACGACGGCGCTTGACGTGTCGATTCAACCTTGTCCTAAATCCAGAGCATCAGGATCACAAGGTTTAGTCAAATCCTCACTTTTAACTACAGTAGTACCTATTGATGATAATTGTAATAAGTTAGTACATACCCACTGTGCAACCGAAAAAGATGCAACATTTTAATGTTTATTGTACTGCCTAACCAATACGTCTCGGCTAGCAAGTCCATACTGTGTTTATGGATCATATGGGCAATCGCTCAAGAGAGCGAATTAATTTTTTAATCACTATACGCGATAATTAAAATTTTTCTCTGGTTGTGTCCGTATAGTCATCTTCCCGAACGGGTATTTCACGAAAGTATATTCACGCTGCGTCAATTTTGTGGACAGAATTTAACAAATACGAGTACATTGTATTCCTCTTCCGCGTCAGCAACCTTAGCCCTGGTACGATCAGATGTGACTCGTTTCACGCTGAGACGAGAAAAGTGATTTGCATACGTGTTCATAGACGATATTGCGATGATGTCCCCTTGGGTCAGAATTAAATGAGCGATATTCAGTCGTCATACGACTATTAAACTTTGAAACTTGTCTTTCTGTTTGAAGTTTTCACGGCGATTAAAAGAAAGTGCTCGTATAAAGATGGTGCATTCTTATACTCCATAAAAAATTTTAATCAAGAGGTCCAAATAGAGTGAGATTCTGCACTATAAATTTGGCGGCGGTATTCTCAGCAGAGACAATGTTATTTCAAAACAAAAGGGTTTTTTATTATAAGGTGTACTGAAGGCTATCTAGAGAAAAGATTCGAAATGAGTATCGTCTTTTCAAATCGACTCCTCACTTCGACCAGAAGTCGGCTCACAATCGACATCGACGTTGCTTGCGAATTATTATATCAAAAAGCGAGAAGTACTAACTTCGCAAAGATTTTTAATAAACCCCAGATATGGTAGTCTAAAATTTGTGACGCGTTTCGATCGAAGACCATTATCAAACTAAAGTTAAAAATATCGAATCACGAAAAAGAGTCAAAACATGAAAAAACGAAGATACAAAAAATTAGTCATGATTGGCGTCATGTTCGTAAAGGTCATTAACAAGTGTGATATCCTCGTTTACGGTGATGAAACTATTTGTACTATCGGAAGCGGGCTTGAGGATTTCAATACTCTCCAGGGCTCGACATCTTCTCTCGAGCCTCTCATTATGCAAAAGGCGAACACCACAATTTCTATCAAAACTGTGACGCGTTGCCAAGAGATGAGACGCAATGGCAGATTTTCCGGCGTTTTCTTTGCCATGCTCTGAGACTCTTGTCCTCAGTTTCCGACCAGTTTCACCGATATAAGCAGTGGCCCAGTCGTTGAACTGGAGTCCATAGATCCCACTCTGGTCCTCCGTGAGTATAGAATCTCTAAGACTCGACAGAAGACGTTTTGTAGTGTGTCTGTAGGGCGATAGTGGAAGGCTCTACGTAAACGAGATAGTTTATGGATTAAATTGTCGAGGTATGGGAGCTGCTTTACTGGAAGTTGCGGGACGATGGAATTGGGAGCCTGAGAGTCAAGTTTTTTGCGGACCAACTTATGAATGTCAATGTCGACATTATTGGTCTTCGCTATTTGGGTGATAGTGTCTAATTTTTGTCTAAAGGCCGTTGGGGGAAAGGGGGTAAACATATGAAAGACAGAATGCTTGTGAGAGGGAGGGTGGAAAGAGGAGGCATCAATGACAAGGTCAGTGTGAGTGGGCTTCCTGAATATACCGAATTCATGTTGTCAGTCTTCAATGGTGATGGTGAGACCTAAGAACTGCCGATCTCGAGCGTAAAAATAGAGGTATAGAAAGTATTGATGAAATAAAGGAAGTCCTGGAGTTGAGTAACGATACCTTTCCCAAGAAAAAATACGTCGTCTACATATCTGTACCGATATTCTACCAGACTCACAAGCATGTTGTTGGGGGTCAATTTAGCTCAACATAGGGCAAAACGTAAAACAAAAAATTAGGATGCCGTTGCCAATTTTGCAACGGTGAGCGGGGAACCCGCAAAATCCGTATTCCACTGCGGAATGTCGTTCACAAGAAAATCCCATCATATATAGCTCGAGATTCAAAATTTTTTGAAGTCCCCCTCCTACCGTATATTGAAGCTCGAGAGTCAAAATTGTTCCAAGTCCCAGCTCGAGAGTCTCCAAGTCCCCCTATATAGTTTAGAGGTCGAAATTATTCTATGTTCCTCTTCTATCATAAATAGGTCAAGAGTCCAAGTTTTCCCAAGTCTCCACCCTCTCTCCGTGACGTCATCATCATCGTGACATCATGACATCATCAACCTTGTGACGTCATCAACACAGCCCGCTCCCTGAAAGTGCCCCTCAACAAAAGGGATAGCGGGTTCCTCACTGAAAATACATCATGGACTTCCGTACCTACATTAAAATTGTGACTGTTTGTATGATTTTACCTGATATTACATTTCAATATCGACTGAAAATCGACGTTGAAATTGCACCGATTCGACCTTGCTCCACTAGTCAAGCAAGCATAATCGAGATTTCAAATGGCCCTCATTGTGGAGACGCAAGTCAAGAAAAAAAGACAAAATGCTACATGGGAGTGACTCCACATGAATGGTTTCGAAGTTAATCGTTATACATTTGCAAAGCTTTACAAGGAATTTTAGGTCGATGAAAAATTCCAGAATTTGGACTCAAAATCGACTTGAAATGAGTATGAAAAATGAATCGGAATGGAGTCGACATCGACCTGATCCCGAAGCCGAGGCTGCTCATTAGGAAACTGTATGGAAAGCGCATCTAAATTTTTCCAATCTTCTTTTCCTATATAAGCCTTGAAAAGTCACCTCGTCCCTAATGCTCGATTTTGTTTGAGTTGAAGGTCGAAATTATTCAAATTCTCTGACGTATAAGTCAGGCACCCATACCCGTACCCCCTCTGCATTTACTTAAATAATTGAAAATTTTCAATTCCTCCTCCCTGGTTTGTTCAGTTTGATGGTCGGAATTTTTATCTCGTCCAATTTGCTGAGAAGTCTGGCTTTCGGCGAGTTGCTAACTGAGATACCTTCTTTTTTGAGGAGCAGTGGCCTGTGAACAGCTGATTCAAACTCAATTATGAATGAGGCTCTCAAGAGCCCTTCCTGTCGGACTTCTACACAGGGAATTACAATCGCCATAGCTGATTTTATAGATCCTCGTTCTCGGGAAAAGGCGAGTGGGATCCTTAGGGTTGGCGAGGTGCCAAAAATGTAAGGACCGTGAATGCAGTCCTGTAGCCACGATTCTTGAATAATTTTCGGAGGCCCAGATAGGGCACACGAACCCAACGCATTCTAACTCTAGAACCACATGAAGGAAGGCGCCTCTTTGCAGGGCGATGGCTTTCGTCCTTCTGCGCACAATTCTGTGAACATTAATTTGTTGTTGAAGAGTGCGATATGAGAAATGGTAATTATTTCTTTTTGGAAGTTCGAAGGTTGAGATAAAAACTAGTCAATCTTACAAGCCACGCTTTTATAAGAGGTTTGGAGAGAGAATCCTCGTGGATAGTTTTCCCGGCGTAGGCAGTCCTACGAGAATATCGAAATCTGACTTCAAAGCCCTCGTACAATGAGGAAGGAGGGAGATTTTGAGATCGAGAATGTTTAAGGAAGACTCTCTCAGCTCCGCGGTGAAATTTAATGAGGTGTTCTAATCATTTAAAGCATCATCGAGAGCTCGAAAAGAGTTTTGTTCACATTATTGGCTGAACCGAAATAGCGACCAAGTACGAAACATAAATAAAGGAGCAGGGCATTGCAGCTGAAACTGATAAAGACATAAAAAACATCGGCAGCTTTCAACTCTAGCTTTTAGCCTTTGGAGAGCGTCCATAAATTACGTGAGGCGATTTTTGTGATTTTTCGACCCCCTCCCCCTTGGTGAGATATCGTGAGATTTGTCTTAACTCCCCCCTGCCCCCTCTTATCTCGCGTGAGATTTTTCGAAATGTGTATTTTTGCTTTAAATACGTTTACCTGCGCTTATTCGCGTTTATCTATTAAAAAAACGTAATTTTCTTGATCACATTTTATACCTACTCAGTTTTTATTAAATTTAAGCCAGTTTAGCAATATTTTAGAATGTATTTTTGCGAGAAAACTCCCCCTCACGTGAGTTTTGGTGAGACTTGGTTGAACCCTCTCCCCCCCAAAAAATGTCTCACGTAAATGGACGCCCCCTTAGCTACAAAAAACTCGAGGTATTGACTTCAACTTTGAAAAAGCATCAACCGGCTTCAGCTTTTGACTATTCATCGACCAAATTTCTTCAGCAAAATTGACATTTAGTCTGCCTGCCATTTTTATAATCAATTTTCATTCGTCCGAGTAAAATTAATAAGAATTTGTCCCAGTGAACTCGCGTCCGTATTACAAACTGTATTTTCCCGTCCTAAATGGCGAAAACTCCGTAAAGTATTACCATCAATGATGATCTACTTCTATTACACATAAAATAACAAAAATAATATTCACCTCGAAATAAAATGTAAACATTAACCGCACAGATGGTTTCCATAGAAGTTTATTATAGGCCACATACCTATAAATCACTCGTGGTTTGAAAAAATCGTCCGTCCGATTGAAATTCGTGATTGCGGTTTTCATTCTCTATTTCCTGGCTCTTACACGTTTATAATTAGATATTATATATTTTTGTTTTTCCCAACAAATGCCGGTACCGGTTTATGTGTATTTTGAAATTCTATTTTGAATGAAAGAAAAAAACGAAAACGATATGTTGCGTCCGCACCGGTTTTAGGCGGATCCGCTGAATGCGAACAAACAATTTTATATTGGTATGACCTTGACCCTGATCCTGATGCAACGAGATGGAAAGAAAATGCAATTTGAACATTCTCCCCGTTGTACTTCGATATACCTACCAAACTTATTCCCCGATTTTTGCAGAAGTACCTGACGAAAAATAATAATGATGTCGATACCGAAAATAAATAATAATCATCGTAACAAATATTCAATGAAAATATAATAATCGTATTATTATGGCCAATAATAATAATAAATAATTATTATTAGTATCATAATAATAAAAATGATACTGGTACTGCGCCACCAGTTATGTAATGCTGTGAAAATCGCATGATGCTTAGCAGTCTTTCACGGACGACGTGAATAGTGTATACTAGCGATAATGCGTAGATAATTTTATTAAAAGATCACGTAAGCATTTTGATTGATTACGTGCAGATAATGATACAGAAACCTCGTAATTTATAATAATGGTAACGAATAGGTCGCATCTAATCTGGGTTGGCATTTCTGTGACATATATTGATATACTTCATCGGTTGTTTGAGTAAATTCAATAAAAAACCGTACAGATGAAAACTGAGCTATGAAGTACATCTTGGACCTCTAGAGACACTCTCCGGATAGAGTGGGGAATAACGTGAAGAGAATGATAGAGTTTTTGAACCCGGGTTGCGGTAACAATATGCTGTCGCTTGGTCATCAAACCTGCGGCTCTCTTGTAATTGAGTTGCGACCAGGCAACGACCACGTTCACAGATTCTGGGTGGAAGTAGAATGGGATGGATATTGCTGGATTTACCTTTCCTCAATCCATGACCTATGCTTTCTTCTAGACCATTAATATACCTGCACATGAATTGGAGTTCGGAAACTGTCTGATGTGTACGTCGGACAGGTCAGGAAGAGAACCGAAGTGTCCTCGATGAAAATTTAGGAGGAAAAAAATTTTGGCTACGTTAAAATGTATGGAAAGAGTGATAAAATGTCAACGAAAGAGTACAAAGTATCGGCAGAAAAAAATGTATTCAATGCACATTGTGCTACGCCAGTATTTCTCAACTTTTTTCGCCCTGCGGCACACCATTTCCAAACCATCAATCTACCTTAAAACAGGGATGCTTAGCAAAACCGAAGCTATTAGTCATTAGTGGTTAGCCGAAGGACTTTTGGTCTTACTAGTCAGTGTAATCAAGTTACCTTTTGCCCAAGTTTTCAGCCAATGAAATTGGCCCCGCTAATGGCAATCTTTTCACCTCAATCATTTTCCTTACTTCTTATCATGTTACGCTGTGACAGTTTTAAATGTCAGGAGAAGTAATTAGTGAACAAAGATTTCGGCTTGCTAGCTCACTTCATGACCAAGATGGACGCTTCAAAAGTGAATACAATAGGTAGAATCGATTCAATATGATCGAAAAAACTGATACATCGATGTACTACATCAAAATGTAGGAAGCAAGCATACAAAATGCTACACTACGTGTCCGTGAAACAGACATATTAGTTTCTGAGAAGTATATAATATCGCAGATTGGAATTCTGCCTGCTAATTACCCCCAATGCAACCCTCATACCAATTGCTAATCACCTTACACATGCTAATTGGTTCACCTGATTGATTTCTAATTGTCTACAATATTAGTTGAGTCGAGAGCGAAGCTAGCCCATATTTCTCTATTTCGACCGCTCAAATCTTCTTATTTGTGAAAACCAGATCCTCTTTCTGTCATTTTTTTGTATCTCTTGTGAATCGTGGTGAGTAATTGAGTACTGGTAAGCCATTCGTCTACATATCGTCGCCGGGTAGATGGAGTTGAGCACTTGTTCTTATCGAAGATTCGGTCATTTCCCTATCTCTGTCTCTACTTCTATCGCTCGAATCTTCACATTTGCATAATAATATTCCGAGGTTTGATAATCTTTGCGAGCAGAGCTTTTTCTTATTGTGTTTTCTACGTGAGCACAAGAATGAATACGTTTCCGGGCACATCATCATCTATGCTTTCATCTTCCCGAGTAAGTTTTTTAAAAACTATTATTTCGCATACTCAGTCGTGGAAACTCTATCTCTTTTTTTTTTTTTTTTTTTTTTTTTTTTTATTCATAGAACTCACATACTGCGGGTAGAGGCTTACGTAGTACACCGAGTAGTGGTCAGGGAAGACCACTGTGAACGACTCCAGCGAATTTATCTGTATATATGGAACCATTTAAAAAATTAGGATGAACGTATTACACGTACCCAATGCGGTGGCACACATTGAGCACGCTATCGTCGCCAACATGATTATACCATCCACCATCCGTGAACGATCGGTTTGTGGAAAAGGAGATACTATATCGGGGGATGGTACTTTTGTAAATGAGGACCTATCTGTACAAAGGGCGTCCATGAAGAAAAATTTATTACAGAAAAATCAGTTTGAAGTTTCAGTTCAAAATATCTCCGCAACAACGAGTTTAATAAAAAAAAATGGTAAGGATGAAAATTGAAGAGCAACTCTTCTTCTATAAGAAACGATAATCACATTTTGAATACATCCAGAAACAAACAAAGTAGAGATCATGACAGAATACTCAAAGAGTAGAGTAAACGAAAAACTAATTACAAAGACCGCAGATATAAAGGAGAAGATGCGAGATCTTTCGGTTAACAAACCATCATCGGGCAAAGTTAGAACGCCACTGAGCCAGATACGACTCATAAAACAGAATACCAACGAGATCAGGATTGAAGGAGCGAGCCCTCGCGAGGTGACTCAAACTCGTAGACCAATTCAACTAAACCTTCGTCGGGAAAATACCTGTTGAGTACGGTAATATCGTCACTGTTCAGATGACGCACTATTTCGATATTTTCCAACGCAACGCGGTTGAAGTAAGAACTGTGGAGAAGGGTAGCCGAACCTTCCTTGAAACTATGACCACTGGAGATAAGGTGGTCCGCAGAGGCCGAATCACCCAAATTACCTTTCTTCCAGGCCTTAAGGTGCTCCTCTACTCGAATTCCAAGCTGGCGACCCGTCTCGCCTATGTATCATTGAAAATATGACAACGGACGCCCTTCTTGCTGAGATGGAAAAAATTGTGGGTTTGAAAAGAAAAAAAATTTTATAAAAGATAGTTTATGATTAAACGAATCCGTTCCTTCAAGTTACAGCTATCCATAATAAACGCGAAAGACGAATACTTCGACGTGGAGTAAAGCACGCAAACCACAGAAAAATAAAAGACGACGAGCGCTTTCGGTTAATAAACCATCTTCAAGCCTGAAATGAAAGCAACTGACGAACGGAGGAGAAGAACAATGTATTAAGATTGGCTAAACGAGAAATCACGGTGTCAATCATAGACCAGTTCGATCAGGCCATCCTCCGGAATGAACGAGTTGAGTCTGGTGATACCGTCAGTGTTGCGATGACGCATTATCTCTATATACTCGAGGGCAATGCGCTTTCGGTACGAATTCTCCTTATGGCGAGGAGCTTTTCGGATCCCTCACGGAGGCTGTGGCCACTGTTTATCAAATGATCAGCAAAAGCTGACTCCCCTAAGCGTCCCTTCTCCCAAGACTTCAGGTGCTCAGCTACTCTAACTTTCATTTGGCGGCTGGTCGCACCAATATAAAAGCCTCCACAATCCCCACACTCCAACTTAGAAACACCACTCCTCTCGTCAATGGGTATGGGGTCCTTCAGTCTCACAAACAACCCCTTAACTGTTGTAGGGTTGTAGAACGCGGGTCTGAAGCCAAACGGGGGGAGGGCCCAACCAAATTGGAGGGAGAACTTCCCTAGAAAAGGGAGACTAATCCAACGCAACCGGCGCTCTTGGATCATATCTCAGGGGAGGGAGGTGATGGAATCAAGAATGCTCCTTCTAACCTTTCTCCGAACCATCACGTCAACGTCGACATTGACCCCATTCACTCTAGCCAGGTGTTTTATTGTGAGTACTTCTTTCTTAAAAGCAGACTGACTCAACGGAATACGAGTCAGTCTGTGAACTAGGCTATGAAAGGCAGCCATCTTGTGAGCAACGGGACCGAACGAACCACCGTGGACTAAAACATCGGTCGTAGTATCTTTCCTGTAAATTCCAAACTTATGCATACCGTCTATTATAAATCCAAAAAGTTAATGGAAAATACCCCTATTTCCAACGTAAATTTGATGGAAGGATACCAGGAATTGAGATACCTCAGAAACTCACCAAGGAGATCTGGGTGACCAGTCCGGGTACATAGAACGTCATCAACGTACAGGTGCCAATAGTGAATATGATTAAGTAACACCTGGTTCGAGGAAAAGAGGTCAAGTTCGAACTTAGACATGAAAATTTCGGAGATGAGAGAGCCTAGTGGTGATCCAATGGGGATCCCTACTTCATCAGGGAACTCGAAAATTTCCCTTCAAATTTACAGTAGTTGGGGGACCAGCAAGTATTCAGAGATCGAAGAATTTATGAAGCTCATTATGAGGAATGTTGGCTTTGACGAGTAGCTCACCCATCCGCTGGATAGTAGCAGCCATGGGAATATTCGGGAACAAACCAACAACATCAAAAGAGCAGATGGTCGTTCCCGGGGGAAGACTTACACCCTTCAGGACATCAGTTAAAGAGGCCGAATTCAAAACCGAATGAGGAGACTTAAAATCAATGCGATTTTTGAACCATCGGTCAAGGAATTTGGCAAGGAGGTAAGTGGAGGAGGAGACGAAAGAAACAACGGGTCGCATCGGGGTATTGTTCTTATGCACTTTAGGCAGCCCGTAGTGGAGGGGGGTGTGGGGTTAGGAACAAGGAGGGTTTTGACATGTTCCATGTCTTTTCTGTCGCCGGACCCCGATTTTGAAACTAGCGAGTACACCCCCCCCCCCCCGTCAAGAGAAATCTGTACCCCGTGGGTGATTCAGAAATTCGCGAGTACACCTCGCGTAATAATAATAAATAATTAATTAATTAATTAATAATTAAATAATTAATACAATTAAATAATTAAATAAATAAAATAATTAAATAATAAAATAATTAAATGATTAAATAAATAAATAAATAAATAAATAATTAAATAAATAAATAAATAAATAATTAATTAATATAATTAATAAATAAATAATTAATATAATTAATAAATAAATAATTAATATAATTAATAATTAGAGGGGTCCCTTAGACTTGAATTGTCTCACACCATTCCAATACAACAGCGAGACAGGGGGCGAACGAGCGGAGCGAGTTCGCGCTACCTCATATTTCTCATAGAAGACTTATACGACGCCAAGATAGGTAAAGTTTTCCAAGCCCCTCTTCCTATCATATATGGCTGGATAGTCGAAATTTTTCCAAGTCCCCTAGACTTGAATTGTCTCATACCATTCCAATACAACAGCGAGATCGCTCGTTCGCCCCACCGAAAGTTGATACCTCAAAATATAGAACACCCATAATTACCTCAAAATATGAGCAGGAGTCTTGATAATAGCCTCACTCCTGTTGATGACACTCCTAACTTCTTTGACGTGCTTGGGAAAGCTGAAATCCTCACTCTCTTTAGCACCACACTGCTGTAGGACTTCATGGACCTTAGAAGAATAGGCCGATCTCTCCATCACTACAACAGCGTTGCCCTTGTCAGCCTTAGTGACGATCCAATCTCCCTCTTTCATCTTCCTCCTTAGACCCTGAATCACTCCTCCCAATTTATTACTCATGCGAGGGAGGGGGTTATTACGGACTAATTCGGCACAGACTTTCTGGGTATTAAAACCAGTACCAATCTTAACCGCAAGATCCGCAACAACATTCGCCAAGGTTTCATCATTCTTGAGGGGAGGCAGACTTAATTTCAAACCTTTCTCGAGGAGGGCTGTTTCGTCACTATCGAACACTACCTGACTATTATTTATGAGGGGGGGATGGAATTTATGAACGTCAACACCGTCACTCACCCCTTCCTGAACCACATCCTCATTAACCGTCATTAGGGAGGAAAGCTTCTTATTTTTCTTCACCTCAAACTTCCGGCACTTTTCATTGACGTCCCGCATAAAGTAATCAAACTCAAGGGGGGGGGGAGCATGCCGGAGAGTCTCGAGTGGACCATAAGGTTTAATCTAGTCGTAATATTAAATTTACCATACCATCTTCGCAACTCTGTTCTGATCCACTTCTCCCTCTTGGCGAATGTTGGACGATCTTAATTCCTCGTTCTTCTCATTTGTTCGTCAGTTGCTTTCATTTCAGGCTTGAAGATGGTTTATTAACCGAAAGCGCTCGTCGTCTTTTATTTTTCTGTGGTTTGCATGCTTTACTCCACGTCGGAGTATTCGTCTTTCGCGTTTATAGTTCATGATCTGAAACGCACGAAAATCGAGGTCTCCGCAAAAAGGGACGCCCTTTGTACAGATAAGTCCTCAAATGGCTTCGTTGTACGGGCAATTGGTATGTAGGGTCTCGGGGGGGGGGGGGTAATTAGTAGGCAAAATTCCAATCCCCAATCAGAGCGGCTTCGTCAAAAGCGGGCGATTTTTAAAGCGGCTGAATTTTAACAATGTTTGCTTTTTCCAAAGAGTTAATTATTTAATGGGGACAGAAATAAAAACGCAAAATTCTCGGAGCGGGGCTCTCAGTTTTAATCTGAATCTGACTGCCATTAGACCTTTATCCTCTAATTATGAAGCTTCAAGTTTAAAAAGTAGCCCACCGGATTTATATGGTATAAAAAAATCATCCTCAGAGATTCCAAGAAAATCTGTACAACCATCAATACCATGGTTGTAAAGACAGCATTCTGGTGTGAGAATTCGATTATAATCATGACTTTTCCTTTGCAAGCGATAATCCTTCGTGATCGAACTCTGAATCCGCTTTTAAATTGTGAATAAGAGTACAAAAACCACATAGAACTATTGCAAAACCTCACTGATAAGCTTTAAAACGAGTCCATGCTCCGGAGTTGGCTGGTGAAAGAAAGGTTGTGAACACCTCGTTAGCGAAATGATTTTGGGCCCCGTCTCACTGATTCAAACCCGATTGGAAAGAAGCAATTGTAAATCGAATTGTTAGATAGTGTGGTTCAGATTTGAGCGCGTCTTGTACGTACTCGAAAAAGTACAAAATTTGTGGAATACATCGAGAGAAAAATAGCGACGATGAAGACTCAATTTAAATACGACGATAATGTAAAAAAGAAAAAAATCGAGTAAGAAGCATATTTGTACAATGCAGAATAATTTGAATAGTATTTTGAACATCATAATTCGAGATCTTAGCATAGTCTGCGAATAAATCTATACAGATACATCGATCTCTTAACTTATTCCGCATACTCGTGTAATTTTTTCTGTCCTTCAAAGAAGGAGTATCAGAAACGACGCTCAAGAATGCGCTCAATTATTTCAATCTACCTACGTGACCACACTGAGGTACACCAAACGTACGAAAAAGAAACTCACCGATACAAAAGTACGAAATACACACACTCCTATTGAGTTCTATCAACAGATGACCAAATATTATTATTAACCTGTCCTAGTCTTTAATATCGATCATCGATTTACCAACGGGTTGGGATATCATTAATTTTTCACTCTTACGATTTGCCAGTCGGCCATTCTCTAGAATACAAAATAACAAAATATTCTTTTATTGAAAAAAATGAGAATTCTATCTCGGCGTTCCTCCGGTAGTGAATCACGATCGAGTAACTGACGGCTTCGAGGCACTCGCAGGCCTCCATAAGAACTGCGAAACGTAACTGATAACAAAAACTATTTTTATCATTCATCAAAAACATATTACGCAATTGTCCAATTGTTCATCAATTTATTGTGTTTATATTTTGATCTACTGGCACTACGCTATACCTATACGTGTGAAATAAAGTAGGTGCCTATAATATTTACTGTGACTGACCTCCCCTGTGGTACATTGTTTTGGTGACTAATAATAGGCGATATTTGCAAAGAAACAATAGACGTTATGACGACTTCCAGAAAGTTTCACTTGATGACCATTAACCAATGATGCGACTCTTGGTGACCAAAACAGGGGGGATTCTAACAATTTTCCTCTCAAAATACATCGAAAGAGCAAGAAGCGCGTATTGTATATCTTCGAATCGTGCATCACAAACTATAAATAGTTCCCACTAAAATTATTAAGGGGTTGTCCACCCTAATAACACTCTTTAAATTACACATCCAACCTCGAAGTGCCAAACAAAACGTTCTTGCATACAAGATATCCAATTCATTTTTACCATTCACTAGCTCGTAATTGCTTCTCGCAGATATTTCAAGCAAACGAGGGTGGTTCTTGAAAAAGGTGTCTAAGTAGAAACTACGTGAACGATTTAGAGAGAAGATTTTCAGCTCTCATCGAAGAGATACAAATACGAATAAAACCGCGGGCGAATGACCGAAAAACAGTTAAAATCTCAGAGTTCATTCTCGTCAAGTTCGGAGCAGTTTCGTCCTTCTTAATGAGTCAAACTAAACCTGGTGAAAGTGACGTTCTCCAAATTCTGATCGAGACCTTGGGTACCAGATGAATTGTCAACTAGGTACGATATTTTTCCATGAATTTTGATGAAAAAAAATCTCATTCATGTACGACTATAGATCTAAGTAGGAAAATTGTTATTCTATCTGTTTCAACATACACCTACTCATTTACCTACATGTTTAATACATTTTGTTCTATCGACTCTAATCATTTTATTTATTTATTCATTTTTTCTTTCAATCCGGAAAAAACACATTTGTGTTTTGGAAAAACCACTAATGCCAAGCCTCCTAAGTCAAGAAGATGAATGTAATTTCGCGTGCCGTCTGATATGTCACCATTAGTAAACGTATAGTCGTAAAGAAACGACCCGTTTCACATTTGAAAAAAAAATTCCGACGGCGACAGCGAGTTTTTCAGCTCGATATCGTAATTTTAGGCCCTGTACATATAAATGTGCGGTCAGTCTAACATTTTTTGCAATCTCACCATCGCGAAGACAGTTAATGAGATGGACTTTTGGCAACAAAATCGTCATCTAGTCATTTATTCGGTCAATGCCGTACCCATATTTCACTATTTTGATGGGGAAAGGAGAGTCCCAAATCGGAACTTCATTCTTTCCGTATAGTGCATTTGAAATTTAATGGGATCGTACAACCAAAACAGCTTCGCGTGAAAATCAAAATGGAAAGAACGCAATACGGTTTTCTTCCGCTTCTTCGTGAACCTCTTCCAGATATTTGATTGTCAATATCAGTACTCAAATTTTATGACCAGAGTGCACGTAAGTTCGATTGAAGGAGTGATGTTAAAAGTCACATAAGCCTGACATGATCCTAACAAAAAAAAAAGAGACCTAACCAATTATTCAAGCAAAGGAACGATAACAACTCTCCTCGAATTTAATTTTTCTAAAATCACTGGGCGCTTAAAATTTAGAATTTTCTCCAAGTCTCCTTCCTCTTGTACATAGAAATTTTTACAAGTACCTACTGAAAGTTGGTCAGAGCCTTTAATATTTGGAAAGATAATTTGCAGGAAGGACTGTGCATAGCGGACGTCTTCCCCGGACCCCTACCCCTCGTAAAATCAGCTTTATTTTGTCACTAGAACTCAGCTTAGTGAAATATCACTCAACAATCATACGTGGCGAGAACAATTTGGTGAATGAACGCGTGTGAGACTGGGATTACTCATGGAAAAACCGTTGTGGTTTTTGTCACGCTTGATGACGTCATCAGTGTGACCATGACCTACTTTTGGGGAAATTTTGACGACTGTAATAATTTTGGCATTTTATAATATGCTTAAAAGACTGGGATTATTTTTGGAAAAACAGTCATGGTTTTTTGAACGTCTTTTTTACTGGCACCATTACTGGAAAAACCGTTACGCTTTTTTGTCACGCTTCGCTATTTTAAAACCAGTATCCTTAGCCTTCATTATACCAAGTCTAAAAGTCATCAATGACGTCATCAAAGATATTGATCTACTATGACAAGCTAACTATGTGTAGTCTCATATCTTCATAGACTTGGAACAATCCAAGTTAGCCTATAACATACTAAGCTAAATTAGGCTCAGTTGGAAGAGCGCCTCGAATCCAACTTATTGAACTTCAAACTCTTGTTGTTCGTTGGGGACTCGAGGTCGGTAGGGAGATACTGGAGTCTTCTACAAAGAGGCTTTTTGTTGTTTGTTAGGTCATTTTTAGAAATTTCTAGTAGGAAAAAAGGAACATTACAATTTGGGCGACGATAAGCTGTTTTTCTACAAGCAAAAATCCAACCGTGAAATTTTCTTGAATGCGACTTCAACTTCATGTTGGGTATCAGGATAATAGCCATTGGCGTATTCTGTCCTCGAAAATTTTTGGACCACTCCCCAGATAGAATTTATAAATAATACGCCACTGATAAAAATATTGTTGGAATAAACAATCATTTTAATCAACAAAATGATCCCGTATCAAATAAAATATTATAAGTAAATCACGATGCTATTTTCTGTGTCGAATCTAGTGGCAAGAAAGCGTACGACGTTAGATCGCTACCCCATTGGTCACCCCCACCAAGATCGCCTTTCTTCCTGCTGAAGGACTTTCGCTATTATTGAAGATCGCATTAATATAGCTTTTCTTTCTCGCTCTTCTACGTGCACGCCTCTCGAGACTAATAAACGCGTTAGAATTTGAAAATTCAGTAATTTTTTAAGAAATTCAAATTGTCTTTTGCACGAGTTTTTTCTTGTCCAGAAACATGAGTAACGGAGAAAAGGATGGTCGTACTAATCAGGTGAGTCGTAATTATAAGTAATTAATTTATTATTGAAGACCAATAGATAGGATTCCACTTTTCTTCAATACCTGACCAGTAAATCATCGGCAGTTGATATGAAGAACTTGGAAATGGTCATTTTTACCGTACATGCGACATCATTCTCATCATTCAACATGAGTCGTGTTTTTCTATTAAGTTTTCATTACCAGCCACTGTTGTTTGCATGATAGTCAGCTCAGAATTGCGGGTTCACTTGAGGTGAATTTTTGAGGGCGTGGAAGATATTATTGACGGACGTTTGGAGGATGAAACATTATGAATTTTTCAAGTTTTGGGGTCAGTTGTGGTAATGAAATCGACTTTTTTATTAACTTAGATCGGGAACCCAGATGAAAGTCAAGTCGTAATGAATGGATGACAGGGTTCTGAGGAGAGAATAGAGACACGAGACAAGTGGGTGTTTGGAGTGAACATTGTAAATTGTCGTCAAGGCGAATAAAGAGTCAGTAGCGATCGGAAAATTGGAGAAGGTTAGCATCGTTTCCAAGCATCAATAATTGTCTTGGATTCCGGCCGTTAAAATTGATACGGAGTTGAGGGTTAGTGAGAAAAAATTTTGTTGCCAACTGAAAACGCGAAACCAACTTGTCTTCTGATTTTCGATCCATCTGTGAAACAAAGGTTAGTATTGGACAAAGAGTCTTGAGTATTTCTAGAGAGAGGGAGCGGTAAGTTGCGTGGTTGGTAGTCTGTAGATCATTTCAGGTGTAGGTAAATCTCACGGGAATAATATAAGAAATACGGGGACTAGGAAATGGAAGTGAATTTTAGAGTGGGTGAGAAAGAAGAGGAGCATAGGAGGATTCGAGGATTAAAGGCGGAATTAAAGGGAATGTTGTGAATTGGTGTTCGAGGAAGTTGTAAGACAGAGGTGAGGATACTCACGGTTGAGCAAAATCGACAAAAATATAGAGGTGGACAGCCTGATTTGGCGGCTAGACTTAGAGCTGGACTAGTGCGAAAAGCGCTCGTTCGAATGCGAATGGCGGAATTTTGAGTTGTGTCTAAGAAAGAGAGATGGGAATAGGGTGCGAGACCATAATAGGTGATCCATAATCTAGGGTAGATTTAACTGTTGCAACCGGTGGGAAAGACGTTTAAAGTTCTGAGGCTGAGTGTTTGAAAAGAAAGCGGAGGCCGAGGACTTTTACTTTGTCATCAACTGTTGTAGAGATCGAGTTCAGGAGGAGAGTAGGAAGTAGAGTTCTAGGTCGTTTCGTGTTGAAAATCACGACACAGGACTTGAAGGAAGCTATTCGGATTCGTGGTATGAGAGCAAGTTAAGGATGGGCGAGATGGATTTTTGTAGCGAAGTTGATGATTTGTTTGTATTAGGGCATGGGTATGTAGAATTGATTAAACGGGGGAAGCGATATTACTAAAGATGTAGTTTATTGCAATCATGAAAAGGGACTTCATTGGATTGGATGTGAACCTTGAAGAGAGTTGATTTGGTACTCTGACTTGAAAGGGATGGTTTTGTAGATAGTTTTTTAAAAGTTGTGGGAACAGACCGCGGAAACCTTATTTGTGGATGGCGCCAGACTTTTGGGAAAGCGTTTTCCAAATCGAAAAAGAAAACTGAAAATAGGCTCGATTAATCGGAGTTTGCTTGGTGGATGAGGGTATCAAGTTCAGCTAACGCCATGGTCGGAAACCTGCCTTTATGGCATCCATATTGTGAATACTATTTACGATATTTTTGAATTTTAAAGACCAGATGAGTCGTTCGTTAAATATTTTTTCCAAAATTTTGGCGAGGTAGGCTTACTTAGTGAGGAGGTTGGTTGGTAGGAAAAAGGGAGGCTTGGTCGAGAATGAGAATTACTATTGCTAGTTTTCAAATAGCTGGGAACATGGATGAGTTGGAGATTCTATTTGGGAGGAACGTGCGTGAAAGATTTTTTGTTGGGGGTACTTCCAGGAACTTTTCGTCCGCGAGCGCGAACGCGAGCGAGGTTGATGACGTAACGGAGAGGGGGGGGGAGACTTCGAAAAATTTCGACTCTCGAGCTATATATGATAGGAGGCGGACTTGGAAAAACGACGGCTTCCTTGAAATTGCAGCGCGTTCAAGTTGTTACGTCATGATTTTCGGGACTTGGAAAAATGGTCGGGACCGCGGATTTCCCACTGCCATTGCCATTGCAGTCCTGCAATGACATCTAATTTTTTGAAAAACGTTATAGGGATTTGATCATAGCCAGTTGCTGAGGATTTGGAGTATTGTTTTATGGTAATTAGGACTTCGTTTTTCGTGATGGGAAAGTTGTAATACAATAAAGAAAAATTAGAATTGGGAATGATGTCAATAAGTAAAGCTCTATGTGGGTATTCAAAAAAGTCAGCTAGTTTGTCTAAGCAGTTATCATAGCGCATTCTTGTCAAAAGCACGAACTGCATCATAATTCTTCTTCCTTCCTTATCTTATTTATTCCGTGAATAGTACTGCATTTTAATTTCTTTTCAATATTCATATGGAATGAGATGAATGTGTCCTGCCAGAGGTAAGTTACCCGTAGTTTTTTGTAGCTCTTCTACCAAAATTCTAATGAATTGACTTGCATGTTTCTCAATTGGATATTAACACTTCTATCGGTAAATTTTAAAGGAGTGATCCCGCAGAAAATCAGCATGACAAGCAATGACCGCAACATGTGCAAATAGTGCATAAATTAAAAGTTTCTCCAAGTTACTTAATGATTATTAACAAAAAATTTTCCATTTTCTCAGAAAAAAAATACTGTTCGAGTACTCCCGCAAAACAATAAATTCATCATTTATTGGTAGGAGAAGGAAAAATTTGCATAACATCGATGAGTGCGATCTAGGAACGAAAAAAAAAAAAAAAAAAAATACCGAACATTTCATTGGGCTGGGTTCTTCTATTGACCATAATATGTAATTTATTAATGCATTCTCTTTTCTATTCATAATTAGGCCTACAACGATTTACGAAAGATGTTATTATTCTAAAGTTGCTCAAATTTCAAGCCTCTGGCTACCACTCGCATGAAATGAAGTGCCACAAAATCACAATTTTCTATTCAATAAGCATCAGTAGGAGCTTTGGCGATCACCAACGATCATTAGGCAATAGGCATTCTGACGAATCAAGATATTTGATTAGATAGAGAAAGCAACCCTGTTTACAAATTGTAATTATGCCCACAAGCTCAAACAGAAACTTTTTCGCGATCCTTGAGCTTTCAATTTTTCGGTGTTCTCTTCTGCTTTAGAATTTTCGTAATTTTGAAAGAACACGTAGCTTAGACGATGGATTTTACTGGACACATCGTATTGACGGAAGATTTAACTCGGCTGTAGTTCTTGAGCTCTCGATTGGCTCTTGAACCTCAATTCAAATGGATACGTAACTTAATTCATCATTTCTTCTTTTTGTTTCGAGAAAGAAAGGGAAAAATTATGTAAGAGGAAAAAGGAACAAGTCTTTAGAAAAATTCTCTTATGCTCGCGTAATAAAGGGTGAAGATACTTCTCGTGAGCCGTGACGAGTTTCAGTCTTGAAACAAACGAAAAAACGAACTCAAAACATTAGCGGTCTCGTAAAAGGTAATTGACCGATCACTTGATAGCCACAGCCACGCGCTGCATATAGTTGACTTGCCGCGTACCGCCGTGGTGTGCAAAGGGCAAAGCTACCTGCGCGCGATGTACGCGATGTTATTACCAGGTGGAAAAATTCTCTAATCAAAAATTTTGCATCCTTGTAGTTGCTTCTCTCTTCAATATTATCGCTTGGAGTTTCAGACAAACGTATCGTACTCATTGTTGAAGCCCCTATAGTATGAAATAAAAAAAATTTAGAGTTTTAATCGAATATATAAATAGGAATTTCGTCATTTTCAATAAGTCAATTCGCTTGAAAATGTGGACAATTCTTTTGTTGTGTGCCCTCTGAAGTTGTTTCAAGCCCTTCCTTCTCAATCCAGTTGTAAAAACACATCTTCAGAATTTATTTAATCTGTATGTATCTACTGAATCATTTTTATGAGGACGCAATTTCGTTACTGGCGCCACACAAGAATGAGAAGCCATCGTAAATCGTACATAAGCAAAAGAAAGTAAGATTGACGAGCTACACCTTTTTTCAAAACGCGCAGTTTTCGCGAAGATTTCAAAAAAATGAATTCCTGGGAGGAATGGTGATTGCGAGGGGGCTTTCCGTGGGCTGTCTTCGGATTCTAATCAGGTGGTCATTCGAAAAAAAAAAACACCTTCCGTCGCAATTATTTGCAGCTAGAAAAATCTGTTACTAACCCACAGAAAACTGATGATAAGCATTGTAATATCTGAGCACTTAATAGCAAAATTTTCCACGTTGGACTTACAAATTTATGGTTTTCGAAAGACACCCAAAGAGTTGCAAATGATAAATTTAACGCGTTGAAACTATACGAAGAATCATAAATCATTTTCATTCCATCGAGGAGGTACATAAAATGCGATCAATCATTGATAGTAAGTATTATTCTGATCTTCATTCGTAGAATTCCTTCCATATATTTTTACGTCACTACCCTCGAGAATGAACAATCGTTTTCAGAACGGATCCCGATATCATATTGATTAGCTTAGCAACAATTCATACGTATTACACCACTCGAAAGTAGAAGCCCACAAAGTTTTCCCATGAATACAATTTTATTTTTAATCGCTATTTATGACCTCATCGCAAATGTTCACTTCTAACGAACACGATAAATATTATTCTTCGATGACTTTTTGTCAGCGAAAATTGATGCAGAATAAAATGGCTGCAAATCGACGATAATTCATAACTATAAAGCAATTATAAAAAATCTTGTCGGACTAATATAGACGGGATGTACTCCAGGAAAAGCTACTTATCTACAGGGGCTCACTCGCTGCAACCATTCTTGAATTAATATAGGTGTGATTAACTGTAAGTTAGGCTATCTAACTCGACACGGGGAAGCTCACATGGACATCAACATTAGTGACACCATTAGCTCGGGACATCATAACTAGCCTTCGTCGGTACCCGTGACGGGTTGTCAGTGACGTCATCAGCATTCATAATGTCATCAATTCGGGCTCTCTCTCTCTCTTCTTTACTCCTCTTCAATTCTTGGTAAGCAACATTATGAATGCTGATGATGATATCATAGGCAACCATCGTGGACGTTTTTGATGTCACGAGCTAATGACGTCATCAGCCTGGGCTCTCTCTCACTATCTTCTATTCTCAGGATCACTCGTTCCGCTCTTAAGCTTCCGAACAATCTCCATTATACTAGGCCTAATGGTAACACTGCTCGAGTCTCACTTATACTATGGGCTTCCGGGTCACGGCTGATGACGTCACACTTGCTGATTTCAGAATTGGGGTACTACTCCTCTACCTCCATTATACTAAACTATACTGAACTACAATCATCCTTCATGAAAACAGACCTAACATAAGCCTAACCAGTATAAAAGCCACTTATAGATGACAAGGATGAGGGAAGGTGGATTGAAATCGCAAATTTCGGAATTAGGCTCGGAATCACGGTCGACGACGAGTTCATTATAAAGAAAAGAAAGAGATATTGTATACAGGATTATTAGGGATGGGAGGATCTCGCAAATTCTGGAATTAGGGGCCAGGATTCAGGACTTTTCAGAATCATGTTTAGGGATTCTTTCCGGTTGGTGGGAGGGAGATTAACTCGCGGGGGTTCCCAACATACCAAAGGCCCATACTATGCAGTATATGGGTGACCTACTTGTAAAGTTCAACATTCCTCATAACGAGATACAGGAATTTGTTGGCCTCCTTAATGCGTGCTGGTCCCCTAACTTCTGTAAGTTCAATGGGAAATTTTACGAGTTCCCTGAGGAGGTAGGCATCCCCATCGGCTCTCCTTTGGGCTCTCTCGTTTCGGAGATATTCATGTCCAGATTTGAGGTTGACTTGTTTTCCTCTGGCCAAGTGCTACTGAGTCACATCCATTACTGGCACCGATATGTGGACGATATATTATGTGCGCGGACCGGTCCTCAAGAGCTCCTTGGTGAGTTTCTTCAGTATCTGAATAAAATGTATCCCTCCATAAAATTCACTACAGAAATTGGAGGTTCTTCCATAAACTTTCTGGATCTCACTATCTCTGATAGAGATGGGGACCATGAATTTGCGATATTCAGGAAGGATACTTCGACCGATACAGTTGTCCACGGATCGTCCTTCTGTCCATTTTCTCATAAGATCGCTGCCTTCAATAGTTATATTCATCGACTGACTAGCATTCCGCTAAGTCAACCAGCTTTTCAAAAGGCGCTGGCGACCATTAAGCACTTGGCCGCTGTGAATGAGGTCAACTTGGACATTGACTGTATGGTCGGTAAAAAACTTACGAGGAAGGGCCTTGATTCTACCATTTCCCTCCCCCGCGATCTGAGTGGTAACAATAATAAGAGATTACATTGGATCAAGCTCCCGTTTTTGGGTGAGTTTTCATCCAAGCTGACTCGTGTCCTCCGCCCCTTTGGCTTCAGGCCTGCTTTTTATAACCTCACTACTGTGAAGGGTTTGTTTGTTAGGCTAAAGGACTCCATCCCGCGGGGTGAGAGGAGCGAGGTGTACAAATTGGAGTGCAAGGATTGTAACGGCGTATATATAGGCGAGACGGGTCGCCAGCTTGGAATTCGAGTAGAGGAGCACCTTAAGGCCTGGAAGAAAGGTAATTTGGGTGATTCGGCCTTTGCGGACCACCTTGTCGCCAGAGGTCATAGTTTCAAGGAAGGTTCGGCTACCCTTCTCCACAAGGAGAATTCTTACTTCAAGCGCGTTGCGTTGGAAAATATCGAAATAGTGCGTTATCTGAACAGTGACGATGTTACCGTACTCAACAGGTATTTTCCCGACGAAGGTTTAGTTGAATTGGTCTACGAGTTTGAGTCACCTCGCGAGGGCTCGCTCCTTCAATCCTGATCTCGTTGGTATTCTGTTTTATGAGTCGTATCTGGGTGAGTGGCGTTCTAACTTTGCCCGATGATGGTTTGTTAACCGAAAGATCTCGCATCTCCTCCTTTATATCTGCGGTCTTTGTAATTAGTTTCTCGTTTACTCTACTCTTTGAGTATTCTGTCATTTGGTTATCATCATGGCTATCTTCACTTTGTCTACCGCAGCGTTGAATAATTCCTTTGGCGAACATTGGTACCATCTCCTCAGGTTGGATTCCCAGGAAGATTTTATGCCCCCAATATCTCGTCTGCCTTCTATCTTCCCGCGCAGAATGAGTTGGAAAACGTGGTATTTCTCAGGGTCCAGGAAACTTCAATGAAGACATATTTTGGAGGGCCAACTCGCGGGGGTAACATAAGCTCGCAAATTTTGGAAGTAGGAGTTACGATTTAGGAAACTTCATGAAAAACATGAAATAATTATGTCAAAGAAAGATACTTCTTCTGTACAGCTAACTGAAAGCTCTCTTCTCAAGAAATTGGAAGAGACAGAAATTATGCAACATGAAAACGGTTCCAACAATTGCAAATTAGTCAACGACGCAGACCATAGTTTATTTGACACTTTCGTGAAATATGTTTCCGAGTCGATACCCGAATGAGGACGGTATTCTCTGGGAAATGCGATTTCTTGTTGATGAAACATTGACCGTTTCAAAACCGGTTTGGCTTCAAAATTTCACATACCTGCAATTTTTCCGCATAGTTAATTTTTTCGTTCATATGGTGTACATTATAATATATTGTCTCCGAAGTCGACAGTTTTCTAAGCATCGATTGGACCTGAATCCAGGAAATTAGATAAAAGCATTGCAAAGGTTCCAAGAAAAAAAAGGACGCAAATCCGAGAAATATGGGAGGGGTTAAATTGCAGACCCAGCATAAAGACGTGAAACGTATCAAGAAATTGATACGGGAAAAATACGAGACGCATTATATTTTACGTCAGTTAACAGAACTTTTACAACTTTTTAACCACAACTACATATGCGAGTGATTTAAGTCTGTAGAAAAAAGAAAAAAACTTCAATTTGAATAATTTAATATTCCAAATTTTCTCTACTCTCTTTTCGAATCATCATTTACCCGTTCCGATTTATCGTGTGTCGCTTTTTAAATCTTCATCAGTTAATGCGATCGACGATCGGCAGGTGGACAAGTAAACAATCGTGATGAGCGACCGCAACCAGTTCTAACTGAACCTCACAATTCAATGTTACGACTATGCGGTAGATACGCCGTTATTTCCACTCTTACAACCTTCTAGCATCTTACCGCATAAGGGTACAAGTTCACGGTTGTCAAAAATTTGGAAAATATTGACACTGTCCGCATGACAATTCGCAAAAATGAATAAATTTTATTGAAACCAAGGCATAATAATAAGCATCTAACGAACTTCCAGGTATAATAATGTTAACCTCAGGTGACGATGCGTAGCGAATGATTAGATGGAAAATACCAGGATTGCACATTCCATATTTCTCATATTTTAATTGGTCATAATTAATCACGAATAGAAAATTTAAAAACAAAAAAAAAGAAAAAAAAAACCTATAAAGATCGACGCAAATGATGTTTCTTAATTAGATGATTTATTAATTTTCGAACGATTTATCCGATTTTTACGAACTTGAAATAGATACGGTATTTGTAAAGGAAAATCGATGGGATTTTTTCTTCTCTCAAATGACGTAAACTAATTTTTACCAGTGGTAATGTGGGACGCTGTATGGATAGAGCTTTGTTGCAACGGTTGGGGATCACCTATCTTCATTTATCTTTTTGAAAAAATTATAAGACTTTATCTCGTTCACAGGTACTATTTTATAAGTTTTCTTTCTTGATCTTAGGACGTTCATTTTTGCGATAGAGATAGCGTAAAGTAAGGACAGGCAGGGCTGAGATAGTCTTTGAGTTTTCGAGGAGACCCTTAACATTTTTCGCTTTCTCATGTCTTCACTCGATTGAACTTACGTATTATCCTACCATTTCGTAAAAATTGTTTGAATAGACTCTTAATTCTTTCGTCTTATACTCAACGAACCATCGCCAAGGATAAAAGTATTTTTTTACAAACCTCAAAGTCGCAGAGAGTCAAGAGGCTCCTACAGAAAAATCTTGACGGAATTTCTTCATAGGTCTGTGTGCGAGGCTTTCTTTTCTCGGAAATTGAAATTATTTTCGTGACATACCAAGAAAAATCTTCACGCCCTATATCCTTTCCATCCCCACCCTAGAAAACTGTGTTTGTTCTGAATTCCTCGACATTATCTTTGCTCTCAAAACTTCTTGGATCTTTCACATCAAGTTGCTGCGAGCCAAAATTTTCAATTCTGTCAACATTTTCAAATGAACTTTTTTTTTTAACATTCGCTCTCAATTGGACAACAAGGGCCCAATATACATTCGATCTAGTGAATCTCGCATGAAATTATTTGTATACAATTCAACCGTCAGCACTGAGATGGGCTATCTGTCTAACACATTCTAGTTCTACTCTCAGCCTCAAGCTGGAGAACCCCCTCTCAAACACCGATTTTTAATACTCGCTGCTAATTTTCTTGTACCCGCAGCCCAGTTTCTTCAGCTTATGATTTACGCAGCTGCACTTAGTTCGATATAATTCTCTCATCCTTCCTCTCAAATCGAACTATATGAACGTCTCAAATTGAAAACTTTACTTACTCTCTAACACAGTGGTTTTCAACCTTTTTGAGGAAGCAGCACATTTCAGATGACAAAAATTTTTCGCGGCACACCAATTAAAAATATATAGGTATTCAAAAATTTTTGAAATGTATGACAAGTATGTTAACAAGAACTAAATATTAAAAATCTAATGCGAGGTTTGCGCTTGTGATTTTTCACATATTTCGTCAATATGGGGGGCTGATTTTCGACAAACAAAAGCGCATTTCTTGTTTGACAGATAGAAGACACTCCCACCTCTTACTTTCTATAAGAGTAAGAGCTGAGAAGCGCTGTTTGCAAAGATAGGAGGTGGAAAAAGAAAGTAATATGGTAAACGCTTTTTTACACAATGCTTGATATTCTCGCGAGATGTTGATCCAAAATTTATCCACGGATATTTTTTTGAACTTCAATTCTTTGGAAATCTCGTGGCACACTTCGAAGGGGTTCGCGGCACACCGGTTGAAAACCACTGCAACATTATCATCTCCCGCCCCCCATGGCTAACCTCTTCCCTAGGTACCCGACTCCACCTACAGCTAATATTGTTGAAACTCACTACACTGCACTGTACAGAACTCATCTTCTTCTTCTTGAATTTATAATTCTATGCTCTGCAGCCACCAATTGGCTCCGTCAGTTAGAAAGTGTAATTCCTCAATATCTTCTCCGAATCGGTGGATCCGGCAAGCTCTTCCAAGGTGTGGAATTTTCTGTATTCTGGCGTAGTTACAGTCCTGTGATTCTGTCAATCCCCACTTGTACATTGAGTATTTACAGCGGGATTCGGTTAAGGTTGTACCAAGCCTGTCCGCTTAAGTTAAATCCAGGTAGCTCCTCGATAGGATCATCTATCAATTCACTGTTGACCGGTGCCGCGCCGTCTTCTTCCAAATTTTGTTCCATCTTGTGTCGGAATACCAGTTTCTCTGCGGTCTGCCAAACAGGTTTTATTTCTGTCGTTAGGGAATCTGTCTCGGCTTCTCAGCCAGTCCCTGTAATGCAAGACGGAAGGTTCATTCTAGCTTGCATCTTTTGCGCAGTTTTCTCTAAATAGTTTTGATAGGTAAGATTGCGGTTTATGTGAAGTGGACTTTGGGTTCGGGTTAAACGACACTCGCTTCCCGCAGAAGTTGACATTGATTGCCATTCTTGCCGGTTGTATATTTAAGTGAAACACTGAGGCCTAGGTTTTAATCGGGCTTGGCTTTAGTCTCGACTTTTTGTAAGTCTTCTGTCAGAATGTTTTCACTTTTTTTTACGTCCTTGAACTGTGTCGCGAGGGCGATGTCATCCGTATACTGAAACTTTGCTGAGCACAAGTCTGGCGGTTAAATGAAAGCGAAGCGAGCGTTGCTTGTGACCCGCCACCGACTGTGCTTATCGCCAGCGTGTACCAGAAACCTTCTGTCCACTATCATGTTTACACGGTATTATTTTCGCAAACTTCAGTAGTTAGCCTTCCCGCCATACTGACTAATTCCATACTCCAACGCATTCATTCACTTCCGCATATACTATCATCCACCACAACACCAGTCTCCTTCTTCTGGATTTCGGGCTACACCAACTTTCCGGACCTTACCGCCAAAGGATCTCTTCCCTCCTATAAAGTCTCTGACTTTGTACTTACTCCTGTCCCTGGCATGACTTTTGGAAAACTCAGGTTTGAAACAGACTTGGAGCAATAAAAAATATGCTGTCTCCTGAACTTTCTCTTATAGAACTACCCTTCATGAATAGACGTCTCACATAGTCCTACCTTTCTCCAGGTCTGTTCTCTCCCGCCCCTCGCCAATACTGGTGACATGAGTCGCTTTTCGTGTGCCGCTATTGAAAATGTGCGCCTCTTTCAGTTCATAGAACTACGCTCAGAAGTTGAGGAAAAAGAGACAAAAAGTAATAGTCTCTGTCTCATCTAGTGATGAATGAAAGTAACAGACAGTAATTCGTCTTTTATGACATAATATTTTATGAAACTCCCATCATATGTTTTCTTTTTTTTTTAGTTCGACAGTATGTACTTGGATCACTATTTTTACCAGACATTACACCAATTCCCCCATTTAGTACCAAATGATCTTAATCTGAAAATTGTCCCACAAGGAAACTATGGGAGTTAGTACATAATAGTAGGACCACGTCGTCAGGGAAAATAGGCAAGAGTTCAATTGATGTAGAACCAAAACCACTCTCTTACGACCAAAACAGAATAAGCTGAATTTTTTCTTAAATCACATCTTCACTACCTCCCTAAGCTCAATCCCCTTCTTCCCATAATTTATCGTCCATTTCTCCGCGGCTATTCGATCACTTTACTATCAGGCTTGACCTCGTAAATGATCTCACAATTTCTAAACCATATGATGAATCTAAAATAAAACATATAACAGGTTAGGTATATTCAATTCATGTCTCAATTAAGGCTAACCGCTTGAGAAACTAAGTTTTCATATTCACTTCTGAAATAAGTGCTGTTCACTCCCATCTCCGACAACTCACCTAGCTCCTCTTGGACTCATCTTGATTTTACTATCTGACCCACTTTCATCTCTTGCATCTTTACAGGTTGAGGTTCTTACGCAAACAACCCCATCACCCAACGCATCCACATAATTCTCCACATCCTATCACCTCTCCAATCATCATTAATTTTTATTCGGATCCATCCCAAGGTCCCACCCTCTTATCTAAAATCACCGACCACACCTTCACCAACACACGACTTTGAAAACTATTATCCTTTCTTAATTTTTAGCTTCACCTATGGAAAAACTAACCCCGGAACAACTTGAAGTTGGTCCTTCTCAAACAAAAACTCTCCCCATGAAGAAGTCAATCTTTCCTACCTCGGCATTGACCACACCCAACTTATCCACTCTCATCTCCATAGCCCTCCGTCAAGTAACAACTGCCATGCAGAAAATTTGATGGGCTAAGTTTCTACGCGTATGTAATGCAATCCTGTCGTATATTTTTGTGATTATTCGAGCTACTTCGCACAGCTCTTTAATAAATGGAAAAAAATAATAATTTCCGTTTTGTCGGAAAGCAAAATTTCAATTTTTGACCAAACTCGATATTATAATACCTCGTACACTCCGCTTCAATACTTTTCACATGGTGTATTGTGAATAGCAAGCTATCGATGGAAAAATAGGGGTGGTGAATGAGCCCCTGAAAAATGTAGGAAGATTAGGTGACTTGTTTTTTCGTTTGTACGGAGATATCTAACATTTTGTATCTTCACTACCCCTTGAAACACAAAACCGCTGAGAAAGTACAATTCCATTAGAATAACAAAAAACGGAAGTCAACGAGGCGAATCATTGTTCAACGTCATTACAATGACGAACTATACGAGTACGACGAAAATTCAACCATTAGTTCATAACAATTTCTGGTTCAGCTTTTTTTCCATCCTCATCTTTTACACGTGTGATAGCCGCGCTTTTTTTCAATTGAATAGTCTACTCATATTCAGCAGAATTATCACGCATTACGCTATAGCATTATTCATTGTACACGCCGGAGAAATACCAAACTTGTATCCTGCACACGACTGTAGCGATAATCGCACCTGTATTTCAGTCTAATATAATGAGAATTTCGAAATTGCAACTACGTCATACTTTTCTTCGTAAACGTATTTGCTAGCGTAGGTAATTTTTTTTTAAATTTAAAATCTATGTCGTGAAGAAATTTAGTCCTATTTACGAGATGTGATGTACAGTCTATTTCCTATTTATGTTCAATTTATTTCTCATTATGACGATACCTTTCTTCGATCGATTCTACCCTATAAACGACTCAGATAGGGCGATATAAAATCTTCCTGCAGCCGTCAGAGGCGAAATTGAATTGAAAAACGGTCATCAACAGCTATTTGGAACAAAGTTGAAAATTTTTCCCGCTTTCATTCATTACATTTCGACAATCATATTAATGGAGCCTAAGATGGACTGAAACCGAAGAGACGGGCTCTGGAGTTTTATTTGGTTCACCTACTATAGTCTCAAATAAACTTGAGCTTTATTTAAATGGATGAGATAACAACTTTTCGTCTGAAATGACTTACTTAAGGATCGAATTATACAAGATAAACCTAATATTCAACGCCTTTTCGCTGCACTCAATTGCCTCCATATCACCAACCTCTCTGTCTTTCCTGCTCTTTACTCATTCATAAATTCTCTCTCTCCTACCCTCACTATCTAATCCACTTGCTTCTCCCTGTCTTCTACCTCACAATTATGTTACATCATCGGGCGAAATGACTCTTCGGTGGAAGCCCTATTCATAAACCGTATTTTCTTCATGTATTTTTTTTCCTTTTTTTTTTTTTTTTTTTTCTTTTCTTTTTTTTTTTTTATTTGTTTCTTTTTTTTTCTTTCTTTTTCTAATAAACGGTTTATAAAAAAAAAAAAAAAACACAAATATGTTCACTAGTAAATCCATAAAAAAGAAACGGATATTTACTTCGCAGTCCACTATCCTCACTTATAGATTGGAACCTCTTCTTAAAATTATGCTTATTCAATAGAACAAACTATGACTACTATCGAATATGATAATATCTGGACCGAACTTAATAAGTAGGATTGCCTCCTCTTGAGTACGTGTTGCAGTAATTAGTGTATGGTCATAATTATGCATTTTCACTTTGCAGTGCCGAGCCCTAGCTAAAGAGGTATCACACGATGAAAAAACAGAGGGTAGGCTTTCAGAGATGTGGAAATTATCTTGGTTCGCCGATATTCGGAACCGTATACGTCTGACTGTTCGTGAGGAGGAATTGTATCTCTCAGATTACAAAAGTCCGAAGTCCTAGTAATAGGATAGAAACCTGACTTGTAACCTTACTGACCTAGTTCAGGGGCTAGAAGTTCCGAAGAGCGGCCTAAGTAAGGGACGTGGATCCATTTCTCTTTTTCCTTCCTATTTTCTTCGCCAGGAGGCAGAGTGGTATGTTTTAGAGACTTGGATTGTGGTTGCAGTCATGCAATCGAAAAAAACCGGTTTCAAGTCACTGAGTAAGTTTCGAAGACGGACGTTTGTCTGCAGAGAATTTATTTTTGTAATGAGTTCGAGATCGTTTTGATCTCTTATTCTAATGTACCGGGATGCAGTGGTAGTTGGAAGAGGCGATGGGGCTCACTTGTGGATGGTGGGATGCAGAGATCGGTGAACGAAGGTTTGCGGTAAATAGAAAAACTATGTAAACCGTCGTTCATGTCATATGGAACGAGTTTGAGGTTCAGGTCCCTCCCTCACCAACCAAGCTCGACTCGATGAGTGGCTCTTTAAGAAATGGTTTGATTGTGAGAAACGGTCCCACTACTTCAAGAGAGTTACTACTATGGACTTACGGACTCACTCTTCCGCGCTCACACTCGTTTAAAAAACTTTCTGGATCCGCTATCCTTTAAACATCTAATTTATAGAACCGAACATCGTCAACTTTCGCTCCTATTCCGCATCCGCCGAAGACCGCTTGAGAAATTACAATACTTATCGCATGCTGGAAATTCTGCACATATCACTTCCCTTCAACCTCGATTTCAGTTGGCTACTCCAGTCATTAGCTTATCTAGCTCCGAACTTACTTATGGAGAGATGCAATTATTATAATTTGAGAAAAAATTTGCCATATCACCTGTCGACAAACTAAAATGCATATGCTTCACACTCCTTTCAGATATTGCAACGACCACAGGCTCAATTCTGAAAAAACCCGATCCCTCTTACGCTTCATGGTCTCTAATATCTCACGTCCGTTCCTTCCTTAGAATCCGTAAACGCTTAAGAGTGAAAAACTGAAGCTTATTAAAGCCGATAAAGGCGAAACTCTCATAATCACCAGTCTGGAAGATTACACTGAGCGGATGCATACCGTCTTAAAAAAACTCCATAGCAGTCCTTGTTCAGTTCTCTTTGGGATCCTACAACTAATTGGTTCGTGCTGCTACCCCTGCCTTAAAACAACATCACCCCTGATGAGAAAAGAGGAACAAGAGCATCTTTCAAATGAACTACTCCATACCAAGGTTATATGGCCAGTTGAAAACCCATAAACCAGGCTTCTCTGTGAGATCTGTCGTTGCCACTTACACTTGTCCATCTTCCAAGTTTTGCAAAATTCCTGGCCTCACAAATTTTACTCCTCTGCTTGGACTTCAAAATTCTACCCAGCTTGCTCGCGAATTATCCGGAATACGATTCCGATTCATTCCAGACTGCCGCCTGATATCCTTCGACGTTACATCAATGTGCACCATCATTCTGATCGAAAAAGCCACAGACATCACGTATGGGATCCTCGTTAAAGCTGGGACGAGTTTTAAAAACTTATTCTATTGGGACTGAAACGGAATTTATGCCAATATGATGGCAAAATCTTCGTGTTTCCTGGTGGCCTCCCCATGGGCGGACCATTGTTGTCCTTACTTGCGGAAGTATTCAAGGACCGGCTATAACAATGGACTCTCAAATACTCCCACTATTCTAAACATGTCATCCTATGGTCAAGATATGTCGATGATATTTTTTGCATCTGGCACGGATCCGCCTTCGTTCACCGTTGTATCTATCAATAACCGATCTCTGCATCCTACCATCCATAAGTTAGCCGCTATAAAATCTGCTTTCCATCGCCTCCTCCAACTACCACTGCATCCCGGTGCGTTTGAAGAAGAGACCAAAACTGTCGAACACATTGCAAAAATAAATCTCCTGCAGATAATCGTCCATCTTCTGATAGACGGCAATAAACTACGAAACTTACTCAATGACTCGAGATCAAAACCTGACTTTCAGCAATTTTCGAGTACTGCTATTGCATGTCTGCAACCACAATCCAAGTCTCTAAAACATACCACTCTGCCTCCTGTTGAAGAAAGTGGGAAGGAAAAGAAGAAATGGAACCGCGTCTTCGTGAACTACGTTGGCACGGCTACTGGTCCGGTTTCTATCCTATCACTAGGCCTTTGGACCTCTAAAATCTGAGAGATCCAATCCGTCCTCACGAAAAGTCAGGCATATATTCAGAAAAATGTGCATGCGGCTGCAACTTCGGAGAAGTGATTGACAGAACATAGGGGAGACAACAACCTCCTGATCACTTCTAAACCTACTCGACGAACGATGATGATTTCCACATCTCTAAAAGCCTCCCCTGTGTTCCTTAATCGTGTGATACCCCTTCTGCTATGACTCGGCATTGTAAAGAGAAAACGCATTATTATGACGATGTCAAAAGTATCATCCTACATTTCAACGGCATCCTCATCGATTTAAACGCTGTATTCTTGAATCCCTTTATCCTGAAAAACAATTCTTGACCTTGTATGCACAATAATATACTTTCTTATCATTAATCATCTTGCAAGATCTATCTATAATTGTATTTTCTTTTTCTTTTTTCTCTTTTCTCCGTCTACCAATTTCATATCACGACACTTCGCTTGAGGATGGTCTGCGCTGCAGTCCGAAACTAGTCGCACTCTTTAACCGTTTAATGATTTACAATTTCCGACAATCACTGTGTTTCTCATAACACTTATCTGTAATTATTCTTCATCTGTTACGTGAGTGGCAACCACACATTATGACGTCATCAAAATAGTACCTTTCATGACGTCAATGAGGAAACCCAATGTTCTTCAGAGCTCTTATCTACGAGTCGCCAGTTTCTAAATGTCAACTTAAAAATTCGACATCGCAGTATTTTTCAGTAGCTTCGTCACGCTCGTCAAATTCGTAGCCTATACGCCTATAATCTCCAGTTTGTCATATCAAAATTTTCATCAACTCGTAAGAATTGGTATGCAGGATCTTGAATGAAATATCATATTATCTAAGGTTTTCACTTAGACGTCATCGAAAGTTGTAAGAAATTAGGTCGTAAAAATTCGATCTTTTCTAGCCATGAGATTTGTCAAGAAGAAGAAAAATCTAATAAGTGGACTAGTCTAATTATTTTTCCTCCTCATCAGTTCATTGGATTTGCAATAGGTATTTTCAACGTAAACGTACGATTGAAAACGTCTCGGACTCAAATATGCACAGATAGGTAAGCAATGATATAATTTACATACCTATACAAACCCAGTAATGTCTCGACTCTGACATTTGGATTGGTTCCAGAAATCTTGAACTTGAATTAGATGCTAAAAACAGAAAAATACCACGTGTAAGAAACATTTCAATAATAATTAAATACTCGTACACACGTACCCAAAACAAAATTAAATTCCCATTACGTCAACTTTCTTCAATTTTCCTGGTAAGGTTCGAAAGTTTCAAAATTTTGAAAAAATCTTCCCTCGCTCCTATGATGAGTCATTTTTTTATCATTCAGTAAAATTGAGACGAAAACGATCACATTTTCGTTTCCAACGAGAATATATCATTTGTACGATGGAGTTTCGTGGATAAACTTCATCCTCTTTGGGCAACATAATTTAGCAGAATTTCAGCAAGAATGGTAACAGTAACAGATTTTCTCTTTCTCAAAAGAAAACAAATTAGGTTAGAGCTACATAGACAGGTGTGCAAATGATAAAAAAACGTACTTTGACCTTTACAGAATATCACAAACATGAACTTGATAATTGAGACGATTTACGCCGACCGTATCGGGATAAGAATTCCTTTCATTGTACTTTTCTTGAGCGGCGTCTATAATAATTTATTCATTTTTTGATATACTAAATATTGAAATGTTTTGAGATAGGACGATCAGTCCTGAAAAGAAATTCAAGAAAATAGGTTTTTAAGAGGCGTACTGCGAGGATGCAGTTTCAAGGAACGGCCGTAAGTAAATATAGTTTAATTTTTATGTGTATAGGTTCAAGCATTTGGTAGCTTTTCAACTAATAGATAAAGCATCTGATGACGTTACGAACCTCATGACGTCATCAGATGTAGTATAACTTTTATGTAGCCTTATAACATACTCTCATGCGGCATGAGTTAGCCTATATTGTCGTCCCATAATTGGCCTTATTGGCTGTCGGACGGCACTTAAAATCAATTAATAAGTAATAATAATAAAAATCTGCCTATGTACCCATAAGGTATAAGGCTCTGGACTTTTTTTTTCTTTTACCACTTTTCCGACACCCGTCCCTTCAGGTTTCCTTATATTCATTTATTATGAGAATTTTTTGTCCGCGGTACTCGTCCGATACCCGATGGACGTTTTTGTAACTTGGCCATATTGTAGCATTATATCTGAAGATGTGCAACTGCCATTTTTTTGAGGATCGGATGAGTAGTTTTCGAGAAATTTCCATTTTTTTGAAAAATTTCTCACTCGTTATGAGAAGCGGATTTTCCTATCTTCTTTGTTATCAGTGATGAAGAGCCTTTTATTAGTTCATTCTTGACAAAGGGTTCATGGATTTTTTTTTTCAATAATACATATTTCATTCATTCTTCCCACCTGAAAATTTTAGTACCCTTCTATCTTGCTTCCCAGAGCACCTAGAGCCTTGAATTTTGTTTTATTAAATTTGATTTTCATCGGGTAGTGGTAATGGCGGGTTGTTCATTTTTCATTATTATCAGTCATAATCGATAGTGAAAACCTTGAGTTTGAATGATTGAGTACAGTTTTTTAGTTTTCATCAAGTGTGCCGCGAGACTATCTTGATGACTTCATTCTTAATTTGTTATTGATTTATACGTCATCTTTTCGTGTATACATAATTAATAGAGCGGTTCGTAGCTGATGTGAGTTCTTTCAGGAGACGGGAATATCATTTTCAATATGGACTAGCTTCTCTGAGTGAGATTTGAGGTTAGACCAACGAGAGGACCGGGCTCGGGTGCGATATATTTGTTTGTTAATGCGTTTGGAAAGGCTAGGCGTGAGGGAAAGAATGAGGGGTTGACTGGTGGGTGATTAGTTGCTTCTTTAGCTTCGATATCGATTTTTTTAGTTTTTCAGGATCTTCTTGTAGCTGGGTTCCCAGATGAAGACTCTTGGGATGGAGTTCGCGTAGGAAATGGTGATGAGATTGTGAATACAATTTATGAGTGCATGAGAGGAATAGGAGCTGGAGATAACATTAAGGGATGCCAGGAATCGAAGGTGATGAAGAATTGAGCCACTCAGCCTAATATACAGTATACTAGACTAATACTGGGCTAAAGAAGAACATAGAGAAAAAAGTAATTGTGTACCGACTATTGAATTCTAGCTCGAAAAGTGAAATATTACATCTGTAGCAAGATTGACAGGGGGAGTAAGCAGTGAACTTTCTCGACGCTTTGGAGGCCCTAAATACTTTCAGCCTGAAAAAAATTCAGGTTTCTTTATATAAGCCTAAATTTAGAATGATTTTTTTTTTCTCCGCGGATCTTCTCCAAAACTACTGGATGGATTTTTTCGAGACTTGGATAAGTTCTGGTCTCATATCTGGAGATTGGCACCAACAATTCTTTCGAGGATTAATTGATAGTAATTCCTTAGCGCGTTTCCGATTGAGTTAATACGATTCTGTGGGTTTTACGCCTAATCATATCGAAATAAGAATAATCAGCGGATTAATCGAAATATAGATTTGCAAAAACCGCAGAAACAACTGTCGTGGCAAGGTGAACAGGGAGAGGAGAAGTGGATTTTCTGGAGACGTTTCGTAAGTTTTAGATGACTCCTAGCCTAAATTAAAATAAAATTCAGAGGCCTCACTGGATTATGGGCATTTTTACTCTGTTATCAGTTGATGTGACGTCATAGTGATAGGATTTGTAAACTGAGTTTTATCGTTTATTCTACAAATATTTGACTTGATTGACAGGTCATTGGTATTTAATCTAAAGAGAGGGAGTGACTCTCTCAATGAGTTTTCCATTGTGCGAGGAAAAGTCGTTTATCACTCAGGCGACTGAGTGAGTATTTTTTTAATGCTCTCTAGTACTTGCTCAGACGCTCACAACCTCTCGTATAATAGTAGAGAGAGAGAGAGAGAGAGAGAGAGAGAGAGAGAGAGAGAGAGAGAGAGAGAGAGAGAGAGAGAGAGAGAGAGAGAGAGAGAGAGAGAGAGAGAGAGAGAGAGAGAGAGAGAGAGAGAGAGAGAGAGAGAGAGAGAGAGAGAGAACATGATGCTAATGCAATAGTCCAGCACTTCACTTACACATCTAGAGAATATCGGTAAGTCTGGCCATAACTTGGCAAACCGTACTATCGAAGAAAGTGTTGGGATTCTCTCTATGAACTTTCCTCAGTGGCGTAGGCCCGAGCAATTCGGCTTTCTTCAATGACCTTAAGATAGCCCTTTTTGCGATCATAATCTTTATGGGCAATCACCCAGTTATTTCTGTAGCTGGTGGCGCGATACACAGCAAGCTTTGTTCCTGATCGTAAGTCTGCGTTTTCAAAGACTCTTTTCTTGAGCTTAAACATGGCTGCCGAGGCTTTTCTGAGGCGCTGGCTGATCTCTTTAGTCAAGGAGCAGTCCCGCGAAACCATGCTCCCTAGATAGTTGAAATCCTGGACTTCCTCGATGGTATCGCCTCCTATCTTTATGTCGGTGTTTTGACTCAGTACGTCATTGGTTCGGAACACCCCATTTATCTCCATACCGAGCGCCTTGTAGGGCTTCCAGAAGGTGTCCAACGCCCTTTGCGTGGCTGGAGCGGAGTTCCCAAGTATAACTATATCGTCAGCGTACTGGAGCTCGATTACGGTTCGAGCAATTACGTTCTTCTGAGCTTTTAAGCGGGTAAGTTTGAATAAGCCACCGTTAGACCTGTAGCGAATGGCGATGCCTCTGTCGAGTAGTTTTTGATCTACCACTATGAGCATCGCTGTCGTGTAGGCGTTGGACAACAGCGGGGCTAGGATGCATACCTGTCTCACTCCATTTGATGTACCGAAACTATCTGTTAGCTTTCCATTAATTAGAACCTGGCTTTCATTGCCCGCGTGCAATTCTGTGACGATGTTGACCAACTTTGGTGGGCAGCCAAATTTGAGCATGATCTGCCATAGTGTATCCTGCTGACCATGTCAAAGGCTTTACAAAGGTTCACAAGACAGCGTGTTGCGGCACTTGTTGTTCAATAGCTTTCTCCTGTAGCTGCCTCAGTGCAAGTATCATATCAGTGGTGCTCCATCCCGCTCGAAACCCCGCCTGGGACTCGGGAAGAAGCCCGGAGAAGACGGACTGGAGGTGGTTCAGCAAAATTTTGGCAAGAATTTTTCCTGCAACACAAAGAGATCTCGCGTTAATTGGAACAGTCCACACGATCCATCTTCCTCTTGAATATGTTGATGATCGTTGCAATTTTGAAGTCCAAGGAAACGTTTTCTGTCTTCCATATTTGTGCAAAGAGAGCATGCAGTTTTCGAGCTTGGTAGCCACCTTTGCTGATAGGCCATCCAACCCAGCAGCTTTATTGTTGCGGAGTGCCTTTATTGCTTCTTCAACTTCGCTCATTGAGGGTGGTTGGTCGAGATCATTGTGCACTGGGTACTGAGGTAGCAGGTCGAGAATTTCAACTTTTATTACGTGGCTTACACAAATCAAACTGCAAGGTAACGACTCAGAAGGCATGTAGGACTAGTCACAAACGAAACCACCGTCTGAAATGATCCGTACAGCTTTGATGACTTCATCAGCCTCTCTTATGTCTCTGCTGTGGCTGAGCCCACAAATGAAAACGAAGGAGAAAATAGAAACATTATCAGGCATTGAGACCAATAAAATGATTTTGAATCGTTATCTACGGTGAACGATATTTAATATTCCTCTGACTGTCGACCCATTGGGCCTTTGTCCTTCCTATCACCAAATGAGAGATCATCCAATACAGAAAATTTGCACGACTTCCCATGCACTCCCCGGTATATGTTATACGTGATCGTATCGTCCAACCTCACTTTTCAATGCAGATGCGTTACCTTTCTGAACCACAAAGGACGACACTTTTCCATCTCATAGTATCTGCATTTCGATCAATAACGAATTTAGGTTCTGCAGATGGAATCGAGAGCGTTTTACGATAATAGACGTAAGTTGTACGTATCCAAGAACAATTGCGTGCATTTAATACCGCGTAACGAGACATCGCATCGTTACAACCTTGCATTTACCGCTCGTAATAATGCGGTCACGACCATAGAGACTGCTTCTGAAGTTTGTACTTTAATGGACGGTCCATAATTAATGTTAGGTCCACAATAACTTGCATTTTCTCTAGCAACTAGCTAAGAAGAGCCGCGTGTTATTTTTTACGCGTCAAGGTTAATAATCATATAGTATTGATACCTTCACCATTCATGCGATCACGACGAAGTGTAATCCACAAAAGTACCCGGTAACTCCTATTGTACACCGTCTGGAATTACTTTTCTTCCGCGTTTTATTGTGAATTTTTTACGGTCGGATCTTTTTCTTCTCTCTCATCGCATCTCTCTTTAAAACAGCCCGCGTACTATCATAGGTGTGTACGTTCAAAAATTTCTGTCGTAATGGCGATCTTCGACGAACACAAACAAGATTACATAATATTCGTCACCCGGAAATGTAGGCCTATATAATAGCGTTAGGCCTACCTCCCATCGATGTCTCGTTATTTGTAATCTTGTTTATTTCGCGGAGTTTTCATCGTTACGAAAAATGAGAAAACGCTTCAGATTTTGAGGTCCATCTTTGTGATCGACACGAAAAGACTTTCACTATACATGCGTCATAATCGACATTTTCTATCGAGCGGATGGTCGCATTTTTACAGGCGTAGAAAAAATCGGGGGTTCGAGCCCTTGAGATGGCCGCACGTGATTAGGCACGCAAGGGAAACTAGTTGTCGTTATAAAATTCGGTACCTATAACGCTTATCGTCGATCGTAATCTCCACACCGACAGAATAAGTAACAATATTTCCGAAATGCCAGAAGAGACGATAGATTCTCGAAATTTCGGATCCAGAGATCATACCTTGAAACTTTATGACCGTTCGAACTTCACGTTTCCACCGAAGACGTTAAATTGTAATATTATCTTGACTATCCGTGAACAATTTATTAGATTCATACGATTCAAAAATTTATTATGCACAATAATGCGCTCGTTACATAATGTACATATACATCTCCCGAGAAGTTTATATTCTTTAATTATTTCTATTAATTATAGTTACGATCTATTTATACTTGGATTTACCGTTCCCGAAAAATGGTCTACATTTCTTTAATCACCAAAATTTACGACGCCTCGCCTAGACATTTCAAGGAATCGAATTTAATTAACATTTCCTATCAAAAAATGTGATCTACACTCCGTCACGAGAAGAATAAAAAAATATCCTTCCAATATTTTCAAAAATTTTAGATATGCGGGCGAGTCTCGCTTCGGTAATATTTTCCCCTCGGGTCAGATTGAATGCATTTTTTTTTTTTTTCATTTTTAGCCCCTTCCGAAGGTACTGGAGCGATCGTGATGTAGGGGATAGAGAATAGACGGCGCTGTAGGTCAGTAAAACAATTTCGCGGATTATGACGCGAACGTGAAGTAATTTTAAAGGTATATAAAATTCTGGATAATAGCAGTACCGCGGAGTAACGTCAATGAACTGTAAACAGTAGAGAGACAAGCTTAGTATGCGTGTATCTCAACCTACTACATGTCCTTGGCTATTCGAGCTACCGTGTACCATCTCATTAAATAGACTCGTTAGGTATTCTAGTTCTTGGATACGAAAAAAAAAAAATAGTTAGAAGGTGGTATTTAAATTGCAATAAAATATCGAGACCCGGCCGGACCCAAACGCTTCACATTCATGAATGACGTCGAAGACATCAAACTCATAATTCACGATACGATTTACGTACGTAAATCTAAAGGTTCGTGGCGTCATCACGTCATCGAATTGCAACGAATTATACTGGAAGTATTAATTAATGCAGCATCATTTTGAGATGTAGGCGAATGAGAACAGGTAACTGATGCTTCCTATGATGTACACGATTATGACATAACAGGTCGACGACAGAGCTTAAAATACGATACTGTACGTATACAGCTCCACTTGAATGGAGTAATAATGTAAAAATATTCTATTTTCGGGTATTTTTATAATTCTTTCATGTAGATTGGTAACTTTCGAAATATATTGCCGGATCAAAAGGGTATACGTGACTACGTGACATGATCGACCTCTTCAAACTTCAAAATAATAGTCCATCGTAGGGGGTCATCCGCTGCTGATGACGCTGCCTAAATCATTTTACTCGAAAAATTTCGAGATAGGGATCGTTTATTTTTAGCAGTCAATTAATTTGAAATAATAATACGATCAATCTCGGATTTCCACTCAAAATTACGTATTTTTGTACCAAACGTTTATGACTCCCGCGAAGTCACGGGGCCAAAATTTTATTCATGGATACTGTACTTGCCGACGAACTCATCCGAATCATTTTACGACTGCACGAAGAGAGGGACGACCATCACGATAGTTGTTGTACTCTAACGATCTCCTATTTAACCTTGAAATTTCAAGGAGCACAATCTGCAGCATTGGTATAATCTAGTACAGTGTACCTAGTTACGTTGACCACAGGGAAATCAAGGGACACTGGCACGTACGGCACCCATCAAAAGGTACGGAAGAATCTTTAAACGAGTACATTCGTAAATGGAGATACTTCGAAAGTTCTCCAAATTTTGGTACACAGATAAAGCTGAACGGCAGTACACTGATAATTAAGAGAGGGGCCGGATGATGATTAGAACAGCGACAATCCCACGGCTTCCTGCTCCTTTCCAGGGCGGTTCGAGTCTGGAATCTCTAACGGGTTCTCTCGACCATTCTAAATCTCCGAAATATCTTAAAAATCTCGAGAACACGTTTTATCTAAATTTCATTTCATCAACCTAACCTGACGATTATAACATCTCTATCTACTCGGCTAACCCACAAAGAATCCACGGACTCCTCCAGAAAACCCTCAACTCAATCATTCGGAATCAGATTTTCTTCCTCAAAAAAACTATTCAGTCATTTTCCAAAAAAGGAACCCTATCCCATGCACCCTACATTAATTTTACAAAAATTCGAAATTCCATCACGTAATTACGACAAACTCTTCGACTTACACTGGGCTCCCCACAATAAATTTTTCAAAGCCAAACGCACACGCGCTTCTAAAATTCGGAAAATAAAAAGTGGAATCTGAAAATTGTGACGTCACAGGGCTCACCTATGACGTCATCAAATTTTGACGTCACAGGCCTGGACAGCGGAGCTATGGAAATAATACGAGGAGGACTTGGAAAAAACTAATCTATGACGTCATCAGATTGTGACGTCAGAAGGCTGACCTATGCCGTCATCAAACTGTGACGTCACAGGCCTGGACTTTAGAGCTATTTATTATAGGAGAGAGACTTAGAAATATATGATGGGAGGGGGACTTGGTAGACTGATCCAAGATTGCCGGGCGGCCGGCATTTTTTTCGAAGAATCCTCCGATAAAAGAGGTTCCCTGTTGATAGATCTCGATCTCACAGAAATCCCCAAATCCGACAGAATTATTTGAGTTATTACTGTTTGTTTTCTTGCAGAACATCTTTTCAAAAAATTATAATTTCTCTGTAAGCACTCATCCGATTACATTGAGATTTTTTATTTTCATCGAAGAGGTTTCAAATTTTTCTACTTCAATAATTTTTCTCCAGAACGCAGCAAAATAATTGATTGAAATTGTCAATTTTACAGCATTTTCGAACACTTCAACAGGTATTACAGAAAAACTAGACGTGCTGGAGAAAAACGACTCACGGCATCGTGTTCAACGTTGAAAATACTTTAAGAATCAACTCGACTTTATCATGTTACTGCAAATTTTTTTTTTTGGAAAGTGTTAACAGTCGATTTTCTGTTCTCTGGTATTGTGATCCTTTGGTGACCTCAGATCGATATCAATCTGGAGTCGATTTTGAGTCGACCTAAAATCAACTGGTCTGTGTGAAAGATTCGTAGTTTTTTGTTATCTCAGTGGACTTGAAATTGACCTTAAATCACGATCGGTCTGGACTCTATTTGGAGTCGACTACTTCCAAGCGCGGATTTACGGGTACTTTTTTTTTTGGGGGGGGGGGAGGGGATATTCCATTCAGTCTTTTTTTGAGTTTTTTGGGGAGAGGGCGAACGTTCCCCTTGTCCCCCCCCGTAAATCCGCCCCTGTACTTCGAATTTTTTTATAGATCCGAAATCGACTGAGCTCTTGGGTTGATTTGTAGTTCTCTAATAATGTGCGCTGGTCGACTCCAAATACTCGTAGACTTCAAATCGACATCGATCTGGAGTCGATTTCGGGTCGACCACTCGAAATACTTGACGTCGATTCTCGTATTTCGTGATTTTCAATTTCCTGGAAATGTACGCCAATCGACTATAAATCAATCTGAACTCAATGACGATCCAGAATCGATGAACGGTCACCCCTTCGTAGCATTCTGTATGTGTGGTAATTTCGCAACCCCCGGATAAAATGTGCTCATGTAATTATAAAGTAGGTCCATTAAGAATTTCAATTATGCTTCACTAGTGTTGCAATGGTCATCGAATACCAAGTCTCGAAGCATTTTTGGCCTCAATTCTAAAATTCTATCGAATTGCGTTTTTCAGATCTACGATGTTTAGACAGCGATTCAAGTCTTTTGTCGATCAATGACGTATTATTGACCGAATAATCAGTCTTACCGGGAGTTGATGACGATGAGTCGATGGTAAAAGAAGCTGTCGATTTTGAGTCGATTTCTAGTCATTTTGGGTCAATGTGCGATCGACATGAGGTGGTACTAAAAATATCCGACTTGAAAAGTGGTCGAAATAGAAATTCGAGGCGTCGAGTTGGAATCAATTTGAAGTCGATATAGTTCGTCGAAAGGTCGTTCAAAATTGTAGTCAATTTCTGGGTTTGCTTTTGATAACAATGTATTCAGCATTTACGGTTTACGGGCAAATCATAATGAATAAAATCTCGGTTCTTTATTATTTTCAGTTCGTATTCGCAATCGTACGTCAAGTAGACTACCTTTCTTCTAAATTAATCGAATGCAATTATTGAAAATGAAACATATAATGTTTCTCGATGTTTGTTTTTATCGATGATCACTGTCTCGACGAACTATGCAGCATGCAAGTACTCAAACTGCGATCATTTCGACTCGTACGATGACATTTCGGTAGAATTATTCAAATTCATTCGTATTTAATAGCGCGGATAATGAGCTCGATTTAAAAATCCTTCCACATAGCTGATGACGCTGGCCGTCAAAACATCTTTGTTTTTTTTTGTATGAGGGTGCGGTAAGTTCCGCGTAGTATCAAGTTTTTTTCACATCTTACTGATTTTTAGTAAACGAAAATGATAATGCAGTAGATTTTGTAGCAGAGATTTTACTCATTATCTGAATTCAGTTTCAAAGTCAAGTTTCTCTTTCTCTCTTCGCTCTTACTCGTTACGTTTTCGATTCACCGAACCTTAGGAACAAAACTGTTGCAAATTCTAAAGATCGATTTCGATCCAAGAAATCCCTATCAGAACAGAGGGGAAAAAATTCGAATACGCGTGAGTAATTTCAAAAAATTAGGTAATATCGTGGAATAATTTGGGTTTTGAGAATCAAGCTTCGATGTACCGCTATCGGTGTGGTGCTTAGTTGATGACGATGAAGAAAAAGTCTGATAAGGGCGAAATCAAAATATTGGAAAAACCTATATACCAAAGTCAATACAGTCTAGACTGGAAAAACCCGAGACGTGCGAGAAAGAATACGCCTATAAAATTACACAATTACAAGAACTTACGATAAGAATAACGTTGAACTTAAACAAAACTATTATCTCCAACTCATCGACGATAACGTCATTTCAAATGCGATAGCGATTCTAGGTATTATGTTTATTGTGTGATAGGAAATCCGTTTGGAAATATTCTTCTACTCAAAATTTTCGTGACTAATTAGGAATAAATTTCGTTCAATAATTTAGGGGAATGGTTCCACAAGCCTAGTGTAGATAGGGGTTAAGAAGAAGGGGTCTAGCTAGTTAGCTGTCAGGCCTAGTAGCCTCGTATAGAGTATGTGAGGTCCGGTATAGTGAAAGCAGCGCAGGTCGACATTTTTTAGTCTCTAAAGGAGGTCAAGGTCACGGATAACGGCATCAAGCGAGACAAAAAAAACGTGAAGATTCTTTCAGGAGTAGTCCTAGTCAAAAAAACGTAAGTTTCGACTTTTAACTCGAGCTATTACATACTGCTCAGAAGTCGAAAATTACAATTTTTCCAAGTTCAACTCCTTTATTAAGATAGGTCAGTCCCGAGCAATAAAATTATGATGGGAGGGGGACTTGAGAAAAAAGTCAAACTCCTATCGTAAATAAATTGGAAGTCGAAAGACAAAATTTTCCAAGTCTGCCTTCTATCATATAAATGGCTCGGAAATCTAATTTTTTCCCGTTTATTAGGATAGGTCAGTTTTTGCTGGACGGTGAATGGTGCAGCGAACACCAAAATTTTCAAAAAGATCCTTCATAGAAGAGGTTCCCATTGAAACCTAAAAAAAAGTGACAGTTTTTCAAATGTCCCATTGAAACCTAAAAAAAAGTGACAGTTTTTCAAATGTAGTACCCATATGAAAAAATCGGCCTCCATCTATTCTTGCATTACTCGCCCTTCCTGTCAATTTCTCCTCTTTTTAAACTCTCTTTCCTTTCTCCATGCCATGCAACCCCTATAGTTCGGCGCATTCTCACCCTCTTGCACGCCTCAACATCTTTATATTACTAGCCCTCATCATATAGTATAGTAGGTTTTCTCTATACTACAGCATATATTAGAATCAAGTAACTCAAAACCTGGGCTCTACCTCCTCACGACAGAGTCAGTCACCGAGGGGAGGGAAAAGACTGGTACCGCCGAATATATTGGAAAGGGGGAAGCATAAATTAAATATTGGCAATTAAGGAGAGAATTCAAGAATTCGAAAATTCGATTGGAAATTTAAAGTGGGGGTGTTATAGGAGATAAGAAACAGGGAATAGACTTGGTTAAGAGAAAGAATTGGAACTATTTATACTATTATGGAGAGACGAAAGGATATAAAGGTATCCCTTCTATATCAGAGGGGAGATATGGAAAAATGAAATCAGGAGTAAAACGAGTATCGGAAAGAATAGGAGTCCTAAAGAGTCAAAAATAATACTAAGTGTCAATAGTATCACAAGAATATGCACCGACAATTGAGAAAGACAAACAAGAGATGGATGAATTCTACGAAACTGTAGAAAAAACCATGAGAGAAAATAAAGAGTAGTATTGATGTGTCTCCTTTAAAAACTTTCACTCCCTTGATAACATCTTCTCTTCCAAAACCAAGGATCCTACTCTTATTTTCAAGAGATCTGAACTCATCTACCAAATTCCTTATTCTGACTGCCCTCTCACACCTGTTGGTGAAACTTTCCAATATCTCGGAACGAGAATATCCCAGCACAGAAGAGATGCGAGGGACCATAACGATAACACGGCTTTGTCTCAACACGCTAATCATAATTTTTATTTTTCAAGTCCTCCTCCTATCATATAAAGCTTAGACTCTAAGCTAGAGCCTGAAGATTTTTCCAAGTCCCGAAAATGATGACGTGACAACTTGAACACGCTGCAATTTCAAGGAAGCCGTCGTTTTTCTAAGTCTCCCTCCTATCATATACAGCTCGAGAGTCAAAATTTCCCCAAATCCCCCTTTTATCATATATAGCTCGAGAGTCGAAATTTTAACAGGGGACCTGTTCTATGGGGGACTTTTTCAGAAATTTGCCGTGCGCCGTCCGTCGTGCACCGTCCAACAAAAAACAAGGAAAAATTTCGACTCTCGAACCGTATATATGATAGGAGAGAGACTTGGAAAACTTTCGACTCTTAATCCATATATGATAGGAATTTTTCCAAGTCCCTCTTCTATCATATAAAGCTGCAGATTCGAGAAAAATTCAGACTCTCAAACTATATTACACTAGGCTTATAAGTAGGTCTAGGCCTTCTTTATACCAGCTTTGTCTAGGTCTGGGTTTCCTTGAATTTTCAATACCAAAAAAACAGGTTCCTTGCGTTCCTCGTTCAACTTCCTTAAGAAAGCCGTCGTTTTTTCTAAGTCTCTCATCTCTACGTGACGACATCAACTTCATGACGTCGTCAACCTCGAGCCACGCGCGCGCCCGCGGATGAAAATTTCCTGAAAGTACCCCCAAAAAAAGGGATAGCGGGTTCCCGCTACAAATTAACAGGAATCAAGAGAAAAGAGACTAGTTATCATCGATTTTGGGTTCAAAAGGGTAAATTATTATTTTATTTCTTGCAAGTACCAAAAGAGATCTTTCATTCTCCCACTCTAGTTTTTTTATTTTTTTATTTTAGGAGCATTATAAACTGCTCAAGGGTTATTTGCTCGACGTTACAATCTTATGAGGTTAAATTAGGTACAGTATTGATAGGAATTAAATAGTGATCAAACGGAATTTGTTGGTGTATTAGATGAATTTGTAGAATTGGAAGGTGCGTAAATAAATTAGGGTTGAGTCGATGGTTTCGGAGTTGTTATTTAATGCTGCGTGGATATTGGAAGATATATTTAGGGAGGTTCGGGTGGGTTTTAAGACGGGGCATGAGAAAAAATGATCAACCGATAAATTTTCTTAGAGACAGTGAGGGTATGATGGAGGAGCGAGATTAGTGAGAAGATAAGTATGAGTAAGACGAGAGTGGCCTATTTTTAGCCGGGCTAAAATGACCTCTTCTTGTCTAGAATTTCGATGGGATGAGGACCAAAATGAGGGTTCACATTTTATTTTTCTCAATTTGTTATTCGACTGATTTTCCCAAGTTGAGTGCCAACATTTTGTGATAATGAAGTGTAATATACCTTTAAGTCTTTTGCAGGTGCTAGGATTGGATCAGTTATTTTTGGTAGCGAAGTAGCCTTTTTGGCCACTTCATCCATAGCATCGTGTGACGGAAAATTGACGTGGCCCGGAATTAGAGCTAGTGTGAAGTGAGAGTTTATCGATACAAATAGAATGGTTCGAAGTGTAATAAAAATACGTTGGATCAAAGGATTATTTAGAGAAGGGATCAGGTATAGCTTGAAGAGAGGAGAGGGAATCCGTCAGTAGAAGATATTTTTGTTCGAGCTAAAGCTGAGTGATTTGTGATAAACAGGCTGCTGTGTAGACCGTCGTGGTATTTCATTTCGTAAACGACATATTGATGTTTTCTCGTTTATGGAGAATAGGTTGAAGTTGTACCTGAGATGATATATTGGGTTCAAAAGGGAGAATTATTACCTGAGGTGGTCAAAATTACTATCTCCTTTCAATGAAAGATTTAGTAGCGATTTAGTTTTGAATTTAGTTTTGACGTGGAACTCGTCTTTGGCCTAGATGTAAATCGTGACCTATAACGCTAAAAAAACATCACGTTTGAAAAACGTCACGCAGGAATATCGATATGCTCGTAAACTAAAAGGTATCAATACCTTTAGAGGTTAACAAATGATGAGGGGAAATCAAAATGAATCGACAGAAAAGAGACGAGGCGTAGCAAAAGTCTGTACGATAGGTAGAATATGATCGATATAATCGATTTTCAATTTGATCGATCATTTGTGTTTTTAGAACGAAGATGTTTAGCTTCTGCTTTTTTTCAGGACAATTTTCCAAAAGTACACATATACTCAATCACCGAGGACGCCTAGTAAAATAGAGGCTAGTGTACTGTACTAATGAAAGAGTCACCCAATCACTAAGGATAAAAAATTTTCCCAGTTCCCAAGGTTTCGTTACGGTTTTTTGTGACAATCTTCGGGACAATTTTTCAAAAGTAATCCCAAACTTGAAAGCATAATTATAAAATGCCAAAAGTCGTTTTATAAATCTCCCAAAGAAAAAACAAAATGAGAAAAATACAGAAGGTCAAGATTTTTTTTTTTTTTTTCTGACGAGCATTGAAGTTGAACTGGGGTCATCAGCTCGGAATGCAAGAATACATGAAAGAATAATATAAAAAAGAAAAGTAAAAATTACATAATACTCCTTAAACGAGAGAAAAGAAATTAAAATGAAAATTAATAAAATTGACTATTAACTCATATGACATAATTTGAGCTGTATGAAAAGAGGATTATAGAAAAATTATATTATTGAAATTATATGGAAAATAAGTAAGTAGCTGATTTAAATGAATGGAAATAGACTCGGAATGTTTAAAGTAGAGGAAAATGAAGGGATGAAATGAAGTGAGTAAGACGGAGGTATTGAAGTGTGGGGGAGATGGTGTCTGAGTTGTTTTGGAGGGAAGAAGGGACATTTAATGACGAGGGAAGGTTTTGGAGTACAGGGCATGAGAAGAAGTGATCGACGTCTAGATTGGGTTCGTGACAGTGAGGGTAGGATACGAATGATAGGGAGTTTCGGTCAATGAGATGTGCGTGTGTGATACGAGTAAGGCCTAGTCTTAATTAATGTCTTCATGATGAGAAAAAACCCTAAAAATTTTCCTTCAATAATATCGAGCAAGATGCATTTCTACAGTCTCCTGCCGATGTCGTAATTTTTTCTAAACTATACGAGAATGAAATTTCTTCATCGTACGTGCGTAATCTGCCCAGCGATTGGACGCAAAAGAAATATAATATATAGGTCCAGCGTATTTCCCATATTTTTTTATTTACGTCAAATCCCGAATATTTTATTGCAAGCTCCGACGTCCATTCTTGAACTACTTTCACGAACCACTGTCGCGTAAAGCTGCACCTTTTTACGCGACCGACGACAAGCGTAAATACGGTACGTGTACGTATACGAAAAAGGTGACAATCGTTGACAGGGAAAATTTTTAACGTTAGAAAATCCGGTTCGGTACGTATATCGAACCATCACGGACTCGGACCGTATGACGCGCTATGGTCTCTCGCGGGATCGTAAGCGAGCGATACGGCGGTCTTCCCTTATGATATTGTTGTTTGCACGAGCGACCTCGACCGTGTCGATAATGTTCAGGGAGGAGACGGGCTGACCGTGGCAATCTTCGCCTTCGCGCATTCTCGTTATGGGGGGGCCGGTGCACCGAGAACGGTTCTCTTTATAAACGCGGTAAATCTACGTGTTACGCCTTGTTTCGTTTTGGTTTCGTTTACGTTACGCGAGCACGTGGTGCTACCGGCGACGTAAATATACTTGTAATTTTTGAAAGAACCGATTTCTAACTTTTTTTCGTCGTTTTTCGTTCTTTTTAAATTTTTTTTCTTTCGTTTGACGTTTTTTCTATTTTGTAAGCGCGCGATTAGAGTTCAAATTTGGATAGATCCCTAACTTTTCCTTTTTCTTTTTTTATTTTCGTCGGATTATTATTATATTTTTGAGAATCTAACAGCGACTTCGTAGAGTTTTCGACAATTGATAATTTTTTTGCGTACACGTTTTGGGGTTTCTTTTAATTAGACAAGTTGTCCGCTGGTGCACTTTTGTCGAGTCGCTGACTACAAACAATTTTTACGGTAGTGCGCTCTTTTTTTTTTATTCGGGATCGGTGAAAACAGACTGGAGTTCGCCACATTCGGAATTTATTCATTTTCTTACAAACACGAGACTTGCACAAATCGCAAAATGGCGGTCGCAGCAGCGCAAAAAAGTCGCGAAATGTTCGCTATGAACAAATCTTACAGCATTGAGGTGAGTTAAAGTTTTCTCCTTTCTTCGTATAAGTCGAGAACGTGTAGAATTCTTGGGTTGTAATACATGAAGAATCTTGAATAGAGAAATGAGTTCTAATCGTTTCGTTGAATTTGTGGACGAGAATACTTTTCACTACGTAAGTCTTGGGAGGAGAAGGAATATCTAGCAACCATCTTTGCCCCTTCAATAGCTTGATCGAGCCTCAAGCCCGACTCCCAGAGTAATTTCGAAACTTCTTCAATTAAATTGGTCTCCTTAGCTCCCACAAGGGCGAAGGCAAATCGACACTTTTTTCTTTTAAAATTCCTAATTTGTCAGCATTCGAGCAGTAAAATTCGTATAATATTCAGAACACTGTCAGGCTTGAGAATGCAGTTTTCCGAATCATCCAATCGCAACGTCATTTTCATTAGAAGTGACGGAAATGCAGTTCTCAGAGTCATTCAAGGGCAATACGTTCGAAATTGTTTGATCTGCTAGTTTTCTCAAATTTATTCAGGTGATTCTCGCTCGCTATCAATAAGATAAGGTAATCTAAGCACACGAATTCTGAGCAATTTAGAATAAAATACAAACATCATTGTTCTTTCGGTCGAAATGTGCAACGAAAATTCACGTGATCAAAAGGTTTCCGGACAGTGTATGTTCAATGATTGTCTAATAAACGATCATTGTTTCCCATTGTTCTCGTACACGTAATTACGAGTATAATTCCTACGATAAGGAGATGCGGGAAAAAATTTATATTTTTGTTTGTTCAATTTTTTACGTACACGTACGAGAGATATGGAAGGTAAAGAGACCAAGTATCGTATTCTCCCAAGATATTGATGTTTAAATTTATTAGTCTACATTTACTTGTATTTATTTGTCTATATTTACTTGTATTTATTTGAGGAAGACATTGTAGGCAGACGAAGTTGGAAAATTTTTCAAAAAACTGTTGTTGCAACGAAGGATCTAGTCACGTAGTCAGACGCCGATTTGTATTCTTTATTTAAGAATGATAAAGTGTCGTTAACATTTGCGCGACCTTTAATCAGAACAGTGTGTATAAGTCAACAACACTTTTATTTATCGAAAAGTTTTATCAGCCTTATCTCAACTCATAAAATTGTAATAAATAACAACTGAGAATATCTTTGACGTTTTGTCCGACATCGTACGAAGTAGGAAAAGAATTTTGTTTTTGTTCGTTCAACTCTTCATAATTTCAGTTCATTTCCTCTCCCATTTGATAAACGCTATTCTTGTGGATGCATTTCTCTCTCACATATAACTGCAAAACAAATATTGTACACTTCTAACTTCCGGAAAAGATTCAACTGAAGAGGCAAGGCTGTTGAAAATTGAAATCCGAGGGGGAAAAAACGTATGCATAATTTGTGACGTCAAGTTGGACTTTCCTAAATTAGTTCGACAGTCTGTCGTGACAAATATGGAACTCCGAGTACCACAGGAAATTTGGGAATGATTTTTCCAAGACGGCTAGACAGAGCTATCGAGCAAAATGAGGCAGGGAGGAAAGAATCTTGAGTTAGTTTCTAAAATGGAAAGACGGATGACGATTCCCTAGGAGAGAGGTTGGATTTGTTGGTGGAAATGAACTTGAAGTGGGAAAGGAGATTTGGGTGAAGGTTAATCTTGATCACAGTTCGAGGAGGGTATTTCTCAAATTCTTGCTGATGGTCATCATCAGTTCTTTCTTAGATACGAGAAGGTTATATGGCACTCAGTGGCAGGTCAAATGATATTTGTGAATTTTCTTATTGGAGTTTGTGGGATAAGAAAAAGGAATCATAGCTAGAATTGGAAAGATCCAGAGGTGTAGAGTTTGGCTACAAGTTCAGAATCAAACAGGGTGTCCACTTGTCTGGAAAATCTGGAAGTCAGGGAATTTTTGAAATTTTACCCGAAGTCAGAGAATTTTTCGAGATACGTCAGAAAAGTTCGAGCTGAAAAGTTTTTTTTTTTTTTGCTTTTCAGTCGAGATTATGGTCTGAAAAAACCTGAGAATTTAATTTGAAAGTAAAAGTGGACACCCTGCCAAAGATGGTCTAGTCGTTTGTTTTTAGATGTATGATTGGTGAAAGGAATCATTCCTTGAGAGTTTCTTAATATCTCTCCATTAAACGAGATAAAAAAACGGGATGGGAGCTCGTTAAAAATGACTTTTATGACCATTTCTTTTCGAAATGGACCAGATCTTTTGTTTTGGTATTTTTTTTTATTTAATAGAACGTGTTGAGTTGTAGGTACGGTAGGATTTTTTGCCGACTGCTTTGATAGCTACATGAATTTCTTCTTACCACCACGGACTTGGTTTGGTTTATGAATTCCCGAAGTGCAAGGGATGGATGATTTTGTACGTGGAAGCTTCCAGGGCCATAGATGGATTAGAGGTATCTGGAAGAGATGATGGGTGGTGAAATTCTGTGATGTAATTAGGGTTGGACAAAGGTCACGGTCGCATGAATCGGGTTGGGTGGACCATGAAAGTCTTGGCCGGAACGAGATTGATTGATGAAAGGAGTTTAGGTAAGTAGGAGTGCCAATGGTTGGGAAGGGCTCAATCATCATCTGAGTTAAGAAGGTGGTCTATAGAATGTTATCACGAGTTTGCGGTTTGAGATAAGGTCCCAGCTGGTAGTATGGATATTGAAGTCTCCGCAAATTACGAACAGAGAGGGTTATATCGGAGGAATTGGTGTTGTGAGAAGGGGGAATGTATACTGAACAAAAAGTAATTGGGGAGGGTGTAGTTGGTGGATTGAGATCGTAACTGTCATACTTTGTAAAAAGTTTGGAGTAGAGACGTGAAGATATCAGTAAAGGATTATCGAGAGGATAAGAAAAAATCGTATCAAAAATGTTACATTCTGAGGGTTTGTATTTTAGGGAAGGGCGAAGGTGGGTTTCCCGCAGAGTAATTATGATTATATCATGGAGGGTAGTTATTTGTTGTACTTCGGCTAGGTATTTAAACTGTAGCCGTCGAGATTCCGTTGAAGAAGATGTCATAGTTCAGACTAACTGACAAACGAGGAAAAAGTAACCGAAATTTGTAAGATATCGCTTCATTTGGTGTTTAGATAGGAGAGTAGCTCGTCCATGGAAATTTTTTTGAGTCCTAATGACAATAAAATTTTCAACGACTCAGCTCCGTGAACACCCTACTACACAGAATTGACCGCTCCCTTAAGTTACGGTATATTTCAAGTAAGACAAAATATTTATCGAAGAAGATAATAAATTCATGAGTTTAATTTACAAACCGCATAAAAACGCAGTAAAAGTATGGGCTGATACTTTGAGAATGACTGTTTAGCCAAAAACTGGCTCAGCCCGTACTTTTACTGCGTTTTTATACGGTTTATAAATTGAATTAATAAATTTGTCATGTTCTTCGATAATTATTTTATATATCCTGCTACACACCTTATTTAAGACTTTAAATAATTTCCTATCGATCCCACACCCTACAATATGGCAACACAACAGCTATAAAATTGATGCTAAAAATGATAAGGAATTGCGATCAACTACCGATACCAAAAATTACGTTTTTCCCCCGCGAACGAATTAGAAAATTCTTTCTCCAATCGAGCGGATCGAATGATGAGTCGAGAGAAATTTCCCTGTGTAATGAAAAAAAAAAGAAATTGACCGGTATATTGCAGCGATACACGATTATGTGAGATTTTCTCAGAAACGATTAAATAATCGCATAATAAGGAAGTTCTTTTTGGATGTGTGCATGTGGAGGTTGTTAAACCGAAAGATGAGTAGTTTATAGAAGCTCGACGTCGAAATTTACAGCAATAAAATTATAATCATCTCGATAATAATCGAGTTTAGTTTATATTATTCATTGAGAGGTTCATGACTTATTGCTGTTACGTAAATGAGATACCTAATGTTATTGCCATATCATTGACACGTATATTTTATAACATCGAGAAATTATTTGTTTTTTTTTTTCGACTTTTATATTCCAAATCGTCTTGGCTAGTGAATACTGAAGTAGTTTTTCTTATATCTATTTCCAATCTTCATTATGGAGCTACTCAATTTTTTGGGTGTATTTCCTTCTTCCTGAAGGATTGTATCGAATTCTAGAAAAAATTCTAAATTATTGCTTGACTGATCGTTGATTTTCTCCCCTTTAGATAATTCCGTTTTAGATAGTAGTCATTCAAATATCCTTTTTCTCACAATTGGAGGCTGAGCCAGTGTTCCTTAATCTTTCTTACATCGCGGCGCATGTTTCCATGAGACGGTATTCCTGCGAAACAGAATTTCCAAAACTCAAAATTGTATCCAAAATTTTTCTGCGTTTATAGACATTGTCAAGTCTTTATACTGATTTCCTTCCCATACTTTCAGGATTTGTGGTCTCATGAGACCACAGCCTCTTTCCGCATACTGCGGTTCCGGGAAACGGAAACTACGACCTTCTGCCGGGACTCCCAGAAAATGTTGAGTTCTGCCACTAATATGTACACGAAACAGCCTGGATGTTTCGTGTATTTACCGGGAACCCCCTGCCCTGGGCTCTTCTAATTCCAAAGTTTGAGTAGAGATCGGTATTTTTTGTCACCTCGCAGAAAGCTTTTGATTTGTATGACATTCAGCGCAATTTAGGCTCAAGTTTAAGGAATTATAATGGAATTAATATCATTTAAAAGCTGGAGCGTGTCGGTCAGATAAATTTTATGATCACTTTCTCCACTAAATAGAATCCTTTTTCTAGTTCACTTTAATTCATGTTTTCGATCGAAATCTTTCGGTTTTCGGACAAAAAAATTTTCTGACTGACCAAAATTTTTCAACTTCTCGGACAAGTCAATTGTTCAATATAACTTTCCAAAATTGCTTACCCTGTTCATTTTATTTATGATAATGAAAAGTAACATGATATCTTTAGATAAGAGACTGCACGGATAATAAGAGTGACCAATAATTTGTATTAGGCATGACTAGCTCTCGTTACATGCGAATCCGATCATTTGATTACTATTTGAAGTACAGTAATTCGAAAACTCGGGGAGTAAAGAAATTGTCGCCTGCTGGATAATTTTGTAATTTAGCCAGAACTTCCTTTTTTGAAGGTCGATATACAGAGACTGAGGCCAAGCGACTTTTATCAAGATTTTGTAGAAGCTCATTGGCTCACTAATATTGTGAAAGCTCCAACAAAACGAGTCTCAAATTTCGCTGCTATATTTGATCGTTAGGTCATCACTCACCATTCATTCTCAAAAGGTTAACTATAATGATATTTGTATTTCATGAAAGTCAAGTAATGCTCTTATTTGCAATTGACTTCATTTTGAAATTTTGATATCAATCTGTACACTGAAAATTTTCACATAATTCACTCTACTTTTCCCCCTGATCTTGGAAAATTGAAAACTCTACCAGCAAGCTACGTAAATTAGGAGGAGAATTTGGAAAAATTTTGGCTTCTGAGTAATAAATATGAGAATTTGGAAAGGAATCCAACTTTTGAATTATTGAGGACTTGAGATTCAAACTATATAGATGTAAGAATGATGCGTTATTCTTATTTCCTTTATCTTTTTTTTTTTTGCCTGTCTAATCACGACTTGTTGGTCAAATCGTTTTACTCGTTTGATGTTTGGTTTTGTTTAGTTTTGATTGTTCGAACGCTCGGTCGTCGCCCGCAAGTCGACACCGTGTAAATTTCACGAGTATTAAAATCTGAGTTTTTCTTCTCGCTTCTACCCAATAAATATCGTGCAATTTACGTGTCATCTTCTTTAGGTCGCATAGCGACTTAGAAATTTACACGGTGTCGACTTGCGGGCGACGACCGAGCGTTCGAACAATCAAAACTAAACAAAACCAAATATCAAACGAGTAAAACGATTTGACCAACAAGTCGTGATTAGACAGGCAGAAAAAAAAAGATAAAGGAAATAAGAATGACGCATCATTCTTACATAGGTACGAGAAAGGAGGCTTCAAATTTCGACCATGGAATTGTAGAGACGATGAGGGGACTTCCAAGATATTTGATCATCGAGTTGTAGATATCAGGAGGCGGACTTGAAACTTTCGACACAGCCGGAAAGCAACTCGCAAGAATTTTTATTGCCGAGCCATAATAGCTCTACTTTCTGCTCTCAAGTCATAATACCTGCTGATGACGTTCCTCCTTGTCTCTGGTCAGTCACTTCGCTCTTCCATCTTCGATCAAAATCTTACCAGATCCATCTGATGACGTCACACGTACTGCTAAGCCAACCATTGAAATCAAGAATCGGAACTTTTTCCAATTCCTATAAATATGGCAGAGAAGTGCCACACTTAGAAGGATCCGAAGCTCAAAATTTCGACCTTCAAACTACAGCATCTGCAGTAAAATGCGCGAACAACTTCGATCTCCTATAGGGAATTTCTATGATACTTGAGTACGCAAGCGGGTTTAGGGGACGATCCCTTTCCACCAGAATGCTCGATTTTTCGTCTTATTCTACAATATTATGATTTATTCGTAGTAGAAGTGGTGAAATAGAACTCCTCATCGGATCCTCAAATTTATCTACTGATTAAGTATATTTTTTTCTGCTTGACGGCATTTCGCACTTCCCGCTCCCAGATAAATTTCACGACCGCCAGCTAAAAGATCAAGAAAAAAACTTCCGCCGAGGTGATTCTAAATTAATAATCCGTTCATTTCCTCCCTCATAAGAAGCTCCAAACACATTTGGTCAAAATGAAAAATATTAACGAATGAGCAAAATGAAATATGCAGTGCACAAACGAGTTTGTAAAATTTCTTAGCTCCCCCAACACCCCCCTAAAAAAACTCAGTAGAATTAAAGTCAAAGCAAAACAACAAAGAACAAAGTTTGAATTCCTTGAAAGAGAAAACAATCTTTGATACTGTTTCGGGGAGGTTTCATGTGGAACTTCTGAAGTCTTTCTCTCACCTCTTCCTGGTGCTCAGACAGCCTGAAAGTTTTCAAGAGTCCTCCCTCATACGCACGTACAGTTCAGAGTTCGGTATATTTCCAAATTTTAGGACTCATCTGTAAAGAATCCCGTTTACGTCTCATAAGCTACAGGAAAATTCGGAAATCCCCATGTCTCACGAAATTAAAATTTTCTAAAATCTTAGGATTCTCCTCAATCGGGTTCAGTAGCACAGTTCTAACGTAAATTATACGATGTATTTAAGTAACTGGGTTTCTATTATTAAGTAGTAAACCAAAGAGATGATAAGGTGGATGCCTTAAGGGCCTGTCTCCTCAAAAAATAAACATAACTTTACGCTATTTCATCTCTCCCTGGTGCTCAGATAACCTAAAAGTTTTCAAGAATCTTCTCTTGTACACACGTACAGTTCAGAATTCGGCATGCTTCCAAATTTAGTGACGTCTCATACGCTATTGGAAAATTCGAAAATTTACATGTCTTACGAAACAAAAATTTTCTAGAGTCTCTCGGGAGCACAGTTTGAACGTAAATTATCTTCGACGTATTTAGGCAATGAGAATTCCTTTCTTTGGTAGTAGGAGAACCAAAGAGATGATAAGATGGATGCCTTAAGGCCCCATCCCTTAAAAAATAAAAGCAACTTTACACACACAGCAGAGCGAGAATTTCAAATGGAATCACAAGGGCGCCACCTTACTCAAACTGGCCAATGCTGAGGAATTGAAATAATTATTTTTTAACACGTGTGTATGGAAATTGTGCCCGCAGGATGGGTTGAAAATCTGTTCCTCCTTTCTTTTAATTAAAAATTACGTTCAAAAGTATTCACGTAAAGTTCCCGAATAAAATATCACATATACTGTAGAAGAGGACAATATATAGCGTACAATAAAAGCGACGATAGTAGTACAAACTGCATTATCTCAAACCATCTCCGTAGACGATAATTACATCGCCCAATGTCATTAGTCTTTTCAAACGATGATGTAGTGCTTATTACAGAGTTGAATAGAATTCACGTTCCATTATGCGTAATGCTATAAGATGTCCTTATATTGCCAGCTAAATAGTTAGTTAATCAGTTAGATCGACGACAAATACACGCAGTACGTACGTGTCTCGTCCTGGTTTATTAAATTTTAACAACAATAATAATAATCATAATAATAATAAGCCTAACGTGTGTACTATAATTAGGCATTCGCGCGAGAAATTTGAACTGCATTTTCTTTGTACATAATCGTATGTAAACTTGCCCGCATCAACATTGTGTAATCGTACACTCAACCGAGGTAGACTTTTTAAAATTCAAAAAACTCGTTCAGGAAGAGAAAAAATGAAGATCGCCTGACGAAAATAAAAAATTTCGAACGAAGTATTCACCCTTGGATAACTCGTTTTCACACTTTCAGCGGCGATAGGTACTCGCTTTTCAGTTCGGACGCGAGCGACAACTTCGCTCGGTTTCCGGTCTACTTATGCTACGCGAAGGGGGGAAAAAGGGCGCGGGAGACGAAAGAGGAAACGTACAACTTTTTCGCTGCATCGAAGAGTGATTTAGCGTGCAATCGGCGAAATCAGGTCGTGATCTTGAACGATTTGTCGTCTTCAAGCACAACCTGTGGAAGGTGACTGAAGGAACGGGTACCGGAATGAACTTACAACAATGTATATATAACCATAATATAATAATAACCTTCTCTAGATTAGATGATATCACGAAGGTCAGCATGCGGCGAGATAGAATAAAACGCTTCAAAGCCGAATGAAAATTGTGATAAAATTGTTATATACTCGCTCAAATAGGCCTGTCGTACGATGAGAATATTTTATTCCATAAAACCGGCATCTGTGTGCTAATTTCGAATTCACTCTCAATGAGTTTCGCCGGGAGGGCGTCGAGAAGAGATCGATATTATAGAACGGAAGTTCTCAAAGAATATGAGGTGCGCGGATTTACCCGTAATAATAAGGTATTTCCCATTCGATTATGTAATCTGATTAACGCGGTCATTATTCTTTCGTCGATATAACTATAGAATATCACGCGTTCAATATTTTGCCTATCTTTGCGCCCTGAATATCGTTGCGGTATGACCACATTTTTGCGAATTTTTCAAGAAACCCGTACGCACCGGTATAACCGTGAACGCACGTGAGAGAGAAAAAATTTTCGATTGGGAAACGATCAATTTAGTTTACCTGTAGGTTTCTGATTCTAAAAGTAGTGACTAAGACGTTTTGATAGATTTCGTAATTCACCGATCGAGCAAATTTGGACGCAGTTCGCAATAATAGAAATACAGCCTTCTTACGTACCAAGGGGACCATCATTGTTCCGAATTCTTTCGGAGGAAAGAGTATTACAAGTATTTCATCGTATCGAAAATGAACAACCTAAAAAAAAAAAAGTAAATAAGTGAAAAACAAAGCGAGATCATAACCAATGATGACTATGATAGTGTGACGAAGGACAGACCGTGTAAAACGATTCAATTAAAAACAATAATATAATCTATTATTGTTGATGTTGTTAACGTCGAATAATTTCAATTTCTTAAAACCAAAACACTACCGTCTCTTATTTCGAGACCAACACCATTGATCTTATTATAGTAACCGTGCACAATTAAGATGATGCTGATTTACAACAATGTTTATTGTTCGCAGATGAATATCTCGGTTCTTGAAAATACATAAGATAAACAGGTTATTTACCGTATATTTTTGAAGATGTATACATTTTTTTTTTCCCAATCGATATCGATGTTATGCGAATTCGCCACCAAAATCACAACAAACCGAGAAAAATGTAGAGAATGAGGAGAGGACAGAAAGATACTACATGACTTAGCTTTTTTTAATAATTATAATTTTCTGGTTACTGTACAATACTCGTGACGAATCTTGTCAGACGATTTCAGAAGATTATTGGAAAAATACTTCGTTGTCAAAAATCGTTCAGGAAGAAACGGCAAACTGTGTACAGAAAACGGAAGATACTGATGACTCAATACTGGAAAAATTATGAGTAGTAATTTCGTAAAAAGAAGCGGCTACAAAATTTTTATGAGAAGCTTATGAAGGTTTGGAAACTGTGAAACCTAAAATAAGAATTGGAATTCAAATACATTGTAACCTCCTCACTCCTCATCTGAACTCTACGAAGACCTCAGATATGTAGCCCCGACAACATCCACATTTGCATACTAAAAATACCTCGACCTCATCTCACTAGATTACCTCCTCTCCCTGCTTCTACACAGTATTCATCCTTCTAATACTAGAATCTACTAAAGTTCCTTCCGCATCTCACTGTCCTATCGCTCCGACTTCTCTTCCAAAAAATACGGATCAAACGACAATTTTGGATTGACCGGATAGTAACTTTTCCCCATTTAAACGGCTTCCGTAAAGGCCGTAACATCCCTCATGCGATATCTGACTTGAACCTCTAAAGTGAGGAAGCCTTCTCCATTTTCTTCGACCTTAGGAAGCATTTCTGCGTGTCTAGCGTCACTATATTCTCCGAATCTATGTACTTATTAACATTGCCTTTCTAGAAAATTTACTCAAACTCCTCCAATCCCTCCTCCATAACGAATGCTTAACGGCTAGAATCAAAGACTCATGCTCTTCCCACCAACCCATCTAGACCGACGCTCTCCACGGAAGTATAGAGTGTACTTCTCTTTTTGGTCACTATAAATGATCTAAAAAATGATGTCAGATCTCCTCTTACATAACGCCTGTTTGTGGATGACGTCAGTATCTCCCTATTAACCTCCAATCTCCAACGAACAGCGAGACGACTCCAATTAACCCATGGCGAAGTCTCCAAATGGTCATCTGACGGTGGTCATGGTATTAAACTACCCCTAAAAAAACACCCACGTTCCTTTTCTGCACCTACAGAGCTTCACGATTACCATTCAATTGTCTGTCAAGTTCGTTGGTCTCACTTTTAAATACAAAACCTACTGGACGCCCCATACTCAAATTTCGAGAACGAAATTCCTAAATTCCTTGAACGTTCTCAAATACCTATCACACACCCCCGAACCGCCTCGAACCGCCTCTAACCGCCAACTACTTCAACTCTTTCTCAACTTGATTACGGTTCTCCAATTTATACCCACTGCAACAAAACGATCTTAAAATTACAGGACTCAATCCTCCCACTCCGTTACTACGCTCTTTCACTGTCTGATGATTTCCTGGTCTCAACAGCCCAGTGCTCCAATCTTCCCAAATTTTCAAACGCCCTCTGTCCATCTAGTTCACCCCTTTTGATACTTCAATCCATCTAGGCACTCATCTCAGACTCAGGCTCTTACATACCATTTTGTCATTCACTCTCGGGCCTTTGACTCCTATTTCTGAAGTTCGTCACGATTTCTGAAATTCCTGGAACAGGGTGTCTACCAAATTTGAAAATTAAAAATATTGGACTTTTATTGGACCTTTTGTCGCGAATCTCCTGAGATGCCATTGCAGGACTGCAATGCAACAGGGAACCCGCTGTCCCGAGTCTCCTAGAGCCTGAAGTTTTTCCAAGTCCTGAAAATCATGACGTGACAACTTGAACACGCTGCAATTTCAAGGAAACCGTCGTCTTCCCAAGTTCCCCTCCCATCATATATAGCTCGAAAGTAGGAATTTTTTTAAGTCCCCTTCCTGTCATATATGGCTAGAGGTTCGAAATTTTTCCAAGTCCCCCTCCCATCATATATAGCTCGGAGTTAGGAATTTTTCCGAGTCCCCTTCCTATCATATACGGCTAAGGGGTCGAAATTTTTCCAAGTCCCCCTCCCCTCTCCGTGACGTCATCAACCTCGCTCGCGCTCGCGGACGAAAAATTCATGAAAGTACCCCTCAACAAAAGGGATAGCGGGTTACCCGCTAAAAAAACCTTTTTTCAATTCTTGATTATTGAATATGTATTAAAATTAGAACTTTTATTCTCGATTATTGATTTTTATTGGACTTGCATCAAAATTAATGGACTTTTATTGACTTATTGGACCATTTTTGAAATAGTGAACTTTTATTGGACTTCCAACCAACTTAGCATAAACAAAATCATTTCCTCAGAATTCCTCTCCTGTCTTCTTTGCTACACGGACAGATCCAAATCGGCACTCAGAACCGGTCCTGCAGTCTCCATTCACCTTCCGTGCGAGAAACGCTGTCTCCATATTCACCGCCAAACTCACCGCTATATTCACGTTTCTCTCCCTTTTACACTTGCTCCTTTCTTTTCTGTAAATTCTTTATACAATCTAATTGCCATCCAAGACCATCATTCAACCAATTTTATCGTCCAACGAAACCTCATTCTTGCACACCCAAGTTCTTTCCTATTCAATGGCGTAGTCAGAAAATTTTTCTGAGGGGGTTGAAGAAAAATGGGAGATAAGAGACGTGGAAGAATTTGTGGAAAAATTATTCGGAATAAAATATTGTGATATTTCATATTCTTGGGAGAGGGGGGGGGGGGGTTCTGACCCCTCTAACCCCCTTCCTACTCCACCACCCTCATCCTCGCGCACCTTTTTCTTATCGATAGCAGGACACATCGACCTCAAGGAATATGACGCACCTTTCGTTGGTACAACTGTGAAATCACAGACCAGGACAAGAACCAAAACTTCTTGGGTGTCATCTAAATTGATCTGGAGAGGAACCATCATCACCTCAAGAAATCCAACGGACAAGTTTTTCAGTCCATCATTGATTTCAACTAATTAGGAGATACTCTTTCGCCCGATTGTCGGTATTGCCTCTGTGATCTCCAATTTACATTCTTTCGTCTAGAGGACACTCGTGGATCGCTTTTCAGCACCGTCGTTTGCCTCTGGTGACGGATTTATTATCCTCAGTTTTACATAGGACTCATCCATCGTGTTCCTCTTCACGTCCTCAAATTTGATTTTCAAACTGTCGATCCCATTTTCTTTGATTGCTGCCTCGACAACTTTGTCTGTGATTTTATTAGATAATCCATCGGCAACACTGAAAACTATTTTGAAATTTCCGGGAATACTTTGCACGATTTTTTTCCGGTAGAATTTCCTCAACATTCGGAATAGCTTGAGCTTGCTATTGACCTTCATTAAGGTTGTCTCTGGACCGTTTTTAATCCAAAATAGACTCCTCAGCCGTAGTATGAGTATTCGCTATTATTCTCCCGAGACTTGTTGGACTGAGAGTAGATCTCGGGGAACCGTAGTCCAGTTGGGAGCGGATGAGACTTTCATATAGTTGAAGAAGTAGTTTTCGGTTGCATCTAAGACCATGGTGGCATTCAAGCATTTAGCTTTGAGCGATTTTATGGGAGAGATCCAAGAAAGATTGTGGTTAAAGGTAAGCTATCGATTGAAGAACCTTGAAGGGATGAAGAAGGTAGAGAAATCTGTGGTCCGCGGTTTTTTTCGGAAGATAACGAGATCAGCTTTGCTCGGGGAGAGGCGAAAACCAAGATCTGAAGCCCATTTACCTAAATATTTTATCTAAAGTTTATTGGAGGAGTCGTGATTGAAGAGAAATGCTGTAGTCGTCGGCGAAAAAGCGTTGTGTAAGGGGAAATGAGATACAACATGTGATCTCATTTACACCTAACAAAAGAAGCGGGACACTCCAGACTTCTCCGTGCTGAATGGTTTGGTGAAAAGAGAGACTGATGGTCTTCGATCCCAACTGTTATGAATTTGTCGGACCGAAAACGATGTGAAAGTTTTGGGACGTTGCTTCTGAGACCTATGGAGTGTAGTCTTGTTATCTTCGGTGAGACATCTAAAAAAAATCTTGGCAGGTTGACAAAAATCACTGTAATTGTCAGAGCAGTTACCTATACACAAATTTCTCCAAATATCAGTCGAGTCGTTCGTACAACGCACTGCTTTTGTAAACAATTATTATTGTCGCGTCCTCTTGGTCAATATTATTTTATGATGTGATATCGATAGTGTTTTTTCCGAACAAATTCCTAAAATTCTTTCAAGTCTGGTCAAAGTTACGGACGAAAATGAATACTACTGTTGTTTCGTGTATCATTTTGCGAACAAGAAGAATTGGCATCAGATTAGCCTCCCAATAATAATTATACGCCATTTCGCGAATTCTCAGAGCAAATTAAATGTTTTTGGATGTTCACGAAAGACATTAAATAAGAATCGAATTTCGATTGTTCTAACACATTTTTCATCTCGTCCCACCAAAGTGCAAAATTGCGTTTCGATCTAGAGAACCATTTGACGGAGTAGACTGCTTATCTTTGTGACGGTAATGTGTCGACAGATTACAAATGACAAGACGGGAAAGATTTCAAATGGGTGTGGCTTACAACTGTTCTCTAAAAATAAGTAATAATGTGGAAGGATTTGGTTGGATAAATTGATCTTGATGAAAAAGCCATTCTTTAATCAGACGATCATTTAGAACCTAGGTACATTAAGGAAGAAAAATTTCACATAGGTCAGTAGTTCCAAAGTAAAATAAAAAATTTAATTGGAAAAAAGTTTTAAATGAGATGTAACAGTGCTTATCAAATAAAAGAGAGATACCCATCATTAATGTATCTGCGATAGGCAACGCGGTATATTCACTATTCTAGGAGTGTGTTAAACAACGTGTTGATGAAGTGGAACATGAGTTGAAGGTATCAAGTTCAGTTACAACACCCAGCCAGTAAACTTGAATCAGTCAACGAACTTACCTACGAAGATTTATCGATAGAAGGGACAGAACGAAAGAATCTTTATTTATACATATTTTTTTGCTTCATTCTTGGCCAATTCACAGTTACTCAGTGCCAAATTCGAAACGCGTGCCTAGTTTGTATCAAGATAATATTAAAACTTGCTTCTTTTTTTTTGAAATATTATGAAAATTAATCACTCAATGATTTTTTAATAGATTCACTGTTTTATCGCTCGTGTCTTTGAAACTTTTGAAAATCAGTTTCCTAGAATTTGTTTTACCGCCTTCATATGCAGTTTCGAAACTTTCGGAGAAACGATGAATACAAGGTCAAGGAGGAAGAGGAGAGCGATGTGGACTTCTTGATAGTGGGTCAAATTCGCAAAATTTTTTATAAACTCACAAAACCCCGTGTTTCTTTCATTGAATTCTACTTCATTTAAAACAAATCTCGATTTCAAGTTGAGATTATAATTCTATTCCTCCTCCAGATGGATGATCGAAATTTTCTTAGTCTCTCGTCGCTAATATATGGCTGGGAGGCCCAAATTTCTCCGAAGTTTAGAAGTAGGTCGTCAGATCCATGATTTACACCTTTTCTCCATCATACATGGAATAGGGAAACCGGGGTCTCCCGAACTCTGAAGTATATAAGAGCTCAATCACCTCTTTCCTACGATCGAAATATTCCAAGTCTCCATCTTCTTATATACAGCCAAAATCTCTCCACCCCCAGAGCAGGTCACAGCCAACACCGTTTTAAATTCTAGCCGTTGAGGCGTGCTGGTTGGAGACTGAGGGGAATTTGAAAGAATCAAAGACTGAAGTGGAAGGTAAAAAAGGAGCGCAGATAGCCAAGACAGTTAGTGGCCATATCGGAATTATTACTAAGGGCAGCTACGGAAGATGAGCAGAAATGATAATTAATGTCGACTTCTGCGAGAAGAATGGGTTGTTTAACGCGAAACCGTGGTCCTTGGGTACCACACTCACCTATAAGAAACACTCAGGAAAAACTGCGGAATACGACAAACCTTCTGTCTTGCCTTTGCTAAGAAGGGACAGCAGCCACAGCCCTTGTCCACTCCGTCGCGGAATACTGTTGTGTAAATTGGTCCAACAGCGCACAGTCAACAACTGAACAGCGCAATGCGAATCATCACCGGTAGACTAGAATTTACTCCTATAGCATGCGGCTCCCGATCTCGCATACATACCTCAACCGAGAATGAGAAACGAGGAATCCTCGAAACGGGAATGGAAACGCAGTAGAATACCTGTACAGAATGAGCCAGCAATGCGACTGCGTTCAAGCAAGCTTGTCTGGCTGACCGCAGAGAACTTGGTGACGATCGGGAATGCTGAAGCAAGGTGGAACAAAATTTGGAGGAGGATAGCACCGCTTACCAGCGAATGGGCAGATGATCCAGCGGAGAGGGAACCTGGATTTGATTTCAGCAGACAGGCTTGGTGCACCTTAATCGAATTCGAACAAATCAGGGACGCTCTAAATACTCAATGTACAAATGAGGAGGGTTCTGGCAGAAGGGCCTCCGTCCATTGTTTGCCAGATACAGAATCATAGCACTGTGAATGCGGCATTGTACAGACAGTTCCACACCTTGTGGAAGCTCGCCGGACGCACCGATTTGAAGAGGGGTTTCACTGTGTAATTGGCGGGGTCAGTTGTAGGTTATAGAAGACGAGAAGAAGAAGATGAGTCGTCGTTATATAGTGTTGCGAGTTTTGGGAATATTAATTAGGTTGAGTCGGGTATCCTCAAGTTTCAGTTTGATATGTTTACAAAGTTAAAACTTGAGAGAAGGGTGAGAGGATTACTGTATGTGGGAGCAAGAAAATTAGCAGTGAGGATTAGAAAGCGACATTTGAGAAGGGGTTCTCCAACTTGAATGCTGGACTGAGAGTAGACATAGAACGTACTTCACCGAGGGCCAATCTCAGCGCTGACGACTGAATTGTTAGCAGATTATTCCAGGTGAGATTTACTAGATTGACTGTAGGCATATTGAGGCACTGTGAGCGAATTTCAGTGAAGTTGACGATCACGAGCTGGGACTCGACGATATTGAAAGAATTGAAAAATTCGGCTCTTAGTAACTTGATACGAGGGGTCTAAGAAGTTTCGCGGTGAAAAGCAATGCCGAGAAATTAGAGGAAGTGCACAGATTAATAGTTTTAAAAAAGGAGGAGAGGAAATCAAATCAGGCTTCTATTTGGGGAAACAATGGCTGTTCCTTGGATAGAGGGATAAACCTCATCATTCACAATGTGATTCATTTCCCTAGATGATAAGTGATAATTGCGAGCATTCAGAACTTTACCTGACAATGCTGGGTGTATTCTTCGCGTATCCGACATCCACACGGTCTTCATGGTCTTCGTCAAGAGTTCCAATTCATTTTTCCGCCTTATGAAACAGCGTCATATATCAACAGCTGAAACAAAAGAACGCGAGAATGAATGCATTCAAGGTAGAGAGAGGGAGAGGTAAAAGTTTTAAAAAGCTGTCAAAAAAGAAAGAATATCAGTGGACGTATAATTTTCAGGGTGCAACGAAAATTGAATAAAGTTTTACGGAAATATTATTCCCAGCGCTTCAGAAAAAAGAAGGGAGATCGCCCGTTAAATGCATTATTTTAAAGAGCCAATCTATATAAATTCAATGAAAAAGTGTTCGTGCGGCAAAATACGTACATGTCTCGAAATGAAAAACATGAAAACCCTATATCGGTATCTAATTGACATATGCTGACTCGATACTGCATGTCGTTTCGAATGACAGTGTGTCGTTTCAATAGACTATACGAATTTATCGGGCTACACCGGGGAAAATAAATTGCACACAGTCAGGTCGTGGAGGTAAATAATATTCAAGAAACGAAACAATATCTCGTACAGAATCGACAAAAGTTAGGGGCTGATTTTGCGATATTTCGAAAGAAGTTTAATTAGCCCTAAAAACCTGTCTTCGATAACGTTGCAACATTCGTAAATGATATTACCTCCCAACCACCCGTATCTTTCATTTTCATTTCAAAAAAGAAAGGAAGGAAAAACTTTATTAGCAGCAACACCATCAACAGCAACTCAAATATGGTCAAATGTCACCGCCACATGATTAATAATACAGGCGGTTAATTTAAAATACGTGTTAATTCGTTAAAAACTAGCGAGAAGTGCTCGAGCTTTAACCTATATTGTGTACTTTTTTTTCTTGTACCGAATCTCGACAACGGATACTCATTTCTGGGTCATCCAGTAGATTTCGATGAATTTCCTTAATTTCATTGTTTCACTGTACCTTTAATACAGTCACTGTAAGAATTCCCGTCCATCCTTATGAGCACTCAAAAATCAGATTTCTTTACACGTCGAAAATGTGCAGGCCTCAAAATGAAAACAACAGTATCATCCTTTTTTTTTTACATTCTGAAAAATTCGCGAAAAATGAGTAAGTACGAAAAGACAGAAAAAAAATACGATACGAGCGATATTAAACGAGCTCCCATTTTGATTATTACTTTCCGCTTCATTGTTTCCTTCTTCGGTAGTGTTTTCATCAATGACAGCGTCTGTCACAGATTTACTTTTTACGTCTCGTATGATTATTACAAAACAAAACAGAGAAAAAAAAACAGAGAGAAAGAAAGAATGGTAATAGGTAATGAAGCTGGAAAAAATAGCACAGACGAACGACCCCAATAAACATATGGTAGTTAAATTCGAAATTATTGGCTACTGACTGGGAAAAAAAACTGGCAAATTAATTTTCATATTTTCTTCTCTCTCTTTTCTTTTAGAATGGTTATCCAGCACGACGAAGATCTTTGGTAGATGATGCACGCTTCGAAAGCCTCGTTGTTAAACAGACGAAACAATCAATGCTGGAAGAAGCTCGTCAACGCGCCAATGGTAAAATGAAAAATAATTTAGAACATAATATTATTTTTGTGCAGAGTTATCTAGACGTAAATTTCGATCAAAATCAATTTTTGTAGTTGCTTATTTGTGAATGCGTCTTTTAGAATGCTCTCGTGGCACAATATGTAGATTGACTGAAAATTTAGCCAGTTTACTATCTTCTTTGGCCTTTCTTAATTCGTTAGCTTGTGCCAGTTCTCTTGTAAAATCGCTTCTTACAGTTTTATTTCAAGCTTCTTCTAATTTATTATTCCTTTTTTTTATTTATTTATTTACTTTTTTCCAACTGAATGAGAAAGATGGAGATGAACGCTTGAAATACGTCACGAAAGATTTTTCAACCCGGTTGGACTTCGTTTTTCTAATCCAAAATTCTGACCTTGACCTTGACCTTGCCATTAGAGAACCTATCAGGTTCATAATGTAAGCCTTATGAACTTGTGATGGTTAATTACCAGTTATGAACCCGGGTCCTAACCTTGGAACCTCGGGATCGACTTTCATCGTCAGAGATAGGAGACGATTTTCACAATATAGCAACGCTGGAACGTAGAAAAATATTTTTGATTCTATACACGTTTTCATCGTCTGATATACAGAGATGAATTATAAAACTTTCTAACAATTGACCTACTCGTATTTTTCATTTATTTCGACAGTCACAGTAGTAGAAGCTGAAATTCCACCAGAATCGAATATTTGTAATCTAATACCACCGAACGTAGAAATTCAGAACGCTCAATCTCACAATACTCAAGCTCTCAATTCTCAAGTTCAAAATGGTAAGATCATTATCACCGTGTACAGAATACATTAACAAAAATTCTAACACACGTGAGTGGAGTTGTGGTCGCAGTTGAGAGTGAATGATGAAATTACGAGAAAGAATTTGTGAGAGAAGTATACGAAATTAAGAGTCTCCTCTTCATGATCTCAAGCCTCCATCCCATCTCGTATGAACAGCTCGAGAGATTTTACCACGCACCTTCTGGAGACCTCCACATTCTCTCATATACATGAATCCAGAGTCGAAATCTATCCAAATTCCCTGACATTGCTTGAAAGACGAGATTTTTTTCGATTCCTAAGTAGGTCAGAGATTTCCCGGGTATTCTCTAGAATACCCCCCTCGTCGGAACCAAAATTTTGTTCTTTATACACAAGGCTCGAGGGTCAAAATTTTTCAAGTCATCTGAGAAATACAGCTCGGTTGGAATTTTTCTCACCTGTCTTCCTCTCCTCAAGTGATTCCTGCACATTCTCAAGAAAGACACTTTCACGAATAGCCCCCGTCTCTTAGGAACCACAATTGACGTATATGGGGTATTTTTCCCGAATGAACCTCCATAAAATGGGTTCTTTTGCGTTCCACTCAACGTCGTCATGTGCTTGAAAGCTCTTTATCATTCGTGAATCCAGATTAGGGATTGTCGAGTTAGACCTTCACGGAGCGCAATTTGCGCCATAGACCACAGTCTCTCGCTGGTCTTTTTCAAACCGAGAAAATGGTGGAGTGCGTTTAAAGGTAGCACTCGTCAATGATTTCAACTCTTCAATCGTTAGCTCTGAGATTGGCCCTTGATGAACTACATTTTAGTTCTACTTTCCGCGTCTTGGCTGAAGCGGGAGAAGCTCTTTTCAGATTCTGCTTTCTAACCCTCGATTCTCATTTTCTTGCATCCACAGCTCAGTTCACTTAGCTCACAATGTACGCACCCGCACTCTGCCGACATAATTCTGCCCCTCTTCCTCTTGGATCTCCATCCCCGCATATCATATTATCCACCTCTCCATGGCTTCCCTCCCTAAGGTATCCGATGCGATCTAGCTGGTGTTCCTAAAACTCACCTCTACCAAATTTCTGACCTACCGACTCTGCTTTTTCGACGGATTTGAATCTGGATCCAAAACTGGATACGCATACTGAATCTGAGGCGTCGTAATCAGAGTGTCTAATCGTTCCGACTAGACATAAACAAACCTAAATCTAATGGCCGATTTGAATCACCGTCAATGAAGCCATGAACAAAACCCCTTCTATAGGTAGCTCGCTCAAATCTGCAATAATTGGCGTAAACGAAAGAAGTAAGGAGAATGACCGGATCATCACTAAGGCTGACGGAGGTAATGCCTTCGTCTAATTTGAGAAAGAGTCGTAGCGTAAACGAAACCTTTAATTTTCGCTCATGCAAGTAAGGTGAGGAAATTGATAAAAGCGAGCCTTGAAAAAATCCTTCCTCATCCCTAACCCTGTGTCCTACTTGCTGTATGACCCGCCCAAAAAGTGCATAAACTGGGTATTTCTATAAGCAGGTGGTGTATTATGTCTCTCCTCCCTGTCCTATACAAATGATCCAAGTCTCATGTCGACTTCATTCCCCCTTATTCCATGAAAAATTTTGTGAGCTTCGTTGACGCCATCTTCCCCTCCAGATTCTCGCCTAGTTTCTTTTGACGATGTCGGGTTTTTCCCACACGCCCCCAAACCTCCCAACCTCCAATTTCTGGGTGAGCTCCTTGTGTGGCGCTGGTCTCCTCCAAGAGAAAACTACGAAGTTTTTTGAACTTCCCATCTGTTGGTCGCCCAATTTCTGCCAATTTAAAAATGAGCCCCTTCACCTCTAAAGTGTTCATGCATTAATTCGACAAAGATTTGTTTTCGTTAAGTCACCCTCCACTGGCCCATGTCAATATATTGGTGTAGGTACGTCAAAGAGGTCCTGTGCTGACTGCAAGGTACCGACAACCTTCTCCTCAATCATTTCTATTTGTTTACTCGCTTCACCTTTAAAATAGGGGGCCTACAAATTAACTTCCTGGACCTCAATGTTTCCATCGCTCAAGGACACCACATTCAGCATCTTCAGAAAGGAGACATCTGTCAATACTCCAATTGCTGTGTCATCTTTGCACTCTATGACCCACAAACTGGTGATTTTCAATTTTATTAGTGGCCGATTACATAGATTTTGTCCGGAAAGTTGGTATCAATTCTTTCATCAAGTGATTCCAATTCTGACCTAGTTCTTACTTTTAGCATGACTTCTGGAAAACTTAGTATTCAAACAAACTTGGAGCTATCAAAAACGAACTTCCGTTCATCGAACCACCCGTCATGAAGAAATCATTTCCAACCCCCTCTGAATCGGCCACACATCCTTCTCTATCTTTTGACATGCCTTATGTCTATAGCCTCACCTCACCGCAATTTGAAAATCTCTGAGTACACTCTCTTATACCCCCCAGGTAACACGGAATCTGCGAGCATGCTCCCTTCTTAGACCCCATAGAACTAGATTACACGGCGAACGAGCGCGTGAGCACTGAGAGCCAAGCAGCTTAACAAACGGTATACTAGAGTTACACTGGACCAAGATTGGGGGCGAACGAGCGGAACTATGAGTCTTGAGCACCAAGTAGCTCAACGCACAGTATACTAGACCTACACTAGACCAACACTGGGGGCGAACGAGCCGAGAATGTATAAAGGTAACTGCCAAAGATAAAAATACGACCTTATTATAGACATGAACCATACACTTCATTTTTTTGGCTCTGTCAGAAAATTTTTTTATTTGGTTCCGCTGGAACATTTTCTTATCCTCGTCCACCTTTAGCGAATTCTGCCAACACGATAATCTGATGAACACCTCTTCCCGTGCTTCTTTCACTCAGTTTCTTCAGGCCTTCTATCTGGCCATTGCTGCACTGTGAGAATTCCGATACGGTCACCAACTCTCTCAACTATCTTTTACCCTCTCTTGTAGTCTCCAACCTACCTCGATTTCCATACACTCTCCGCAGTTACCTACCTCAAGCTGATAACTCTCCCGCGTGAAAGAAAAATTGATGACAATTGAGTCATTTTTTCCTTAGAGGGTAGAGAATATCAAAATGGATTCCAAGACCCAAGAATTTGAGGTAAAAAAAAATGAGTTTCAAAGACTTATCCACACGATCGAGACCACGAGTCCTTGAGATCTTCCGGGAGCTGATTCAGGAAGAACTGAGACGGTTGATAATTCAGAGGAATCAAGCATGTAGGAAAGATATTATAGAAAGTGATGCGAATGATTCCAACCACTATTTCGAGAAAGTGTGAGGCAGTGAAACTTTTCAAACATAATGATAATAGCAAATCAAAACATGCATGCGGGCTCTTTTTTATTGTATGTATTTTATTGCTTTATAGCATCTTTACGCTTAATGCTTATTTTATTTTCTGTTCGCAATATGATATTGTAGAAAGTGAAATGGCTGTACAGCAATCGCCGGAATGTTCCGCTAAAGATGAAACTGACGAACCGACAGTCACAAAAACCAACGACGGTAAGTCTGCCAGCGTCAGACAAGACGTACCACTGTAACTAAATTTATACGATGCCTCTATTGTTGAAGTAATTGGATTCAGCCGCGTATACGCGAATACGTTCTTCGGGGTAAATGTCATAACTTCCCAATTGTCGCGGGGCGTATAGCACGGTAATCTAAGATAATTTTTACACTCGCATAGGTACATGTATGACCCTGTAAGCTCATACGCAGATTCACTTCGAACGCAGTCTTACCAAATCGATGAATTAACTGTTACCGATATATAAGCGGTTTAGAAATATTCCCGTCGGGGTACTTATGAATGTAATCCTCGAATTACGACGGATACACGTTGTGAAATGTAGTGGATTTTACAAAAGAACATACATAGCGACGCACAAAAGCTCTTCTCATATTAAATTAAAATGTTCGAAGTAAATTGGCCGCTGCACTCGCGAAATACTGAGGAAAATTGATTTCCTCTTCTTATCTTACGCGCGACCGCTTCTCTATCATAATGGTTATAAAGTAGGGTACAGAGCCTTTGTAAAATACTACTGAAGCAATTTCCGTTTTATTTAAAAAAACGAAGTACAGCGAACGGCGTAGAGGTACCTGTCTATGCCCTTCTTTGTCACCCGCGTATAGTGAGTGACTTCCCACTCATGACAACTGACGATGACGAACGCTTTCTATTTTTTTTTTCTTCGCTTAAAATTTCCTCTTCCCATTCGCTCTTTCTGCAAGGACACGATTTTTCATGCAGATGATGAATTTTCCATAAAAATTACGAGAAAGTCGAGATGTTTCGTTATGTCGCTGAGGAGACTGAACAGAATGGACCTAATTCTACTTTAGATGTTACCTCTAAGAACCATTTCCACTTCATGAGCAACTAGTGGAAGAAATTTTTCACGAGAATAATAGGTACAATCAACATTGTCCTGACATACTTGGACCAAAATAACTTGACACTTGACGAGTATAAAAAACCGCCGCCAGTCCAATCGTACTTTGTGGCCAACTCACACATATTCTGGCGATAAATGGAAATGCAGCGTGTTCCTCAAGGGCCAAATTAATCTAATCCGAGTATAAATCGATAAAGAAAGAGGGTCTGTATCGCTAGTTTTAGCATAAATTCCATTCATTGTGTCCGAAGTCGATTCAGGAAGAATGGGAAAATCGTATCATTTTCTCCCGAAAGCTAAGGATAATTAAAATCAAATTTATTGGCTCTTGCTTGTTCACAACCTTGTAAATCACCTTTTCATATGACCCTTCCTTATAGTATTATCTGAAGCCCCTTATAACAGTGAACTTTGTAGATCGCATCCAACTTGTTATACCCATCTGTCCAAGTGCATAGACCGACTTTTTGTACAGCCGCAAAATATTGCTGAAATTCTTCCCGATTTTCTGACTATTCAAAATCATCGTACCCAACATTCATATAGGAATTAAGATAATTAATTTGAGTCTGTAAGGAGATGTCGCTCTTCCTAAGAGAAATTTGGAAGAAAAGATGTTGAGCGCGAAAAATACCGGTAAAAGGTAGGTACTTTGTCTATCTCGCCGTGGCTGAATCCGAAACTAAATTCTCAAAGACATCGTTCGCATATTTTCTAGGACTTTTTGAGAAAAGTGGTTGAAATTTCGACACTCTATAGTTCCAAATAATACTTCAACCCGAATGTAAATGCTCTGTTCTAGATGCCGGTCTTACCGAGGAAGAAGTTCTCATTGAAAATGCTACGACGCCCGAGACAAAGGAAACGGTCCAGCGAACCACGCTGTTACTCCGGATGAAAGAGGGAATTACATCTTTGGCGACGGTGTTGAAGTTAATTGAGGTGAGTCACCTGATAAGGCACTTGAAAATTCAAATGTATACTTGTACCAACTTCACTAAATTTAATAAACTACAAGCAGAACCCACATAATATAACTGACGAAATACTCAGAGTGAGGGGGGACATCAGTACATAGTTTCATTATTGCGACGGTAGGACATATCATTTTTCTTGGACTGTCAATGGTTGGAAGATTGCATATCTGCATTACTCATCACTAGACCTCTATATTTTGATCAATTGAAGTTTCAAATCACTAGGGGGAAAAGAAAGGAAAAACGCATGAAAAAAAGTATAACGCGATTCTAGAAGACGTATTTTCGACGCTGATCAAAATGCCGTACACCATTTTTCGAAATTGGGTCGCAATCATTACATGAACTTCCCGCGATTTGTTGCGACGCGCGTCGTACCTTCTCGAGCTATCGAATTTCGCGATCGCGAGAAGATACAGTACGCGTCGCAAAGAGTCGCGGGAAGATGATGTGACTATTGCAGGATAACCAGAGCTGATTTTGATAAACGGCGAACGGCATGGGTCTCTGCGTTTTTCAATTTTTCTTTTTTGTCGGGTAGTGTTACGCTGGACTGAGAAATTGATATTACATAGAGCTCATAAATTGACTGTTCAGTGATGTAAGATCATGCTGAGCAGAGAATGAGTAGCTCAAAAATGATTTCAAAAAACCCATTTTTATTTGATGATGATTTGCACTGGATAGGTACTAAGGCGATTCCTATTGGTCATTCAATCATTATCATGATTGGTGGAGAGAGTCCAGATGGAAATAGGTCATTCCTCCCCCCCCCCCCCCGCAAATTTAATATCGAAAAGAACTTTCAGTCGTTACGATATTTTCGAGGTAAATTCTCAAGAAAATTCGTAACACGAAGTCTTAATAAGAACTTTCAGAGAAATTTATGAAGGCGAAAGTTGATCGAAAAGTCTTTAGAAAGGTTCCAAAAGATAGAACCAATAATATTGTTTTAGTAGGATTTCAGTTACGTCATTAGGACTTTTCCATGGCCATATCATTGGCAGTTTTACAAGAATGACGTCATAGAGAATTATATTCTTAAAAGTCAACAGATGCTCCATCAGAGTACGATAACGAACAATGCAACTATACTTAGGGTCACCGGGTTGTAGTGGGCAGATGAAGACAATGAGGATGAATGAAATAAGTGGATTCGAGGTAGCTTATCGTGCTAATGATGTTTTCATGATTGAGAATTTTTTGATACAGGGAGAGACATAATGGTGAGGCCGGATGTTTTCGGTAGCTGGACAAAAGAAGAAAAGTTGAAAGGATAAATCATCAGCTCCAGAGCGAGTGGGAGGCGTAGGCTTAGGATTCGAGAACAGTAGCGTATTTAGGCCTGGGCAAGGGCGCGAGATTTCAAGGGGCGCAAAATTTTGTAGAAAAATTGGACAAATCGCGGATATTTGAAATACTGACCAGAATTTAGTCAGTGGAGGAGAGGGGGCGCTAAATTTTGCTTCGCCCGGGGTCGCGAGAAGGCCCAATCCGCCACTGGTCGGGAAACACGATTTGAAGTAGACCGTAGGGACTTGAAGCTTCTCAATAGATCAAAGCTTCTTGGAAGATCAAAACCGGTGTCAGAAGGAGGATGAGGAAGTAGTAATAGGATTCAAGATCATACAAGGGGAGGGTCAGAGATGAGGAGAACGCCGTGACAGTTTTGCGGCAAGCTCCACTATGTCGTGTTTCTTAAGGTCGATGTGTCCCTGTAACCATGAAAAAGAGATGGAGGATGAGGGAAAACTCAACGAGTATATAAGAATGAGTATTCGTTGGAACACAAGTTCTTGAGGGTCTTGTATAGCAACTAGGGATGAGGAATTCGTGGGGAGGAGAGAAGCGGGTGAGAAAAGAGAAGAGTAGTCAATTAGGAAGCGAGTTTTTCAGACGAAAGATGAGACGTTACCCAGATTTATTCATGAGACTCTCGGCTAGAAGAACAAGGATTTTAAAAAGAAACGAAAAAGCTGCCGTACTTATTCCTTCTCCAGAGGACATCCTCCTTCCGAGCTGTCTCACCTAACGACAATCATCTTCCAAAATAAATGCTCAGTATCCAGAAATTTTGTGGGCTTATGGGAGTGCTGCAATAGACCAGAAAATACGGTTGAGCATATGTGGTAAATGGATTATGAAAAAGGTTTGTAAGATTGAAGTAAGACTGAGTTGAATTCTGTTTGGGAAATACGAAACTATGTATTGTATGAATCAAGAAATTTTTACACTATATTTTACCAAATACGTACATTTTATCAACTCTTTGCTTAGCTTCTTTATCAAAGTGTACGAAGCAAACGAACGGATACAGGAAATAAAAACATGAACCCGTAGAATAAACGAAAAAAAACCTAGACATGACTTAAGCCTATATTCATATATTTACAATCAGAACATAAGTCATTTCTTCCTGTCTATCACTTTTCGTATTCAACTCTCATCGTCAAATGTAAGGCTCCTAGTCTAATTTGAAAAGATATAAAACTGAAGTTGTTGAGAACACCTTTGTCCCTCAATCGTTTCTGTATCGCCAGAAAGTCTCACTTATTTCACGGGTTCTTAGGTTTTTCTCACTCGGACATTCTCATTTTCCCTACCTGTTCATATGCGTAACATGGAGTGATTTGGGACCGGAACATCTCAAACACGTAGATAGGATTTTGTGATTTTTATTAATCAGGTCATTTTCAGAATATTTGATTGAATTATTCCTATTTTTCGATGAGAAGACTTTTTAATTTTTGCACGCATTTTGCCCTTACCCCCTCCACGATAACCAAAAAATTATTCACAACAAAGAGCATGTTTTTGATTTGTCAAAATCAGCAAAATACGAAGACCAGGCTCTTGCGAAGATTTTCTAGCTCATGATAGATTGAGAGACTTTTTCCTCTTCTCACAAAAATAATCCAATGAAATTTGTTCAGACTTTTTACGGTAATTTTCACAATTTTCAATTCTATAAGCGGAACTGGAACGAAAGAGTCCCAAGTTTTGAGACGAGCTTCAATTGAAAACTACACCTCATATTATTAGAATTTAGAGAGGATCTGCTCAAAACTGAAAGCTGTGGAGTGCTAAGAAGGATATTTAGAGCAGCAGATTTTCAATACTTCGAAAATTACTAAGCTCGAACAGTAAACGAATACAGTTATTAATAGTGGATTAAAAAAGAAAGATTTTCGGGCCGATCCAAATGAATAACGATCATGATTTATGTGACCGCCACACATCGCCTGCTTTGTGATGAAATTAGAGCCTAGCTAGCCCTTTTTGGATTACTGTGGGCGAGGTGAACTGTAAATTAAGTTATCTAGGTTACGCACGGATATGAATATTAGTGACGTCATAACCATACATGATGGCTGTCTGTGACGTCATCATCAGTACCCTAGACGGCTGCCGCAAAGCTGGGACTCTTTTTTTCTCTTTACTCTCTTTTATTCTCGGGATCACTCACTCCGCTTGTAAGCTTCTCAACAGTCTCCACTACACCAGACCTCTGGGTCACAGTTGATGACGTCATACTTGCAGATTTTAGAATTGGGTACTACTCCATAGCCTCTATTGTACTGGGCTATATAGAATAACGTCTATTATTAGCCTTCATGAAACCAAGCCTAACATAACCTAAAACTTTACTAGATTACCTATAAAATACAAAGATTAGAAAAGGTGGTTTTAACTCGCAGATTTCGATAACGTCACAGTTGGATGGAGCCTCGGGGTCACTACAGATGACGTCATAGTTTATTATAAAGGAAAGAGGAGGAGTCAACTCTCGCTGGGAGGGGATGTGAACTCACAAATTTTGGAATTAGGTGCAAGCATTCAAGTATCTTCAGGAAAGATATGAAACATGACAAAAATTAACAATAGGTCGGTGCAGCGTCGTGAAATGAATTTGAACTCGAATGAGAAATGATTTTCATGGAAAAACTAAAAAAAAACTTCTGGTCTTTCATATTTTCAACAAGAATAATTCTCCAACAAAAACACTTTAATTAGATCCCACTTCAATTGTTCACTTCCAGAAAAACAGAGGCGTCATAACTCACTTAGAATCCAGACCTTCGAAAGTAGAAGGCATGCAGTTTGATGTTCTGACTAAAGTAGATGTATCGAGACGAGATTTACTCATTTTGATGCGAGCACTTCGACAGTCTTCCATCCTTGGCGATGTTACCGTTCTAACCGAAAATTCCATCAACGTTAAAGGTAGGCTGAGGAGACACTTCAAAAGAGATTTGTGTTCAAATTTAAAATAACGAAATGCATGTCATTATTTAGATCCCTGGTTCCCAAGACACCCTCGAGACCTCGACAACTGCAACCACTTGATGACGAAGTATGAACCCGAATTGGATTTGAATCACCCTGGATTTGCTGACGAAGTATACAGAGCTCGTCGGAAAGAGATAGCGAACATCGCATTCAACTACAAATAGTAAGGATTTGTGCACTTCTTTAACGTACCTATTAATTAGATTTCGAGACTACAAAAGAGCGATTTACGCATTTGTAGCGGCGAAGTCATTCCTAAAATAGAATACACCAAGGAAGAACAATCAACATGGAAAGCGGTCTTCAACACTGTACTGGAACTGATGCCTAAACATTTTTGCGTTGAATATCAAAAGGTGTTCAGACTTTTGCAGAAGGAGGGAATTTTCAGACCGAACACGATTCCACAGCTCGAAGAGATGTCAGATTTCTTGAAAAGTACGTTTTCACAAGGTTTTATTTATTTGTCCTATATTCCACTTAAAAATTAATTGAATCGATTTATGAATCTTTATCAGGACATACTGGTTTCACACTGCGTCCAGCGGCTGGTCTCTTGACTGCTCGTGACTTCTTGGCCAGTTTAGCTTTCCGAGTGTTTCAAAGCACGCAGTATGTGCGTCACCAGACCACTCCATTCCATACGCCAGAACCGTAAGTATCACTGCTGAGACCTAAACGTAGCCTAGAGAGTCAAATATCGAACAAGAGCTCGAAAATGATCAATTTGGACCTCCGAGATGATGAGAAGAAAAGGCAATGCCTTTGTTAGCTTCTTTCGCGAAATTTAGGGTAAACGTCAGATTTGAAAGTTACCTTTGATCGAGCTGCAGTACAACGGAATTCTCAAAGAACGAAGAGTACTCACAGAATTTGGTATAGGGAGATTGTGGAACATCTTTGGTTTTTTCCCACTTTCAAAATAATATTATCGAGAATTTGCGGTAATATAAAATAGATTTACTTTCGATCTTTCCCCCGTCTTCTCCTACAAATAATGATTGATATGTTCAGTTTTTAACCCCCATCTCTACTTGATGAAGAGGATTGTACGATTCTCGCGTCTTACAACGCGTGTCGTAATTGATTTAAATTATAGTTAATACCGAATGTCGAAACACATTGAACGCGAATTCAGAACTTTTCAAAACAAGAATTGAAAATCGATAAGGTTGAACCACTAATATGGAAATTTTAGAAAGAATGTAAACGTACGAAACGAAACACCCAAGCCCAACAAAAGAAACAAATATTAGGTCTCTAGTCGTATAGGGGGGATTGATGATTGAAAAAATTCGAGTTCTGAGAGAGACCTAAGATGAATTTTGATGACGATAGGAGAGGGAAGTAGAAATTCCACCATCCAAACATATTCAGACATACAGAAATCTTACACCATTCCATCTCAGTTTTTTAGGATGGAAATTTCTTCACTGACCATACGAGTTTTTGTTTACATAAAATTTTAATCATCATGAAAAAAAAGGAACAATACGTTACTTATCTAAGTGGATTTTCTCTAGAAACCACTTATGAAACAGGTTTCTCAAATTCCTGGACTATTTCAATAAGTAGAACCCGAATTCATTCCACGAGCTACGAATTTTCATAAATATTTTTCCAACGTTGAATTCAAATTATGAAGCGTTGTCTGGTGCGCAAACGATAGTACTGCAAATTTCACGTAGTCTTACTAGTTTTAGAAAGTTATATCAGAGAGCGCTGACTACACCGTTCTATGAAAAACTGCGAGGAATAAATTCAAGTAGGCGAATCTACAAATTCGCGGCATTCGTGAAGACATTAACTGTCAAAATATGATATTCGAACATTATATTTTACTTTATGAGACATCAAAGACAGGAGAAACCTATAAAATGTCTCGTTTAAGATTCTCGTAAAGAATTTCTCTTACTACGTACGTACACGGGACGCCTATAAATTCCCGAGTAGACGAAATATAATCTAATTATCATCACTCCTTTATTACCAGAAAGGATGATCTATTGCTTCCTATTAAAGGCCTCCTAACCTTTGTGAAAAAATTTAGACAAATTAATATTCTTGTCTGTTCTCATTAAACACTCTCGGCTTTGATTCGATTACACGCTCCTCATTCGAACACTCTAAAAGAGTTCGTGCGAATAATGCATATTCTTGACACGATCAAAGACCTACAATAGTTGAATTAACCTAATTTAAATGTCGGCTATCTCTTCTTTTCAGGGATTGTATTCACGAAGTTCTAGGTCACATGCCTCTCTTAGCTGACCCTAGTTTCGCTCAGTTTTCGCAAGAATTAGGTCTGGCTTCTCTGGGAGCTTCTGACGCTGAAATCGAAAAATTGTCGACAGTAAGTAAAACGGGACAAAAAATTGAAACATTTTCTTCGACAGAAAATCGCAGACCTAATAATCTTCGTAATTTTTCCACAGGTGTACTGGTTCACCGTTGAATTTGGACTGTGCAAGGAAAACGGTGAAATCAAAGCCTACGGAGCTGGACTACTTTCCGCGTATGGAGAACTACTGCACGCCATTTCTGACAAGCCAGAACACAGACCTTTTGACCCTACCATAACCGCTGTGCAACCTTACCAAGATCAAGAGTACCAACCGATCTACTACGTGGCTGAAAGCTTCGAGGACGCTAAAGATAAATTCAGGTAAATACCGGTAGTTCAAATCTTGAATACAAGTGATTCTGGGAGGAGAAATACCCAGAACCTAAGGAGAATCTTTTACGGCAGAACATGTGATGCTTGTGAAGAATCTTGGAAACAGGGAACCTCAATCTGACCAGGAAACTCAATATCATCTTCCGGGCTTTGACTGGCCCTTCGCGCACTGCGTGTCAGCGCTTCACTCAGCCTGTGTTTCTCTTCTTCATTTTTTCATGCCTCTTACCCCCTTCACGCCTAATTCTGACGATCTATCCGCTCAACACTTCTTTCTTGCCCAGCTCTCAAAATTATCCGGCTTCGCCAATCTGTCTCTCCTTGCATCACAAACTTCCTTCTAACAATCATGAGAAAATCATCATTCCAATATGATGGGAATTCGCTTATGTCGTATGTGCAGAGCAACCCATCCTTAATAGTGAAGTGGGTGCGGGTTGCGCATGCAGTAATTTCGGACACCAGAATTGACCTTTTCGGGTATAACTTCATTGTTGGAAGAATCTTCTCGGCAAAACCCCTTTTTCTTGGCAATTTCCAAGCTGCAGTGCACCCGGGCATGCAAACTTTAGCGCACACGTCAGATTTAACTCAAAACTAAGCTGCTATCAGAGTCTTTCTTCTTCTTTCTTCAAGTCCTTATGCTTTTTCTTCTTCCTATAGAGTGTCGTCCGTATGAGTGTATGTGGATGGTATACAACTGTTGAGTAGGCCATAGCGTGGTTCTGGATTTGCCTGTTCCATTCCATGTCCACCTTCTTCTTTATGACTGTGGTTGCAAATGCAGACACCTGGTTAACCTAACATGGTGGCTACAAGCTTCTCATCGATCCCAATCTCTTGAAGAGACTTACTAAGCTTGCCCTGCTCACGTCTCCACGCCTGTCACTCGGATAAGGTGTGCTCTGGTCCATTATCCAACCCATGATTGCAGTACAAATACCTTGACTACTTGACTTTCGACAGCTTCTCAAGAAGGTACTTGTTGAAGCAGCCATGACCGTTCAACACCTGCGTCAGGTGACAGTTCAGCTGACCATGGTCTTCGTTAATCCACTCTTCAAGGTCGCGCATCAGCACAAGTCCCCTACTTGATCAGCCGTTGTCCTCTTTTTTTGCTTTGAACATCACCGCACTTTCCTCAGCAAGGATCTCGTTTGTGGTGTATTTGCTAATAGGCGAAGAGCTTCTGTCAAGACAGTGCGGTAGGTACTAACACACTTCAGCGCAACTCTTCGTTGGGTAGGCCATTTCATGGAGTCGGACCATACTGGATCGACAAGACGGTACTCTTCATGATTCTTCTTCTTGCTCCTCTCATCCCTCCTAGGTTTGTCATCAGACAGCCTAAGTACGATATCCTGTCCACTTTTTCCGCCGCCATCAAGAACTGGTGCCTGAAGAATACAGCTTTGAGTTGAACCATATTATGCCCAGATACTTCATCACCTTTTTGATCGTGGCAGGTGAACGGTGGATAGACTGATCTTTCGACTGAATAATATGGCCTCTGTCTTTCCTACAGCAAGTTGTAGACTGGCCGATTCGATCCAACGCGTCGCTGCCTCCAGGGCCTGGTTTAACTCGCTCTCAACCAATACAGTTTTTCGACAATGTATATCACCATGTTATTTGCATAGTAGATTGAGCTTAACGTCTAATGACAGGTTCACCTTGAAACCCCGTTGAATCCGATGCACCACAAGAACGGCCCAAGAATCAACTCAACTGTCGCTTTACTGTACCAGCAAACGTCTCTGCTTGGATTTCATGACAGCTACGACAGCTGCTGATTACCCTGAGAACGCATGCTGGCACTTATGCGTCAATAGGGGCTTCGATATCCTCAGGTCCCATGGGATCAAGTTGAACGTATTTTTCATATCGAGGCCGACGGCTGCGCAAAACTAATATTTCTAACTCAGCTATCCTCTGTAGCCTGATTCCTGTATCCATTTCCCAAGCACTGAGCAAGACGCTTGTTCCATTGGATTTTTCCTCTAATAATATACTTGTATTGTTACTATTTAAGTTCATCCTTATTGTCTCCATCTGCCCACTCCGAGAACATAACCCTAAGTGTGATTACGATTCTCTTTAATTTAATGAAAAAAATAATCTTCTTTCCAGACGTTGGGTCATGACGATGTCTCGTCCGTTCGAAGTAAGGTATAATCCTCACACACAACAAGTTGAAGTTCTGGACTCGGTCGAAAAACTCGACAATCTAATGAACCAAATGAATTTGGAAATGCTGCACCTGAACACAGCTTTCACTAAGCTGAAAGCTCAATCATCCTAAAACGTTTCAGTTCGCCTACTCTATAGGAGATTAATTTAATTCTATTTGATACATACAAGAATGTTTCTTATAATTTGACAATACTATATACGCTTGTTGAAAAATATTATCATCAATTTGTTCTTCTTCTTTCTTTATCAGCGTTCACTGACGCAAAAATTTCCACTATTCTACTCTACATTTTTTTCTTTTTTTTTTTTTGTTTCGAATTGATCTCAGTAAATCTGATAGGATTTTTAGAAAATCATAATCGAATAATAAATATTCTTTGAATTGTAAACGCACATTTAGATTTGCCCAAATTTTAATGTTAAGTGTTTATTTCATTTTTTTGTTTTCCTTATTGCATAGGACGCTTTTATTACAGCTACACTGATAGATCTTCAATTTTATAACAAAAAATTCCCGTTTTTCTTCCAAACCATAGATCCTCGACTTCGAGGCGTATATTATATAATAAAGAAAATAAAAAAAGAAAAAAAAAAATGTTATGCGTACGAATGTACCTGTTAAAATATAATTATAAGACATTATAGATAGTTATGATATAGGAATAAATTACAAAGAATGTGCGATTTAACGAGCATGCGAAGAATGAAAGGCTGGAATCAAGTGAAAAAAATGAAAAAAAAAAAAAAATACAAATACCTATAAAATAGTCTAAGATGGTTTAAAATAAACAGGCCTAAAATTAGAAATAAGTTTTAGACCTATGATGTTCTACTGTGTTCTAGGAATTAAGTCACTGTAGATTACGTTGTGTGATGAGTAGTATGCAGCACGTACTTCATATAAGTTCTCTAAGTTCTCTTGTTCTTTCATAAAGTTCATTAATTTTCTGCTTTTTACGCTGTATTATGTTGAAACATATTGCAATTTGAAGTACTATATCGTGTTATTGTAAAATGAAATTTTAATAACTATGTAAACAAATTAAAAAGAGAATCCAAAAACGAATTTTTATTGTGTTTTATTTTAATTTTAGAGCGATACGTTGAGTTCACGCCTAACTAAATACAAATTATTGTCCAGTATAAAGTTTACTAAAAAAAAAAAAAAAAAAAATTGGAAAGAGGTAATGTTTCTGATGATAGTGTTGTGAGCTTGAAGGTCATCAGCTAGATCGAGTCGGATATCTAGGGAAGGGCAGCTGTGGAGAATTGGATGATGCGATGGGGGAGGTAAATAATTTTCTGGCATAGCCAAATAAATGAAGATCATGTTCCATGTCTTTTATATTTTATCAGTCATCTTGAAATATTTTAGTCTAGGCTTCTACTAGGTCAAGTGTTCGTGAGATATTATTCGTTTACCCCCTTACCTATCTTGGCGTCGTATAAGTCTTGTATTCTCGGTTGGTATTGGGTCGATTTATATGAAATTGAGAATAATTGAAGTTTTATATTTGCTGTATGGAATAGGGTTATTTTTTTGATAATCGGATTGATAGAATTAGAGATTTTTCGATTTTAATTTAGAAAAATTCGGAGCGGGGTAAGTTGAACGTCAGTTCGTTAACCATCCGGCGTTAAAGGAATGAATGTTGCTATGGAAAATGACGAGTGTTACTGACTTGTGCGCGAAAAGTGTTTCTTTCTCAGAAGGGGAGGGGGTTGTAAGTTGTGTATTATCAGTACACGAGATTGAATAAAAAATAATGGTTGGCAAGTTTTGAAAATGAATTTCTATCGGAAAACGACGTCATTATTGTCGTTATTAACGAAAACGACTATAAGTGAAATATAATGTAGGCCAGCCAATAATGAACAAAATGGAAACTAAAAGAAATAGAGATGTACAAAAATAAGATACAAAAGTCGGTTTTGCTTTCGCGCTGCGAAGGCTTTTTTGAGGTATCACCTTTCGTGGGGTGAACTCGCGGGTGCGTAATTTCTTGGTGACACCAGTGCCGGTGAACGCTGTCAATGAAGGATCCACGGAGTTGTTTAATCTGCGCGAGACTCATCACTTATGAAGACCCGGTCGCGAGTGTGCTGCAGATTCCGAAGGATGCAAGAATTTGTATAGTAATGGAGGCATTATGACTGTATCAAATTCAAACGAAAGGAAACGCGAATGCTACTTCTATGGCGACAACGCGCAAACTTTGTATTGCTGTCGAAAATTCCTCAGCTTATCGACCGAAGCCAGGAACCAATTTGTAAGAAAACAACGTTTATGTCCAGAATACTTCGAAGCCATCCAATTCTCTCACATTTTCACAAATGGACATTTCCGGAAAGAATCATCGCCCATCAATCGAGCCTCGATAGCTTCCTGTACCACCGATCACATTTGGCTTCTCGGATTCAACTAATGCTCCAAAATGTCGCTGATTAATAAAATATTGTAAGAACTGCAATAAAGTTTTTTATTGCAATGATATTTTTAGAAGAATACTGTCTCCGTCTTGATGTCGTTCATTTCCAAGGAAATGTAAATTAAAATCGTTGATCGTCGTGATTTGTCACACATTACGTACAAAAATGTAGAAGCTTATAAGAGAAATGCCGAAAGAGAATTCAAGTCTCCTATGAGAAATATGAGGTGTCGCATTTATATGAGAAATATTTTGAGGTATCACCTTTCGTGGGGCGAACGAGCGGAGCGACCTTTTGTATATTTTGAGGTATCACCGTTCGCCCCCTGTCTCGCTGTTCTATTGGAATGGTGTGAGAAAATTCAAGTCTTCTATGAGAAATATGAGGTATCGCCTTTATGAGAAATATTTTGAGGTATCACCTTTCGTGAGGCGAACTCGCGGTTATTTGATTATTTATTTATTTAATTATTTAAGCACACGGGGTGTACTCGCAAATTTCTGAATCACCCACGGGGTAGAGATATGCACGGACGCACGCTTGCACGGACGCACAGACTCTCGGACTAATTATTTAATTATTTAAATTATTTAATTATTTAATTGAAGCCTTCTTATCAAGAAGGGCGTATCTCGAAAAAACGCGTTTTGAGAAAAACGATCGCTGGTACGAAGCGTAGAGAAATCAGAATGCGAAGAAGTGTGGTCAGTGCACAGGCGGCATCGATCATCTTTCAATCCCCCCCTATTACCTGTCCAAAGAGCGTAATTTAAGAAATTCGTTTACCCCTTACCTATCTTGCCGTCGTATAAGTCATCTATGAGAAATACGAGGTAGCGCGAACTCGCTCCGCTCGTTCGCCCCCTGTCTCGCTGTTGTATTGGAATGGTATGTGACAATTCAAGTCTAGGGGAGTTGGAAAAATTTCGACTATCCAGCCTTTATTTATTTAATTATTTAATTATTCAATTATTTAATTATTCAATTATTTAATTATTCAATTATTTAATTATTTAATTATTTAATTATTTAATTATTGAATATTATTTATTTATTTATTTATTTATTTATTTATTTATTTATTTATTTCTTATTAATTCTTGTACTAGGTCAAGTGTTCGTGAGATATTATTCGTTTACCCCTTTACCTATCTTGGCGTCGTATAAGTCTTGTATGAGAAATATTTTGAGGTAATTATGGGTGTTCTATATTTTGAGGTATCAACTTTCGGTGGAGCGAACGAGCGATCTCGCTGTTGTATTGGAATGGTATGCGAAAATTCAAGTCTTTTTTGAGAAATATGAGGTAGCGCGAACTCGCTCCGCTCGTTCGCCCCCTGTCTCGCTGTTGTATTGGAATGGTATGAGACAATTCAAGTCTAGGGGACTTGGAAAAATTTCGACTATCCAGCCATATATGATAGGAAGAGGGACTTGGAAAACTTTACCTATCTTGACGTCGAATAAGTCTTCTATGAGAAATATGAGGTAGCGCGAACTCGCTCCGCTCGTTCTCCCCCTGTCTCGCTGTTGTATTGGAATGGTGTGAGACAATTCAAGTCTAGGGGACTTGGAAAAATTTCGACTATTCAGCCTTTATTTATTTAATTATTTAATTATTTAATTATTTATTTATTTAATTGTTTAATTATTTAATTATTCAATTATTTTATTATTTCATTATTTAATTATTCAATATTATTTATTTATTTATTTATTCATCTATTTATTTATTTATTTATTTATTTATTTATTTATCTATTTATTTATTTATCTATTTATTTATTTATTTATTCATTTATTTATTTATTATTAATTCGTCTACTAGGTCAAGTGTTCGTGAGATATTATTCGTTTACCCCTTTACCTATCTTGGCGTCGTATAAGTTTTGTATGAGAAATATTTTGAGGTAATTATGGGTGTTCTATATTTTGAGGTATCAACTTTCGGTGGGGCGAATGAGTGATCTCGTTGTTGTATTGGAATGGTATGAGAAAATTCAAGTCTTTTTTGAGAAATATGAGGTAGCGCGAACTCGCTCCGCTCGTTCGCCCCCTGTCTCGCTGTTGTATTGGAATGGTATGAGACAATTCAAGTCTAGGGGACTTGGAAAAATTTCGACTATCCAGCCATATATGATAGGAGAGGGACTTGGAAGAATTTCGACTCTCGAGCCATATATGATACAAGGGGGACTTAGAAAAATTTCGACTCTCGAGCCATATATGATAGGAGAGGGACTTGGAAAAATTTCGACTCTCGAGCTATATATGATAGAAGGGGGACTTAGAAAAATTTCGACTCTCAAGCCATATATGATAGGGACTTAGAAAAATTTCGACTCTCAAGCCATATATGATAGGGACTTAGAAAAATTTCGACTCTCAAGCCATATATGATAGAAGGGGGACTTAGAAAAATTTAGACTCTCGAGCCATATATGATAGGAGAGGGACTTGGAAGAATTTCGACTCTCGAGCCATATATGATACAAGGGGGACTTAGAAAAATTTCGACTCTCGAGCCATATATGATAGGAGAGGGACTTAGAAAAATTTCGACTCTCGAGCCATATATGATAGGAGAGGGACTTAGAAAAATTTCGACTCTCAAGCCATATATGATAGAAGGGGGACTTAGAAAAATTTCGACTCTCGAGCCATATATGATAGGGGAGGGACTTAGAAAAATTTCGACTCTCGAGCTATATATGATAGAAGGGGGACTTAGAAAAATTTCGACTCTCGAGCCATATATGATAGGAGAGGGACTTAGAAGAATTTCCACTCTCGAGCCATATATGATAGAAGGGGGACTTGGAAAAATTTCGACTAAATATATGCTACAAGGGGGACTTACTCTCACGCCATATATGATAGGAGAGGGACTTGGAAGAATTTCGACTCTCGAGCCATATATGATAGAAGGGGGACTTAGAAAAATTTCGACTCTCGAGCCATATATGATAGAAGGGGGACTTAGAAAAATTTCGACTCTCGAGCCATATATGATAGGAGAGGGACTTAGAAAAATTTCGACTCTCAAGCCATATATGATAGGAGAGGGACTTAGAAAAATTTCGACTCTCAAGCCATATATGATAGGGACTTAGAAAAATTTCGACTCTCGAGCTATATATGATAGAAGGGGGACTTAGAAAAATTTCGACTCTCGAGCCATATATGATAGGAGAGGGACTTAGAAGAATTTCGACTCTCGAGCCATATATGATAGAAGGGGGACTTGGAAAAATTTCGACTCTCGAGCCATATATGATAGGAGAGGGACTTAGAAGAATTTCGACTCTCGAGCCATATATGATAGAAGGGGGACTTGGAAAAATTTCGACTCTCGAGCCATATATGATAGGAGAGGGACTCAGAAAAATTTCGACTCTCCAGCCATATATGATAGGGACTTAGAAAAATTTCGACTCTCGAGCTATATATGATAGAAGGGGGACTTAGAAAAATTTCGACTATTTATTTATTTAATTATTTAATAATTATTTATTTATTTAATTATGTAATTATTTAATTATTTATTTATTTATTTATTTAATTATTTAATTATTTATTTATTTAATCATTTATTTATTTAATTATTTAATTATTTAATTATTTATTTATTTATTTATTTATTTATTTATTTAATTATTTATTTATTTATTTATTTATTATATTATTTATTTATTTAATTATTTAATTATTTAATTATTTATTTATTTATTTATTTAATTATTTATTTATTTAATTATTTATTTCTTTAATTATTTAATTATTTATTTATTTATTTAATTATTTAATTATTCATTTATTTAAATATTTAATTATTTATTTGTTTAATTATTTATTTATTTAATTATTTATTTATTTAATTATTTAATTATATTTAATTATTTATTTATTTATTTATTTATTTATTTATTTATTTATTATTGATTATTATTATTACGCGGGGTGTACTCGCGAATTTCTGAATCACCCACTGGGTAGAGATTTCTCTTGACGGGGGGGGGGGAGGGGGGGTGTACTCGCGAGTTTCAAAATCGGGGTCTGGCGAGAGAAAAGACATGGAACATGTCAAAAAAAAAATAGGAAAAAAATTATAATAACTTTGACAAAAAATTTTCTACCCCAGATAAGAATCAAACAGCGGTCATAATCAATTCTTGTATTGTATGCAAAATATTTTCGTCACATAATCGTGATCATTTGCATCCGTCAACGTTCTCTTTCTTCCTCAGCTCTATCTCCCTTTCACTCTCTAGTGTTACCAGATGAGAAATTTTAAAATGGATATAAGGCACAGAAAAAAAAAAGGACCAGATCGAACGATTAGCTTTTGGTCAAAGTGGATGAAAATAGTAACAATTTCACGACGTTTTCTTGAACGTGGTCCCAACCGAAAAACCGAGACGGTTTCTTGAGACGGTTTTTCCAAAAGTGGTAAGTGGTCTCAATCTTAAAGGCACGTAAAGTGCTGAAACTGTGGCGATTTTTTCTAACGGTCTAAAATTCATATTCTACACCTCAAAAGGCCGTAATAGAAAATTAAGTATATAAAAGCTTCATCCACTCAAAATTGGATTACGATTCCCCAATTTATAAATCAGCCAACAAAACTGTACTCGATTTACTCGATCCGATCCAAACCTCCTTTCTCAGGATTTCCCTGGGAACTTATCGTACTAGCCCCAAGCTTGGCCTGTGCGCAGAGGGCTGAAAATCTCCCTCCCATTTTTGTAGACTTATTCTAACGTCCGAATTTTTATTCTGTGTCTCACAATTTCCACAACTCCAACTTACGAACGAATCTTTCACTTCCTCTAACTCAATCCGTTCATAGCAAGTCCCCTACAACCCATATATTCGACCTCACCTCCTTGGACTCCCCCTCAACCTAAAATACGTTTCGATCTCACAGAATCCCCGAATTCGACAAAATTATTTATACCCAACACATCAGGAATCTACTTCAAGAATATCCTCACTACACCACAGTTTCGCCTCTCCAACGAGTCTAAAATATCTAATAAAACAGCTTACGCATACTCGATCGACGGGGAAGTAGTTTCCTAACGCATGCGCAACATAGCTTCCAAATTTATAGCCGAAATTATACGGGCATGTTCACTTGCCCTTCCCACCTCTATCAACGACCCCGAAACGGCAAATTCCTTCCCTTCATCGACTTCCTTTCTTCACTACACTCCCTTATAGACCCATGCAACTCCAATCCGATTACACAACACATTCTCCTCACACTTATCAAAAACTCATCCAACTTATTTTATAATTACTCTATACCGGAACCGAACCATGTCAGCGGTATAGATTTTTGATTGGGCTCATAGAGCCGCTGTAATTGGGGGCTGAACGAATATCTGGTATTAAAATTGGAGCACTCGATGGTACTGGACCAATCTCGTAAAAGTTATTCATCGAAAGAAGAAGCGGAGGAGACCATCAAACAATTGAAATAAGAAACATGTTCAGTTTGAAGAGTTTGGAAGCTTGTCAGAATCTTACTATGATGTACCCAGCGACCGACAATCATCGTCTTCACAAGAAGAACGGCGCATCTGCAACGTAAAACCATCAAATTTCTCAAAAAAAAGTACAAAGACTATCATCTTTGTGTAAGAAAATGAGTGTCGCACTCTGTGAGTTATTGTAAAATGAAAAGTCTCGCCAAACTTGGAGAAGCTCTCGAAGAAATATACCTATTATACGAAGCTTGTGACAGTTCCCAAGAGAGCGCGTAACGTGCTACAGTAATAAAGTGTACACCTTTTTAAACCGTAAAACAAGAACATCTTCCCAGTTCATAAGAAATTATACTAAATTTATCCTTAAAGACATTACCAATAAATATCAATTGAATTATTTGTCACACCGATTCTTACCGGTTTCAATCCTTAAATCCTCACATTAATAAAAATTTTATCTTTCGTATTTCGCTACGATTGTTTTCAAAATGATACAGCAATATCAATCTTTTCAGTAATTTATGTTTTGATTTAATTCACTCATTATTCAGATTTAAAAGGCAGGTGTTCCACAATCGTGAAGTAAACTAGATTATGAAGCCGCGAAAAAACCTTAAATATTTTATTTTACAAGCTAAAATTAGGTCGAAGCTGTTTTTCTTCGAGTTTTGTTCGCGAAAATGAATAATAAGAGAATTCCGGAAATGAACACGACAATACCATAATCGATAGAAACGAGGTATAAAAAACTAATAATGTTCATAATAAATCGTACTCTATATTCAATTTTGATAGAATTTAAAACTTTTTGAAAAACAAAAGTTGAGCCGTTTAAACTTTAGTCCATTTATACAACTAGATAATAAAGAAACCAAATTTTCTTTATTATTTTGAGTCATAAAATGAACTTCGCAAATTTCGTTACTCGACCAGAATATGAAAAAAAAGGTAGGCGAAATATTTTATGACAGAAATATAGTACTGTGTTCGGCTTTTCGCATAAGAAAGTGTTTTACGACGTGTTTCACAACAAGAAAAATTAGTTTTAATCTTGTAATGAAAACTAGAAGCCTCAATTCCCTTTGAAACCACAATTCGACGTAAACGACCTCTCACCGAACTATAAAATTATGAAAGGAGAGGGACTTGGAAAAATTTGAATCATAGAAAAATTTCAAGTGTGTTTGACAGGTGGGGAACTTGGGGGATTCAAAGAGCTCATCTACGTAGAAGTTGAACAAGAAATTTAAGAAACCTGTTCTGTGAGACGAATTTGGTTCCGATATGAGGATTGACTTGAAAATTTGAGTCCCCTGAAGGTATATCGCAAAAGTTGAAATATAATTGAAATTTCTTCGAGTCCCCCCCCCAAAAAAAAAAAAAAAAATCCTCCTCTTATCACATAATATATCTCCAAAATCGAAACTCAATGCATATGGCCGTAGTTCCTAAAGTAGAGCAGCCATTTTTGAAAGACCAACGGACAGAATGAAGAATTATTATCGGTGGTATTGAAGTTAATTTTTGATTTTTGTTTAAAACTCATAAGAGAGTTAGAGAACCTTGGAGAGACATGAAACATGATCTTTACCTTTCACTTATAAAAAGTTTTCCTATTATCACGTCGTATTTACTCATTCCAGAAGACATTATTGGAACTTTTACGCTTAGTAAATAATATTACGAATCCGAAATTGGGTAAAAATCATCATTTCTTCAATTTTCATTCTCCTGACGAGTGAATGAATGAATAAATAAATAACTAAACGACCGATGAACTGAAAGATCGAGGAAAAATTTGAATTTTCCTTTCCATGAAGTAGTCATGTTTTTCCATCACTGGTTTTTCTCTGAAAATCGTAATAGAGAAAAAACTGAATGAGGTCTGATCGTACGTCAGGGTTGGGGAGGGTCCAGAGGAGAAGTCATATACACATATTAGTTGTATAGGATATGGTCTTTTCAGAGGTTGAATTGGAGGCGGATCTCCTTCTTGGAGGAAGTTGAAGGATAATTCATGTACATAAATAAATAAGCGAACAACCAAAATGAGCTGAAATATTGAGGAAGAGGGAGATCGCTTGTGTGTCGCATGTGCAGCACCGCCCGTCATCCATAATGGAGTAGGTGCGGGATGCGTATGCATTTAATATTGTTTCCTCCAACACCGGAATCGACCCTTTCGGGTATAACTTCAGTGAGAGGAAGAGGGAGATGAAAAAAGTATTGTAACAATAGCTTCCGATCAACGCATTCTCCTCACACTTCATACTCTAAACTTAATCATCATTCAAATAATCTTCATATGGATCCCCGGACACATTGGCCTCCCTCAATATGATGCCGTTGATCAAGCCGCTAAACAAGCTACCTCTTTCGACCAAATGACTGATAATTACCCCATACCATCTCTAGACTATAAAAATTACTATCAAGTGAAGGTGGACGAATTTTTCGCGTGCAAGGATAAAATATAATTAAAAGAAACAAAGAGGCTTTTCCCGCACTGTTTTTTATTAAAATGCCGTGACGTTTCGGCCCAGCTAGTGGCCTTTATCAAACGAGACTGAAGATGAGGAAAACAAGAACGTAGACTACGGGTAATACAGTACCTAGGTATGTAAGCCGTGAGTCATAAGGTGAAGGAAAACATGAAATTATCTGCTGATGTTCGAGATGGTAGGAGCGTACACAGATGCAAAATTTACAGTATCACTCTTAAAGTTGACGACAGTATTCGAACGTTTTATTATTTCAACAACTTCCCTTATTTTACGTTTTTTATCATTAGATTCATTGGCTAAGATCTTGATCTGCTGAAAATTAAACTTATGGTTACATTCTTTGGAATGAACAGCCAGAGCAGTGTGATCATTTTGGTTTCTTTCGTCGGTTTTATGTTGGGAGAGTCTAGCAGAAAGTAACTGACGAGTCTCTCCCACATAAAGTTTAGGGCAATCAGAACAAGGAATACAATAAACAACACCAGCTCTTTTTAGAGGGGGGGTAGGATCTTTTGTACGAGAGAAAATTTTTTGATCGTGGAGGGTGTTGTGGTTACCGAAAGCAATACAGATTTGGGGATCTAAAGAACGTAAGAGTTTTTGGATGATCATACTGCTCTGACCTACATAAGGTATAGAAAAATATTTAGGTTGAGGGTGGTTCTTTACAACAGTAATTGGCTTATAATTAAGTACACGTTTGATGAAATTTTTTGGATAACCATTATCAGTCAGTAATTTACAGAATTCACAAATAAGTTGGTCATGAAACACAGAATCAGAAACTTTTAGCCATTTTTCTTTTAGATTGAAAGCAGTATTAAACTTATAATGAAAAGGTTGGTGAGAAAGAAAATGAATAATTCTACCTGTGTACGTAGGTTTTTTGTAATGACAACATTTTAGAGAACTATTAGTAGTACGTAATATCGATATATCTAAGAAATTAATATTATTGTAACTTTTTTCATAAGTAAATTGTAAGCGGTTGTGGAAGTTGTTGATAAATTTAAAAAGGTCGTCAAAAATTGAGTCATGAATCACAAACAAAGAGTCGTCTACATACTTAGTCATAAATTTAATACCAGTGTCAAATTCTGCAGTTATTTTCTTAAAAAGTTCATCAAGGACTAGTTCTGATACGATAGATGAGAGTGGGCTGCCCATGGCTACGCCATGTAGTTGAGAATAGAATTTTCCTTGAAATTGAAAATACCCGTTGTTTAAGCAAAAGGCCAAGATTTCCAAGAAGAGGTTCTGATCGAGTGAAGTGTGGGGTTTTATATCATTCCAGCGATCCGATACTGTAGTTAAGACCAAGTCAACGTCGATGTTGGTGAATAAAGAAACGGCGTCAAATGATGCGAGGGTGTCCGCAGTGTCCAAAACAATGGTTGAAAGTTTCGGGGGGAGTGATTCAGAAGAGCGTGTGTTTATATCATCGTTGCGAATGCAGTTCAGGATATTTGCGATAAACTGCGACAGCCGGTACATTGGGGCCTTTACAAAAGATACCACCGGTCTTAAAGGTGAGTTTTCTTTATGGATTTTTGGTAAACCATAAATTTTAGGATGCAGGCCGTCGTAGCAGGTGAGATAACGTTTCAAGTTGAAGTCGATGAGGTTCTTCTCAAACATATCTTTGACGTAATTATTGTTCTGTGTTTGAATCTTTGAAGTGGGGTCTGATTTCAATATTTTATAAGTGGTGGGATCTTGAAGAAGAGAAGAAAGTTTTTCAAAATATTCGTCTTTCTTGATTATTACGGTTGCGTTACCCTTATCGGCTCTTACTATGTATAGATCGTTGTTTTCTTTCAAGAACTGTTTCGTAGAGATAACATCTTCCTTGAGGTATGCGAGGCAATTTTTGCTCACTAGTTTCTCCTGGAAAGCTTGAGACCGTCGAAGGTGGTGATTTATTCGTTGTCTTACTTCTTCTGTTTTTACTGCAGGGAATCTCGTTTCACGGATTGCGTGTTCGGTATCAGTAAGGATTTTTTCCACTGGAATATTGGAAGGGGGGAGTGCAAATTTTGGTCCTAATTGTAGTATTCGAGAAACATTTTCAGGAATAGTACGATCTGTAGTATTTATCAACCATTTTTCATTAGTTTTTAACGCTATACTTTGCTTTATATATTTTTGGGATAGATTTTCTAGCTTTTTGGAGGATGAGCGTTCTTTCAGGATCTCTTCTTTCTTCCCCTTCCAATCGATGTACGCCATACATACTTTGAAGAGATTGTGGTCATCTACACGTTCTGAAAATTTGTTATTCAAATGGTGGAATTCGCGTTTTTGCTGGATGATTTTTTGGTACAAATTGTTGATTTCGTAAGATAAGATGAACTTCTTTGATTTTTGTGTCCAATGGTTGAAGGTTCTATTCATGTTTGTTCTTGCACCACACACTGTGTAAGTCACTTTTCTGAAACAATTTTCGATGTGGGAAGGAAAGAAACCGGCACTTTGACACTGTTTGAGAAAATTTATGGATGATGAAGTTCGTTTTATTTTAACTTGCATAGTCACTATTTTCCCGAAGATACGTTTTGTTTCGATGTCTGTTAATAAATTAAAAATTGTCGCCATAATTTCAAGTGAAGGTGGACGAATTTTTCGCGTGCAAGGATAAAATATAATTAAAAGAAACAAAGAGGCTTTTCCCGCACTGTTTTTTATTAAAATGCCGTGATTCTTCTGAGGTCCACGAAGAGCTCCAGCATGTGTGGTGCTAAAGAGAGTGAGGATTTCGGCTTCCCTAAGCATGTTAAAGAAATTAGGCATGTCATCAACAAGTGTGAGGCGGTTATCAAGACCCCAGCCATGAAAAAAGCCCTTCTTGTTCCTAACCCTACACTCCCCCTCCTTTACGGGCTGCCTAAACCCCGATGCGACCTGTGGTTTCATTCATCTCCTCTCCCACCTACCTCCTTGCCAAATTCCTGGACCGTTGGTTCAGACATCACATTGATTTTGAATCTCCTCAGTCGGTCTTGAATTCGGCCTCTTTAACTGACGTCATGAAGGGTGTAAGTCTTCCCCCGGAGACGACCATCTGCGCGTTTGATATTGTTGGTTTGTTCCCGAATATTCCTAAGACTGCTACTATCCAGCGTATGGGTGAGCTACTTGTCAAAGCCAACATTCCTCACAATGAGTTTTCGATCTCCTGAATCTTTGCTGGTCTCCCAACTATTGTAAATTCGAAGGGAAATTTTTCGAGTTCCCTGATGAAGTAAAGATCTCTATTGGGTCACCTTTAGGCTCCCTCATCTCCGAAATTTTCATGTCAAAGTTTGAACTCGACCTCTCTTCCTCGAACCAGGTGTAACTTAATCACATTCACTATTGGCACAGGTACGTTGATGACCTACTATGCACCTGGACTGGTCCCCCAGATCTCCTTGGAGAGTTTCTGAGGTATCTCAATTCCTGAGACCCTTGGAAATAGGGGTATTTTCCATAAACTTTTTGGATTCATCGATATCTATAATAGATGGTATCCATGAGTTTGGAATTTACTGGAAAGATACTACGACCGACATTTTAGTCCACGGAGGTTCGTTCTGTCCTGTTGCTCATAAGATGGCTGCCTTTAATAGCCTAGTTCACAGACTGACTCATATACCTTTGAGTCAGGCTGCTTTCAAGAAAGAGTTATTCACAATAAAATACCTGGCCAGAGTGAATGGGGTCAATGTCGACGTTGACGTGATGGTTCGGAGGAAAGTTACGAGGAGCCTCTTGGATTCCACCACCTCCCTCCCCCGAGACACGATCCGTGATCGCCGTTTGCGTTGGATCAGTCTCCCTTTCCTGGGGAAGTTCTCCCTGAAATTGGGTCGGGCCCTTCGCCCGTTTGGCTTCAGACCCGCGTTTTACAACCCTACCACAGTCAAGAAGTTGTTTGTGAGATGAAGGACCCCAAACCTGTCGATGAGAGGAGTGGTGTTTATAAGTTGGAATGTGAGGATTGTGGAGGCTTTTATATTGGTGAGACCAGCCGCCAAATGAATGGTAGAGTAGCTGAGCACCTGAAGTCTTAGAATAACGGACACTAAGGGGAGTCAGCTTTTGCTGATCATCTAAAAAACAGCGGCCACAGCTTCCGTGATGAATCGGAAAAGCTCCTCCATAAGGAGAACTCCTACCGTAAACGCATCGCCCTCGAGCATATAGAGATAATGCGTCATCTCAACACCGATGGCATTACCGTGCTTAACTCGTACATTCCGGAAGATGACTTCATTGAACAGGTTCATGATTCACATCGCGATTTCTCGTTTGGCCAATCATAATACCTTGTTTCTTTCCCGTTCATCAGTTGCTTTCATTTCAGTCCTGAAGATGGTTTATCAACCGATAGCGCTCATCGTTTAATTTTTTCTGCGGTTTGCATTGTTCACTCACCCTTCGGAGTGGTCTTCCTTACACTAATATTATGTATAACCGTAACTTACAGAAGAACGTATTCATTTAAGAATGGAGGTTATTAGGCAATTATAATTTCAAAAAATTCGTGAAAAACGTGATATTCGACTACTTGAATGAACTTTCTAGGCCAGGCATACCAACCTTTTCCAGCTCGCGGGCCACATTGATGCTTGTGAGGTGTACCACGGGCCAAGTAACGAGGAGGGTAAATTTACTGCAATTTTTTTTGTAGGCGTATGTACGATTGAAAGAATGAATCGAGTACACCAAAAACTGTGAACTTTATTCGATCTCATCAATTCAATCACAGACTTTTTTCGAGCTTTCTTGAAGAAATTGGGAGTGAGTTCGGTGACGTGATTTATCACAATGACGTCCGTTGGTCAACCGTCGCTAGAGTCTAAAAAGGTTTGCTGCTTTGATAGACGAAATTGAAATCTTCATGATTGAAAAAAATAAGCCTGTTTCCCAACTGACAGATGCAAAGTGGCTGTGAGATTTACATTTCCTGACGAACATTTTTCTTCAGCTTAGTGTTCTCAATTTGAAATTACAGACGCAAGGCAAGTTAATATTCCAGCTTGCAAACAACGTCACAGCCTTCGAAACAAAATTACGGCTTTTCTGGGCTCAAATTGAAGAGAATAATTTTTGTCACTTTGAAGCGCGTGCTCAATTTCAGAAGAAACATCCAGAACCACCCCCGACGCAAATATTTTTGGAACGCCTCCAAACGTCGCAAGAAGAATTCGCCAATCGTTTTGCAGATATGAAGAAACATGAAAAATTGTTCACAATTGTGGAAAACCCTTTCCAGTGTGACGAGAACGAAGTACCAAAAGATCTACAATTGGAATTTATTGACCTGAAGACCTGTTTTCCCTCAAAAATTCGTTCATAGAGAAGTCATCGACCGAGTTCTACGCCTCTCTCTCATCTGAGCAGTTTCCACGCATTAGAGATCTGGCTCAAAGAATCATCACTCTCTTCGGGTCCGCGTATTTGTGCGAACAAACTTTCTCGCGGATGAAGCAAACTGAGTCTTCGCAGCAATCTCGGTTGACTAACGATCATCTTCACGCGCTACTATACGCGTATCAGTTTCAAATTTCGAACCAAATATTCCCAAGTTAGCCGAGAACGTACAACGTCAAGTATCCCATTGATTCATACCTCTTATTGTAAATAACATATTCTTATACTAGAATTGATCCGGTTCTCAAGTTTACGGTCGGACATACCGAAGAAAAGCTCCACAATACTCGAAAAAATAAACTGGAGGGCAATTTGCAAGAACCGCAGAAAAATATACAGGAAGCCGCGAGCGCGCTTTCGGTTAAACAACCATTCTCAAGCGTAGATAAAAAGCGACTCGACGAGATGGGAAAAGAGAACAGTCACAACGACGGAGGAGAAGAAATCATGATTGAACTAGCGAAGTATGAGACTGTGAATCATACTCGTCAACTAGCACGATCAACCCCTCGTCCGGAATGTACCTGTTGAGTAGATTTATATTATCGCTATTAAGATGACGAATAATTTCAATGTTTTCCAGAGCACGGCGTTTGAAGTAAGTCTTCTCTGTGGAGGAGGGTTTCTGACCCCTCCCTGAAACCATGACCACTAGTTATAAGGTGGTCAGCAAATTCGGATTCGCCCAAATGCCTTTTTTCACAATCTTTTAGGTGTTCAGCCACTCTAATTTTAATCTGACGACTAGTCTCGCCTACATACATCCCATTACAGTCCCTGCAAGCTATGCTATAAACTCCGCTCTTTTCAAGTGGCGGGATAGAGTCCTTTGACCTGAATAGTAGCCCTTTTACCGTCGTAGGATTATAAAACACCGGGCGGAAACCGAAGGGGCGGAGGCCACGACTCAATTTCGAAGAAAATTTACCCAAGAAGGGGAGTTTAATGAAACGGGTCCTGCTATCGACAGAAGAGTCGCGGGGAGGGAGGTAGTTGAATCAAGGCAATTCCGCGTGATCTTCCTCCGGACCATAAGGTCAATGTCCACGTTGACCTCATTCACTCTAGCCAAGTATTTTATAATATTGAGTTCTTTTTGGAAAGCTGCCTGGTTCAGCGGGACGCGGGTTAGCCGATGAATAAAGCTATTAAACGCCGCGAACTTGTGAGAAACAGGGCAGAATGACGAGCCGTGGACGACAATATCGGTCGAAGTATCTTTTCTATATATAGAGAACTCGTGGACTCCATCTCTAACTGAGATGGTGAGATCCAAGAAGTTAATATTAGAACCTCCAACCTCTAAGGTAAATTTGATGGAGGGATATTGAACGTGAAGATACTGAAGAAACTCACCAAGGAGATCTTGGGGACCGGTCCACGCACAAAGAACGTCATCTACATACCTGTACCAATAATGGACGTAATCCAGGAATACTTGGCCTGAGGTGAAGAGGTCAGCCTCAAATTTGGACATGAAGATCTACGACACAAGGGAAGCCAAAGGGGATCCGATAGGAATGCCAACCTCCTCTGGGAACTCGTAGAACTTCCCATTAAACTTGCAAAAATTGGGGGACCAACATACATTAAGTAAATTAAAGAATTCTTGCAACTCTTCATGAGGAGTATTAAAACGAACGAGGAGGTCACCCATATGTTGCATGGCGACACTTCTCGGTATGTTGAGGAACAGACCGACAACGTCAAAAGATCTCGTCGAGTCGCTTTTTATCTACGCTTGAGAATGGTTGTTTAACCAAAAGCGCACTCGCGGCTTCCTGTATATTTTTCTGCGGTTCTTGCAAATCGTCCTTCGGTTTACTTTCTCGAGTATTGTGGAGCTTTTCTTCGATATTCTTATACCCTAGATATCAATTCAAGTTTTTGTGATTTTGCAATTTTTTTACTTCTTCTTCGGACGCTTCGCGGGCCGGATCTGGCCCACGGGCCGTAGGTTGAGCATGCCTGTTCTAGGCTAACAGTGAAACAGTCTACCTTGAAGGCAATTTCACGAGGAACATTTTCTGTGTGGAAGGGTTTTTTCAAGGCCTAAAAGAATTCGAGATATTGACGAAACATTGATTTTTATTTGCAAGAACGTGTCACAGCTCCGGGAGCCACGCAGTGAGGGGTCTCGACTTTTAATACGTAATTTCAGACACCGAACCTGTGCTGACATTTCCGTCAAATACAGAACTTGCACCCGAATTGCACAGACCGTTGTTTTTATCAACTGTACTAAAACGGAAGAGAACTTTTTTTTTATTTTTTTTTTTATTTTTACGAGCAATGCAGCCGCGCTAAGGGCTATTTGCTCGGCAGATAGTTCTGCTTTTACAAAAACTTAGTATTTAATAAAGTAGAAAAATTGAAAACAAAATACATATGAAAGAATTGAGATTAAATAAAAATATAAAGGAAAACAAAAATGTTCTTTTTTTTTTTTTTTTTTTTTTTGGTGTCATAGTTTTAAACGTGGTTGTAAAAGTCAGTAGATCGTAAGTAAGTTAAAGTTGAGTCAATTGTTTCGGAGTTGTTATTGAGAGTTTGTTGTATATTAATAGAAATGTTGAGGGAAGATCGGAGAGGTTGTAAAGTCGGGCAAGAGAAAAAGTGTTCAACTGTTAAATTGTCTTCGAGACAGTGCGGACATGATGGTGGGCCAAGGTTTGCTAGAAGGTGAGTATGAGTAAGACGCCGTTTGCTTTAATCAGTACGACATGAAAATTTCGGAATTGAACCCAGACCCTCAGAACGAAACTATCTTGAAAATAATATATTATATACGTGAACGAAGTGGAAAACCTAAAATGAAATTCCCCTCGCTATAACCTCGTGTTCCGATTTGTTCACATCCTATTAATTCTTTTTCTCCCCTTCACACATTTGTGAACTAGCACCTACACTTCGTACAGAGAATATTCTTCGAGTCCATTAAATACACTCATGCTTCTTCGGTAATGGGTTGTAGGTTACACATTTGCTGAAACCGAAGAGGAATATAACGATACAGTATAGCCGATTCGTCGGTGTCAGTTTTAGTCATTTAAATTTAATTCTGGCTACGCGCTCGGATAGTCGAATTTCACAAGAAGAAAAGGATACAGGTAATAATCATTATGCAAATTGAGTTTACTAACGCGACGTAAACGAATTATCCATCAAGGAAAAGGATATGTCACTTTTAATAATTAAATATTATTCGCGCATTCTGTTATTTCGCAATAATAATTCTGGAGTTTAATTAATCACACCGATGTTCTAATTCGTACGCGCGCACATTCCCAGCGTGAGATTACAAACGTCCCCTTCTTAGACTGTCCGGGTTATTTGATACTTGCGCCTCATTTTGTCACCCTGCGACTAAATGGGACTTAATTAGTATCTATGCGTACCGAGAGCAATGAATGTCAAGACATACGCAGCAGTACCTACGAAAATCTGTACATAGCGAGCTTTTCCAGGGTCAGCGGACCGTGAGAACGAGAGAGGAAAATTTATATTCGCTCCGAAGCTCGGATTATACACGTCTTTGTGTACATGAGATTTCCAGTCTGATTGAAATCGGGAAGAAAACGGAAACCCAATTTTTTTACTGGAATTAAAGGGTTAGTCTGATTAGGTTGTACGTTGTCTCGTATAAAACGCACCGGCGTTCGTCGACATCGTATAGTCATCGAGCTAAACAATCGCCAGCGAAGGAGGGATAGAGAAGGGACACATGCAGTATACGGTGCGTCTATATACATGCTAAGGCTATGTAATGCTATTTTATGATTGGATGTTCGCGGGATTGAGTTTATTTTTAGCTAGACTAACTGATTTTCGTTCCTCTAGTCTCGAAAATTAAATTTCTAAATCAACGAACAACAAACATTATGAGTCAGTTCGGTGCGATTAACATGTAGTGAGAATCGTGATTATGTACTACAGTGTCAGTATTCGTACTCGTACTGTTATCAGCTTATTGATACACTTCTCGGATGCATGAGATTCACGAAGAACGCTTTGTGGCTCGATAACTTTTATTTTAATTACACGGTACTAAAATTATATTCGCCAACGACGCGGATATCGACAGTCTCTGATTTTGCTAAGTGCATCGAGGAGGAAAAAGAAGAAGCACTACCGGTAATTATGATTTTACGCAATTATAATATTACTGTGCTTGGAAATAATCCACGTGTGGATGGAATTCGCGAGAGTTGAGCACGATATAACCTCAATCGCGAAATTCCTCAGCTTTTTTCCCTGTAACCGTACGATCCTGAGCAGATTTTGTCAGGACCTAGTAAATTAGACTATTTAAGAAGTATAGAAAATAGAAGCAAGGCGCAAATCATTTTCCAAGATAAGCACCAATTATTTCTGGTACAGATTGGCAAAAATATTCTGCATCACATTAGGACCGGTTTCGTCTACAGGGTTGTAAAAAGTTCGCCTAAGGACTAATTTCAAACTCTTCAGTCCCGGGCGTAAAATGAAAATTTGTTACTCGTGTGTTTACTCAACTCGGTTCATAAAATTTTGCTCTCGTTACTCAGTAATATCTCATTTTAAGGTCCTTGGATATGGAACTTTTTTTGTAAATTCTCGCCTGGATTCATTGTATCATACCTCAGTACAGCAATGGGCTCTAGATGAGAATCAGAGCGGCTTCTCTTGTTTCTTTCCTCAACATATTTAAGGTGTACAACTCTCATTTTCGGTGGACCTTTTTTTGCTGAATAACACCTAGCAATATTTCTCTCGAGTACAGACTGCAAAAACTCATGTTCTTTCAATACACATACGAGTACATAAAATTTAACGTATTGGACAATTATTATATCCTCTTTGTAGAACATTTAGCCAGCATGGCTTTTAAAAAATCAAAATTACAACTGGAACACGAGACGTTTTGGAGTACGGTCACATTTCCTTGATAAGATTAAATTCACTCAATTGTCAACCTAGCTACGTGCCAGTGGTGATTATCTGCGTTTTTTCCTGGTGCATATTATCGCGTGTTCCTATCATAAGGCCATCTCGCTGTGTCTGATTATAGAAAGCCCGCTATACAAACGAATAACTCCGTTTAAGACCCGAGGCCTTGCCTCATCTCGACCAGCGAACGAAGTATGCACAACTCCAATCTTTCTCCTTTCTCATTTGATTCACACGGGCAAGGTGCTTTATAGTCGCAAGTTCCTTGTGGAAGGGAAGGTGGGTCAAGCGATACAGTATAATATTAGGCTATTAAATGTAGCCATTTTGTGGGCAATAGGCACGAAAGATGACCCATGGATGGTGATATCGGTCGATGCATCTTTTCGGTAAATTCCGAATTCATGGACACCGTCAATGACGCAATAGTTAAGCCTAAAAAATTTATAGAAAAGCCACCAACTTCCAGTGTAAATTTGATGGAAGGGTATAAAAATAAGCAAGAAACTGAGTAAGGAGTTCTGCTCGACCAATCCACACACACACAAGATGTCGTCAACGTACCTTTGCCGATAGAAAACATTGCACAAAACCAACTGGCCCGGAGAGAATAAGTCAAGCTCAAATTTGGTCGTGAACACCTCCGATATGAGAGAACCCAAAGGGGACCAAATTAGAATCCTCACCTCTTCTGGAAACTCAAAAAACTTCCCATCGAATTCACAGGAGTTGGGGGACCGACAAATTTTCAATAGGTCAAAAAATTCACTCATTTCCTCATGGAAGGCGCCGGATTTAAGAAGCAAGAATCCTATCCGTTGTAAAGTAATAGCCTTAGGGATGTTAGGAAAAAGCCCAACAACATTGCGAGCCCAAAGGGGGACATACATCCTTCAATTTGTCCGCTAGGATGCCCGAGCTCAAAACTGAATAGGAAGACTCCAACTCCACTCGAGATTTAAACCACCGGTCTAGGAAAATGGCTACATCTAATAGCCTAATATATCGCTTTCCCCCCTTCCCTCTAGTCAGGCCTCGTTCCACAAGGAACTTGCGACTATAAAGCACCTTGCCCGTGTGAATCAAGTCAAGCTGGACGTAGATCTTATGGTTAGTAGGAGATCACAAGGAAAAGTCTTGACTCTACAACCACCCTCCCCCGGGATTCACGGTGGATCAGGCTACCGTTCCTGGGCAAGTTTTCTTCGGAGTTGAACCTCCGTCCCTTTGGTTTTAGACCGGTCTTTTACAATACGAATACGGTCAAGAGCTTTTTTGTCAAATTAAAAGACCCCATTCCGATGCTTGAGAGAGGGGTGTTTATAGGGTAGCCTGTGGTGATTGCCCGATTGTTTATATAGGTATGACTGGCCGTCAATTCCAAATTAGAGTCGATGAACACAAAAAGGCGTGGATTAAAAAAAGAGAGGGTGAGTCGGCCTTTGCTGACCATCCAATCGAAAAAGGCCATAGTTTTAAAGAGGGGTCCGAAGTCCTCCTCCATAGGAAAAATTCGTACTTCAAACGAATGGCGCTGGGGGAAATTGAAATTTTTAGACACCGGAATAATAAAGACGTCACCGTGTTGAACAGGTATATTCCTGAGGAGGGATTGATTGAATTAGTCTATGAGGATGATTCACATTTTGATGACTCGCTGGTTCAGTCATGATCTCCTTCGATGTTTCGGAGGATGATACAAAAGCTGTTTCTATGTTCTTTGATTCAAATGAAGACGTCACCTCGGATCTCAATCTCATCCAATATGATCTTCTAAAATTTCTTACATATCTTCGTAATTTTAAGGTAAAAGACAATAAATGATAGAATTCTTCCAAACTATACTCGAGATACTCCTAAATTTGTCCAAGTTCTTTCCACAATTTGCTTGCTAACTAAAGAACTAAGGATAAAAACACTAAAAATTGTACTTTCTCTATTATCAAAAAATCTGAGTCCATTTCGAGTCTGTTTCAAAAAAATCTTAGATAAGAATAATGTTCAAACATGTATCACTCCTCTTAATTCCCCTTCCTTCCTTTCTCTTCAATTTTTTTTTTTTTAAGCAGTGGTTCCAACAAGCAATATGGGACACTATGTACTTCTTGTTGACTAATTGTCTTTATGCAGTGCGTTGAAATACCTGCCAGAAAAAATATGGAATCTATCAAAGTACCTATCAAAGAAGATAGAATGATTTTGTTTGCTCCGGTGGCCTCATGATATTCGCGAGCAGCTGGATAAGAGTACTGCTTAAAAGGGAGCAATGGAAATGTCCCATCAGGGTGAATTCCACGCTTTTGAAGGTAGATGGAAAATCATAACTGCGTTTTTCCATAAGACCGTTTGGAACCAAATGAGGTCAAAGCTTCAGGCTTCCCGTGGTTCCGATGAACGATATGGGATACACAATGATATGATCAAGAAGAAAGAGATACCTGAAGATTTCAAAAAAGCCATAGTCGCACCTTTCTACAAAAAATGAGACTGGACAAACCCGGAAGCCTAGTAAGCTGCGAATACAAACTACTCACAAATATGATTGCTTGAAGAATCGATCAGCATATGCAGCCAGGTCTGTAGGCTGCATAAATGCCAAAATGGTTTTAGAAAAGAAAGATCCTGCATTGCTGGAGTCTTTACCATCAAGCTATCAATGGAGAAAATGAGAGAATATGTATAACCTTGAAACCCACATATGCTTCATAGATCTGAAGAAAGGGAACGATAAAGTCAAGAGAGGAAGACTCTTTGACATACTAAGAAGCAGAAATGGACGAACATCTACGCCAATTTATTGAAAGAATTTACCAAAATAACAAGATACAAGTCAGAACAGAAAAGGAATCCACGTGAGATAAGGTCGTCCCTTCTCATGCGTACTATTTTACGTGTACATATTTTGATAGCATGGTCAAAACATGGCTAGGAAAAAAAAAAAAACAAGCAATCACTATCGACGGCGCCTCGATTAGAACCAAGCTCTTTACCAACGACCAGATGGTATTTGCCAAATCAGAAAATGACTTACAGAGGCTCATGTTCAGCTTGGACAAAGAAGCCAAAAACTATACGGGATGAGAGAAGTCAAAGCAATGGCGTTCAAAGGAAAGGAAGATAGTTGTAAGAAATCAAATTATAGAAAAGTGAACACGTTTAAATAATTGTCTGGGCTGCGAGATATCTCATCACGGTGAAGTAAATGTTAGTTTGAGGATAGCTAAATTCTTGAAAGTAAACAGAGTCGTCGAGAGAGCAGTCCCAGCAAGAGACGCAAGTAACAGCCTACAACATCTTCGATTTGTCCATCTCTGTTAGAGACGGCGTCCATGAGTTTCATGTTTATACAAAAGAAACTTCGACCGATATTGTAATCCACTGGTCATCTTCTTGTCCTGTTGCCCACAAAATTGCTACTTTCAATAGCATAATCCATCGATTGACTCATACCCCCTTGTGTCGAGCTGCTTTCCGCACAAGGAACTAATGACGATCAAACACCTGTTCACAGTTAATCAGGTCAGGGTGGATATTGGACCTTATGGTACGGAGGAGCTTACTGGAAAATGTCTCAACTCCATTACCTCCGTCCCCCGGGATTTACACCTGAATAGTAGAAAACGTTGGATTAGTCTCCCCTTTCTGGACAAGTTTTCCTTGCAGTTGAATTGTGTCATTAACCTATTTGAATTCCGGTCGGCTTTTTACAACCCCAATGCAGTTAAAAGTTTATTCTTCAAATTAAAGGACCTCATTCCCATGGCCGAGAGCTGTGACTTGTACAGCGTATCCTGCAATGATTGCCCTAGAGTTTATCTAGAGATGACTGTCCGTCAACTCCAAAATAGAATGACTGAGTATAAAGAAGGTGCAGGAGAAAGGTAATTCGGGCTTTGTCAGCCTTCGCCGATCATTTAATTGGAATTGGTCACAGGTTAAAAAAGGGGTCTGAAATCCTCTTACACAAAGAGAATTTGTGTCTTAAACACATGGCTCTCGCAAATATTGACACCGGAATAGCGACAACATCACTGTTTTAAACAGGTATATTCCCCAGAGTCATAATCAATTTCTTTTGACAATCGGTTTGTTTATATTCGCGTGGTTCCTTAAAATCATTTGAAAATAATTACAAACTGTTAGATTATCGCTACACTTTGAAAGATCACTTCGTACTCCTGCCGCAAAGTCGAAGAAATATTCAAAACTGACGGGAAGGGTATCCAATCGATTCAATATCCCAAATATCACTTCAGGAATTGTTGGATGATTTGGTACGTTTTATGAATAGCTAATCCAGACCACCAGTGCTGAAGACATTAATCCTCTAATTGTCTAACAAGATGGCAAAATATGCCGGAATAAAGCCTAAATAAGGATCTAAAATTGTTGATTTTTTTTTTTTTTTTTCTTAGATACATGTAGGTACATTATTGAGTAAAGTTTAGTAATGTTGTGTGTTGTAGAATAGATTCCTTTTTTTCTGGACGTGTTTTTCATGTTACATAATTTTAAAACAAAACAAACCCCTTCAGCCGGTGCTGCTAAATCGACAAACATCCTTCAACGAGAGAAACGTTGATTCTTTTATTTCTCTCGCACTGCACTGTATGGTACAAGCACATATAATTCATGAGGAAATAATCTGTACCGTTTGACTCTTGTGTTCGCCTCATTTGCTTCGACAAGATTTTGGTCACAAAAAGTGACGTTGAAAATATTGCACTATTAGGTCTGTTCAAACGCTTTCAACATTCTAATAATTTTGAGTCTCGACTACTTAGAGCTTTTCTCCGTTTGTCTTTTGAAACATACGTACGAGTATTAATAAACGCTGTCTCAGATATTACTGACGAATGAAACGAATTAACCATTCCAAAATAATAGATTTGTTGAAAGTGGTATAACAGACTCATCATTTTGACTAATCCGCGCGAAATCATAATGTTGAAACTGCGCTTACATCCTATTTTCGCGATTAAATATCTAATAATGATCATACATTTGTTTCATAGCAATGTCTTCCTACCGAAATTCCTCAAAAATTAGCACGGTGGCTAACAATGAATTTATTATAATTATTTTTGCGATTGTTTTTCGATAAAGAGAAGGGAGAAGACGAGCGGTGCTCAACCTTTTTGAACATGGGGCCACATAGAATGAGTTGAAAATTTTTGCGGGCCACAAAAAAAGTACCTAAAATGTTCATCATTTTTTTAATAGGAATTATCAAATCAGCAAAAATATGGAAAATAAGGCACACAATTTCATATCCCCTACCCATTAACAAGTGACAAATATTGTTCACTTCCTAATCATCAAGTTTCTTGCAATTTTCATTTTTCCCCTTTTTTTCCTTTTCTCCTTATTTTTTTATTTCTTGTTACGGGCTCGCGGGCCGTAGGTTGAGCACCGCGGGAGTAGAGGGAAAATCTGATCCTCAAATACCATACTTTATGACTACGTTCTCCTTCCGTAACTGATCTCTCCCCTCTCATCGTATGATCTCAAATCCTGTTACTGCTCCTCAATGCCCTTCTTCTGGCATGACTTCGGGTCCTCTTTATCCTCCATTAGGCTTCAATCCATTTTGAAGCCTCCAACTCCTTGGTCTTTTTCATACTACAAGAAGGCATCCTAACTCGTCTCGCCCACTCTTTTCTCTTTTCATTCCTCTCTGCCTCTTTATTCTAGGACGGTAATGATGTATACAACTTTTCTTCTCTCGCCCAGCTTTCGAAAACGACTAGCTTCACCATTCTGTCTCTCCCTGCATCACAAATTTGAGAAAATCATTAGCACGATAAACACCACCGATCTACCGATTTCTGCCACACCATCTAATTCACATTCATCTTTGTTGTCCTCATTTGCCCACTCTGAGCACATAATCCTAAGTATAGTTGCAAGGCACGTTAGTTTAATGGAGCACGTAGTCAACCTCTGTATGAAT